>CAIIXF020000006.1:21837523-23252523 GCA_903813345.2 Owenia fusiformis
TTTCCTTTGGCCTGGCTCAAATACTGTTTATCAGACTGACCGGTTCAATTTTTTTCAAAATCACTGGTTTGCAAGTTTTTATATTAGAAGTTCAAATCTGACTTTTATATTTAAGATTTGACCTTCAATAACATTTTCAAGGTCAAAAAGGTTTAAAAGGTATTTTTCAACTTGCTTCAAATTGACAATTTCTTTTCAAAATCATCTACGTGTTCTCAAAAGTTAAATCTGGTTATAGATTTGACCTTCAATGAAATTCTCAAGGTCAAAAAAGATTTGATCTTCATTGACTTTCTTGTGCTCAAAAAGGTCTTTTTATCTTGCTTCAAATTGACCTATTATTTCAAAACCTTCTACAAGTTCTCAAGAGTTCAAATCTGGCTATAGATCTGACTTTCATTGACATTTTCAAGGTAAAAAAAAAGATTTTTTCATATTGCTTCATATTGACCATTTTTTCAAAACCATCTAAAAGTTCTTAGTAGTTCAAATCTGACTTTAGATTTGAGATTTCACCTGCAATGACCTTCTCAGAGTCGAAAAAGGTATTTTCAACTTGCTTCAAATTGACCTATTTATTTTTTCAAAATCATCCACAACTTCTCAGAAATTTAAATCTGATTTAAGATTGAACTCAAAATATTGTTAATGTCATGTATTCATCTATTGTTTTTTATTATGGCAGCCTATTGTTACGGTAATTCTTGTTTCTAGCAGGGAATGTTATATTTTTTTAAAAGTGCAACCTTTGAGACTTTGAGGAAGGGCGTCTCCTTCATCCCTCCCAAAACACTTAGATAGTACACTTAATTTATTTCTGAATTCCTACTCGTCTATTATGAAATATACACTGTTGCTCATAAATATGGAATATTAGATTTGTCAGATCAGAATTCAAGCTTTTGATGAAGACAACATTTATATGGAGTTTTCTAGGCAAATCATAAACACGTATTTATCTACAAATCAACATTTTTTAGGGAAAAATATTTACGTTTAAGTTTAGAAAGGAGTGGTATCGATATGGAGAACTGAATTCGGCAATGTTTTTCTCTTAAACCAATCGATGGAAAATTTCTGTAAAAAACACTATTTTATATCTCATGAAATGTTGTCTGATTGACAACAATTTAATGCGAAAATCATTTAGAAACACTTTATATAACTGCTTTTGTTAACATTTCTTGTTTTTTAGTGCAATTGTTTTTGCTCCTTTCTACCAATTCTTGAGAATGAGATAAAATGTCTTTCCGAACCTTGTTGGAACAAAATAGCATATACAACAGGTTTTTTGACCTTTCAATATTATAGTTATATAAAGGAATTTTAGGTTGATATTAAAAAAGTATTCAAAAATTAAAACAAAATCCCCCCAAAATAGATAAAAATCAAGATAAACCTTTTATTTCATTAACAAGATACTTTTTTAAAATCAACCAACATTTCCTTTGTACAAATGCAAATATTAAGAGACTTAAACATGTTGTGTTTATGTCGTTTTGTTCTAGTGGGGTTCGGAAAGATATTTTATTTCACTCTGGAAACATGATACCAGGAACAAAACAAGACTTAGTGTTTGATGTGTTTTCTAAAACAATATACGGTAGATGGAAGTATATTATATATATTTCAAATTATATTGTTACCATTCAAAATATGACGAATTGACGATGTGTTAAATTTTTAGATTTTTTTAATAACTGGTTTAAGAGAAACGTGTGTTCAAAAGTTCTATTTTGGGGATTTTGTTTTAATTTTTTGAATACTTTTTTAAAATCAACCAAAAATTCCTTTGTGTAACTATAATATTGAGAGGTCTAAAAACATGTTGTATATGCTATTTTGTTCCAACAAGGTTCGGAAAGACATTTTATTTCATTCTTAAAGAATTGGTGAAAGGAGCAAAAACAACTGCACTAAAAACAAAAAATGTTAACAAATACTGTAATATAAAATATTTCTAAATAATTTTCGCATTAAATTGTTGTCACAGCCAGTGATTGGTAATTGTGATTGTAAAGCAATGTCGAGTCGTGATAGGGGCAGTTTCCAAAGCTATGCTATCACACTGAGAAAGCATTTTCTTAATTTGATTGAAATTGTCATTTGTAGTAATTATAAATAGAGGAGTGTTTGATTACATCGTCATTTATTGCGCAACACTATATACAGTACGTCCATAAGTATGATATTCTTCATTGATAAGCCCTTGATTCGTCGTCTATATATGTAAGAATATCACACTGATGGACTGAAGAGGGGGGTAAACCCCAGTGTTCAAAGATGACGTAAGGGAACATTGGGCAAAACGGCCCGCAAAATTGAATTTTAAGTTGTTCCATACGGGGTGGAAGCGGTCCACGGAAGGGGAAAAACGGCCCCACCAAAACAGTGATGAATAAATGTGTAAAATGTTAATTCAAAACGATATTCTATTGTTGTCAGATTTTTTGCAAAAAGAGAGTGAGAAGTAGAATTACTTAAGGCGAAACGCTGCTAGGATAAAAAGGGCTGTCGAGAAGGTGGCGGAAATTCCAAAATTCGATTAAGTGACTTTTGAAGAACCATCTTTTTACAGTTCAAAAGATATCTCGGTGAGCTATTTTGCCATACAAGGCCATTTTGCCCCATGTTCCCTTACGTCTATAATGTTAATCTGTATTGAGATGAAGCCATGATTGGTCCAAATCGACAAACGAAAATGATGAATTAAAAATGTTATAATAAAAGGCTTCGAATAATTTCATGCTCTTGCGTGTATACCAATATCATAGCTCGCTTGTTATTTCACAACAAGATACATGTAAAGAAAGATGTAAGGAATATGTTACATCGATTAAGACGTCGACATCACAATGACTTGTTATCATATTCAAAAAATAACTGGTCGAATTTGCGCAAAACGAAGGTGGTACGCAAGAGACGTAATATTTGTGCTCTGGGTGTTTCCCTCTTCTTGTCCAGTGTGATGTTCTTATAAATAAGCCCTTGAATCGTCGTCTATAGTATGAGAGGGGGAGGGGGGAAGACGGAACGAAAATCCACACCTATCTTAATAGCCTACTGTACATTAAACATGGGTTTCTTTGACACTTTTTATACTATTTTACAAAGCAGAAGTACTGAAAATGATTTTAAAATTAATTTATATATACAGATTATTTCATACCAAAACCGTCTACCGTGTCAACAAGGTCAACTTTACCAGGAGTGGGGTAAGACGGAACAGGTGGGGTGAGACAGAATGGTTGGTATTATCTGAAGGAAATCTAAATAAAATGCTCCGATTTGATGTTTTTCCATATACTTTTATTCAATAGCATACGAGTTTTCGTACCATAACCAATATGGAACGATCTTCCAGGAAGCACTAATTGCTACCCATGGAAAAATGGTACAATCACTGGTGATCCACTCGATTACGTCCGTTTCGGTAACAAAATATCGGAACATCGAGGGTACGAAAAACAGTTAAGATCTGCACTTCTAACCCACACCGTTCATGTAACTTAAATGAGGAATTAAATCGACGATTCTGTTGTCTTCTGAGCTATTTTTTCGCGCAAACATGTACATTTTCTAAAACATATGTTACGAAAAAACGTCGTGGGGATTCTGCCTACAACGCGTGAAATAAGAAAAAAAAAGAAAAATCGTACATGTACCTTCGACGTTTTGACATTTTGTTACCGAAACGAACCGTTTTGGTAACCAGCGTAATCGAGGGTCACAGCAGCCTCCTAGGTATTAAAAAGTAGAATACTTAGATACTGATGTTTGACCTTGGAATGACCATGACCTCAGTTCACTTAATCATGAGTCACCGAGGTTCACACCAACCCAAATGACCTTAATTAAATCACCAAATACCTAGATATTGACCTTTGACCTTGGAATGATCTTGACCTTGAGAATGAAAATGGTGTAAGACGGAACGATCGTTCACGTTACACGTAAGATTTTGATTCTACAGGCGACTAAAAACCTGAGGAAATGTTATAAGAATGAATAAAAAATGATACCAACCCTTATAAAAATATTAGTTGCAGCCGACGAGAAATTGGCGGTTGAATAGGAAGATTACGTGATATATTTTCAAAAAGTTAACTTCAGCGACCATTTTTAAACAGTTTAAACATCTTTAAAAGCCATTGTTCCGTCTTAGCCCTCGTTCAGTCTTACCCCGCTCTCCCCTACGTAAGGATATCACACCGATGGGGGCGCAATAAATGATGACGTAATCAAATGCTCCGTAAGTTATACGGTTTATACGCAAGGAGGATTGGCTCCCAGAATGCAACACCGATATTCTGCAAAATAATCACCTAGCGATAGCTTTGTTGGAGAGTATCGGGTCATTCTCCATGCAGTCGTACAAATTATACAGACACGAATAGCAAATGACGCATGCGTGGAGATTAAAGAATATCGAGTTGGAACCCTGGCTTCCAATCCTCCTTGGTTTATACGGGAATAATTATAAACATGCTATGAGTGAGTTGCGAAATCTCTCTAATATTGCCAGAAAATGTTTAAGCTGTGATTATAAAGTTGTAAATGTTTCTTATTTTAGGGTTTCAAAAGAAAGTGTTCGTAGAAACAATGAATCGAATTTGGAAGACATAATTGTGATTTCAGAATCTGAATACTGAGAAAATTCCCAATTGATTTGATTCTAATATCAAGCATTTCGAAGAACTTTGATTTCGACCTATTTGACAATAATTAATTACCTCGACAAGTTTGACCTTTTGACCTAGTAAAATATGTAGTAATCGAGCCGGATGTCTGAAAGAAAATGTTCTATCATTTTCATAGATACTTTTGGCTACCCGTATACCATAACTGTAAAAAAATACAGAAGTAACTAATTTCATATCCCATCTACTGGATCACACAGAACCTAAGAACCCAAAAGTTTTACTCTAAGGCTCTAGTTACTAAGGAAAGTCGGCAAGGTGTTAACATGTAAAATGTCACCACCTGCCATTTGTTACAGACGCCGACCGCCGAGCTCAACACCGAACACCGAACACCAACCGCTGGACAACGTCCACTGTAACACAAGTTGGTGACGTTATAACATTTTACGACTTATAGTGGTTGCATAAAGAACCGAAGGGCCGTCTGATGAATAAAATATAATTTTTACATCCATTCCTGGGCATCCATTCCATTTAGAAAATAAATTGTTGACTTGGATTGTTGCTATAGTCATTCCTAGTGTTCTTTTTTGAAATCTCTGAAAATATAATTTGATGGTATCTGCATATTATTCATTTATTATGCCAATAGATCAATATTATATTGTGAAATAGTATACAAAATATATGTAGTATATTTATAGTGAGTGTTGCCGTTAATATATATCACAATAAATCTGGTGATGTGGGAGGAAATATATGATGATTATCTCATGGCTGTATCATCTGATTAGAGCCAATCAGGCGTGGTCCTGTTATTATACGCCTCATAAAAAGGCAAAACTGTGAATGCAATATTATTTTTCAGCTACAGAACAACGATATATGAGAATACCTGTCAAAGACTACTGATCTATTTCAACGCTACATGAAACCATAGAAGTTGACTTATCGAACGTGGAGATTTCCGTCGAATAGCTAGTTACTTTCTCACATAAACTCAGACTTTAGCTTTATTTATTGCTTCATATTAGGCAAGATTATAAATACTTAGCTAATTACTGGATCTTAAAGCTCAGCAGAATGAAAAATGTTTTTTGTTCACATTAATGAAACGAATACTACAATACCAGTTGATATGGAGCGGACAAACTCAACTTTCAATCCTTTAGTTTCTACTAACGAAACAACAACAAACAAGACAGAACATGTATATGTCCCAGCGCAACTTGGAGTCGATCAAATTATATTGGCTGTTTTTTTATCATTGGTGACGCTTGTCACAATAATTGGAAACATTTGCGTGCTAATTGCAGTGGCAATTGACAAGAAACTTCGGACACCGTTTAACTGTTTTATCGTAAACCTTGCTATAACCGATGTCACAATCGCCGTGACAGCAATGAGCTTCTACATCATTGACACAGTCCTGGGTTGGTGGCCCTTTGGAGAGGTGGTATGTGGCCTGTGGATATTATTCGATTTCGCCATGACGTTTGCCTCTGTGTTTACTCTAGTTGCTATATCCGTGGATCGCTATTGGTCGGTATCATGGACGCTTCATTACAAAAGAAACCACACAAGGAAGAAAGTTGTAACCGTTCTCAGTCTTATATGGTATGAAATTTTGTAAATATTAATTTGTTGTTTTGTAGGCCAAGGTGTATTGATGGCTGTTTACCCTCTCGCACAGTGCGAACGTAGTTAAACTTTACTTAGGTTGTTTTACGAACTTCACGGACGTGCAATCATTATTCCCATGGCGTTTATTTTTGAATACTGCTTATTTTTCTAAGATGGATTGGGAGGTTTTGACAGAAACACTCGATTTGATTTTATAACAGCGAACTTCACAACTAACAATCAACCAATCATGTTGAAATCTTACAACTTGTTGATATATTAGAGAGATTTCGCAACTCACTTATAGCGCATGTTTATTATTCCCGTATAACGAGCATAACGTATAACTTAAGAAGCGTTTGATTATGTTATCAATTATTGCGCAGCTCTGGCATAAGTGTGATAGTCTTACATATAGAGGTGTCACTACGGTAATTCATTGAAAAATATTGAAAAAATTCACAAAATTCAAGTTCTGGAGTATATATCGCCATTTTCGAACGAATTGGCCCATACAATGACTATATTTATGCGTTCCCCTATACATAAACTTCATCTTGACACTATATTTATCATAGGGTTTGCATCTCGATTTTTAAATATCGCTACGCCACCGTAGGGACTCATTTTTAGGTAAAATCCCTGCTTCACCGATAAAAATCAAATGAATATTGTAGTTCCAGTTTGGACTTTATTCTTGCGATTTTTTTTCTAAGAATGGTATATTTAGAAAGTACTTACGCTCAGCTTTGCATACATACCTCAAATGGCCACTTAATGGGCACTTAAGCCTACTATACACACCATTGAAGTTGGCATGGCTTCGTTTTTCAAGTATTAAAAAACACGGAAGTAATACCGTAGTAACACCTAGGCGGCGATGAAGAATATCACACTTATGGAAGTATAGTTAACGCCTAAGTTATACGTTATGCTCGTTATTCGGGAATAATTAACATGCGCTAAAGTGAGTGCGAAATCTCTCTAATATATTAACAAGTTGTAAGATTTCAACATGATTGGTTGATTGTTTGTTGTGAAGTTGCCTTTTATAAAATCAAAAAATTAGTGTTTTTGTTAAATCTTCCACATAAGAAAAAAGTAGTTTTCAAAAATAAACCTTATGGGAAATGATTTAACTATGAACTTTGATGACATTTCCAATGGGGTATTGAAACATTGTAACAGAGTGCTCACTGTTACATCAAAGGGAAATCTTAAGTTCAATGTAACCCAGGTAGTTTTCCCCTTTGAAATAAAACATACCTTATATTAATGACTGACGAGGCTTTGTCATTCTAACATCGTATTTTTCATGGCGAAGTATTTTCGTCCTTGAAACGTTTCTTCAATTTCAAAAAGAATTGATGTACTGGGGGAAATATACAACTTCTACACTGTAATTATTATTGCTTTAGGAGCTAATCAAGGCTTTGGATATGATATAATAAAGTGTAAAATATGAAATCGATTGATCCTTCAGCAGTATTTGATCCTTCAATTGATCTAGCATGATAAATCAAAACTATGCATGGAACTAAATCGTTGTTAAGATTGAGTAAACATAGGATTACAGAAAACACACTTTCCTTTCTAATGGTATATTGAAACTCAAAAGGAGAAAGCGCCATTCTTAACTTTTCGGCCATTGTCTCAGTGAATGATTTCTTAGCTCAATGCCATCGATCAAGGGAGGCCTCCCCCCAGGGATCAACACTTACGGTAGTCATAAAAGGAATTTGATAAGATTGCGAGTTTTAAGTGATGGATGCATCTTTTTAAAAAGCCAAATAATGTTCACCTTACAATCCTAATCTTATTTTCCGAAAAAGATTGAGATATCTGATTAAATATAGAAATTGTTAAAAGTTTAAGATGCAGAAATATCCTTTATTGGTTGAATCAGATGACGTCCACTGTTTCTTTTTTTCCAGCTACGTCGTACACTTGTATATAACCTTGAAATTCAAGGAAATTCCTGAAATATTTTAAGATCTATCAATGTTTTGAAATCATACATGACATGGAATGGTGAGAGCAACAAACATTAAAAATGAAACCAAACAAATACGAATATATGAGTTGTCTTGGGATGTATATTTAGACGGCTATTTTGTTTGGATGTTCATGATATCGTTTGATACGGCTAAGGTTGTTGATTCACTCAGAAATATGTTTTTATGACATGAAAATTTTACTTTTCTGCTTTTGACAATCAGATACGTACAATTGTAAGAACTAAGAGGAAACTTGAATATTGTTTTGGACATACTAGAACTTTAAGGTACCGTGGTACTTAACAGGAAATGACAAAAAAAGGAAGTGACAAAAATGCTTCTTTTTCAGACATTTTTTGAATACATCCTGTAAATGATATGTGGAACTAGTTGAATAAACTTGAATTGACTGGAGGTCAAAACAGAACTCTGTTATCTTTGTTCAAAAAACATCTTAAAATGCAGCATGTTTTGTCACTTCCTGTTTTGTCATTTCCTGTTAAGTACCACGGCACCTTAAATCTATTGACCCAAATGAAACTAGCACTCTAAATATATTGACCCAAATCCTATAGCACTTTAAATCTATTGATCTAAATCCTGCAGAGCCGTAGTCACCTAAATCAAACAAGCACTTTAAATCTATTGATCTAAATCCTATAGCACTTTAAATATATTGATCTAAATCCTATAGCACTTTAAATCTATTGATCTAAATCCTGCAGAGCCGTAGTCACCTAAATCAAACAAGCACTTTAAATCTATTGATCTAAATCCTATAGCACTTTAAATCTATTGATCTAAATCCTGCAGAGCCGTAGTCACCTAAATCAAACAAGCACTTTAAATCTATTGATCTAAATCCTATAGCACTTTAAATCTATTGATCTAAATCCTATAGCACTTTAAATCTATTGATCTAAATCCTGCAAAGCCGTAGTCACCTAATTCAAAGAAGCACTTTAAATATATTGACCCAAATCCTATAGCACTTTAAATCTATTGATCTAAATCCTGCAGAGCCGTAGTCACCTAATTCAAATTTGCACTTCAAATCTATCTAAATCGAATACCTCCTCGATGATATACTTAAGTTTTATGAAGGAGATGATAATAATCACCAGTCATAAAAAAGTAATATTCTCGAGTTTACTTAATGGAATATTCATTAAGATCTCAAGGTTTCCCAATTTATTTCTCATGACTATCTAATTTGTTTATTATTATCACTTACTTATAATGACGCCCTTAATCAAGTATACCAGGCTGGAATCAAATACAATCCTTTCAAAGCACGCCCATCCATTTGTTTTCTCCGATATCTCCTACAATAGATATGACCCCTCTCCCCTTTCATTTCAGTCGACTCCACTTACAAACCCCTGATTCCCAAATCCTCGTCATACATATCTTTTTGTTTTAGCCGTTCACCTCTTTCTTTCAAATTTCATTCTCACTTCAATTTCACCTTTCATCAGAGTTGGAGTCAGAACAAGTAATAAATACATTTCTTTGTTTTTCAGGGTATCGGTCGTCGTTGTATGGGTTCCGCCCTTTATTTCCGACCGTATACACTTCAGCCAGCCTAACATCTGTATTTGGGAGCCCTCCCAGCATAAGGAATATGTCATATTTGTTGACATCGTTGGGCACTACTTTCCCTGTTTGTTGATGCTTTTCTGCTACTGCAAGGTGTTTGTTTTCATGCGAAAGCACAGAAAGATTGCGGGGAAGACTTTTGCAAATGCTGCGACCAGTCAAATAATGTCTACTCAAGCCAGTGGCGAAGGCACCAGCAGAACTGTACACTCGACATCATCGAAGGACCTCAAAGTACCAAATGTTGACCTGAAAGTCTCAGCTGAACGGGTCGACAAGCTCATGCCACCAGTTGGGGAACTTGCTCGAGGCCCTAATGACATTGCTACTAACCCAATTGACTCGGCTGGTGACATAACCGCTAATCCTGTTGGTCAAGCTAATTACGTTGGTAACGTACCAAGATCGGGAACTTCAGTTGGGCTCAGTAGAAAAGAAGAGAGACGAATATTTGTAACATTGACTTATATTATATTTTCTTATTTGGTTTGTTGGCTGCCATTTTACATAGTTTTTGATATCTCATTTGCTAAACCAGAGTTAATTCCCGGATGGCTGTACACGTTCATGTTTTGGATGACCTATTTCAACAGTACCCTCAATCCATTCTTGTACGCCTACAGCAGCAAGCAGTTCAAATCTACCTTCAAGAAAATTCTTGCGTGTAAATTGAAGAAGATTAATTAAATTGTTTTTCACGAATCTAATCTTAATCGTTGTTTGAGTCTCACTCAATCAGAAGTTGAATATCCTATTAGTGTTTTTCTTGCCTGTATCATTATTTAATCTCTTGTTGTTGCCTTGGATATTACATTTGGTTTAGCAAGATAGCAATGGCCACACGTTTACTTCTTATTATGAATATATGGATATCTCAATAGCAAAAAAACAAGAATACGCCAAGGAATCACAATTAGACTATCAAACATGAAGGCAAACATGAAGGCAAATAAAAATGACATTCTCTCTTACCCATCGTCAAACGAAGTCTTTTACAGTACATGCACTTGTACATCTGTGACTAATAATTCTATTAAGGCTAATAATTCTCTTCCTGCATGACCAAAAAAGAGATATTCTAGCAACCATAACTTTTGACCAGAGAACATTAACTCATTATTTATTCTTTGACTTTGAAAAATAGAAAGTGTTTTGCATGAACGTATTAAACGTCCTAAATTTTATTCTCTCCGCAATTTTTTTTCCTATCGTCTTCACAGAGTGGGCCGAAAATCACCACTTTTTATACATTTTTATTGTCCATTTTGATTCATATATCACAAATTCAAAAATCACTAGAATTTGCTTATTTAGTTTTCTCCCAACATATTTCCTCAAAATCAGGACTGAATCAAATCAATCGCCATCCTTTCCCAAGAACTGTATATCTTGCGTCAATTGACGATTTGATTGCTGCTGTTTAGGGACAGGATTGAAATATCAAAATAAGAAAATGTGAGGATGGTTTTTGTATACCCTGGTCAGTGCGTCGAATAACTCAAATGCGAGTGACTTAAAGGGGTCAACGAAGAATCAGACATACTACAGGAACAGGTATCTGAGAGTAGGATTCCTCATAATTGTCACAATTTCCTAATATGTTTTTGCTCTTCATGCTATGTCTCTATGACATGCCTATTTCTAATTAAAAAAAGCTGTCCTGTCTTAGTTTCCGGCTTTATTTTAAGGGCTATGTGGCAAATATTGACTTATATTTTTACATTTCTTGATCTTAAATCTTCAATAAGTTTTAATCTTCATAAAATGCAGTCTGGTTGAATTAAATCTAATAAATGATTTTCTTCACTCAAAAAGTGATATTGGAGTCATATTTAAAAAAGTGTTTACGAATCTTGTATTTTACCCTTATACTGTATACCAACCATTATATGGTGATCAACAATCGTTATAAAAGTCAGATGAGTGACGAAGAATATTATTTCCATGTATTGTCAGATCATGGGCTTTCAACAAAAAGCCAATGGTTAAATTAATGCCTTTGAAAAGCTCATTGACCTTGATATTTCACAAATCACTCGTCATACTGTATATAAGAGTATTTTTTGATATGTCACGGGCCTGCGCGTTTGATCTATAGTACTATTACAAACCAAAGGTTTTATTTCAAATGACTCTTGTAAAGTGTATTAGTATAGGGATTATGTCTCTTTTTTTATTTCACAAATTGTGTCAAACAATTTTAGTAACTATAAATACTAATGTTCTTAGATGTAATGCTTGTATTTGTATGTCTAGTATTGTGTATGTTATGTTTATAATATAATTTCTCGGATTTCCTCATTGTGCCACTGTTGTGTTTAGCAAAGAAATAAAAAAGATAAAAATGTATGTGAACCATTAGTAAATTAGTATAGTATTAAAAGCATTGTGCAGCGTAAATAGATGTGTCGGTGGGTTTTCTGATAATGGTTGTGTTTTTAATCAGATCACATTCCTTATCAAAAGCCCATCAAAGGCTTTATTGTTCGTTTAATTCCCTTTATCTGAGGGCTATGTCCTGGTCTAGGATTCTGTTATTAGCCTTCTAGTTTTGTGATTGGGCTCGATTGGTGTGAGTCTGGGAAAACTTTTAGTATGAAGGATGACTACAACGATATCACAACCAAGACACATTATACGACGCACTCAACACTCAAAAATATACACTTCATCAGTTGTTGCTTGACGAACCGCCTCTTTGCCAGAATTAGAGTGGATCGATCTGTCAAGCCTGTCAATTCTTCCTGTCATGACTATATTTTTGGGGCTTTGTTGCTCAAGCCCTGGACTCAGTCTAATGTGGAATGACTATTCCTTTAAGGTGTTGGTTTCCAAAATTTGCACAAGATGCGGAGCATTGAGTGATAATTTTTGGAAACAACGCCTGAAAGAAATGGACTTAAGCCATTCATTGCACTGAGTCTTGGGCTAAAATTCTTTTAACACATTGCAAAGCATTTTCTTCAAATTTTCAAAATATCATCTAAAAGATACGAAATCACCAAATGAACATATTTTCAATGAAACTTTTTGCAATGGTCAAGCTGGCAAAGTATCAGTTTCAATCTGTAGAGTTCGTTATTGGTTATATAACGGAATGCAGTTAAATGAAATAGCATGCTCTGGTTGGCTGGAATTGGACACACATTGCCTAACTATGTGTGAATTGTCGTATTCGTTGTTCCCTCTTCAAAAGAGGAGACGCGAAAGATTTTCCTTATAAGATCAAAATATTTCCCATGATGCAGTTCGCGGAGGAACAAATGTACACCCATGCTTTCTTGATCTACAGGGTATCCCAAAAGTATGCCCCCGAGGCAGACATACACCAATGTCTCCATAGTATGTGTCATATATCATTTTAAAGCTTATCCAAAGCTACATTGATAAATATTGTGGTTTAACTCACACATGGTAAAAAGTTACAGGCATTTCAAAACTTAGTGTTTGGCCAAAAACATAGTTCATTTTAGTATCCTGGAAACAGCCCTGACCTGAATGTGACCGAAAATATGGGTGATATATATTGTCGAAGATACGATGGATAGGATAGATATTGAGTTCTAAAAGAGGACGTTGAGGATAGTTACTCTTAGGAAACTCTTCTAAAATGCCTTAAAAAGGTTTAATGAGGATTAAAAAATGCCACATCCCTAATTCATTATTTGAAGCACGTTTAACATATCTAAGGTCATATATGGAAAGTATTGCTGCTGTTATCATGGTCCAACAGAAATGTTTTTTATTTAATGCAATGTCTTTGACAGGTTTCCATCCGAGGGCACTGTCCTGAATCCTTATCCAGGATCTTGTTATTACTTATATATGTTACAAACTAATTACTTCATATTTCAACAACAGTACTTGCTGAACTAATTTAGCCAGGTAATTCATCAGGGGATAATCGCTGAGTAAAATGAGATATTTTGCGACAGTTTCTTCTATCAATATTCTTTCCGCCTACAAGTATGCCTAATTATGAGCTGTCAATGACCGGATACAGTACCTAAACGTCGATGTCAAATTAGACTCGATTGTATATCATCGGAAAGTGTAACAGAAATAAGGCAATGAGACTGAGCATGCTTAGTATCAGCATGAAAAACGTGTTTCATATATTTAATATCCCACTAAATAAAGTTTGGGTAGAGCCATATAGAATACGCCCCTTCGTCCTTCAGTTATGTAATATACGGGTGACAACTTAAATATCGGTTGTCCGATTTGGTTCAGATATTTAGTATTGCCGGTAAATTCAAAATAGCTGCCATTTTTGTAGAAATACATGTAAACAATTTGCAGTGGGATATGCCTGTTCAAAATAACACCAATACAAGGCATTTACCCCCCTACCACACCAAACTAGTTCTTACCCGTTCTTGCCATTCATAGGAAAACGTCGTAAAACGGGCTCAATCTGGCTGCGGTCGGGAAATATGTCTCAAATAATTAGCTACTTCGTTCATAAACAGTCTTCAATACGCCCATCTCATTCGCAGTGCGTTCAGGTCGCACCACGTCGGTGTGCAACGTCGTATAACGCGTTCCTTAGTCTAGAAGGTCATCATGACCTGATTACAGAACGGTATGGTCGCCATCGAATTTTGCTCTAAGTTCTGGAGGACCTACTCGTTCTAGTAGTTTCTTGAAGTTTGTAAAAAGATCCCAAACGGTTCTTAGTGGGTTCTTACTTCTTAGTACGTCAAATCCGTTCGTGCACAGTTTAAGCCCGTTTTCGAGAACGTAGTGAGAACTAGTTTGGTGTGATAGTAGGGTTACATGACAAAATGTCACCACCTAGTTGCTCACAATGTTAGTTCAATCTTAAGTCAGATTTGAATTTCTGAGAACTTAATTGTAGATAATTTTGAAAAAAGAATTGGTCAATTTGAAGCAAGTTGAAAAATACCCATTTGACCCAGAGAAGGTTATTGAATGTCAAATCTAAAGTCAGATTTGAACTTCTAAAAACTTGAAGATGATTTTGAAAAAAATTGGTCAATTTGAAGCAAGTTAAAAAATACCTTTTTGACCTTGAGAACGTCATTGAAGGTCAAATCTTTTAAAATATAGCTTTTTGATCCTTTTTTCCTTGAGAAGGTCATTGTAGGTCAAATCTAAAGTCAGATTTGTATTTTTGATAACTTGTTGATGATTTTGAAAAAAATTGGGCCAATTTTAAGCAAGTTGATAAAATACTTTTTAGACCTTTTCTTGACCTTGAAAAGGTCATTGAAGGTCAAATCTTAAAAATAAATCAGATTTCAACTTTTGAAAACTGGTAGATGATTTAAGAAAAGTGTGGTCAGTCCAAACGGTATTTGTTAAGTTATTGGAAGTTGGAAGAATTTGTTACAGATGCCAACCACCAACCACCACCCACCGATCACCAACCACCAACTGCCGATCGCCAACCACTAACCGCCGCCACAAAAAACGGAGACCGTAACAATTGCTATATATTATGATCTATACATTGTATATATATAGGGTGGGGCAAAAAACAATACCCAAGTTTAAAGATGAATGATTCATATGATATTTGTTAAATCATGCCATGTATTATATATTATTTTAAAGATAAATAATGTCCTAACAGAATAACTCTATTCAATTGAAAAAACTTTCTCGTGTAGTTAGAGACTAAAAATGAGACCAGGGTTGCCGTGAGCGACCAAAAATCAAAAAATAAAGATTCCCAAATTTCCCTCCATATTGATAATTAATAAGAAATATATAAGTATTATTACTGAATTTCGCACTGGTATTTTTATAAATGTACCTCTTTTGAAAGTGCCAAAGTTCAACTTTCCCTCCATTTTCCACAATTTGGAAATCTGCAGTGAATAATTTTTTGGTCGCTCATGACACCCCTGGTCTCAATGTTAGCCTATGACTCTACAAGAAAGCAACGGTTTTTTCAGATGGTGTACTATTGTTAGGAAATGATTTATCTTTAAAATGATATACTACATTGCATGGTTTAACGTTACATCATTTGATATTCATCCTTAAACTTGGGTATTGTTTTTTGGCCCACCCTGTTTATATAATTTAAGTCATACTCAAGATAGTATGCTGGCTTGCAATCTTTTTTGAGGAGCAAGAGGTGTACCAAGGCCGATCTTCATATTACACAAGATGAACTCCAATTTCATTAGTCTATGAGTGACATACGCCATGTGTCATATCATCGTCGCTGATTGGTCAAATCACATTTATTGGGTATCAACATTTTGTAAACATGCGTCAAACAAGAGGAGAATATTTTCCAAAGCAAGTTGAGAGGTGCCATTGTCACCTTCGATGACCAATTTGATAAATCATTTTTCATTTTTTATCTGACTTTACCTTTGTCAGGGTGTCCCGCTGTGAATAGACAAACAATATTTTAACAAATGGACAAACTATTTTTTACAAATAGACAAACAGTTTTTTACAAGTAGACAAACTATTTTTTACAAATAGATAAAATATTTTCTACCTAGCACATTTCTTATTGGCAATATGTAACATACGTACACATTAGCAAGCGGAAACTTTGCTGATTATTGTTTTCTTGTTCTCAATTTCTTTGTCGTTATATAATACCTACATTTTCTACAATCCTATACTTAGTAGTGTTATAGGTGCAATAACATGCGGGAATATTATTGATGTGAGGTGAGCGGGAACGATACATACAACCACTGTAAACAATTGGCAGACGTTCAAAAACAAAATCAAGAAATAAATGAATTTTATTAAATTGAGATAAAATATTCATGTTTTGTTATAATCAGTACACTGAGGCCACGGTTCCATAAACATTCAAAGCATAATTAATCCTCATAATCTACTAAGTATAGGACAAATCAGTTATTTACTCATATTTAGTGGGAGGTTTTGGATACGGTCCTTCGGGTAGATATGTTGTATTTCCCTCAGGATACACCTTGTCACCAAAACCTCCAATTAAATAACAACCTTCATTTATTTAGCTTCTTCTGTAGATCAAGTGAAGCCACACGTTCCAATTATTTTTGAATGATAAATTATGATTATTTTATTATGATTATGGTAAATATGTACCTCTCCTTACGTCTATCATTACTTTTCCCAGGACCCCTAATAGGCAAAGGTATTAAATGTACCCCCGAACTCCAATTTAAATGCATATACAAATAACTTTATAATGTTTTGAGACCATACATTTACAGGGCGTTCAGTAAGTAAAGCTAATTTTGCTCTCAAACTTTTATTTTTTGTCATTTATCTTTCAAATTTTCAGTGAAGAAGCATTTGACATTTTTCTAACTACCCTGAAAAATTAAATAAGATATGATGAATAATAGCAAAACAATGGTTGTCATAGTAACGTGAATACGGGTTCTGCGGAGCAATTTCTTACTTTAATAAAAATGTTATGATGCAATGAAATTGATTAAGATTAATGCTGCATATGTCTTTGTTTGCTATGGCTGAAAGTCACCACAAACATAACAACAACATACACAAATATAATACCATGGCAACAGTAGTCTATGACATCACAGACAGATGATACAACAGATGGAATGATCCAGAATGATCCATCAGACACTGCTCCATGACATCATCAAAATCATGGCTGCCAGGATTGCCAATGGAAGCAAAATGAACAATGAAATGAAACAACAATTGAGAAGTAGCATCAGATACAATGTGTTGCTCGGGAAATCCAAGCAGGATACCATTAGGGATATCCCAAAAGCATATGGGGACAGTGTGCCTAAGTATACAATTTTTTGGGGTATTTTCATGTTTGAAAAAATGATCTGATTGGTAAGATCCACGCAAATATCCATGAGCTTCAGAATGCCGTTCAACATTCGCTGACAAAGAACTTTCCAGATGGCTTCCACAGGATATATCAGAAGTGGATAGAACAACATCAGCTGTGTGTGAAAGCTAAGGGGGACTACTTTGAACATAAAATAGAATGCTAACTTGAAAGTAAAAATGTGGAGTAGCCACAGAACTATGGTTGAAATATAGACAGGACAGAAACTAACGTTAACAAAATCTACTATGCTGTGAACTTTAAAAATTGCTCCGCAGAACCCGTATTCGCGTTACTATGACAACCACCATTTTGCTGTTATTCATTACATCTTGATTATTTTTTCAGGATAGTTAGAAAAGTGTCTGATGCTTCTCCACTGAAAATTTGAACGATGATAGACAAGAAATAAAAGTTTGAGAGCAAAATTAGCTTTACTTACTGAACGCCCTGTACAACGAGAAACACATTAAATTTCAGTTTCAACTGTCACCATAATGCATGGCCTGTTTTTATTACTTATGGCAATATGATCCGTTGATAAATAAGGGTTATGTACTGGGAGGTTTTGGATATGGGGTTTATCCAGAGGGAGATATGCATATCTACCCGAGGGACCGTAGGGACCGAAGGTAGATGTGCATATCTCACGAGGGATGAACCCAATATCCAAACCGACCATACATAACTGCTTTATCCTATACCAAGTAGAGTTTTCAGGGGCATGTGGCCAACAACAAAAAACAAATTATTCATATGCAGTCATTTTATTGCATTTCCACTACTTACCGGAAGTGGGAAGATATGCACCGAAGCGGGAAGATATGCACCGAAGCGGGAGATATGGCGGGAGATATGGAGGTTCTGGATATGGAAACCTCAAAATCAGGATACGGGATATATCTCACTAACTTATCTCCCTAAAACTCTACTTGGCATACCGTAGGATAAAGACTGTTATCATATCTATAAGTTCAGGTGCTATATTGCATTATTTATTGTGCTGTGGATATCTTATTATTTGCTCTTTGCACGCACTATCAACATCACTATTCCACTGGATGATCAATGCGTTATAACATGTTTCTTTGTGATTAGGAAACGCCAAATTTCCTTTATATCTCCCTTTATTTATTAGGAGGTATTCGGGATATCATTAGCGATTGAGCAGTTGGGAAAATATAGGGAAGAATACAAGTACACTTATGACAACGTATGACCAAAACAATACATTATCGACGCATTTTGCAAGGATTTGCCAGTCTGAGTCGTATCTCCTTCTAGTTTTCTTGAAGCAGCTGAAGTGACCCTGACAAGCCATATAATCATAGTCGGTAAGATCGTCACTGTCTATAGACATATCATCTGCATTAAACTTGTTGGTATCAACATCACCATTACAATCTGATTGTAATTCTTTTAGCTCTAACTTTGTTAATTTGTTCATATTTCTTAAGCTCCTTGTACCAAGTGTTTTCAGTAAACGCCTCAGGAAGGCTGGAAGTTTCTGATGAGTGTCCCGTCTCAGATAGAGGTTTGTCACTATTACAGCCATGAGGAGAGCAATGGATACCATCATCATTGTGGCGCCATAGAACATCCCTGAAATAGACACCTACATTTTATTGTACTTTGAAGCGAAATAAACAAGACGATACATTGCATCGTAAAACTGCAAAGTGCAAATCCTATAAAGAGGCTAATTACTAATGCGCTTTTCCATATTTTAGAGGAGCTCAATCGTTTGTAATATTTGATGTTTGTTTGTTACAACAATTTTATATTACCATTGTGACGAGAAAATGTACAATTTTCATTAATGTTTCAAGGAAAGCCTAGACACGGTTATAAATGGCAGATAAACAGAAAACTATAACGGACCTACTAGCAAAGTGACTAAATGAGAAATAAAAATGCAATTAGTGGAGAGCACGTTGCCTCCCTTAAACGATGGGCTGTACATTGCAGTTTCAGATATAATTAACTAGATGAGCTAGAAGATCAACTAGCACTATCGGAGCCACCAATTAAATACACATAAACATAAAAATATATCCTCCCAATAGTAGACAGGGCCGGTGTGAAAGAAATAATGGTCCCCCAGGGATTATGGTCCCCCTTTTTAAAGGCCCTTACTGGCCCTGATTGTGTATAAGATAATAAGGGAAAGAGTTGTATTTAGGTCACCATATAAATCAATGGAGAGTAGGCCATAATTTGACAGGACTTCCTACCCTTTTACACCGGAATCTCGTGACCTCGATTCCATTAATTTTTCTCCCATGTGATCAATTGATTGAGTCATTCAATCGATTCAGCAGTTCTAGATGACCCAATTTGAAACAATTGGGGGAAAACATTTTGAAAGTAATACGACTTCGTATACTGTAATTTCTAATAACACTAATTATATCCCTTTGGCAAAAGAAAATGAGATAGTATCTCATCAAATGAAAGTGAAGAAGTTGCGGCAAAACACAACTTGCATTGATCATGTCGTAATTAAAGGCGACGTGAAATCTGGCATGAAAGAGCATATTTTAGCAATAAGTTCATATTTAGCGTGATCATAAGCTAATAGGCCAAAGAGAACCTAATGAACCTAATGTGTGTAATTTGAGTAAAATAGTATTTAGTTGTGATCATAACGTTCTCGTATCATCTTTCTACTTTTTTGTTCTTCAATATGTTTAGTAAAACTTTTCACAGAATGTTCAATAGAAATACTTTCAAATCAAGCAACTAAAATGATTGCCATAGTAACACACTGTTTTGACCAAAACATGACACCGGTATTTGGTATTCACGTTATCGCGAAAAACATTCCCCTGGAAAATGGCAGCAATTTTGAATTTAGCAGCCATCTTGAAAAATCAAATAAAAACGCCTGTAAGGCATCCGCTTAGAAAATCTAAATCAAGTCTGACAACTGGTATTTGAGTTTATTAAAAATCATGTTTTTCCTGAAAATGCAGGCCAATTTGCAGCTATCTTGAAAATTCCTTTTTGAGCAGTCCTATGTCCCCAATTCTTTAGCCTACATACATTTTGAAAGAGATCTGTAAACTTGTACATGCGTCATAAAATATAGCATGTTTTTTTCTAAAATAAAAACCATATTGAATTCAGCAACCAATTTGAGAATCTCTTCTTGAGGATAGTTATATGTCCTTAAGGCATCGGCATATTAAATTTGAACTGGTAAGCGAGTTATCAGAAGATAACATTGTTTTACAAAACAGGCGGCCATTTATTTCTGATGTACGTTTTTGAAATGACCAGCAAATGGATCATATGTTAGTGAATGTATGAAGTTTCTAAAACAAATATTAGAAACTTGAAATAAGATCACCTTACTTTATGAACCACCCTCGTGAACATGCTACAGTGTCTACAGTGGTGAAACTTCGTCAACATAAATAACATCGAACCCCAAAAATATGCAATGCAAGGTGCGTTGCTTTTTTGGTACACCCTGTACACATACCCAGTAACATAATTTGATTTCTTTTTTGTTTACTTTTCTATCATCAAATAAGTGAATAGTGGTAACTAATTATTAGCTTAAGTGGTGCACTGCATGTGACAGTCAATCCTCTTGTGTCACATTGCTACATTGGCATGATACTACTGTTATTGTTACCACATTTCAATGGCCTTGATAGAAGATTGTCTCACCTAGAACTGGTATTGCATCGGGAGTTGGAGGCATTGTCTCGGCCACCATGAGTAGGAACACCACCAAGGCCAGGAGGATTGTAATCTCCAGATTCACCTTCTCTCCAGATTCCACAGGCAAGAAGAACCCCAAGTATGAGATCAGGTAGATCAACACACAGGGATAGATCATGTTGAACACATAGAACTGACTCCTACGTTTCATGTTAATCGTGAACGTGACGTCGGGATACGGTTCCTCACAACAGGCGTATTTTTTCACATTGCGATGAGACGTGATGTTTTCAACGAACCACTCCTGATTGTCTGGGTTGTAATAGACAGTATTTGCCATGGATTCATTGTATATGATGTTTAGTTCAAATCCACTATATGTCCACGAGATGAAAATGATCTCACAGGATTGTAGATCAAAGGGGAAGTATTGTACGTTGAGGGTACAGTATGTTTTTACGAGAGCCGGGACCATCCAGAGGACATTCCCTTTATTGTCTACTATAACGTTTGTGATCATTCTGTCATTGAAATTCTCATCTGCACTAAAATTAGAGACATTCATACATGTATGTTATCTTATTTACAATAAGCTATTATAATGCGATGTCAGTTATGTTTGGTCAAAATCAAACAATGCAAGACAAAAGACTGACAATATCCATTGGTTATAATTAGAAAACGGCAACTCCATGGAGTAGCAAATTCCACCGAACAAGACATATTGTGATAAATAGCGGCCATCTTCTTTCTTGACATTTCTCTTGAGCAGAGCTCCTTTGTCCCGCGGTATCAGCATATAAAAGAACCAAATCTGTCCACTGGTATTTAATTATCAAAGATTATATTTTTACGTAAATTTTCAATTCAGCTGTCATCTCGAAAATTTATTTTCAACCAAAACTTCTTTGTTCTTAAGCATTATCGCATGAAATTTCAATCAACCCATCCACTTGTATTTGAGTTTTCAGAACTTACATTTTACGAAAAATGGAGGACACTAGCTGTCGTCTTTTTTAATTGTAAAAAATCTTTCTTGAGTAGAGCCCCCGTTTTCAAAGGCATCAACATATAGAATTCAAACCAAATCCGTCCACTGGTATTTGGGTTATCAACAATTTTGTTTGAAAATCAGTGGCCATCTTAGAAATCTCTTCTTAAAAAATCTCTTTTTGTCCTAAGGCACCAAGACAGGCACCAGGGCGAAACTGCAACCCCCTTTTGAGCCCAGAACATCTTTGTCTTTTTGGTTATTTTCCCTGGGATTTTTCGTTGATAGTACTTAGAATTCCTTGCAAAGATGATATAAATAATAGATTATCACGAAAATCAGATTTAGAAAGTCTTATCAACGTCATCACAGGTTTTACATAAAGTGTAATTACATGTAAAACTGATCTCACTTAATCATGGACGACAAAGATAAATTTTCCTATGATTGCTATGAGCGATTACCTGTCAACAAGTCAGTGGCAAAGTACGCTAAATTAACACTGATTAACTTCATCCAATCAGAATATACGTGCAATCCTTGTCCTCAAAGATGACCGAGGGCTTAATTCTGTTACATGAAACAAATGTGGAGGTGATAACGTTCAATCTACGGCTCTGATCTAGATGACGTTGGGCTTTCAGATTTCAGATTCACTCTTGTTATGAAGCGAGAGCGACGACAATCGATAGAAATGAGATCTAAATTCGTTTTAACAAATTGATATATCAATTGGATTAAAAGCATTCATATTTGAATTTATACACTACAGGGTGTGCCGACACACCCTCCCCAGTTTGAAGAATAAATTTTAATATTGGTACTTCCTTTTTTGATTTTAGACTGAACTATGCTTTTGATGAAAAGTGCAATAATTGATACACAACTCCTTTAAATTGTGACTTTTGGCTCGGGATCAGCAGAAGGATTTTATTATAATTGTAAATGTATCATTGTGCAAATTAATCCACAGGAACATAAATGGGCTATAAGAGCCGAAAAATATTGTATGCGCTTTCAATAACAAAATAGTTAAAATATTCTTATAAAACACAATATTGGAATGAAAAGTCAGTTTTCAGTTTACACGATCTTGCAAGATGCATACCTTGGAAAGCCTGCATACGGTATACTTTACACATACATATCATGAAGTATGTTTACGTTAATCTATACCTTTTGGATATATTTTTTCTCCCATCTACTTTTACACAGTAGTATTTGGGTACAGTTTCTATTTCCTTCGTCCTTTTTTCATACTCATTCTTTTATCATATAAGACTCATCGAAATCAATATTAAATATTATATGCACATAGAAATACTTACTAATTACTTATGACCAAATCTGGTGTCCATATCTTATTAGCAGGGAGCCTAATGGATTGGACACTTCCAAACTCCGAGGCGTTCCAAGTCAGATACTCATCTCGCCACCTCTATAAAATAAAAAAAGTCATCCTTTATGATGATAAATTGCAAATATGACAAAGACGACCTATGGGCACCTTTTAAACTCATAATCTTAAATTATATTTTCTTCACAGAATTCGTTGTCGCACCCATATCCTGTACGGCCGAGATTTTGAATAATTTCGTAGTAATCACAGGGTGAGCAAAAACAGAAGATTCAAGCAAATGTTAATAACTTGGTCATTCAGTATGGGTTGCAAGTCATATTTGGCACAATAATTAGACCTTGTTCAATGTTCTTTCGAATTCATTCTACCATGTTTCATTGGTCTATCAATATGGTCATTTTACAAAACGTGTTCCAGATGAATAGGCCTCACAGTCACGTGGCATGAACTGCAAGAATTTTATCTTTGGGGCTATCTCAAATATATTGTCTTTACTAACAGATGATGATTTGAAGAAAGTAGACGTAGCCCTCTTTTCCGATTCAAATTGGAATTTGAAAGATTTGAAGCTTCTATCTTCCATTACAATGCTATTTGATCAGATATTCCAAATCTTTGGATTGCTCATGGAATATTTATATAATCTGGCCATGGCCATGGGAAAACCGGTCTTATCACAAAAATTAAAATTGTGCTACAGAGCCAAAAATGTGCCCAAGATTAAGAAGAAAATGTGCTAAATTAAAATCCGACTTTTTGGTCTATATATGCAAGGAAAAATCGTTAAGTCATAAGTCATGGCTCATTTGAAAGCTCTGTTTGTGCTTTTTAAGATAAAAAAAAACAAATCATTGAAAAATCTGTGATGAGACCCCTTTTCCCGTTGCCTGGCTCAATAATGTATGGGGAAACGCAAAAATGCCTATGTGTGCCTATCTCTTTTATCTGTTTATTGGCACTTAAGATTGAAAAGTTAAACAATATGAGTAATAAAAACGGGCTAATTTTCCGAGGCCTACATGTATAGGTACGTCCCTTTGGTTTCTAACATTTATGTACTGTAGTCATACTCTTTTTGGTTGAAACAGTGGATTTGAAGTTTGTATAGTTTGAGATATGTAAAATAGGGATAAATTAATTTGAGGAAGTTGTATACATTTATCTATACCCCGAAGCTTCCCATTTCTTTGCTATATTTGATTTGATAACAAACATATAAGTTGATGGATTATTCTGTAATAAGGCCCCAAGCTTTTGGTCATCCTACATTAGTGAAGACATAACAAGATCTTGTTTACATATACTGCTCTGACTAAGTAACTGCTGATTAATTTTTTTTATGAGGAACCTGAAGACGAATAAATGTAGTTGCAGCTATTTATCTTGATGAGCTTCACCCCATAATGATGGACGATCTCCTTTGATTACATGTACGCCAGTTAAAGGACAATGCCCTTTAATCAACTGCCCTTATTTGTGTTTTTCGACTCCATTACAGTGTTAATATAAAATGAAAATACTCCCATGACAAGCATAGAATATTATTATAACCACCTCGCCGGGCCTGTTCTAGGGGTATTAGTGCTAGTTTAGAAGGCATTCATTTAAGAAATATAGACCGAATAGCATGAGTTATATTGTCGAATACACCCCACAGGGCTAGGCACAAATGTTTTCTGTACCCCGAACGACCGAAGGTTGTGATCGAGGGGTTCGAAAGCGTTTGTGCCTAGCCCTAGGGGGTGTACTTGACGATATTACACCTATTCAGAGATCTATATTACGATTCGAACATGAAAAATCACAAAAATGTTTTGAATATTCATTTTAGTCCGCCATTACTACGACCCGCCGTTACACATATTACACGTATTACAAGGGGTATTGTTTGTGAATATATCCCGGGTGAAATGCATGTTGACTTTGTTTATAGTTTATAGAATGCGTGAATACAGTCATGTTCGAATAGGCATTCTGCCATATCCAGTTCCTGATCATCGAGTATTTGTATAATATTGCCCTTTGAAATGACTTTATTAATGTACTATTCCCACATAGCTAGGCATTGTACATGTATATCAAATTCCAGCCAATCAGAAAACAGTATTTAAAATAATCATCCTGCCAGAGATATATGTCACGATTTAAGGGTAGTGAAAAATAAGATGTAATGAAATAAACAGTAAAAACCTTTTTGACTTTAAAATGTAAGTACTCTTCTATAATCATCCATGCCTTGTGTGAATCAAAAACGCGTGTACGGTTTATTTCATTACAGTAAAAATCCAAATGTTGCAAATTGGCTACTCTAAATCGGGACACTATTGTAGTTATCATGAATTCCAAAAAAAACTCAAAGAATATTACCTGCCGTATTGAGAGAAGACATGAAAATGTCTGGTGCTTCTCATTCTGAAATTAAACAAAATAAATTGACGATAAAAACTGCTAGAGTTATGAATTCGCTCTTTGTTATAGTACAGGCAAATGTAAGCGTCCCTGATGGGAAACTAAGAATATTTGGTGCAGCTGACAATGTCACTTTTGAATTAATTTCATTATTATATTATGTCAAGGCCTGTAATTGTATGGTTAGTCAAAAACTGTGTTTCATGATGTAAAATATCAGAGAATATGCACTTTAAAGCGCTTATCAAGTTTGACAGATAAACTTATTTCATTCAGTGCAGATGAAGATTATCATCATCTCACGTAAACATAGGTTTGATCCAAAAAAATGTTTCTATCAATGTTATTCCTATACTTACTTACCCTTTTTATCAATTTCTCAACAAAGGAACTCATGTCTGTTGAAAGCCCATGGATATACCGATAGTGGTAAGCTTGACAATCGTGTACTATTAGAGAAAGAAATATTTCATTCTATTTCAGACTAATTGATGAATCACTTGAAAAATATGCATGGGTATTCACTTCATAGAATGACATTTTGTACACGTACCTCGATAGATGGAGATGATGTGTTTTATAATATATAAGTGTGTAAGGTGTTAGCATAGCTATCACTATGCATAGATAGATGTCACTTGTGAATCGGTTAGCATCGTGGAGATAACTGCCATCTATATTTACACCGATGTACGATTAGGAGCAAATGTGTTTCCTATTTTGCATATTTTTCCTGGTGTCATCATTGTGTTTTCTGACGGTATTACTTCATGTCAATAACACACTTTAAACACAGCATGAAATATTAACTATACCCCATTTTAGAACAAACAATAATCTCATGTAAAAAGATGCAATGTTAAACAATTTCTCAACACATTTTTGCCAAACCCTTAAAGGATGGCTAAATTCATCTCTGCGCTCCGGGTAGACAACCAAAAGACCATGGGCATTTCATATAGTCATTACAATATGTTGCTGAACAAATTAGCGTTATATAAAAAAAATCCGAATACCGTTGACATCGGATTACTAGTTGTAGATACGATCGACTATTGACAATATGGATCATTCAGTCTCAACTTGTGGGTTTGGAAGCACCGTGTTGAAAGAACAGTTTTAGTCCATAAGGGTGCGAAGGGATTTCGGGAAGGGATCAACATATATTGTGCAATCCACTCCATTCCCAAAATGAAGTATGGCTAATTTGAATCCTTTCCACCTCGAAATTTCTCTATCAAATGGGAAAATACCAAAAAGGTCAAGAGGCATTAAAGAAAATTTCATGAAATTATTAAAACACCCACAAGTATCAAAATAACCCAAAGGGATATTGCAGCATCATGTGTATATTCTCATGAAGTATATATAACCAAAGTAAGACTATGTATGATAATCGAATAAGATCTTCACTGAATTCGTATAATTAATTAGACTCGATATCGTACTTACAGTATCTAAGATATGATATAGTGATATGGCAATGGAAACAGTGATTGGCGTGTCGTCTTCCATCACCGGCCTGGTCGTTACATCATAATTGTTCATTATTGAAGATTTAATCTTGTGTTCCATCGATGCCCCCTTGCCTGACCACACTCCCTTTCGCCTGTTCAGTTTACCGCTCTCTGATGCTGCAACAAAATTTACAGTGCGTCGGTTACGAAATGATGTTTTCACATAGGTGATGCAATTTTCTTATTTTTATTATTCTGTCCACTTTTCTTCATATTTTACTGTTATTTTACATTCTGAAACTCATCACATATCCTTTTTAAAAAAGAAATTGGGGGCGAGGCAATTCATGCAGAGGCTAAACAAAAGGCTTCAAATGCAAATGGGGTATATCAACGACAATAATTCCACATTTTTAGTGATTCAAAAACACCCAAAATAAATATACTATACGGACGGTATATTTATTTCCACATTTTTAATGATTCAAAATACATGCATGCATGGTTGATTAAGCAAATGTAGAAGCGCTTTGATTCTGCTTATGATTGATTATTGTGTGTGAATGAGCTTGGCTGAGGTTGCATTGGTCTCATAAAATATTCAAATTACTCATTTCAAACCCCGTTTTATCTATAAATCCCAAATGCAGATTTGTAAATGGGCATCGTTAACTTAAAAAGAGTGATTTATTTACATCAAATCTATATCAGCAGAACCACAAAGAAATCCTTTCAATAAAATGAAAAACTGATTACTATTGATGCTCCAATGATTATTGAATAAGCTTTAAAGAAAGGACCAAGTGGTCATATTTATAATCCAGTAGGGCAAATGTATGGACACCGGGTGTTCGAAAGGAAGAGTTTATTGTTCTTCAAAAGTACACGGCTAACTTTTCTCTAATCGCAAAATGAACATGCTATCATTTGATGAACTGTATATAATAATATATTCATAAGGACTATATTCAACCCTGATAACATTACACTTTAATAGTGACATATATCGTTATGTTACCAATTCTAAATGATTCAATTAGGGTTATTTTGTGGATAATCCAGATTGTTAAGGCAATACGCCCCAGGTTGTTGGTATTAACTTTATTACCGACGCTGAAAGAGACGCTAGTCTCGAGACTGATGATGCAATATATATCTATAGTGTGAAGCTATTAATTGTCATGATTGAAACCGACATTTTAAGAATAAATGGTACTCGAGTTACCATGAGTTGTCAAAACGATGATCCTTGCCTTAAAGGCCCTGTATAAACAAAGCTCAACATTGGTTATTAAATGTCATATCGGAATCGATTCCTAAATTACAAATATATCTAGAATTTTCTAGATTTGCCCTCCATACACATAGAGTTAGGTAAAAACAACGCCCAAAGTAGAATCATTTTTAGATTTAAGCAGATCAATCAATGTATTGGCCTTTAGCAATATATCAATTCCTTGTATGAACATTATAAAAATGAGGTTAATATGAGTATAACCCAAAATGCCAATGAAATAGTCTCAAACAGTTTCAATTCAAATGCTTTATCACTGTCTTGATAAACGTTTGATTGTTGTCAGACTCAGTGCTCAGGGCTTAAAGTGTAAAGTCAAACTCTTTTTTATTAACTGTGCATCGATCATTTTCAAGATCATGATTTAATTTGATTGATTTGATTGACTGACTTATAAGGATTCGAATTATTTCTATTTTATTATTTTAACTGTCATAAATTAAGAAAAATGGAATCAACAGCCGAACCGCATTCGAGTAACGTTTCATGACGATTAGCAGAACTGGCCTATTCGTCCATTCATCACATCGTAAGCGGTCTCCAGAGCCTAGACCCATAGCAATTTTAATCTAACTGGTCAGTATTAATTAGAGAATGCCTTCTGAAGAATGGATACACGCAATTACTGTTCGATCGAAATTGATCGAAAACAAGAGCATTTTAGACTGTTGACCTCGTTTAGTAGTCGTCCGCCCATCCCTGATTTGTTTAATGACCATTTCACTTAATAATGGTGTAAAACATTCGGAAATGAAACTGAGAAAGAGGGTGCAATAGACAAGGTTTGGGGAAATCCTTAAACCACTGTGACAGTAATCGATACGACCAGCATTTTAAACGTGCTCTTTGTACCACAAAAAAATAAAAAATAAAACAAGACAATGTATTTCGCATATATACGATCTTGACTTGATTTTATAATCTGAATCTATAAATGTTTAATTGTTCATAATTGGGCTTTTCCGGTAATGAAATAAAATATTGTCCTGCCTTTGACAAATGCATTCCGTTGATAGACAATGCTTCCGTTTTCAACAATCAATTAATGTCACTATTATTCACCATAATCTGATAAAAATGGTTTAATTCAGTTTTAAACGAATATTCCTTTACTCCCTAAGCCGACCAATATGATAGTCGTTAGTATAGATTTACTACTGATGATCAATGTTAATGAGTAATGCGAGCTAAAAAAGCTCTTTGGCTAGTGCGTTGGGATTTGAAATTGTTTTGCGCTATTTATTGATTCTCTGACTGAGCATCGTCTTCAGCTTCAGTTGGTCATTTCGCACCTTGGATCAGATTGAACGAGACATTTAGAATTGACCTTCGAGCATGGAGAACTTTTATATGTAATACGTTTTGTACTTCTTAAGTTCAATTTTGTCTAACTCCATTTTGATCTTCCATTTTCTCTTTTACCTCAATGTGTTTTATGTTTGTACGAGTAGTTCTTCTCCTATGGACAACCCGATCAAACCCGATTGATTGCAGCACAACCCCTGCACTTGATCTAGCCCTAATGTGTGTATAACGTATTTTTCATAACACTTATGACCAGGGGGGGGGGGGGCAGTTGAAGAGGTACAGTAAAAAATAAGGTACCATATTATAGGTCATTCAACTCTCGAACTCTCGAAATTTTGAAAAATAGGTCAAAATTAGGTCAAAGTAACATTGGAGACAAAATACAGTCTAGGACTATATAGAATTCTGATAAAAGTTATAATTTTACAAATGAGCATCCTAGAAAATACCCATGGCGAATACTGTGAAAAACTTTGGACAGTGATTGGCTGAGAAAAAAACGTATTTAATTTATTGCATCTCAGCCAGGGAACTCCCGACTGGCCGCGAGTCGAAGATAAACCATATCTGAGCCAGAACACATATTCACTATTTAGTAAATTACATGCATATTTAGGTGTGGGGATCAATGGCTTCGGGTAGGGGAGACAGAACAATAGTTCTATGAAACGAATAAAGATATGCTTATATTGTTTTGCAGACAACTAACAGGCATTTTCATGGATACATGATTACCAGTCTTGAAAAAAAATTACTCAAATTATTTGGATCAAAACGCGAGTCTCGGTATGATATTGAAAACGTTTCATCTCAGTCAATAACAGTTAGAATACTTTGTGTTGCATGTTTGAAAATGTTGGCTTTTTGGACCAATTATACAATTGCAAGCTAGACAGTGATATGACAATATACGTTATTCAATGATCCGACAGTACACACAAATGTATTATTGTGTGACAGAGAAAGTCTGTAATTCAGCATTTACTCTAAATTTTATAGTATGGAATGAAAATATTATTAAACGTATACGCTCCGCTTAATGCTTAAAGTCCCCATATAAAGTTTAAACCACTTTGGCTTATATTGTAGTCTTACCCAATGTTATCAAAGTGTGATATGTGAAACATTTTTTTAAATTTCAAAAAGTGGTTTTTGATAGACTTTTTGTTCCAAAATTTGTCAATTTATTTAAAACTAACTTTTAGAGGTCACACATATCTTGTAATTAGCCACAATTTATTTCAATGCATAATATTCATCCTCGCATGTTTTTTGCCAAAGAAATTAAGAAAATCGGTTCATAAATAAGCGAGAAATGATCTTATCAGTGCATGAAAATGGTTCAATGATATCTATAGCATAATATATTCTTCTTTTTAACCTGGTTAGACAATCAACATTCGTTTATTATTGAAGTCTAGCATATTTAGAAAAGATTGACATCGAAAATAAAATTTCAATTTTTTCAAAAAGTTTTTGCTACCTTAGTGACATCACTAATGTTTCAAAATATTTTTGATATGCTAAAACATTGAAGTGGCCCATTAAATATGGCATTTTATTATTGAAATAGTGTGTCCTTTGTTCAATCTTTGCATTGGTGTTAAAAAGATAATCTTTTTGAAATGCATTAAGAAATATTTGATGATTTTTTTTTGAAAAATGGCGGGAAATTTGAATATTTGAGAAATGAAATGCTCACAACTTTTTTTCCCAATTTTTTTTTTCAAAAATCTCTCAAATAACTTTTTAACTCATGACAAAAAGTAAATGAATGATAAAAAATATTTTCAAACTTTAGACGGGGACTTTAATCGGAGAAAGCCATCGACGAAATTATTTGTTGTTATTTGAGGCTTGCCAAGCCATGCGTGGAAATCCCATTATCTAGCTGACCGATTGTTTGGCATATGTCAGTAATGCAATGTCCAACTAAATGAAAGGATCAGTGAAATGTTGGTATCTATGGCAACCAGAACCTCTCTGGTCTATTTATCGATACACATAGGGAGTAGAACTAAATATCCCCGTGTATGGAGTTAAGGTAAGTAGGGTTGAATGGATTAACGTATCTATTGGAGCATTGAAAGAGATTATATCCTTTTACCAGCCCCTTTCTAGAAGGTGTATAGCTAGTTTGAAAGCAGAACATTTGTTGGTTATTGAATGTTGGTGGATACTACCCATTCATAAGTGTTGGTCAAGTAGATAGCTTGGTTTTCATTACATTTTAATCTTTCAATATGTAGCCTAAATGTAGGCATGTACGAGTATAACGTCTTCATACTCATTATCTACCTAAAGAAATGCTTAGGTAGGTAACAATACCCAGCGGCACTTTTAACACCACATCGTTACATTACAAGGTAACCGGAAAGATTTTGGACAACTTCTTGATGATAGTATTTCAAAAGTATTGATATGTGAAAAGGTCAGTTCCGCAGGCAATTCAGATGTCGTAATTATCCAGAAAAACGTGTCATGTAAGGTCAGAATTACAATGATATTTGGACACACAAGAGCCCGGATCACGTGAAAAATATTTGAAGAGAAAAGACAGAAAATCAAACGTACCGTATAATCACGGACCTGAAGAAAGTCCGTGGTATAATACAATAAAATATATCGTGAAATACAGAAAATCTACCCTTGAAAGTCCGTATTTCACTGTACTAGTGTACTAGCGCATCGTGAAATACAGACCTTCTCGGGCAGAATATTTTTGTATTCCACTCGAATCATTGAATGACTTAAAACACCATCGATTTCAATTTGATAATTTTCAAAGAATTGAGCTAATCTATAGAACTCTTTTCTGATTTGTACATCTTATACTAGCCTATTGATCATTTTCTCAAAAGTAGCTCAATCCGACTTACTTCCTTTTGGTGTGTTAACTTTAAATGTGTAAGCCTAGAGTTGATTACCAAGGTGTTTCGGAAGACATTACTTGACACTTATTGTTTAACCCTAATGTCTGCAACCTTTTTACGACACCAAATCTCAAGAGAGACCCCCTCTGTGATGTTTTATTTCTTATCTGATTTATATAATATTCGATTTTTGTAAACGTTATTCGATTACCTTTTCAAAATAATGTTGGCTTTTCAAAAGTAGGTCAACAAAGGTCAAATCGAGATCAACGTGATCTAAGAGATGTAATTTTTTACATTTTGTGACAAATTGACTGGCCTAGAATTAGTAACCAGTAGTCCTCTATCTCCTTTTTTGAAAATTGGGACAATTGTACCTTCCTTCCAAATATCAGGAAAAGTGAGGAAAGTAGTTCTGCTATAGAATGTGCACATAGTTTGAGCATTCATTTTGCTTGATATTTAATCAGGGCCATGTGCTTTTGTGATATCAATTTTATTAGATTTAGAACTTCTTCAGATGAGTTCATGGTCTAAAATAAGGAATATAGTTGTCACTAATGTTCATAATGTTCTTATTGAAAAAGTATTTCATGAGGACGATTGCTTCATCAAAACTATTGACTGCAGTTGAATTAGATGTTGGGTCAAAAAGAACAGGTATGGACGAGACTCACCAAGAAGCTCTTTATTTTATATTTTCTTTTTTTTGATTTTGCCTCATCGAACCTTGATGGAATTGTTCTATTAGGAATAACTTCCCTGACTATTGAGAGGCAAATTAGCAGCATCGTTAAATTGCATTTCAAAGACAAAATTCCAATCAACTTCAGCAATTTTGTGATTTAGCAGACTGGTATCTGCATCATCATAATATCACACGGTTTTCTTAAGTGATTGTTCTCTTGGAATGCTGACTCTTATTTTAGTAATAATTGCACAGTGATTGGAGAGCTTGATAGAAGATGTTCAGAATCAGTAATCAGTAGGTCAAAACACGATTTAGAATTCATAGTAATCCTAGTTGGTTCAAAGAATAGGTTGAAGACCAAGATCAGTCAGAACATTGTTTAATTCAATACCAGCCATATTGTTAATGTCATCATCATACCAGGCATTTTTTCTGGCATTGAAATCTCCGCTGATAATGACCCCATCATTTGGTTGCATTGACAAATTTTATTTCCATTAAATTTCTCATTCGCAGTTAAGGATGGTGACCGATAAAAATCCGTACTTCAAAGTCTTATGTTCAGCCTTAATTGTTATCAGGCAATTCGCTAAATCTTTAGACATGTTTAACTCACATATGCCAGTCTGAACAGTATCACGGGCCCATAAAATGAGGCCTCTTCCATCGTTTGTTGAATACTTTGGTTTGCCAAAACCTCTTATATAAACATATTAGATCATTCAAGATCTTCAGTGGTAACATTCCTGTTTTAGAAAGTGTTAATATGTGAAAATTATCTCTTGTTGCATATACTAAGGGGATATGTTTCTACATAACTTGACGTGACTTATTTATTTTATTTGGGAATGGGGTTAAGGTCAAGTTCATTCAGAAATAGAGCAGTCAATATCACCATTTGTATGACATGCTATTTACATCTTGTGAGTTTCAATGACGCGCGTTTGATTTTATAAAAAATGCCAAACTTTGTGACAAGTTCGATCGATTCCCTCAGAAACTAATATAATAGTGATATGTCGCTTAGCTTATTCATTGATACGCTGATCCTTTAGTGGCAGGGGTATTACAGTCTCAACTTCAAACTTGGCAAATTGGTAGCAATTGATATAAATCAACATTGTTATAAACGGCCGAGAAACAAAGGGGAGAAATGACTTTTTGACTATCCATGCACATCTTACTTCCATCTTTGAACCATTCGATTCCCAGCTTTAGGGAAACACGTCAATCGTTCTTCTGATGAAGTATTCACAGAATTATGTTGATATACTGCATCATGAGAGAAGGCAATTGCTTTTTCAATGCTAATACAAACGCTAACACAAAGGTATCATTTCCTAAATTCGTAAGAGTATTTTGACAACAAATAGTCGATGTTTATTGACATACTTAATTGGTAGTTCAGCTTGTAGGATAGGTACGATGTACACTCCCCTTTAAAAGGTTGGTAACCAGAAGTCTCTTTTCGGATCATATGTAAAAGCCCGTTTACCCTTTGCATTCATTCGACTTCGCTTCTTAAAAGAGAGCTTCATCTTCTACCTAGACCCTGCGCACAGGGTAAGCTTTGGTTGTTTTAATTGACATACGTTTTCGACACGATCAAGACATACTGTAATTGATTAATATTCTAACATAAACAAGCTTCATCATGCTTACAATGGGACTCGAGGCTGGCAAACTTTAGAATGGGATGCTCCAAGGTGTCTATTGTAAAACTCTTATATTGCATTTCAGGTTTAAGATGGTAAAATGGAATTTATAAGCAAGATGCTGTGTCAATACTCGTGAAAATTCTGTGAAAAGAAGGAGAAAATAGAATAATGGAGTGGCAAGGAATCAAATACACTAACGGTAGCATCGTCTCAAATTATTACGCAACATAACTTAGGTATCCAACATTGATTTGTCCTGGGGCTATTTCTTTAACTCAATTTATCGTGTTAAATTATTATCCCATCCACGGGGATTCTCACATTCGATAACTATACGATTTTACATTCTTTTCTCTTTTTGTATGGCCTTGAAATGATCTACAATACTTTCACTAGGCAAGGAATCTTGACCAAAACTATTTCCTTCCAAGGGCCAGTGGGATTTACAATGCTTTAGCACCTGAATAAGCCATACGAGCTACAGAAATCTTACAAAATTAGTTGAACGTAAACACAGATTTTTGTTCTATATTTTTGAGCAAAGGTTCTTACGTATTCATCTGAAACAACTAACGGCCTCTGGATTCTGGAAGTTGGACGTGATCAGATAACTGGTATTCTAGTTATTCGATAGCTGGTACTGGAATCCTAGTTTTCATTTTTTCCTGAAAAATGGCGGCCATTTTGAAATCAATTTATCCATGAATATATGCATTTTGAAGCCATTAGCATATTTTATCAGAATTAAATCAAACCAGGGGCATTTGAGTTATCAAAAATGACATGTTACGATAAATGGCGGCCATTTTGAAAAAAAATCATTCTTTGTTTTATTTGCCACGATCATCAGAATCAACTGGTATTGGAGTTATCGTCAGGACAGACATACGACTGGATAATAATTATTGTACAAGTATCATTGAATAATGGTTTAGTTTTTCCATATCGTCTACACGATATTGTAGACTTTTCACCAAGTTTTTGGATGACACACGGACACAGGTTTTAACCCTAATGTTTGCAACCTTTTTTCATAACACTAAGTCGCAATGAGGGGGTCATTTGGACCCCCTCTGCGATTTTTTATTACTTGTCTGATTTCATTATTGTTGGTATTGTTGTAAACCTTATGCATCAAAGCGTAATAATGCTTAACAAAGCTTATCAAAGCGTGATTTCAAGCGTAACAAAGCCTGGTCGAAGTGGGATCAAAGCGTGAGAAACCGTAACAAGTCGGGAAATCAGAGCGTATCAGAGCTTACCAGAACGTAACATTACTTAGGAGATCGTGATATTTTTGGAAAAGTAAACAAAAATGACGGCGCTTTGCTCGCCGATTTAAAGAGTGGCATTCGCAGTTGGTGTGAACATAGCTTTAATGCATGTTAACACCAACGGCGAATGTCACGCTTTAAATCGGCGAGCAAAGCGCCGTCATTTTTGTTTACTTTTCCAAAAATATCACGATCTCTTAAGTAATGTTACGCTCTGGTACGCTCTGATTTCCCGACTTGTTACGGTTCTTCACGCTTTGATCCCGCTTCAATCAGGCTTTGTTACGCTTGAAATCACGCTTTGATAAGCATTATTACGCTTTGATGCGATTATGACGCTTTAAATCAGGCTCTGATACGATTGCCAAGCTCTGTTGTGCATTGTTACGCTCTGTTAAGCTCTGTCACGCATTGAAAAATGTCGAGATCGCCATGCCGCTTTTGATCCTGCTTTTCTTCGAGCTTTTCTACGACCTATTACGACCCCGACGCTTTAATCAAGCTTTGTTACGCTTTGGTGCCGCTTTGCAAGCCGCTTTTAAGCGCCATCAAAGCGCCGTTGGTGTGAACGTAGCTTTATAGAGCACTAAAAACAAAGTTATTATCGATATTTTTTTAGTTCCAGTTTTATTCTAACTATCCAACTATCATAACTTTGCCACTCTACCTCCAATCACCTTGGTTTTTACGCCTAAAAGCGTGTTATATCTGTGGCTCAATTTAAAAGAAGAACTGAGACGCAAAAAGTTTGCAAAAGTACTCTTGAAAAATCGCCCCCCCCCCCTGCAGACATTAGGGTTAACATGATTCGGAAAAGTATGTTTTCATACGATCATCAGCTTATCTATTTTTCTTTAGTTGTGAAATCAAAATAGGAAAAATGAAAATTGAGACTAATTTGATTATGAATCAGATTGAATATCGACAAATTATCGACATATGCCCCTAAGAGATTTTGATATCTGAGGTCATCGTACTCATAGTTCAGCGTGCTCTCTTCCTGGGTTACATTATCATCACCTTCTCTGTGTGATACCATAGAGCTCCCAAAAAATGAATTTGAAGGTTGAATGTTTTCCCAAATGTTAGTGTTAACTAATGGTGCTGTCCATCAAATGAACGGTACACGTTCAACCTAATCTCGGCAATGTTTTTCGCTACCCGAGGCTTCAAAAACTAGGTGAAATCGAGATTTAAAAAAGTGACCCCCTATCAAGATCCTAATAATCCTATCGATAAACAAGGAAACCCTTAACTTCCTTGTTACGAACCAATAATAAACAAGAAGGAAGTAAAAAGAACCATGATGGTCAGGGGAATTTCAATTATAAATGAGTCATTTTAATAATATAGGGATAATGCCTGTTTCGTCAGTGCATTGCCACATACGAGTCAACAGAATCCAAAATCAACAAATTAAGTTCGATATCGTATTAAATTTCTCAATTATTATCAATAAATAAAATATCAATATCACCTGGCTTGATCTTTAAATGCAAACGTCTTCTATAAGCCGACATTTAGCTTTTTGGATTGTATTAATTTTTAAAAACGATTTTTATATAAATAATTTGACCATTATTTTATAACATTTAATTTAAACAGATAAATTAAAGTTATATTGAAATAAAAATATGGACGATAGTTTTGCCGACCCTATGCGTGAACTAATGAATTGTTGATAATCCGTTGAACTGTCACCGGACGTGTCAGTCCATGATTTATCAACTGGCATAAAAAAATACATGATGCATTTAAAATCCTGACCATGTTCTTTCAAACCATGGATGAACGAAGACAATAAGCATTAATTTATTAGATTTTTTTATAAATAAATCCAGATTTTATAAAAAAGATAAGTTATTTGATTTATGAATCTACTTTGAATGCACAATGTCGCAACACTTAGATCATTCATGCGTTTCCGAGTTTTTTCGTGTCCGTGTGATACTTGTAAATAGTAATTAACAGCAGCTGTAAGTGGTCTGATTTCTAGCGAAGTCGTGTCTATGTTCCTTTTTAGATATATATTGATGTTTATTTGGGAGACGTACCTGCTGTAAAAGTTGGCAAAAAAGAAGTTGGCAAAAAGAAGTTGGTTGACTGGCATGGGAATAGTCTGAGGGAAGGGTGAAGGACTGTTGTTGTTTTATGTTAGATTTAATCATTCAGCCGCAGTGGTAATGTTATGACTTCATTTTATTCCCAGCACATTACGATAATATTGTTTTATCCACATCAACTATGCACTGACTACCATGATAACATGAGTATCGATAGATTAAGATCGGAACCTGAAATGTTCATGAAATTCTTTATATTATTCGGCCTAGAATAAATTTTCTTGCCGCTGCTTACAAGCATAAGATAGACACATAAATAGTTTTGCATATGCAAGATACGCATTGCCCAAATTAATAGGAAGTTTGAAGATGAAAAGCATGGAAGAGAAAATTACCAGAAAATATCTGAATCATGACAGTTTTACATTTGTAAATAGTATAAAGACTGCACGTCATTGCAGGAAATAATAGGGAGTTTAAACTAGCATATAAAACGACACGCCAACCGTATGACGTATGACCAATCGCCCATACAAATGCATCGCTTGAATATTTTCCGTTCACGTTTACCCTACTATCACACCAAACTAGTTCTCACTACGTTCTCGAAAACGGGCTTAAACTGTGCACGAACGGATTTGACGTACTAAGAAACCACTAAGAACCGTTTGGGATCTGTTTACAAACTTCATGAAACTACTCGAACGAGTAGGTCCTCCAGAACTTAGAGCATGCTCAAAATTTTCTGGTGATCGTCACGTTCTGCAATTAGAACGAGTGACAACGTACTTAAGACGACCTGGACGCACTGGGGACACACTACGAACGGAAGTGTCGTACTTCAATCCTACTAGGGACGTATTACGACGTTGTGTAGTCAGGCGTAAATTGCAGCCGTGAGTACCCAAATCTAGTCCGTTTGTAGCTCGCTCATTCTGTTCTTAGACAGACCCAACTCGACCGAATAACGTCCTTCCCGTTTATAAAGGTTCACAGTAGGTTCTCATAAAGTTCTAAGAACGTCCGTGTAGTTCTCACGTCAGTAATACGTCCTCTCCGTTAGCAGGACGTAATTGAACTGCTTGGATGCGTTTTGTAGACGAGACTGAGACGTGATTTAGAATTTTGAATCGATTCAAAATTCAATGGCGACAAAACCGTTCTGTAATCAGGTCATGATGACCTTCTAGACTAAGGGACGCGTTATACGACGTTGCACATCGACGTGGTGCGACCTGAATGAGATGGACGTATTGAAGACTGTTTATGAACAAAGTAGCTAATTATTTTAGACATATTTCCCGACCACAGCCAGATTGAGCCCATTTTACGACGTTTTCGACTTAAACTCTCTAGCTAGTGCACAAGTAGTACGTTCTTTTGGTGTGAATGCGTCACCTAAATACATCTCTTACTGGAGCTGAATTACGATCTATTGTGATTGACCTCATTTCAGTAGTAATCACTCTATTGTCCCACGAGGAAGTGCTGCGTGTGATAATGATCCATCATCCCAATTGATAGAACAATACTTAAAAACCTACTACAAAGCTCGTCAACGATGAAAAAGCTTATTTGCTCACAGTATATGTAGCAAATATCGACTCTTCTCATTCAGCAATCTAAGAACGACATACGCAACCCCATGCCATTACTTGCTGAACCATTTTTAAAATAAAACAATGTTTACGTCTGATATGGGGAGTTGTTCGATCTTCTAAAACTTTTATTTTACGTACGTGGTGTGTATCATGTCTTCTTATAATATCATTTCTTCTTTTCATGCAATTATAATTAATAATATACACACAAACTATATATAACTAAAACTATGCATTCATTATCAACATTTTAATTGATCTAGTCTATTCTACCTAAAAATACAATATCTTTAAAGTTTGGGTAATTACCAAAAAAAATTTTTTCGTATTTACGAATGTAAGTGGTCTAAACGTTCAGATGATACGATTATAGATAGTCTTGGAACGGAGTTTTACCGGTGATGAATACGAGTTTCAATGGTGCTTAATTAAAGGATTCGAAATAAAAAATTTGAAATCCGATTACAATGGTTCTTGAGAAGCAAAAATAACTTCCTCTATACACAAACGATTTATTTCATTATCTCACCGAAAAAGAGTTGACAATGAGAAGCAGTTTGTTCGTCCATTCGTCTGTTCATATGTTCGTTCGTTACTCAAATACCGATTGACGGATTTGGTACATATTTTATAGACATATGTCTTAAGGGTGCAGGACCTCTGTTGTAGAATAAATAACTAATATGGCCACTCTTTGATATCTAAATTACCAGTTGACCGATTAGTCCCTGATCTGGACCCTCTGAAAAAAAGTTTTGTTGTCCGATACTTTCCCACATAAAATGATTGTACCGTTTGAAAGAACAGACTTCCCTCTTAAAGAAAACACCTCTTCTATTGATGTAAACAGGGGCAAAAGGCACCAAAACGGGGTTAGACAAGGTGGCATTCTGAAGTCTCACTTTCTTGTCATCACGATTCCAGGTAAACCATCAGACTGATTTACTTCAAGTTTTCACACATGTTACATGGTAAGAAGTTCTAGAGCTGATTAACTTTGCGGCGGCCATCTTGCATTCTGGCGGCCATCTTGGAATTTTTTTCAGATAAATATTGTCATCGCGATTCCACAAAAACCACATAACAGATGTACTTCAAATGTTCACACATGTTACATGGTAAAAAGTCCTAGATATCATTATTTTTTCGGTGGCCATCTTGCATTCTGGCAGCCATCTTGGAAGTTTTAAGATAAATCTTGTCATCACAATTTCAGGAAATCCAAACGGATTTACTTCAAATTTCCACTCATGTTACATGGTAAGAAAATATAGAGGTGAATAATTTTTCGGCAGCCATCTTGCATTCTGGCGGCCATCTTGGAAATTTTGGGATAAATCTTGTCATCGTGATTCCAGGAAAACAACCTAACAGATAAACTTCAAATTTTCACACATGTTACATGATATGAAGTTCTAGAGCTGATTAATGATTGCATTCTGGCGGCCATTTTGGAAGGTTTATAGATAAATCTTGTCATCAAGATTACAGAAAAACCACTTCACAGTTTTACTTCGAATTTTCACACATGTTACATGGTATGAAGTTCTAGAGCTGACTAACTTTTCGGTGGCCATGTTGCATTCCGTCGGCCATCTTGGAAGTTTTTAGATAAATCTTGTCATCACGATTCCATGAAAACCACGTAACAGTTTTACTTCAAATTTTCACACATGTTACATGGTAAGAAGTTATAGAGCTGATTAACTTTTCGATAGCCATCTTGCATTCTGGCGGCCATCTTGGAAGTTTGTAGATAAATATAAAATACAGTCAAAGCATTTACCACCAACAAAGGATGCTCTCATTCTCCATATAAATAGAGCCAACTATCAGGCCTATATTTGGCGAAACGCAGGCAAATCAATGATTGATTATCAATCCCCCACATTACATGGTTGGACATTCAAAGGGAATAAACTACAAATTAAGTGGATGGAAAACAGTCCTGCCCCACAAGAAATAATGGAGCTTGTTGCTTGTAGTTGTAAAGGAGTGTGTGACTCAATGAGATGTAGTTGTAAGAAACAGGATCTCATTTGTGGAAGTTCATGTAAGTGCCGCAAAGGTGTGTGTGAGAACTGTCCAACCCATCAGCACGATGATGTTGATGAGAGCGACAATGAATTTGAACCAGTTGATGACACCATTACACCATACGTTGAAGATCAGGAAGAAAATGAATTACCTGAAAATCTCCTACCTGACAACTGGATGAACCAACTTGTCAAAGTTGATGCCATAATATGAATTATCTCACCCTGTATATACACTGGTGATCCGCTTCTTCTATCACAAAGTTTATTTTGGTTCAGTAGATTTTTCTATACATTATTTTTATGTCACCACCACTAGTGATTGGGTGACATATTGTAATAGCTTTGAACGTTTATCTTGACACTGTTCAGTAGTTAATGTGTACTGTATACTTAACAAGGTGTGGTGACATTTTTGCATGTTTCCTCATCGTCACTACTAATGAAAGCTTATGTTGATATTGTAGCAGTGTTTTTAAGTTCTTTTTGTTGGTACAATTAGTTTCCAAACCCTATACTTATATCGATCTGACACACAGTTTTAGTGCAGGTTTAAGTGATTTTTGTTGATTATTAAACGCAAAGAGCACATGTGTCTTGAACTCGCAACATTGTGGATACAGAGCCCATTCACATAGTTTGACATGCTGGTGCTCTGAACCAGCTCGTTAGTTAATATCTGACTAAGAGACAGCTTGCTTTCCCGATGAAGAAACGTTATCTGCAGCTTTTATGAGTACTATAGTATCTACAACTATTTTTGATCTTATGAGTATTGGATATCATTATTTTCAATTTTTCTTCAACATGTATTTTAATGACTTCAGTATGAATGGAATGTCCCTCGGAGTTGTGGTCTTTGATGAGGAATTGGTCATTGAACAGTGTGGATGCTGTTTATTCCCATATTAGATTGTCTTGGGATATTCAGGTTTGATTTTTGTTTGCCAGTTTTACACTTTACAGTTTGCTTTTCCCACTAGGTTGCTTTACACTTTTTTCCTTTCTCATTTGTCATTTTTGTTTATATTTAGTAAGGATATGATACGCAGGTCTCTCCTTCTGTGTGATCACCTGTCCAGAAGATAATTCAACTGCATGAAGAACATTTCGTTGACATGATGCACAGTGAAAGGTTTTCCACACATTTACAATTTCGTTTAAAAGAGCTTTAATTCCGTTATATACTCAGATCAAGGCCAATTTAGCATACATTTCGCTCTCAAAAATCACTGTGCAATATTGGATTTCAAAGAAATGTTTGACATTTCAATAATCTTTTTTCTTTTTGATGAAATGTAGTTATTTATTCTAAAAATCAATTGATGTCATACACAAAATGCATTTAAGTGGTATAAAGTACAGAAGCAGAGTAAAAATATGTATTTTAGAATATCACCATGTGTTACCCCATTGTAGCGCCTCTTGCCCATGTTTCTATCAATATAAAACATGATATCACACACCAAATATGCATTTATGTCAAATTATGTGGTTTAAAATTCAGAAAAATAGATAACATTCTCCTTAGAATACCACCTTGTGTAACCCCACTTTACTGCCCTTTGCCCCTGTTTATATCAATATAAAAGGTAGCATGTAACCTTCCTTGTAACATGTGTAAAAGTTTCAAGAAAATCAGTAAAGTGGTTTTCCTGGAATCACAATGACAAGATTTATCCAAAAAACTTCCAAGATGGCCGCCAGAATGCAAGATGGCCACCGAAAGGTTAATTAGCTCTAGAACTTCTTACCATGTAATATGTGTGAAAATTTGAAGTAAATCCGTTTGGTTTTCCTGAAATCGTGATGACAAGATTTATTTTTAAACTTCCAAGATGGCTGCCAGAATGCAAGATGGCCACCGAAAAAATAATGAGGTCTAGGACTTTTTACCATGTTACATGTGTGAACATTTGAAGTACATCTGTTATGTGGTTTTTGTGGAATCGCGATGACAATATTTATCTGAAAAAAATTCCAAGATGGCCGCCAGAATGCAAGATGGCCGCCGCAAAGTTAATCAGCTCTAGAACTTCTTACCATGTAACATGTGTGAAAATTTGAAGTAAATCTGTCTGATGGTTTACCTGGAATCGTGATGACAAGAAAGTGAGACTTCAGAATGCCACCTTGTCTAACCCCGTTTTGGTGCCTTTTGCCCCTGTTTACACCAATAGAAGAGGTGTTTTCTTTAAGAGGGAAGTCTGTTCTTTCAAACGGTACAATCATTTTATGTGGGAAAGTACCGGACAACAAAACCCCTTTTCTAGAGCCCTTTTGGAAATCAGATCGGGGACTAGATGGGGTTCATTGCGTTACATATGAAGATATTTCAAGATGGCCGCTGAATTTCAAAATGTAGCCATTTCTTGTAAAAATGTAACACTTTATAACTCAAATACCAGTTAACGGACTACATTTAGGTTCAAACTGTATAGACAGATGCCTCGGGACATAAATCCCTGCAAGTAAGATGGCCGCCGAATTTCAAAATGGCCGCCATTTTTCATAAAAAGGTAATGTTTGATAACGTAAATACCATTTGACGGATTTGATTCAAATTTTATATGCTGATGCTTATGTAGTAAGGAGGTCTGCGCTTAGAACTAGTCTGATTTAGCTAATTAAACGCTGTAAAGTAACGTGTAAAACATAACCCTTTAATTAAGGTAGCATTCGCGAATTCAACTGCTAGCTGATATAAATAGTAACTGCCATTGTTCTATTCGTATTTGAATGAGTTTGTCATAAAAAGTTGGTTAAACCGTCAACCGTCAGTTGAATTCGCAAACACTACTTAAGCTTGGCTAGCATTCGTGAATTCAAGTGTTGGCTGACGGCTTGACTTCCGACTAATAGGTATATTGCATAAATCAAACTCGTCATTTTGAAGTTGAAATAATGACTAAACCGTCAGTCAACTAACGGTGAAAAGTGATCATTTTTTGCGACACTGTAACATGATCAATTATAATAAAGCCACTCTGTTAATAGCGAACAGATCGTTAGTCAGTGATACTTGCTGCTTAAATAGGCAGATTAAACCGTTATTTAGGTCATCAATCGGTCTAAGTCGATAGCTAGCAGCTTTCGAGAAGCACGGCAGGTACCATTCATATTTAAAGGAGTTATCCATAGAATTACAATCAATTAGCCGACATATTGTTGTCGAATTCGTGAATGCTACCTAATTCATCATTTAATTGTGTATAAATCTTTCATATTTACAGCCATGTTCTAAATTTCTCGAGTACCTTTTCAAAAGGAGGGGGAGTTGTTTGTCGAATGAATTGGAGGAGTTTTTTATGCATTTCGCTTAATATGTTTATCGTCCAAAAAACATCAATATATACACTTTAAAACATTTTATTGACTATAATATTGCATCCAAAAAATATTTCTCATTTTCAAGGATTATCTGTGGATTAACACCCAGGTATTTTAATTTTTCAAACTTCAGAGGGCTAGGAATCATTGATAATCAACGCTTTTGAATAATATAAATGCTGTTTTAAATAGGCTTAATGTATGCCTAGAATTTTCTCTTTGAGAAATTTCCCATAGAAATCCAATGGTTCCAAGCAGATTTTGAGATAACAGGAAAGTAAATCTTTGATACACAACTTTTTGGCTTGCGATATAAACCAAAACAAAATAATGTATAAAATCAAGATTCTAACCTATTATTACATTCTGATCAATTATTGTTCATGACATTTTATGTTTTTACAATGCTAGAAACGAATAAATTTCCGGTTATATAATCTAAAAGGACCCGTTAAATGTGAGATTTACATGCGTTATGGGTCTGAATTTAATACAAAATGAATTTTTGACAAATAAATTGAATTTTTGCATAACCAAAGTATTCACCAGTTTGTCTACATTTTGTAACTATTTACCGAATGTACCTTATTTACTGAAAGGTTATGGATGGAGTAATGGGAGTAATGCATGTTTTAATTTAAAAAGTATTATTTTTAATTAGCAATTGTCCGTTTTTGCTACCATCGAACGGATTTAAAACTTAATTGTTGGACATCTTGAACTGGTTTCCAATATCCGCTGGCCCATTTCAGAAGACTTTTATTACAAAAGGAAATCAACCTCCGACAAGATAAAGTAGCGGTGTAGGAGATACCTTCTGTGAATCACAAAATAAAGCATCAGCTGGACTTAACATTTGCATTTTACCAAGACACAACCGGTTAATGCCTCGGCTCATTGATATTTCGTCCAGAAATACCTCGTATCCAAAACACAAGAGTTCTAACACAATTCGAGGTAATATATGACAGTACCCGGCTAATCTACGACTGATTTCATCTCGTAATTGAATTCTAAGAGGATCAGAGTTTGGTTAATAGAATTTAAATCTTGTTTCGCATTTATCGAGGTTTTTAGGAGATAAACGGAAGCTAACTATTGTGTTCTTGTTGAAGAAATAATTTAACTTGTTCTCATGATGATTTGATTCATTGGTCGTCATCTCTGTGATCTTTGTTGCTGTTGATGTTACGTTACGTTGTGTCGCTTTGTCGCTTTGTTGTCGAACATATTCGTGTCTCGCCTATCCAAATAAAACATTTCCTTTGCAATAATCATTATTCTCATGTTGTATTGACAAAAATATGGTTTCCATAGTTCATCATGTGAAACGGGAAATTGGCATGTATCGAACTATGAAACGTGGAATTCAATTACTTGCGTTGATGGAATGACTGATATGGTTCTCCCTTTATTTGAGATATATTTCGAAAAGGCAGCGTCAACGTGCTTTGAGATTGACCTCGAACCTCAAATTGATCAACCATAATTGATTTGTTTGTGTATCTAAGGAATTTATACAAATATCTGATTATCTGGAAATTCGTTTAATATCATGTTTGATATAATAATGTTTTATGTATCAATTTCTAATTTAGACTCGAGCAACATATTAAGCTAAACATTGGTTATCTTACACTAGAGAAATTTCAGGAAGTAAAATATGAATCATCAGCAAAGGACAGGGTGATACATTTAATATTTCACCGTCATAGGTCCAGAATATTTACGTATCCATATTTTTAGTTTCGTTTGATTTGAATTTATTTTCTTCCCCATGCCCGTCCTCTTGTGCCAGTTGAAAGTGAAAAGGTTGATAAAGACAAACCCACAGATTGCTATGCACGTAATGGCGAACATGAAATATAGGTCAAGGTCACTCATTTTCCAATGTCGCCATAATAAATATGAAAGGTCGCAAAATTGGCAATCATCTCATCGTTGCACAATAAAATATCGAAACACTTATTCTACTGAATAAAAATATGATATTCAAATTAATGTCCCGCATTGTCACTCAAATAGTCTATTTGTGATTTGTGTTTTAATTTCCATCCACGGTTTAATCACTTCTTTTATAGAAACCTTCTATTAGGAGAATCGTGTCATCAACGAAGCCATCTAATTAAACCAAATATGGACAGAAAGAGCAAAGTAAAGATATATCAGACGTTAGATCGAATTATTATGTAACATAAGGCACTTTCTAAACCAGGGTTTGTATTTTCAATATTCACATTTATTTATGCTTATGGTTTTACATAACCTTCGTCAAGGCAATGTATTAAGCCCTTATATTTGAGTGAAATATTGATTAATCCCCATACACGAAAAAATAATATCATAGATTACCGATGTCATTTTTGAAATGTTGATATCTGTCTTCAAATAAGTGGCTCTTTTTATTAAGTTTGTTGTATATTTGCTATATGGTATTTTTGCACAGTCGTATACGCTCATGTCTGATAATAGTAGTATTACGGGTAACCTGCCAACCATAGTAACTAATGATCTATTTGCGACGTTACATGTACTGAATACGAAAATGGTCACACATTACTGTTTCTTTCAAATACACTTTCTAAAGAGGCAAATCACCAATGCGTCATTACAATTTTTCTTTTCAATCAGCTTGACATGCTATTTTTAAATTGCCAAATCATCAAATGACTGAAAAGTTTTATAATTTTTACATAAAGCACTTGAATATAATTTGTGTAGTCAACATTTCTAGCATCATTCACAGGAGATCCTCAGCTTGACCACGTGAGTGACCATCGAATCGAGAGATTATATTATGACAAGACGGGTCGAACAAGGCGAAATGCATGGTTTTGTCATAGTCATTTGCTCGTTGAATAGACCAATTCAGTAAATCATGCCATCTATTGGTTATGATGTCATTCTTACAATTTCAGTGCAATATATTGCAAAAATATTGCTAATTTTCAAAAACTCTTTCAATTTTGTTTATAAACATTGTTGGCTGAAGAGTATGACATCATAAATCTAGCCAATGCCCTAGTTTCCTTGGTTCACAAATAGGGGTCAGGATTTACTGGAAAGGATATTATTTAGTGACACACAATCTTGTTTAGCCATAAAGTAGAATTGGAATATTTCAAATACTTAAACGGAGTTGCCGTTTTATAGATGTCCTTAAAAAAGTTTGCAACCGCGCCGTTCTGGTACTATATCTTGTACAACTCATTTTATAGCTTTTGAAAAACTCGTCGTATCAAGGGTATTCGTTGGCCTTAAGACATGCATTAATTGCAAATTAAATTTTCAAATAAAATGATTGAATCAATCAATCTGTCTATTTAGTAATGCTATTCTGTAATGCTGTAACATCAGTCAGAGTGACATAATAATGACAATTACAATTATGATTTGCAGTTCCAAACTTTTTAAGCAAATGGTTCAATCAAAACAGGGCATGATGGAGTCATGATGTATTCGTTTCAGCATGGGCGAACTTTCAATAGAAGAATTTGCTAAGAATTTTGTCACCTTTGGTTTTGTTACCTTTATCCATCAAATTTCAACTTAATATTTGGTCAGTTTGTCGTGCGTAGGTTCTGGTTTTGAACTATGCTTAAACATCTCAGAAAAATGAAGTAATTATTTCGATACAAATTAGTTCCCTCGTTTAGGAAACGAAGACAGTTTTACGTTTTGTCTAGCAATGCTACGGAGACATTCGTTTTTAATACTTATCAACGCCATAATACCCCTATAGAGGATCACATTTTCACTTGAAAGCATATCGTAGATGTTTTGGCCATGGAGGGAAATGACTCTTTTTGACACATCTCCTTTATAGTCCTTCAGATGCCATTGAAATGGACTGTCTTCGTTTCATGCTTCAGAAACCTTTGTAATGTCTTCGCTTCTCTGAGAAACTGTCTTCGTTGCCTAAGCATACCGGAACACCCTGACAACGGTGAAGTCAGATACCGTTGTCACAAATGGCGGACGTAACCGTCGCTTCAACTCTTTAATCTCTTGGTTCTCATTTCATGGGACTTTATTGTCGCTGATTTTATGCATGTATTGAGCTCTTGTGATGGTGAATCATATGGAATCCCAAGTTCGATCAAATGTGGTCGTGAATCGCCAGAATATTCTGTCTGCCATATCGCCAATGACAACGGAATCTGATAATAAGCAGAGAGAGGATAGATCTGAGTATGTCATACCCGATGAGGTTTCAGGGACGTATTAACTGGAAATATATTCCATGTCCAGGTGCATAAACTTCATATGTCCCTCTCCAACGACGATTCGGATATATAAATCATATATCCCACTCAAGCCATTCTCCGGGGCATAGTAATGGCTCGAATTCCCGCCCAATAGCTATTTTTAACCAAACAGAAAAAAGACAAAGATGGCAGGCGAACTGAGCGAACAAAATCTAACACTTTAAGCAAATAATGTGGATGGATTCTTAGTAAACACAAGAAACGAACACACTGCAAAAAACTCGTTTGGAAGTTCAATTACTGAATGAATACTTTTCTATTAAGCAGTTAAGGGAGAACTCCGGCTTGGCGACGGCCTGCTTATTCATCCTTGGTATACGCAGCTAACGAAAATTGACCGGTACGGGTCAAAAGCTGGACCGGTACGGGTTAACGGTTTTATTTGAATTTAAAATAGCCATAACTTGCTCAATATTGACTTCCTCGTGTCTAATTTGAAATATATGATGCCTCCCGATGCTTTTAAGTACCCCAATTTTTTACAGATTTTTAAACGGACCAAAACTCTCTAAATGCGCATTTATGCTCTTTTCTCTCGAGAACGACTGTCTCATTTTCACGATAACTTTTATTTAGTACTTCTAACATATACGATCTATTTTCCCCATCAAGGTATGATGTAAATGACATGCTATTTACATCTTGTGAGTTTCAATGACGCGCGTTTGATTTTATAAAAAATTCCAAACTTTGTGACAAAGAATTTCATCCTGCTTGCAGCGAGAAGACGGACCGGTTCGGGGCAATCTGCTTGCAGCGAGAAGACGGACCGGTTCGGGGCAATAGCTGATGAAATTCTTTTCACAAAGTTTGGCATTTTTTATAAAATCAAACGCGCGTCATTGACCCGTACCGGTCAATTTTCGTTAGCTGCGTATACCAAGGGTGTTATTGTTTCAAACCTCATCAGCTATGGAATACAACAGTTATGCACAGTCAGTTTTGATGACGGAAATATCCCTTGGGATATACAATATATCTTCCCTTGGTCCCTTCGGCTCCTCGGTAAGATATATTGTATGTCCTTCGATCGGGATGTTTCCCGTATCCAAAACCTCCCAGTGCATAACACCTATGTATTTCTTAGGTATAACCATATTTCGAAACTGGAACATATGTACTCCAACCAGGCCAAATATTTAATTGAAATTTGAAGGAGGAAAATTATCATCAACATGAAGTTAGGCCGTACTGAAACGTTTCCAGTTGATCCCAAGTGATTAAATTCTGTCTGTTTTGGTCTTCTTCGACAAAGGAACGTGAGTTATTTGTAGAATGAATCGGGGGAGTTTTTTCATGCATTTCGCTTGTGTTTTTCACGCCCCTCCCCTTGGGTGGGCCCAAAATTTGTTGGGCCCAAAAACGTTGTAGGGTCTCAAAATTGGCCCTTTTGGGCAAAACTGGGCTGTTTAGACCTTTTTAGGCCAACGTTTGGAAAATTTGGGCCCAGTTTTTGGTTTTAGGGGCCCAACAATTTTTCCTGACTTCAAATGTGCCCCCTTGCTAGCTTCTGGATCCGCCATTTAGTCTACTCAAAATGATTTCATAAAACAGTAGTATGGCGTACCCGAGAGCGTACCCTGGATAATGGAATCTGATTTGATGCAACTATATTATTCCCACTGTACACAATTAATAAAACTAAATAGATTTCATCTTAACTTCTGTATTGTATCAAATATTGTTGTCTGGATTGTTAAAGTAGTCACATGAGCTCACTTACGCTAAATGTAATCAATTCTCATTTTGGCAAATCTATATCGCCAATTTTTCTGTAGTTAATCAGTTCTATAAATCCTGCTTGATATACTTTCAGTGGCATAAACATTAATTGATTCTCGTAAAATGGTATTTATTTTCTTTTTACGCCATTCTTATCCTGCATACCCAGATGTAAAATGGGTTTTGTTTGAATTAAATGACTTGTATATCCTTATTCAGACCATCGTGACAGATATAACCAGTCCTTTCGATAAGGCCATGGGCTTATTTACGACTTTAAAAACTATGTATCATTTTTGTGAATTCTTGAAGTATATTGGGAAAATAGGTGTGTATATAAGAAACAATCCTTTCTTTTATTGTCTCTTAAATCTCAAGCTTTGACAAGCCCTGGACTACCCCATCGTACCTGCGTGGAAGTGAGTAATAAGGTATAGAGGTCAATCTGGTTTCATTATATGATGTTATAGACAACGTACATTACAGTTCGTAAAATATGCTGAAAATGCAAAGTATGTTCAGTGTTTTCTTAGATTTGGTCTCTATCATAAACTGATATGGTCTACCTTGAAGTTATCTCATAAATGCTGCACGAATATCAAAATGTTTAGTTTAAGTTAAGTGGTTCTCAATCTGATCTCCTTTCCCGCGGCCTCTGTATAGTGTATAATACCATGCCTACTGTAAGTATTAGATAAGTTCACCCGGGCGGCCTCTGTATAGTGTATAATACCATGCCTACTGTAAGTATTAGATAAGTTCACCCGGGCGGCTTTACTTCTTATGACTATGCTGAAGATTCTGCACAATTCTATGTGCTCTTTATTAGATTTTATATTCTTCCTATCTGTGAAGAGTATCGGTTTTCGAAAAACAGTTAAGATCTGCACTTCTAACCAAAACCGTTTATGTAACTTAAGTGAGGAATTAAATCGACAATTCTGTTGTCTTCTGAGCTATTTTTTCGCAAACATGAACATTTTCTTAAACATATGATACTGATATACGTTTATGAGAAAAAACGTCGTGAGGATTCTACCTACACCGCGTGAAATAAGGAAAAAAGAAAAATCGTACCTTCGATGTTCCGACATTTTGTTACCAAAACGAACCGTTTTGGTAACCAGCCTAATCGAGTGGATCACCAGTGATTAAAAGTCTATAATCAACCCTCTGATATCTCAAAATAAATTCCATTAGCAAATATACGCCCAGTACAATAGAGAAAAGAGAAACAATGATGAGGATGATTTCTTCAGTAAACTGTTTTGTAATTGTGTTTTCCAGAACGGACATACCGCACGTAGCACCCCTCGAAATCCCACCCTGCATTAGCTGAGAGTTATTTTGAAATCGAAAATAAGAATCACAAATGATCATATCGTATACACGGGGTACCATCGAATAATTTTGGCAACGTACCGGAGAACGACATTTTACTAAGATATGGCAATAATTTAGCACAATATATTTTTTAACTAGAGTTCTACTTTGATTTTGACAAAAGTAAGTATTCCATGCAATGGCTATTTCATTCATAAGTTTGTAGAAATTCTGTTGGAACCCAGTTCTGATCAAGTACGAAGTTATTGAAATCGGCGCAGTCGGACTTTACTCCGAAAGATGGTTTTTCGATTATAACTTTTTACAACATTTAAGTATAGACTTTTGAAAATATTTAATTCTGTTGAGGTGAATACCTGTGCATCCTTCGCAAGATGATATTCCACTAGTCCTTCGGGTTGCAAAGTGCAACTTGCAAGTGTCGAAAATAGAATTAAATATTTGTCACGTGACTTCTTTTGAATATTCTATAAATGTATAATTCTATTGAGGTACCTCATCGTGGTAAGCCACACGCCCTCTCCATCTCTATCCTGCGATGCAACAGAGAGATGCTATGAGTATCAGAATGTGAATACATGTGCATTTTTCACAAGTGATATTCCACAAAGCCCAAGGGGCGTGTGGGATATCTTGTGAAAGTGAAAGCTCTGATTCATTCAAAGATCAAGATCATCAGTAATAAACATGATAAAATAGTATCATCAAGCCCTTTATCTTTTGATTTGTTAACAATCTGGGAACAATCATTGTGATATTAGAATCCCTGATTGAACTTGATAATAAAATACTGGCTGCTGTGAAGAGCAAAAGTTTGAAAATATATATCATGGTAAATAATATGAAAATGATAGGTTCCATAATTCCGGGGTTAGCGAGTGAGTATATTACATATTACTAGAGTGCTGCTAACTCGATAAAAGGCTGGCGCTGGCTAGAATTGTCTATGGTTCTAGCCAGGATAAAGATACCAGTTCTTCAACTCGGCAATGGGAAGAACTGCTCTACCTAAGTGACTAATATGTCATGATATGACATCTAAAGAGTCGATAAAAGATATGTAATACAAACTTAACGAGTCATTAGCTTGTCTAGAAATGAATTGAAACTACATGCGTGTAGGAATGGGTCAGCAACATTGATCGTATACCAACTACAAAGATTTATAGACCATCCCAGGCATTCAGTTCTAGCCACCGGACTATACCAAATAGGAAAAATATAGTCCATTGACTACACTAAATAGGAAAATATAGTCCATTCAGGCCCGTAGACGGTTTTTGCCAAGGCGATTCACTTTTCAAAAAAGTCCAGGGATTCACATTTGACTACGTTTGCCCATAACTACTTGAAAAATGTTCAGAATGGTAAAAAACTGCACGATTTTGGAAGAATTCACCCGAACCCCCCAGACTTTGACCTGTCATTGGATATTGTTCTCGGAAATATAGTCTTCAATGGATTATATTTTCCAGGAGTTACATCGGCCTATATTTACGTTGACACTGGTAACGATATTGAAATTCTTAAATTGTATGCCAGCAAACCCCAAAGGACGTATTTGAACCTTGTTAAACTTGGTTAATGGCTTGGAATGGTGATTGGTTTCTAAATTGATTTTGTGTATTTGTCACTTACTTTGTTTATAGCAGTACAATCGAACAAAGATGTACTGCTGTGAAACATTAAATCTGTGTTTCCAGATTTAGTCATGACCTACATGCTGTAAACCTCTATCTAAAAGCTTTAGCAACCCCTGTATCGAATAGAGTTTTTGCTGTTGCAGTTTGACGAATCTTTTTTGTCCAATGGGAGAATTATGGTTGCAAAACATTTTAAACAGAGTACGTAATAATTGACATAGATGAACCTGATGTGCTTTGATGAAGAGTACCCTAGAAACTAATTAAGATAACTCCGTGATGAAGAGTGCGGGCTTCGTACGTCGTCGATATAAAGATTTTCCATATTCTGTCTAATATAAGACACAATAGGAACGATCAAACAAGCTAAACTGTAATGGAGTATGGCGTCTGAAATTGATACATGTATTTTCCGTGTGTCGTTCAATATTCCAAAATCAAACTCATAAATGGCGGGTCATCACTTATCGGAAATTCAGATCCAATTTCCGCACACAACGATTTTCTTTGTGAATTTGCTTTGAAACGCCTCAACCTGATCGATCAACTTATGCAACACACGTGCTTTTATTTGTCTGCAGTTGAAGGTGGCGTACATATGAACCTTCTGCGCCATCTGGTTCCGACTGTACTATCGAACATTACCATTTATGAATCAGAAATAAACGATTCAGTAGTGTTTGTATTTCGAAAATATGATACTAAATTAAATCAGATATTTTGTCTGCATTTTTGTTTGGAATTGCCATCGCAAGATGATATTTTTATTGGGATGAGTACTACGGACTCAACAAGTGGCTAATTTGCCCATGGGTAAGACATTGATTTTCAACAGAATCGCTGTGTAAACATTCTAGTTATGCTCCTCCTAAATGGCCTCTGCCTAAGTTCATCAGTTTAACTGGCACTGCTAGATAATATATCGTATATCTTGCTATTCCCATCTTACATGTGGTAAACTGATCAAAGAATTCGGAAAACCTGTAATAACTGAAAATCCATCACTCCATAGTCACAAACAAATGTGGATTCTTAAATACATGAATTGAAAGTTATGCCCGTGTGTTTGTGTTAGTTTACATTTTTATTGCAAACACGCACCGGATTTTAAATGCACCGGATTTTAGGAGTTGTAAATGCATGTACTGATTGTCTTTTCATCGAATGCATGTTATTTTCCAAAAATGACGAAAAGATCTAACCTTTATAAGTTTCCATTCCAATGTAAATCAATGAGAAAGATGAGATTTCACAATGGAATAACAGGATATACATAAAGTTTAGTTCATCTTAAGTCATCGAATTGCCATTTTTCTTAAGGGAAAATAACTAAAAGTTACAATTACGATTTAAAAACAATTATGATATAGATATCTTTTCAGAGTAAAACATGGATTTCTTCCAAGAAAAGCTCCCCTCATTTGGTTGAAATGTAATCTAATATTTAAACTAATGATATTGGCCGACCATGCTTATCGAACAAGACAAAAATAAATGAAAAACGTATTTATTTTCACACATTTTTGAAAAACACCGACATCAAATTGCTGAACATTAAATGACAATTTCAATTTCTTGGAAACACTGATTTGGGATTCTCAAACTAACATCATAAGTTTAAATGAAACTAAGCAAATATATTTAAGCAAACATTAAGAATGACTTCTTACTAATACGTAACAAAAAGTGGTTTGCTTTCAAATAAAGGTCCGATGGGAAAAATACTATTTACAAAATAATCAATTCATTTTAGGGATGCCATCTAACTCAACTAATGAGCATCGTATGTAATTCTTATGTAACAACGAAGACAAATAGAAAGTTAAAATGAAATATATAGCTTTTAAATCATTGAATGTTAATTTTAGGTTTTTGTGACTGCTAAAAGTGAAATTAAAAGAAAGACTAACAGCGAGGTTGATAATTTTCGACATATCACATCAAAGACAATTCAATAAGAATGAATTGCAATGAAACAACTTAAATAATTTGATGTCTTAACTTAAAATACGTTGATGACTTTTAACTTCAACTAAACACCTTTTCAACTTTCAACTTTAAGGAACAACTTTAAAATCGAAGCATCAACCGAATGATTGTTTAAACATCAGAGTAATTAAGTGAATAAAACAGAAACCTTACCTGGGAATAAAATACCGAAAATCATCAGCAGCTTTGTTGATATTATCAATTTTTGTTTCATATTAAATTCCATATTTTTCTCATTTGTCAACCATGCGCAATGCTGTTAAACTGCTTTATATAATTTCATTTGTATTTTAGATACGTTATCGTCGTTTTATGATTCTTGTCATCTTATGTCTTGAAATTAATTTGATAAATCAGTCTATGTATTAGGATGTTTGTTTGGTGAGAGATTGCCCCCAACACGACGCCGTTGTCTGGCTAATCTTGAGTTATACGTGTTGCCTGATCAGTTAATGATCATGGTCCTCACTATACGCTGCTTGGATTCATGAAATGAAACCGAATTCCGATTTCAAGTCCATCAAATGATCAGCTTTCTCTCTATTGGACGAATTTCTTCCACTTCTAGTCTGCGTATTTATCACAGGACGATTGGAGGCAGTTCGTCTTCTGGGGATTTAACAACACATTGTCGGTATATGTGAAATAGATGTTCGCCAGTTTCGAGTTTCTCGCGATCGTTCAGAGTACATTCGATCAAAATCGCAATATTAATTCGACCGACAGGGTATCTTTTATCAATATCAGATAATTAAATCTGATCACTTATGCCGTATAATGGGCCAACAATTTTGACCTCTCCTTCCTGTGTAACAAGAAAATGATTTTCTGATATATCTGTATTCCTAGAATTACTTTCTATCCCCGGATTCTAGCTGGTCTGATGTGATTATGATAAACTCTGTCCGAATAAATCTACCCTATCAACGTCAAAACTAAAAAATGCCATGCCTCGCTACCTAGAAATTCCTTTAAACCGACTCAGGTCCGGACTTCTCTTGCAAGCTCACCTCCATGCACACAACTTTGAACGGGTTGCTAATCCTAAATGTTTATGTGACAATACAAACCAGACAACTTTACATTTCCTGTTGAAATGCCCACTGCTGACAGAACAGAGAACAACACTACTTGCAGGATTGGAGACGATAGGGATCCGTACCCACTATGATGGACTTAATATGCATGATCAATCCCAGTTCTTACTTTTTGGAGATAATAAATTTCCAATAGATGTCAATGAGAAACTAATGAACATAGTAGCATATTATATCCACCAGGGTCTAGATCTTTTGGACATGTAATCGATTACAACATGTTACAACTGAAATCCCTCTGGCCAAGGGAAAAAACCTTACACATTTTTGTGATATACGAGTGTAGTGTGATGATGTTTTATTGACTTTTTTTTATCTATTTTAACAATAACATGACATAAAAATAACTTATTATGTAAAAATCTAATAACATTCCTTTGGATTTCACTCAAAATTGCCGTCAATGTCATTAGACTTTGGCAATTGTTTAAGTATGTATATCTGTATTATATGGAATATAATAAAGATGATTAATAAAAAATAAAAAAAATCCATATTTAATCCTGGCCAGTAAATAAGCTTTTTATCCCATTATATTCATGACTCTGTTCATAAAATAATAAGTTCAAAATATGACTTAACTTTATGACGTTTAGAAATATAATTATTTTTATTGTACAACATAAAGAAATAAATATTTCAATCAAAAAGTTGCTCGCATATTGCTCAGGGGTCATTAACAGGGTAAGACGACTGTCCATGCCAGAGCATGATAAGAGGAGGGAAACCCCAGAGCTTTGGCGATGACAGACATATTACGTATCTTGCGTACCACCTTCGTTTGCGCAAATTCTCACCAGTTAGTTTTTGAATATAACACGTGACGTTTAATCGATGTAAGCATATTCTTACATCTTTCTTTATCTTGACGTGAAATATCAAGCTAGGATATTGGTGAACACGCCAGAAATTAACATCGAAGCGTTATTAGAAAAATTTGAATCTGCCATTTTTGTTTGTCGATTTAGACTAATCAGGAGGTGGGTGATCTCAATACAGATTTATATAATAGACGTACACTACACGTACCTGAAGAAACATATCAATTTTTTGTTGAATAAAGTTAGCAAATTCAATTGCCCGCCTAACTCGTATTTATTGCGAGGACTCGGATGGATGGACATTCTGTCATATGACTTGTGGCAAATGTACCATTTCCCATTGGTTAACATGGGAATGTCGATTTTAAAAATATCATCAAATTTATCATCAATTTCGACTTATTGTAATTGAGGAAAAAATTGAGAAAATTTGGAGGTATTGGAAATAAAGTCAAATTACGTTTCCATCAATAGTAAAAGTATTTTCTTAAAAATTCAAAGGTAAAGATGCTTTAACACGTAATTCAATGGGGAGCTAAGGTTGCCAAACTTATGGAGGGGAGTGTTCGTCATCTTTGAACCCTGTTTTTTTCCCCCTCTTGCATGATGATGAAATTACAATTCGCCTGTATTTAATAGGCTTACAATCTTCATACTTCTTACATTTCAAAATCTTCATTTTCAATTTTGTTTGGAAAATATCATTTCTCATCATAATAGCACAACTGAACGTAATGGGAAGCTTTTTGGCAAATCATCGTGAGGTGAATACCATTTTCGTGAGCGGGATTGGGAGGTGAATACGATTTTCGTGCGAGGGACTTGGCGGGACAATACGATATGTTTTTCAATATCAAAAATATTCCTAGCTGTTATTCACCGGGAAGTATCATGGGACAATATACGAGGTGATGAATAACAGTGTGCATTCACCGGATCCCGCTCTCTATCAGAGAGTGAGGATTACGACAGTAATATAAGAAACGTATTTATTTTTTATCGTTCAGTCCATTAAAGCATTAGATTGTTAAAACTGTTAAAACGAGTTTTATTCGTGACTTCCCAAATCGTCACATACGACATTTTATACATTTTATAATGAAATCGATTCTCTTCTTAATTGATCCCGGGTCAATAGTATTTAAGGCACTCTGTCTTTGTGCAGAACTTGCAAAATGTACGAACATCGTCACTTAATTAGAACCATTCAACTGATAACTAAAGATCTGACAATTTGTATTTGGTGATCTATAGAGAATTTTATTATTTACAACAGTTCATAGTACTCAAGCAGATATTGACCTTAATTTTCGTCCATGTATTCTGTGAAAGATGTGGATATGTTGATAATGAGGATGCAAGGTATGTAGCATACTCGCTAACAAGTTTGATTTTCAAGGTTATAAAACTTCAATCCAAGATATGGGTTTGTAACTTACAATACAATACTTTAGTATTTGTCGGTGAATATTTGGCGAAATGATATACAAATATTAATAATTCTTTTGAGGTGAATACGTGTGCATCTTTCACAGGTGATCGGATATCTTGTGAAAGTGTCACAGGCATTCATTGAAAATATAATTAGATATTTGTTATAATTAGATATTTATTATACACTGTTGTATTCTTTACTCACATTAATGGAATAACAAACTATTGATGTCTTATTAATCATCACAATGTACTCCCGTGTATACGTAAAATTAAAATCGTGCTGGACTAAGTTGGACCGATGAATATCATTTAATATTCAGTGAAAGTCACATGACTTCCGTTGAATATCGCTTGTTATTTGTCACGTGTAGGACATGGACCAATCAAAGAGTGAATATGAGATTTATATAATAAGGAAAGATATGTGTTTTTGGAGTCTTGATAATTTTAGTCTTTTTTCATTTTGAGCATCAAAACACAAAGTCAGGCTTCCAGAAACTTTACGTGCCAATAATGTGCGCCTCAAAACAATATCAATAAATTATTTTTATTTCTACTCCGTTAGTATTTCTCGTCCTCTTTCAGTCTTCCTGTTTCACATATTTTTGTTTCCCGTTAATCTTCAGATTCATTCTACAATATACATCATGACGTATATATATTATAGTTTTTTTACGGCAACTCTGTATTTTCCTCATATCTTTAAATTTGTCATTTTGAGAAAATTACACCCTGTCATTTGACACATTTGTGCATCATTCAATTTCCTACCATCCTGCCATATTTCATGACCATCAGACTGATAGTCACAATGTTATAATTACTCTGAACAACATACCCCAACATATCTCCCTTTTGAGGTCTGCAATTGTTCTGAGGTCATTTTTGTTATTTTGGCATATCCCCACAGGTAGAAGTCAGATACGGACAATTTGGACGATGTGTGTAGGTTTGCCTACAGCGCAATAGTGGCCACTGGAGCATTTTGTTTAAAGTGCTGAAACATTGTTAATATTTCTATGTGCTAAATACAGGGAGTAATTTCCTAAAATGACAAAGATATGATGAAAATAGTGACATGGTTGCCGTTTTTTGACCACCCTGTATGACTGTTGCTGTATTAGATAATCCAAGTTTCAAAAACTATACCGTAGATCGTTATGGTCCTTAAGTCATTATACACATGTTCCCATGTTAGTGAAACATCGATATTATAAAACCATTTCTGAAATTAGGGAATCACATTATTCCCATCGAGAATTCAATAGATCATGTTGGGCTGCCACTTACAAATAGCAATTCAGTAAAAGAATACATGGACACACGTATCTCGAAAGGAAGACGAGCAATGATTGCCTATTTAGGAACTACAGCCAGCAATAACAATCCAACAAATCCTCTAACAGCGTCAAAGATTTACTGGTCAATATGTTTCCCCACTATGACGTATGGAATGAGTCTTTTGCCTCTTAAAGATACTGACTATGACAGGCTAGAGACAGCACACAGGGGAATAGCAAAGAAGATACAAGGGCTTCCTATCACGACCAGCAACCAGGCAACCATACAACAACTTGGTTGGAGAGACGTAACGTCAAAGATCGTAGTAGACAAAATCATGTTAGTGTGGCAATTGTTATCTCTACCAATGAACAATGTATATAAGATGATCGCGATAATGAGAATCATAGCGTACAGAACACGTGATCTAGCTTTAGTGTCCCCTATTGGTGATTGCATGAGAGTAGCTGAACGTCTAGGCATTCAGCACAAAATATATGATATGATAGATACAGGAATGGTACCAAGTAAATGCGAATGGAAGAAGATGGTGTCAGATAATACAAGAGAATATGCAATGTGGCAGTGGAAAATACAGTGTATGTTCAATCACAACGCTTCCCTATATAGGAATGTAATACGCTTTGGCACACCAATAGTGTGGTGGAAAATTGCATTTCGCGAATGCCAATATATTCGCATATGTAAGACAATGATGATCCTACTAACTGGAGGGAGTAATCTATGTGCTATCACAGGCAAATGGGGCGACATGAAAGACAGGCATAACGGGCGACTATGTAAAGCTTGTGGTGAAGAGGATGAGACCTTGGAACATTTCATGTTAAAATGTAAATATTTCTCAGCCGAACGAAAAATCATTCTAGATATAGTTAAAAATCACTCGCTGATATTGAATCAAAGTAATGAGCAAATTCTAAGACTAATATTTGGTGAAAATGAACAATTGGCACCTGATCAGTACATATTAATTGCGAAGAATGTTCATAAAATGTATACATGTGAAAGCAGAATGTAATTTGCGTATCTCAAATAGTCAAAATAACTCCAGAGCATTGGGCCTGTTGCGGTTACGGGTCAACGCGGTAGCCTGGCGTCCGGCCGTTTAATAGGGGGTGCTCTGGATGTGATGTGATTACTGATTATGTTCCTTATATGTATATAATGTATATAACTTTTTGCTAATTTATTTTATTTTATAAGAAATTGTACTCTTCAGAATTGGAGGAAATAAAGATACAAACAAACAAAAAAACGATATAATATGGACGTCAAAAGTGATGTGATTAATAAAGTAGGAGTAAAAATTATTAAATCGTATATATCTAACTTTTTATTCAAGAAGTCTGTAAAGATGGCAGGTATGTAAGAGACTACTTCTCTTTCAGATTGTTTAACAAATCGATCATCATTATGTTATCGACCAAGAACAAGGTGATAGCCCCAGTGTCAATATGATATTTTTAAAGGCCAGTATCATATTTTCTCTAGGAAAAAATCAGATTCCATCACGATCATCAATAACCTATTTATTCCATAATATTTCTGAGACTTTTTTGTATGTCGTCATCCAGTGATGGTGACATTAAATGATACAATTTAATTCATCGAATGACATTTTCAACTTTTATTGACAAGTTTTAAAATAGAAATAACTTATAATACTAATATGGATCATAACATGTCATAATAACACAATATTAAGTCTCATGTTTTCTGATGTTTTCTATACGGGATCCGATACGGGATTTTGGTTGATACAGGATCCAATACGGGATCTGATACGGGATTGCGCGCTGAGCATTGACATTTATGTAATTTGAAGAACGTAGTCTTATATTTTCTTTATTTTTCTTTAAAATATTTTTACGAGCGGCGATCCAAAAGTCTTGGACGCCCCGCTCTAACTTTGCTATTTCTAGCTACATGAAACTTTCAGATAATAAAGATCAACATCTTAACAACATTGTGTATATAATATATTTTAGCTTCTTTTCTAAATAGTTTTTAATACCGGTATTTGAATATAGCAAATCACGTCACAACTGTTATAATATGGCAAATACTTTAGGTGCAGGTGCACAACCTAACACCAGTCATGATATGAGAGAATTTCCGATTTTCAATCTGAGTGCCATCCGCCATCATCATCTTCACATATTAAGACCTACTTTTCAACATATTTTCTACGAATTTGAACACATTTTTCATACCGCTTTACTAATGAATGGAAGACATATGACACCGACATTGCTTATGTGATACAAATGCTGCTGGAGTGCCACTCTAAACCTCATCCAATGAGTAAAAAACATATTCTTTTAACCCTTCTTTCAACTTGGAGAAAAGGAAGAAAATCACACAGAGTCATAAGACTGTATCGTGCATATGGTAGCTGCTCAAGGTCAATAATAGTGAGAATATCTCGTAGTATACTTTGTTCCACTTTGATTTCGTCCATGTTCTCCATTTCAACAGCCATCTTGGAGAAAAAATGATACCAGAATGAGGGTTGCTTGTCTGATGTCATTTTCTTAGAATTAAACATATACAGCCATTGTCATATATGACATGATAATTAAAACACAATTAATTGATTGCCTAATAACAAAGGAAGTAAACTAACATGGTTTAACATTCAAAATTCAAAGAAAGATAGTGGTCAAGACTTGCGAAACAAGGCAAATGGCGGGAACATTTAAGGCTGAAAGTTGTCATGTGCGAATACAGTTCCGGGTGGCAGGGTCCCTATATTAAAAACTATCTAGAAAACTACATAAAATATATCGGGTGTCTCAAAAATGTACCCAAAAGTATATCAACAGCACAGATAAACCAATCAATATTTTCAGACATTTTTTGCATGATCATGTAGCCATTGCCTTTTTGATGCTTTAATCCTTTACCTTTAACACCACATAATCAATGTAACCTCATATTTCGATGGCAGCCTGTATCCTTACTGCTACATTGTTCATCACATTTGATAATAATTCCGGTGGAATGTTTTGGATTTCTCTTTGGATGTTGCCCTTAGGTTATTCTAAGTCTTTTTGCTTGGAATGAGCATTAAAACACATTTTTTGAGACACCCTATATAATATCTCCATGAAATTAACACACAAAGTAGTCAGGTTGTTGGTCTTTATCATTGGAAAGTTTAAAGTAATTTTATTAAAACCCAACAAAATTAGAGCAGGGCGTCCAAGACTTTTGGATCACCCCTCGTATTTTACTTTTTTATTGTTGTTGGATGAGCGTATGTTTGGCCCTATTAGGGCATCAGTACAAATAAATCCTATAATATGACACATTCCGACAGATTATAGAAAGAGAGGAACAACCACCAATCGCACCCAGAGGAGGAAGATTCCCATGCAGATGTCATCGAAATAATGAGGTAGTCTTTTAATCGAGTTATAAAGAATCGACGCCATTTGTATCATAAAAACATTGACTAATTTCGTTTCGTAATCAACCATATAATATATAGCTATATTACAACGCCCTTGGACTTACATAGTAACGATAATACGTTTATCATGGTCATTAATTGTTTGTTCTTAAATATCCTCGGACTTGTATGTTTGCTCATTTATATATATATAAGATTATGTTACACCCCCGTATCGTGTAAATGTCTAAACGTTCCTCGGACTTGAATATTTGCTCATTTATATAAGATTATGTTACACCCCCGTGTCGTGTAAATATCTAAACGTTCCCCGGACTTGAATATTTGCTCATTTATATAAACTTATGTTACACCCACGTCTCGTGTAAATGTCTAAACGTTCCTCGGACTTGAATATTTGCTTATTTATATAAGATAATGTTTCACCCACGTGTCATGTAAATGTCTAAACGTTCCTCGGACTTGAATATTTGCTCATTTATATAAAATTATGTTACACCCACGTGTCGTGTAAATGTCTAAACGTTCCTCGGACTTGAATATTTGCTTATTTATATAAAATTATGTTACACCCACGTGTCGTGTAAATGTCTAAACGTTCCTTGGACTTGAATATTTGCTCATTTATATCAGATTATGTTACACACACGTGTTGTGCAAACGTCTAAACGTTCCTCGGACTTAAATGTTTGCTTATTTATATAAAATTATGTTACACCCACGTGACGTGTAAATGTCTAAACGTTCCTCGGACTTAAATATTTGTTCATTTATATAAGATTACGTTACACCCACATGTGTCTTAAATATTAGTTCATTTATATAAGATTATGTTACACCCACGTGTCGTGTAAATGTCTAACGTTCCTCGGACTTGAATATTTGCTCATTTATATACGATTATGTTACACCCACTTGTCGTGTAAATGTCTAAACGTTCCTCGGACTTGAATATTTTCTTATTTATATTAAATTATGTTACACCCACGTGTCGTGTAAATGTCTAAACGTTCCTCGGACTTGAATATTTGCTTATTTATATAAAATCATGTTACACCCACGTGTCGTGTAAATGTCTAAACGTTCCTTGGACTTGAATATTTGCTCATTTATATAAGATTATGTTAAACCCACGGGTCGTGTAAATGTCTAAACGTTCCTCGGACTTAAATATTTGCTTATTTATATAAAATTATGTTACACCCACGTGACGTGTAAATGTCTAAACGTTCCTCGGACTTAAATATTTGTTCATTATGTTACACCCACGTGTCGTGTAAATGTCTAAACGTTCCTCGGACTTAAATATTTGTTCATTTATATAAGATTATGTTACACCCACGTGTCGCGTAAATCTCAAAAGTTCCTCGGTCTTGAATATTTGCTCATTTATATAAGATTATGTTGCACCCCCGTGTCGAGTAAATGTCTGAACGTTCCTCGGACTTGAATATTTGCTCATTTGTATAAGATCATGTTATATTCACGTGACGTGTAAATGTCTGAAAGTACAGGACCTTTAGTCTACCATTTGCTCTAATATTTGTACCCACGACCATTCATAATATCATTGTGTGTCAAGAGTTATCCCTACGTCAATCAAAAGTATCAGAATACATGATTCCACGACCCTCCTGACATTTAACTAGGACTTTGATCATCTGCGTCCCCACCAAACGAGGTGACAATTATTGTTATAGTTTCTAACACCGTTTATCTACTAGCTCGCACCCTGATATCACGTAGTCGAAACTCAAGAATCTAACTGCAAAGACCAATCGGTTCAAGTTAGGTAACGATCATCTGATTGAATAAGACAAGACATTAGTCCCCAGACCATTTTTACTAGTTTAATATGCATTTTATCGTTTTTAGGATTCCTATCATAAATATACAAGATGCAAAGAGAAATAATCTTGATTCACTTCACTAAATATTCAAAATTCAAAATTGAGTTAAAGGGATATCATATTTGAAGTCTACATGTAAAATTGAAGAAGGATTATATGAAAATTGATCCACTTAAACTGATAATATTCAAGTTTAAGGAAACTTTCTAATATACCTGCCATGTTCAGCCACCTAGTGGGGAATCTGGTAACTACCTACTCACATCTGGGTAATTATTGACCTCAGAGATGCGCTCGTTCGTTTCTCTATTCTTTCCATTCCACCTTGAATTATGACTTTTCCATTTATGGAGTAGTTGTTTGAAACCGACTGGGAACTATATTTAAGCAGCTTAATTAAGAAATATAGACCGAAAAGCAGGGGTTATGTCGTCGAATACACCCCGCAGGGTTAGGCAAAAACGTTTTCTGTACCCCGAACGACCGAAGCGAGTGAGGGGTTCGAAAGCTTTTATGCCTAGCTCCATAGGGTGTATTCGACGATATTACCCCTGCTCTGAGGTCTATATTACGATTCGAACATGAAAACTCACCAAATTGTTTCGAATATTCATCATGGTCCGCCATTACTACGACCCACCACTGCGTTATTGATCTCGAATATAACCCAGCTGAAGCATTGACTTTGTTTACAGTTTATAGAAGGCGTAAATACAGTCATGTTCTAATACCCTATATGCTATGACATGATCTGTGAAGTGACAAGATCTACTATACACACCGGAATAGCCTGACAACGGTAAAGTCCGATACCGTTGTCACAAATGGCGGACATAACCGCATTTCAATGCCAATCCCCTTTTCAGAAGTTATTAATTTAGTGTAGAAGAAACTCTTGATACATTCAAATTGAGAAAAACAGTCAAGATCCTCTTTTTAGAAAATAAGTCTTACATTTTTTTAAAGTGACATCCATCATTTTTCAGAGAGTGGGATTGATATTTTACTATCATGGGGACGTCACTTTAAAGAAAACATATTGTGTTAATAAAAACCACTGTATTTATACCCAGAAAATTCATTGTTAAAGATATGACCGTCTAAAATCACTTGCCATACTGCACGTGGACCTTTGTCAAAAATATCATATTTTACCACTGATAACAAAAGTACCGTTTTTATTTTGACATGTTATCCTATGAATATCATGCTAACTATGGAATAAACCGAGTTATTCTTTACTCATAAAAAGAACATTTAAACAGACCGTTGATTCATTCTTATTTTCGTATGTACACAATTTTGATTCTGGTAAAGTGTTTTTAATATAAGCTCTTCACAAAGAACAAAATAATTATAAGTATACCGAATTTGTACATAAATGGTTAGGCTGAACTTCTCGAATTGATGAATGAAATTATTGTGTTTATTTATCAATATCACATTCCGACTTAGTATTTTGTGACCACACTTTTTCTTGATAGAACCAACCATCAAGCGATGTCAAGATACACTGTTACATGAACCTGAACGTTGAATAGGATGTTCCTCCTTTGAGGTCGCCTATTGAGGCACCTTGAATCATATAATTGTTGTGATAAGTTGCACACTCATATGAGCTTTAGTAAAGGAATACAGAGTGCTCCAAAAGTATTTCCTCCTGAGCATTTTTATATCAAGCCCATACCTATTAAATGCATTGTGCCATTTTGTAATTGTTACTTTTTGACATCCCATGACAATAAATGATCCTGTTTCTGACCAGGAGCGTTACAATAATTGGCAATTTACTTATTTACTTCGTACAGAAGTGCTTGTAGCATCATGGTCATAGTATTTACATATAAACTGTATGTATTTATCACACGTCAAGTTTTGGACAGGGATGTTTCGGATCTAGCTATGCCAAAATACTATGTTTTCATTGGTCAATGATGTGCAAACCAATGCATGTTAAGTATGTATTATGATAAAAGTAATCATTAAAGAATATCGTTGGAACATTATAACATTATACTGTTTGACCAGATTCATACGCCAATTTCTAAGATATTTTGAATAGACGGCGGGAACAGCAGCTAGGTCAAGCATTTTTATGACTAAATCTTTCTTAATTTTTTATCACTAGTAGGACCTAAGGGACATATTGTACTTTTACATGGTACGTATATATGTGGTTGATTATCCGAACTCTTGGATTGGGAAATATATCTATTCTAATTTGTACGATGGCCCGTTGGATTTACATTGTCTAGTAAATGGTCTTCTTTCCAAACAGTACGCCACAAAGCATACCAATTCTTATTTCCCGACTGGCGGCCAGTGGGATTGTGACTGGGGCATTAGCACTACGCAGATATATATTACACTGTTGGTGCCAATATTACCAATCCCATTAAAGTGCAAGTATTTTAATGTGCTGGTTCCGAGGATCATAAATTTCAACACAACCCCATCGACGCGAAACTTCTACAAATAAGGCCCCATTTACCATATCCAAGTCTTGTAGCTTTTTAAATTGTATCTGTTTTCACAACTTGAACGAATATTAAATACGCATGAATTTGTCGTTAATCTTATTGAAAATTTTGTTTGAGGTTGGGAAAGTATGTCTGGAATACCCTGTAGATAATGTTAACATGTAAGATGATTATGAAAACGAGTTAGTTTAAGCTTACTTCTAAAAGAAGATTGGCCTGTGATAATATCATTCACCGATGAAACAAGCAAAGCAAACTGAGCAACACTAAACCGAGAGGCAACCTTTCTTGTAGAAAAGGTGAGTGAAAGGCAGCTGGGAGAAAAAATAAATATATGTTTTTAAAGGTTATTCTCCGTTATTCTTACGACTTTTTGATCTTTGTGCGATATATGGGTGAATACTTAAATGTAAATATTTATCTTAATTTCTGCATCAACGCGCATTTGTAAGCATGCATAGAATTGTTTATTTCCTTATATGTAAACTATTAGCGTCAAATTAAATTCTTTATATCATTAACAATAGTTTGTTATGAGAATTTCGCATAATTTATTTATTTGTTTATTTATTTATCCTAGGTAAACATTATTGGAGACACTGGTATTCGGTTGTTGACACAATGAATGCTAAACGTCATTACAAGAAAGGACTATAAAATAAAGAGCGTTACCGCGGACGTTAAAAACACAACTACAGATCAAGCAAACAGAAAAAAGTTATTTTCTTGGATTTTATATCTACGTATATCGTTGATAAAATTTGATCGGAGATGAGTACGGATGGTGGTGAGCAAAATGCCGACTCGGCAAGAATATGTACCGTGTTTGGCTACGACGATGGGGAGAACATGCCTTTCAAATTTCCTCCCCTGAACCAGCAATCATCAGAAGTCAACAGTCAAATAACATTAGATGGTAAATACTTAAATGCTTATCTATCTATTCCTATTAGGGATGTTAGATTGTTTTTTCATGTTTGTTATTATGTTATTATGTTTTAAAAGAGTAGGGTGCAGTCGCGGTTGAATATCACTTGAACACAGTAGGGACCTCATTGCTTGTTGTCTTACTGAAATTCGTCGCTTTATGTTGAGAATGTATGTTTGTTAGATATAAGTGCAGTTTTGCGTTTGTAACGGGATAAGTGTTTTACAAAATGCCAGAGGCTATCATTGTATATAGATCAAGTACTATTTTAGTAGAAACATTTGTTGACTGTTGTTTACTGTCAACCCTGTGTATATATTTTACAGTTATCTACTTAATAAGGAACATCCCAGTTTGATTGATAAATTTTTAAAATGTATATATAGTTCCTTTAAAATTTCCCTTCGTTTCAATTTTCAGTAATTTGTTAAAAATATTATTCAACTATATGAATTAATTTATTCAATGAATAAACCATTTTTGTCAACTCTGGTATTATTTTAATATACTAGGACAGGAATTAGTCCAGAAACCATCTGCAGAATGAAAAGGATGGCACTAAACAAAATGCTGGCTAATTAATTGCGAGAATAAACGGGGTCCATGGTTATTTAAAGCTTTATAAACTATCAATGACCACTATTTAAAATGACCTGGGTATACAAGAATTAGATCTAGATTAAACAAATTCAAATCCATTCGTCAAGGGGGGGGGGGGTTCTACATGTATATGGCTATCGTGTGAGAAGGTACAGTGTATGTACATGTATATGTCCCTCGACCATTGTCTGGTCTTGATCGCACGATACTTATTGTTAACTTTTTGTATATCATCATCATGCCATTTCACTTTCACAGCGTGCCCCTTAAGATGAATATAATTTACACATGAATTAAAACTTGCTAAATAAAAAGCCATAATTCAAATATTTTCTCACGTACTTGTGAAGCGAAATGTCAAAGCACAAAAGCGTGCTTTGGTATAAATGTAACAATTTTTGAATAATCATTTTCAGTCATTTTCAAGTACAATTCAGATAAAGATTGCGATATTCTCTTCCATTGTAAATCACTTTAAATGGCCTAGGCGTTCGAGGAACATCCCGTAAATCAATTACATAACTATGATATAAAGTAATTTCACAAGTTTATGAGATATTTATAGCATTGTTCATCTATGACATTCACAATAAAACTTTTAAACTGAGGAAAGCATTAGACAAAAACAAGTCTAAAAACTGAAAACACAGAGAGCAAAAGTTTCCCCTATCAATCAAATGCCCTTTAAATCAATTTCTTCATAACAAACTGAAATAACTTTGTAGCATTTCGGCAAGTTGAAGGTTCATTCTTCTTTAGCGGAATCACGGAATCAGTGTCATCGTGAGATATCACAGCCTTCACTCAGTTTCCTTCTTGTGCATAGCAGAGATGGTCTGAGTATCAGAATGGGTCAGTGCCGTTCGTTGTATCTCCAAATAAACGATTTCAACAGTTTAAAAGATTCGATGCAACTCTACGTGTTAATACGGAATGGGTGAATCTTAAGGTGACTCATTTCATATTACCACGTTCAGTGTTTTAGGAATCCGACGCTCTTCAAATAAAATGTGGGTTCAAAGCTTGAAGTCTGTATTACTCGCTCTCTTTTCTATATTGTATTTCATTGTCTTCGATAAAGTAACCATGTCATTTCAATCAGCTTAAAGGGTTTTACATGAAAATAAAGGCACTTTAAACTAGAGGCAACATAGATATCAGAGCAAGACTGAAAATAAAGGTGATGCCACGATTAGTATTTATATAAATGTCTTTTTAAGTACGTGTCTTTCTAAATGTCTATAAACAAAGTTGAGCTCACCCAAGGTTTGATTTTGTCAATCGGTAAGGGAACATCAAACATCAAATTCACTCTGACCTGGTAAGACGGATTTCATTGAAACCCCTTTATAATAATCGATGCATCTGCATTTTTAGATGAGGATGACGAATTCGATACAGAGGCAAAGCCGATATTCTGTGAGCTTCAGAAGCTTTATAGCATTTCACAGACTGACCCACTTGACGTGGAATGGCGGGAAGTAGGGCGGTATGTATTTATTTAAGTTACATGTAGTACTTGTTAAGAACCTCAAATAGTGCCATGTGATGCCCTTTGTGCAAGCCACTAGACAATATATCAGCCACCGACTCATGTTATACATCATGTTAGATCAAACCATACCCATACTTGTCGTAACCTTTGAACTGATTCAATTCTTTTAAAATGTAATGCAGGGTCAGAAATAAGAATTAGCGATTCGTTTGTAACTAGGATATCTCATGCTAATATTTGACAACTATAGCATCATGCTTTGTTAAACCTGCAGTTTATGCTTGGATTCCTACCTAAATTAAGGCACAACAGACATTCTTACTAAATAACGCGGAGTTCCAACCGGGGACGTATCAATTTATTTTGATTTCTCAAAGTGTCACACTTTTTTGTATGATCTAGATTTATTTATTGATGATGAACTAACACAAAATCAAACTTAAAATCAAACAATCAAACGTAGAAAATTTCACTACTCCTGTATCAACGTTGATAAAATAACTAGTTAGCAAATGTATCAGTTCCGATCCTATAAGCATCGTCGGTTCCCACACGCAATCACTACGTTCTATCTGAGGATAGGTCCGAAGCTTGATGAAGCAACATGTCCTATATAAGCGCATTATATGAAAATCAATTTAAATCATTATGATAAATTTCATAATTTTTCTTTTTAACAGATGGATTAAATATGAAGAGATCGTCGAAGATAGTTTCAAAAGATGGTCGAAACCCCATGTGTCATGCCTTTCTCTGAGGGCCATCTATGAGTTGAAGAAATATTTCAACAATGGGGTCGTGTGTCTGGATAGCCATGCCACGACGCATGCTGAAATTGCCAGTAAGACTAAGCTTTACACTTTACAGTAAAAAATATTATTTTGTAAAATGCCCTATCCTCTCTCATAATTAACGATTTTTATTACACACTAGGTGGTTCTCTATATTATGCAATCAAAAAACTTTAAAGTCATGACAAATGAACCTTACCTAACATTTGGAAATTTAATTTGTGTTTTCATTAACATAATTCGTTGTGTTGTTCATTTGCTTGTATTCATTAAATGTGGGAATTATTATCTATTTGTATTATTTGGTATTTATAAGTTAACTGATAAAATAATTAAAACATATCAACGCAATTTCAACCGTTTGCTTGTAGAAGCCATATGTGATGAGCTAATCAGCGAGGAGATATGTTCAGAGGAAAGAGCGTCCACGATATCAGAAATATACCTAAAATCCCACATCCACCAGTACCAGATTGGATCTCCGTTCCAGAGTAAGAACAACAGTATATTATATACACAATATCATCAATTATTAGACAGGTCGCGGGGGGTTCGGGGACCCCCCCTCCCCTGGCCAAAATTGCTTTTAAAATCATGCAGTTTTTCACCATTCTGACTATTTTCTGAGTGATTTTTGGCCAAATTTGCCAAAGTGACCCCCCCCCCTAGAATTTTTGGGAAAAGTGAACCCCTTGGAAAATTCTGGCTACGGGCCTGCAGGTTAATTATAAGTTACATGCATTTGGGTGGAATTGAACGTAAGTGTAATATTATGACACCCGGGAATTGTTGTCCATCTCTCAAGTGGTATAAAATGAACCCAATCACAATTTACTATTCTCCTCACATCTTCACACTCAATCGTGAAAATAAAGGCCCGAGGTTGAAATAATCCGTATGGGACCATAATGTTACGTTTCACGTAACCGTTCCTCAAACCAGTGCTAACTTAATCTCCCTATTGTTATTGTCGTTACGTAAAATGTAAAGAACAAGTCACTTAACAGAAATAGTAAGAGATCGTAGGTCTAAATATGGAATTTCTTCTTCAGGGTCGATCTCATCGGTAGACACCGGGAGTCCATCATCGCCGAAAGAAGGTTATAGAGGTGGTAGTCTAACACCAACACGCAGCAGATCGAACAGTACGTCTGAGGGCGAAGTAAAAAAACAAGAGGTACATTTTCGATGATATATTTAATTTGATATCACCATGGGCTTTCAACTAGACATATAACATTATTCAGCTGATTGATATACATGTAATTAATATGTAATTTAATTATATTTAAAATATTATTATTTAAATCGTGCAAGCAATGTCTTACATAACATATAATATCTAATTATCTTTTAAAAAGTATTCATGCATGGAATCTAACTAATCTAATTCTGTTTGATGCTTCTCATTACGTAGCTAGCAATAAGGGGCATTAAAACACGCAAGTTCAGGAAATATTTGCTCTCCAGAACGAGGCCCGGGTACATAGTTGTGTGGGGGCTTCATTCTGTAGGATGAAAATAAGACATGGAGGGTAAAATCGCCCTTCAAAACGAACCAACGGACAGTAAAAGCACCAAGGGAAAGATCAAAGGATGTTTTTAACATGGATTCAACAAATCAAAAAGTGAAAAACAAAACAGTGTATCTCAGATATTGTTCTCAACTTTTTAACTCCTATATTGCTGATTCTTGCTTTTATTAACAATGCTGTTAATTTTCATTACAAGGTAATACTCAAGCCTAACACTAACACTAAGAGTCTAGGGGACTTGCACCTGATTCACGAGATCGACGAGACAACAGCTTACACTAACACAGCTTATAACAAAAACAAAAATAGCAGAAAAGGTTCTTTGTTTAGTATCCAAAGCAGTTTAGGTGGATATCCCCCTAATGGAAGGAGGCTGTCCCTAAATAAGGTACTTCATGGGACGAACAGTATAAGGGGTCCACGCCAACAATCAATTCCTTATTGGTTATATCATACGCCTTTTAAAATAAAAATTAAACCCTCTTTTGTAATTTAAGAAAAACATTATGAAAACAGAATTCTCTAATCAACAAAACAACTTGGCTTATCTCGCAAGTAGTGTTTTGGAACTTAGTTGAACTTTTGAAGTATATGTAACTACAACTAGATCGAGAGTTTTACAAGATGTTTATAAATTGTTGCATTCATGAGTTATTTGTTCGTTATTTTCTTATACCACGTATAATGCAAAGTTAACAGTACCTTTGCGTAAACATTTGAAATGATTAATTTTTATACTGATCATGTAATTGTTATAACCTTGCTTCGCCCTTTAGAAACCATCAAAAAAGTTTGCACGAAAAGTTCCGAAGAATGCCGAAGGTGCGACGCTGCTGGTGGGAGGATGCGAAGAAGTGCATAAGCCAATATGTGCTTTCCTAAGACTTAAAGACCCTATCACCCTCGAGGGGATGAATGAAGTTAATGCTCCAACACGTTTTGTGTTTCTGCTTATTGGCCCAAATTCTGCGTCATCTGTGTATCATGAAATAGCCAGGTCGATGGGTACCTTGTTTGCATGCCCAGTACGTATTCTCCGTTTTATCTTTTGATATTTCTGAATCTTTAGTCTCCATCGAGAATTTGGAATTTCTCACTTTGAATTATATTTTGTTGTTATCTTATATCTTAACCTTGAATCCAAAAAATTTCCATTCAACATTAGAACATAAATTAGAATTCAAAATGTCGTTCAAGTTTAGTTTAATGATAGAACAGATGAAAGTAGATAAGAAAACATACCTTATTAGCTGTAAGAGTATGTCAGAATACATGTATTTCGTAAATTTATTTATTTGTTCTATGCAGGTGTTTCGGGAGACTGCCTACACCGCTCAAACTAAGGTCGGTATTCACCATGCCCTTGACTTGTTTATGAACGACGCGACGGTGCTTCCGTCAACCGGTTGGGATCACACTACACGTCTAGAACCACCAAGTCACTACACCGATAAGGTATGTCGTGGCATCATTGCATGATTCCCGAGAGCTCGATTATTCAGTTAAGGCCATTCACTTTATTACGCATGCATACACAGTGTGATCTTAAGTTCACCCAGGGGGTGCATTATGAATCCTACTTGTTTTTGCCTGTTTGTATCATCTGTATTATTTCAACCTAGCTATATATCAAGGTTATAAACACGTTTCTATTAACACGCCTTTCTATGTATCCTAATTTTAAAGCATCCTTGTATATATTTTAGACTTGGACCCAATGTCTGGAGGGTGAGGATGAAATTATTGAGCATACTGAAGATGAACACGATAGGATAAGGAGAACTGGAAGGTCAGTACTTCATATCGCTATTAGTCTAGTTATAAGACCTTGTACAAGCTGTGTGAGAAGGTGTTGAGTCAAGTAGAGGGGGGGGGGGGTTCACAGAGGCTTGTAGCTAGACTATATCTTTTTATCCCATACTTGGACGTGTGACGGGTACATAAAGCCGGTTTGTAAAAACTTATATCTTCATCAGCGGGCAGATATAGCTTTACGTCCCGCTCCGAGCGGGCAGATATAGTATATCTGCCCGCTACGTCATAATCGCTGTTCCCGTATTGGCTCTTTTTTTGTAACGTTCGCATACTGTAAACGACAATGGAGAAAAACGCAAACAATCGATCGCGATCTGTTTGATGCTTTAGAGAAGGGAAGGAGCAGTATGCCCCGTTAATATTCAAATATTTGAACAGGAAAATCCGGCTACGGACAAGAATAAAAAACTGGACATAAATATTTTAAAATAATCCCACGATTGGTTGCAACAATTGAACAATGTGATTGGTATGGGATAAACAGATCATCCTATAGTCGGTTCAGGATATTGGGATTATCCCTTGGCCAATATAATATATCTTCCCTCGGGACCTACGGCCCTCGGGCAGATATATTATATTGGCCTCGGGATAATCCCAATATCCTGAACCTCATATAGGATAATCTCTATATATCTCATCACCACCAGAGGATTCTAGTCCAATATTAGGGGCAAGCCTTGACACAGGAATGTTGACTCAATCTCTCATCAGTTATTTTATGGTGTCCACAGTGTTATTATGTCATAATGTGTAATAATCAAAGGCTAACGGCGATATAAATATAGAATTCATCAAAAGATGTCAGTGCAATCAAACAATCATCACCGCTACCATCTTTGCATCGACCTTAGATTATCACAGATTATATTTTCAAAAAGCAGACTCGTGTACCCTTAGTTTGGAATTTGGTATCTAAAATAAACCAAGCTGAACAGTCAACACGCACAAAACACAAACAACGCCCATCAGACCATAATATTATGGTAAAACCTGGTCTTTAAAGGCTATGTTTAGGGTAGATATAACCTTTCCACCTTTTTCAAATGACAAGATATTTATATCTAACATTTTCGTAATATTCTTTTTGTTCAATATAATGAAATTGTAACATTTAAACTTAAAAAAATAAAATTTTAAAATTAAAAAATTAAAACTTTGATATTTAAACTTTTTTAAACTTTTGAAAAATTTCCGAGAGCGGGATGGATATATTATATCTGCCCGCATTTGGCCTGGAGCGGGACATATACAATATATCCTGCCCGCTCCTCAGATACGATATATATTCCCGGGTGATATCTACCCCAAACCCACTCAAGTATGAGATACATACATATATATATAGAAAGGATTGAAAATACCCTAATATATGTTCATGAATACGAGTCGAACGGTCTAATTCAGCTGTACTATATTTTATATAAATTGCAGGCTATTTGGGGGTTTGGTGCAGGACATAAAGCGAAAGGCGCCTTTCTACTTGAGCGACTTCAAAGATGCAATACATTTTCAAACTTTGGCATCACTGGTGTTTGCCTACTTTGCTAGTTTATCGGCAACTATTACATTCGGTGGGCTAATGGGTACAGCTATAGGCAATAATATGGTTCGTTCATTTTCAATTCATAATTATATGTTTGTTGGTATTCTCCCAATTATAGTCATATCTGATGAAACTTAACCAGATATATGAAGATTGCATATCAGAAATGTTTCTTTATATGGTAGTTTGGGAATGATGTCAAATTTTTCTTCCAGGCTTCCTTCGAGTCATTGATATCAGCTGCATTCTGTGGAATAACCTACGCTCTCCTATCTGGCCAGCCTTTAACCATACTGGGGGCCACAGGTCCAGTCTTGGTCTTTGAGACCATCGTGTATGGATTCTGCAAGTATGTATGAGAACTTTCATTGATTGTACTGCCCACATGTTAGTTTGATAAAGTTTTTTTGTAAACAGGCCTCAAAACATTATCCAAAATTCCTGAGGGAAGTGTTTGAGTATTGAATTCATGGTTTCAGTAATTTCAGTAATTTCAGGAAATATCTGTTGTTCGTTGGTTTATTTAAATACAAAATAATTAATTTTTTCTATTAACAATTTTTCTAACAAAGAATATGTTTTTTTTACTTATTTACATAATTGAAACAAGTAAATAAATAGGTGTCAAGTAAATCAAGTAAATGTTTCCTTTGCAGTGATCAAGGTTGGTACTATCTGGAGTTCCGGTTATGGGTAGGACTATGGACTGCTATCATACTGTTAATCGTAGTCATGTTCGACCTAAGTGCCCTGGTAAGCTATATCACAAGGTTCACAGAGGAGAGTTTCTCGTGTCTCATCTCTCTAATTTTCATATTAGAGGCCTGCCAGAACATGATCTACATCCAGGATAAGCATCCCGTCCACAGAAACTTCCACGTACTTCAGCTGAAACCGGGAGAGGAGGGAAATTTCTTCTTTTTCCAACAGAATAATTCAACATGTAAATGCATCCTGGGAGATTCGAACACAACTGATATTGATTTTGTGTCCAGGACGCTGAATATAACTAACGCCAGCAGCACAGATATACCATTCACCATGTGTGATGCCTTTAACGGAACGCTGAGTGACTGCCAGAAAGCAACATTCTCACCTGATGTTTTCTTCTTCTCGTTTATCGTTTTCATATCAACGTTTATGATCGCATTTGGACTGAAAATCTTCAAGGAGACGAGATTCTTTCCTGTCATTGTAAGTGCATATGACAATCATTAACCATTGCTTTCGAATTGGGAAAATATCAATTGATTCCTTAGTATGCATAAGGTAGATATCTAATATTAATACTACACCCCATAAAACATTGAAAATTATGAAAGCAAAATGTAAGAAATATAACTAGATCGCTAGTGATCTCTTTTGTTTTGTTGTAGGTGAGAAAGGCACTGGCGGATTATGCAGTTCCTATTGCCATAGCTACAATGACGGCCATAGACATAATTGTAGGAATAGACACTCCTAAACTTAACATCCCAACAGAATTCAGAGTAAGTATAAATGCTGTGGTTTTGTCATGTTGTTTGTAATCATAGATTAAAAGCATGCCAATGATATATTCTGAAATCCAAATGTCTTTCGGGATGCAACCACAAATGTCTGGTTATATCATAAAATTTTAAAATTAATCGTTAATTAATTTTTAATTTAATACAATACGTAGGATTCACGAGAATCAACCCAGCTGGATTTCCCGAGCTGCTCGTATATCCGCTGAGTCTAAGCCTATTTCTACAACCATATTTACATACTTATTTGCTTTATTTCATATTCCAGCCAACACTGCCAGACAGAGGTTGGATCATAATTCCATTTAGTAAGAACGCCTGGTGGACCGTTCTAGCTGCCCTCGTCCCGGCCCTCCTGCTAAGCATCCTTGTCTTTATGGACCAGCAGATTACGGCAGTCATTGTCAACAATAGGAGGTTCAAACTCAAGGTAAATATGGGCTTCGTTCATAAGAACATTTTGTTTCTTTTCTATCACGTTCTTCGTGAATTTTTATTTTTAAAAGATAAAAAACACTTGATCCGGACATGTATTACGGAAAAATACAGATATACATGAGTAATTCAAGAACATTAGGATTGTATCGGTGCATCGGTTAATATACCTCAATGCGTTCCAATAGAAATATTATGTCAATTTTTCGAATTTTCTATAATTTGAGTCATTCTTTATAGACTTTATTGATTTATCCAACATTAGATATAAAGATGAATAATATTTAATTCCATAGTTTACTTTTTGTTTTTCGTAATTTTTGTAGAAGCTTTTACATTTTGCTTTGGATTTTAGTATCCCATTTGTCAAATGCGTGTACTTTTGACCCTTTGTTTTTATCACTTCATGAGGCAAATTTTTTTAGTTTTTTTCGCGAGTGGCAAATCTTGAACTTTACAATATAAGATAAGACCTTGCAAAAGCAATAAAAGTATCAAATGAGATCCAACAATGTTAAATAAATACTTAATTCTGCATTTTCTCATACATCATTTTAGTGTATGCTTTTACGAGGTCATCGTTTACTCCCCTATTTGTCTTGAAAAATATCACCTCAAATGGCGATATATCAACGTTAGAGAAGTACAAATTATGAAAGTACGGATCCCCATGTGGCTTCCCTGTTATGTCGTGTTCGCACATCTCTTGTGTTTTCGCCTTATCCCTGAAATCGTGGCCTTGCCAGCGTTTCAACAAAGATGCAATATTATATCCATTTTTCAGGAATGCCTGAGTCAGTTTCATCTCAACATTATTGATTGCAAATTCTTTGTTATGTCCACATTGAAGGATAGGCTCAACAATCGTAAGTCCAGCCTGGTCAGTCGCTAGAAACATGGATTGTAGGTGTAACGTTTTGTTTGGAGATCTTGGGTCAGGGCAGAAAATACTTGTTCCGACTAGTTTAATATCGTTTGTCAAATATTTTGTGAATAGTGAAATCCAGTTCTGATCTTCTGCGTATCCTGGTAAGAATGGTCCACGTACAGAGGCATTAAGAAAAAATACGTAGTTATACCAATATCTCCCTTTTTCTTTCTTCATCTTAGCCAACGCTTGTTTCCATGCACAGGCATCAAAGCCAGTGTTTTCTCTTCTTATCACATATATGTTGTACATTGTTGGTATCTCGACTGTGCAGGAGAAACCATTCGCAATGATCACATAATCAATGTTAGAATTATTTTTCTTAATAGCAAAGTCAATAAAGAATTGGAGATTCGCTTTCCTCTCTTCGGATTCATAGAAGGCATAGAGAACGAGCGTGTGTTCGGTATAGGTCGCAGTATCTATATGGCCATTTTTACCTATAACATTAATAAAGGATGAATACATTAATTTTCACCTTATTTGATTATAACCTTCTGGTACATGTGCAACTTTTTCACTTTTTGCATTGCTATTTTACTCTTGAAATATCTACAAAATGCAAAAAACCAAGGCGATTGTAAATGATTACGCAATGCATTTGAAACAGAAACTATGTAAATTGCATCTAGTTGCAACTAGTTTTCTTCTTCCTTTGAACATTTGAAAGGTTATTATACTGATGGGAATCTCAAAAGCAATGACACAATCGATTAAATGATCATGATCAGTCAAACAACATATTCTCTACATTACTCTTGGTTCCTACCTTTATCGGATGTCAGTTGTTGGGACAGACTTGATAAATAGTATGTAAGCAAATACACCACCGCGCAGAAAACAAGCGCTGACATACACTTTACAAGTGTCTTCGAGCTATAAATAAAAAATGTATTAAAGAAATGCGAGATTTCTATTGAGGTAATTAGATGGATTAGGGTTGTTCTGATTTTGAATTTCGTCATCGGGATTTGAGATGCATTGTTATTTGCGGAGGTTAACTTATCTTTACCCTTTGCATTCGTTGACTAGACTCTGCGCCCAGGGTAAATTATCTTTAAAAACCATGGACGTGAAGTGATTATGGTACTTCTTTATTTTTTGTCGAATTGAGAGTTGTGGCATATTCAATTACTTACTTTTGAAAAGCGTTGAAATACCTCATCGTTTTTGTCTTCGAATAACTATTATAATGCCTATCAAATTTCTCTTAATGGTGCTTGCTTTGTCTTATAACTAGGAATACAATATCAATATGTTTATGTCCTAATCCTATTTAATGGTTTAAAGTGCTATCCAATATTTTATCCAGTACCTTCCGATATCACACACAATTTATCATGACATTAAAAAGCGTAGTACTGCAATATTTAGCTTCCTGTGACACTTCTGACATTTGATATTATTTTTATCAGTTTAGTTGTGCATTAGTCAATCTTACAACTATGAAAGCACAGGACTGGAAAGCAGCACTGAACTACAAATTTATTTTACAAATTTAATTAATACATCCGTAATAGCTACATGAGTTGATTACGCGACCTAACTATTATTTCAATTGAGAGCCCTTATGATTACAAACATAATTGATGATATGAAGTGAAACTTACAATTATTTACATGTATTCAGTTACAATATCAATTACAATATTCACTTTATATATCCAATTGTAGTATTTTTATTTCCTTGTGCAAAAATAGCTGCAATTTAATGTAAATCTAATTTGAGTCAGGCAGTACGTGAAATTAGAGACCAATATTGGAGATAAAGACCCTGTCATATTGTCAAGTTGTCATGACCTTTTCTAAAAAAACAAAATTCAGAGCTATAATGAGTTTATAATTATATTTTTGTCCTCGTGATAATAAATAAAATCTCTATTTTAATGTTATTTCTATGATAATATGATTTAGCCTAGTTAGTAAATGAAGAAGCACACTACATATATATTATATATACCTTGTCGGGGACCCCGATAACCATACCTAGAGCTTGTACACCCATATTCATAATTATCGATTTACTTAGCCACATTGATTCAAGTCACACATGTTTTTTTCATTTCACTTGATTCCAAAAAGTGACAAAATTTAGAAATATGAAATCAAGGTTAGAACATATTGGCTGTCCAGAATTCAAATAGAGTTTTTTTGGATTACAGAAAGGCCCTGGATACCATCTTGACTTACTGATCATTAGTGTGCAAATAGCGATCTGCAGCGTGATAGGGACCCCGTATTTTGTGGCGGCGACTGTACGTTCTATCAGCCACGTCCAGAGTCTGGGGAGAGAATCTAAGGAAGCCGCACCAGGAGAGAAGCCTAAATTCCTTGGCACTAGAGAGCAACGAGTCACGGCGTGTCTTGCATTCGGTATCATTGGTGTTTCTGTGTTATTCGCTTCAGTACTGCAGGTAAGACACACTGACATCTATCATTTTCTTTCATGAAATAGTGAACGTTTTCATTCTTTTTTATTAAAGTGTGCGCCAAAGTTTAAAACTGCGCAGGCGCACCGCTCTCGCTAAACTATATAAAGAGATTGCCCGGTACACGATTCAGAGGTAAGCCAGGAAGGCGAACGATCTTCGTCTCGTGATGATTTCCCATATAATCTTAACCAGGGAAGTTTCAACATTGAAATTGAAAATTACTATTAGATATACTTTGTAGATGTTATTTATGAAGCTATTTAGTGTTTGCATCAATCAAATGGCTCATTTTGAACATATAAAACGTATTTGTGTTTTGTTTCCCAGGGAATTGTATTGTATGTAGTACACACATAAATAGTGTACATTATACTTGAATAGCCTGGTTTACATAATATTGAAGGGCATGCTGATTACATGCACACGAGTACATGAATGAAGGCCTAATATTGATATACGTAGCTTGCATACCTAAATAAAAAATAAACTCTTCTAATCCCCTAATGTAAACACGGCGGTATACGTAGCCCGATTTATCGGGGACTTTAATCATTTACTAGTATGCTTAAAGCTAAATATCTAGAATATATTACAAATATGTACAAACACAACCATTGTTGTTTACAGTATCTGTATATTGAATAATTTTAATTTTGAAAAAAGTTTCGTATATGGGAGCACAATGCATGAAATCCCTGAAACCACCTTGGAACTAATTTTAACTTGACGATGGATACACCGACAATCTTTTCATTTACAATAAACAAATTTCATGTAAATGCACAATTTCCGGAGAGACACCTTTATAATAATATGCCATTATGTAATTCCAGAGAGTACCAATGCCGGTTCTGTACGGTGTCTTTCTTTACATGGGTGTAGTATCCCTTGGTGGTGTCCAGCTTGCAGACCGCATATTCCTACTGTTAATGCCTCAGAAACATCAACCTGACCATAAATACCTGAGGACTGTCTCAACTGCCAGGGTACACTTATTCACTCTGATACAATTGTTCTGCCTGACAGTACTCACGGTGGTGAAGAATATCAAGAGCATCTCTATTGCATTCCCTCTTATGGTAAGCTGCATTGGTTTGTATTATATATCCATATTGAAGCCCGCGGGTATGAAGATTTCATTTCTTTAAAGGGTATGAGTTATTACATAATAATAAATTGGCATCGGAACGGTTGAACCTAATATTAAAGATGGCACAAATAACCACGCGATCTACAACATCAAATGCTTTTAAATGTTTCAGATCCTTCTGCTGTGTTTTGTCCGCAAAGCACTTGACTGGGTCTTCACCAAACAAGAACTATCAGATCTAGACGACCTTCTACCTCAAGTCGGTAAGAAAGATGAATTCTCAGATAGGCACATTTTTGACATCGAGTCTCATGACATCCAAGATGTCACTAACAAACTTACAACCAACGGCGATGTTAATCGAAACAACGTCCCTGCTATAGTCTTGAATGGACAGGATGGCTTGCAACAAAGGAGGCCTAGTAAAATTCAAGTTGAATACAAAATGACCAAACCAGCATCCGGGCATGATATGACTGCCCTGTGAGATGCTTCAATATGATTCAATGAGAATTCCATGCTTCCCTTTTGTACCTGATTAAATTCAATTATGGACAAGTGTCATGAATGTGGATGATGTGAACTGACACAGTAGTCACACAAAAACAATCTGCAACAAACAATGATAATTAGTATGCAGTGTGTAGATAATAGTATAGCATATTGGCGTTGTGAACTGACACAATAGTCACACAAAAACAATATGCAACAAACAATGATAATTATTGTGCAGTGTGTAGATAATATCATAGCATATTGGCGTTGTGAACTGACACATTAGTCACACAAAAACAATCAGCAACAAACAATGATAATTAGTGTGCAGTGTGTAGATAATAGCATTGCATATTGGCGGTGTGAACTGACACAATAGTCACACAAAAACAATCTGCAACAAACAATGATAATCATTGTGTAGTGAGTAGATACTAGCATAGCATACTGACGTTGTGATCTGACACATTAGTCACACAACAACAATCTGCAACAAACAATGATAATTAGTGTGCAGTGTGTAGATAATTGCATAGCATATTGGCGGTGTGAACTGACACAATAGTCACACAAAAACAATCTGCAATAAACAATGGTAATTAGTGTGTAGATAATAGCATAGCATATTGGCGGTGTGAACTGACACATTAGTCACACAAAAACAATCAGCAACAAACAATGATAATTAGTGTGCAGTGTGTAGATAATAGCAGAGCATATTGGCGGTGTGAACTGAAACAATAGTCAAACAAAAACAATCTGCAACTAACAATGATAATTAGTGTGCAGTGTGTAGATAATAGCATAGCATATTGGCGGTGTGAACTGACACAATAGTCACACAAAAACAATCTGCAACAAACAATGATAATTAGTGTGCAGTGTGTAGATAATTGCATAGCATATTGGCTGTGTGAACTGACACATTAGTCACACAAAAACAATCATCAACAAACAATGATAATTATTGTGCAGTGTGTAGATAATAGCATAGCAGTAGAAGCACACACTACAATATGTAACGTACACTTAAATGAAACGTACGAAAATAAGTATAGGCAATTTTACCAGTCGTAGAACCAGGTATTTGAGCTATAAACATTTCATTTTGAAACCACATAATCATAATATCTATTCCGATAAGTTTTGATTTTTTGAGTGATTGCTCTGACATATGATAAAGTAACTGAAAATGGGCATTAAAAAATATATTTACTGAGAAACTAACGTATATACATTGTAGTTAGTGTGAATATTGAGAGTTTGTTTTTATAAATATATATATAATGCCTAGTATAACACATTTATGTATAAAGTTGAAATGTACGCCATCTGAGTAAATCAGAAATATGCTCCGAAATGTTTATATGTATTTTTGATTCTTGATGATGCTGACGTATCTAACGTGAGGAATAACCACGTTTGTACATATGTTAATAAACATTTTCTTGGTTTTATATATGTATTCTTATTATATATGTATTGTGGAATGCGATTCAATTGTTTATATGCGACGAATGGACAAAAAGTAACCTCAAGTTGGATATATTATTTTAGAGTGAAATATCATACAAGGAAAATCACATGTCAATGATAATTTTTTATGATATCACTGTCATATTCCCAACTCTCTGATTGACCTTATTAATGTCCTACACGTGACTAAAAAATAATAAGCGTTTTTCAACGGAGATCACGCGACTTCCGTTGAATATCAAATGATATTCAGCAGTCACGACTGTAATTTTGATTTTCCCTGGGAGTACATTGTTATGATTATAATTAGACATCAATAGTTTGTTATTCCATTACCGGAGCGAGAAATATAACAGTGAATAATAAAACAAATATTTTATTATATATTCGGTGAATACCTGTGACACTTTCACACGATGATATTCCACTAGTCACTAGGGCTTCGTGGAATATCACCTGTAAAAGATTCACAGGTATTTACTTTAATAGAATTACATATTTGTATATGATTCATAAAGGAGGAGGGAAAGTAGCGCAACAGATTTCGGACAGTCATATGTTAGATTTTGACTATTTTCTGAGAATTGAAACAGGTGTATATGTTAGGCTAATGCATTATCTCCAGGAAAAGCACTCATAGAGATGATAAAATAATTTCGACTTTGAGACAGGGGAGATGCAAACAACCCACCCATGAAATGTTGTCCTGATTTTCAATCCCTTCCACCCATGTATTTTCAATTTTTGTTGCATTAATATGTTGCGTTTTAAGATACAGTTACACCCTTTAAAGGAATAAGTGATTCCTCTTCGATAAAGTGGAAAACAATATTTCCCATGTTATTTTCCCATAGGGAAAACTCATGTGATCCATTGCTTTCAGCTAATTTTGGTCATCCATAATGGATATCTTCAAAACCCCTAAAGAAATTACTTATTCCTTCATTGGGTTTAATTGTGTGTCAAAACACAAAGTATCGATGCATCAACAATTGAAAAAGCAGGGGTGGATAGTTTGCATCTTCCCTGTCTCAAAGTCGAAATTATTTCATCATCTCTACGAGTGTTCTTCCTATAAGTAATGCATTGACTTAATATATGCTCCTGTTTTAATCCTGAGAAAATAGCCAAAATCCAACATATGACTGTCCGAAATCTGTTGCGCTACTTTCCCTCCTTCTTTCCTTAAAACGTATAACATGTAAAATGGTTATTGTGTGAGACATTTACATATATCTTTCAAATTGTATCATTTCCGAATCTATGCTGTTTTTCTGTTTCTATTTAATTCCTATTTGATCTGAGATGTTAAGTAAGTCAATCGTGTACATGATACATGCGATATTTATAATAGAAAGAATATTCTAATCGTTAATTGATTTTTAAATGAACTCAATATTTTGATGTTATTCCACATGAGTTGAATTTAGATAGGGCATTCGTATATAAAGAGGTTGGAATGCAATATTTTATAAGATTTCATAATAAATTGTAAATATTTTCAAATATTTCGTTGTCTTGGTTAATTTTTAATACCAGGATGACAAACATCCGTGCAATGCTTCTCCACTAGTTTGCCCTGGATTGATGTTAAACAGGCAATGCGCTTATTTTAGTAGGAAAAGGGACGAAATATTATTTGAGACATGTCACTCACACAGTCAATCAAATATGATAAAAACTTTAATTTGGGTCAATACTGAAGTGAAAAAAAAATTACTCGCATAGAAAACCGCATTTGAAGTTCAGAGATCAAAAGAAGTGAATTACCACTTTTCACAAAGTGTATGTTTTTAAATAACTCTTGGACTAAAAGATGGCGTATGGTTGAAAATCCTATCAAAAATGAATGGAAAATTAATGCAAATAACAATGCCATCTTTCTATGGCATTGCTAAAAACGTGACATCTATAAATTGATAGATCAAAAAAAAATTTCATGATCTAGTGTCAACTCTGATGTGGTCTGTTTGAGCTGTTTTTGGTGTCAAATGAAAGATCAGGTGCTAATTAATCCATTGGAAATACTATGAGATCAAAAGTGAGACTTCATTTACGCACTTTGTCCCTTAAGCATTACTAAACAAAAATTTCAAAAAGGCCTTAGTTAAGCTTTAATCTGTTTAAGAACCCCTATTCTAACTGTCGAAAATTGATTCTTGCAATACTTACCAGCATACGGAATCTACTTGTTGAGATTCGATCAACTTGAGTTCTTTTTGAGAAAATGAGGATATCAGCAAGGCTGCCATTGAGATTACAGTATGACATGCTTGATGGTATCCCCACGCTAAGCCAATGATCAATGGTGTATGTCCCCATGTTGAATCGATGCTACCTTTGCCCAATTGCAAGTCGGTCTCTTTTACTTATATTGATTTATATCTAAAGGAGTATTTAGTTCAAGATCGGATAAGTAAAAAATACCGACTTGGGCAAGGCAAAGTCAATGCAGCCTTGCTTAAGTCCTCATTTTCTCAAAAGAACTCAAGTTGATCGAGCCTCAACAAGTAGATTCATGCTGGATAGAATTGCTAGAATCCATTTTCAAAAGTAAGAATATGGGTTCTAAACATGTCATTGGGCTTACTTTCGAAACTTTTTGTTGGTACTAAAGTGTTGATGCCAGCTGCACATTTAGATTATATGGATTTCCTCGCCTGACCAAAGTTCAAGTAACGATATGTTGCCAATTATATAGTATCTAGAAAATATGCACTATCCAATTAAAATCAAAACTACATCGATTTATTGTTTCCTTTGTTATACATTAACTTCTTCCTATAGTCATATTATAATTGGCTCATGTCCATAAAAATCAAAACAGCTGAAAATTAAACCAAAACGCAAGTTTGAACAGAACACTTAGCAACTAGTTTTATTTATAATAATTTACGTTCCATTAAATATTTACAAATGATATATCCAATCATCTAAAAAAAGGTATATGGAATCGTTTGCTTAAAGTATAATTTTGATATGATTTTGTTTTGAGTCACAAAATGTTTCAAACCTGTCCAGTATTCAAATTCCACCTTATATGTACATGTACTGGTGTATGTCATTTTAGAATTTAAAAATCAACTTTCAACAAACCAAAAGCACAGATAATGCTTCAACGATACTTCACAGGACTGTAACAAATTGTAAATACTTCCCATCAAGGCCACGTGTGCCTTGATGATATATGGCCTTTAACAAAATATTAAAATGATCAATACAAATTAAAACTTTGTGAAAGTAATTTAGCTATCACATTTAACAAATATGTTCATGAAACACAATAAACAGTAGAATCTGTCTAGAATTATCATGGCAATTTAAAACAATCGCATAAAGCTAAATACTGTTCATTATCAAGATATATGTAAAAATCAGGATATGAGTATTATCAAGAACATTGAAAGGAATGGAAAATGATCAAACATTACTTGCTACAAATTCTTACTTCAATACATTGTAACATTAGGACCATGGAGAGGAATGTTTCAAATCTTTGCTTGTTTGCAGCTGGGACAGTGTTATGTCTAATCTACATTACGTCAAATGGTATAACACCACATTTTGAGTACGAGGGTTGGTCATTAAGTTCTTATTATATCACGCAATTTTATGTCTCAATATATCACGTGAAGAGTACTTTATGATCAGCCCTCGTATGTTGTTACTAAACATATTTTAATTGCAGTAATAATCTGTTGACATTTAGGCTACCCATTGTTTTTGAGCATATTTTGTTTGTTAATGATGTAAATATTTTTAACATTAAGATTACCTGTCTGATATTAGTCACCACTGTTTTTTTATTGAGACATGACATATTTCCTTCTTGTGCATGTTGTTTTTATTTACTTACTATTATTTTTGCAAGAAATTTACTATGACATTTATGATGGTCAAATTTTAAAAATTGATTGTTTATGGATTGTTTGGTATTTTCGTTTTATTTGGTGCGCTCAATTATTCTGTTTACCTAGTGTATTTTTTCTCTTTTACCAACTAGGTATCAATAATAATCTGATTTTGTAGGGCTGGATGACAACAACTACAAAGCAGACAGGGACATTGATGATCTAACCGAAGAGTACACTCGTCCTTATATCCCAAACTCTACAGTGAAACAGATACACGAGGAACGCAGACATCTTCTTAAAGAACAATGCATCAAGCAACAAAGCTCACGAGAAAACCAAAATATTCTTGATAAAGTTGTTCACACTGATGATTTTTATATTGATGATATCCATCAAATGATATACTGTAGAGTTCCTAAGATTGGATGTACATTATTTAAGAGGATTATGTATGTTATAAACGGAAATACAATATCTATAGATCCGTATGATATACCACCTCTTATTGCAAAGGATTTACCGATAAAGCGTTTTGAGAATTACAGTCGGCAACAGGTAGAATATATGTTAAAACATTATACAAAAGTTCTCATTGTTCGTGACCCATTGGATCGTTTAATATCAGGGTATTTCGATAAATTGTATAGTATAAATCCAAATTTTTGGTACAAAGCGGGAGCACCTGCCATTAATATTTTTAGAAAACATATATCATCCTGGAAATCAAAACAATGTGGATTTGATACCACTTTCGAAGAATTTCTGCTACACATTATACATAGATATGCAAATAGGATACCATTGAATAAACATTGGCGTTCAATATACGATATGTGTTTCCCTTGTAATATTAACTATGACATCATAGGTCATATCGAAACATACTCTAAGGATATTTCTCATATTCTTGGAACAATTCACGCGGAACACAGTATCAAAATGAGATCGAACTATAGCAGATTGGAAAATATTCACAGAGAGGTTGACATTATGTTTCGTGGCTATCCGACGGCATGCGGCCTCACAAAGAAACAACTTCTCAATAGGATATTAGGAGGCTTGGAGACACGAGGTTATATAAAGCTTGACAATCAGGAAAGAAGAAATCTGTTACAAGGGGAAATAGAATCCGATGTTCTCAAGTCGAAATTAACAGAAATTTATTACAAAAAACCCAATCCAGAAAAAGGATTCAAAGATTTAAGAAAAACAGTACTTCACAAGATACCTCTTGAAATCTTAAAGGCAATACAAAGTATTTACAAGCATGACCTTCGGTTGTTTGGTTACGAAAATTTTGTTTAGAAATAATTTAATAATTGCACATGTAAATCTTATTAGCAATAGAACTGCCTTTTAAAGAATACCTTTCCTTTTCTGTTCAAACTTAAAAAATAGAAACCATCTCATATCTAATTAAGTTAATTCGAGCTAACAAAACAGAGATATGATTCGTACAAAACAGAAATCATCAGTTACTCCTTTACAAATCACCTAAAATGCAACCGGTCGATAGAATAACAATGAACTGTGTATAGAGAAATATTAATTAATAGATAAATCAATGTACGAAGGTGACACCCATGAAATACATCTAGACCCAATACATCTAGGATTAAAAAATCGGACAAATCGTTCGATGGCAACCCTAGCAGAATGCAATTTGAAATTCTGGGGTGTCCTTACTAGATGATGTTGTCATCTGCGAACAAAGTTATAGGTTGAACTGCATACCTAGCGACGCATTTGTATGGAAGTCAATGTAGTTGAAGGTCGGCTATATATCCTGTATAGGCGTCAAAAATAAAAGAACCAAAATAACATTAGCCTATAAAAATGCACAGAATCGTTCCTCAGTCAAATATTTTGTTATACAAAATGAAAGTTGTTGCAAATAAAAATTGCAAGTATTGTAAAGATAAACCGGTTTGAACAATAGGTGTAATCACGATCGCGGTTTTACAAAAGCGCTTGTCCAAAACTCCTAGAACCCTAGTCACTAGAAAACGCTTTAAATCATTAGAAATGACAGGTGTAATTCCAAAATAAAATTCCCAGGGCGCTTTAGAATTGTTGGTGCAATCAGGATGGCGATTTTGTAAAGCGCTTTTAGCGGTTTTTCTGGTGTAATTCCAGCAATTGAGTTGATTTGGAAATTGCTTCAGCGTTATTGCCAAAAGAAGCACAGTTATTCAGTAAAATTGTCAACACGAGACATCATGGTGGGGGTAAAAGACGAGTATGAACATTTAATACAGCTGACAAACAGCAAAAAACGGTATCAGCAAATTTAAATAATATGGTACATACCCAAATATAGGAATATTATTCCAACAAGAACTCGAATTAAGTGTCATGTTTTGAAAGAAAATAGTAGTCAAGCTTGTTTATCAATTGCAATGCCGATGAGAAACCTCATCAAAGGCTTTAGCAAAGTCCATTATGATTACATCTAACCATTCTGATACTCATAGCATCTCTCTCTGTTGCATCCAGAAGGATAGAGATGGAGAGGGCGTGGATTACCACGATGACATCTAACTGCTTGTTGACATCATTGGCTGAGACAAGATCATGATAGAATGCTATTAACTGTGTCTCACCTTTCTGACCTAATTCCAAGTCCTAATGGATACAATATTCCTTTGATTTCAATGAAAGGCGTCATATATGACTTGGAATGAGAATTCGTGAACTACTAGTTAATAAGAATATGTGTTACGCTGCTGTAAAATCCAAAGAGTGTGAACGATACGCTCCAATGCGTTGAAAAGGAAAACTCAATCTTAAAGGGTCATAGTATCAATGAAAATCATTAGGAGGCATCCTAACATTTATGTTTCATAGAATACTCAGGCATGTGTACCATACAATCATTGTAATTAAGCATTGACAATGCTCATTTCAAGTGGTACATTGTAATTACAATAACATACACTGCGTGAAAAATGGAATTTCTAGACTAAGCACGTCTAGAAACTAAGTCTAAGCACGCCGGGTGCTTAGGCGTGACTAGTTTTGACACGTCTAGGTACGCGATGAAACCAACTCTAGACATCTCTAGGCACATCTAAGCACACGCAGTGCAAAGACGTGCTTAGAGTGTGACAAAAAGTCTTGGCACGCCTTGAGACTAATGATTGAAATCTAGATTAAAGTAATTATCGAATCAGGTGAATGTATATTGTTATAAGCAATTATGATCAACATTCATAATTTAGACATATTTTCACTGAAATATACTAATTTCTTTTATCTTTTATCTATTTTATTTATTATTTTGTATAACGAACTGTTCACGTATACCATGACGTTTTACATATATGATTGAATAATAAATCACGTTCTGTTTAAAGCTTGTAAAATACCAAACAAGCTGTACCCAGCAAACAGTAACGTCCATGTCACGTCACTCATATGTGGTATATAAGTTCACTGAAGACGTTGTATATTTCCGTTATATAAACGTCAAAGCAACGTAAAATTGTGACATTCAGCAAAACGTCGGTGGATGGTTAAAAAATGACGTTGTAGTAATGTGTTAGTAAAGTTCGAAATTTGTGCTGGTGTGAAAAACGTAACAATGACGTTGAATTTTTACCAGTTTGGTTCATTTGCAACGTAATATAAACGGTAAAATTTAACGTTGTCGTAACGTTTTTTAAATGTGTAAAATATTTGTAAGTGCAGGAAACATTACAAAGACGTTGCAGTTCTCACCAAATTGTTTCATTTGCTACGTAATATAAACGGTAAAATTTGACGTTGTCGTAACGTGTTTTAAATGTGAAAGATATTTGTAAGTGTAGAAAACGTTACAAAGACGTTGTGTTCTCACCAAATTTGGTACATTTGCTACGTAATGTAAACGGTAAAATTTGACGTTGTCGTAACGTGTTTTAAACGTGAAAGATATTTGTAAGTGTAGAAAACGTTACAAAGACGTTGCACTTCTCACCAAATTGTTTCATTTGCTACGTAATATAAACCGTAAAATGTGATGTTGTCGTAACGTGTTCTAAATGTGAAAGATATTTTTAAGTGTAAAAAAACGTTACAAAGACGTTGTGTTCTCACCAAATTTGGTACATTTGCTACGTAATGTAAACGGTAAAATTTGACGTTGTCGTAACGTGTTTTAAATGTGAAAGATATTTGTAAGTGTAGAAAACGTTACAAAGACGTTGCACTTCTCACCAAATTGTTTCATTTGCTACGTAATATAAACGGTAAAATTTGATGTTGTCGTAACGTGTTCTAAATGTGAAAGATATTTGTAAGAGTAAAAAACGTTACAAAGACGTTGCGTTCTCACCAAATTTGGTACATTTGCTACGTAATGTAAACGGTAAAATTTGACGTTGTCGTAACGTACGTGTTTTAAATGTGAAAGATATTTGTAAGTGTAGAAAACGTTACAAAGACGTTGCAGTTCTCACCAAATTGTTTCATTTGCTACGTAATATAAACAGTAAAATTTGACGTTGTCGTAACGTGTTTTAAATGTGAAAGATAATTGTAAGTCTAGGAAACGTTACAAAGTCCTTGTTTTCCCACCAAATTGGTTCATTTGCAACATAGTGAAAATGGCTAATTGTAACGTTGTCAAAACATGGTTTGAATGTGAAAAATATTTGTGATTGTAAAACACGTTACAAAGACGTCATTTTCTGACCAAAATGGTTCATTTTCAACGTAGTGCAAACGGTTAATTTCAACGTTGTCGAAACGTGTTTTCAATTGAAATGTAAAAAAATATTTGTAAGTGCAGGAAACGTTACAAAAAGACGCTATGTCCTCACGAAATTGGTTTATTTGCAACGTTGTCGAAACGGTTAATTTTGACGTTGACGAAAGGGGTTTTAAACGTGAAAAATATATATACATGTATGTGAAAAAGAACGTGACAAAGACGTTGTGGTCTCAACAAATTCGTTTAATTAGTGACGTGAAGTAAATGTTAAATATATAACGAATATACATGTATGCCTCGAGTTGTGGTAACTTTAAATACTGATCGGTGGAGGCAAAGGCATATGTTGGCTCACACAGATGAACTTAACGTGGTAATTGAGAGTGAGAGTGGAAATATGATGTAAAGAAAACGTTTCTCCGACGTTGTAATTTTGCCATGGGTTATTGCTGACAAAAGTCTGACGTTCTGTCCCGGGGGGTTCACTCCAATATACCTCTTAATACCTATGTGCCGCGCCAAAGACCCCCTTTTTGAGCATTTTTTCCATGTCAATTTCCTCTCAAAATTGGAAGTTTCCATGTATTATTCCTCTCAGAGTTATAAAATTCCATATTTTCTTCCTCTGAACTTCATAGATGTCCATGTCGACTTCCTCTGGAGCTTGCCGGGACTAAAGTTTGCGAATTATCGGTAAATTGACTAAAACTCCACTTTTCCGGCGATTTGTCAGACCTCGGGACAAAAAATTTAGTCCCGGTTTTAGTCCCTTTCAACAAGGGCGAGCGTTACAAACGGAAAGTACATCGTTCGCAAATTTGATGTATTTCTCGTTCGGCTTATTATCGTATTATGTTCTATCAACCAATAGAAATAGAGGAATTCCCGCGTCGAAATCAACATGGAGGACAGTTCCAAGTTCAAGATATTGCTGCTTAAAAGCAACTTGGGAGCCGTACTGCCAGCTTTCGAAGGTAAGAATGATGCATTTATGTTACACAATCACCAAAGGTAATGATGAAAGCATTCCATGGCCGGTACTTGCAGCGAGAACACAAATAATCTCATGTGAAAGTTGGGATCGTTTCAATTTTCATAATTTTTGAAATGAACTTTTGAATATTCTGATATTTGAATCGATGTTTTTGATTGTCAATTTCATCACGATTTCAATCATAATTCCCGGTTCATAATTTTCGTTAGGTCAATTACAAGGGGTCAAGGGGTCAATTAACCATCAGCGACTTTCAAGTCAGATCCGGCCCCGGGGATCTGGCGCAGAGGTGTGGATTGGATGGTGAAGTGTTTATGGCAAATGGTTTATGCAGTTATCTTAATCTTGATGGTGATCTCTGTTAGATCATCTACCTCTTTCAAAGAATAGACATTGCCCGGGGAGTCAGTGATTGCCATCTTTAGCCTGATAGATAATCATGATGGCAGAAATACACAAACATGTATCAGTTTCATATGCTTTAGAAAATGTACATGTTTGCGAACAAATAGTTCAGAAGACAATAGAATCGTCAATTTAATTCCTCACTTAAGTTACATAAACGGTTTTTCGAAAAACAGTTAAGATCTGCACTTTTAAGGTAACTTATAACTTAAAGCTGGACTACGCTCCGAAACGCAATATGTTGACATATATTGTTTTTACATTTTCAAGCTCTAATATAAAGTTTATGTAAATAAAAATTGTTTTTTCTGCGTAATATCGAAGAACAATCATTTAGTTAAAAAAATAAAAAGGCTAGTGCGGGATTCGAACCCGGGCCTCCCGCGTGCTCAGCGAGGATTCTACCCGCTACACCACCGTATTATATGAAAGGAGAAAGTAATTAAACGCTACTTATTTTGAATGCTATGATTCGGAAGTGACGTCACGTTCTTCATTTAGAAACCTTTCCAAAATCATATCGCCGGCACCGATCGAAGCAAATTCAATGAAAAATCTTTGAAATGACACATTTATCGTAAGTATTTCTACACAAGATTTGCCCCATTTGTTCATCATTCTATAATCTTTCATTAAGCTCAAAATGATAAAGTTCACCCCCGAAACAACCCAAGATTGCGTTTCGGAGCGTAGTCCAGCTTTAATCAAAAAATCCAAGATGGCCGAAACCAGGAAGCACATGGCATTTGAGTATAATCTGACCATCAAAATTAACTGTCTTTTGGTTGGATTTTCTCTCAATTTTTTAGTTCCACTTATCATTTATATAACCAGGCTCACTGTGGTAATGCAAATAGAAACAGTAAACAGAAAAATTGACAAAAACAGTAGCACGGCAAAGGTCCCTGAACATTTTTTTTCTAATTTCTCTGAAACATCCCTTTAATATAGCACAAAATGGAAGGAGCTTTAGAATTTTGAAATCTCTCATACAAATTTAAAAAAATAGAAAAAAACAATTTGAGAAGTGTACTTTTTTCCTTATTTTGATCCCAATTTTTTTATCGGGTAATTTTTCAAATTTCCGTTGCTCCTTCGTTTTTCATATATGTTTGAAGTATATTTTCTGAAATGTTCAGATATTTTGAATCAGCGGTTTTTCACGGGCTACTCCTAGAAAAAAGTCTTCTCAAATTCTTTAAACGGCACTTTTTTTCTCAAACTAAAGTTTTTTGTTGTTCCTTGATGTCTTTGTAATGATTACACTGCACAAGCATATGTGAAATAACAAAAACGACTTCTCAGGAAGAGTTTGAAAATTTCAAGATTGTGAAATTTTCAATTTTTTCTGAAAATCGATTAAGTTAACAGTCACCTTAACCCGAACCGTTTGTGTAACTTAAGTGAGGAATTAAATCGATGATTCTGTTGTCTTCTGAGCTATGCCTATTTTTCGCAAACATGTTCATCTTCTAAAACATATGATGCTGATACATGTTTGTGAGAAAAAATGTCGTGGGGATTCTGCCTACAATGCGTGAAATAAGGAAAAAAGAAAAATCGTACCTTCGACGTTCCGACATTTTGTTACCAAAACGAACCGTTTCGGTAACCAGTGTAATCGAGCGGATCACCAGTGAATAGATAGCATACTATATTTAGGGAGTTCTTTAATTTTTTTGAAAATAACGTGGCAGAGAAGCATTGAAATATGAGGCCACAGATATGATAGCTAAACTACAAAACAAACTAAAATAAACAAAAGTAAGAACATGTATAAATGTTTCTATTTTTACATGTTCTGTTTCAATGTGGTCCTTTAATTGCTTATTTTTTAGATTGAGAGAAGTTCCAAACATTCAAAATTTTACTGTAATCTCATCTACTCTACGACCCCCACTTAAATTTGTAAAAAACATAAGTGGGGGTAACCAAACTCGTCTGGCCCTGTTATCCACTCCCTGATTTTGAAATGTCGTAGACCAACAACGTCAGGCGTAGATAACTGGGCCATACGGGTTTTGTTAAAGTGGGGGTAGAATGCGATAAATCGCATGATGTATGGTCTCTCTAAAATTCTCTTATTTTTAACATGGGAAATCGTCACTTCAGCAAATTCACATGTCATTTATTTATGTTCCAAAATTTATTTAGGCTAGTATTAATATGTATATAACATATGCCTGGCAAAATTTTGTGAATTTAATTTAAAATCAAACATTATCCATTATGATTTAGGTTCGCCTTTGACAGTTTTTGATGTGGAAATGTGTCTGTTATTAAGCATATTAAGCATACACCCTCACCAATTTACGGAGACTGAAAGGTGAACTTCAACCTTCCTTGAAACTGTATGATTATCAGGCCCGTAGCCAGGGGGTTCGCAGGGTCCGGGCGAAGTTCCCGCGAACCCCCCCCCCCCCCCCCCCCTGGCCAAAAATTCTTTCAAAATCATGCAGTTTTCACCATTTTGAGCACTTTTCAAGTGATTTTGTCCATATTTGGTCCAAAATTGTCAAATGTGAACCCCCCCTGGAAATTTTTGAAAAATGAACCCCCCTTGGCAAATCCTGGCTACAGGCCTGATTATTGATATTTATATTTTTTAATCGAAATGGTGTTTGTTATAAGCACATGCCTTTTAACAATTGATAGAGACTGAAAAGTGTATTTCATCTTCAGCAAATCTGAAATTAAGCTTTGTTTTTATTGATCGAATTCAGTGAAAGTTAATTTCTTTTAAGTTAAGTTAACTTTTATCAGCCTTTAAAAAGACTACTATTGTCATCTGTTTTTCCATCTTAGTGTACAATAGTTCTCTACTCTGTTTTCAGAAGTAGGAGATGAACCAGATTTTTGTAGCTTTCATCCATGATAACCCTGAGACCTTGTTGGTTGTGTTTAGATGATGGTGTTTCATACTAATCAGGTATATTATTTCATGGTTTGATTTAATTAACTTGCATCAATTGTGGCTCCTTGCTTCAGAAAGTATTCATTTGTATTTAATGCAGTTATTATTTAACTTTCACAGTTTCGCAGCAAATGAGATACTGTAAATTGCTTTAATTTGGTGCTATTTAATTTGGCGCACTGTGCAAATTTTAAAAGTATGACTGCTATATAATTAAGTTCTTTTAAAAGGTTTGAACTTAATCCTGATTGACACAATGTTAAAACATCTCAGTAGATTTACTCATCATATTCACAATTTAAAGGTCTTATCTTATTCAATACAATTTGAAATAAAAGTATAAAATAAAGTAACAGTCTTTTAAAGTACTACTATTGTCCTCTATTTTCCCATCTACCTATTCTGTTTTCAGGATTGTTGTTGCCTTCACCCATGATAACCCTGAGATGATTTTGGCTGTGTTGAGATGAGTGGTGTTATGCTAATCAGGTAGGCCTATATTATTTCTAGAGGTGTCACACTGACCCGAAGTTGACCTGCCATATTTTATCTGAGAAAGTTAAGAGTCATTCTCAGGTATCTACTTTCCTACCGTTCCAACATTTCAAATTATTATCCAATAGAATATTTTAATAAATAGATCTCTAGTTAGATCATTGGATGAAGATTATGAGAGTCAATGAAGGAATGTTTTGGCTATATGATTCTACTGTAAAAATACAAAAGGATAGTACAAAAAGCTACTAGGGATCTATAAACAGATGAGCTTAGGGATTGTTTTACCCCAGAGTAGTCCCAAAAAGTCTTGTGAGACAAAGATCAGATCTGGTGGAAGAAAGATTACACCCTCAGGTGCATTTTCAGATAACCAACTAATAAAATGTTTATACTACAAGTCTCTAAAATATTTCAGACAAACTAGCAGTACAAGCAGAATGGAACATTTGACGGTTTGGAAGTTAGGCAGTCTAGAGTCCTCTGAGCTTGGGGAGTTGCGAGGAAAGTGACTTCGGTAAGTCCAGGTTAATCTATTATTCATTATAGAAGTATTTTATATATATTAAGTTTACAGCAGAATCAAATCTAGCAAGATCCTTGTCATTCTATTCTAAAAATATAAAGTGCAGACTTTACTTCAGGAATACTAGAGAATTTTACCAAAGCATTTTACAATTATGTATTTTATTTTATATATATGGCTTCCATATTTATATTTGGAAGAATTAAAAAATTTTCCCGATTTTCTTTTAATCCTCAATAACTTACTGATTTACAACACATTGTAGACCTTTGAGACATATTGTATCTGAGATTGTAAAGAATAGATCTCTAGGTCAATTTTGGTTGAAAATGACACTGACTTACATTTGACTTAAATATATACAGAGTGGGTATGGGTATACAGGTTACATTTCATACTTTTCAATAAATTGATTTTTTCCAGGAAAATGTCCAAAAACAAGCAGAAATGGCAATGTGTTAAACATGCAACCAGGGAAACAACGACTGAGCTGTACAAGTCATTTGAAGAAACATTTGGAAAGTGATGAGGACCAATGAGAGCTCATGCTTTCAAGGAAAAATGAACACTTAGCATAAACAATATCTGTTCCGAGAAGCAAGCCAGTTTGAATTAAATTTTTATCTCTATAACAAGTAACGGGACAGTACTTTTAAGATTGCATAGATATAATGGCTTCATATCTGAAACATGCAATTTTTCTAGATTTATTCCCAACTTAAAATGGTAATTATTGCTTTTTGAAAATCAATACCATGTTAACTAATAGAGCATTTGTTCAAGCTCAAATTAGAATATTTATTCATTCCCGGTCAGAAAAGTAACAATATAACCCCTAAACAGTTAGGCTATAGATAATTACATTCATAGTAAAGGGGGTGAATAGATCTGCCGAGATCTGGGCACAATCTCGGAAATGAAATATCGAAATATCATCAAAGGTTAATCCCATACTTAGTAGTGTTATAGGTAAATAACATGCAGGAATATAATTGATATCTGAGTTGAGCGGGAGATATATAAGGGTTATGTACTGGGAGGTTTTGGATACAGGTTTTATCCCAAGGGAAATATGTGTATATCCCGAGGGACCGCAGGGACCAAGGGATATACACATATTTCCCGAGGGGTAAACCCTGTATCCAAAACCGACCGTACATAACAGATGCATTTCATACCTACTGATGTTCTTGGTACGTCATATACCTTATAAAGTTCCAAAATTCAAAAATATACTTAAGATACACATTTTCTTGGTGTTATAAAGTGTTTTTTTTAAGTTTCTGAGATTATCAAACTCATATAGCCTAACTCATATTTTGAAAAATAAAATTTGAAAAAAATGTGAAAATCTTCTTTTTTTTAAATGTGAAAAAAAATTTTGAAAAATAATGTGAAAAAAAATTTGGGGAAAAATGGGAAATTTCAATGCATATTTAATTCTCATAATCTACTAAGTAAAGGATAAATCAGTTATTAAATGCTCGATTTTTGATACAGTGTATATCCCTCAGTAAATACAATATATCAACCTACGGTCCCTCAGGTAGATATATTGTATTTCCCTCAGATATACCCTCTATCAAAAATCTCCCATTAAATAACTTCTATATATTAGGTATCATTGGAAAGGTAACAAGTATTCAACTCCTAGTATTTTGAGTTTTCTTATAACTATATTGAGCCATTATTAATGAAGAAATTCATATTTTAAAAACATGGGGGTTTATCATTTCTAAGGGGGGGGGGTTAATCACAATTTATTAGTTAATATATGCCTAATTCAATTTTAAGACAAGCCAGAACGGCAAATCTGCCCACCCCCTTAACCGTTAAGGGGTTAATAAAATACTTAATAAAACTTATTAACGATAGGATAGATTTTTGATAGATGACATACGAGACTGTAATTATATTTAAGTTCAATTCTGTGTGTCAATATTCTCTATTTGGATGCTCAAAAAAGTTATTGTGTATTAACTCATTAATTATTGTAAAAACAATATACATTTGTTAATAAGTCAAAGCATAAGTTAGTTGTGTTTTACCTTCACATGTGAAAATGTTAGGCTTAGTGTGTTATATATAATTTTACTGAACATCGGTGTCTACATCTTCCTGTACAGGAACTTTAAATTATGTTCATGTAATGATTCATTTAACTGGACGTTAGTCATTACTATCACTATATCTTGTTGATGGCATAATTAAGGTTACTGGAACATTCCTTGCATGTGTTGTCCTAACTTGATGTAACCAGAAGTTATGAATTTGCCATGTATGTGACAAGCACGTTACAGTCTATTTTGGCAAAGTCGTTGTTAAGGTTGGTACTACATTCCTGGCTCGTGATATCTAAGTCGAACGTAACTTGTATACTCATTTATGCGTGTCCAGACTTTCCTTTGCCTACAACGTCCTATAATTAATGTTTCCAGAACTTTAACTTGGCCACGTATATGTGACGTTGCATAAGCACGTTACAGTCTGTCATTTTATTTTTGCAGTCATTGTTAAGGTTGCTACTACATTCCTAGCACATGATATTTAAGTAAAATGTAACGTTGTATAAACATCTGTGCGAGTCCAGACCTTCCTGTGCCTACATCGGTCCAAGACAAACGTTACCAGAACTTTAAACTGGCCAGGTATATGTTACGTTGCATAAGCACATTACAGTCTCACTATTTTTGCGAAGTCATTGTTAAGGTTGGTTCTACATTCCTGGCACGTGATATTTAAGTCAAATGTAACGTTCTTTAAACATCTGTGCGAGTCCACACCTTCCTGTACCTACAACGTTCCATAATTAACGTACCAGAACTTAAAACTGGCCACGTATATGTGACGTTGCATAAGCACATTACAGTCTCGTTATTTTTGCGAAGTTATCGTTTAGGTTGGTTCTACGTTCCTGGCACGTGATATTTAAGTCAAATGTAACGTTCTTTGAACATCTGTGCGAGTCCACACCTTCCTGTTCCTACAACGTTCCATAATTAACGTATCAGAAATTTAGATTGGCCACGTATTTATGACGTAATGTAAGTACGTTACATTTTCGTTATTTTGGTGACGTAATTGTTAAGGTGGCTACTACGTTCCTGGCACGTGATATTTAAGTCAAATGTAACGTTCTTTAAACATCTGTGCGAGTCCACACCTTCCTGTACCTACAACGTTCCATATCAACGTTACCAGAAATTTAGATTGGCCACGTATATATGACGTAATGTAAGTACGTTACAGTTTCGTTATTTTGGCGACGTTATTGTTAAGGTCGCTACTACGTTCCTGACACGTGATATTTAAGTCAAATGTAACGTTCTTTAAACATCTGTGCGAGTCCACACCTTCCTGTACCTACAACGTTCCATTTCAACGTTACCAGAAATTTAGATTGGCCACGTATTTATGACGTAATGTAAGTACGTTACATTTTCGTTATTTTGGTGACGTAATTGTTAAGGTCGCTACTACGTTCCTGACACGTGATATTTAAGTCAAATGTAACGTCCTTTAAACATCTATGCGAGTCCACACCTTCCTGTACCTACAACGTTCCATATCAACGTTACCAGAAATTTAGATTGGCCACGTATATATGACGTAATGTAAGTACGTTACAGTTTCGTTATTTTGGCGACGTTATTGTTAAGGTCGCTACTACGTTCCTGACACGTGATATTTAAGTCAAATGTAACGTTCTTTAAACATCTGTGCGAGTCCACACCTTCCTGTACCTACAACGTTCCATTTCAACGTTACCAGAAATTTAGATTGGCCACGTATTTATGACGTAATGTAAGTACGTTACATTTTCGTTATTTTGGTGACGTAATTGTTAAGGTCGCTACTACGTTCCTGACACGTGATATTTAAGTCAAATGTAACGTTCTTTAAACATCTATGCGAGTCCACACCTTCCTGTACCTACAACGTTCCATATCAACGTTACCAGAAATTTAGATTGGCCACGTATATATGACGTAATGTAAGTACGTTACAGTTTCGTTATTTTGGCGACGTTATTGTTAAGGTCGCTACTACGTTCCTGACACGTGATATTTAAGTCAAATGTAACGTTCTTTAAACATCTGTGCGAGTCCACACCTTCCTGTACCTACAACGTTCCATTTCAACGTTACCAGAAATTTAGATTGGCCACGTATTTATGACGTAATGTAAGTACGTTACATTTTCGTTATTTTGGTGACGTAATTGTTAAGGTCGCTACTACGTTCCTGACACGTGATATTTAAGTCAAATGTAACGTTCTTTAAACATCTATGCGAGTCCACACCTTCCTGTACCTACAACGTTCCATATCAACGTTACCAGAAATTTAGATTGGCCACGTATATATGACGTAATGTAAGTACGTTACAGTTTCGTTATTTTGGCGACGTTATTGTTAAGGTCGCTACTACGTTCCTGACACGTGATATTTAAGTCAAATGTAACGTTCTTTAAACATCTGTGCGAGTCCACACCTTCCTGTACCTACAACGTTCCATTTCAACGTTACCAGAAATTTAGATTGGCCACGTATTTATGACGTAATATAAGTACGTTACATTTTCGTTATTTTGGTGACGTAATTGTTAAGGTCGCTACTACGTTCCTGACACGTGATCTTTAAGTCAAATGTAACGTTCTTTAAACATCTATGCGAGTCCACACCTTCCTGTACCTACAACGTTCCATATCAACGTTACCAGAAATTTAGATTGGCCACGTATATATGACGTAATGTAAGTACGTTACAGTTTCGTTATTTTGGCGACGTAATTGTTAAGGTCGCTACTACGTTCCTGACACGTGATATTTAAGTCAAATGTAACGTTCTTTAAACATCTGTGCGAGTCCACACCTTCCTGTACCTACAACGTTCCATATTTAACGTTGCTACAACTTGAGACATATATTCTGACGACGTTATCACAACGTAAAATTGTAACTAGTAAAAATATGTTTTTTTTTTAAGGTTAAGTTTTATTTATTTGCAATAAGATTATACACTTGTTAACATACTAGGAAGGCCTAGGTAAAACATTACATTATTGGCCTCCCTTTATAAAATTTGCAAATTAACATATATTTACAATGGTTCTCAAAACATGTGTCATGTCTTTTATAAGAGTTACCTAGTCCTTATGGGAAATGTAAGGAATGAATGATAATGATTGATGAAAGATGGGTTGAACTTTGTCGTTACGATCATGAATTTTTATAAAGTATCAGATGATTTTGTCTATAAGATTTGCTGATAAATTGGTAATTTCTTTGTTACATTCATCTGAAAGTTTACAATCTCCAAAAAGCATAATCTTGATTTTACTAGACTTTGTTAAAGTGGCAAAGTTGTTATAATTAAAACTAGGCAGCTCCTTCAGGTTTTGGGTAAAAACTTCTCTGGCTCCATTCGATAGAGGGCAATCAAGGAGTAAATGAGACTTAGTTTGCTGTTGATATCCACAGGGGCAACTGGGATCTGTAAACTCTTTAAAATTGTGTCTGTAAAAAATATGTTTTGGCGGGCATCTATCAAGTTGTTACATCAAACCCCGGGTATCAAGCAAGATACTAGAATAGTATTATTATTGTGCGTCTGACCAAATGGATGAAAAAACTATGTGTTCATATTGTGTATGCAATGTATCATTACTAATTGATACAGGGCAGGGGCGAAGCCAGCTTTCATTCAGGATGGGGGGGGGGGGCGGGGGGGGGGCGGGGGGGGGGTGCGATCGCCAAAAACTTTTCGGTTTTCAGTCACGGGGTTGCAATTGTTGCATGAACAAGCCATAAAATAATGATTTATTTTGAACCTCTCCCGGTAGATACGTGGAGTTTCTAGACCATCCTACGTCTAGAAATTGCAAGAAATTCCACATTTGATGCAGTGATCATACTTGCGAATCATATTGAAATTAATCTTTTTAAGCAAACAAGAATTAAAATACAGTGTACGTTACGTTAAAAACAAAAACTCATTTGCACAATTACGGAACGATGATTCAAAATAGTTTTTTGGAACCTTTTTTAAAGAGTACTTTCTCCTATAGTTGTTTGGACGGTGGTCGATATTACATACACCCCCCCCCCCCTCCATAAAATTAGTAACAGGATCCCTTTTTCGGCCACCTATCTAATCAAAGCCTGATTATGATTGGCGATTTAGATAAATTCGTCAAATATCACAAATAACTGAACTACTAGATCTAGCATTGCAATTGAGGAAATAATTATAGATTTAAATATTGATATGCTTCGAAATGAAAACACACGATTGCCAATATAATGGAAGGGGTGCGTAATGAAGACGCGATATTGTGTTTACCGCCCATCGTCCATCGCTCGAAAAGAAAATCGCATTGTCCTGACCAATCCCTCTCACAAAAATCGCATTCATCTCAAAATTCGCTAACAAAATTGAATTCTTCTCCCATTTGAAAATTAAGAGATTTTGAAACGAAAGGAGTATGAAGCTCTGTTTGAGCCTATTAAACACATGTGAATGGTAATTTCATCATTATGCTCTGACACAGTTAAAGTCATAGATATCTGAGCAACAAGCGATTTTGTTTGGCCGCTGTTATATTGTTTAGTTGATTTTTTTATGCTGGTGTGTTTATATTATTCAATAACATTTTATATTTCAAAATGTCATTTTAAGTCATCGGATATTTTGTAGACTTATGATATAAGACTTCTGGTTTTGTTTCATCATACAAAGTTTAGATATGGACTTCGAACTTCAGATTTCATTGAAGAGAGTTAGGAATATCATGACCGGAATTGAATATGGCCTATGGTTTTATACCCTGTGACAACATGATATTAACCTCTGGCCCTCTGAGCCCCCGAGAAATGTATCGTGTCCCTTGGAAGGGTTGGTGAAAGTCCCCCCCCCCGACCAAAACGTCTAGAACGAGGGACTCTTTACAATAAAGTAATACACCGACAGAAAGGCAATTTTGTTTTGCTTTAATGGTATAAGTTTAAGAAAAACGGTGCAGTATGAGACTCGCAATCCTTGATTTTCGAGCATCTGGTAGGCCAAAAATTCAAATTAACGGTCGAAGTTAGGACCGATTGATTAAAGCTTAACGAAGGCTGTTTTGAAATCTTTCGTTACAGGGCTATACTACATGGCGTATATACGTTATGTTATGCCAACAGTTACATGTTATACGACTTGAAAGTTCATAATTATGGTCTTTGCGATATCTTTTAGATATTTATAATAATTAGTAATGTAGCTCTCTTTGTTGGCGGTGATGATAAGTTATACTTCTTTCCAAGTATCTATTGTTTTGATTTCTTATTACTTATTAATGTCAGGTTTGCCAAGGGGGTGGTTTGCTTTTTAATCCAAAATCCAAGAGGTCACATTTTGGCCCCAAATCACTTGAAAATCACTGAGAAAAACGCCATGATTTTGTACAAACGTTTGGTCGCTCACATCCTCTTAACCCCTCCCCCTCCGGGCTAAGAGATTGCACATGTTTATTACAGCTTGATTGTAGATAGAATGTTGCTTGTTTTTATTAGTTAACCTTAGCTAAATACTTTTTTTGCTTCTTTATTCAATTACGCTTCCAGTTTCAACCGTTTTACTGCATTGCTCGGGGCATTGCTATAAGAGGCATTTTATAAAAGGCATATTGATCCATGTACACCTGTTCTGTAGTCAGTTGCTTTCCAAAGTTTTTGCTTTTTCATATTTTGAATGAATGTGAATGACTTATGAGGGGGGGGATTCAAACAAGTCAAAGCTTTAAAAATGCTGTCGTCGTCATAATCCTTACCAGTCCATCAATATTGAAAACCACCAACGCACAGTATAACACTCGACATCAATGAGAAATGGCAAATTGAGATAATTATACAGTCAACCGTATTAATGAGATATTTTATTCTTTACTTCCTTATTGTGTTGTTGTACGTGCCACTTTCAGGTCTGAGTGGGTTTTAACAATTTTCAAAAAGCGGGGACTAACATCGTAAAAACATTTGCGCTAAAGAATTTCAAGACCGAGCCAAAAAGACGGGTTTGCAGATCAGATACCCCCTACCCATTACGATGTTTAATTCCACCCCTAGTTATTTGCTTCGGAACCACCTTGGGATGTCCCCTTGTCAATCTCTCCCTTCCAGATTCGCAAATTATTCTAGACCTTGCTGTACATAATACTACGTATTCCATACCTGATGAGGTTTCAGAGACATATCAACCGGGAATATATTTCAGATCCGGGAAAATATCTTTCGTATGTCCCGCTCCAGCAAGGATCCGGGACATATAAATCGTATGTCCCGCATTATATCCCTTGGGATATACAATATTTATCCCATACTTGGACGTGTTACGGGTACATATAGCCGGTTTGTAAAAACTTATATTTTCATCAGCGGGCAGATATAGCTTTACGTCCCGCTCCGAGCGGGCAGATATAGTATATCTGCCCGCTACGTCATAATCGCTGTTCCCGTATTGGTTCTTTTTTGTAACGTTCGCACTCTGTAAACGACAATTGAGAAAAACGCAGACAATCGCGATCTGTTTGATGCTTAAAGAAGGGAAGGAGCAGTATGCCCCGTTAATAATTAAATATTTGAACAGGAAAATCCGGCTATGAACAAGAATACAAAACTGGACATGAAGATTTGGTTGTTGGTTGCAACAATTGAATAATGTGATTGGTATGGGATAAACAGATCATCCTATAGTCGGTTCAGGATATTTGGATTATCCCTTGGCCAATATAATATATCTTCCCTCGGGACCTACGGCCCTCGGGCAGATATATTTTATTGGCTTCGGGATAATCCCAATATCCTGAACCTCATATAGGATAATCTCTATATCTTCCCTTGGTCTCTTTGGGCCCTCGGGAAGATATATTGTATATCCCTCAGGATATTCCCTATATCCAAAACATTCCAGTGCATAACCCCTATGTATTAACTTAATCATTTGTGAGGAGCTAAGCTACACGTTTTAGAGACAAAGGACCATAATTCTGCACGTTCACGAACAAGCTCCTTCATAACACCCCTATCATGAAAAATGGCATCTATTGCAGTTTTCTAAACCTGCATTCTAAAGGACGTATTCCAAGTTCCCCCCTCCCCTATTCGCTCATGTTTATAATGTCCAGTGAAGATCATGATGATGCACATGTATACATGTGTCTGGTATGTACATGTATGATTACAATTGTAGAGTTAGAAATTGAAATGTTTCCCTTTGTCACTTTTATGCATCTTATGTAAACCTGTTTGAACTAATAAAATACTAAAAATATGATAACTTCATTCGAAATGCATGCAATTCACTCCAATTATATTTATTTTCATTATAGGATAGGGAAAGAGTTTTAATTAAAAAATATAATGTGGTTGTGATTTGGGAGGGGGTATACTCTACCAAGGTGTTAGACCCAGCAATCTTCACAAATGGTGCTACAACTTAAGTTCCAATTTATGAATCTCTCATTATAATAAACAACTATTACTAAAGGTTCTTTCTGAGTGCATTTTACCAATGAAATTATAATCTCTGACTAAACTCGACTTTAGATTTTAAGATATGAATTTGACATCTCTCTGTTATTTAACATTAAATGTCTAGTGTGGGATTGAGCGATACATCTCCCGTCAATAAAATGGAATGGCATCTCTTAGTCGGGCTTTCACCATGCTATTTGGACATTCAATCTCACTTCTGACATTGCGTGTGAGGTACAATTTGATCAAAGAAATTCCAAAATCAGAATCTAGCAAATCGCAATCTTTGCCACAATCATTTATTCGGACATTGCACATACATCTATCGTTCCCAGGAAATTATACATGTTATTAAAACTTCCAGTAATTCCGGAGACAAATGTATTATTTTGTTCTGTAGCGTCATTAGATGATAGCAAAAAGTAATTGATTGATTGAACAATTTATTTCCTTATTTTGTAAGTGTACCAATGTATAAGATGACATGATTTAGCATAATTACATAATAGTCTATGTCTATGGATGTTTTGCCAAAACTGTCAAAAAGCCCCCCCCCATCCCTTGGCAACCCCCCCCCCCCCATGGTAAAACCGCTCCCCCGGTAAATCCTGGCTACGGGCCTGAAAATATTATATCTTGATCTATAATTTATAAACATGATTTTCTAGGTTCTAGGTTTCATAGGTCGTCATTCCCCCGAGGCCTCCTTGAAACATACCGATTGCAATGTTTACCCATTTCAAACATGTCTCTGTGTCAAAACCAGGAAAACAGATTACTAGAAATGCATTAGGCCCAGCCCGGGAGGCCCAGGTCTTGTTGCCCAATTTTCGTTGCCACATTCTTACAGGAAATGTATAGATATCGGAGATATATATCTACATAAAGGTACTTTTTATTCTTATTATAAAGAAGATGTTATCTGGATTGAGCATAAACTTAAACTTGAAAAACATCCGAACTCACCAACGACTTAATTATAGTGAATGTATGGGGGGGGGGGGTAGTGATTCCATCTTTTATTTTTTTCAAGATTGGGCTCTATTTCTCTGTACCAGTAATCGGGGTTTGCCCAGTAGCCGGAGGGCAAAAATATGATCAATATTAAATGTAAAAAGTAAAAGATTTACCCCACCCGAATATGGTAACTGAGTCAAAAACTCAAAAAATATATGAGACTAACATAAAAGGGAAAAAAAATATTGTCCCTTATTTAAGTTTCAATAAATAATGTAGCTTGATCATTTGATTTCACTTGCTGTTGGATAGGATATGAAATGATTCAAAATACTAGTCCATGTCAGTGCGATTAGTATCAATTCATATAGTTTTGATTACAATCAGAATTCTCAATTTTGAGAATTCACTTTCAAGTCACTTTTCCTTTAATCTATCTGTAATCACTTATTAACTAGATCAATACATACTCGATTTCCTCTGCCCACCAATAACACTGTTATGTAAGGGTGGAAATAAATCACTGTAATCTTGTAATCGGGCATTTGAAAATGACTCCTAAATTTCCTCCATGTCCATGGTAAGAGCCAAGGGTAGATGGGGGGGGGGGGGGCTGGAACTCTTCCTGGCCAAAATTTCAATCACATGCTGTTTTCATCATTTTTTTGGACACTTTCAAAGAGCTCTTTGAATCTCAGGGCCGTTAGATGGGGGAGGGGGTGTCCAGATATCACTATATCTAGGATGTTGATCTGACATTATTTTATGCCGGGATACCTTCTTGCACCCCCATCCTTAGCCTTTTCCAAGTCGGTATTTTTTACTTATCTGATCTCGAATAATAGAAATCAAGATAGGAAAAAGATACGACTTGGGCAAGGCTACCCCATCCACCATATTCTAATCTTTCTGGAAACTACTCCCCATGTGGTGCGATCCCATTCTGATACTCATAGCATCTTTCTGTTTCACCTGAAACATCATCTCAGGACTGAGAAGAAATGAGATGTGTCATGATGTGCGATCGTGTCATAACTTATTAAGCGAGCCCCATATTTTGAATTTTACAAAAATTGATGCATCTTTCAAAATTCTTCAAAAATGAGATTGAAACTTCAAATAAAAAAATTGAAAGCTCATTTCTTCTATCTAATGGTTATATTTTTATAAGCTTTTTTTTTGGGGGGGGGGGGTGCCTTCGCACTCATCGCAATCCCCCCCCCCCCTCTGCCGTCCAGAGAGAGAGAGAGAGAGTCCAGAGATAGTTTGCAAAGCGTGCTCACGGCTTTCCATGGAAAACATCACCAGTTGCAACTAGTGTCTTTTTTTCTTTTTAATTTTTTTTCTTTTTAATGTTGCAACTAGTCTCTACAACTGTCACTGACTGAAGATCACCTAGACACAGTTACATGTACATTATGTCAAGGTGAATACAAAATATGCCCTTTTTGAAATGTTCAGGATTCACGATGGTCAGAACAAGATTGTATTTTTGATAATACAAATGTATTACCTGTAAGCAGGTTTCAACGGATTTTGATACACATTTTTTGCCGTGTGTCCTATTATGATTACAACCAGCAGTTTCCTAGATAAACATGGCAACCGGGAGACATCTCGAAGCTGTTGTTTATGACTTCAATACGGTACACCAATATTGATTTCCTCGCAAAGTATTCAAAAAACAATTCGTCTTTTGATAGGCTTTTTTCAAAAAGTTTACACTTAGCTTACGTCATTTTAATTCATTCAAACCTAAGACTCGATCGTGCAAATTATGTATTGAATTGTAAATTGTATATTTACATTTTCCTCAATTAGTCACAATTTTTTCTCTAAATTCTATTGTATTGTTGTAGCCAGAATGTTTCGGGTCAAGAGACCAACTACGAAAGAAAGTTATCAAAAGGATTAATGCAAATGCCTTTTATATGAACAAAATGTCAACTACGGGGGAGTTTCCTGCCCCTGCGACCTTATTTGTCCATTTAGAATAAGATAAACCATGTAACCAGGTCCATGTATTCCATTCTGACAGAATTTCAGATTCAATTTCAAATTAAGTTTATTATGTTCGAAATCCCGAATGTCCCCGGGAGATCTCTCTTCGAAATTATAATGTCAGATAGATACAAAATAATATTGATATAACTGAAGATACTTAATTTGGCTCCCGTTTTAATTAGACGGATTGACGGAGTCAAATTTCAGTTTGGGATTTTTGTCAAATGTACTTCATAAATTAAACTTGTGGGGCCCCTTTTCCTGTCAACTGAGCATGTCATCAACATGTCATACATTATCCCAAAAGAAATACAGAAAATATCTTAGTAAATACCCGTCCTAATGACATAAACCATGGGCTTTCAAGAGAATCTTTTGATAGCCCATGCATAAACATAGACAAAAACTTCAGTCCTGATTCCGCCAAATTAAATAGCCGCCAATATTTGAAATTGAGCAAATTCGTCAAATTAAGTAGCGTCAAAATAAGTGTATTTAAAGTATCTGTAAGGGGGGGGGGTGGCTCAAGGCATAAAGATTACCGGGAGATACAAACCGGAGAAATAGATGAGATGATGTATGTATTGTATGTTTTCCAGTTTTAATTATGTTATTTGTTTTTGGTCCTAATATGATTAGGGACCACCAATATGTATGTGACAGTTTTGAAGTTCAAAAAACGGGTAAAATTGGTTAAAGTTAATTGTATATGATAATCAGATTCAAAGATACACAACTAAAATAACGAGGAATTAAAAATAGCCCATAGACCATGTAGACTGCAATCATGGACTCTCTTGAAAGCGTAATGCTGTAATCAAGGTAATTTTGGGATATCCCGTCTTTGAAGAAGCAAAAACGCAATCAAACAGTTAATTAGTTATTGTGTGATCTAGATTACAGATCAAAGAAATCAATTCCAAGATCATTATTACTATGTATTTAGTTTGTCGTATTTTTGAAAAGGGGTACAAGAAAACTATGTATTAATATATCAAGGGCAGGGTGCTACTGAATCTGATAGTTAAAGCGTATGCTAGTATGAGGGGCGACATTTAAAGTAAAGCATTGTTTTAAATCCTGGGAAAATGCACTCCCCCATTTTGCAAATATTGTGTGATGCCAATGAACCCTGAAATTTGTTTTTGTTTTCGTGAGCAATCAACAAATATGTTTATGAAAATCTTGTGAGTCCAGACATATGATTCTAATTCTGTCTCAGCTTAGTGTTGATTAGATTTTATCCCCACTCTTTCGACGTCCGTGTCTCCTTCATTTTTACCCTATATTCAGTTTCTTTTTAAACCAAATTTACAAATATCCGTCCACATATATAAATCAGTAGTTGTTTATGACAAGATTATGTTTATAGATCATCAAAAATTAAGGTAGCGTATTCTGTAATTTCAACTATAATGTAATTGTTAGTCCCCTCCCCTTCGCCGACAGTAAAGAATTGTTTAAAATAATACTGGATCCACCGGCCAATTATTCTTTCACCATTTTGAGCAGTTTTCGTGTGATTTTCGAACAAATATCAAATGTGACCCCACCCCTGGAATAAGTTAGCCCCCCCTCGCCGATATAGATGTCTAGTTTAAAATAATACTGTATCCCCTGGCCAATAATTCTTTCACCATTTTGAGCAGTTTTCGTGTAATTTTTGAGCAAATATCAAATGTGACCTCACCCCTGGAATAATTCAAAAGTCATCCCCTTAGCAAATGCTGGATTCGGCCCTGGTACTTGTCAATGCGAAATAATGGGTGTTGATTCGTGGAAATACCCATTTAAACAGACCCTCTTAATTTATAACAAGTTAACAATGGTCCTTTTTCCATATAGCTTTGAAATCTCGTTAAGGTCTTGTTTTTAATGAGATTTTAGGAGATCTGCATTTTTAACCATTAAAAACTAATGTTTTCTTCCATCCGATGGCATATTTGAATTCTGTGAGTAATTCTCAATCAAAACAACTTTGATTTGCACTGTAATTTACCATTATTCAAATTCTAATGATTTACTGGTTGTCTAAAAAAGGTCGGGCTAAATCCCCATTGACACAATGCTGAAAAACCTTAAAAGTTCATTTACTCTTCCAAGGATCACAATTTTAATGTGAAATCACAATCCACATGTCAATAAGATCATAAAGTTACATTCCAATGATGTTTTAAGTTGATCCAAATGGAATTAGTTCTTAAATCAAGAAATTAAGTGACTCTGGCAATACATTTACATGTATTCTAGCCCTACCCAAGCTCTACCAATACCCATGATGCCATCTATTTTTCATTTAATGGAAAAAGGTCAATTAAGAAGCCATGTTGCGATGTACTTTTCGTGACTCAAGTCGGATATAAAGTGAAAACATATTCTTTTTGATTTGATATCCCGTATTTAGCTAAAGCAAAACACGAAATATTGACACGTACGGTAAATTATAATTATATATCCATATATAGCGCAAAATCTCACATGGCAATTTAATAACGACTAATTTTGTCTTGTGTCTAACCACGGCGTGCTTAGAGATTTCTAGACTCTAGTCACGCTCTGTCCACGCCAGCTCTAAGCACGTCTAAGCACGCCTAGAAATCTCTAGATACACGGAGTTCCTAGACTGACTAAGCACGTCTAGAAATTACTAGAAATTCCACATTTGATGCAGTGATAATATCATGACAACTGTCATGGTTTCATGGTTTTGCGGTCGATAGAACCATGTTATGGGAGTCTGTTTTCAAGCTGTTGATATTAAATGTTTTCTGGATGTTGACATTATACATGTGCATGACTTCAGCAACATGAATCATGACATGTATGGTTAATGTTGTTTTCATGTTTTTTTTAAATATAACGCATACTAGCAATGCATGCCTCACAATTTAGTTTCTATAATATATCGGGTGTCCCAAAAAGATGAGTCGCTTTTTAACAAGCAATTCTCAGCAATGGATCGACCTAATTCATTAAATAAAAAGTGTAAGTGGCCTAAGAGTAGTATCAGTAAGTGATGTAAATATAGAAGAGAGCATATTTTGCGAGTACTAGCATTTTCAAAACAGCAAAAAACAATATCAGAGCTGCGCAGTGAGGCCTTCATCATATTTATGCAAACTATTTGGTGAGATAATTATGGCATGGGCTGCAATATGGTAGAAACAAATACTTTAAGCATTTCTGCTTGGAAAATATCGGTTTCATCATGGTTTCATGTAGACTGAAACAAATGATTTTTTCATTGATATAGGATACTTTGACATACTGTTCTAAAATAAATGTAATTCGAGAATAATTTGTGACAAATCGTCCTTATGTTTTTGCAGACTTTTTGGTGATATCCTAAAGATACTCAGTAAAAAGTTTCAAAAAAATTCGGTCCACCCATTTCTGAGAAAATACTTTCAAAGAGCGAGTTTCTTTTTGGGACACTCGATAGTATAATATAGCTATAACAATACCATCCAGCCTTGGAGAGATTGGAGATTTATACTCATTTTATAATTAATTATATGAGTACAGTATGTTTTGAATTCAATCACTTTCAGGATTGTGAACTAGCTAGGATGACATCATCAAAAAGTGTGTAGGAATTCCCTCAATGTCAAAGTCTCATTTTGAATACAAATCACAAAACTCATGAATAGGCCGAAATCCAAATAAAAGAAGGAACCCGTCTTTGTACTGTTGATATCGTAGGCCAGTGTAGGTCTTCCAAAAAATCATGCATGTTCTGACCTATTGCCCATGCATCTATGAATCCTTATATGTCATGTACTATACCGAAGTCGTGAGATTGTAAATGTCATTTTGAAATGTCAAATGAAAACAGGGTGGCACTACCAACATAGCTTTATAACATTAATACTAGTTTCAGAAAAAAAAGTAAGCAGTCAGCATTTGAGAAGGATTCAGAATTGAAATCTATCGACATCATGATGGATAAATATAAATTGATAACAGTCCTTATCTTTATGTTAGCTTTTGTATTAGGTGAGTCAGTTGCGTTATTATTTTTAAACATTTTTACTGTATACAATTGTTATGTAAGGAAGTTTGCATCTCTGAAGTGATTACCCTTACAATGTGGACATTTTTGTCAATTCTTATATAGTAAGAACACGTATATCTCCTTTTCTCCTTTAAATTCGAAACGATTTATATCTTATCTAAGCAGTAAGTATGGGTCTGACACATTAAATATTGGTAAAATGCTGGAGTATGATATTTAACGAAAATTCCACACAATTTACTTTGAAAGCAAAATGCCAATTAAACTAAATTAATCATTCTTCATCTGATCATTTTGTTGGGAAGGACTTCTGATCAAGTACGAGTCTTTATACGCCATGGATGTCTTACAGTCTGAAAGTTTTGGGATAAAGTTTTGCCACATTTGTACACGCCTGCTTTCTATAAATAATCGGACTAGAATGACTATGAATTGAAATTTAAAATCCAAATGTCTCCGTTTTATGAAATATTCTGAAGCCGATCAAGTGCAACATACGAAGCTAAATCTGAGATTAGTCAAAACGTTATCAAGCAGTGCGTTGCACAAATCAAACAATCCAATCTTTTAGAAATACATCATGTGTACTAAAAATCATTCAACAACATGTACTTTCTTTGTTTTCAATCAAGCGATAGCTAGGAGATGTGATAAGGATGAAGATTGTTTCAAGAGGAAGTTTTGTAACTCATATCGCAAGTGTGTTCCGAGAGGAGAATGCCGCTTTCGTAATATATTTATAATATTATATACTATAATATGTTTATCGTTTTTAATAAAAAAAAACGACATACACTTGGAATTTTCAATTAAAGTTACACACTATATAACTGCTTATATCTGAAAAGTTTATCATGAGACACATAAAGTTTAAATGAACATATGTATGCCTATGAACCTGTAATGTTAATTATATTAATTGATTAATCTAGAAAAGCTTTGGGAACAGCTTCACTTATTAAGATAGTATTTTTTCTACTGAATTCTCCACTTATATTTGAAGAGCTTCAATATGCGGAAGATTTAAGTATTGTCAACTAGATAAGGCAAAGCCTCATCTTAAGACAATTACAAGACCATCGTGTGGTTTTAGTTTGAAGTTTAAACAGTCAACATCTGGATAGATCACTGTATAATTAATTAATATTTTATTAAGCTGACTGTGCCCTGGGATGCCTAAAGGACATTGAATGTGGAGTCAATACCTACTGCCATTCTAATGTGTCGATTGGGGTTATAAGAAATAACATTACGTATGGCGCTTGTCTAACTGTAAAAAATACCGGAGACGCCTGTGTTAGCCAACGAGAATGTATTTACAATAATGAATGTTACTTCAATAAATGTGCTAATATTACGAGGAAATTAAAACCCATCGATAAACAAGTCAAACGTAAGTATTTCACAAAGACGGCTCTGGAAAATGCTAGTAAGTCACTGTTCCACAGCTAGTTACTTTGACGGAACGGAAGCTTTGTGCCAAATTATAATCTGTAACTCGACTTAGAAGTCGGTTTAAATCGAGAAAACAAAAAATCGTAACCAGGAAGTTCATCCATTTTGTTACATTGACGTTCCGTATTGCTCCACTCAAACTGATCATACAGGTGTATTTATTTTCCACTATCGTAGACACGCAAAATTCAGGTCTACAAATATCCCAAATTTTCCTTTATTAAACGTTTTAAGGAGTAGCACTTTCGATATGAACTTAAAGCTCATTCTGTATTCCCTAGCGAATTAATATCACACGTAAATCATAAAATGATATAATGGTAAAAACTGCAAATGAAAATTGAATGTCAATATGGCCATCGTTATTGTTGGCCAAGTTATATCCCGTGGTTGAAAATGTCAGGGTCAGTCATTGAGTCATGGGAAGATTTCAATCCATTTCGTCAGATCAATGCTACAGATAAATGCAATCTCATTGGCATTGTGTGCAAAACTATTAGATACAATGCAAGATGTTTTCAATTTAAAAACAATCACAGACTAATGCCTTGGTCACATAGGCTCCGATTTTCACTGCGGCGCCCGGCCGATGAGTATTTTGTTCAAAATCGGCCGGCGAGCCCGGGCATCGTACGGGCGCCGGACGATGATCGCCACTCATCGGCCGATTTTTAGACATCGTACGGGCGCCGGCAGAGTTTTATCGCGGAGATAAAAGTTGCCGATGTCTTGGCGATTTTTTCTCAACCAAACTCATCGGTACCTACCCGGCCGTGTCCCGCCCGATCATCGTACGATTATCTTACGGCGCCCGGTGGCATCGCACGGTCATCTTTGGATTTTGCGTGCTGATTTGTTGGATAAATCTTAATAATGATTACTTATAAAGTGATATAAAGGTTTTAAAAATAATGAGGTAAGGAATTATAATTACTACACACTGACAGAGATTTTTATAAAACATAAATGGAACGATTAAGCTTACTGTATATAAAACAATGGCACACATTTGAATGGCTGGGTGGGTGGGTTGATCTAGTCGTTCTTATATTGACATTAATCGTGTATGTCTGTCATACACATTGAATAGAGTTTTACAGTTTTATGCGTATATTCACTCATGCATATACCATTACAAATCATTTATTTTAAAAATCTTCGGAATGTTTTTGTGAGTACAGTAATTTCAAGGGTCACAATTTTACTACGATTAATTACGTCTCAATTACAACGTAATATGCCAAAGGCTAAGGATAGAGGGGATAAGGCCAATGGGCCATATATGAGGAAGGCCTTGGAAAGACAGGTGGAAAAAGACAATAACAATGCTACTGAGCTGGTGGATGATGAAGATTTAGATGTGTCTATAGGGAAGCGGGTACTCCACTTGAAACAGAAGAAATATGCCAATTTCTTTGAAGCCATATTTTTATGACCAAACTAATTCTCTTTACAAGAACAGACGAAAGAAAGATGGAGAAATAAGGAATTTTGCTAATAGCATCGGATGGACATGTAGACATAGTAGTTTTTATATGAAGGATCTAAAAATGAATTAAGATCAGGGTGCACTTTGATGAAAAGACCACGTCCAGTATGGTAAGTGATTTTAGACGGTCATATATTTCACCATGAGTACCTTCTGGGCACAAATAGAGTGTTTTTATTAAAACAATATGTTTTCTTTCAATTGAAGTACCCATGATGATAAAAATATCAATCAAACAATTCGAAAAATGATAAATAGGGACCCCATGTCAACATTTTTTCTAAATATTGAACCTATTTACTCAAAAGAGAATCTTCTTTTTCTGATTTTTATTGCATGAAAACATTATTATCCTGGAAGTCCTGTTTATCAAAGTATTTCGTTTTCAAATGTTGCATTCACGCCATGTGGAACAGTCATACTGGGTAATACAGGGATTAAGTATAAATCTAGAGGCCTGTAAATCGACCGATGTCCTGGCGGGTCCCGTACGGCCATCGGTCGATAGCCTTGCGATACCCGTGCGATGTCTTTCAGATTCAATTGATTGCGGGCGCCGTACGATGCCTGTACTAATGTGACCATACTCACGATTAGATCAAGACATCGGTGAAAAGTCACCGGCGCCCGGTCGATTTACAAATCGGCCGATGACTACTCATCGGCCGGCGCCCGGCGGCTATGTGACCCAGGCATAAGGTATGTAGGCTGGTGTTTCATTTTTCAAGACTGTTCTCAGATCACAACGACCCTTAATACGGGGTTACAAATGGTGCTGGTAGTTCACTGATTTTTTTCAACAAAAATAAAAAATTCACAAATGTTTTTTTTCTGTCAACAATTTGAATATTTGAGAAAACTTTCATCACAAAATATCTCATTGTAAATCTAATAAAACATGTTTTAAGAATAAAATTGGCTGAAATCAATTTTTATTTTTGACCCCCTCCCCCCAGGTTATTAAACGGACATTATCTCGGTGATAAAATGTGCTAGAACAGTCTAGTTTGCATCAATTGAGAGTATTTTGATGTATATCAAAATGCTTATGACAGAAAAATTACTTCTAACCATTCCTGGCAAATGATTAGCAAAGAAGTGCGAAACAATACCATCATTATGTTCAACCATTGAGAGGTTGGCGCAAATCAGTGTCAAACTAATCAAAGCAGCTTGCTCTTTAAATGTTCAATCAAGTATAAGGGTAAATGCCAAAATTATAAAAGATATTGACCATTTTGTACTTGTAACATTTTTGAGACACTCTGTAGAGGACATCAGAGGTTTTCCATGTAATGTGACATCGTGTATGCATCACTGCAGAGTAATAATGCGATATCGATAAATGAAAAAGTCAGATATCTTAGACTTAATAGATGTTGAAATGATCAAAATGATACTACCAATGGTCACCTGTCAATATGCCTACATTGTCATGTTCAAATGGATAATATTAATATCATAACATTTGGATTACTATACAACATCCACTGGGCTTTTGTCACATTTTCTGTCCACGATCCTAAACAAAATTATTACATTACAGTTGTAGCATGTGCAAAAGACAGTGACTGTAACAATAGTGGATTATACTGCCCTATTGGACAAGCTGAGACACGTTTGAAGGGGAAAGATCTTGGCAAATGTCGAGAACGCCTCATTCATGGATTGGCTTGCACAAGAGATGGTGAATGTCTAATAAATAACATGTGTCATAGAAACCAATGTTACAAGAACACGACACAATACATGCGTGGTAGGATTTTACATTCTTTAGGAAATATTTGTAAAAAATTTAACTTGATATTGTCCATTGTTTGTTCAAATGGAAACAACCCTTTGCACTTGAAATAGTACTCGCCTTACATTTTGAAAAAGACCTGTGCATCAAAAACTATTATTATATTAATAAAGAGCCATAAAACCTTTTTAGGTAAGCCATGTGCCAGCACCAAAGACTGCTTTTTTGAAGATTTAATGTACTGCGCCCATAGTACTTTGTGGACATGTGCGAACAGAGTCGAAGATTACAAACAATGTTATTACGATTTTGAATGTCTGAAAGGCCGAAAATGTGTACAGTGGCGACAAAACCGCGAGCATTGTATACCTCCCCCTTTCATCTGGTCCAAACCCAGAAAGACGTGTACACACGATAGTCAATGCCTGTATGCGCAAAAATGTCACCACAATGAGTGTATGAAGGCAACGTATACAGTTTTATATGGTATGATTTCTCGTTGATAATTCTATTTTTGAATGTATGACACGACAAATTGTCCATATGGTATGCAATTCTCAGGGCGCCTTATAAAGGAGTTGGACTGATTCAACAATATAGAGCAGTGACATTTGACCTAATATTTACATACCGTCAAGTATTGTTCTTTATCATAGCCGTTCATGTTCCTAAGGTTTTGGGCTGAAATTATGCGTGTCATGAACAAGGGTCTAAAGTATTAGCAAAACCGAATCTCCCTTTTACAATTTGAAGTACATGCTGGTACAGAAAATTATATGAAGTAAATTTTGAATGTGAATGTTAACGGTTTTTCAACTTTAAATTTGACGTTAGTTTTCTTAAAATACATGATATCAATGAATCGTTTTTATATAAGAATGAAATATGCTTAAATTATGGTAGATTTTTGAAAATTGGGTCTAATACGTTTTGAGATTTTGGACTTTCATTGTCAGGGGTCAAGTATCAATGGAGGAGGACTTATTGATCTTCCTTGACTAAATAAGGCTACGGTTAAAAATATTTTGCCCCAAGCTAGGAATTCTACAGTTGTTTTTAAAGCAACCACTATGACCTGGTCGAATTCATGAAGCTTTGAGAAAAATGGTTTTGATTATCAGCAACAGCAATGTCCAAGAACATGTAAATCATCAAAAATCACCAATACCTCTATAACATTCAAATAGTTATATATTTTACATCTTTGCCATTGTTGTATGTTTTATAAAACACAGGCAATTATTTCTTGTTTGACTCCTGGTGATGATAGAGATGACTTCATTAAATGAAACTTTCAAATGATAAAAACCGAGTATGTTTGAAATTATGTACTTTTTAAATAATTCACATAATTTTATTGAATCTGCTTGACCAATATTTGAAGATTAAGCAAAAAACAATATGCACATTTATTGAATTAAACTAATTAACAACTGATAATTACATTGAAATTTTAATTATTTTTTATATAATGTTAATCCTTTTATTGTAATTATGCTTATTAATGAATTAATAAATTATGATAATGTTAATGTTTTTTACCCCGTGTGATGAGAGACATATTTCGACACTAAAGCCCGAAGTTTTTTCAGCAAACGGTATTTTAAAATTTTAAGACACATATGAACCTCCTTAAATATTGGTTCCTATGTTGCTGCGCTATATTGTGCTACGGATTCTTCATATTCCGGAGTTATACCATGGACTAAAATAGAGTTTGGCGATGATCGTGATATAAAATTTTAATTTGGAAATAAAGCCGGCAATTTGATAGGGATTCCAGATTATTCTTTACCTCTATATCTGAAATAGATATATACAGGATGTCCAAGAAGTAGAATACTCTAATTTAAAGAGATTCGCCCATTGTGGGGTGAAAATGAATGCATTAAATCACTTACAATTCAAGAGTTACATTGTACATTGTACATTGTATATCCATGGATATACAAAGGAAGAACATCCCTTTCATTTTAGAACATTTTGTAACTTTACTCTTTGAACACTCTGTCTGGTCGGAGTCAAAGGCATTTCTGAAATAACGTATCCAGAAGGCATCTATCCCTATATGACAATTATATTGAATTCTCTCCAGACAAAACTTGCGATCTGAAATGCAATGTTCCTAACACAACAGTTGACTACATAAGAATGGTACAAGGTAGATCGGCAATACACGTTTTCTACGAATGTTGTACAGAAATTGAAATACGAGACGAAGACCGGAAATACCTTAGTGATACCATTAAGAACATTGTTACTAGAATCAAGGAGGTTGGTATTCGTAGAGACCCACAAAGTGCATATGGAAATTTGGCGTATACACTTGGCGGAAGGAACATTATTGTTGGTTTTGATGCATTTACAAAAGAACACAAGGGTCCAAGAAAATGGTTAGATTGTGAAAGACTTCCCAGCAGTTGTTAAGAAGTGCACGGACCTGGAGACAATTCGAGAAATATAGGCTAATGCCACCTTTAACCCTTTGTTCCCGCCTTATTATAAAGACGATCGCGCGACGTGTTTTTAAAGTATTTTCATGCGCTTTTCAGTAATATAATTTTTCATAGAAAAGTTTGATGATGCGATATACTACTTTTTAGGCTAAATATATCCAGACATCTTCATATGCGACAATGGCTATTCATGACGTCATAAGTGCTTTTTCGGACACAATAAGAATTTCCTTATATCTTGGAATAAAATCATTTAGTATTCCAAGCTTTTAACCTCCTAGTTTAGATCTGAATTGTATATTAAAAACAATTGCACAATAATGCGCTGCCGATTTACAAAGCAATAACCGGTTCGTTGATTTAACAAATAATATTAAAATGACAGCTGATTTCCGAGATTTGAAAATATGTAATGCAACCATTTTCATATCAAATTCATTGCATATCAATATTACTAACACCTCAAGTGGACATCCTGACCGTTTTTCAAAAACGTTTTAGAAATATTGTTCCGAAATCTTGTTACTCTGTCACTTCTGTAATGATTGAATTAGGATAACGTATTTTATTTTCAGGCAGACTAAAGTTGAAAAAATGTAACGCTCGAGGTTTTGGCGTGAATTCTATTTGCGCAATATTGCTTTGTTTTGGTCTTTTGACGCTATGATGTTACGTTAATTAATTGTTCTCAGTTTCATGCGACGTATTTTGCGAGTTACGACTATCACCAGATCGAATAAATAACAGGTGCATGGTTTTATACTTAGAACGTTGTCTCCACTTAGTAAACAAACATGTCCATGTTAACAATTGAATGTACTATTGAAGTGAATAAGTGATGGACAATCAAATCGAAGACAGCCACGGAATGCGACTCGCGTAACTTTTCACTGCAGTACAGAGCCAAAATGGGGGGACTTCCTGTTGTGCCTCCACATCGGTGGAGAAAACTGAGACGTCTAAGTAGGCCTATTCTAAATACTTTTCAGTATCTATTCGGTGACGAAGAGGATACTCAAAACCCAGATCCATTATTCATACCTGTATGTGGACAAAAATAAGAAGTTGTCCAGATTGAATTGAAATAGCAGAAACATTTCGATCGTCTTATAATGGTCAGATCGTTCAATAAGTTTGGAATAATTTAATGACACCACATTGAATTCGCTAATTCTTTAACATTTATTGTAATGACTTGAGTATGGATGAAATGCTCCTTGGTGTTCTGGTCCTGGATATTGACTCCGGGGGAAGGGCCTATTTCTTTTCACGCTAGATCAATGGGTTTTGGGATATATAGGTTAATTTTTCTTATGACAGGTTTACACTTAGAGTTTGCTTTTTGCTGGGGTTCATTAAGTTTTTTCTTTTCTTCTTTTCTCTTTGGCGCTTATGCTTAAAGTCCCCGTCTAAAGTTTGAAAATATTTTTTATCATTCATATACTATTTGTCAGGACTTAAAAAGTGATTTTAGAAATTTTTGAAATTTCTTAGTCATCAAATATTTCTTAATGCATTTCAAAAAAGATTATCTTTTTAACACCAATGCAAAGGTTGAACAAAGGACACACTATTTCAATAATGAAATGCCATATTTAATGGGCCACTTCAATGTTTTAGCATATCAAAAATATTTTGAAACGTTAGTGATGTCACTAAGGTACCAAAAACTTTTTGAAAAAAAATGAATTTTTATTTTCGATGTCAATCTTTTCTAAATATGTTAGACTTTCATAAAAAACCAATGTTGATTGTCTAACCAGGTTAAAAGGAAGAATAAATTATGTTTTAGATATCATTGTACCATTGGTTTCTATGAGAACTAAAATTTTGAAATGCATTTTTCTCAGAACCATTTTCATGCACTGATAAGTTCATTTCTTGCTTATTTATGAACCGATTTTCTTAATTTTTTCGGCAAAAAACACGGGAGGATGAATGCTATGCATTGGTATGAATTGTGGCTAATTAGAAGATATTAGTGACCTCTTAAAGTTGGTTTTAAATAAATTCACAAATTTTGGAACAAAAAGTCTATCAAAAACCTCTTTTTGAAATTTAAAAAAAAGTTTCACATATCACACTTTAATAACATTGGTTAAGACTACAGTATAAGCCAAAGTGGTTTAAACTTTATATGGGGCCTTTAATTATTCTAGAGGCGTGTGTTCCAAATATGTGACATATATGACACAAATGCCCATTATAACTTTTTGTGTTATGAAGTTATGGTTTTGTGGTTGCAATACCTATTTATAATATCATAACTTTATCAAACATGTAAAACTTTAATCAACACTGTTATATTCCAATATAGTAAATAGGTCCCCTTTGGCCCCCAATGGCCGACAAGAGCATGCTAGTGTCCCCCGGGGCCTTTAAAAGCATCCTGATGCCTCTACTCGGTGGCATCAAAAAGCATCCTAGTGGCCCTCAGTAGCCCCAAAAAAGTATCTTAGTGGCCCCCAATAGCAAAATAAGAATGCTAGTGGCCTAACTTGGCCACTAAAAATATCCTAGCCCCCTGTGACCCCAGAAATTGTTAGTGCCTCCCCGCCCCAAAAAATATCATTGTACGCCCCAGTGGCCATGTGGTCCCTAAAAGCATTATTCGTGTAGTGGTCCCAAGTAGCCTCTAAAAGCATTCTGGTCCAACAACCATCCTAACCATCACAAGTGCACCCAAATGTATCCTAGTGGCTCCCAAAATCATCCTTGTCACCCTCAGTTGCCCCCAAAATCATACTAGTAGTCCCTTAGCTAGAAGCTAGTGAGCTTCAGTGGCCCACAAAAAATCATCCTAGTGGCCCCAAACAAGCATCCTAGTAGCCCCAGCCCCCAAAAGCATCCTAATTGACCCCTGTCACCCCTAGAAGCAACCTAGTGGATCATGTGGCTCCCAATAGCATGCCAATGCCCCCCGGCTTGTGCCCAAGAAAAATTATCATGGGCATTTCTGTCTATGCCCCATATATGGGACGTTTGACAAATTAAAACAAAACAAAAAAATTATTCTTCAGATAATCTTCCAGACGTTTTTTAGTAATGTATTAAAAGTATACTCACTTGGAATAGAATAAGTGTTCATTCTTGAACTAATATTTCAATTTGAGAGGCATCGGGCCATTTCCTGTGAAGTAATTCAAAAGATGTCTGAAAAAATGACTTAAAATCACTTGCAGAGAAATGCATCTTCTTTTCTAAGAAATGTAAAGTACTATACTCTAATGAAACAGTGCTGATAGACACAAAAATAAAAATGTTACACATATGGGACATAGACATAGACACTCAGTGGTTTAACTTTACCAGTTTACCATGTATTTGAAAATTCTTTCGAGTTTATAATATGTGAGAATGGTGTAATAATAATTATAGAATCTGTTCATAAGCTTAACCTCTTGACTACCCAGAATGGCGAGATTTCTCGTCATCTCAGAAATGACCTTGAAACCCAGAGGGACGAGAAAATCCGTCACAAAATTTGCTCTCATTTGAACAATTTTCATACAATTTACACAAAAATTGTTTTAAAACATGTAGAAATGATCTCTGCCATCTAATTTTACTAAGTTGAGCATCTTAAGTTGTGTAGGTATGTAGAAAAATGTCAAAAGGTGGCAAAAATGAAAAAATTATCTGGTTTCCACCAATTGTAGAGCATGGGATTCAAGAGGTTAAAGTGTCTCACATATTCGATCAAAATTTGCCATGCAAACATGTTAGTCTACTTTACTGGCCCCCCTTGCTGTAACAAGGAACACAAAACACATTAAACAAGGCAAATGTGTATTAGCAGAATACGCATGTGTGCATGGACTAACACAATGTCAGTGGTCATTTACTGTGTCAACTTAGTAACCCTTGCATATCGTGCTCACTCAAGTATTGAATAATTTTTTTTATGATCTAAATGTTTGTGGTTTATAAAAAAATGTGATATATTTTAGTTGGAAATACATTAATAAATATATTCATTCAAACAGCACTAGAATGCGGGAAGAAAGAGCAATGGTGACAAAATGCAGACCGAATTTTCCGTAAGGGTTTCAAACATTTCTGGACACAATCATACATGTACTTCATGTGTACTGTTATTTTAGTGCTGTATTTATAGATATAATTTCATGTATTAAAATCATATTTTCCAGCAATGACTTCAAATTCGGAACCACCCCCATATCACATTTTCTTCAATAACTCCAAACATGTGTAAACATTGACCATGTGCATATAAATTCAGATTTCACGGGCTCTTTCCTATTCGAGTATCTCATACACCCCTGCATGGATTTGAGTTGGATTCGCCTTTTATACGTGAGCCGGTACACATCGCAAACGCTGATTGGATAAAGATTGCGAGAATCTTTAAGGAGAAAATTAAATTCAAAGTGCTCATTCACAATAGAAAACAATATTTTTGTTGCGAATGGGAAAATATTAATATTAATTTTCGATGTTTTATTCTAAAAAATAACTGAAAAAGTTTTGAAAAAATGAAACCGTCGAATATCACTTTTAAAACCATCGGATATCACCTTTTAAAATGTGATATTCGATGGTTTCAAAGTGATATTAGGTGGGTTCAAAAGTGATATTCGATGCTTTGGGAATTTTTTGCTGATGATATATCGGTCCACATATCAATGTATCTTTACGTGATATTCAATTTACATCCTTCTAACGATGGGATAAGGCGCAATGACATCCACTGAACATCTATTCAACTATGGAGTTATATTGAATATCTAAGACAATTCTTGATTAGCTATTCACTTATCTTAAAATGATCTACCATACGTGTACCCTACTATCACACCAAACTAGTTCTCACTACGTTCTCGAAAACTGGCTTAAACTGTGCACGAACGGATTTGACGTACTGAGAACCCACTAAGAACCGTTTGGGATCTGTTTACAAACTTCATGAAACTACTAGAACGAGTAGTTCCTCCAGCACTTAGAGCATGCTAAAAAATTTCTGGTGACCGTCAAAACGTTGCCGAATCGGTTTTAAACTGTGTGCGAACTGAATGAACGTAGCTACAACGTTCTACGGTCTGTTAACGAACTTCGTGGACTTTCCCGGACGGGGTATGTGATTTAGAATTTTGAATCGATTCAAAATTCGATGGCGACCATACCGTTCTGTAATCAGGTCATGATGACCTTCTAGACTAAGAGACGGTTTATACTACGTTGCACACCGACGTGGTGCGACCTGAACGAACTGCGAATGAGATGGACGTATTGAAGACTGTTTATGAACGAAGTAGCTAATTATTTTAGACATATATCCCGACCGCAGCCAGATTGAGCCCGTTTTACGACATTTTCGTAGGACTGGCAAGAACGGGTAAGAACTAGTTTGGTGTGATAGGGGGGTTACGTACGATAGTATGCAGTGTGAATGTTTTTTTCGAGTAACATAATCCCTTTTTTAAGTTTATCGTACACGTTAATATTTAATTGATTAGTACTTCAAATATCTTCAATAAGAAATGTGTAGAATTTATATTATACATATATATACAATGTTTTTTGTACAATATTTACATTAAATATACATATGTTGTATACAACAACTGAGCATTGGTATATCCAGTTGAGTGGATATATTATATCGTATACTGCTACTACTAGTATACTGTCGCTAACATAAGTTAGTAGCATTTAACCATTCGCAGCATTTTCTCACGATCATATTTTGAACACCTCCAAAAGCTCCATGGTATGTTCTTTAACGATTTTCCCTGGACTATCTCAGGGCTCGAGCACCTTAGATTCACCGACTGTTTGTTGATTTTCCCCGCATATGCCAACCAATACACAGTGCAATCACAATGCAATGGGTTTCCGTCCAACACCATCGTTGGCGTCTTGGCATTCATCAAACACGGGTCTAGAACATGAATATTGTTAAACCTGACGTCTAAGATCATCTTATCCAGTCCGTAGAACGCCCTGGCTGGAATTGTCGTCAGTTGATTGTGATTCAAATACATTCTTGTCAACTGAGTCATATTAGTGAACGACCATGGTATGGAGCGGATCTTATTCTTGGCCAGATTTACCTCTCTCAGAGTCGGACCCGCCTGCTTGAGGGGCTCTACTGGGATCTCGGTTAATTCATTACCCTCCAGTCCAAGGTAATAAAGCTTAGGAAAATACCTAAGTGTGCTAAGTTTTATGCTTTGGATCCTATTGTTTTGAAGGTAAAGGTATTTTAGTCGACGAAGTCCTTTAATTGACCTATAAGGAAAACTAGTGAGATTCGCCGACGAGATCCACAGACTGACAAGGCTGCTTTCCAAGCCCCTGAAGGCGTTTTTCGTGATCAAATCGATATTTTGATCTCCAATACTCAACGATGTCAGACGAAGGCCCTTGAACGAGTTTGCTCGAATATGTCGTATATTGTTCCCATTTAGAAAAAGTTCTTGTAATCTAGGGACGTATTTGTTAAATTTTGGTACGCGGTCAAAGTTATTCCAATTTAGAATCAGTTTCCGAAGCTTTAAATGATAACCAAACCCGTGAAGATTTGAGATCTTATTTTCTTTCAAGTTTAGTTCCTCAAGCATCGGTAGGTCGGCAGCTCTTAGAGGAAACCTCGACAGCTCATTGCTCTCAAGCTCAAGGCGTTTGATAAATCGTCCAATTTTACTGAACTCCTTTTTCACGCTATTGATGTTATTATTGGAGAGTTGAAGCCACGTAAGCTTTGTCATGTTTGCCAGCGATCTCGATGGTACCTCTGTCATGTTGTTCCATCCGAGAAGAAGTACTTCTAGCGTGTCCTCGAGACCTTCAAAAGCATCGGGTGACAATCTCTGGATTTTATTACTATAAAGACATAATTTTCTTGTTTTTATGTTCATAAAAGCACCAGCGGGGATACCACGAATGCTGTTGTAAGTAAGATCTATTTCTGAGAGTGTCTCACCGATTTTGCCGAAGAATGGCACTGCTGTGAGGTTTTTGGAGTAGCAATTGATTCGGCTTGATCTTTCCCAATAGTGACGTTCCAACCGCATCGCACATTGGTGGGTTGACACCTCCGCGATGGAAAATAGTATGACTAAGGATATGATGAGCGGCATCTCCTGTAACAAAAAATACAATTGATACAAACGTTACCGTATAAAAATCAAGAGATGTATTGCGCTTTCATTTAGATGGCGTGTGATCATTTATATCGTGTGTTCTAAATTCTATCGTTTATGGTTTCTCCTGGTACCATGTTCACTGGGGGGTATCGTGATGCAACAACACCGTGTTGTTGCATCAAGATGGCCAGACTTCCGGTGATAGATTTTCGTACGATGTTTTGTTTTCCCAATTTACACCCATTTCTAGGACGAGTTGCTCAATAATCATACACATGCAGTTAGCACATGATCTATATTTTAAAAAACTGTCATTGGTATACATGTAGCATCATCAAGAAGCGATAAATTCGTGGTTTTAATTCCTCACTATTGATGCAACAACACCACTCTGTTTCTTATCGATGATGCAACAACACCAATGTGCTGATGCAAAAACGCCAATATAATGTATCATTGAACAACAAGAGAAACTGTTTTACGTTCTGTTTACAGGTGTAGGTCGGGACATGAATAAAACGCGTGAGTCAGTGGTCCATGAACGAAACGTATTTTGTTTGGTTTCTTTGTCTATATCAAAGTTAAAAGGATATACAAGGCAAACTAAATAAAGTACAGAATCCCCGGGAGGCAATCTCATTGATATTGTATCTGAAAAATAAAGATTATACATTTTCTAAATTAAATGCCCTTGATTTACCGTATATATGGAAATTGCTTACAAATAACTAATATAATTTTGGAAAGACAACAGATCAGACATTTTGTGTTGTATATCCTTTGTTATCCCACCCAAAGTATGATGTCATATATCAAGTTGAAGAGTTGTATACGCTGCTCAGGAGTTTATGCTATCCAGGAGTTGTACATCGTTCTCAAGAGTTGTATAGGATGAGTGTTGGTTTAATGATATTGCAGTTATACAATGCTATAAAAGTTATTTACTGAGAGGGACTCAATATTGGTTTTATTTCGAGAGACAATATGATATTTCCCGAGGGCCCGGGATATCTGGGATAACTGTACCCCTATCAATTTACCTTTTTGGGCCCTAAATCTTATCACTTTTATTTACCTTTTTATGCCTTGGTCACATTTGCTAAGATTTTCACTACGGAGCCCGGACGATTGAGTATTGTGTTCAGAAATGTATTCAATTTTGAACAAAATACTCAATAGACCGGGTGCCGGCCGATGAATCGCAGCAAATGTGACCCAGGCATTACTCAGTCGGAGAGAAGGAATCCAAAGAGAGCAATAATTCTACATGTGCGTCGTGCAAGATTTCAATTAAACGTGTAACTAAACGGCCTCTCTAATAAAGTCAATTAGACGTTTTTACACATTGGCTCTCCAAATTGGAGGAAATAAAGAATCATATCATATTATATCATAGATGAAGCAATCATCCCATCAACATAAGCTCACGAATGTCACAGTTAAACTGTTTTAGTTATAATTTGATAAACAGTGGTAACGTACATCTACTATAGTTTATCACTGTTCCACAGATGGATGACAGATAATATCATGATAATATCCAATAGCTCATCATGTTTACCGAGAACGAAAGATGTTTGTCCACCATTTTTAATGATACTAACTGGAGTCAGGGTCATCAAGCTATGGAACAGTGGTTTATGAAAATAGATTGGGTTACTAAAGCTTGCCATGTTAAAGGCGATTGAACTATGTTATAGAATAACGTCCATAAATTATAATATGTAAAAGTATAAATTTTTGAAAATACATACGTATAAAGGATCTTCGCCCGCAGGACGTGTATTTTGAATGCCTTGAGAAGAACGCAAATATGGGTAGGCTAATTGGTAACGGTATTGCAATAGTAGCATTTAAAAATCTGTTCCTCTCGAGATTTATGGTCTTCTGAAATTATACTATTAATTGGTGTTGCTGCATCATTGCTCAAATCTAGAGGAGTGTTGTTGCATCTTCGGTTTGGTGTTGTTGCATCAATAGTGAGGAACTAAAACCGTGAACTTATTGCTTCTTGGTGATGGTATATGTATACTAATGACAGTTTCTTTAAATATAGATCGTGCGCTAACTGCACGTGTATGGTTATTGAGCAACTCGTCCTAGAAATGGGTTTAATTGGGGAAACAAAATATCGTACGAAAATCGATCACCGGAAGTCTGGCCATCTTGATGCAACAACACGGTGTTGTTGCATCACGATACTCCCCAGTGATGTTTCTCCCCATTAGTAGCTAATATGTCAAAATATAATAACAAAAATTATGAAAATGAATTCCCAAGTACGTTCTCAAAGTTATTTCAAGTGGAAACAAAGTATAACAAAAATAAACATAATCCACCTGACATGGTAACAAGTCTTTCAACAGTACTTTTTATGCAATAATATCTCGGGCTGACACACCCTATACTTCAAAGTGGCTGGTAAGTAGTTAGGAAAATGATGTATTGGGATCAAGTGTGCTCCAGCTGCTTGTGTTTGCGCAATAAGCATCCATTCTTTACCATACTGTTGTCAGGAATACATAACTAAGCAATAGCTTTCTCATAAAGTACCTTAACATACATCATCCATTAACTGACTAAGGTCAAACTGCATTTATTTTTAAACCTCAAAAACACTAAAACAATTTTCACCCAGATCTAAGTTCACACTTGATTATATTAAAAAAATCGTAAGTCTCATTTTATAACAACTTTGCATCTCGACCTCGTCGATATTAGATGGTTGGGATAGAGATATGTTTCGGAGGTTAATTATCCTGTGGCGTAACACATCTCTTGCTTTTAGCAGGTGCTGCCTCAATTGTGTTCCTAATGCAATAGCAATAAACACAGGCTCATAAACCTTACTTTTCTTATGACGCTTTCATATTTTTGCATGGTGTGCACTTTAGCCTACTCAATAAAGGTTGTTACAACATCAGTTCCAATTCAACTAACTCCAAACGAGTATCTTTTCCTTTTACCATTGATTTCAAAAAACTAAACTTTTGAATTGCATTTTCGAAGAACTAATTTTACGGAGATCTGTCAATAACTGGCTTATGTTTCTACCGATTTTCTTTATTTTTAACGATGGACAAAAACTAAGGATGTGAGCCGTTTTCGACCAAAAAAGTTGTTCAAGCACTTTATGAAATTAAATTTCACGAAATCCCATCTTTTATCAATAGAAAAATGCAATTAGAGCTTAAGTGGTTTAAACCTAAAAAACATAAGCTTGGCTAGTTTGTGGTGGGATCTCTAAAATTATGGAAAATACTTATTGGACACTGAGGGTTTTTAGCATTGTCAAATGGGGTAAGTGATTTTACCATGTTAAAGTATTGAAGTATTGGCACGGAACATCTCATGTAAAACGAGGGAAATATATAATCGTGGTTTACTCACTACAAATTAAATGCCAACGTATCAATTGATGTATTCAAAAAATAATTCTAAGTCAGATAAAAATTAAATTGCCTAATTATTTCCTATTCTGATTTGAAAGATCGTGTCAGTCATTAAAAAGTGACAGAGTCGCAAAGACAAAATCGTAAATCGTTTTGGCCTGCTGTGTTTCTTCAATAGTGAGGGTTTCTTGAGAAAATCTTTTGACTTGAATGCCTATATCTTTCTTCAGAAAAACCTTTCCTTTACCTGTCATATAAAGTTAGCAAATTAAGTTTTGTATAAGAAATAAGACAAATTTGCTAAGTTGCATGACCTAAGGGGATAAAGTTCACCATGGGGACATCAAACTCAGAACCAGAAAATGTGTCGACATATAGAGGTTTAGTATCGAGTATTGCTCATGCCTTTACGAATTGCCAAAATGATTGTTGTGATGCTTTCAAAAATATGATGCGCTTAAAAAGCATTGCAGCGAACTTTCTTTGAGAAAAGAGTCCCTAAAACATAGTTTCAAATAAATTTTTGAATAGGGGCGCGGCATCATTGATTCAAAACATAAAACACCCTATAGGCCAGGGGCAAATCTTGCACTTTTTCAATAGTGATTTTGATTTTGGTTTGAGAAAATAAAGAGGTTGGTGAACATTATAGTTTACTTGCTGTACGTTTAAAGCCTATCAAAATAGATAGTTGATTAACTTGCATTTATAATTCCTAGTATACATACCAATAATTTCTGACAATATCTATGGCATCGAAATTTAAATGCGTCAATCTGGGGCAACATCTGATAAAATGAACACAGCAAAATGTATATGTTTTTCTTAGATGCTACCCTTTGTGCCTTATCTTATTTCCATCGCTCTACCCTTTAAACATGACGAAAACAGTATTCCAGTGTGTTGTGTTGTTTTAGAAATAAATATTATCTAATTGGAGGTCTCACCAGTTGTCTGACTCAATCCTAATGGGTAATTGCTGCCTGTTTAACCGAGAATCCGAGCTTTCAAAACACGAGCAAACCATATATCTTCATTAGTTAAGGAAGTAGTGCACAATACCATGCTTTGTTTTTGTTGGCGTTCCATCACGTAATTAATTGTTAGAACAGACTTGTTACTGGCGTTCCCTTTAGTTCGCGGATTTGGTGCAATTCACTGTGTTTTCAAATATTTTCCTTCACGTGATTTTAATATTTTTTCAATGTTTATATTTTCTATAGCTATAGAAGTATTTCATTTAATGAGAAATATGAATTAAGGAATGGAACCTTACATACCCTCAATTTCTCCTTTTGACAAATATGCTTGTAATATATGGTATGTTGTTCTGTTGAAGATTGTATTAACTTCACCCGCTATGCCAGGTTCAAGTAAAAACTGTAGCCTGTGGGATGAAATATCATTCCAAGCATTCTGTTTAATTCATCATAATTCGAATCGACATATATTATGCCTTAATAGCTTCAACGTGGTGTATTGTGAGCCATCTTAATTTGTTTAGACTTCTTACTCAGAAATCAGAGAGAATGATCAGCATTTAAAAAAATACTGTTTCAATTTCTATACGGTTGCACTCATGTCTGTAAGTCCGTACAATCAAATTATGCTCTGGGCACATATCATTCGTAACCAGACATATTTCTAAAATTTCCCGAATTTCTTACCATTATAATTATAGGAACAAACATAAGCTAAAATTGCACTTTTTAATTATTGTATCTTCATGAAATAACGCTTGGGCCATCTCAAGTCTAATTCCGACTCACCAGAGTCTGCTTTTAAAAGTCTTAAATAGATCCCCTATTATTTCAAAGTAAATTCATTTGTAAATAACAACAATTCTTAGAGTTGTGTCGTCTACTCTTTTTTGATTCAAATTGGGTTTTAAATTTGAAATATTTCTCATTACATAATAGGAATCTCTACAAATTTAAACATAATATTACCCGATGTAGCAGATGAAGTACTTACATATAGTTTATGCCGTGTACACGCTGGATGAGTGAAGTCTCGACTCACGCTATTTCCGTTGATAAATGATTGCGATCTGTTTTGCAATACAAATTGATTTTTATTCTAAGAAACGTCAGATTTTTGAATCGGGGACCGTATCAAAACTGTTTATGAATCCTCTCTCCTAGAACTGATTTCATAGGCTGGTTTTGGGAAACAATGCTAACCACAGAAACAAAAACTGGTTCGAATCAGCCGTTTGCTCCTTCCCAGCCAACCATAATTAGCCTGGTGGTTGGCCTTAAATTAGTGTTTTAACGCCATTTACTAATAGTTCATTTAATTTGAGTGTATGACTTTCAATTACACACAAACTTCTGTACAAAAGTCTAAAAAAATGAAATTACTAGGATTCATGCGAACATTGGGACCTCCCAACATTATTGAGAATTGAGCTATACTAGCTACCGTACCCTTTATGTTCAACCTTTGTGTAAGCTAATTACTATTTAAACAACCAATTGAACATTAATTATATGTTACAACTATTTTAATGGATATTTACAATCCAAGGCAGATTTTTTATACGTCAAGAGAAAGCATTCACGATTAAAAAATAAATTAAAACGCTAAGTTTTACTATTGTTACCTTATTTAGGTTAGGCCATTGCGAATACAGTCAAGAGGTTTCAGCAATTTTAAGAATGAGCGTCAAATAATTCAATTAAATATTTTAATCAATGCTGTATTGCCACCCAAGAATTTGCATCTTAACTACAAAACTTAATTCTACCTGATTAAGATCACCCATGAAAGTGGCCTGCATGTCCCTTTTTCAAACAGAATAGTTTTGATGATTTTGGGCAAAAAAATTGGCTTTCATTGAACACAATTGGCAATTAACTTTTGGTGAAATTGACAAATCATCTAAAATAAAAGACCATTCCCCGGTGAATTAGAGCCCGTTTGACAAATTAAAGCCCTTCTGGACACTGAAAACCACGGTGAAAGCTGGATACGAGGCCTGATAACCTTGCTAACTTACAAACTTTTCGGTTTTGCGTATTGAGATGTTATCCAGAGAATATTTCCCTAGTGTCTACTTGGATCCACTTAGCCTTATAACTAAAATAAGCTGTGAATGATAAAGATTAAATTCCTCCGAGACAGAATGTGTCGAGGTGCATTATTTACTGTTGTTTTTGATGCACTGAGATAGTTGGGCGTCTTGAGTTGCACGATACGTCCAATTCAACAACAAAAATGATTCACACTGGGCTTGGGAAGAAACAATTACGGTGTACTATAAAGCAAGTAATCCGGTCACTGATCTGTGATCAACCGACCAATTCAAACTTATTTCAATCGAGGCCTGAATCACAGACTCGCTACACTATGTATACTTATTTACTCTTTATAAAAATAAAAGCATTTGCCGATAGAAAAGCTCGATAGATTCAATCTTATTCAGATAATCTAGAGATGAAGAGCACGATTGAATTTTATGCTTCCAATGAATGCAAAAAGTACATGTAGTTCTCGGTCGATTAATAGTGTAAATATACATATTTTACTTACCATAGCAATACTGATCAGTTTTTATCCTTTATTCACATTACATATTTTCTGGGAAAGTGCCGTATTGAGTCTGTTAACGTTGTTCGTTACCTTTTTGCTTACATGACTTTGGAAACCTAAATATGCAAGATACCACGCATGTAATGTATTCTCTTAAACTTTGGAGGTTATTTCTTTCTTTTATACATGACTTTCAAACTCCAATATCCCTTTTGCTAAATGAAACCATGCATGTAAGCATTTCTAAAAATCGTGTTTCCATACACGAGCTCGTCTTGTTTAGTCTATTTGAAACCTAAAGTTGCATCTAAGCAATTTTTTCTCCGTACACTCGGATCGCGTTATGCTTTACATAATCCTCTGCTGGGAGTATGTCCATCCGTAATCGTGCACGTAACATATAATTTCTTCAATTCCTTCTGGTATATCATCTTAGATAAGTCTCGTCTGCAGTATTTTAATCTTATATGAAATAAGTTCCAAAGTTACGCACTCTTTAAACTAAATCTTCATCCTCGGATTAGTTTGATCTGCTATATCTGTTAACAGATGATTGCTCACGTTTGTCTGTTTTCCCGGTGTCTTCTGCTACTCGAGTACGCACCTTGTAGAGCCCCATATTAATATTAGTCATATCGTGATGCCAAGAGTCCGAATTGCCAAGGGTTAGCTGAGTTTCCAGAATTAAATTCTTCTAGTTTCACACAACAACTCAGTATCTTAAATTTCCAAGTGTTATCAAGTTAGTTAACAACATGGTGTTATGTTGAAATGTGACAACAAAAAATTAGATTATCTGAAGAAAGGAAGAAGATATAGGCCTAAAATGAAAGCATTTATATATTTCGCTATTGTATTTACTTGATTATGCAATCTGGCCATTTTGTAAGATCTTATTTCCTACCGAAAAATACCCAGCAAGAGGAACTTTGAATTCTGCCCTGGAAAACATTCTCTGTTTTCCAGATCACAACATTATGGTAAGGTAATCAGTAGACATATGTAAAGTGACACCTAAATCAGGGCGCTTCAAGGCCTCGAGGGTCTTGTTGATTACTAACCAGAGACCCAGAAATACGGAACGTCGATCTCAGATCAAACAGATATATGCTGAAAAATACTGAGTGTGTTCTCATGTTTTTTGTTTAGACGTATACGTAGATAATCTTTGAAACAGTAAAGTTTCGGAGGCCTCATCTTGTCGCATTAAGTGTTTCCTTTTAAGAAATCATTTACGCTTTAAACATGTGCCATTTATTCTTGCATTTACAAAAGATTACCTTTATCGAAAAAGAAGGTTAACATTTTATTCAAAAATTGGTGGGTTGATTGCCCCTTATCTACCACTGCGCCTATTATCATATTTGGGATATTTGGGATTGTGCAATTGTTTAAAAGACCCAACATGATAAGAAATCTACAATTCAAGATCTGACAGTCTAGGGTTGAGTTCTGCTATTTTACATGATGCATTTTATAAAGGTTTGTTCCGGATGGTTTTATGAACGCCAGGTAGGCACATCTCAGTAAACAGAAATTCAATTCTCGAGAGTCCGATGAAGATGTGATAAGAGGGTACTGAGAAGCATCTAACTACACCAGTAAAGTGACTTGCATTGTTTCGTTTTATCATGTTGATAATTGATATCTGTATCGTAGTCCATTTGGTACTCTAACGTTTTAATACACGTGTATGCTTGAATTAATACAAGTTATACTAGTTATATACATATATCACAAAACGGAATATCATTCAAGCACCCAATAGAGCAAATCTGGAATGTAAGGCTGCTACAACATACTTTGTGAATGCAAGACTGTAAGTTATCGCCTGGATTTCACCCTTTTTGTGCCTTATGAAGAAGTCTTTCAACAAATTAGGCTCCATGCTTTTCAATTAGCCTTTTGACATACACCCCCAGGGATTCTACAAAATGCGGATCTGAAACGACATTTCAAACTGTGAAAAGCAGGAACGAAGTGCATTCCGTATTTCAAAGACATAAAACGTGAGAATGTTGTATATGATCATTTACGTTCGTCTATTGATCACATTGTGATTGAAGTACATACTGGAATTCGAATAATGCAATAGAGTACATCTGTTTCGGGAGTTCAAGATCGGCGTGTAATTTTCTGGACGGACGGAATTGCAGAACTTGAATGACCTTTGTGTTATGGATCTGATTCAAATCTTTCCCAGTATCCCTTGTATTCTCGTTGTAGTGGTAGATATTCAAACGTTGATAGCCATGTGTCTTCATTTTTGTATTGCGTGTGTTGAAGCTAAAGACATGCATGTTTTGACAACTGGTTGGTGACCGAAATTCTTTGGCTCAAAGATTCCCCATTTCATTCTTGAACGTTTTAACATGATTCGCATATTATAAGATTTACAATATTCAATATACGGTCTGATAAGTCGTTTCTTTCTGTGAACTGTGTTATCTATCAGTTTAGTATTGGCGATACTTGTCTTGCACTCATTCTATGAAGTCCCTCTTTACTATCCAGTTTAGCTTTAGATACAGAGGAGAGGTGTGTCGAGGGTGGGGTCACCATGGAACTTGAATTAAAGACAAGATTCCATTCTCTAACATAACACATCGTAATTTCATAATATCTTCACACATTATACAACTGTACCAGCTTGCCATGGTTACGATGACATACGTGACCCTACTTGATGTAAATGAACTTGAAAACACGTGTAAAATGAGTTAGATCGTAATAGAAAGTGGATTGGAATTTGTAAACAACAATGTTAGTATCAAAATGTCACCAGCTGGTTACAGAAAGTATCAGAATGTGCAAACACGTACATCTGGTGATAGTCATTGCCATGATCGCTATGTGTGACTAACATATTAAAAGTCAAAATATAGAACAGTTTTTGTTGTTGTTTTTTTACTTTTTTATTCCTTTTTTATTCATAGAAAAAACATTTGAAATATAGAAAAGGTTAATGAGTGGTGAGATAAAGATGAAATTAATAAATTAGCCTAAAATCTAAGATTAAAAAAATGAACATACAAATGGTTTTTAAAATTAAATTCAAAATAGAAAATATGAAACGAGTTTGCATAGAGTAAGATACACCCTCAGCAAAGCGTAGAGGGTGTCCAAAAAAGCAGGACCAAAGAAAAGTTATATCACTCGGTCAATCTTGCATATCTTGCCTTGAAAATTCAAATTTATTTAGTTCATTCAATGTGGATTCTATTGTGAAAGGTTGACGGTATTCTGCCAATTGAGTGAAAATATACAGACTTTACAAAACATGCCCCAAGTAGGCACATCTCCTCTCTGATTCACAATTGAATTTTGCGAACGAAGATGTTGGTGACCCTCCTGGGACCCTCCTGCACACATTTCTGGGAATTCACACCTATTTTACCTGAAAAACTGCACTGCCTGGGTGGCAATAAGCAAACATGGAATCATCGGCCCCTGTTGATTCGAAGATGATCGGCCGGGAATGTGATATAACAGTATGGTTTGAACAAGACAGTGCGAACCTCCACACTTCAAATCAGATATGCTGGAATGGGTTAGGCAATGCCCCGGGGCAATGCTTTGGTGGTCAGCTCATCACTGAGTCGCAGAGGCAAAACATATGGGCGGCTCATTCACCAGATCTCAACCACCCCCCCCCATATTTTTTATCAGTGGCGATATCTTAAAGACAATATGTATATGCTGACTGATAATTCCTGATCTCAAGAGGCCAATAACTACCCAAATTAGAGTATGTACGCGTAGCCTATATTAGTATTTCAAAACAGTCTATATTTTATTTCACTTCTAAAGTATATCATCACTATTTACATATTGATCTCTTCAATATGATACACGGACTCTGATTATATATTCTCGATTAATATTGAACGGCAACCGACAGTTCATTATCAGGTGCCACTGCAGTGTGGGATTAGACGAATCAAGAAAATAATCAGAAATTGTTAACGTTTGTAGAACCTTTAAAACAAATGTGAATATTTCTGTATTCTCTCCAAATGTACACCCATTGTTTCCCAGTTGCTCATCCGCACCATATGCAGCCAGAGATTAACAATTACCCCCAACTAGCAAGCAGTTAGGCAATGTGTTGTGTGGCTTTGTTTGATATTTCAGCAAATGTCAGAAACAAATGGTAACATGGGACGAGTTAAGTTGATGTTGATTAACGTGATAAAATATAACTCTGTCGACACACAATCAACCGCTCCTTTATGATTCTATCGGACTTTGAAAAACTTCAAGGGAAATAAATTCTGACAAAATACAAGATAATTCTGACGCCTGCCATGGGGAACTGTTCTTCTATCAGTGTTTTACCAGATCTATCTTCATTTTTCAACTTCTAGTTTATAGAGGCTATCTGTATTTTCAATCTTTATTGCATTCCCAGCAGAAATCTGTGCTTGCCTCTTCTAGTAGATATCGTACTGACATTAACTCACAGGTAACAAAATCTTGAGCTTACTATGAGATATATAATTCTTATATTTTCAATTGATTAAAAAATTGCATATATATTTGCATGATTCGTAATGTTCAGGAATGTCATCTTGAGTGAAATTATATCTTTCATTTTTATTTACGTCTTGCGTTTGTTGTGCTATGTCCGAATGTGTTTCCATATCGAAATTTCTCACCTGAAACGACAGACAAATTACATTACACCTTATCTTACAAATTAATCAACACTCAAATATCAAATTCGATACGTGTTTACGTATACAATATAGACCAGACCAGACCAAACTCTTGTGGTTCCCATTTCTCACCTTTTAATTTTTGATTTTCTATTCATAATTCAAAAGTCAAAATAAAAGGAGAAAGAGTATTGGCGCCAGGCAAAATTACGTATTTATTTCAATCTCGGCACTCTTTGAATTCGAGACCTTCCCCTCTGACCTATGATTCGAAGTTTTATATGTAGGTACCACGAGCTAGTGTGTTTAGTCTTTAGCCCCGAGGGGAAAATATGCATGCGAGGAAAGGATTCAAAACATTAATAATTTTTATTGTATTAGTACAATATTCAATAAAAATATTTATTTTATGTGTACTTTAAACCGAGAAAGTCAGTCTAACCTATTTATCGTGTGGTCTATTGAATTGTTTGATTATGTTGTGTGGTTTTATGCTTTATTTTTCAATTTTTGTTCATTTTTTCATTTTACCTGGGACATGGCCGGTGTAGTGTGGTACTTGACCAGTTTCTTTGCGATAGATGGGGTTGCTGTCTTCTGTTTTCGGTTCTTTTCGCTCAACGGTTACAGATTTTCCTATTGTATTCTTCACCAGTTTCATATCATCGGTGAAACTGTTCAAGGCATGATGTGTGTTGATGGGGTATGGATGTCCATTGCTCATCTGTGTCAAGATATGCGGAACAAACCCGGTGTAGCCTAGAGAGATATTGTTCCGTTTACTAGTTTATGTGTAGAGAGAGGGGGGAGGTCGTCTTTCGATAAAACTATTATGGGGAAAAGTATGGAAACCATATAAAAGTATGAAAAATTGTAAAATAGAAGAACGTTTGACTAAATACATGGGAAAGTGCGGTGATCAATAGCGTCATCTATTTTACTAAAAAAAGTTCAATTTCATGTTCTCAATCAAATTATCTTACCAGATATAAAACTCTTCTGAGGGTTACTGTTGTCCATGTAGTAAGGCGACATCGCAGGTTGGAATGCATTTTGTGATATATATGGCTTGGCGTCCTTCGCTATGGCTTTCAACGGACTTGGAAATTTAACAGACAGCTGAAATAAATTAAAAAAGTATCATCGTCATATTCATATGCAAATCGATTTTTTGAAAATCATGTGAAACGTTTATTGTGAAATTCTGAAAGAAGGCAATACAAGGCGATAATACACCCAATGCAATATATTATTTAAAAAAACACACAATACAATATGCAATACAATGTGAATGTATCTCTGAATACGTTATGTTATGAAACAAGACAATTCAACACTCAAGTATATCCAAATTGTAGATTATTGAAAACTGGTATTTGAACAAAAAAGAGTTCAAAGTTGATATTGTAAAACGTACCAATTTAGGATTTGTTGTTTTGTCTACTTTCATTCTTCCTGACTGTATAGAAGCGATATCCCTTAGTTCTTGGCGGTCCTCGCTTCTCTTTCTTCTGCTGAGTTCGAAATCAGACTGGGCATTCAAAGAATTCTCGGCATACCTGCTTCCAAAGTAGTGCTGTCCCTTTGGAATATATCCTAGAGAAATTGTGCAAAGTGAGACATACACTGTATGGCCATGTGTTGTCTTTACTTTTTTAATAAAGTAAAACGCGTTGCTTTTGTTACCTTTTCAAATGTTTCAGATTCAGTGCTATCGTCATGAATACCAGTTCATCTGATTAAAGTGTTTCAATCCTTTTATAAGAAAGCATATCTTAGGCCGAAGTAGATTCTTTGTTTTGCGTCCCCTTGCTTGCACGATTTTGAGTAAATCAGAAAAAACATATGCTAGGGGCGTCAGAAGGATTTGCCAAGGGAGGGGGCGACTTTTGGATATGGATGAGTCGTGCGTGAAACGCGCCGCACGCGGAGCAATCTAGGGGGATCTGTATGGGCCCTGAGAAACTATACAGAGTGGTCCAAAAAAAAGTGAACCCCTGCAACAGGCTACAATTTTCATAATACATGCATGAATTGGCTCATATTATCACATGTTGTAGAGAAAGGTCTAAAATTTTGGTTGATGCCATAATTTATTCTCAGTCTTAAATTTTGAAAAAATTACAAGCGTTTAACAAACATGCCTGGAAATTAGATATTGTACAAAATTTTACAAATGTGATTCATGGAAATTGTTGAAACACGTTGGATGATCTTAAACAGCTTTCAGTTAGAGATGCAAGTTTAAAACCCTACCATATGACAAAAGGGACACTATTCACGCAGAAAACACATTTCACACTTTCATTGATCATTTTGAAGCATTTTTAACTGTTCAACAGTTCAGGGGTATGTTACCTACACCAACAGTTAGAGAGGGGCCTCCTATGGAAGGAAGTTGCCCCCTGTGACCAGGAATCTGATAACCCCTTCATCAAATATCTTTAAAAAATCAAAAAAATCCAATATTCAATGTTTTGAGCCATATATCATAAGAATTGGTCCATGATTTATGAAGATATTGACATTTCAAGATCATATAGGGGTATGTTCATGATTTCACTGGAAAATGTTTTCGTCTGTTGAAGCTTAGCACATCTATTTAGATCACACTAACTTTGCAACTAACAAATGTAGGATGCTAGTTTTAAGCCATAATGTGCAAGATTTAAAATTGAACAAAGTCAGAAAATATTAGTTCTTTAAGACTGCAGCTTAAAAAATTCACAGGGGAAAGGTGTTAAAGGGTTGAAGAATCGCGGATATTGAAAATCACAATTTGTCCATTTTCAGTAATGTTTGGTTAAGGCTTATAATTTCTGCAAATTTCAAGACTAAGAAAATTGTATGGTATCAACATAAATTTTAGACCTTCCTCTACAACATGTGAAAATAAAAAATAATTCCTGCAAGTAATGAGGGAAATATGGCCAGTTGCAGGGGTTCACTTTTTGGACCACCCTGTATATGGTATAGAATTAAATATAATATGAGAAATGAGATATTTTATGCTTGATGTAGTCCAGATACTGACATCGTATCACTTATGTCATTATTACACTTTCACTTTGATTAGCTCTAGAGTGGTGGGGGGGGGCGTGTGCCCCCAACGTCCTCCCCCTCCACACGCCAAATAGTATCAAATAGTAGCAATCACAACGGTTTGAAAGTACCATCGCATTTCGTTCAATCAGAATCAGATGAAATGGTGGATAGTTTTATGTTCGTCAAAATTGACAGTGTTATTGATTACTTTGGCATACATTGTTTATTTTCTTATTTTTACCCTTAAATAATAGCTATATGTTTAAATATATTGTAAAAAACGTATAGATATGTGTTTGTAATCACTGCAAATTGGTATGTCATCCCTTTTTATGCCCTTGAAATGTATTCATTTCTCAGCAAACAAGTTTGGGTTTTTTCTTGAGTTTGCGTTTGTTTTCCTTGTACCCTTGCATGATTTGGATTTTGCCAGGACGCAAAACAAAGAATATATATATATATATAGTAATGAAGAAATTGTTGTAAACATCTTACGTTTTCCTCAAGTACAGTATGCACTGTGGGACATGAAAAGGAATGTTATGAGCCCAAAAATTCCAAATCTGGAAATAAAGGTTCCCCCAACTACAATGAGGACGGATATTGATGACTGGTGAATCTATTGAATCCGGAAAACATAAAAGACTGCATCACCACGTGACAAAAGGGGCATCTGCATACCAAACCTTTGAACGGGAGTGTAGTATAGAAATTGTATATAAAATTACCTGTATACCCAGGAACCATTTTGTCCAGCATTTTCTGATCACCATAGCTTTGTGTTCGATTCCTTAAACCCATGACTCTACTTTCTCTCTGGGACTGTTGGTCATTTTTGGAGGGATCAATATTTGCCAGCACCAATCGTCCAGAACTTGCAACTTTTTTGTTTGTTAAAAGATCGGAGGTAGTTCTTCCGAAAGTGGCTCCGATCTGATATTCGAACTGCGGGCAAAATCCACCATATCTTTAAATAAGAATACAAACAAATCAATATACAATCCCGTATTGTTTCGCTTAACTAAGTTATTTCAATGTAAATTGTTTATGATGAAAGATTATACTGTAAAAAGCTTACCCCGGGGTATGGTAGGGATCAGGGGTCATCAGTATACTCTTGGGCATCTTGGTCTTGAAAACCCTTTCTCAGTCGGACAATTTTGTTTTTAAAACATTCACTTTGTCAAGGCGATATTTTAACCTATGAATTGACGTCACCAAATGCTTTTTATTTGTCACCATGATAGATATGGTTATGACGTCATATTTGACCAAACTGACTAATATTGCAAGTGGACAGAACGAAATGAAGCACGATACCAAGTTAACGACAGTGTTAGGCTCGTGAATGCAATATATGATTAATATATTGTCTCGTATATCTATCTAATCAAAGAAACATGATCAATGGGTGGCCACACTGGCCATATGTGTCATGTTCTGTCGATTTATACACCGTTGCTCGTTTACATGCATATTTATCAATTTTACTCTTGGCAGTCAGGCAATCAGGTTCCATTTTCATAAGTCAACATTCGAAAATAAAAATCACAAAAATCGTACATCTTTGATTTCCAAAATAATTTGTGAGCTGGTTATTAAGAAGATAATGAACATTTTAACGTATTAATTTTGAGTACATCTCGAATCCATTCTTTGCAAACCTTTCACGAAATAAGTATTCGAAATGTGGGGGTTAAAACATGGACAGATATATCGCTCCTTAACAAATTCCTTTGGGAACAATAATAGAACCAAAAGCATATTCTTCTCATTTACTCACTGACACATGCCAACGCGGAATGTTACATATATTAAGTAAATATCTCTGTTTTAAATAATTTTGTCATTTTTTATTATTGGGTAACAAAATTGAACAGCTTGTATTTTCTAAATTGATAAGTTTCTTGGAATACAGCATAACTGTTAACGATTTAAGTCATTAATGTTTTCCTTGGTGATTCTTTGATAAATAGACAGTAACTGTGTCAATGTTTTATGTTCAACCTTGTTTTCATGATTTTTAAACATGAGTCGACAATTATACAGGAAATGTTCGAAATGTTAGCGTGTCAACTCGTGTTTTTCACAATATTAAGCCTTTTGTCGTGATGGATCGCCAAAAACTGCATGCACCTTTCAGAGATGATATGTTTTTAAAAGAGATGAAGCTATAAATTCAAACAAAAATTCAGACTACCCGCTATTATTTTGATTGCACAAGACGAAATTTCCATTCTCGAGAGCTCTTTGGTAACACTTTGAAGGAGGATTCTTGAAAAATCGTTCGAATTTTCACAAGAAGTTTCATTCATTTGTGGATAGTTATATAAATGTAAGTCGGCATGTATCCAACAGTTAATGATGACACATATGATGTATATGCATCAATGTGTGATCTAAATATCAATTTGTGACCATCATATTTGGCTTTCAAAAATTAAGTTACAGTGGTAAGAGATAAGCGAAAACGTCAATCACACCCAAATATCCGAACGACGTCAAGTATTAACAATGCACTTTTCGTGCATCTCGAACAAGGCAAGGTTCTGTGATCCATCAATGTGCATTCCGAAAGAAAAACTTCAACAATTTTCATTGAGTAGGAGATTATATTCGAAATTACAACTTTCAAAATATTTGCTTCAACCAAGGATTGTAATTAGAATTTGAAAGATGTTGTTAGTTTTTAATTTCAAGCCGCATATCCTCAATCACGTTCTTTGGCAAGGATGAATCCATTTGAAAACATGGTTTTTCTTAATTATTCTTCAAAAATACCCCTTGGAATATAAGTATGTAGGATATTACAGTGTATATTGACACGCCTTTGTTCGCGAGTGTACAAGTACAAGCGATCTTTTTGGTTAACCATTCAATCCAAATGTAAAATCAATTTTCAAACGAATGTTCACAAAAACACAAAATGTTGCTATTTTTAAAGTTTTTCAAAAATAATCTCTTAACCTTTTTTAAATAAGGTTTGAACCCATATGCATATGTAGCATACCCAATAAATATGAGCAACGTTGTAGTTTGTACTTTTCACCACCAATAATCAAACTAAATGGGAAATCAAAACCCATGTGAAAAATTGACTGTCCCTGGAAACACTGAACATTGATTTTATACTAAGAGTGTCCCTTGAATTTCACCGAAAATCAATTTGATGAGTTTTCATCAATCGATAGGCTCCTGTGTATCTCTAAAGTGTAACTCTGTTTTCCTATCTAGACGTTTTTTTATTTGAGTTGAAGTATCGACAACACCCACATCATATGATTAGTTACCTCATTAATACACTAATAGCCATATAAAGCCAAAGCAATACTGTCTTAATGGTTAGACATAACTCGACAGCATCAAACTAATTTTCTTATTTTATTACATTTTTTCCTTAGTTCTGTGATATATTTCATGCTTTACTTGGTTATTGAAGGTGTCGTTAACTGATCGATGTCTCGTTGTTAAGGGCACCAATGTCATGTTGTCAAAAAACATGGGTCCAATGATCAACATTTTGGAAAGAATGTCAAGTCGTTTTGCAGAGAGGTACGTGCAGGTCAAGCCAATCCATCGAGTTGACTTGAGATATTGACGACAGTACCCCTAAACTACCTTAGACTTATTTTAAAATTATGTTTTGAGCTCATTACATAATTTTCATTTTTTTATTTCCAGAGACCGTTCACAAAAGGGCCCTTGTATTATACCGTAACTATCATTTATTTCGACAAATACTTTCAGAATTTTGGCAAACTCTCAGATATGCGTCGGTTTTCAAGGGATTAAAATCGCGTCCATGACACTATTCAAGCTGTATTTTGGGAAACATTTAGTATGAAAAATAGGTATTGTGTAAAAATGGTAAATGATTATCATAATTATTTTCTTTCGTTGATATACATAAAGAAGTACATAAAGAAGTTTACTACCGTTTGATTGCATTTATGAAATCATTATCTTTTTATCCTAATTTACAGCTTCTTGTGTTTGCGTTTGTCTTGACAATGTCGCTTGAATTCAAAACTATCTAGGCCAATCCGGGCCATGATGTCATATTTTTTTACTATGGTCCATCTTAAAGATCCTTGGAGTCATTTTGCTCGTAAACTAATGAATTTTAGTTTCATTGGAATACTCGTAGTAGACCTATAGCTCAAGTGTACATGTACTTTTAAAGGTCAAACGAGAAGGTCTGGAGAGTGAGAAAGCAAATTTCCCATGATCACGATAAAAAGCCAAAGCTAGTGAAAGCTTTCATTCGATATTCACCCTCAACTACTATTTAACCTACCATTACGAAATTGAAATGGGACTAGCGACAAATGATGTCATCAGAGAAGTGACAGACACAAATGCGTTTTAACGTCACGGAAACACCATCCTTCCAGTCACTAATTGGTAACCCGATTTAATGTCCAACACTATCTTTTTCGGGGGCAAAAACATCAATCTTAAATCCCGTATGATCATAATTAATCAAAATTCATAGTATGTTGTGAAAGATTAAATTGACAAAGTTATATTCGCACATACAATTCAAATGCTCGTATAAAATAATATATCGAATATTGGATCCTCTCATGCAAGGCCTCGCCAATGATCGAAATGTTTAACGCATTGCCCTTATTTTGGTATCAAGTTCCCGAAGACATTTACATAGCCTAATTTGACTTAATTTAGGGCAAGGAAAAGATGACAAAACAAAGACAATGCTCCTATTGAGGGATAGTATTCTCTTTTACACCAAGTGAATTTGCCCCATCGTATAAAAAACAAAATCTAACTAATAAATGTAATTATAGCAATATGTCCACGCCGGACACGGATTTATTGGGACAATTTTGGATTTAGTAAAGGATTGGTATCGATATGGTGAACTGAATTGATGATTTGCGATCACCGAATGGATTCTATCTTGTAGTGACGTCACAATTAGGCCACCCAGCTTAAGATGTTTGATTTTGAGAGATTATCTTCTATATTTCGTGCTTTATTGATTTATTTTTCACGAAAGCGTTCGATTTGACTAGATCAACATTCATGCTAAGCACATACCAAGTATAAAATCTTAATGAGATGATTTAGATAGCGGTTAAGCGCCCCCCGATTTTGACAAAAACGGGGGGCGCTTATAGGCATCGATGTTTAGTATGAATTTCACCCAAACTTCGCACATATATAGATATACTCATGATCTAGTCAAATCGGCATACCTGGTAAATATCCGACCCATGGTTTTCATAAAAGAAACGACAATATTTTTAGCTCAAAACTGCCACGTGTCCGCCATTTCGTGATTCCATCATGTCTAATATCATTTCTATATGACGTCACACCAATAAGATGAAATACATGACAACAGTATCCATAAACAAAATTCCTGAATTGTGATCGCAAAAGGTCAATTCAACAATGTTTTTCTCTTAAATCAATTATTGAAAACATTCTGTAAAAAACACGGTTATTTTGACTGATTGACAACAATTTAATGCGAAAATTATTTATTTATATTTTTTTATAACTGTTTTTGTAAACATTTTTTGTTTTTAGTGAAATTGTTTTTTGTTCCTTTTTACCAATTCTTGAGAATGAAATAAAATATCTTTCCGAACCTTGTTGGGACGAAATAGCTTAAACAATACCTAAGAACATACAATGCTCATAGTCAAGTCTTGTATGCGAGCCCTAAAAACGTCCTCGTTTTCAACTAAAACAAGATCCCTATGCAATAAATTACCCACAACTCATTGATTTAAGTGTTCATAATCATAATTTAGTGCTCTTTGCATTATCCCAGAGAAATTATTGCCCGCCCCTGCATTTTATGCTCTGATTGGGATTGGGTGGAGTAATGAGGATACGCGTAGCTGCACTCGGTCACCTAGTCTTCAAGCTCGCTGATAAGTTGGCAAATTACTCTGCCGTAGCATGATATATCTCCAAGTATTCAGTAGGTTGAATTAAGTTGCATGAGTTACCCACTGTCTTGTGACACCTAAGAACATACAATGCCCTTAATGATACCATACCTAATTTTCAGGTATGACCTTGAAATCAGCTAGTACTAATGATAATAAATATATATTATTACTTTAAAAAAAGAAAAAGTAAGAGATCTAAATTAAAGAGATGCTTAAATGGCTAATAATAATACTCTTTCCAATAATTTCATTTTGCTTCTTCATTTACCCAATATGTCAAGTTTTCAATATAGGCTAACACTTTTTGTCAATTTGCGAAAATCACTTCAAACTCATAAAAAGTCATGGAATGGTGTGATATCGCAGCTAAATCGAATGCATCACTTGGACGGGGCACTGTCAGCTGCTGGTAACCGATAACGTGCTAAATAAGCCAAAGAGGCTCTGATACTTTATAGGATGACTAAACAGGCTTTATCAATAAGCCTATAATTCCAGTGGATCATCACTGTCTCTGTTCCCAGGTGTGTCTGTGAGAAATTTAATTTACACATTCCATCAATCAACACTGAATCAATAGTCACTTATCACTTAATTAGTTCACTAAATTTATGAACTGACCTATCCATGATTTTATATTACAACATACATGTACTCGTTCTCTGCCAGATCAAGATAGGTACAGTAGAGTATCGTCCCCTCTCCCGTCTTTTAGACGTCCCTGGACGCTTGGTCCAAGTCTTAGTTATACCTAAAGCCTATAAATGGTAGGTTGCAATTATACCATATTGGCGCAATATTAGAGTGTCATGACGATGTATTGGCATTTCTCCTTCCCGACACAGGTGTAAATTGGTAGGAGCTGGTCCTATTAATTGATGGTCCTACTCTCCATTGATTTATATGATGACCTCTTTCCCTTATTATCTTATACACAACCAGGGTCAGTAAGGGCCCTTAAAAGGGGGACCATAATCCCTGTGGGACCATAATTTCTTTCACACCGGGTTCGGGCAGTTCTATCTACTAGATTTGCAGTCATAATTGTAACGTTTCCTTTCCTCGACCCCTTGGCCAAGGTGTGTCTGATAAAAGCTGATCCGAACACAGTATTTCATATAACTACAGTGCATTATATAACCAATCACCGCACCCAAGGCCATTCATTAAATGGTTGTCAAGGTTGCAATTTGATTCTGCAGATTGAAATTAGTACTTTTGCCCACTTGACCCTTGCAAAAAGTTTCATTGAAAATATGTTCTTTTGGTGATTCCTTATTTTGCAATGCGTTTAAAAAGAATTTAAACCCAATACTTGATGCATTGTGGCTGATTCATTCCACCCAAGTGTTGTTTCCTAAATTAAACTTTGCATTCCCCGCTACGTGGTTATACAAAGCCAGAAAACAACACCTTCAAGGGAATGATTTAGTCCACAGGGCACTGAGTCCCAGGGCTTAAATCCTTAATTTACTAATAATACGCTAGAATGCAACATCCATTGTAACGCAATGAAAAAATTGCAATGGAATGTAAGCACTGCAATATATCGCAATAATACGATACAACAACGCAAGCATCACTTACACAATGAACTGCTTAAAACATATAAGTTCGGACGAAGAAAATATGTTTAAATTGTCACTGTCGCCTCAACGTTTATATTGCCAGTCATGTGATCTGAATAACTCATGAATCATTTTTTATGCTCACTCTTCGCAATGTGGTTCACTTGTAAACTATTACAGGCTATCTCAAGTATCAGCTGACAAGCCAGTTATTTAAAGGTGGTATATGCTACAGGCTTACTGTTAAGTAAGGTGATATACCCAATACAACAACTCGAATACTATCTGTGTATATTTGTGCACATAGATTCGTAGGCTGTACACCACTTAAATTGGACTTTAACCTCATGACGTTCAACACACAAACAAACGCCTGAGGTAAGTTTGTTAGTTTTTAAACTTTTCTCATGATTGTTAGTGTTATACGTTCGGGGACAGTTATTTTTCTCAGAGGGGGTGCTGTTGCGTAAATCACGCCGAGATCATTGACCAATGAATGGTCGTCATAAATAGCCACACTCGCATGAATAACTGGGTGTATTAAAAGGGGGTGTTTCACACAACTCGACTAGACATACAATCATGTAGATAATGGACGACAATTAACATTACACTGGACTACATTCAATGAGTCGATACATGTGTATATAGTCTAATAACAATTGTTTAAAATGGAAGATGATTATGAAACATGTCCATTGACCGATGGATGTATTATGGTCCATGAAATGTTTTGTTTTACAAAAGCATCCAACCAGGAAGTGTTTACTTCAAACTGAAACAGAAAGTTTAAGTACGATGTCTTTACCAGCTATGAAGAGTAATGATGTTAGACTGAGCATGCTCTCGGGGGAGGGCAGTAAATCATACCTGTCGTGCGGAACTCGTGTCGGTTGATTTGTTGTTTTATTTGGTTTTGGTGTCCAATGTGTCAAGCCATGCCGCAAGAAACCACGTCGATAAGATATAGCAGGTTAAAGCCTGGTTATTTTTAAATGTATTCATCAGTTACATACATTTTGGATTTGTATTAAATAACAAAAAAATAACGCGATGTTCAAAAGAGGATTTTACAATTTCGGGGAAGTGTATGTAACTGATGGTTACTCAGTTGTGGAATCACAAACATGGTTTGAAATAATGTATTTAGCATATGCTTTGGCCCTTTCACATTATACAGGGTGGGCCAAAAAACGCCACTTTTTTCAAGACACTACAACTTTTTTATTTTCCAACCTACATACTAAAAGGGGAGTTCAATTGGTCCTCCACCCTATTTGATGATATACGAGGGTATATCATAAAGTTCTCATAATATTTCTCTAACTTTTTTATTTTTCAATATATTCTAATGAAATTTTCATGAAAGCTGCAGTATAGAACACTCTATTAATCTATCAAAAATATTTGGTATAACAGAAATATTAGATAAGAAATGGTACCCGGGGCAAATAAAAATAGTTGAGAAAATGAGCTTAATTAACCATGTTTATATACATAATAAACTCTCATAAATTATCAAACACATTAAAATGTTATCTTGAATATGTTGTTAAAATGCTTTTACTATAAAATAAATTGATCATGTGAATTGTGTGATGTCATAGGGGATGCTTACATGCTTCATTAGATGTGATACCAGACTCTGAGAATCAAAGCTTATTATGATCAGAAATGACTGAATAAGATCATGCATAGATGCAGAAATCATCAGAAAAATAAAATTCATACCTACAAAAAGTCTAGATAAGTTCGAAAAATCCTTTTGCTTATACTAAAGATGATCTAAAACAAATATGTTGCAAAGATATCAACAAAATTACCCTCCTATTTGTAGTCTAAACATATTTAAGATGAACTAAAGGGGGAAAATCGACTTTCCTTAGAATATTTGACAAAATAGTTGTAGTGTCTAACATCACTTCTAATGAAGCATTACAATCATCCATTATGAGATCACACAATTCACATGACCATTATAATTGTTTTCAAAACAGTGAAGAACACATAGTATTTAACAATTTAATGTGTTGCATAGCTTATTTGATAACTTATGCATTTAAACATGGTTAGTTGGGGCTATTCTTGCACGATTTTTTATTTGCCCCAGGTGCCTTGATTTCCGGTTACTATGGCAACCATTTCTTAAATAATATTTCCGTTATACCAAATATTTATTAACAGATTGATACAGCATTCTATACTACACATTCTGTGAAAAATTCATCAGAATATATTGAAAAATAAACAAATTAGAGAGATATTATGAGAACTTTATGATATACCCTCGTATTTTAGTTTTAGTCGCCTTGCTGATATTGCAGTATCAATGAAATGTTAGCTAAGTTTTTTCAACCTGTCTTAATTGCCAGCTTTAGTTGAGTAATTTTCTAGATTGGGTGCCTTCATACAATCTCCTGGAGACCTTCCCATACCCTATACTCACTGGGGTTTGCATCAGGGCTATTAGCTTGGCGATCATCAGGCCGTGTCAGTTCAGGAACATTTTGCAAATTATGCTTATTTCTCATGGCACACCACATGTTTAAGTGAGACGCTGGTGACATATTTTATTCAAGTAAAAGTGTATAATTCATGATCCATGGCTAGATAACAACCTCAAGTTTCATTTGGTATGTAAATTATGATTTCATATAAAAAATTATAGCATTTTGTTGAAAAGGTTTTTTTTGGCCCACCCTGTATATCATTATCGATTTATCCATCAGTCTTAAATAGTTGAAATTTTTTAATTAAGATACTCAAAGAGATCTCAACCTTATTTTGTGCAGTTAAACCTGGGATGTGTACTTAGTTATTGTTTCAGTCTTACAAAAATAAAATACTTTATGATTTGTTAGTTATATGATTTTTATCCGCAAATAAATATGATATCTGTTAAGAAAAAATGAGTACTTAATTCCGAGAATGCCGAATCTCTTATTCATTCAAACATTTGACAGTAATTGTATTGTATTGGTTACGTGTTAAGTTTTTGTTACTCTTGGGGTAAATGGCAAGTAAATATGTTGAAAATGCCATCGCTCGTTCATTAATGATGCCAAGGAAAACACCCATTTCAAAGGCAGTTTAATTATTGCAAGATCATTTTATTGAGATGGTTGTGTTCGAAGTCTCCCTTTCATCAATGGCAGTATAGAAGTACCATGATGTAACATGGTATCTAATTTCTTTTCAACCGCGTTTTTATGTGACATACATCCCTAAATTTTCATTGGATATGGATAGCTTATCAAGGCAAATCATAAAGCATCCTTACATACAACCAGGACCAAGACTCGCCAAGCCGATCAAGATGTGCTAATAACCACTTTGATTTCACTCTCGTTATGGTGTTGCATCTTCCAGAGCAGGTATCCAGAATCCGTACCTCCTTCTAGCTTCCCCCTGCTATAACCAATTTGGAAGCGCCCGATTAAACTGAACCACGTGATCTAATTATGTGCAATGACTTATACATGATTTCTGGCGCAGTGTTGCTACAGCCAATCAGATTGCGAGTTCTTAATCGGGGAAATGCTAACTGCTTATGGCAGGGGGTACGAAGAAAGAATATATTCTGGATTTTGAAGCCCTGTGATCGGAGGATGTGGTGTTGAGGTTGGAATAGATGGCAGGTCAAGTGTTTATTGGTGCTTCCTGTTGGATTCTATTGGATGACGTCTACCTGTTACCCCCCTATCACACCAAACTAGTTCTTACCCGTTCTTGCCAGTCCTACGAAAATGTCGTAAAACGGGCTCAATCTGGCTGCGGTCGGGATATATCACACTACTATACCTTGCATTAGGTGTTCATGAGCAACCCATTTGGCTTATTAGTAATGATTATGTATTTGTTTTTATTTGTCTGTTCCTTATGAATGGTTTATCGGTTGAAAATTAGATGCTAGTAAGGCACTTTCAAAAATATATTAAACAATTCAATTAGACAAACAAAGTATCTTATGCATTTCTAGGTGTTAGGTATAGTAGTGTGTATATGTCTAAAATAATTAGCTACTTCGTTCATAAACAGTCTTCAATACGTCCATCTCATTCGCAGTTCGTTCAGGTCGCACCACGTCGGTGTGCAACGTAGCATAAACCGTCCCTTAGTCTAGAAGGTCATCATGACCTGATTACAGAACGGCATGGTCGCCATCGAATTTTGAATCGATTCAAAATTCTAAATCCTATTCCCCATCCGGGAAAGTCCATGAAGTTCGTAAACAGACCGTAGAACGTTGTAGCTACGTCCATTCAGTTCACACACAGTTTAAAACCGATTCGGCAACGTTTTGACGACCACCAGAAATTTTTTAGCATGCTCTAAGTTCTGGAGGACCTACTCGTTCTAGTAGTTTCATGAAGTTTGTAAACAGATCCCAATTAACGGTTCTTAGTTGGTTCTTAGTACGTCAAATCCGTTCGTGCACAGTTTAAGCCCGTTTTCGAGAACGTAGTGAGAACTAGTTTGGTGTGATAGGAGGGTTAGAATTAATAGTATTACTAAATTATAAACTATTGCTAATTACTTACTCGAACTTAAGATAAACAAATGTTGCATTTCCTTTGTCATATCAAGTTTTTCATTGCGTTATACTTAATGAAGTATCAAATATATTGCCAATTATTTTTTATTCGCAATAAGTTGATAATAGGAAAATGCAATCTTACTTAATAGATCAAAGTGATAAGAATTATGTTCAAATTAGACAGGTAGTGTTCATTCCCACACCAAGTACTTATAGGTGGCTAGACAATAATCTGTTTAATAGTATCTGGGTTATCTTGACTTGTCAAAGATAAGAAAAATGTATCTGTATACCTTAAAAAATCTTTAAATGTTTTCTATCAACTATTTCAAAGTATATTGCTTAGCGATAAATAGGTATGGATGAACTAAGTGTGTATTGCAACGGTTTGAACGCAAAAGTCTGTCATTATACATTAGGGTCATGATCATATGCATGTTGCCAATTTTTCTAAGGGGGGGGGGTCTCTAAATCCCCCCCAACCCACTCACGCATAAAATATTTCCATGCTGAACAAACTCACTTCGCACCAAGGGCAATCCTGACAAAATTCAGATGGAAAGGGGCCTAAAAGTTTGGCCGAAATATGTGAAAATAATGCCCATATTTTACCCTTTACAAAGTATTCGACTTCACTTCTTAAAAGGAGAGTTTCGTCTTCAGTAGTTTTATAACTTAACTCTGCACGCAGGGAACACATGATCCTGGTGCCACTTCCAAGTTTCGTTATAATCTTACACATTGAAGACATTTGTGTTGCACAAGCTCGTTGAAAGCATCCTAATTATATTAACACCTTTTCTTTGTCGATTCAGTTGTCATTAGCGTTGATGTCATCCTTAATTGTTCTTGTTTTAGTGACTTAAGGGGCGAACCATTGCTACGGATTGAGGTGCATTTCTATTTTTCCCTCGAGCAGATTTCTTTATATTGAATAACTGTAGGAGTTATGCCAAATATTCACAACATGCACTGGCGGATCCAGCCCCAACCCCCCCCCCCCCCCTCCCCCTGTGGGCCCAGAGAAAAGTTTCGGGGCCAAAAGTTTTGTAGGGCCCCAAATGGGCCTTTAAATGGGTCTTTTTGGGCATAATTTGGCATTTTAGCCCGAATTATCAAAATATGGGTCTTAAATTTTCAAAATATGGGCCCAATATTTGGTTTTAGGGGCCCAAAATTTTTTCAAATGGTTGACCAAATGTGTTGGTTTTATTCCAGAGATGTGACTCTAATTAACCGCGTATTACGCGGAATTTCGCATTTATTCATGGTTGTACTGTATTTGTGATACGGTGAATATGCCGTATAGCATATTCTACATGTGAGTTCACCGCGTAACAAAATGAATGATCGGCAATAACACGCGCCTAACCATCGACAAGGTACAGTGACAAAATATACCGTAGTACACTTTAGATGTACGATGGCACTATTTAACCGATTTGAAGCAAAGACAATATAGATGCAGGTGTGATGTAGGTTTTAAAAATTAATCTTGGGAGTACTTGAAAGATTTCATGTTTAATTTCGTGTGTATTCGTATTGGAGGACATTTAACTTTCTAATAACGTTAAAAGATTTTCGAACAGATTTTTGAACTGTTAATACAGTGCTCGATTTTTTCGTAGTCAATATACCCACGAAAATTGATCGGTTGGAAAATGTTGGGTTTTTCACATTTCCTTTGATCATTTTTTCCCCTGTTGCCTAAGAGAGTCGATTGTTTTTATGAGAATGTGTTTCTCTATACTACACAATTTAGGACGGGTGGAGATTTATTGTAATTTAAAAAAATCAGAAATGTGCGTTGTCAACTTGAATGTACGTTGTCCCTGTAATTGAGATTCATGAGATACGCGCTATATTAACAATGCAATGATTTCATTTCAAAATTCATTAAGGTTTTTATAAGTAACAAGTGATCTTTAACGAACATGTTCAGGTATCCTTTTTGCTTTTTCATTTCATGAAAGTATTGTTGTGGTGGTGGTTAATTTGTGCCCATTTCCAGCCCAAACTCCCGTCCAGTGTCTCGGAATAGAATATGTTGAAGACTCTGATAGATAGATCTACTGATCTATACTAAGCTTATTGAATATGACTTTTTAAAATCCCGTTTATGATATATCTGGAGTTTCAATAGTTCAATCAAATTGAAGTAATTCTGTAATCGTTCTGTCTTAATTTTAAATGCATCTGACCCCCCTCTCTGTTAGTGTTATGAAAAATACGTTGTGCTCATTAGGGTTAACTATGAATTGAGTAAGTTCAATGGGACAACGTACATTCGAGTTGACAACATACACTTATGATTTTTTGAATTATAGCCAAAATGTTAATACTTATTAAATCTCCACCAGACCTTAATTGTGCTGTTTAAAGAAACATATTCTCATAAAAATCTTCAACATTCTTAGACGACAGGGAGGAAATGATCAAAGGAAATGTGTAAAAACACAACATTTTCCGACCGACCAATTAAATGGGTAGATTGACTAGGAAAAAAATCGAGCACTGTTCGAAAAACTTTCAACGTTATTAGAAAGTTAAATGTCTTCCTAAACAAATACACAAAAAACTAGAAAAACAGCAACTCCACGGAGTAGCAAATCCCACCTAACAAAAACATGTTTTGATAAATAGCGGCAATATAAAATTTGGGCCAAATCCATCCACTGGTATTTGAATTATCAAAGATTATGTTATTATGAAACATGGTTGCCATTTTGAAATTCAGCTGTCATCTTTAGATTTCTTCTTTAGCAAAGCTCCTCTGTCATAAGGCATCAGCATATAGAATTTAATCCAAATCCATCAACTGGTACTTGATCGAGTTATCAAAAATTACATGTTTAATTAAAATGGTGGAGATTTCAATATATATTTTTTGTAATTGTAAAATTTATTATAGTGTCTTGGGTAAAATTATACATAAAATATCAATTAAAACGAACCCCGGGCCGACATCGGCCTATAAGACACCTGTCTTATCTATATAGAACCCGCTCCCTGGTCCTGAGCATTTGGCCACAGGCCCTGGCAACGTATAGGTAGATTCCAGGCTCACTCATAAGTATTTTAAATTGTTCTTCGTGATTTTCTGGAAATAATGTTAATTTAGATGTCACTTTATGCAACATATTCAAGCCACCTTGAAAATTTCTTCTCAAGCAGAGCTCCTTTTTCCCTCAACATCAGCATATAAAATTGAAACCAAATCCATCCACTGGTATTTGAGTTATCAATGATTACGTTTTTTACGAAAAATAGCAGCCATTTTGAAATTCAGTGGCCATCTTGAAAATGTCTTCTCGGGCAGAATTTCTTTGTCTCTAGGCATCAGCATATAGAATTTGAACCAAATCCATAAACCGGTATCTGAGTTATCAAAGGTTACGTTATTCTATGAAAAATGGCGGCCATTTTGAAATTTAGCTGCCTATGCCTATGTATGTATAGAGCTCCTATGTCCCTAGTCATCAGCATGTAAAATTTGAACCAAATCCATTGAATGGTATTGGTATGGTAAAAAAAACTAAAAGTTGTCAAAGATAACGTTTTTTACGAAAAATGGCCGCCATTTTGAAATATAGCGGCCACCTTGAAAATGTCTTCTTGAGCAAGGTTCTTTTGTACCCAGGCAATAGCATATAAGATTTGAACCAAATCCATCTACTACTATTTGAGATATCAAAGATTATATTTTTTCCGAAAAATGGCCGCCATTTTGAATTTAGCGGCCATATTGAAAATTCCTTCCCGAGCGGAGGTCCTACTACCATAAGGAATAAGCCTATAAAATTTGAATGAAATCCGTCGACCGGTATTTGAGTTATTGCCCGGACACACGAACGGACGGACGAACGTCTTTTCTATATCCCCCTCGAACTTCGTTCGGTGGGATAATCAAACATGAAATCCTTATTGCCCGGGCACACAAACGGACGGACGAACGTCTTTTCTATATCCCCCTCGAACTTCGTTCGGTGGGATAATCAAACATGAAAGCCTTAATGCATTCCTCAGATTATTTTCTAAAACCTACATCAAACCTACATCATTGTCTTTGCTTCAAATCAGTTAAATAGTGACATCGTACATCTAAAGTGTACTCCGGTATATTTTGTCACTGTACCTTGTCGATGGTTAGGCGTGAATAACGATTTAAGATTTAATTCTTAGTATTTCTTTCGAAAAAATAATTTCATTCTGGGTCAGAATGAACCATATAAATAACATAATCTTCCAAGCAGGGGTCATAATTTTAACACTAGAATGTAAAACAAGGTTACATCCCTCACATTCAAGATCTAATCGTTTTTCCTAATTCGTCTTACATATACAATTACTGCACGTCTGTTAGAAGTGTAATATAATGACTAGGTTTTACGTCCTTCTATTTGGAGTGATTTAATTAATTACAAACATAAGATTGTGTCACGAATATTGCGTAGATGGCATATACGTAACATAACTCATTTTCAAAATAGACAGTTACTTTTGGTTTATATTACAAAAAATGAATCTCATTGTTTTTTCTGTTTATTTAGGTTTATATATTTTATTAGTCTTTAGTGTTGGGGAGACCGGGGCAAACGGGAGAATGATTTTTCTCAAGCTCTTGTAATGATGAAAGCGTTTGTCAATAGCGTCATCATTGATTGTGGTGTCGGATGCCATCTTGAGAAATTGCAGACATCAGGAACGCATTGGAACCATCTAAGGGATAATTTAATATTTAGAGCATCTTGATTAATCATATATCTCTTTCAATAAATTACATGTAAATCAAAACGTGTCTGTAGTCTAGAGCATACCCAAAATGCTGATTTTAACATCTTATGTATATATTTCCCTAAATTAATGAAATAGAATTAAGAATGCAGGGATAAAGCGGAAATGTAAAAGAAATATGGCTGATAGTATGGTTTAAAATGTATTCACACATACCAAGGAGGATTGGCTCCCAGGATCGAAACTCGATATTTTCCAACAATGAAAACGTCGAAATGTCGTTATTTTCTGAAATTAAAACCGACTATAAATTCAAAATAAACAGTTCAAAAGATTCGAACCAATATCTCGATCGTTTCTTGTGAGTTTTGGAATTTTTCGTTTGGAAATAAGACCAAAATTCACGATTTAAATGTTGAAGTGAACAAAATGGCGGCTGTTTGAATTCGAATTTTGTATTACGACATACCCATATATGGGACAGAATATCGGTGGTGCACTCTGGGAGCCAATCCTCCTTGCACACATACTGTAGCTAGACAAAGTGTGTCTGATTCCAGCCAATTGGAACACAGTATTTCATAACTGCGTTGGATTATATAACCAATCACCACACTCAAGGTCATTCGTTCGAACGGTTATCAAGGTGATAACTTGACTCTAAACATTAAAATGAATGCTTTGTCAACTTGACACTGACAAAAGCTTTCATTGAAAATATGTTCTTTTGTGATTTTGTATCTTTTAGGTGATGTCGTACTAAACATTTTTATATATGTGTAAAAGAATGTAAGCCCAAGACGTAATGCATTGTGGCGGATTCATTCCACTCAGACGTTGTTTGCTAAATTTTGCATTCCAGCTGCGTGGTCATGCGAAGATTTAAAAACAACACGTATCGTATCTTTTAGGTGATTTCGTAGAAAATATTTTGTAATGTGTGAAAAGAATTAAAGCCCAAGACTTGATTCATTGTAACCGATTCATTCCACTCAGACGTTGTTTCCTAAATTTTGCATTCCTGCTGCGTGGACATGCGAAGATTTAAAAAAACAACAATTCAGATGAATGATCCAGTCCACAATACAGCCGAGTCCAGGACTTAAATCCTTAAAACTGTGTCCGTATACTCTTCTACTTGAGTGGGGTTGATCCTTTAAGATGCAACATGATATTGAAATAACCTGAACTTTGAATCGATAAAAATTAACATGCTCAAGTTACGTTACCATGCGTTACGTCTAGCTGTTTCAAGATAAAAAATGATGTTTATAAATATCATCTAAGGTAATGGTGGTTCCCATCTTTTTATTTGTTAAAATCAATGTAACAATTATACAGGTTACAGTAACCATGACTCCCCCATCTATAGGGAGTATTAGGTGCCACATAATGGTAAATTATACATTTTTATTTCAGATTACAAAATAATAGATAAAAATGGATCGTGGGGGCGATGACGATATGAGGTCGGAGCTGAGGGACTACCAGATGCAGGCCAACGCTGTCACTGACCAATCACTGGACAGCACACGGCGCATGCTCCAAATGTCCGAGGAAAGCCAGGATGTAGGTCAGTGTGACATAACATGAACTCCTATCTATCTTTGGAGAAAAGATATAAAACTTACAATATTTTATCTCTAATATATGTAGGCCTAAATACATTTAATTTGTTCTCCGAAGTACAACGTTCAGCATGTTTTCGTTTAAAGTGGCTATTTTGTTTTGTAGAACGGTTATTATCACGATTTACTTTCAGGTGTGAAAACATTGGTTATGTTAGATGAACAGGGGGAACAACTCAATCGTATAGAAGATGGTGTTGAAAAGATTAACGCTGACGTAAAAGTTGCGGAAGCAAATCTCCGTCAAATGGAGAAGTGTTGCGGCTTATGTCTATGTCCACCGTGGAAAAGAATTCCAAGTAAAGACTCTGAATTCAACAGTTGGCAGCCTAATAAGGACGGGGAGCCGAATACAAAAGGTCCTCAGGCCAGGATGGAAGATAAACGAGGGCAGTACGATAGTGGCCCGGGTGGAGGGTACATTACTCGTGTAACTAACGATGCTCGGGAGGATGAAATGGAAGAGAACTTGCAACAGGTTGGGGGGATTGTAGGCAACCTAAAAATGATGGCTATGGATATGGGCAATACAATTGATAGTCAAAACAAGCAATTGGACAGAACCACACACAAAGCAAATGTCGCTGATGACAGAGTTAAAGGTGCCAATCAAAGAGCGATGAAGTTGATAAAATAAAACAGCGCTCAAAAATAAATCATATTATTATGGTATCATGAAATTTGAAGATTCGCCACGAATATTGGCTATAAACAAAGATATACTCCATTTGTGTTGGCCCGTGATATTCGATATTATTTATAGGAGAAAAACATTCCAACTACTCACATGTCTCGAAAAGTTAATGCATAGCTACAACGACATTTTAAGGAAAGTTATGCCATATAGTAAATACCATATACACTGTATTTAAATATTGCACCTAGACTATGTGTAAAAGTAAGATGCTCTTCTTCATCTTAGGTCTCAATGTAAAAATATAATACAACTGTATACCCATGTATAAGAGAACATTGTTCTAAAACCACATGTCATTGTCCCGTGTATGTACTTATAAAAGTCCTTTAATATAGCCAATCTCATTTAATGTCTAGAAATGCCCTACAAGTTCGTCTCAATTTGTCATTCATTCTTTTCTTCATCCAATGTCATTCGCAATTGCAATTTGCTTTGACCAAGTATTGGGTATTGTACTGTAACTTCAGTAATGGCAAGTAGCCACCGAGTTGAATATAATCCATAGATTACGCTCAATAAATAGTCAATATCCTAAAATACAATAGCCATAAATACAGTTCTGAGTTCTATCAACTGTTTTGCAATCGTTTTAGTCGTATTTGTTGCATCTTAAGACCATGAGACCCGATTTCTAGCTTTGTCATTTAATAAGTGAAATGTTTGTCTAACGATAGGTGGATAACCAAGGTTTGAAGCTTGTTACGCGGTATATGGCATACATTCATGGTTGCGCAGTATTTGTGATACGGGTGAATATGCCATACTCACCTGCGGTATATGGCATATTCCGCAGGTGAGTATGCGATATTCCGCAGTGAATATGCGATATATTGAGTTCAGTGAATACCCGATACTCACCTGCGGAATACGTCATACTCACTTGCGGAATATGCCATATACCGCAGGTAAATATGACATATATCGCAGGTGAAAACGTGATACAGAAAGCCTTGATTTGATTGGTTGCGAGAGTCGACTCTAAATGTAAAACTACGCTGGATTTCTTACCAATATAGTTAGTGCGTCGAGTACTTATATATGAATCCTGGATTGATTGAGTAAGTTTATTACGTGAGATTGGTGACTGATACTTCTGCTAAGTTAATATATTCGATACACAGTACTGTTGATTCAGTAATCATTACAATAATTTATAAAGTTTTACTTGTTCGTTCAATCGATGCAATTGACAATTGTGTACTTCCGTATCACGTTCTCATTGGTTAGTGTGTATGCCATATACAGCAGGTGAATCTGTCATACACCGCAAGTGAATATGTCATATTCGTTGCGGAATATGACATATTTTTGTATCGTGTTTACCGCGTAACAAAGTTTTGGTTTTGAAAATAAAACTGGTAAGCGAGTATGGCACCAGCGAGATAAAAATATGTAGAACTGGCTCGGTGTATTCACCAAATCAAGACCAGTGTACAAGTTATTGACAACTCAAAAGAGTTGAACAGCTTTTTATACTATCTATTAGCTAGTATACATAAATTCGACAATTTTGGGCGAACAGCAAGTGATACAAGTAACGGCCTGCATCCCATGAAGCATACTCCACCTCTATTCTTATTTATGAGTGAAGATGGGCTAAATCCATGAGTGGATAAAAACCATTTTACAAGGAGTACCATTTAAAGAAGTTTAATGCACAATGGGGAAGAAAGGTAAAGTTTTGAAAGGGGTGTATTTAAAAAATCCATTTAACAGTTTAATTTCTCCACACTAGGGTTCATTTGTGATACTATTTCTCAAATCCATAAACCTTGTGAAAGAACACTTTAGAAACAATCAGAGCACCCAGGATCTAAGATGTGCATGGGCACCATGGGCCTTTAAAGCCCATGTGGGCACTAAGCAGCTAGAGGATTGCAAGACACATTTGTGGACACTACGGCAGTTCTTCTACCTATCGGTATCACCTAGTCCTGCATTTCAAAAGTTCCATGCTCGCTTCAACCACATATAACAATATTGTCTTCCACTTTCTACACTGGTACTACCTTGAAACAAAAACTACCCATTGAAGGTGTATTCTAACTGCATTTAAGCCTCGACGAACATTTTCTACAACACACAATTCTATAATGACCACATACCAGTATTCGATATGTTTACAATATGAATGTTCCAATCGTCCAAAAACAATAAATTGCATTTTCCAACTTTCTATTTTTGCAAATCTTAAAGAGATCGAGTCGTCCAGATTTCTATTCTGGACAATCAGTAATGTCCCAATATAATTGCTCATAAAACATCAGATATACCTTTAATATCTTGAGACCAAATCATAAGCAAGATATCGACAATATATTGAGGATATCAACAGGGCAACCAAAAGAACAACCAACTGTCAGAATTGAACGCAATAAGTCGAAAACGGAATACAATGTTTTTGGGGATTTATTTATATTTTAACCCCTTAGAAGTAATAAACATGGCTTCTCTAAGCCAAAATAATCTGAAGGAAAAAGCCAATCAGATTGGGACAAATTTGGGCGGGCTTTTTAAATTTGAATTTGAATTTCTATTGATGTAAGTGGAAATTCATGGCTAGGAACAATCATCGAATTGATACTGTTAACGAATTAACTCAAGCCTCAGAATTGATAGTTGATAAACAAACTTGTTTTACATCAAATAACACGAAAAACCAGGGGGTTACTCTAATTGTGTTTTTAGGAGACCCGATCTCTTTAAGTAAGATCCGGATGGCTGCGGCAATAAACATCAATATATTGATATGACCTATTTAACATCTTCTTGGAATACCGATTGCTACGGAATGGTAACAAATGCAATGTATATATCAGTTCCCATTTTAAATTGCAATTTATAATTGTAATTACATTCAAAGGGAGAAATAGTATGAATGCTCTAATTGTGCGAGCACTGTTCTCTCCAACCATACCAAGAGCTGATATTATATTGTTTGTTGAAAGAAGTATCTTGTCTCCTTTCATGAAGGACTGTACACAGTTTGCAAATATTATGAGGTTGATACAAACCAACTGTGATTTTAACCCTGTGACGTTCAGTCCATTTGAAGTATGAATTGTAGAGTGTTTCGTTTCGAGACACTTTTGTAATGTACAAAGCTAAATCGTTTACCGAATTGAAGGCATTTGCTTGAATAAATGAGTTTGGAGGTAGAATTTTATTATATTCTACTTTTGACCCTCGTACTATTGGTATTAGATTCTCAAGTAATGCATTTTTCCACACTTTTTCTGTGATGTAGTCCTTGCAATCGGCATTCTCGAGGGCCAGGTAAAACATATATGGCTGTGTCCCACCTGAAAGTGCAAAACAAAGCACATATATTAGTAAGTATTCAAATCTATATGGTGTTACTCTGATAGTAAAATATCTCGAACAAATGCATAGGCCCAGGGGACAAGGAACCCATATACGGTTAACAGTGTTCTACCTGAAAGTAGTGACATCTATACAAACCTAGAAAAGCATATTTTAAATACATTAATTGACGGATGCCGAAGATACACGTACATCACGAGTTCACAATTTTTTGTAGACATTCAAAAGTACGCATTTATGCAGATGCAGTGTAGAACTAAGATATGAAAATTTAGGTTGAATAGACATTGGAATTTAGATTAAATGTAGGCATGGAATTTGGGAATTTATGTTAAATGTAGGCATGGAATGTGTTCAACTTACATTTTCTGTAACGCGCACAGGGTTTTCCACATTTTCCAAATATATCAACTTTTATATGTTTTTGTAGCTCTTTCACAAACTGCATCCTCTTATTCTTTGTATTACAGTGACTTACAGTCCAGAGAATAGTAGCATTCTTGTCCCTTTCATCACGTCTATTTTCAATGTAATAATTCCTCCTTGGACTTCTAGGTTTTAGATTTGTTTTTGAAGAAATATATTGCCCATAAGGCAAAGGTACATCAGAGTCTAGTTTGTATGTAGCTGTAAGGTTAAAGAAACCGTCGAATTTCGTCAAGTTCAGTTGTTTGGAGAAGGTATGCCTTGTTGGATTTTCTAACGAAAAAAAAATATAGTTCTGCCAAAAGAAACGAATCGGAGGTATGTCCAAACTGTTAAAGTCACCGCTCCACACGTGGAATAAGACCGCATCACTTGTTGATATCCCTAATTTGGATTTATCGTGGTGAAAACTACAGCGATTAACAGAGCACTTTGCGGAAAAGTTTAAAAGTCCGGAGTAATATGTAGTCCATATGAGAATTTTTATTTCGTCGTTGTTGTTTTTGTTATACGTAGACTTTTCGTTATGTTGTAGTTTTTCGGTAGTAAAATCATGTGCTCGATATCTCGGGTTAGTCGATTTCAGCGTGATAGATAAGTTTAGACACACCAAGCATATTACTGTGAAAGCCACGCAGAACAGAAAGACTAGCTCCGTCTGAAACAAAAAGTGATTATGTGACATATTACCTTTAGTATCACTAAATCAGTTTAATTGTATATTGAATGATTGACCCTGTATAAAATATTCAACTTTCTGCGAATTTTTGCGCCTATTATTGAAATATTGATTATCTTCCATATCTTAAAAAGTAAGCAGGATAGTATCACAATTGTTGTGGCACAACCCATGTTTCCAGGGTCAGTAAATAAATAAACTAGAGAGTGTGGAGAATTTAAACATGCGGGCTACTGTGTGATGTCTGTATACTGTTCAAATGGTTCAAATGGAACACTGATATAAGATTCATTTTTGCCATGAAAACAATACTAGATATTGCTTAGATTTAAGTTGACAGTTGATGTAAGTTAATTTGGGCATGTTTAGTGATATTGTCTTTAAAAATGATATGGACCGTGCCGCCATCACCTTGGTTACCATAGCAACCGTAAAATGTTAAGTACTAATCATAAATATATGAAAACTTAACGGTGTAAGGAAATAAGATGTGGGCACATACTTACCAAATATGAACAAGATTGGTTCATTAATTTCATAATTAGATATGTCTGTGCAAAACTTTTTGAACAACCCTTGTATTTTTCAAACAGGAATCACTCCTTCCCCACATTTTCTTCATCTTCCAGTTTTGCACAAAGAGTGCACTTTTGTGCCTAGAAGACTGGTGAGAAGATCTGTTTTGTAAAATGTACAGTGCTCACCATAAATAAATGACACCTGGATTTGTTGGAATGAGGATTTCCCATGTTAAAAAGAAGAGAATTTTCAAGAGGCTACACATCAGTGGATGAGAGTATACAATATGTAAAAATAAAAAACTTAAGGTAACGGTAAAGTTAATCTAAAGTACAAAAATGGCAGCCATATTTTTGGGGTAAAGTCAAAAAAATTGTATCGATTTTCCTTATATGAGAATGCATTATGACTAAAGAGATATGTCAAAGAAAACTTCACATTTAAACGCATTTTTCATAACTATGAATTGGAGGTGCATGGGTCCCCAAAGCTAGCATGAACACCGTGAAATGAGGCTAATTTTTTAAAATTTCAAGGAGTAGCCTTGCAACAGTCACACATTTGCAAGAATTCAAAATTTCCACAAATCATCTTACCTCACCAAGGAACATCGAAGGAGCGTGAAGATGTGCACTTCTTGCATAGATAGAGTATGATGGAGCTCAAACCATAGTTCCTTATAAATATTTCATGTCAACCATTTTGTTTGCCGGAACTACTTCTAGACTTCCTGATTAATCCTCATACAAGTTTTGTGACTTCACCAAATGGCATGGATTACCACTAGTATATTTTATATTGTAAAATAACAGCATAATAATCATGATAGATAGATGATTGAGGCTTTATAAATGATAAACAATGGATACACGAGTGAGGATTACTTTAGACTAGAAAATAGTCCCAGCAAACAAAATGGTGGACATGAAATATTTAGAATTCACAATGGTTTGAGCTTTATAATACTCTAACAATATAAGAAGTACATATTTCCATGCTCCTTTGATGTTCCTTGATAAGTTAGGATGATTTGTGGAAATTTTGAGTCTTACAAATGTGTCTCTGTTGCAATTCTACTCCTTGAAATGTTAAAAAGTTATCCTCACTTCACTGTCTCCATGCTAGCTTTAGGGACCCATGCACCTCCAATTCAAGTTATAAAAAATGTGTTTGAGTGTGAAGTTTGCTTTGACATGTCTCTTTAGTCAGGAAATGCATTCACATATAAGGAAAATAGATACAAAATCTTGTGACTTTATCAAAAAATATGGCTGCCATTTTTGTACTTTTGATTAATTTTACCGCTACCTTAAGGTGCCATGATACTTAACAGGAAATGACAAGAATTTTGCATTTTTAGACATTTTTTGAACAAAGATACAGAGTTCTGTTTTGACCTCCAGTCAATTCAACTAATTCCACATACCATTTACAGATCCAGGATCACAATGTTCATGGTCAGGATGATTCTAAACATGATGAAATTACCTTTTCAGCTCTCTGAAAATGTGACTGAAAATAGCTAAAAGTAGGAGGTAGGAAAGGTCACTGAACAGAATCTTTTGAATTTTTCAGAAAATGTGCCCAATATATTGCTCTAAATGATACAATCTTTGAAAATTTGATATCATTCATAGAAAAATAAAAAATAAATAAAAAAACTGATTTGAAAAGCGATCTATTTTCCTTTTTATGACCGCCATTTTTGTTTCAGACAATTTTCTGAAATTTCAAAGAATGTATCAGTTAGAGCATTATTTTGGGCACATTTTCTGAAAAATTCAAAAAAGGTCTTAAGGTTCAGCTGGAAAGTAACATTTTGGTAAAAAATTGCTATACCTGCACATTGTTATTTTCTCGTACAAAATTAAGTATGAAGTCACGTGTGTATTTCCTTGCTTCAGGAAAGGATCATTACACTGTCTATTTTTAGTAAACCTGGAAACAGGTCAATGGTAGTTCCTGTGTTGTCTGAAAACTTTGAAAGAAAATTTGGAAAAATAGAAAGTGTGAAATATCGGAATTTCCTGGAGTTCCCATTGAACTCCTACCAGATATTCTAAAAGAAGACAATGCAATGATACTTTCCTGAAAAAAGCAAGGAAATTGACACATGCCTTCATACTTTTCCTGTGTTGTCTGAAAACTTTGAAAGAAAATTTGGAAAAATAGAAAGTGTGAAATATCGGAATTTCCTGGAGTTCAATCCAGATATTCTAAAAGAAGACAATGCAATGATACTTTCCTGAAAAAAGCAAGGAAATTGACACATGCCTTCATACTTTATTTTGTACCAGAAAATAACATGTGCAGGTATAGCAATTTTTTGCCAAAATGTTACTTTCCAGCTGTACCTTAAGGCCCCAAAAAGTGGGCCTTTTTGGTCATTACTGGGCCTTTTAAGGAAGTACACACATGCCTTCATACTTAATTTTGTACCAGAAAATAACATGTGTAGGTATAGCAATTTTTTACCAAAATGTTACTTTCCAGCTGAGCCTTAAGGTCAGGGTGCATGATGAGAAATTTTCTGCATCCCTCAATTGAGTCACATGTTATTTTTCAAACAAGATTCACTCCTTCCCCACATTGTCTACATCTTCCAGGTTTGCACAAAGAGTGCACTTATGTGCCTAGAGAAGACTTGTGAGAAGATTTATTTTGTAAAATGTATAAAAAACGAGAAAATTCAGTGAAAAAAATTTCTGAAAATTTTCTGAATTTTTTCACTGAATTTTCTTGTTATTTATTCACTTTATCAAACCATTCTTCTCACAGGTCTTTTCTAGGCACATACGTGCACTCTTTGTGCAAACCTGGAAGATGTAGACAATGTGGGGAAGGAGTGATTCTTGTTTGCAAAATAACATGTGACTCAATTGAGGGATGCAGAAAATTTCTCATCATGCACCCTGACCTTAAGGCTCAGCTGGAAAGTAACATTTTGGTAAAAAATTGCTATATCTAGAGTCCATTTCACTGCTTCATTTCGTCAGTAGAACGGCAAAAATAAGAAATTGGGACACCATTGTGCAATAATATATGGAAAAGTATATTCATAATGTACATGAATGACATTTGTATATCTTGGATTGCTTCTAGTTTGGCTTATAATGTGTGTGGCCTCTTATATTTGGATGTTCCTCTGCCATGTTATTTTCAATAAGATTAACATGGCTGAAATTCTTCAAATTACAAGACGGCACAGGCTTATTGCACAAAAAACTAAAAAATCTGAAATATAGAAATGTCATTCATGTACATTATGAATATACTTTTCCATATATTATTGCACAATGGTCTCCCAATTTCTTATTTTTGCCGTTCTACTGACGAAATGAAGCAGTGAAATGAACTCTACACATGTTATTTTCTGGTACAAAATTAAGTATGAAGGCATGTGTGTATTTCCTTGCTTTTTTCAGGAAAGTATCATTACAATGTCTACTTTTAGTAAACCTGGAATGGGTCAATGGTAGCTCCTGTGGTGTCTGGAAACTTTGAAAGAAAATTTGGAAAAATAGAAAGTGTGAAATATCAGAATTTCCTGGAGTTCCCATTGAACTCCTACTAGATATTCTAAAAGAAGACAATGTAATGATACTTTCCTGAAAAAAGCAAGGAAATTGACACATGGCTTCATACTTTATTTTGTACCAGAAAATAACATGTGCAGGTATAGCAATGTTTTACCAAATGTTATTTTCCAGCTGTACATTAAGGTCAGGGTGCATGATGGGAAATTTTCTGCATTCCTCAATTGAGTCACATGTTATTTTTCAAACAAGAATCACTCCTTCCCCAGAGAGTCTATATCTTCCAGGTTTGCACAAATAGTGATCTTATGTGCCTAGAAAAGACTTGTGAGAAGAATGTTTTGATAAAGTGTATAAAAAACAAGAAAATTCAGTGAAAAAATTCAGAAAATTTTCAGAAATTCTTTTCACTGAATTTTCTCGTTTTTTATACATTTTACAAAACAAATCTTCTCACAAGGCTTTTCTAGGCACATAAGTGCACTCTTTGTGCAAACCTGGAAGATGTAGACAATGTGGGGAAGGAGTTATTCTTGTTTGAAAAATAACATGTGACTCAATTGAGGAATGCAGAAAATTTCCCAACATGCACCCTGTCCTTAAGGTCTCATGGAAGTTAACAGGAAGTGACAAAACAAAAAATGACAAAGCCATGCTGGATTTTGAAAATTTTTTGAACCAAGATAACAGAGTTCTGTTTGGACCTCCAGTCAGTTTAACTAGTTCCAAATATCATTTACATGACCAGGAACACAGTTGAAATGGTCAGAATGACCATAAACATGATAGAATAACCTTTTCAGCCCTCTGAAAATGTGACTAAAAAATAGCTAAGAGTAGGTGCTCAGGAAAGGTCACTGAACAGAATCTTTTGACTTTTTCAGAAAATGTGCCCAATATATTGCTCTAAATGATACAATTCAAAAAAATTTGATATCATTCTTAGAAAAAGAAAAAATTGAAAAAAACTGAATTGAAAATCGATCTATTTTCCTTTTTACTACAGCCATTATTGTTTCAGACGATTTTTTAAAATTTCAAAGATTGTGTCATTTAGAGCAATATATTGGACACATATTCTGAAAAAATCAAAAGATTCTGTTCATTGACCTTTCCTGAGCACCTACTTTTAGCTATTTTTCAGTCACATTTTCAGAGGGCTAAAAAGGTTATTTTATCATGTTTATGGTCATTCTGACCCTTTCAATTGTGTTCCTGGTCATGTAAATGATATTTGGAACTAGTTAAACTGACTGGAGGTCCAAACAGAACTCTGTTATCTTGGTTCAAAAAATTTTCAAAATCCAGCATGGCTTTGTCATTTTTTGTTTTGTCATTTCCTGTTAACTTCCATGAGACCTTAAGGTACATCTGGAAAGTAACATTTTGGTAAAAAATTGCTATACCTGCACATGTTATTTTCTGGTACAAAATAAAGTATGAAGGCATGTATCAATTTTTCTGCTTTTTTCAGGAAAGAATCATTACATTGTCTTCTTTTAGAATATCTGGCAGGCGTTCAAAGGGAACTCCAGGGAATTCTGATATTTCACACTTCCTGTTTTTCCAAATTTTCTTTCAAAGTTTCCAGACAACACAGCAGCTACCATTGACCTGTTTCCAGGTTTACTTAAAGTAGACAATGTAATCATACTTTCCTGAAAAAAGCAAGGAAATACACACATGCCTTCATACTTAATTTTGTACCAGAAAATAACATGTGCAGGTATAGCAGTTTTTTACCAAAATGTTACTTTCCAGCTGAACCTTAAGGCCTTATCTTTTAATTCAGGCCAAATTTTGAAGAAAATGGGCCTCAAAATTTCAAAATTTGGGACCGCTTTTGGGTTTTAGGGGCCCAACATTTTTTCCCCTCAAGCGCGGAAGTTCTTTTCTCTGACCTGAAATTTGCCCCCCCCCCTTGTTGGTTCCCAGATCCGCCCCTGGGTGCTATCTACAGGTTGGATCCATTCCCTGTGATCTGAATCTTACCATCTGGAGTAAGCCATCCTCTACTTTCTGCTTCATGTTGATTGTGACTCATCACTTTTAGAAATTCCCTGTATAGCAAACATTGTATCCAGGTCAATGTATATCATTGATAGTATAGTAGACACAAAGAGCTATTATAGGGTTTTTTAGTTATTATAGCGTTTCTAGGAATAACTTTTTAATCCCCGATGTAATCCCATGCCATGTATAAATAAAATGGACCCATGGGTGATGTGAGCCGTTCCGACGTATGCTATTGGTTGAAAACATATGTATAGGAAACTATTCACATAATCACATAACTAACTAATTAGTGATTGGAGCACTTGAGAGTGTAATATTTCTCAAACAATCAACTAGAGGCAGTAAATAATGTCATTATGCTTCATAAAATACATAATGCGTACAAAGACGTAGGGGGTTTCAATGTTCAGCACGTCTATTTGTTATTTATGATTTAGGCCCCGCAAAAAGTTTTTCAATAGGACCTTTTCAGGAAACTCTATTTTGTAGAAAAAAGTTAGATATTGCAACATGTCATATCATCACACGATCCGATGAATTGTTTGGAATGGGTTGATGCCCTTGAAGAACATTTCTCAAAGATGTAAACCAATATTCTACCTTACTAGCATCCCTAGGGATGTCATTGAAGACCATTCACTCTTAAAAATGAATTACTTGAGTATTTCCCAAATATTTCCCAAGTATAAAAATTACTTAAAGTTAAATACTTAGTTTTACTTCATTTTACTTAGGTTTAACTTAGATTGTCATTTTGAGGTTTTTAATTGCTTAATTATGTAAATGAGTATTACAATTACTACAGTAAGTATTTCAATTTCTCTCCTTGCATTAGTAAATTCACCATAAATGAATTACTTAAAAATTACTTAAAAATTATTCAGTAGTTCAAGATTATTTAAGTAATTTTTGACTTAAAATGAGTAGTACAATTTCTCAATATAAGGAAATCCAAGTAATAATTTTTAAGAGTGTTGGGATCACATCAAGAAACGTAATCAGCTTAAGTCTATGTCGATGCATTAGACATGAGAATTTTTGTTATAATTTGCAATTAAATTTTTTTATCCACAAAACAGCAATATGTTGCAAACAGAATGCCTCTGTCCCAAATGTGAATATGGGGTAGGGTGAATATGTGGTGAAACTCAATATGTAAAAAGGTCCAGATGGGTCTTGATTGTGCTATCCTATGGTATAGAGCCTCTTTAAAGGGTCTATTTCTTCAATAAGATATTTTCTAATTATTGAATCATAAATTCATTTTGGGACAGGGACATTCTGTTTGCAACATATTGCTGTTTTGTGGATAATAATTTTTATTGCAAATTACAGCAAAAATCCTCATTTCTAATGCACTGACATATACAGGGTGACCCAAAAAAATGCAACCCTCAATTTCTTCTATATTTTATTGCTCTGAGATTTGGCACACAAGGACTTCATTCAATGTGGGATCCTCTGGCAAAGTTTTAATAATCATAGTCTTATATTGATAGAGTTATGGTTGTTTCAAAATATGCTCCAGATGTCGTCAATGTCGTTGAAAACAAACTTGCTATGTTCAAGGAAAACTGTTCACAACACGGATGCATTTGCAGCCATTGCTTATTGGAGTTCTGCAATTGCGGTAGGGTTATTTTCATACACATTATCCTTTAAATAACCCCATTTATAGAAGTCAGGGGCATTAAGATCAAGACTGTGGGATGACCATAGGTTCTCCGTCCTAGGAGAGATAATCTTCTCATAGAAATGACTAGTGAGCCAGGCTATGCTATCATTAGAAGTGTGAGGAGTAGCTCCATCCTTCTAGAACCACTGTTCTTGTCTATTGAAGTCTCTATGTCACTCTAGAACTGCCTCGAACTTCCTGGGAACGCCAATATTGCGCTGTGTGTTAACAGTAACAGTGTTGCCATTATCAACCTCAAATCAAAAGGGGCTGATGATTTCATGTTTGGAAATTGGCAGCCCAAGCTGTGCATTTAACAGAATGAAGGGGCCTTTGAAGCATTTCATCTGGAATTTGTGATCCCAGAACACATTATTTCTTGAGTTTACATGTTCAGAAAGAAGGGAATGTGATTCATCCGAAAACCTAACATTGGAAATGGACTACATTTGGAGCATATTTTGGAATGACCATAACTCTATCAATATAAAACTATGATTTTTGAAACTTTGCCAGAGGATCCCACATTGAATGAAGTTCTTGTGTGCCAAATTTCATAGCAATTAACCTCCATTTAAGGGTTGCATTTTTGGGTCACCCTGTACTTTTAAATTAGTAATACTTCGGCCCAACTCTCACTTCCTGTCACTTACATTGTGTCCGGGAAGTAAAGTTATAAGAAATAAATGGTCTAATTTTAAGAGATCTTCCTTTGAGAGGAAATTGCCATCAACATATCTTCCAACTTTCTTTACATGTATTAAAGTTATAGTTATCATGGTTAAACATTTGAGACAACGTTTGAAATTGTATTTTCTATCACCACTTTTTTCCGATATCATATAATTGTTATCACAGTGATACAATGTGAATTAAGAATGTCATTGATCATCAGAACAATGTGATTTCATGATATCTTATGCAAACTCTGAGAAGAAACTCTCTGAATTGATACACGTTGCTGTACCTCAACAATGCAGCAACTCGCAAGGAAGGAAACAAAACGAACAATGGAGTGCATTAACATTGAATCTTTATCATACAATGTCCCATTCATCTGACAAAGCCCATTCAGACTTCTACCCTCATGAAAAAAGAAAACAAGATTGATCGACATTAAAGAAGATTCAACCGAAAGCCAATGTAATCAGCAATCTTAGAGATGGGTAGTAGTGCTTGTGATCACGTCATTGAATCGTGGGTCAAGAGGCACCATGAATGCTTAAGTTATGGCAAAACCGGGAAACAAAACCGGGAAACACTTTATATTGAATGAAATAATCATTGCAAGTAGTATTTCAACACTACTCCCAATGCCGTAATGGTACACAATTTGTTATGATAGGAACCAGGGAACAGAATGTGGTTTGTATTACATATTCTCCACAAACCCATTATTCCCATTTCATTAACAACCATAACTTCATCATTTTGGAACTTTATGTCATAATAGCTACATGATAGTGTTATAATGTCAGTCTACAATCTGTAGTAATGTCATCTCAAAACAGATAATTCTCTTAAAATAAGAGGATTGGTAACATTACTTCCCGGATGTCATGTACTTCCACAGGGACTCGTATTTTATTGTATGTGATGATGATTTTTGAAATCATTAATCACACTTAAGACAACCCTGCAAATTTTTAATCGTAACTAATTCAAATTGATGTGCTCCAGAGTCGGAACTTATAACCATCCGTGTATACATAGGTTGTGATTGCATTTAATTGTGTAATAACGAATAGATCATGATGTTGTTTGAACCAGTTCTGCATGCTAACTTGTGATCGTATCGCACAAATGGCGAGAGACGTTCGTCACTGTAAAGTATATCTGGGAAAAGCATTTATAGAATGACTCTGACTGAAGTTAATGATGACAACTTCAGTTAGAGTCATTCTAAGTGAAGCTGTTTTCTTTAAAACCAATATCGCGAAACCCATATCGTGGTTGTTAGAGCATTTATCTGTGGTTGTTTACAATCGTAGCTTTATAAGTTTGCATGGCGAAACTTTTGGAATACAGATTCAACTTAGTTTTAGGAAATCGGAGGTTTGTCGAAAACAAAAAAAATCGGCAACCATCTTGAATGACGCTAACTGCGGATAGAGTCATGCAGCTGTGGAACAGTGTTTTTGGAATTCAGAAAATACGTATAAAATTGAATGAAGTGCTCTGCACAGAAAACATGAAATCCGTGGATTATTAAGAAAACTAATGCAAAATTGAAAACGCCAGCGTTTCTGTCCTTCCCTGTACAGCAATAAGACTATTTACACAATTTGAGTTCTAAAAAGAAAGATATCGCGAAAGCCAAAGTGACCAGTCTAATTACAACTTTAAGTTTGTCTTGGCACGCGTATCCACGGCGTGCTTAGAGATAACTAGACTCTTACTACACACTGTCCACGCCAGCTCAATGCACGTTTAAGCACGCCTTGAAATCTTAAGACTAGCGAGGGACGTCTAGAAATTATTAGAAATTACACATTTGATGCAGTGTCAATACATATGATGTACAAGTAAACCTGATAATAATGTGATTAACTTGACCCAATTTTTCCATTATTTACCAATATCGATTTGGATTGATCAGTTCACGATGTCCAAGATAGAAATAATCCATTCTTGTCACAGTACTAGGTTGAACTTAAATCCACAAATGAGCTACATTATTTTGACTGATAGTTTATTTAGGTGGAAGGAGGTCGTTATGAAAGGCTGCCAGTTGATAAAAGGGTGTGTCCTTTATGTAATAATGCAATTGAAAATGAAAGACGTGTAATTTTGAACTGTTCTCGTTATGAAGACATCCGTTTCGACTTGTATGCAAACGTTTCTACTATTGTAACTGGTTTCATGAATTTAGATGAAGAGAGTAGATTTCAGTGTTTAATGTCTAATGACAGAATTTGTCTTTCCATTGCAAAAGCCTGTGACCGGATGCTAAAACGACGGGAACATTCTATTTACAAAACATGATTTATATACGTTTTTACAAAAGTGTCTTATAGACCCATAGGGGGCCTGGGGTGATTTTAATAGTGTACTATTGTTTTATTTCTGTAATTGTATTTTAACTCATGACATTATAATAAAATTAAAATAAAAATTAAAATAATACAGACAGTGTGCTAAGACTGTGACCAACGAATGTGATGACCGCGACGCTGTTAGCCGCGATATGTATGCACGTGACGACTGGCTCAACACTAAGTTTACATCAAGATTACAAATCAGACGTGGCACACGAAGATATCATATCCACACTGCCAACTTGATCCATTTGACTTAAAGGTAAAGCTGATATATCGTCGTCCCTACTGCTACCTTGATCTACGACAACTCCAGGAGTTGTGGGATTTCTGTGACGTTCGGTTGAATACAACCCACACGTGAGAATTTGAAGAAATTTCTCTCGGTAAAAATCCAAATTCATGTTGTAGCAAATAAAGTTTAAACAGTTGTTTAAGACACTCATGCATGAAAAAAGTCTTCCAAGTCCCCATAAGTTCTTCGGTGAAGTGTCCGATTCACTGCTCAATGCCGTACCTATTCTGCCGCAGAAATTGAAGCAATACAATCCCCATACAATAACAAAGGGGAGCGCCACCAAAAGGTAGAGACACGATATGAACACAAGATTCAAAGTGATCTTTCTACTTCTGATTCTCTTTTTATTTCTGTGTTTTGAAATTGAATTCATATTGTTTACGGTCATTTTATTTTGTCTTCCCAAGCCCCGGATGATGAAAACATTTATCACAACTAAGATGACTGACGGAAGAGCGTAGTTTAATATATGTATGAGCAAGTATACCAAGGCCTCTCGTCCAGAAGCACCCGGGTCAAATAGGCAATGTTTGTTTTTTGACCCATACACATCGAGGAGTCGATAAACCAACAAGAGGGGTATGAAGATCGTGAATGACAAACATACGATACACCATATTGTTATTTTTGCGTGTCTCGAAGTGACCTTCCTGAACCAATGTGGCCTGGTGATGGCCGTGAACCGTTCCACTGAGTAGGCTACTATCAACCACGATGAGATGAACACACTCACTTGCCACATATATTTGATAGTCTTACACGATCCATCTGATGACGTTATCAATTTCAATACACGGTTGCCAAGGTAGCCCCCCAGTAATCCCTGCCAAATTATCACTCCAATATCGGCAAAAGCTAGGCCTAAAAGGTACAGATTACAAGGATGCTGGCATTTTCTATTAATCCAAAATATATAAACGCTCACAACGTTCCCATAGATTCCGATTACTGAAAATCCGGTCGCTATGTATTGTTCATAAATTAAGAAGGCCTCTACGAATACAGACGTTGCTTTTGAATCCGACGCTGATGTATTTATCGAGACATTTTGAGTTGTGAAGTTCATGCTGTCCCTCCTTTCAACGCAGTCAAATTACTAAGACTACAGTCTACGAATGTAGTCACAAATGAATCACTAATTGAACAAACCTCGTCAAATATAAGCTACATCCATAGAAGTTCCATTTTAATCAGTTATAAATGAAGAGGCTACGATCCGCATCCACTAACTTCCAAGTTGGTATTGCTCAACTGATACACAGTCTAATGGATCTTTGGATGATGAATATATTTGCACATCGACGCTAACCCTTTTCAAATAAAGTAAATACCATTGGACAAATGTAAATCCCATCAGGAGATACAAGTATATAACATTCCAATTAACAAATTAATGCTAGGGTATAGTAATATTCTTTTTTCTAACGATCGGTTACTATTCAGTCATATAATATTCATATCGAATAGCACGATATATCACAGTTTGTTGAAGTCTTGTTAGTACCTGCGTAATCAGTCTGTTTGAATGTGATGAAATCTTTTTTTGGTCTGTAACTTTTCAATCTCCGGATTGACTAACCACATTTAGACGCTAATAACGCAACCTTGCGTATATTGTCAGAATGATGCAATATCATGTTACAAGGACAGGAATATGCTAATGCCTCCGATGGGACCACCTTTTATTATTTGCTTGATGTATAGTATATCCCATTTGTTCGGTAATGCGCAGCATTCTCTGCTCTAGGCAGAAATAAGGTTTCTATTGTAACACAAATAGTCTATTAACTTCATCATATTTCAGTTATTGTGTCCTGAAGCCTCTAAAGCTTACAAATTGCATGTTGCATTATTTCAACATATCGGCCCTTTTCTTGAGGGGGTTGTTTAATCTGCCGCCCCCACCGAGGTGGATTTCGTACCTACCACATCATGAGGGTCTTATTTTCTCAAATTCCCTCGCGATAATTATATCCAGAGTTGATGGAATATCTAATATCTCACAAATCTTGACAAATCTCATCAAAGGTCATACTTAGCTAGGACACCATCGATAGAAATTACGGACGCCAGGAACACACTCCAACTAAGGGGTTGGTTTAAGTTTTAGACCGATCTGATCAATCATAACACTTTCAATAATATAAATTGCTTTTATAATCTACAGAACACACAAGAAACACTGTTCCATAGCTGGATGACTCTAATTGCAGTTAGCGTCACTCAAGATGGTTGCCGAAATTCTTTCGTTTTCGACAAACCTCCGATTTTAGCTCGAGTCATCCTGCTGTGGAACAGTGAGAAAGGAATAATTTATGTTTTTAACATCTCAGGTTATTAGAATAAATGAGTGAAATCTCGCCACATTGCGCAAATAAAGGTTTAATGCACACACAAAACTTAAGAGAAGGCTCTCGTACCACTATACATACATGTGTCTATGTCATTTCGAATTTCGAGCATTGATAAAGTTTACGTCCCTGGGTTTACGTTTACGTAAATTCCTTCTCGAGCAGAGCTTCTGTGCCTCTAGGTAACAGAATATAAGATTTAAACCAAATCGGTAAATTAGACGTATTTCAGTTATCAAATATCACAGTCTTACGAAAAATGGCGACCATTTTGAATTGAGCGGCTATATTCCTTCTCGAGCAGAGTCCTACATGCTAGTAAGTATATTTAGAATCAAATCTGCAGATCGGTATTTGAGTTATCGCCCTATACACAGTCGGACGAACGTACGGAAGGACGGGCCGGCTGCTTTCTATATCCCCCTCGAACTTCGTGCGGAGGGATAATAAGTCCGTTCAAATTACATGAATTTACACCATAATCGGCATGATTCATCAAGATTATCATAGCCTCTGACATAAAGATGGCAGATGTGGTAAAAATATATACCATAGCTACTTTAATTTGCAAGATGGATTTGCTCCCAGTGTTCCAACTCGATATGTTGCCATATGAAGATGTCGTGATTATGATTCGAACTCAAACAGCCGCCATTTTGGTCACTTCAGAATTTGAATCGCAAGTTTTGTTTCCAAACAAAAATAAAAACACACAAGAAGTGATCGATCTAGTATTGGTTCGAATCTTGGACAGTTATGGATTTGTAGTCGAGTCAGTTATAATGTTAGGAAAAACAAACCCAATCCTCTTTGTGAAATAGAGAGCCTGCTAGTTGCCATCTCCATGTCGATCTGCCACCCCCCCCCTCTGGTGGGATTGGAAAATGTGTCATATATGATTTGATTACGCTGTTTTTTGCATAAAAGATGCTAACAAACAGGGGGTGCCGCTGAGATTCAAAATATCTAGGCCTACCCACATCTAGAGATTTGTTTCTTTAAAAAGTGATCCACATCAAGGGTTTTTATTGAAAAATTGACCCACTTCTAGGTAATTTTTAAAAAACAAGACCTACTTCTGCCGATTTTTTTCAACTGAGATTTTCAAAAAGTAGACCCAGCTATAGGGATTTCCAGACCCATATCTAGGTTTTTTCTTCCAAATTGGACCCACATCTTGTGGTTTTTCGGTGAAAATTGATCCACTTTGCGGCCCGTGCGATAAAGCCAATACATGGGAGTCCCCCCCCCCCGGTGGTATGCGAGTGGCGAATCCAGAAATTAACAAGGGGGAGGGGCAAATTTTATAGTCTGGAAAAAATTCCCATATGCGATGCAAATCGTTTTGAAAAATTAAGGCAAAATTATGTCCAAAAGGCCCATTTTTGAGGCTCTACAAAATCTTGGGAGTCAAAAACCAAAAACAATTCTGGGCCCATTGTATGCAACTTCCGAGGTTTTATGATTGCCTTGGGGTTTCAAATTTGAAAAACGCTTACTGTAGCCTACACAGTGCCAAGAAAATATCTTATGTTGTATTTTTCATATGATAGGCCTACAGAAAACAGCACGACGATGAGGCCATCCCCATTCATGGTGAGCAACTATACCGCACCGGTGTAAAAGAAATTATGGTCCCCTGGGGATTATAGTCCCCTTTCTTAAAGGCCCTTACTGGCCCTGATTGCGGATACGATAATAAGGGAAAGAGTTGTATTTAGGTCACCATATACAGGGTGGTCCAAAAAAGTGAACCCCTGCAACGGGCCATATTTCCCTTATTACTTTCAGGAATCCTTTCATATTTTCACATGTTGTAGAGGAAGGTCTAAAATTGTTGTTGGTACCATACATTTTTCTTAGTCTTGAAATTTGCAGAAATTATAAGCCCTAACCAAATATTACTGAAAATGGATAAAACGTGATTTTCAACATCCGCGATTCTTCAACCCATCAACGCCCTTCCCCTGACAATTTTTTTAGCTGCAGTCTTAAAGTACTATTATTTTCTGACTTTGTTTGGTTTTGAATCACGCACATTATGGCGTAAAAACTAGCATCCTACCTCTGTTAGTTGCAAAGATATTGTGATCCGAAGAAATGTTCTAAGTTTCCATAGACGAAATTTTTTCCCAGCGAAATCGCAACATACCCCTATTTGATCTTGAAATGTCAATATTTTCATTAATCATGGACCAATCCTAGTGAATTATGGCTCAAAACATTGAATATTAGATTTTCTTTTGATTATCTAAAGATATTTGATGAAGGGCTTCTCAGAATCCTGGTCACAGGGGGCAACTTTCCCCCCCCCCCCCCTCTATCCATTTGTGTAGGTAACATGCCCCTTAACTGTTGAACAATTAATACTGCTTCAAAAGATCAATGAAAGTGTGAAATGTGTTTTCTGCTCAAATAGTATCCCATTTGTCATATGGTAGGGTTTTAAACTTGTATCTCAAACTGAAAGCTGTTTTAAGAATACCTAACATGTTTCAACAATTTCCATGAATTACGTTGGTAAAATTTTGCACAATCTAATTTTCAGGCATGTTCGTTTAAGTCTTGTGATTTCTTGAAAATTTAAGACTGAGAATAAATTATGGCATCAACAAAAACGTTAGACTTTTCTCTACAACATGTGATAATATGAGGCAATTCATGCAAGTATTAAGGAAAATATAGCCTGTTGCAGGGGTTTACTTTTTTTTGGACCACCCTGTATATATGGAAAGTAGGACCATAATTTGATAGGACCTCCTACCCTTTTGCACCTGGGATCGGTCCCGTTGCGTTGTCCCTTGACCCCGGACCGTTAGATTTAAAATGTAACGCACCGTCCTTTTAAAATGGCGGACATAGATATGTTTCCTTCGGAGGAAAAAAATGATATTGTAAACAAGAGGTACGTGAATCTCTTATAATATATTCCATTCTAAAAATATCGGGGTACCTTTTAAGAATTCCATAAAGCTGTAACATATCGGTATAAAGTGAACGAAATGTAAATGAAAAAATTCGAAATAAAAGATTGCTGAAAATGTAGAATTTCTTCTCAAAGAGATAATTGGAACAACCAAAGATTTTTTAACGTATTAAAGATGTATTGGTGAACATGCTAGTCTATGATATCCTTCAATCAAGCATTTATAAGGTCATTTATTTTTCTGAAACGTGCCTTCCCAAATTGCTGGAGTAATTAACGCACCGACCCAAATCGTCGATATTTTAGAAACGCATCGGTTTTAACAAGAAAGTATAAATGCCAGTGAAGGTTCAGTAGCTGGGGTTGGTAACCAAGATCAGCCCTACACAACAGTATTCCTGTTAGAAAATCTGGGGTTTCTGATAAACTGGGAGAAATCAATTTCGAACCCAACCCAAATAATGGAACATCTAGGGACGTTCCAGGTATAATCTCCAAAGCAATGGTTCTGAGAGTACCCTCAGACAAACTCATATCTATTAAGGTAGGTTGCGAAAATCTTTTAAACAAAAAGTCAGTGTGTCAGTACAGGACATCATAGCAACAATAGTAGGCAGATTTTCAGCCTGTGCAATGGCAGTTCTACCAACTCCAATCCCCTGTACTGCAGACACTTCCAGATGTTGAGAAGTCTGAAGAGAAACAACTAATCTTATTCAATGATAGTCGAGCTGACACAAGAGGTAAGAAACGATTTGTTATGGCGGATCTCAGAAGTGGACTTCTGGAATGACAAGTCAATCAAAATAAGATGGAGGAACCATCATTGATCATAACAACAGACTTCAGTCTATCCGGTTTGGGGGCGGAGTGCCAGGGTCAGGTAATCCCGGAACTATATGGTCGAAAATAGAAAGGGGGAAACATATAAATCATCTATAGAATTAATGGCGATCTACCTTGCCATGAAAACTCTGACCAAAGAAATGAACAATTGCAGAGTCCATATAAAAACAGACAATATAACAGCAATGTCTCCGAAGTCAACAAACTGGGGGAAACTCGCTCCAAGGAAGTATTACAGGTACGACACAAATGATTTACCAATATTGCCTCAACAAGGGGATCACAAATACGGCAGAATTCATTCCAGGCTGTCAGAACGAGATAGCGACAAAGCATCCATGGTGTTCAAGGACACCCTCCAACTGGATGCTGGACAGGCAAGTATTCCTACAAATAGAAAATCTGGGGCCCGTTCCTACTGGACCTTTTCATCTTTTCGCAGACAGGACAAATCATCAAATCAACATTTTACAGTTTGAAAGCAGACCCGATGGTTCTAAAAATAGACGCATTCTGTCAGACATGGGTGGGCCCAGAAAAAAAATTGGGCCAAAAAAGCCCTTTTAAGGTCCCAAAAAGTGGGCCTTTTTATCATTACTGGGCCTTTTAAGGCCATAGTTATTTTTTAATTTCAGGCCGAAGTTTGAAGAAAATGGGCCTCAAAAGTTCCAAATTTGAACCCACTTTTAGGTTTTAGGGGCCCAAATGTTTTTTTGGATGTTTTTTTCTCTGACCTGAAATTTACTTTTGAAAACTGATATTCGCGCCAAGGGAATAAATTATGAGTTTATTTCGCTTCGGAAATCAGAATTTCATTGGCGAGATTATTATGATTTTAAAAATAGGCGTGTCATAGTGGAAATTCGGACATGAAAAAAGCTAAAAAAGGGGTATTTGGCGCGGCACATAAGTAGTATAAAGAGGTATACTGGAGTGAAACCCCGGGGATTTAAAAATAGGCCTAACGCACCGGGTAGATCCCCAGTCCCCGGTGCACTTGATCCACAGCCAGCACCATCTATCTAATATTTAATATGATAGAATGAAGTCCGGTAACTTAAAAAAAAGTAAATTCAAAATATTTTTTTCTCATGGCAGTTTGATCATCATAGCAGTGATACTCTATGTTTTGTTTTTTCATATTTTTGCAACTTGTCAGAGAATTTTTTTCTTGGCGATCAATAAATGGATATGAGGTCATGTCCGATGACGAGTTTTGGCCCAAAAAAGTAAGAAATTTGCGCTTCAAGCTCAATATCTGCAATTTGCAGGTGATTCTGATTACTGACCATTTTATGTCATTTAGTATCAAGCTTAGAGTAAGCTTATTGAGACTCAACTGAAGTTAAAAAATAAGGTGAAATTCTCCAACACAGTGATTATGACCAAACAAAAACGGGAGTCCAAACAGGAAGTCAAAAGAGTAACCGTACTTTCATTATAATACTGAATAATGAAGATTGATAGTGGTCACCTGACACTCTACTATACCTTGCATTTGGTGTTCATGAGCAACCCAATTGGTTATTAGTAATGATTATGTGTTTGTCTGTTCCTTATTTAATGGTTTATCGGTTGAATGTTAGATGTTATAAGGTACTTTCAAAAATATACTAAACAATACAATTAGACAAACAGATTATCTTATGCATTTCTAGGGGTTAGGTATAGTAGTGTGCCTGAGGCCCAGGAATACGTTAAAATCAGTGTTTAATGAGTCCGCTAGTGTAGCCTAGGCTTACTGAGTTGTTAATGCGTGGTATATATCTTTTTTTAGATTGAATAAGAATAAGACTGATTTTTTATTAATGACTTGACAGTATACCCGGGCCTCAGGTGGTCACTGTGACTGGATCCTGGGCACTGGATCTGGTTCTGGATCCGTGTGTCAACTGTCAGTGCGATATGCAATTGCGACATCTATAAATGAAGGTTAAAACTTTTCAATATGAATACCTTGTACCCTTAGTACGGTAGATACGTATACGATATGTGGTTGTTATTGCATTTGTACCTTTATTTGAGCCACATGTCTATCATATCGGTATACAACATTGATGAATATTCCAATTTTTTTAACATTTAATTTCAATATCTTCGAACAAATTCAAATGATCTATCGAACTCCCATGCAGTGTCTCGGTATAGACACTGCGGCGGGCAGATTATGGAATCCCCAAAATTTGGGGAAGATAGTCCCCCTTTTTTGTCACAGATGTACTTGATTTTCATACAACTTATAAAATATATGTTCTTTTATGTTCACCAATCATTATTTTGTCAAAATATTTCAAAATTATTGAAATATGAGAAGAAATCACCGCGGAAGGAATTCTGAGTAAAAGTTTTGCTGATAATAGTTTACCGCACGTGTTGTTTATTAGTTAATACGCGCAATTCAACCAATGAAATTGTCTAAATTTTACAATCACGCGACCTGAGCATGGGACTAGAACCAATCACGTCAGTTGTTTATTATGAAGTTACCATGCTTACGATGAGATACCTGCCCGCCGCAGTGTTATGACTATCACTGCACGGGAGTTCGATGATCTATCATCGTACTTTTGAAACCAGGGTAAAATTTAAAAGGGAGAAACCACGTGAATTCTTTATTTCGAGTTGTTGCTGTTGAAGGATGCCTTCTGCCTCTAATAAAACCGAGCAAAAGGCCTCGAAAGAGGCCGAATCCCCCATTGTTCAAGTTCTCCTGGCGGTAGAAAAGAAAGTCCGCAATCTAGAGAAGCGAAAGGTAAGATAATATTGAAGTAATATTTGCGAAAACAGTCAGAAATGAGAAGTGAAACGGTGACAGTTGAATTTTTGAGGTCAATAAATGTGCGAAATGACGTTCTCTTTTTCAATGGCTGTATGCTCTATAATTTATGTTATTTCCACAAAAGTCATTTGAAATTTCAATATCTTGCTATATATTATAGCACTTGACTTAGTCTTGGATCACAGGGTTTTCAATTATGTCCAGAAAAGTTGTCAAATGAGATGGCATGCTTATTGGTCTGATTTCAACATGGCCGACTGTCAGACAGGAAGTGTTCAACTTTTGTTCTAGATTATTCATGAAACTCTTTGAGTAATATCACAGAGCTTTAGAAGTGAATCGTTTTGTTTTGTTAGTTTCTAACAAATAAACATTTTGAAAACGAAACTGGTTATATTATGTTGAATGTTGAAAGCCCATGGTTTGAAGTATGAAAAGCTTATCCCGTGCCAGGGGTCCCCGTCCTGAGCTGAGAACGTCTCAATCATTTGCTTGTACGATTACAACATGGGAGAATTTTCTACGCCTCTTACACTAAGATATCTTCTTCAATAGATTCCTTGGTATTTTAGCATTCTTTTCATGTAGACTAGAGCACTGACGTCAATTAAGTTCTGGCGAAAGCCGGAGCATAGATTATTTAAGAGGACTAGAAACAAGAATGACCTACCTTTTTGTTTCCCGAATCTCGCCTGAAATTAGCTCATCTTGGTGACTCTAACCTGTATATCTGTATTAATAGAGTCTCTTTGTATCGCATCTGCCTCAATTTTAAAGTTTTATTGGTATTTTTAATATGATTTCACTGTTTTTGTGGACTGGTACGATTGGTCCAAGCAAATGGCAGCTGACCTGTTCAAAGTACTTTTACAATTGTAGTACTAATTATCGCAAATGACAATAATTTTGGAAACAATATAATACTAAATAGATTACTAAGCATCTAAGGTAAGTAAAACTAGATGAACAACTGAGTCAATAGTGATAAATAGGCCAACACGAGTTGGCAGATTTGAAATAGACTGCCATCTTGTTTCCAGTCCTCTTTATAATCTATGCTCCAGCTTTCTCCAGAAACTTACTTGACGTTTGTAGACTAGAGTCCATTGTTTAATTGCGTCAGTAAAAGCTAAAAAATAAGAAATCAAAATATCATTATGCAATAATATAAGGAAAAATGTATTCCTATTAGGGCTGCCATCATTAGTCGGAACGTCGACTTGTCAGTCAAAATGCAAGTTCGACAACGAAGTCGACAAAAATTCCCGTCATGTCGACAGCAAACGATATCAATACTTACTTGAAAATATCCAAATGGCCCCAATACATTTCAATACACATTTCAACGTGTTATGTGCGCGTATTCTGCGGAAATATTGTTCACATTCATTTCATTTTCAAAAAATAAATTCACCCGGAAGTTCCCTTCATGACTTCTCTTCTCTCTTGCGAGACGTTGTACGAGATTTCGCCCGAGCAGTCGAAATAAATCCCGGTCGAAACATTGCAGGTATTTGTCCCATTTTCGTCTATAATATTCTATTAACTTGGCATTTAGTAACAATATTAGGCAATTACTTCCCGATGATTTTTTCTCCCTGGAAAGTTCGATTGTCGACAATATTTTCGACAGCAGAGTTCGACTGTCGACACTGACATTTGAGTTCGATGGCAGCCCTAATTCCTATTGTATATGAATGACATTTGTATATCTTGGATTGCTTCTAGTTTGGCTTATAAAGGTAGTGACCTCTTATATTTGGGTGCTTCTCTGCCATGTTATTTTCATTAAGATTAACATGGCCGAAATTCTTCAAATTACAAGAGGGCACAGGCTTTTTGCACAAAAAAACTAAAAAATCCGAAATATACAAATGTCATTCATGTACATTATGAATATACTTTTCCATATATTAATGTACAATGGTCTCCCAATTTCTTATTTTTGGGGTTCTACTGACGCAATAAAACAGTGAAATGGACTCTAGTTGAACGGCAGAACGAAGACATTTACATTTCGAGTTTGAGCTGAAATTTCGCTAAAATTAACTAAAGGTAATCTCCGCCAGCTTTCTAATTGTGGTTAGCTTTTAATGGTAAATGAATTTTTTTTAATAAATTGAAATCTCCAACAGGTGAGATATTAATTTAAGATGGCTGACCCATGAATTTTATGAATTATCGCCAATTGTAGAAATTACCCCATGGTTGAAGTAGCCCCATGACGAAGTAGCCCCATACGTCAAAGTTCGAGGCAGCTCTCCTCTGGGAATGACATGCTGCAAATTTATGTTACCCAATCAATCACTAGTTGAATGAATACAGTCCCTGCAGCCAATCTTAGGCTTGTCTTGGGTGCCACTGGCATCAAAGGACTTCCATTCAATATGTTATCAATGAATAGCTAAGCTGCAACTTAGCTTTCTTAGTGACTCTAGGTCCTACTTTTCCCTACCACTGGCTTTTTATGTCCCATTATACTGTATTAAAGAATATCAATTTGTCTGAAGTAAAATTTTCATCTGAGAGGGAATATTCCCATTGGTTAAAGCCTTTCTGTTGCTTAACAGCTTTATTACTTTAATCCACCAGCAGGGCTTGCATTAACGGCGTCCCTTACATGTAAGTGACGCAAAAAGAAATTGTAGGACGGAAAAATAAAAGATATTTCCGTTTTTGGGACGGAAAAAAAAATTGAGTCAAAACTTTGAACATTTTTTGAAAATCTTGAAAATCTCAATAGTTGATCATGTTTGACTTCTTTGAAGTGTATATTAAGATCAAAATATGTGAGATTTACAACTTTATTTTGAGTAAAAAAGAAAAAGAATGCAGAAAAACGAACTATTGTAATGGGCGATAAATTCGATAATAGGTTATCAGTTTGCATGTGACACATTTTTCTCACTGAAAAGCTGATATAAAACCTTCAAAATGAGTTCAAATGTACAAATGATGCATACTTACCTAGGTGAAGTAGTCTATTTGTGATTATATAACGTCAAAATGGTCTAATTTATGATATAAATCAGAGGATTCTGATCATGTAGAAAATGTAGGGATACACTAAATTACTGAGCGTCAGACAAATTCATACTAAAAAATGTTCTTATTTTTTCAAGCAGTTGTTCAGTGCAAACAGCAAGTATAAAGATAATCACAGTATAATAAGTACTTACTATAACAGGCTGGAGGTTACATAACATAAGTGAATTGAAATAAAGAACATGTTTAAATCACAGGGCACGAATGGCAACATTTTGAAAACACATAAGACATGTAAGATCAAGTCATGCACATTCCAAAATAGCCCATTATAGCTAATTTAGCTAATTTACCTTATATATTGGAGGACACACTTTTTTCGGTCGGGACTCACTTTTTAAAAATTTTTCCTTCATTGGGACTCACATTTTTCAGAGCCTAATGCAAGCGCTGACCAGGTTTTTTCATATACAGGAAATTCTTTCAAGTACTCTGTGAAAGTTTAATAATTAGAGGGACTAATTTTTGTAAGATGAGACTGTTTCTTTCTGAAACATTGATGAATGTTTTTTTTTCTTTCCAGGGAAAGTTAGATGTGTATAAAGATCGTAAGGATAAAGGAGAGATCCTCAATAAAGACCAAGAAGTAAGTGTTGAAATTGTCTATCATGATTCATGAAATGAAAATCATAAAAATTAACTGAAAGAAAACACATCAATAAAACTTTATGAACAGATGGATATACTTATAATGTATTCTTTTGGAAAATTCTGTAAAAATAAACATCAAAAGAACTTGGTGTCAAAAACTCTTGCACAAACGTGTTCAGTTCAGATGTTTTTATACTGTACATCATATTCAATACATACTGAATCATTTACAAGCTTTATGACCAAGAAGTCTTCTTGACAAGTTACTTTTTATAAAATACCATAGAGACGTGGTTTCTTTATTTAAGGATGCTGTTGGTAAATATGAGAGTGTTACCCAAAACTTGGAGTTCGCCAAGGAGCTTCAGAAACAGTTCTTGCAGATCAGCGCTGATGTAAGTAGATCTAAGATATATTCATTGGCAAGTTTACATGGTTTCATTTTACGAACTTCTTAACTTTCACCTAGGGGCTAGGTCCAATATCAGTGTCATTTTATCAAAAAAATAATTTTATTAGGATTAGAAAAAAATATCTGGTAATAATATAATTTCCATGTGACATAACATATAAAGAAACATGGAGGGTATCAGTGATGTTTTGGCCCCATATCATTATAGACTGAAAAGTAGAGCACATTCATATATTTTATAGAATCAAAAGCAGAATACATTTGTATATCAATTCTTTAGATTGAAAAGCAGAATCGAAAACAGAAGAAACGAGATGCTATGGAGCGGCAGAATGTGGAACTTCGACGTGTGAAGGAGATGCTACAGATACAGAATCTTCTAGACTGTATGGGTTCTGAAAGTGCCAGAGCAGATTTCACGACTGGCAAAAATGGAGCATGTGTGAGTAATTTCTTGACCAGCAAACATTCAAATTCTTGTCCTAAGCAATTTCTTTCTGGAAATATTTTCATATGTAGTTCTCTGATGGAGCCCTGATACTGGCTATGGTTTACCTTCTTCTAAGCCCACTATATCATGGTCTTCGTCCAAAGATAAATCCCTGCATGTTTTATACTCTGCCGGATGGGAGTCATGTCGCTGTATACGGTTCATGTCATAATCATAAAATTTGAAATCAAATATTCGCCATTTTTCCACATCACAATTTGAATTGCGAGTTTTGGCCTTATTACCTCACCTAAATTTCCTAAGTGACATCTTTATTATTGAGTAGAGTGAATGTTTATTCTAAATAGGGAATTCGAAGTGGCCAGACGTACATTCAGCAGTGGTAAGCATATTTTGATTTACATGCCCGAGCAAGGGGCGCCCGAGCAAGGGGCGCCCGAGCAAGGGGCTAAAATAAAAGGCTTTGAGGGCCTAGAGATTAAAAGGCTTTGAGGGTCTAGAGATATAAATGCCCGAGCAAGGGGCTAAAATAAAAGGCTTTGAGGGCCTAGAGATTAAAAGGCTTTGAGGGCCTAGAGATATAAATGCCCGAGCAAGGGGCTAAAAATAAAAGCTCCAAGGGCCTGAAAATATATGCGCAAGCAGGGGGCAAAAAATATGAACCATGAGTGGTAATGAATAAAAGGCCTTGGTAATTGGCAATTGAATGAAAACTGGGGTTTTCTCAATAGAAAGTAGGTTGAATTGTTTTGACATGACTGGATAACCTATGCAAGTGATTGGTTTAATTCCATGTACCCTCTTGTAAACTAATTTGAAAATGACTTGAGTTTGTAACATTTGAAACTAGTGAAGTCTGATAAACAATTGGCTTCTCTTTACATCTAAAGTCCGGGAGCACTGATCTCTTAGTGGTTTTAACCACGTGGACTTCGGATGTGAGAGTTGTCTCTCCACAGTAGGAGGTAATTGGCAATTGAGGTTAATTACTCATGTTAGGGGACTGATTTTTCCCCACCAGTGATATGAGGTCAATTTTAGGTTTTATTAGCTTCATAATTACATTATGGAAAACCATCTACTAGAACTACTGGGAGAGATTGCTCTCAAATCCCATGTCCACGTTAGTTTTTTGTTAATTTTTTATTAAAGATTTGAGGATTGGGAGTAGTAAAAATTAACAAATCACATTATTCAGGATGTAAATACACCGTAAAGGGTAAAATTAAATGTGTATTTCACCCAATCCTTTAACATGAAATCTACTTGAATGTATGGATGTCACTTAGGAAACATAGATTTCCTAAGTGACATCTTTATTATTGAGTAGAGTGAATGTTTATTCTAAATAGGGAATTCGAGGGAGGTAGTCATTAGCAAATCGAATGGATAATAGTTTACATATCATGAAATTTGGATGAAATATCATGAAATTGGGAAATGATTGAAAAATAAGTTACCCTCCCACCCAACCCATTTCCTGAGGCTGTACATTCTGGTGGGTTTCACTTAAATATGTATTTCACCCAATCCTTTAACATGAAATCTACTTGAATGTATGGATGTCACTTAGGAAACATAGAATTTCAAAAACACACATGAAGTGATCAATGTATTAGTATCTTCTGGATCGCTAACTTACAGCCAGTTACTAATGTCAGACGTTAACAACATTTCGTCCAGTTTTCGAATTCGCCATTTTTCTTGGAGCCGTTTGTTTTAATTTTAGATGATATCCTGACAAAATATCTCATGTAATATCTCATCAAGGAGCCCAGCCAGTTCCATTTCAATTCATGAAATATTAACGTGACAGTTTTTATTAGAATATTACTTAAATTTATTGAACTTAGAAATTTTACAAAAGTTCACAGTGTTCCAGATGGAATTACTTCTTGCCAAGAATTTGCTAGAGACTCGAGTAATCCACAGATCCGGAGTCCGTGGAGTAATCTATGGTCATTGTTCCATGTTGAAATTTACCAGGTTTTGGTTTCGCATGAAAAGGTTATTTGAGAAAATGGTACAATTTCAATGTTGATTTAAAAATATTGCAGTTTACAAATGTAAGTAGTAATGCTCCTATTGCCACAATAGTAAATTTTGAATTATTTTTGTAATCCTTCAAGTTGATCAATCCCAGTTTTATTTAAGGTGTTGACTGAGGCCAATTTGAAGCAGCTGGATGATCTTTACAAATTGATCAATCCCTCAAGAGAGGAGGAGGGAGAGTAAGTAAACATATTTACTTTTTCATTTGCTTCATTTAAGTTGAGTATTAAAAAGAATAATACTCCTAATAATACACCTTTGATGTATCCTTTCTGCAAAATGTTACAAATTAGTTTCATTTTGTCAATCCAAATGTAAATAATTGTTGGTCCCTTTAAAAAGTGGGTCAAATTTCATAAATATTCATTGAATATTAGTCATCACATTTTCATATTCATCAGTTACAATGTTAAAAATGAAATTTCCTCTAATAATACAAACTAAAAAGTGATATTTCTGTCATCGCAATAATTGTACTGAACCATGAACCAAGAGCGGAGAATTGTAATGAGCTGTGAACAACCCTACTCTAATAAAAAGGATAACCTTTGACATTTAGTGATTCTCATGAAATTACCTCCAGGTTTGAAGAGCAGCTCGAAGCGTCATCGCAACACATTGTAGATCTCTTAGACGGTAAGGACAAACCTGTGCTAGACACAACATACAAGGAACTACGAGAGGTGTTCAATAAAATCCATGAATCTGGCTACTTTGATAGACATCTGGAGGAAGTGGAAGAGGAAGCAGAAGCACCAGGTAAAGAACGTTTGAACAGTCCCCAGACAAGATTTCATTTTTTATGTCACCACCAAAAAGTGGTGACATATTGTTATGGTGTCCATTTTTTTATGGTGGTTGGCGATCGGCGTCTGTAACAAATTCTTAAGACTTCCAATAACTTAACAAATACTGTTTAGACTGACTTGATTTTTTTTCAAAATCATCTACAAGTTTTCAGAAGTTTAAATCAAAAAGGTCTGTTTTCAACTTACTTCAAATTTACCAATTTAAAAAAAAAATCATATACAAGTTATCAGAAATCTGACTTAAGATTTGAGATTTGACCTTCAATGACCTTCTCAAGGTTAAAAAAGGTATTTTTTCAATTTGCTTCAAATTTACCATTTTTTTCAAAACCATCTACAAGTTCTCAGAAGTTCACATCAGGCTATAAATTTGACCTTCAATGACCTTCTCGAGGCCTTTTTCAAAATCATCTACAAATTCTCAGAAGTTCACATCTGACTTTAGATTTGAGATTTCACCTCCAATGACATCCTCAGGGTAAAAAAGTCTTTCAACCAATGCTTCAATTGACCAATTAATTTTTTCAAAATCATCTACAAGTTCTCAGAAATTCAAACCTGACTTAAGCTTGAACTCATAATATTGTGAGCAACTAGGTGGTGACATTTTGTCATGTTAATGCCTTGTGTTGTTCTTGTTATTCTAATCGACAGAGTTCACTATACTTGTAACAGTCTTTCAACAGAATATACATAATCTTTCTTTCATTCATCTTATTTTTTATGAAGAATCATTGGGTCTTTAAATTTTATCATATAAGTCATGAATTCCTTGATATTTCTCTTGCTTTTAACTAACATAACAATAAATTGTAGAGGAATCGAGTGAGAGTTCAAGTAGTGAGAAAGAATTTGTTGTGGTGAAATCTGAAGAGGTTCCAGAACATTCATCAGAAGAGGTAGGTTGCTTGGGATTTTTTAAACACTATATATCAAATATATATCCATTCAGCACTTTCATATATGAAAAATCTTATCACTATGAATCCTCAGGAAATTTTTTGGTTTTGATTTTTCCCAGATTTAGACTGTAGATTACATATTAGAATAAATAAATATGCTCTCATCTCTGATGTAAATGAAGAGTTAATGAATGATGAATTTCTACAAAAATATGGTGTTTCATTTCAGGTGACATCATCACTGCCTCCAGATGTTCCAGAACCTACCCCACAGCAACTTGAACAAACAAACACCCAACAACAACAACAGCAGAATGCAGATCAGCAACACGAACAACAACAACAGCAACAACTCAACCCAGATATGATCAGCCAGGATGGTCAGCTGACAAATGTCGCAGCACCCGAGGATGCATTCTTCGCAACAGGACCTTCAGAGTATATCCGTTCAAGGCCATTCAATGAGATTGTATCATCTGTACAGGGCAACTACAATTTCTTACAAGATTCTGAGATAGATGTTGAGTCTCCACACATGGATCCTGCAGTAGTAGCTGCCCAGCCAATGGTCTCACATATGGCACACCCCTCACAACAAAGAACAGGTAAGTGGTTGCCACCCAGCCAATGGTCTCACATATGGCACACCCCTCACAACAAAGAACAGGTAAGTGATTGCCACCCAGCCAATGGTCTCACATATGGCACACCCCTCACAACAAAGAACAGGTAAGTGGTTGCCACCCAGCCAATGGTCTCACATATGAAACACCCCTCACAACATAGAACAGAGGAGTCATTTTATTTTATACAGTTTAACCATCACTGTAAATTTTGAAAAGACCTCATCCGGTGTAATATAGTATCAGGGGTTTCGCCAGAATTTCTCACAACAGGCTAAATAAATGAAAACAACAGGCAAAATTAATTGGAATCATAAAATTCACATGGAAAAGTTGAGAAGTCTTACCCCTTGGGTGGGGCCAAAAAAAATTTTGAGCCATAATAGGCCTAAAGGCCTCAAAAGGTGGGCCTTTTGGTCATTACTGGGCCTTTTGAGGCCTTATTTTTTAATTTCAGGCCTAATTTTGAATCTTTGTGACTGTCGTGATAATAAGAATTTCAGTAAATCAGAACATTGTATTTTCATTGTATTTTTCTTTTAAAAAGACTGATTCAATTCCAGAAACAACTACTGGCTATGTTAGTCAAAGTTTCCCAGATGAACAGACACAGCAACAGCCACAACCATCCCAACAACAACAGCAACAAACGTATGCGTCACTAGCGCAACAAAGTGCTACAAACACTAATTACAATAATCAGCAAACATTTGATAACACATACAACTCATCTCAAACAGACTATAGTCAAATGTTATCGCAAAATTTACCACAAAATACCCCATCATTACATGAGAATGTGGATGAACAGACTTCTAACTTAGTCAATCAAATGGCACATACAACAATAGGTGGAGTAACCCATTCTCAGAGTCCAGCTTTGGATACTAGTTCTTTACCCCCTGCAATCACCATGCCAAGTCATACCACACCTTACCAAAGCCAAACCAATATGGACCAATCACAAACCAGCGAGGTAAGTGTGACATTCTTCTTGTTAACACAGTCACGAACAGAAATACTACTGCATTTTGCTTTTCCTTGGAAATGTTTTATTAATAAAGAATATAAATGTTTATGGTAGGATATCTCAGGCGTGGTGACCCAGTGCTATTGAAATCTCAGAGATTCAGCATATCCATAACACAAAAATGCTCCTCGAATATGTACATGTGCTCCCTAATATCCGCCACAAAAAACATAAAAATCTTTAAAATATTGCATGAAAAATCCCTATCCTTAAGCCATTGCATGAAAAATTCCATAATGAAATGTAAGGACAGCAGAATCATCCACTGAAAACAATTCTGACTATTAGTAGTTTAATAGGGTATATGAGAATTCCTCTTCCCATCACAGCAATGGTTCACTATGGCAGCCATTTGCTAGAAGTGAAGATTTACAAAACCAAGGAGGATCGGGTCCCAGAGTGCAACATCAATATTCTGTCCCATATATGGAAATGTCGTGATTCAAAATTTGAATTCAAACAGCCACCAAATTGTTCATTTCAACATTTGAATCGTGAATTTTGGTCTTATTCCTAAATGAAAAATTCCAAAACTCACAAGAAATGATCGAGATATTGGTCCGAATCTTTTGAACTGTTTATTTTGAGTTTATAGTCAGTAATAATTTCAGAAAATAACAACATTTTTACGTTTTACATTTTTGGAAAATATCGATTGTCGATCCTGGGAGCCAATCCTCCTTGTACAAAACATTAATGTTGAGATTTGCATGGCCATTATTGTATACTATAGTGAACAGTTACAGCCGTAGACTAGAAGTTTGTTTGGCACTACAAGAAAAGTTGTAACTCAAATCAGTTTTAACAGTTATTTGTTTTAACATCACAGAAAATATGTTTCTAAAATTGTTTTCTAGTGACTCTCTGTTTACTAAAACTTGAATATTATTTTGTTCTTGTGTTTCTGTTCATTTTAGACAAAATTTTGTTTAAAGGTGGATTTTTGTTTCTTGACAAAAGTTCTGGCCAAGAGGCCTGTAACTGTGGAGAAACTCCTCAAACTGTTGATGATGAAAAGGTATATGTTTCTGTAACAAAAAGTGTTTGTGATTTAATAGTTCACATGATCAAAATCATCTATTATGACCATTTTGAAGAGTTACTCCACCGTGCCGTTGTCTTATATTTCTTATCAAGGGCAGCCATTTTTGAGCTATCTATAATGATATTTTCAAAATTTGAATGTTAAAATCATTAGCATATTTTCTCTACATCATGTCTTATAATTACGATTTAATTCACAAATCAAATTTCCACCAACCTATATATTTTTAGTTAATTAGATTTAATCGTTATCATCAGTCATTAAGCAATTTTATAATGTTGTTGAAAATGTGCATGAATTTTATGCTTAAAGGGATATTTCTTGCCAGACCATTAACTCTCCTGATATGTAGCTATAATAACCTTGATATTATTTAGTAGAACATGGCAAAATGTTTTGTTATGGTCAATTATAATTACCAAATGCTTTGCAAGTTAAGAGTCGATGACAGTCTTCTAGAAATAAGCACATTTTTAATTAATCTATATTAACCATATCAAAACATTTTCTGTGTTTTGTTGAATATCAAAAGTATATACATGGTTGCTTTATTACGAGAGAAATGGTCTGGCAAGTAATATACCTTTAAATAAGTGTTGTCAAGCATGTTCTGTTGTTTCACCAATATAGGTGTCACTCTGGTATTATCATTGGGTAAAATTAGTGTTACATTTCTTGACATAGTAAGGTGTGTGGCAAAAGTGCTGTCCCAGAGTCTATTTACTTTGGTCTTGTTCAGCATATTATTCGCTACTCTGGTCATTTGGGAAGACAGTGAATGGTATTTCTTCATAACTGAATTGAAGTTTATCTGGGTAATCAAGGGATTATCACTCAAAGTTACTGAATATCTAATTTTGACACTTTACAAAATCTCATACAGTAGTGGACATGACTAGAGAGACATCTATATAGATCATAGGGGTTTCACTAGAACTTCTCCCAACAGGCTATGAAAACAACAGGCAAAATTAATGGAAATCATAAATTTTACATGAAAGTCCCTAAAAACAACAGGCGAAAAACTGGTGAAAATCGCTTGTTGCCTGCTGCTAATGAAACCCCTGGATCGGTTAATACATTAAGGAAGCTAACCAGTGTGGTACTAACACCCAGTCGTGTTGTTATATTTTAGGATAAGAAACAATTTCAGATGAATGCCAGCGCACCAGTTTTCCAGTCCATGTATTCAGCGAAACTAGCAGGTGGCAGCACTAGTACTCAGCCGCCCACAGAAACAGGAACGTTTACAGCAATGGAAACGAGCAACTTCAGTGCAAATAGCAGTGGTTTCACTGAAAGCCAGACATTTGCAGAGGTGGGGAAATTTGAAGATCAGGAAAGCCATCAGCAGTCAACTCCGCCACATCCTTCAACAGAATTCCCAGGTGAAATATATTTTGTCACATTTGCATCTTGTAATATAAGTATGTATAAATTGTATATAAAATTGTTAGCATTTCAGTAATATATAAAGCACATCTAACACATTTTTTCTTGGTTATTCCTTCTCTTATTATTAGTAAAGTACTTCAGGTTGTTTGACTGAGTGGTCCACAGCCTGTAAAGAGGCCGTGGTGTGTACTTGTATGACTATGTATGAGTGCATAAAAGAACACGGGTTCTCTAAGGAAGTGTTTCTGGGTCCTCTTTTCATGGTTACATGTGTTAATTAGGACCGTATATATACGGGATATACCCAAGAGGTGTTGCTCACCCTTCATTGGTGGTAAAGAAAATACAATACAATATATGAGTCACACTTTTTCAAAGTGAAATTGCTGTCATCTTATACTGATGGATGTGCATGCCTCTTGATGAATGGGCATCATGTAAATCTCGCATCAAAATTCCATGAAAAATACTTTGCCATTCATTTTGAAACGTTTTTGCATGCAAAGCAGGCAAGTCACAACATCTCATTATAAGCTATGAGTATGCTTGATAATACTGATTGAACACCAAACTGATTTAAATTTTCCTTCTTTCAGAAACAGGAACATTTGACAGCAGTTCCAACTCGGACAACAGTGCATTCAACAGCAATTCTAACAATGACACTTACTCCCGGGGCTCACGAGGGGGCAGTGGCTACAGGGGAGGTCCCAGAGGAGGGAGAGGAGGCAATATGTCAAATGGCTATTCTAATAGAGGTGGTAGTGGCAGGGGAGGCTACCAGAGCAGTGGGGATAGAGGAGATAGGGACAGAAGAGGAGGTGGCTATTCTGGAGGTCGAGGAGGTAACAGAGGTGAGATTTCTGACAGTGTTTTATCATTATTTTTTGTTGTAGCGCTTGCAAATATCAAAAGGGCAGTGTAGGACAAATGGGTTATGTAGCAATTTGCAACAGGGTGTGAAAGGTTCTGGGTCTCTTGGAATACATGATGGAAAAAATGTTTGAGTATGTATACGATATGTTATAGCAAGGTTGTAATGCTATAGTTGCAGCTGCATGATTATGACTGTTGTGCAGGACTTCATGGCCATGACAAGGCATGCAAGCATATTGAGAATGTTGTAATCTTGATAATTGACTTTACCCTACAATGCTCATTATGTTGGTTTTATACTTGATACATGCTTTGATCTAATTTTCCATCTACTACACCATGCCTAACCATCTACAACGTATATGTAGATTGACAAGATATACCGTTATACAATTTAGGTGTACGGTGTCACTATTAACTGATTTGAAGCGAAAACTATGATGTAGGTTTGATTGTGGTTATCAAAAATTTATTTGAGGAGTACATAAAGGATTTCATGTTTGATTTCTTGTGTATTCGATTTGGAAGACGTTTACCTTTCTAATTACATTAAAAGATTTTCGAGCAGTGCTCAATTTTTTTCGTTGTTAATCTACCCATGCAATTGGTCGGTTGGAAAAAGTTTTTTTTTTTACATTTTCTCCCCTGTCGTCTAAGAGTGCTGAATATTTTTATGAGAATATGTTTCTCTAAACTACACAATTTAAGATGATTGAAGGTTTTATAAATATCCACGTATTTGGTATAATTTAAAAAATCAAAAATGTACATTGTCATCTCCAATGTAATTGAATGTAAACAATGCAATGGTTTAATTTCAAAACGCATTAAGGGTTTTATGAGTAACAAGTGATGTGCAATGAACATGTTCATGTATCCCTGGTACAGATAAACAGGTAAAAGTGATTTTTTACCTCTTGTTGAATGCTATTTTATTTTATGAAAGTGTTGATATTGTGATTAATATCTGACCATGGGGTGTTATCTTCCAACCTCCTTGACCATTCAGCGTCGGTATGTTACGTTATGTTGCACTGAAATTTAATAATCTTAGGGAGTTCATGGAGAGATCTATACTAGCTAATCGAAGATGACTTTCGAAATCCCGTTTATGCTATATCTGGAAAGTGCAGAGGTTCAATATAGTTCAATCAAGTTGAATTATTAATACTGGATTGTCCCGTTTCAGTTTTAAATGAATCTGAAAAAAAAAATTTTTCCAACCGATCATTGTTGATGGGTAGATTTACTACGAAAAAACTCGAGCACTGCCCGAAAATCTTTTCACGGAATTAGAAAGGTAAATGTCTTCCAAATCGAATACACACAAAATTAAACATAAAATCCCTTAAGTATTTCTCAGATTAATTTTTAAAACCTACACCACACCGACATCATCGTTTTCCTTCATATTAGAATAGTGACACTGTACATCTAAAGTGTACGACGGTATATTTTGTCACTGTACATTGTCGATGGTTAGGCTTGTACACACATTTTCAACTAAATAATAACATTGCTGTATTCACAGTGATTTCTTCTAAATTATTGATTGAATTGGCTTTCAGAAGTTCTTAGGTTCATTGGTGTACTAAGCACTGGTTCATAGTTTATATTAAAAGCATGGCTCCTAAAATTGTTCATAGTGCAGTTCTATTTTTTGCACCATAATACATACTTGTTTTGGTTTAACCTAACACCATTACTTGAGCTTGGAAACAGTAGAATCTACTACAGATCTTACAAGGTGAATATTAACATATTCTAGGAGCTAGTGGAACATACCAAGGATACCCTCCCCGTAGTGATTACCGTCCAGAGGGCTACCAGGGCTTCAGTGGGGGGAATAACTACAACAATAGAGGAGATAATGCCAATGGAGGTTACAATAGCAAACGTGGTAGTGGGGCGCCACCTAGAGGAGGAAGTGGAGGCATGCGGGGTGGAGGTCTGTTTCCTTATAATGTACAACCATGCATAACATGTTAACCATACACACGTTCAGTCATATTTTAATTCTTCATTTTAAATCATGCAAATGAGGGAGGAAACTGGAATTATCATCTCACCATCACAAAACAATGGAAACCTGAAACGAGATGCTGTTGAGTGTAATCACAGAACTCAGCATGTGGGTTACATTTTAAGCATGGATTGCACCATTTCATGTTTTTAAGTACTAATGCAAGCTTTAGTGAGACATCATTTATGCTGATCAGAGTGCCATTTGTTATTAGTTCTTATAGATTCATGTATATGTTCATTGGAATATTGATTTACTAATCCTCGGCATCCACTTACATTGAGATATAAGAGCATTTATGGCATTATAATGTACAATCCCTGTCCTAGGTTTCTGTTTTACAATGAAAACACTACAGGCAATGTTGACACAATTTATGATATGTGTAGCTGAGAGTCATGCTTGTTTGAATTACTTCATGTCCTTTCTTTTGATGTAAGCTAAGTATACATGTATCTTGTTATCTATGGCAATTGCGATTTCCCTGTAGGAATTCTAAAATTCATGAATTCATAATCATTTCTAAACTATGATGCTTAAAGGCAGAATCAGATCTATAGGGGTGACAAAATTACAAGCAACATGTACAATTGACCTCCCAATCTTTCCCTTACAATCTCAAATAAAATATCTTCAAAAAGATTCACGATATGTTATAAATTAGTGAATTTATCATAGATTCAAAGTGCAAAAATGGGTGAAAGATGTTTATTTTCTCCAAAATAATAAGAATGGTAACCATTTTTATAGAAAATAATACATTATTGTCAAAATAGTTTTCCTGAAATAAAGTGTGTACTCTGGGGATTTTTAGAAAATCGACATGACAAGGAATGACATGAGCCAGAAATATTCTAAAATTGAAACAATTTTTGTTTGGCCTGCTTGCTAGATCTGATAGTCTCTATAATGATAAAGTAATGTCATGGCTAAGAATGATTTCGTAAATGAGCTCTTGCAAAATTGTCTCAAACAAGTTACAGTTGACCCTTTCCTCCAACTGAAGTCACATGGATTATTTGTTTGCATGAGTCATAAATAGCAGAAAAGTGGGAAATGCACAAGATATTCAAAGAAATAGAAATGTATCTTTATTCATGAATCACTTTGTTCTTGCAGCTCCTAGAGGAAACAATAGGGGTGGTCAAGGTGGAAGAGGAGGATTTGGCAACAGTGGAAGAGGCAGCTTTGCCCAGAAGGCTGGTGGATATGGTGGATCTACAGCCCAGCAAACTGCATAAAGCAACTTGCAGAATGTGTTGGAAAAATTTAAGAGCAACTTGGACAACATACTACGTACAACCAGAAGAATGTAAATAAACTTGAGAATTTATATTTGACTTTTAAATGGTTCATTTTCACAGGAATGCTTTATCTCGACCAGTGTGCGTATTTGTAACACACGTGTTATGACATAGCTGAGTGGATAATGAACATTTATTTATAAAATCCTATGAGTTTTATAAATTGTCCATGGGTAAGAAAGCCATGTTTTATGTCTTGCTACTGGTGTAGAAGATTGTAAGAAATATATAAGTGAAATAGCAATGAGTAAAATGCTATCACATCTAGCTATACAGTACACAACAAGTCTAACATAACCCACCAATACCTTCTAAATATTCTTCAGAGCAGTTTTACCCAAATTCCGATCACACTTGCTTTGTACTGTACAGCAGCCATAATGTACTTATATGGTGAAATCTCATATTTGTCCACTATGGCCAAAAAACAAAAAAATCGTAAAAACTACTGAAGGGGCAGGGGTGAAAGGCAGTTTTGAACATGCAACAACTACAGGGAACTAACTAAAATGTAGAGAACAGCTCTTATTAATAACAAACGTAATGCAATGACTTGTAAAACAATGAATTCCGAAATGTATAATTATTAGTTTAAAAGAGCAGTATTAACTTCAAGTTCAAGAGGAAAACGAAAAAACAAATAAGTAGCTCTGAATGCAACACAAACTTGAGTGAAATGTTTAATAAGTGAATGGTTGATTTTGATCTTTGATAACAAGGAGGAAAGAGCTTTTTTGGCTATACAGGTGGGTCTTGTAAAGGACAGAAATCATGTAAATGTAAATAGTATGTGTTTGTATGTCTGTTTATATCTTTAGTACTATAGGTACCTGCTTAGCATACTACCTGCGTAGCCTGAAAATCATAGCACAAAAAGTCAAATGCAATCATATTTAATTGATAGCTTTTTGGTATACTTGAAAATTGGTTTGACTTAAGTGTGCTGTTAAGTGTCATGTTTGTTACCCTGTGTATGTCATATATGGTATGACTATGAAGCTTTTGTAAACATGTGCACCTTGGAGTCGCATGTAAGCTGGTAAGCCTTTGGTTCTCAAGTACATTTTTGAAATACCAGTAAGCTTTTGGTATTTACAATTTTGCCATATTGGTATAAGCCACATGTATACTAGCCATTGGTAAACACTTTGATATGCGTGAACTGGTGCACATATGTGCATTTTTGACATACTAGCAATCCTGAGGTACACATGCACTTTTGATATGTTGGTAGGCCTGGTGTACACATGTACACTTTGACTACACATAATGCCTCGAATACGTATGTACACTTGACATTTTGGTAAGCCTAATACTGTATAGTACATTTACAGTTTTGACATACCCCAGGCCTCTGGTTCAACTCTACTTGTGCAGTTTTCGCTTCTTCTGCACTTGTAGTGTGAACATTTGGTACATGTGAATAGCATTTGAAGACTACATCAAAATACACTTAAGAATGCAGCTGTAATACATAAGTTTGAAATAGACTTGTTAATATTAACTTAGTTCCCCAACACATCAGTGTTTTTGAATTAATTATTTCAATTGCTTTATGCATGGAATTGTTTAAAAAAGATTGAAATACATCACTGTGGAGATCGTTTTCCATAATTTGCATTTTTGTTTGCTTCAAGGTTGAATTATCATTTGTACAATTCATATAACTAGGTGAAAAAGCACATTTTATTGGAGATATAGTAAAACCTCTACTATATGAAATAAATGTTCATCTAGAACTATATTAATCTGTTATGTTGAGTCGGTATAGAAAGTTGTGTATGAGTGGTTTTTGCATATGCATAATGAATCGGATGCGAGTAGGAAGTTACCAGTTTCACATCCAGGTGGCTCGTTTAGCATGGCCGGTATTGTAGAAATTTCCCTTTAACATGTTTAACTTAATATTCAGTGGTTCAATTTACATATCGCCCTTATGTTTCTAATAGTTATCCAAATCAGAATATGTCAAAGAAAATGGTATCTGTCTATAGGGAATCCCCCGAACTAGGATTCCCATTTTCAAAAATAAAATGTCAAAGTTGATAAACAATTTTCGAAACCATATTTCTAGATGTACTTTTACTGGTAGACTTCATACATGACATCACTTTGACTGAATTTTCAATACTAGTATTTAATGATGTAAATTCAGATTCTTTATACTCGCATCTAGTCTATGTCCCAAAGTTGTTCAAGCTGTTGACTGCCCTGTCTGATGACTTGTTAAACAGTTAAATCCTAGCATAAACCAAATGAATTAGTGGAGTCCTCCGTCCGTCTTCGGTTACACTCTTAGAAATTGTATTTTTCAGGAGATTAAGGTGGCATATTACCCCGTTTATTTTTTCCACAGTAAAATTATGATTTCTCTGCACCCTGCCATATTGGCGTAATCTATGAGTGAAATCGGAAAAACAAAATGGTGTGCTATCATTTTAAGTTTGCTTATATTTTATGATGGTTTCCGCTTATAATAACTATTTACAAAAATGTTCCCGAGACACAAATCTATTTAGGTAAGCGTTTGTTTTAAAGTCGGAAAGCCCCAATGAGACAATACAAACCCAGAGAAAACCCGGAAAACTGCAGATTTTATGCAATGTTTTACGTTCATGTAAACAAGTAAGGTACATCTAATCACCTTATAAAACACTGGCCTACGTGTCATGTTCAAACTGTATTATAGAACATTTTCAATACGGCATTTGCTTCCGTGTTCTGTAGAGTCCATTTCACTGCTTCATTTCGTCAGTAGAACGGCAAAAATAAGAAATTGGGAGACCATTGTGCAATAATATATGGAAAAGTATATTCATAATGTACATGAATGACATTTGTATATTTCAGATTTTTTAGTTATTTGTGCAATAAGCCTATGCCGTCTTGTAATTTGAAGAATTTCAGCCATGTTAATCTTATTGAAAATTACATGGCAGAGAAACATCCAAATATAAGAGGCCACACACTTTATAAGCCAAACTAGAAGCGATCCAAGATATACAAATGTCATTCATGTACATTATGAATATACTTTTCCATATATTATTGCACAGTGGTCTCCCAATTTCTTATTTTTGCCGTTCTACTGACGAAAGGAAGCAGTGAAATGGACTCTATATCTCTCTACCTGCTTGATAAGGCAATGTATCTTCAAATAAAACCTTAGCAAAGTAGATTAGTCTATGGAACACTTTTGTAAATAGTTTTCACAAGCAATTTTATTTGTGTATCTCGAATTTTGTCTTCCCCATTTCAGTCATAAATTACGTCAATATAGCGTGCAAACTCTGTGTAGATGTTGTCATTCTCGGATGTCCAAACGTGTCAGGAACACATAGATACTCGAATGATTTTTGACTGGACATCAGGGTGCAGAGAAATCATAATTTTACTGAGTGGCTTCACGAAAAAATAAACAGGGTTATAAGCCACGTTAAAGATGCATTATGCCATAGGTTTCTCCCCAGACAATCAATGATGTCCTATTGTTATTGCTCATATAATATCTCACATACCATGGATATATCTTGAGAATAACTTTTGGGTATATTATTGCCGAAATATCGGAAATAATCAACAGAACAACCAAACTCCAGAATTAAACACAATCAATTCCTCGGCTGTCGAGGGGAATCTCCATTGAGTCACACAAGAGCCCACAAGCGCATTGAACCAGGGAGCCAATTAATCAGGTTTATGATAAACAAATTCAACGACAAATCAGATAACAGGAAAAGAACAAACGAAAGTGATAAGCAAGAGACGTAATTTTGTCTGTTATTTCTAAAAATCTTGAGTTTTCCCTCCTCTTAATGGACTACAGATATTGTTTCGCTTTTCGAATTCAAAATGGCTTTCCAAAACGTGAATTGCCGTTAAATTCAAAGCAAATGTCACATACTGAATAGTAGATCACAATAAATATAATCAAAAGCTAGATATATTGTCTATATATATATATGGACGGTGTTCATTGGAATATGCTACCCCTTGGATTGCCGTTCTATAGCTTCTCTAAGTGATGATTCCCTCATTTGATCAATTTGAACCAACACATAATACTTTATACAACTCATTATAATTAAGGTTTGCTTCAATGAGATAGTTTCTAAATTGCTGAAAATGAATGAAATCCATCTTTTATTCCATTTACTTCCATATTAAAGGCAGGGATTCCTTGCTATATGGTAAATTAAACCACATTTTGATGCAGCCTATTATATAAATGCTATAACAGTTTTATATACATTACGTTTTTCAAGCCAGAAAGGGACTACTATTTAACTTTAAAACTACCATCAGATTCAGAATATATTCATGAATAACCTTGACACGGTTTAGCTGATTCTATGCAAAAATACTAGAAATATATGGAAAAACAGGTCTGAAGTGTCAGCTTCTGTGGACATTTAAAGAACAGGTCCATTTAACAGACTATTGCTCAACTTAGACTTTTTCCAAAAAACTCATTCTTCCATTTACTTTCAAAACCGATTGCAAGTTGTAGATAAACCTTTTTTCTTGAGGTGTGCAATTTCAAGATTGGCATTAGTTTTCAGTTTCTTTGAAAAAGTGGCAGTAAGAACCCCTATCACAAGACTGTCTGAATATGGGTACACACTATGTTTACCATCAAATTAATATCAAAACTTATCATTACATAGAATTTATTATTTGGAACATATGGCATACAAGCATTCGGAGTTAAAAAAATCAAGCTATGTATGAAGTTTACCGATGCAAATCTGGGAAACATTGTCATTTTTTGTTCACTTTGTTATCAAGTTTTAGCATGGTGCTCATTTCCTTTCGTTGAAAATTTAACCATCAGCCCATTCTCCCACAAAAAAGATATTGAAACTGTATAATGCAGAGACTGTAAAGTAGCTTTTCTGCAAATATCATTGTTGTGGGAGTTAGGGCTCACCACTAAAACTCAACTTTTGTGATGAAAATTAGGCTGACTGGTTTATGTTTTCAATATGGCTGCTAACCTGGGCATACATGTGCACTACATAACTGCATGTGGAGATTAGGCCATTCAAAATTAATTATATGTTGGCATTCTGATGAAGGGCCTTATATTAAAAACTACAAAACCTTTATTTATTTAAAGGGTTTTATAAATTATTTAATAGTGAAAATGCAATAACACATCGTGGAAAAGCAAGTAACACCTCTTGATTCAGATGACCTTGTTAATGAAGACAATACTAAAGCTTATATACATGTTTTTAATAATAGTTTTTAATCAATCTTGGAACTCATTTCAATACAATATAATTCATGATCACAATTCCCTCTGTCATTTATATGCATTACAAGTACAGAGTACATGGGGACATTTTGTTTTTTTCTGAAAATATAGAATTTAGTGACATTAATTATAAAAATTTTTGAATGGCCTAAGTGTTTTTCTGAACAGGGAATAAGTAGAAATTATTTTAGGCAATCTTTTGAGTGTCATGCCATTTATACATGATGCTGCCTTATATTTTATGATACATATTGAAATTCAAATATGGGAACTGTTAATTGGCAAATAACTTTAAAACTAAGTCTCCATACAGACATATAATTTCAAATTCCAATGTAGATGCCAATGGGCATCTACATTGGAAATGCCCATACCATGGGCATTTAAAATAATAATCACATCCCAACTCTTAAAACATTAGGAAACTGTTAGAGTCTCAAAAGGCAACAAGAACATTCATTTTTGAAACAGGAAAATTTAGTCCCCCCAAAAATGCCCATATGGGGATTTATTCTCAAGATTTTCATGTAATTGCCCGTGAGAATTGATCAAAAATATTTTTATTTCCATTCACATGTCTTGTTATCAGTCAAAATCAAAATTAAGCCAATTGCTTTCATTTCTTGTATTAGAAAACGGCAAAATTTTGACAAAAATAGCATCTTTCGAAGTTGACCTTTAAACCACCCTTATGTCAAGGTCAAATGTCTAAATTCTCAGAAATCGCATTTTAAGTAATAAGTCATACTTCCTCTTCAATTCCATGTCAATATATACTTGTTTTGTAGGGGGGCTAAAAGAGGGGTTTACCGCCACCTGTCCTTTTCAAACGTGCTATTACATCATTTTCTAACTGACTTTATCTTTTATAGTTTTGCCCTACCTTTAAGATCCTCGAAAAGTGACTTTATTTCATGATTTATCAGAAAGTGTTGGTTGAATCTGTTTTTAACTTGATTGATATATCATGTGATGACCCTTATAACATACTTATTGTGTTGGGTTGTTTTACTAATAAACCAAGGTTTTTAGAGAATCTAAACATTGCATCAATGGAGATTTGGCACAAGTTTTTTTTTAAAAGTCATGGAAAATGATTTAAATAACATATATTACTATAAGTCAAAGTTATTCTTGAAGAAAACAGTTCACTGAATTCACATATGCCATTTAAAGAAGGCAAAGTAAGTCAAAACAGGTTTAATATGCAAATCTCTTAAAATCTCATGAAAAACGAGATGTAGTGAGATTTCAAAAGCTATACTAACTATACTATTGTGCGACTTTGAAGCAAATGATGAAGTTTTACTCTTCAAAATCATGATATGGAATTGGTATCTTAATTTCTAGGAAACTCACAACAACCAGTGCAACAAGTTATGTGCACCTTATTTATGGTGGTAAGAAAGCCAGGTCACTGCTTGACATTATTTGTAAGTCGTATCAGGTAGGTTATTGTGGCATTTAGATTACTGTTGATCTAAGTAGCACTGATATAACTTTTTTCATGACACATGTGTTAAAATCAGTGTCTTAAACAACTAGTTAGGAGATAAGGCATGTCAAGTTTATAAACACAACTGGACGAAAATACATACTCACTCCATTAAAGTGCTGCGTAACTTCAAACATTTAAAATAATAATTGGTCACAATTGCCATGGAGCCATATTAGATATAAATTTTGGAGCCGCCTTTCAAATAAAATCCTGTGCTCGCAGTGTAGGTTTGGACAACCTAAATGTGAACTAGCGCAGTGGGCCCGATTGTTGACATCTGCTCGAGATAGTTTACATGACATATGATACAGCATTTATTCTAAGTTATATTTCTACATAGATGAGCCTTCAGCATGTGCGGATCCGGGAACCAACAAAGGGGGGGGGGTGCATCTTGGAAATCTGAAAAATTCCTAGAATTTAAAGATAAGGCTTTAAAAGCTCCATTTATCGAGGCCTTAAAAACTCATATGAGGAAACAAGTTACATTTAAATAATAGACTAGTGATGCCTTACATCGAAATATTTAGCGTAGCACTACGTTCAACTATTATCATTAACCATGTGTTGTGTACATCATTGTGAAGTATGTTTACATTCTCAAATGAAAGGCCATTGCAGATGAAATGAATAACAACCTTATATTTATACTGATGTACAGTATTGTTTATAAAAAATCCAAGGGCGTTTTAGACTGATTATTGAAGGTTCAAATAACAGCCGTGTCGCGCCTTCGTAGTGTCGTATTCTCAACGTAATAATTGATATTTTACGCCATAGCCTTACGCAGTGAAGACTAGTGTCGAGAAGAATTGATTTGCATGCGCATTATATCAATACAGTGCGACTGTGAAAATAACAGACTTCAACACTTGCTCAAATTGAAATCAATTTACTTTGATTTCATATTGAATTTAGAGACAAAACCAGCATTGCACGTCTAGTCCGAGGTACTATTTTCTGTACGGGTACAGCCTTAAAGAAGACTGATTTCCTGTAAACAAGCAGTGTAGCCGAAGCACTTCGACTAGCATTAAGCTTTGCGATCGTGACTACGGATGATTCTGAAATGAATGCTGGCTAAACATTCAAGGAATATCAACAAGTCATTCAGGGGTTTGAATGTAATATGCAGTCGTAGGGCTTTTCTATTGGAAGTATTAATAGGGAAATTAGAGATCGAACTACAATGCCAACTATGAAGACACGATGTACGAGGATCTACAAATATTATGTATTGCTACTAATGATGGCTTCCCTTCTAAGCAACCAGATGTGTCAGTAAGTTGATGTCTCTATAGGAGATCCTCAAATTAAGCATCGTTAATATTATCCGAGTAATAATCGTCAATATTATCATTGACTGTCGATCAATCCTATCATTATTGATCGTAAAAAGTTTATATTTTATGCTATCGTTGATAATGATCACCAACAGACCAATGCTGTCATTCACTGTTGTGTTATCATATGCTATATAATCATTGAGCATTAACAGTCAAAATTGATGTTCTCGTTGATCACACATATTATGACACACATCATTGACCGTTGATGTTATCATTAACTCGTGTTATCATTATTTATCATTCACAGTCAAAATTGATGTTGATCATCAGTATTATCACTGACTGTTGATGTTATCGTCGATTGATCTTTGATATTGTGCCCGATTCTTAATTCTCTCATTGCAGTGATTTGTAACATCTATCATTGTTTTTTGTCACCTCGTACATTGATTGCTAATGGTGGTATTTATTTCGTTATTCTTATTCATACTGATCATTAATCAGAATTTCAGAGCACTTTAACATAGGGAAAGTCAATCATGCGTTGACAAAAATTCTATAATTTAAAGCAATTGTTTTATATTTCATGTAAGATATTTGTACAACCTGATTTTAGATTTGCACTTATTGCCACAATTCGAAGTATGTCTGCAGAACTAAAGTTTGGCGACAAAATTTGTGGGACGGGAGAAGTGATGGGTGAAACCCTCGAAGGGACGAAAAATAACTCCATGGCTGATCCGGTTTACGTCATACCAAACAGCACGCTTCCTGTTTCACCACAATGTATAGCAGACGGAGATATGTAAGTTTTATTTTTGAAGTGATCTATCATTCATTACATCGTAGGTTTTGTCTGTGGTGTATGGATTATTATCCCATCGAACGAAGTTCGAAGGGATATAGGGAACGCCTCCGTACGTACGTCCGTCCGGGCAGTAACTCAAATACCGCTGGCCCGATTTTGTTCATATTTTGTACATATATACCCAATGTGGGTGGAAGTTCTGCTCGAAAACCGATTTTCAAAATGGCCGCTCAAAAAATGGCTTCCATTATAGTGCCGATTTTACAGGTATTTAGGTACTGCATATAAAACTGTAATAGCCAATAAGGGTCCATTCCTGATACCCCCTCCCCCCAGCCCGGTAAAACCCATCATGAGAAACCATGGTCTTCTATTAGCTTCTTTATAGTTGAAGTCAGAATGATGTGATGAGTATTATAATGGATAAAATTGCCTGAATATGTATACTTTTTACACCCTATGCAGACGGAGACTGTGGGAAATATTTGATGCTACAGAATGAGCGTTTGGTGCGGAGTCAACGGTCATTTTTTTATTTACATTTGGGATATTTCTGAAATTAAGCCGTTTTGGGACTTCAAATGTACTCATGTTAAGCTTTAAATTTAAATTAAAAAATGACCGTAGACTCCGCACCCAACGCCGTACCAAATATCTCCCACAGGCTCCGCCTACATAGAGTGTTTTAGACGCATTGGTATTGTTATATTAGTATCCATTCTACTTTGTGTCAAATGAATCAAGTGAAAGAAGCACTCCTTTCCTGTAAAATTGACATTCGAAAAGATCTAGATGTTTTTATTTCTACACACAATTTTAAGTTCGAGTGCTACTTATACCAATACGTGAATAATTTTGATTCAGTTTTACTTTGAAATAATACTTCATAAACATGCGTTATATTCATGAGTACAAATACATTAATAAACGCTGATAAATACAGGTGCCTTGCGGACGCATTGCTGAAATCAAACACAACAACGTCGCTAAATTTAAACATCACAACAGCACCGTCGGCGCAGTGCAAGTGGCGTTATATGGGTACGGGAGTGGCGTTCCAGGTACTGGCAGGACCCCTGTTTGTTGTCATATTTGGATGCAGTCATTTTCCCGTGGGTTAGTTTTTAATTAATCTTAAGTTGTTTAGAAATTGTCTGGTGTTGCCAAACTTTATACTCATTTGACAAATTCAATGAGAAAATTAAATTCAGTTTTCTGTACATGTTTTAGGTATTTTAGCTCATAGCGGTAAAATCAACCCCCGGCTTATGTCTGCTGTATGTATTCTATTATGGAGTGTGTTTGCAATTTTGACTGGTTCCAGTAGGACGTTCTGGCAAGTGGCGATAACTCGTCTCCTCATGGGTGCTTCGTAAGTCAGGCATTGCTCCTCGAAAAGTAGGGAATCAATTTTGATATTCAGTATGAGTTATAAAATCTGAAAAAGCCTGAGTTTAGCTCTTATCAGAATATTGAATTTTTCGCATTAAAACCAAGTTCGCATTGAGTGACGCTTGATGTGCAATCTAGCAGTGCATCGGGATGCATGTCCTATATTGAATATTTTATTTGCAACATTACTTACAGTGCTGGAGCTGGGATGGCGGTGAATTTGGGAATAGTTGCAGCCTACTTCCCCCCGGTAAGATATCAACCTAGCCTATAGCTACTCCACCTGTTTATAATTAACCCAAATCACAAATCTTTTTTGGAAAAAACGCACTTTACTTAAGCACCACTTCAATTATTCTTCAACAACCGCTACTGAGTTTTTATGAATCATATTTGGGATAAACAACAACTAAGAACTTCTTAAGTAGGTCATTTGTAAAGGTTTCAGATTATTTCATGTTGCATAAACATCTACACAACTGCAATTTTGTTTTCTAGAAACAAATGGGCAAAGCGTTATCGTTCTTTAACGTTGGTACTTATCTTGGTTTCTCGATGGCATTCCTGTTCGTCGCTCTTGATCGTGTCACAGACTGGAGGAACATATATTATTTGTGTGGCTCTGTTGGAGCGGCCTTATCTTTGCTCGTGCTTGCTACTGTCAGGAACAAAGACCCACAAGATACGGGAAACATAAGTCAATCGAAATCCCCCGAAGAAGACAATCCAGTGTCAAAAACGGATCAAACACAAAACGACACACTTTTAAGTGATTTATCGAAGGTGAATGACAATCAAAATGTTAAATCAGAAGATGTTTCAGATAAAGAATTGCAAAATCCAGATGAAAAAGAAACCCCTCTAGTCAATAAGTCAACACCCGAGGCAAAGACCGATGAACAAAGTCTAAAAAATATGTTCAGAGACTCCGCAAAGCTTTTTTGGACAATGATTCGAAATCCTGTGTTGGTTGCATTATTCGTAGGGGGTGCTATACGTATGGGCGCTGGCCTTATATTTGGCTATAACATCAACAACTTCTACTTCATCTACCATCCCAAGATAAGGGTAAGTGAGCACATCGCAATCGACTGTTCCCCTCGGGAGGCTTTTATGATCCCCAAAATGTCTGGCAATGAGTGACACGCACAAACACACCGAATATTACGTACTGAGACAAAATATCTATTCCGATGAAGAATAAAGACGTTAAGCATTGAACATGACATTCGCTGAACAGCTGACAATATAACAATGCAACAACGTAAGTGATCTAAGATAAACAAATGAGAAGATGAAACAAATACAATAGCAATACTGTCAAAAACAAGGAGTTATGGCATTTTCTTAACCCTTGGTAGATAGAAAGCGTGATATGAATAAATATTATGCTGAGGTCGTCCTTTGAGGTATTCAAGGGATATATGACCACTGGAAAATGGTATTGACCCCACCTTTGGGATTGGGTTAGATTCGGGGCTCAGATCATGACTTAGTATACTACTACTTCTTTATAACGATTACTAGTACTCGCTAAAACAATTGGGTACATGATACGGAAAAGAAAAGAATTTTTTTAGTATCCACATGTTTCCAAGTCTCTCATAAGTGGATTCCCGCTAGGCTGGAATTTTATTGTATCACTGTATTTGTAAGATAGTAACTAAAATACCCAGCGTACTAGTATAAAGTGGGTATTTGACTCAATAAACGTGCATAATCTTTGCTAAATTGCAAATTAAGCGGATATTTGAATTGGATAAATGTTTTCATATTCAGCTTATATATGTTGTTGTAGGTAGAGAAATGGTTGTCCTGGATTATCCCAGTATTTGGGGCTTCCGGCGCAATGGCTGGTGGGGTACTTTCTGATATTATGTTCAAACGCATCGGCCCAGTTGGGAGACTCATCATATTACTCCTTAGTTTTGTAAGTTCCAGGTATTTGTCGTATGGTAAATTTATTATGTTCTCTTAAATGATTTATTTTAGGACTAGGTGTCCATGTTAGTTTATGTTCGTGTTATAATTCATAGCATTCCGCGTTGTTAAAAATTATTGAAGTTTCATGTATGTCACGCTAGGTTTGCATGTACACTACATACACAGATACACCGTACTTCGAGATAAGGACTTGGTTTATATCGGTGTGTTTGCATTTATTTTAACTTATGTTTAATAAATGTCAAATATTTGACCCCGGTCTTTCTTAAAATTGCATTCACTACAACAGCTTCATATATTATACAAATATGTTTTAATTTTGACAAAAAATCATGGCCGGAGACGTCAGTCTCATCGTCGAAAACTTCACCGTTCGATCAATCATAATTAATTGACAAATGATAAATATGTTTTTTAGGTGATTAGCATGCCACTCATTACAGCTGTTTTCTTTACCCCTCCACCGTGGAGCCAGATCCTCCTCATACCAGTGTTCTTCATCTCTGAGAGCTGGATCGGAGTCTGTGTTGCAGCGGTTGTGGATCAAGCACATGTAACCAAGGGACCCGCCTACATCGCCATCTTTCAATTCGTCATAATGATAATTGGAGGACCAATGACCGTATTGGTGGCGCCACTGTCTTCTGGGTTACATGGTCTGAAATACTCATTGCTGTTTTTAATGATGTTGTGTTTATCACTAAGCATTGTGATATTTTCAATCCCATGTTTTATTTTATACAAAAGACGACGAACAACAGAACAATGATTCCATTGGCTGTAAATGTTATCCAAACCCGTATTGCCACTAGTGCATTACAATATAACTACATATAAGCTTCATTTATATTTTAAATAAAATTAAATATAAATTCTCGTTGGTTTGTATATATTTTCCTTGTTTCAACATTGTGAATGTTTACCCATTGTATTGTAGCCGCACTGTTGCATTTGAATGACGATTTGATTTTTTGACCATATTGCTTTGTCATTTCATGTTCTTACGATTTACGATCTTTTTGCAATATTGGTTTGAAAGTAAAGGGAGTATCAGATCTTGCAAGCAACCTTAACAAAATGCTATTAATTATCCCATTGAACGAAGTTCGAGGGGGATATAGAGTAGCCGTCTGTTCGTTTGTCTGTCCGGACGATAACTCAAATGCAGTTTCACGGATTGACTCAAAATTTTTGGCTCATGGGTGCAGGACCTCTGGTCGAGAAGGAATTTTCAACATAGCCGCTCAATTTGAAATGTCCTTCATCTTTGTAAAAATTGAAATCGTTGATAACTAAAACACTATGCCTAGGGAGTAGGAACAAAGGAGCTTTGCTCAAGAAGAGATTATCAAGATGGCTTCTGAATTGCCAAATGGCCGCCAGTTTTCGTAGAAAACATAGGCCTAATCTCAAATACCAGTGGATGGATTAGATACATGCTGATGCCTAGGGGCAAAGGAACTCTGCTCGAGAAGGAATTTCAGGATGGCAGCTGAATTTTAAAATGGCTGGCATTTTTCGTAAAAATACCATTTGACGGATTGGGTTCAACTTTTATATCCTGGTTCATGGAGTCCTCTGCTCAATGAGACATTTTCACTGAGTTTCAGAATAACGGCCATTTTTCGTATAAAAAGTAATCTTTGATAACGCATTTGCCATAAGATATATTGGTTGGATTTTTATAATCGTGCCGATGCCTAGAAACAAAGGGGCTCTGTTTGAGAAGAAATTTTTAAGGGGACAGCTTTTTCGTAAAAAGCGTAATCGTTGATAAATGGACGGATTTGATTCAAGTTTTACTAGTATGCTTATGCCCAAAGATAAAGGAGCTTTGATCAAGAATTTTGTTTAAGATGGCCACTATTTATTAAATGGTCGCCATTTGTCGTTAAAATTATACGTACATGTATATTCACACATTTGTACTATTTAATTTAATAATACATATTATAAAGTCAAAGCACAAATGACAATGATTTAACATTGTGTATACCTCTATATTTTTATGGATTTCACTGATTTTATAAGGGTTAGACATACATTCAGAATTTTCATAGTTGTTCTAATGCAGTTTTTTATACCTGCCTCTCGTGATGTTCGCTCGTGCATATTAATATCAATTCGTGGATAAAAATCGTATCACTCATAAACCATAGAATATATCCTATTTTATCACTAGTGCATTGATAGCAATGCTCTTCCAAATATATAAGTATTTGAAAGCAATGGAAAAGACTTTCTTCGGTATATTTAAGGTTTTAATTATCCCAACGAATGGAGTTCGGTGGGGATATAGTGAAGCCCTCCGTCAGTTAGTCCGTCCGTCCGGAAGATAACTCAAATACTAGGAGACGGATTTGCTTCAAAATTGGTGGAAAGATGTATATTGGTGAATAGTTTTACGCAAAAAAATTTCAAGACGGCCGCCGCTTTAGAAATGGCGGGTTTATTTGGCGAAAATCTTTTGGTTTTCATTTTAAACCAAGTAAATGAATATTATTGTTTGAAATTGTGATAATATATTCACAACATCTATCTATGTAACATATATTCCGAGTTTTTCATCCCGACCCCCCCCCCCCCGGGAAAACAGGAATTTGCGTTCATTTGAGATCTTTCTAAAGTATAGCTTTATTATACTCGAATGAAAGCCAATTTAGAGTAAATTTCAAATGTTTTATTGTTTTCTAATTTGGGACTCGTAAAATTCAAAATGGCCGCCTTATGTTGGAATTTCGCAATAATCTTCTCATCTTTTCAAAATGGCTGCCAACAGGAATTTGCGTCAATATTGAGATCTTTCTGAAGTATAGCTTTAACATACTCAAATGAAAGGTAATTTAGTCGTAGAATGCAAATATCATCATTTTTCTGATTTGAATGCCCAATTTATGTGGGATTTCGCAATAATTTTCTGATACCTTCAAAGTATGGCTATATTGTAATCAAATTTAGGGAAATATGGGGAAGATCACAATTATCGTATTGTTTTAATTCTGATTTGTGTTTCAGAAAATTCAAAATGGCTGCCTAACAGGAATTCACTGTTACTTGTCATTTTGACAACCACATAAGGAATGACTTCGGTAGCTGTGATTTGTTACATAATGCACTGCAGTTATATGAAATACTGAGTTCGGATTGGCTAGAATCGGACACACCACTATGTGTGAATTCAGATTTCACCTTCACCTTTAAGTTAGTTTGTACACAGACGTGTACAGTACTACACTGCTCTTCATGGACCCGAATCGAATGACCTAACGGATAAGCTAAACCTTTAGACTAATAGATAGGAGATAAATCAAAGCATGGGGTGTCATCTTTAATCTTGTTCAATTCTATGAACATGTTCATTGTTCTCAACCGATTGAAAATGGTAAGTTGTGAATTTTGTTTTCGTTAAATTAATCCACGTGTTTCTTTTATGGACCCATTCGATTAACGTGGACAGTTTATGGTACCATTGGCTCTCCTGTTTTCGTTTGGGGACGTGTTTCATTTCTGTAAAATTTGTTTATTTTAGGACAAAATTAATATTTAGGCTAGGTGGACATATAGTATTTGAAAATTCCCAAAAATTGCTGATCGGTATATTCATGTAGGCTATACACAGCTAAACTAGAATAATCCTAAGATACAATCATGTTTCCATTCGTAAAAAATCCACGAACGGAAAAATATAAACGGAAAAACGCAAACCAGAGTTAAATCACAATACAGTAGAACTGTTATAGCAAGTTTGCAATTGGATGTTTTAGATGAAGCATATTGTCACATTGCTGGCAATAGCCACGTTAGTCTGTTGTCAACCAGAATCCTATTTTACAGTCCCAACGGCTACATGGACCCGTACATCATCTGGGGGACTGCGCTTTTCGATCCCAGGTAATATTTTTTCAACTGATAATAAATGTTATCAAATCCCCACCCTTTTTAAAATGACAAATAATCCTTACTCATTTAGTTTAGTAGGACTGAAATATTTTAATATAATGTTTCAGATAGTGATGGCATATCTCTCGTTGGTCTCCATTACAACATTAACCAACCATTAGCCGGGGTAGCCGCGGGTGAATGGAACGTTGACATCACATCGAAAACAGGTGATGAGGACTGAAGGCGGGCAGAAAAATATGAAGCAATCTTATTAGTCGAGGAGACAATACTCGATATTGTGTGCTAACTGCCTTCATTAATTGGTCATGTTAGCATTGTATTATTATCCACGTTTGGGTCTTTCAAATTATCAAACAACGTAGTGAAAAATGCCAACTTGAAAAACTTTTGAATTTATTGCATTGACCATATATCACTGTGTTTTTGACAAATTATTGAACTTGAGTTGTTTTGTTAGTCATTGCTAGTTGGTACCTTATTTTACATGCGCATGCGCTTTTACGCACGTGGAATGCCGGTTCAAGAGCAGTATAAATCAGCTGGTGGGGTACACTAGGATAGGCCTTGGCTAGATCCAACCATACAACAGAGAGATCTTTCTTCTCCTTCTTGGCTTCCCCAATCAGCTTGGTAATAGCTGCTGTATGCTCAACGCAGCCGGAAAAGCCTGTAATTCCGCCCTTTTGAACAGAAGTGTCGACAACGGTTTTCATATTTTTTTCAATTTAACAAAATATGATTACATTAATTGTTTAAGGAAATGAGTGGGTGAGTGTGAATGACAAAGTGACTGTCAAAGAGGGGGATACTATTCACTTTTGGTTGTTGGTCATATCCAATGGGGCCGGATACCAGGAGACTGATCAATCTTACAAGCTCGAAGGTAAGTCAATTTACTTTTGATTCAGTTTGCCATTATGTTTTTCCGTTTCTGAGTTTAGATATCCTCCCTTACTATAGCAACGAGTTTTGTGGACGAGCGCCCACTTAGTCTTGCTTCAAGGCTGATGACCTGGCTCCCTATCTACACAACACAGTTGATAAAGAATATCCCAAGGTCTTGAGGCAAGACTAGCTCCTACACTTTGAATTATTATTGATATTATTCTTTTGGAAATCAAGAGTAAAAGTCCATCATATTTGTAATTCGAGAAACATTGATAACAGACATGCATATGAGCCTAGCCATAGGAAAACCGGTCTTATCACAAAAATTAAAATTGTTCTACAGAGCCAAAATTGTGCCCAAGATTAAGGGGGAAGTGTGCTAAATTCAAATCCGACATTTTGGTCTTTTCAGTGTATATGCAAGGAAAATTTGTTAGAACATAAGTCATGGCTCATTTGAAAGGTCTCTTTGTGCTTTTTAAGATAAACAAAAAATAAGAATATTGAAAAAATCTGTGATAAGACCCCTTTTCTTGTGGCCTGGATCATATATTAATTAAGCACAAGTAATGCTACTATTGACATTTTTTAGCACAGTGCAGTCTGGCAGGTAGTGCCATTTTGTTTCTCATTCCTAACCTTGTCAAAAATGGTCAATTTGTCCCTTGTACTTACTGGCTTTTGATAAAATGTACTTTTTGTTTAAGTTATTAAGTGTGAGAAACAACAGCGTGTTGCTGATTTGTCTGATTAAAATCTGACAATATTTTTCATTCAAACATTTTGCTACCATCATGCAAGTCATGCTAGTATTTACTGTGTTGGTGCTCCTCGTAGCATTGAATGAGGCACAATCTCATGGTAATATTATTTGTTATTTGTTGAATGAAAAATGAAAGAAAATACCTTTGACAAATCTAGATGGTGACGAGGCTCAATTTTCTGTAATGTAAAACTAGAAATATGATTTTATGAAAACTGCGTTTACTTTTTGCGAGGATTCACAGAAATGTGCAAAACTGATGAAATGTAAGAAATCATAAAATAATGGTGTATGCATACATGTTGTTTATTCTTAAGCACCGACCACGACCAGAAAACCAACCACTGCGACAACTACGGTTACCACGCCAACAACGAAGCACACTGGTCCCCCTGGCAACCACACCACGCCGTCGACACCTCCTCCCGTCACAGAACCCCCAAGTAATTTATTTAATCTCGACTTGATGAAATCATTGATTTTTAAGTCCATTATGAAATATGAGTTCAAATATCTTGCGATTGCGAATACGCTACTTCTTCGATCCAAAGTAACAAAAGGTATATTAATACATTTATTATGAGGTGATGATATAACTATACGTGGGTGTCACCAGATCAAGCCAATCATTACCTTCTAGACTTCAACTACTCTTATCTACACAGGTGGAGGCAATGGTTCATGCCCGTGTACTGGAGGTGGTGGAGCCGACCTCATTCCAACATGTAAAACCTACCCCTGTATCGTGTTTGAGGACAACTTTGACACTCTCGATTTTACTAAATGGCAACACGAACTGACTGCCGGTGGTGGTGGTGTAAGTATTATAGTATCATTCCATCATTTAGTTACCGTTTACACTGGTCCCTACTTGGTTATAAAGACGTTACGTCTTTGTAACAAAATGGATGAACTTCCGTCTCATCATTTTCACCAAGAAAGAGATCGATTTGTGTCCGAATATTTTATCCGTATGTTAAAAGTAACAACCGGCTATACTGAAAAGAGAATCAGTCACGAGAATCCAAGGCCTCAGATGATCGAGTAAGAATTCCTCACTTCAGCAACCAGGACATTAATAGGCTAACACAACGCAACTAGGACGTTATGGAATTCACCAGATAACGTCCTGCCTGCTGAAGTGAGGAATTCTCGCTCGATTATTGGAGCTGCTGGAAATATACACTCGTGCCTGATTTTTTTCAGTAACTGGATGTAACTATTCAGGTAAAATATTTTAATACAACTCGACCTCATTCTTGGTGAAAACGATGAAAATAAAGAAATACTCCGGCGGATGTTCATCCATTTTGTTATAAACAGGTGGGGAGCAGTGGTTAAATAAAAGTGTTACCATCCCCAAAATAAATGTCCATGTGTCCAATAACCCATGCCCCTTCTAGTTTGACACGAGACACGAGAGCTACTTTAATGGAACAGCTGTTCCTATTTCCTGTCATTCATCAAAAGTCATAAATTAATTATTTCCTTCTTTTTCAGAATTGGGAGTTCCAGTATTACGTCAACAACAGATCCAATAGTTATGTCAAAGATGGCAGTCTTTACCTAAAACCAGTGAGTATCAATTTATTCGTCCTAATAACCAGATCCTAGCTTGTTTTGTTCCGATTTGAGAAAAAGAGCGATTAAAAGAAATCAGAAAAACTGGATACTATGAAAAACTTGATCTACAACAGAGTGGTAATATTGAATAATTACTGATATGTTTTCATTTATTTGTTGCTCATACATTGCTGTAGAAGCTATATCATTCTTTACATTTTCTTGTACTATTTTTCCAGACGCTGACGACGGACACGTTCCGTGATCCTAATTTTTTACAATCGGGAACGTTTGATCTTTGGGGTACGCATAAAATACGAAACGCGTAAAATAGTAAAAAAAAATTCCAGTTAAACTTATAAGTTGCTATTCTTTAAATGTGTTTGCAATTGATTAGACCTTCATAATAAGCATCTACGGTAAAAAATACTTCGTTGAGCTTAAATTTTCGTTCGACTTGCGAGACGAAGTTTTAATTTGTTTGGTGTTTCGAGCTCTTTCCTGTATACATGTAGATATTGAAAAATGCTCAACTATAGCAGTGTATCATATTTGATTGGCTTCTTTTAACACAGGATCCTCACCCGCAAACCTATGTACTGGCGGGATGAATTATGGCTGCTTCAGACAGGGAAACGGAGGCAATATTCTTAACCCTGTCCAATCTGCAAGGATCAGAACGGTTGACTCATTCAACTTCAAGTACGGCAAGGTGGAGGTAGAAGCTAAAATGCCCGAGGGTGATTGGATTTGGCCTGGTAAGTATGTAGGTGATGCCCTTGTGCCAATGCCTACCATGAATGTGTTTTGTTTTGGTCCCTATGGTAGCCTAATTTATGTTAGCTTATTTGCCATACACACCACAGACCAAGTAAGCATCAATACAAACTTGGGCAATGTTCTTTGGCAGTGAGATGATATAAATACATGAGATATTAATTTAAAGCCTACATCCATCCCCCATTGTACGTTTACATATCCTTGTATGTACTTTACAAAGCTATCTGGATGGTGCCTATGCGAGAAGAATATGGCAAATGGCCCGCTTCTGGTGAAATTGATATCGTGGAAGTTAGGGGCAACAAGGACTTCAAGTTAGACGGCGAGTCTATTGGAGTAGATCAGATGGGATCAACTATGCACTGGGGACCCTACTTCGGCAACAATCAGTACCTTAGAACACACAAGACCAAGTACGTTCGGCTGTTTAGTGTACGCTGTTTTATCATAACACGTGTTTCTTCTTTTTCTTTAGTCTCCTCTTTGTGTATTTCGTGTATGCATGCATTTTACCGTTGATTTGGACGACTTACTCATAGCATATTTCTGTTTCACATCTCAGGGCTGAGGAGAAATGAGATGTCATGGTTAATTATGATGCATTATGGTGGGAAATTAAATTCATAAAACCGAATCCTACCTCACAAATTACTACGTTACAAATCAAGATAAGCTTTATTTCAATTTGCTTTCAGGAATTTACAAGGAAAGACATTTGCGGATGACTTCCACAAGTATGGGGTGGAATGGGACGAGAACAGTGTGCAGTAAGTAGAGCTATACATTATTATTTCATTATATACCATAATCAGCTATCAATCAGGTTTATAGACCGATGTCAACAATCATACTGTGGCAAATCTCTCATTTCATACTTTTCAATCTTCTAGATTCTTCCTCGATGGTGAACAGATACTGAAGGTCGATCCTGGACCCGGCGGTTTCTGGAAATTTGGAGAATTTGATACACGAACCCCTGGCTCAGACAATCCTTGGAGAAACGGAACCAGAATGGCTCCTTTTGATAAAGAGGTAAAAGATCGCGATATTCATGCTGTGCCATTTTAACCAAGAGAAACAAGTAACCATCAAATAACTTGCATTTTGATATAATGTGCCATCACGATAACAACTTACATTCAACTCATTCAACTTTTCCTCCACCTCGTGACAAGTCTTATTGCGTTGCCATAAAACATGAAAACGCTTCAGATTTATTGATGATTTTGAGTCTGTGCTTTTGTAACGGCGAACGGAGGGGTGTAGCTGATTTTCGCTAGAAAATTCAAAATATCTGGACAATTTATTTTAGAAAGTTTAGAATTGTATCGCTAATTGATTAGGCGCACAACACAGGAAAATATATTATGGTCTTCTAGGATTTTTTGAACTGATGGGCTTCTTAGGTATGAGATCTATTAAAAAAGACGCATCGTCACCAACGTGAAAATGTCAATGCTTTTGCTATAAATCAAGCAAGAATGATGTACACACGATCTGTCATTGTTGGTTTTCTAAAATACGTTACGAAACATCCAGAGGGTGAAACGTCTAAGAGGTGAACAGTCTATGGGTGAAATGTCCAAGAGATGAAACGTCTTGAAACCAAAACGGATTTTTTTACCGAAACGGATACAGTTACTGTAATGTTATGTCAGCTGGCAGTGGTTTATAAATGGTTTTCTTTTTTAGATGTACCTTATAATAAACGTTGCCGTCGGTGGCACAGCTTACTTTCCGGATGCAGCACAAAATAGTCCATCCGCTAAGCCATGGAGCAACAAATCGCCTACTGCTTCTCTGGATTTCTGGAACGCTAAAGCACAATGGTATCCAACATGGAACGCTGATAAGAACAATGGAGAATCCGCAGCCATGAAAGTCAACTATATAAAAGTGTGGAAAATGAAACCAAATCCAAATTAGTAGTTGGAGCATGCGCATTCGCTCAGTCTGTACTTGACGTGTATTAATTTATCTAAACGTCAAACCACAGATTACAAACATTTGATTAGATTAAATAATATTGAAATTGTGTTTAGAGTCTGTTTTCAATCATACTGAAAAATTGTTAACTCATTTCCAATGCTGATAAAAGACATGAATAACAAATGTTTTATTAAAATGTCTGAAGACTGTGGAAATATAATTGAGTTTCTATCTCACTATGACTCAATATGGTACTAATTCCATTGTCAAATTCGTCTTTATTTTTAGTTTATCCCAATCGGGAGCGTAAGGTACTTTATAAAAAGGGACCCATTTTCTTTAGGGTGAGCATCATCAGGGACGACTATATCTATCCTTTGACCAAGTTCGTTCGTTGTCAGTTTATGTAGTTCATTATTTTTGTAAATAAAATAGATCAACAATTTAAATAGCTATTTTGTACATTAAAAAAATATTTTATGTTTTAAGATTATCCCAGATTCATATACTAATTCTTTAATTATTAAAACTGCCAATAATTAGGTTCTTTGGTTGAATAAGTACAAGTCACAGCTGTTAAAAAGTAACATTTTCTTCTATTCTGGTTTGATTCAAGAGCAACTACTATTATGCATTTGTGTATTATTGAACTATGAATACATATTTAGAATTTTAGTTCGTATTTTTGTTTCATTTAGAACAATAACAACTTATGACTTAAGAACGTATTATTAATTAGTGTTTATACTTCAGATTAACATCTCTCTTAATTGAAAGGGAGTTAAACAAAATCAGTAGAGACTAACCTTTTATTTGACCGAGAGAGGGGACTCAGGTTAATTAAAGAAAGTTGGAAAATTAATTCCTTTTATCAAAAGAATAAATTTTCAGTTCTGTTCATATCAATTATTTATTGAAAAGTAAAGAATTTCCCACTAATCATCATTTATCACGTGACCAATATCCGACCAATCAAAATATGAAATTCAAAAAATATAGAAAGCGTTATTATCGGGACATTGAATATCATTAAAGGTCAGCTGGTCAATGAATAGATAAAATTCTGTAGAATTAAGAAGGCAATGTGAAATAAGATGTTATCGTTCCACAGACAGGTGTCGTATAAAGAACGCTGAGTTTACGCTTAGAGGAGATACCAGTCCAAAGTCGTGCCACAAGTGGCGATAAAAATACAATTTATTTACCGGAATAGGGCTCTCTTCTCCCGACCAAGGCCAATACAGTCAGCAGCAACTTAGTGCCATTGTCAAAACATTGAACAGACTTCTACTAAAGGAACCAGATGTCAGAAATATGTTACTTTCACTGGGTTTGATAACACCAAGTCCTGTATGCAGATTGTTGCAGCTAATTCGACCAGGGACTGACAACTCGAAAGCATCACGAATTCATTGAATGTCAGTTCAGTTTGTATGCCTACTTACTCTTCACAGAGCATTCAGAATGCATCTTAACTTGGTACATGAAATTCAAGGGCCTTGATGAAATTGGAGTCATTTCAAAGAATAACATTGCCTATACGGTTCAAATGAGCATAATAGAAGTTAATTGAACTTTGATTGATTCTGCATATGGTAGGCGTTGATGGTTGTGATAGAACAAAAAACAAAGCAAGATATTCGCTTACATTCAACATTTGTTCAACTAAAACAATTAGACTGATATGAGTTATAAACAGAAGAAACAGATTTGACCGGGCAAACGAGGATTACCTAATTTCTGTTAATTAAAGGTATGTATACCCAATATATACTGTATATTGAATCTTAGATTGAATTAACTTGTATATTTGGCAATAATTCAAATCACGGTAGAAGTTTGGCAACTTAAACACCTGGGCTTTAACATTTGCTCCTGAAACTAGTTTTTGTGATACTCTCAGTTTACATCTGGTTTTAAAACAATAATGCGATCATTACAATTGCGTTATTATAGAGTTGAAGATAGTCGTATCTCTTTTTGATGGTTCCACTGCACAACTTATATTTACTAAATAGGTAGCATTACGTAATTTTGACAACAGTATGCCACTGAGATGTGATAATCTAGTATTAGTAATCGTGACCATAAATTACACCTTTAATCTGGTAGCATTTTCTATAAATAAGTCTATATACCTAATACCCGGGATCTAATAAAACATTACTCTAGTCTTATAGTATGTGCCCTTTTCACACTGACTACATGTGTATAACATGTAAGACACGTAAGTGTTGATGAGTATGATAAGCTACGTTAAGTAATGATTTGTTGAGATAACGATAGACTAACGAACTAATCGTTATCTCGTAATCCGTAGTCTCAACTAATCCGTTATGTTTACTAATATTTTACCCACACTTCGCTATATTTGGTTCCATTGCATGATTATATATATATACAGGGTGTCCCGAAAGTATGTCCCCCAAGGCAGACATGTCCTGTGTCATCAGTATGTGTCATATATCATTTTAAAGCTTATCCAAAGTTACATTGATTCGCCAATGATGGTTCAACTCTCTAATGTGAAAAAATACAGGCATTTCAAAATTTAGTGTTTGGTCAAAATTCAATTCAATTTTACACCAAATCACTAGTCAATGTGTCCTCCCGGGCCATCTTCTTTTCGGGTCGGAGTGATATTGAGTTGGAAAAAGAGAACGGTGAGGGTAGAAACTCTAAGGAAACTCTTCTAAAGCCCCTTAACAGGTTTTAAGAGGGTTATAAAATTCCACATCCCTATTTGAAGGACTTTTAAGATCATATCTGAAAATAATTGCTGCTGTTAACATGGCCAAGGGGGGACACATTGACTTGTAATATTTTGACAAAACACTAACTTTTAAAATGACTGTAACATTTTCCCATTTGGGAGTTAAACCATGATACTTGGCAAATCAATGTAACTTTGGATAAGCCTGATATATGACACATACTATGAGGACACTGGGGGGCATACTTTCGGGACACCCTGTATATATATATATAATCATGCAGAAATAAACAAAACGCCATACATACAATATTTTGTTTTGGCGTAGGTGTTCTATGATAAAGCGACTGGCTATCTTTATAATAGACACCTTTAGCAAGATATCGTTGAATATCAATAGAACAGCTGACTGGGTACTGAATTGTATGAAACTGTACAGAACTAACTTATGCCGATAAGAAAACACTTTGCAGCAAACACCATTTGCCATTTGTTTATTTGGGAACGACAATTGTTCCAAAAAATCAACAAAATAGTGTTCACCTTTTTTGTGAATGATAACTCGTGAGGGGAAAATCAACGATGGCTTTGGGTTTAAACTTTAAATCTAAAAGTTTTTTTTATTTGATGATCAATTTATTTCATGACATTTAAATTCACATGGAATATCTTGCCAATCGCCTAGTGGCATTAGAGGCCAAGCTTTGAGGTTACATAATACAATTAAGAACAGAATTTTGTTCATTGTAAAAGGCTTTAACGCCTTGGCCAATGTTTGACTTCAGGTTGCCAAATTTATGGAGAGGAGTGTACATAATTATGCACTTTTACTCCATTTCATCCCAGGGATATTCAATTATTCGACCATGTTTCTTTAACGCAGATCCGGATGCAATTATGGATCTCGATTCATCACAATGGACTGCTGAGGTATGGTCCGATAAGTAGTCGATAACATGGTATACATCAGAATATTTGAATTATTTCGTTACAGACCACTTCACATCACAGAGAGTTCCTGAAATCAAAACCGATTTGTATTCTTTAGTTAATAGGATATTCTGATCAGGATATACAACCCATGTGAAACAGGTCAAAACAAAGGAAATATACAAAACGTCTGTTTTCTTTCGGTTTGATTATTGTTTGAATGATTAGGTCATGAAATAATACAGGGTGGCACAAAATTATACCATCTACTACTCTCCTACTTTTGGAATTGTTATAATGTTATTATCCTTATGAATTTTCTTGTGTCGTACACGATTTTTCACAACTGCATACCTAAAATACGGAAAAGGTTGGTTGGTTGAAGGATTAGGTGAGGCCATGTGATGCCACAATTAAGAAGCCAAATCAACTGTACCCATGGCCATTGCCTCTCAAAACAGAAGCCATTCCCTGCCAATTACCCAGTTACCTCATCTATCTTATTTTTTGATTGCTCAGCCAGTCGTCAATGTTTGATATATAATCTATACCAATGTGTCAGGCATTGTACAAATCCCATCGTTATTCATAAACTTATTCTAAAATTAAAGAATTGTATTTTTGTGTCACCCTGTAATTCTCTAAAACGAGCAACAGCAATACTGTTCCAAAATAAACAAAAACAGCACCAACATCTACTTGCAATGACACTTTGAGAGTATAAATATTCTAGAAATAAAACAATCAACCTTTCAAAAGCCAAAAAATCTGTCAACGTCATCAGACCATACTGCACATGGTATTATATTGTCTCCCAAAGGAGTAAAGTACACTGATTTGTTACAGTTATCAATTTAAGCAAATTAATTCAGTGTAAACATTTGATGGCCAAACGGAAACAAACCCCAGATGTATCTCAATTGATATAAGTGGAACAGAAGAGTTTGAATTTAACACAATTATACAGTTTCGCGAATATTCTAAACAAAGCAACGAAGACTAGGGAAAGATTTGTGTAATTTCATGGGGTACTCGGTTCAATGCTTTGAATCGCGCGTCAGGCTAATCCTGCAATAAAATTCCTGGAATAGAGTTGAATGCGTTGTGTGTTAAAGGTAATATACAAATACATTCCTGAGGTTTATGTTGCATACACGTTCTTCTGTTCTCATATCTTCCTCAGAGGAAACACACCCTACAGCCGTCTGCTCCGAACTAGATAAATAAATGCCTTTTGACATTTTATCAGTAGCAGTTTCAGTTATGTTCACATCGGCTGATTATATTTTAATTTACAGAATTAAACAAAGTTGGCATGGAAAAGGCAAATCTCGACCTGAATCAACATAGGTTAGAATCTTCTCCAACTACGTTTAGATATTGATGGATTATTTTAGCAAGCAAGTAGAAACGAATGAGATAATGTTCTCACTTAAATTGGCAAAAATTTGATTTGGTAGAAAGCTGGAAATTAGAAAGCACCGCGGCACTGGTTAATAAGTAATCTGACCAGAGGAAATTCAATGAGGTTTCTTGATTAATGTCATATTGACCTTGGCCATATTTCAAGGTCAAGGAAAAGGGCATGATCACGTTGACTCGGATTATTCATGAACCAGGATCTCCTGATGATAAACATACATTTCGTATATTAGAATGTCGTCAACAAAATCAAATAATTTTAGAAACTGTTTTTTTTAGAAATCGTGCCAAGCTTAGATTGATGACATTAACGTTTATATTTTTAGGGATATTTATGAAGCGATGCCAACGAAAGCAGATCCAGACACGTGGGGTAAAGGAATATGAATGACAGACGCAATAGCTGAATATCAATAAACTGATATTAAATACAAGTACTCCAAAAACTTTGAACAATCATATATCAGTTGAAAGCACTGAGAAATCAAGGAGGGTGAAGGTGGAGTGCGCAGAAGTGTTTTAAAGACAAACATGGGAACAAAGTGTAAAATTGCAGTACTGGGGTCCCCCGCAGTTGGAAAGTCAGGTAAGTAAAATTATTCTGTATACTATTTGACATTTATTTTAATTCCGGATCCCGTCCAATTTGTCCCAGCAATTCTCGTGTACTTGACTTACTTGAGCACAGTGTTTCTTGAACACAAAGACTTGAAGCGCGTGTCGTGGAGCATGTGCGATTTATTGTTTTAAAATGTCATCACATTTTCAACAATCCACGAGGGTTCTGATTGTTCACTGGAATTTGATATATCGTGCATGGCTACGTGTGATTATGAAGTCGGTTCACATTTTTCATGCAAATTCAAAATATTTTGAAAAAGGGTCTATTAAAAATGTTCACACGTTTTTTTATGATTGATTGAATTCTGTGACGAAAAGAACAACATTAATTTCAGTCAATCATTCCATCAGAAAAAATGAACACTCACGTTTGTAGAGTGACTGAACAGAAAATGGAAATGTTCGCTTTGTGACATTGTGCAGTGAAAGTGATGAAAAGATAAGGGAAAGTACATTGTTTAAACTTAAACTGCACTTTCGTTTATTTATAACATTCGTACGGTCATTTCCTTCTTTCTATAAACAGTTCGCTAAGAATATATTTCATAACCTCTTATCTCTTATTTCCCATTTATCTAGTAATAAAAAGTCAAATAAAACAGAAATTAATTATCTAGAAACGTGATGATTCGAAATAGTGTGAATTAATTGATTTGTTATTTGTCGAAATTTTTTTTTTTGAACATCGAAATGTTTTTGTGCCGAATGTCTATATTACGACTATCGATGGGCTTTGTTGAGTGGATCTCCTACTTAAGGATGGGGTTTTCAGAACTAGAGGATGAAATGTACTCTAGCTTGAAAATACAAAGGAGGTAGAAAGTATGGGATTTAGCAAAATAAAGTAGGAAGTAGTGGGAGATGTAAATCGTAGTAAAAAGTCTTGTGGATCAAACCTCCTTTGTTTTCATTCATATAAGTTACAAATGGAAAAGTGTAGAGATCAGATACTTTGTTCTGAATGGGACTGAATGGATTCTAGGTTATGGCATTGAAAAATGAAATAGATATCCACAAGTTGGAGTGACATCATCCAGCAATACAGAACTGTTGGCACCGTTTGCTGGATAAGCACCCTGGTCACACGTTTAAAACGGTTTTACTAAACTCCTCTTATGCTCAAATCCTATCCGGGGGAGATTAATGCATAGCCTATTTCAACTTCTTTTATGTGTGTCACAATGTTGATATGGGTGTTGCAAATGCATCATACGTTTAGTCGATAGCATTGATATAAACAGAAATTGTCAATTACATTTCTGCTCAAAAAGGCACATAATACCCTTCATGAAACTGATCGTCTGCAGAAAAAAAATCCTCATTATCTCAGAAGAATTCAAGTTGATCGAGTGTCAACAAGTGGATTCATGTGGGATGATATTGATAGAATCCATTTAAATCGTAAGAATAGCACTGGTGGATGAAGGGGGGTCATGCCCCCCCCTCCCTATATGGGCCCACAAAAAAGTTAAGGGCCTCGAAAATTTTCGGGCCACAAAATTCGGGCCTCCTTGTTAGCTTCTGGACCCGCCAGTGAATAGGGCTCCTTAAACAGGACATTAAGCTTACAGAGGGTCATTTCAATGCTTCATTTTTTTAGTAATAGTGCGCAAATCGTTTCTCATGCATTTCGAATCGTTTGTGTATTTTGTGTTTGAAACATGAAGGGTGTACCCTGGTACCAGAATAGATAAGACAACTGGTGCAGCAGTGTTTATTACTTCACTGCAATAACGTAGTTCACAGAGTGTACTTTCATGTATCGTGACTGGCGATGCCGCAAAGTTTTAAAAATGTCCATGGTTGTCATGGTAACACGACACCACTGTATCTGGGCAACATATCTAAAACACAGACCCAGTTTCAGACTCCAGTATGTTGCATCAGTTGCTATTCATACAATGCCTTGATTTGTGAAATAAGTTATTTTGGGTCAAAATTTGTGTATTATGGAATTTGAATAATGGCTCAAAACATTAGGTGACATGTTACGACGGGTAGATTTGACAAATCCACAAAAATTGACCCCACATACCTGAAGTTTGTTCTTCTAGTCCAAGTACAATGCATATGGGAAAGTTTATACATATAATCGCCGCAGAATAAAAATACCAGCACCAGTCCTGTTACTTTTGGGACACCCTGTAAATGGGAATAATATCTACTTAGTACCAACTTGCCTGTATTTGAAGTGAACCTGGGTATCTATGGGAAACTCGAGAATCAAGCACGAAACTCAAACACACCGTTCGAAAGGTCAGGCACCTAACACTGTCAAAGGATATTATAATTAAGACATTCAATTCAGGAAGTGACTTTTACCTGAATATATTCTATGAAGCCTTCTATTAACGCAAACAAACTGTCTAATTGTATCATTTCGTCCTTCCATTTTTGAAATAATACGTGGGGCGTTTGTTGGGTCGTGCATTGACTAGTCCCTATTAAATGAAATTAATCATATTCAAGGCAGTACATAATCACCAGTTATATCCCACTTAGGCTAATATCTAGAGTCCATAGCTAGGTAACTAAACTGGTATGATGAGTTACATGTACCTTTCGATTTATATTATTTATATGTCGTTTATACGAACAATATACATACTCCCTTTATTGGTTTTGGGGCAATTAGACAATTTTTAAATGTGAGCGTGTTCAATAGACGGTTTTATACGTTCGGTATATTTTAGTAATTATTAGGTTTTCTGTGACCCCTTGACTTGATTCCATACGCTCACTAGCAGAACTCCGCCTCGGAGCTTTGTATCCCTGACAAATTCAGTCACCTCTTTTTGATTAAGTTATCTTTGGCAATAAAATGATCGTTCGTTTTATGTTTGTCAAATGGGCAACTGTAAAATTAATCTCTTGAGGTATTTTGGTGGGTCCTTGCTCGCATAAAGTGCAATTTATCTGATAGAGTGACGATAAGAATATGCCACGAGCACAATATGGCCTTAGTTTACGATATAATGGCCATTTGAATCTATTACCAGTCCTTACTAACTCCTCGATATTTTAAGACCCTTGAAACAACGTGCCCTGGAAGATACAGGCCAAGCTGGGTTCACCTTTTCAACACCAAAACACTATATAGTAGATCACTAATGTATAACAACGTGATACGCCCATTGGGACCATTTTATGTCAAGGGTTAAACATTTCAAGAGGTTTTTAGTTGGGTCATTTATTTTTTCCTCCCACACCGTGGTGGTCCTGGACAAAATAAGTTAAGGTCTCTAGACTTACCAAGTTGCAACATGTGTAGTACATCCTGTTACAAATTGCATTCTAAATTTGAGCCTTATCTCTCCTTAAATGTCAAGATGGGCTCTCGACTTTTCTATAATGTCAAGAGCATCGTTTCAAATTGATTAATGTGCTTGATGTATGCCAATCAGCCGAATTTACGTTGACTATCTTCGTTTCTAAGTCTTTTCATAAAATATGTCAATAGAAACGTGACACAGCTGCATTTGAAACTTAGGCCAAAACGAGAAATCGAAGAATTCCAAGCACTTAAATTTGACCTTTCTCCCGGCTATAGAATTGGCCTAATTCTTAGCTTGGAATATTTAAAATGAGATCTAGAACGTAGAATTGTTTTGACTTCTAATTCCTTGAATCTTTTTCTTTTTTCAAGATATACATATTTGATGTGTGTTATTTTTGTTATTATTTATCTCATAAGAAATTGTGACGTTTCTTCCATAAGTTATACATATTATATTTTTGATAATTAACTCTCTGTAATGGAGCCTTGATTATGGAGCATTACATTTTAACCAACCTTACGGTATCATAGGTATTATTATCTCATTGTGTAAACATCATCCAAGCAGACCGTCTAGGGTTGACTTCAGTCCAGAAACAAACATTTAAGACATTAACCAGATAACCAAATTAAAAAGAATTAATCAACCCGGAAGTTACTACGATCTACTATTTTATTCAGTTTATCAAAAATTTCGTGAAACGTGCGAATCGACACGATTGAAGTTGAATCATTTACAGAAACGCTAAAATTTCAAATTACCGAAATAATTTACTTCAAATATCATTGGTTCAATCAAATCACGTGATTAACGGGGATCCCTTAGATATCGGAAGTCTATTTCATCAATGATATCTTTTGTTTCCGTGATCAATTACAAGCATTGATCCTATCTAATACAACTCCCTATTCTATTTCTTTTTATTCATCAACAAGTTTTTTCTTCGGAATCCCATGTGTATAAATACATTTTGTATTTTTATCGTTTTCTAAAATTAGTTCTTTCTAAATCCTCGATTTTAACGAATGTGAACAGAGTTTAATTTTACACCAGAGTCGGATTTATTTACAGTAAGATAGATTAATGATCCGTTATCCTAAATATTTTTCTGGTTTGTTTTCATTAAGTAATTTGTAATCGCTTGAAAACGTATTGTGCAATTGTGGAACAACAACACAGAACATAAACATTATTTTAAACCAGATGGTGTTTTGAATATCACACTCAACGTTTTAATAATGATTCGTTGAAATATTTTCAGCTTAGTCGCCTGGATATCGAATAAAACCTAATTAAATGGTGGACGGTTTTGATTATGTTACACTTTTGTAACAATAGTGACACTTTGTAACACTATTTGTATATTTAACTTGAGTGTGGTCTAAAAACCCGAAGTATTATTTCGCAAACATGACCCATTATTTTTGATTTTTATATTCCAGCACTAGTGGTTAGATTCCTGACTAAGAGGTTCATTTGGGAGTACGACCCTACTTTAGGTGAGAATTCCAACACCGTCCAGACAGTTAACTTATCTTACAAACAGTCTTCTTACAAACTGTCAAACAAGAGTCTAGTTCAAAATATCTTGAAGTACAAGATATCGATATGATATCTAACATTTTCTCAAATGAATGTCATCAATTCTTAATTTATTTCAATCAGAGCTGTCAAGGAGGTGTCAATATCTATTATATTATATTGCTATACTTTTCTAACTGCTTTGATCAAGAGTGACAAGCTAACAACTGATAAAGATTCATAAGCTCATTATCGTTGTTTAAATGATGATAATTTTATATTAAGTTTAATAACTTGACATTCATGTTTTGTATTTTTGCCTATTTTTAGAGTTTACTTATCCGTGTAGTTGCCAAGTTGACGATGAGCCAGTTGCTATGGAAATACTTGATACTGCCGGTCAGGTGAGTCACGTGATTCAGATAAAATGCTTTCTTCTCAGTCGTCTCGTGACTATAGCTACTCAATACACATCGCTATCTATACATATGATGAAATAAAATGTGAAATGAATTCTGAAATCCGTGATGATCATTTCAGACCTATTTCATTACCGCACGGACACATTTCTAGTTTTCAAACTTGAAGAAAAAATCGTTTTATTTTTAAATACGTCATTGTTTTATATTTTCAGGTGGAAAGCAACCAAACTAATTTTGAGGGCACCGTTAGATGGGCAGACGCCTTCATACTAGTCTTTAGTGTTACAGATAGACATACTTTCAAACAGATCTCAATACTAAAAAATCAAATAGACGAAATAAAAAGGAGTAAAAATGTTAGTTGTGTTATCATAGGCAACAAGATTGACCTTGAGCACCAGAGACAAGTAGGAACAGCCGAAGCTGAGCGTATGGCTGCAGATTGTGCAACTGCTTATTTTGAAACGTCAGCATGTGACGGATCTCCCGAAATTGATGAAGCGTTTCACGAAGTTTACCGTGAAGTTAAACGTAGACGATATCTCGATAGTAGAGGAGGTCGAAGGCGTAGCTCAGCACAACAAGTTCGACACGTGTTGAATAATTTCCTAACAAAAATACATACGTGATAATTTATGTAGGATATTGCATTTCATAGAAATATTATATGCAATATCAACTGCAAATTCAGATTCAAATGTTTAATTAATTTTTGAGAAGTTATATTGCTTCACTTAGTGGAGAGGACGGGGGGCCGGGGGCATAAACTTCCTTGAAAAGTGAACACTACCAACAAGGATATAAAGTGACTTCAGTTGCCTCAGTTCTGCCTCAGAATGAAATAAAATGTCTTTCCGAACCTTGTTGGAACAAAATAGCATATACAACATATTTTTAGACCTCTCAATATCACCGTATAGTTATACAAAGGAATTTTTGGTTGATTTTAAAAAAGTATTCAAAAAATTAAAACAAATTCCCCCAAAATAGATAAAAGTCAAGATAAACCTTTTATTTCATTAACAAGATACTTTTTTAAAATTAACCAAAATTTCCTTTGTACAATTACAATATTGAAAGACCGAAACATGTTGTGTTTATGTCGTTTTGTTCCAATGAGGTTCGGAAATATGTTTCATTTCACTCTGGAAACATAACACCAAGAACAAAACAAGTGTTTGATGTGTTTTCTAAAACAATATAGATGAAAGTATATATTTTTCAAATTATATTGTTACCATTCAAAAGAAGACCTTTAAATTGACGATGTGTTAAATTTTTAGATTTTTTTTATTACTGGTTTAAGAGAAACATGTGTTCAAAAGGTTCTCCATATCGATACCACACCTTTAATTTCCAATGATATTATACATATAGTAAGTGTACGATAATAAGAACATCCTATAATTTTTCAGAATATCATTTTAATCTACTCTGTGATATTGATATATGCACTCGTTCGCTTCCCTCTCGGTGCAGATATCAATATCACATCGTGGATAAAAATGATATTCCTACATTATATTATTCATAGGATATCCTACGTGTATATGCTAAATGAATTCCCCATGCTTTGGTATATCATGTCATGGTTTATCTGTATGATCCTAAATACTTCTAATGATACAAAGTGTCCCATTTTATTGCTCACTTCACCATGTATAATTTAATAAAGCTGAGCAAACGAGAGCTCCGCCCCAAAATTAATTTTAATATATACCATTCGAAAGGAGAGGTTTGCTTTAAGGATCTGGCATGCTTATGGAGGTTCACTGGTTACAAAGCTGCCTAATTCACAATTTAAATGACAATCTCATTTTTAAAAATTACTTTTGAAGAATGATTTTGGTTCATTAGTCGTTCATTGATCATTTAGATTGTTCACACACTAACATGACTAAACATGCATACTTTCACATCAAGGAGTCTATAAAAGGTTATCTGTTGTCAAATGTCATCTTCAAAAAATATTACCTCTTCAAATTCCATTTTATGAAAATCAACCCGAAAATCAAAGTCAAAAGTGCCCCATGTTGATGCAGGCACTAATTCATCAACTTTGTAACTAGCAGACTTCTGATATAAACTGTAGTTCTATATATACTTTTTATTCAATGGTATATTTAAACCCTTGGACAAATCGTGTTATTCTTTTGATCCTTGTTTGCTCAACTATTACTAGAGAGTATTTGTGTAACAACATGTACAAGAGAATAATGTAATCAGTTGTGATAAAATTTATTCATTGTAATTGTAAAATAAATGTTAACCTGTAAACATACAGCATCCTTGTCGTCTTAGTCACTCGTCTAAAGATATTGTGACACAATCAAAGATGGAAGTTAAATGTCTCCAATCGATACAGACTCATCATTCAATCAGTAACTATAAGATCATATAGAATCAGTCAAACGAATCATATTCATCATATGTATCATTGGGATCAAACAATTTCTTAGCGGGTAGACGTAATCCATGATCGGGTTTCTCTTGGCTAGAGTCAACCTCCCGAATAATTTTCCTTGGTGACAGAGTCCCGGATTTAGACACATCAACTTGAACACTGGGTGTAGGGAATCCACGGGATGGAGTCAATTCTTGTTGCGTATTGTCATCATCGTCGAGGGACAAAGGAGTAGTTTTTGTTCGTCGGGGTGATGAACGAGTTTCTGGGACCAAACGATTTGGTGAAGTAGAATTATCTGGTGATGTCTGAGAGTTTGTTGAATGATTTTCTTGATCATTCGAGAAGTTTGGGGAGCTAGATTTAACTGGTGATGTTGGACTTGAATCTATAGTATTTTTTTCATTTTTGGACTGAAGTGGAGCGTTGGACGGTTTTTCAACGGATGACAAATCCAGCTCGCTCAAATGTGAGGTTTCCTTCGGTGTGCTGGTTGCCATGGGAGGCAGTTCAGTTGAAGGTTGTGTCAGTCTGGAAGCAATAAGCAATTTTATGTCGTGAAATCCTTGAACTGAAATAATTGCAAATAAAATATTTATTTCGACGAAGCCGGTCATAATAAACAGTGAACATCTATGGACTATGGGGTGTTCACTACAGAGATGACCTATTGCAATCAATTGTTCGGGAAATTTTTTCAGTAATGTATAAACACTGTTAAGGAATCTAAAACATTTTTTCCTGTGGAGGAATCTAAAACAGAAATACGTCGACGGATGCGTTTCAGCAACAAGTTGGCGACATGCCAGATTATAATATTTCTCAAGCATTTTTGCTCTCCACATCAAACATGGGATGTAAAAGCTTTACTCATACCATGTTTCAAAAATTTCATGCATGTCTCATTTTAATATGAAACGGTTTCGTCGACTTAATTTGAGGTTTGAGGTTCTCACAGTCATATGGACAATCTTTGTGTTACTTTGTGCCCTGTGTATTATTGTTGATGAACAACATGTACCTTGAGTCTACAAAACTTGCACATGATCTTGGGTAGTGTCAGGCAACCAGGATTTTGTTTCCTACAATGCGGACCCCTGGAATAACAACAATGGGTGCCATCTATCATCATAATTTCGTTCTTTTATTTTTTGATAAAACCCGAATTTTAACGGAAGAAGTATCATGTGCAAATAATGTGTCCCGCTGATTAATATTAACGAAAATGAAAGAATAAACCATAATCATGATTATAATTTTTCTGAAATTTATATTAATTTGATTATTAATGTTTCAAACAAACAGCTAAACGTTCGTACTTCTTTGCACTTGCATCGATGTCGTTGTCTTTCGGTGTTTCGGTGGAATCATCAAGTTCGACAGACGAATCCATACATCCCTTGTCTTGGGTACTCCCCTTTGTCTGTTCGTTACCTACATTCTTGACACCAGTTGAAGAACTCGAACTGACTCTCTTTGGTCTTTCATCCTTGACACCAACTGATGAGTTCGAACCGACATTCTTTGGTGGTTTGGGTGTATCTTCACCACCAACGACTCTTTCTGGCGACGATTCGGGCTCTAAACTGTCGCCACTGTCGATAGAGTAGTTATGCTCCCTAAACAAATAAGCAAACATAATAATACAATTTATATTATGATTTATAAGTCAGATTTCTCGAACTTAACCACAGTTTCATTATGCAAATAAGTTGTGTTTAGCACTCTGCAGATTTATGATGCGGTAAATATGATACAAAACTTCTATCTTTTAATAAAAAGGAAATCAATATCATTCGCAATCATCAATAGTTTCCAATGCCCATAGACATAGAAATCATTCAACACTATACACTATCTATAAGGTTTTCGGTTGTTTCGAAATCTTCTAGGTCAATTTGAGGTAGTACACACAATTGAGGTAGGCTGTGATCTTCAATTTGTTCCCTTTAGTTTTGTATACTTTCACACAACTCTAGCATTGCCACACATATACGTACGTACATTGTTACAACGTGATTTCCTCCATTCAGCTTCATATATTCTGTCTTTCCTTTGCGCCTATCGTTTCTACAGTCACATATTACATAAATCCACTCACAGTCACTGCTGCTGAAAATGAAATAAAATTGATATATATTCGACCATTTTTGTGTGTCAATCCTTGTATGGAAATATCACCTGCATTATACTTCATCCCGCCAAACATGAACAAAATCGATCCACTATAGCTGGTATTTTAGAGTTTTCGCCAGACGGAAGAACTGGCGTATGTTTGATTTCACCCTTCGTTCGTTACATGATATTGTTCACTGTACCACCCCTAACGCACCTATCGTGAAGTCTATTCATCGGATTTCTGCAAGATTTACAATGCTCGATAAACATCAAATTCCTTCCTCTGAAATTAAAAAGTATAATTATACTTGTTGTTTCTATATTCCTCTAGAATAGCGCAAAATGTGTGAACAAATAATTCACTGATTTGTTTACTAAAATTACAGGTAAGTGCACTAACTGATCCTGCCATAGTTACAATTATACTAAATAGATTGCAGCACTAAAACGACTAGAAAAGACGAGAGACGAGCATGTATATGTAGAATGTCTAGTTGAGCGTACGTTTTTGCTCAATATTCCGCTTTACAATTTGCCTATCAAGAGGGAAGTAGTAGTCAGTTCGCACTCTTCGCTCTCAAAGAGATCATACTTCATTACAAGGAACGTGACTCTATGGTATTTTCGGCATTTCTTGACAATCGCAAATGTTTTGATTTATTGTGGAGGAAAGGGTTATTTCAGAAAATATTCTCACTCGGTATCAATGGAGTAACATGGAGGCTAATCGTAGAAAGTTATACTAATACCACTGCACGTGAATTATACAATGGCTCATTTTCCCGGGAATTTAGTATTTATCAGGGAGTTGGACAGGGAAGAGTGACTAGTTCGATTTATTTTTTGATCTATATTGACGCACTCATAACTGAGCTTAAGGAAGCGCATTCAGGTCTTAAGATAGGTTCGTATGATATTCCGTGTATTTTGGTGGCAGACGATACTACTCTCCTAGCTTCCTCTGCGCATAATTTGCAAGTTCTGTTAGACATTGTATTTCGCTACAGTTCAAAATGGCGTATGGTTTACCACGCTGGTGATAACACTAAAAGCTCAATTTTGACATTTAATGAAACAAAGCAACAGTTTTTTCGAAGCAGAGGTAGTCGTCAGTGGCTACTAGGGACTGATATAGTACCTGAAACTCAAAGCACAAACTATGTAGGTAACCTTATCACTACTAACTTTGAAACCGAAAATCTGGTTAACAACTCAAAAAAGAAAATGTACTCAAAATTTTATTCGATCAAAAACACCTTGCGTTTACATAAATTTGGCGCTAATCCACTTGTGTTCATTAGACTATGGTATTCTATTATATTACCTACTACATTATATGGTTGTGAGTTATGGTACAACTTGTCACCGCATGATGAAGATATACTGAACACTGCTCAAAAACATATATTCAAAGTAGTTCAAGGTTTTGAAGCGAGAACGGCATCACTGGACGTTGTTCTGGCCACTCTTGGTGCAATATCTGTATCGAGCTTCATTGAGAAATTGAAATTAAACTTTTTGTCAAGATTATGTCGATGCACTCATGAAGTTACAAAATACATATTCCTGTTTAGATTCTCGTCCCTACTCACAAACCCGGGAAACAATCACTTTGGTTTTGCTAAAGACGTCACGAGCATCGACTGTGATATTGCACGGAGTGTTGCAGAAACCTTCTTGCTTACCGGCTCAATTATGAAAACAGTTTTGTTTAAAAAAGCATCGCATTTCCAAATTTTCAACAGAGAGGAAAATAAGTGGCTTTCAAGAATGGAAGCCAATGATAATCTGCATATTTTTAGGAACATTCACTGTAAACTGGAACCAAGCTTCGCCTGGGTCGTTGGAAAACGATACCCATCATATCTATGGCAATTAGCCAACCTGGTGCAGCTTTCTGCAATGCCTTCATATAAGACATTCACATGTAAGAAATGCAACTCATCGTGTAATTGTATAATATTTCATTTTCTGCATTGCAATCAATTTTTATCTGAGAGAGACGCATTTTTTGAGCGACTCATTGATATCTTACCAGTTCAAGATAGTGTTGTGCTTTTCAATTTTGATGATGATATTTTCTTACAGACTGTTCTGGGTAGCAGAATAGATTTTGATGTAGCCAATGACACCATTTATGAAATGTTCGTTATCGAATGTGCAAATACATTTTACAATACAAATATGTATTTCAAATAGGTACGCTTGAATTGTAATGATAAAATGTATTTAGAGTCATTTAACTTGTAAATGTGTAAATATTAATAACCCTTTACTCTTCTGTAATATATGTTTGTAATGTGATATGCATGTATAAATTGTTTTGCTCTCCAATAAAACGGAGGAAATAAAGAAACATAAACATAAACATATACAGGGTGTCAAATAAGTCCGGTTCCACCCCGTCACACTATTCAGCCAAAACCAAAATATAAGGTATCAAGTGTAATTATATCATTGAAAAGACATAGAATATTGGCAATTTGGCGTATTTGGCAGGATTTTAAGCATCTGAAAAAGTCAAATTAGCTCAAGATATGGACATAGGGCCTTTAAATGACTCGGGTCATATCATATCCTTCTCCTTTTGACGCAATAAAAGCTGCTCGAAGAGGGACATTCAATATTTATAGGTAAATATTTCATCCAAGATACTTAAGAGTTGGTGAACAAATGTAACTTTGAATGTCATCTTTTCAACGGTATATCACAATAGGTAGGTACCATCTAATTAAGGTTTTAGTTATAGGAGGGGGATATGGTGTTTATTTGACACTTACATGTATATTTGAGTTAGAAAAGACTACAAAAATCTACCTGGTTCGTTGTTCCTCTACGTTCCATCTGTAAACAAATATGAAGACAAGGGCGCCAATAATGAAAAATGTGACAATTCCAACTGCAATTACAATCCGCGTTCCTTTGTCACCAAGCACTGCAATGAAAAGTTTTTCAAGCGATTTAATGTTGGATGAATTTTATATTTTATTCTAGGCCTATTAAAATCATATTTTTGATCAGTGTTGTGTTTCTTATCAAATATGTTTGTAATTGTATTGATACTTTCAGGTAATGCGTAATTTCACCCATTTGTTTAATTATCTTCTGTGAGAATGGGCCTCTGGAATGGCATTAATTTTCACCAATCAACATTCACGTATAGGCTAAGTATAAAAAGACGAATACCACAAACCTGAAACTACGTATTTGCCACTGAGTATTTCATCAATAATATTTTGTGGTATTGTTATGTTCACTTTGTGTACCTCTTCTTCTATCTCAACAGTATTTGACTGAGCAGCACGACGTACTCTGTGTTTTTGTTCTTCAATTACGTTTGTTATGTTCATCTGGGTAGAGTTATTGTTAATCTCTGCAACTTTAATTGTGTGTTTTCTTGTCGGTGAAGTAGGTTCTGGTATAGGACGAAAGTCCGACTGACCTTGGGACGCATCGAGTTCGGCATTGAGCAAGCAGGGCTTGGCTTTGTAAATCTCATTCATTTTACCAAAAATGTTTGTAAACTGGTATGCTCTCATGATCATTTTCTTGACTGGATTTGAGTCTCTACGAACCCTGTCTATATGTTTAGACACTCCAACCTGTTCACTAGGGTTATCAACATGACTACTCATCCTGAGAAAACCCTTCATCATACCTATATCCTTGTTTTGTTGAGTTGGGTCATTGAGATATCCCCCTGGCTGTTTTCCGTTTGGCTTTATTCCTTTCTCTGTAGTTTCTCGCATAGTTTGCCAGATTTCTAATCGGTTTTGGTTCTTTGCTGTTGTCAAAGATACGCCCTTTCTTGCGAAAATTGCATGTCGGATTTGATAGTGGCCAGAGGGTTTATTTGGCCTAAGGTCTCTCCCCCTTCTAGACCTTCTTCTCCTTGGTTTTTTAATGGGATGAGCAGGAACAAACGGTGGATAGTCTGTGAGAATAGTTACGTATTCGGTTTCTGGTTTATTCCGCTCTGGATCGACGACATCACTATCCTTTACATCTATGCCGTTATCATCATAAAAGAAATCATTGCTGTAAGTATTCCACTTATTTGATGATGGAAACTGTCTATTATTGTTTATCTGGCCTTTTTTGTACAATGTTCGCAATGGAGTGCTTGGTGACGCTAAAACTGTGGACGTCAACAACATAACTGAAATAAGAATGACCACTCACTTTAAAGGTTATGGCAAAACATCTGGGATCCAAATATTTTTCGGGCACACAATAAAGAAAACAATGACGAATGACAATGAGCTCGGGATTTTGAGTGGATTTTTATGAGATTAAAAAAATCAGGCTAATCATCTAATATCAGTGTATATCACCAATCTGTAATGATGATAATGATGATGAGTGACTTGTCGTGTCAATTAAAAAAAAAAACTTCAAACTCGAAGTCGAACTTGAAAGTCAACGACCACGCCCACTTTATTGTGGCTTTTGTGTCGTTTGCCTCTTATTTTGCAGATTTCTTCGCCACATGTAACTTACCCGCAACACCAATAGCGGCATTCAATGATACAGAGCCAAAAAGAACCACCATGCTCTTGGATTATGAAATATTTACCGAATATTTCGACGTTTATTATTTGCCCACCATTTTGAATGCGTCGTTTTACTGTGACGTCATATATAGCAGGCTAGTAAGATATCATGACGTCATATAGTAACAGGCACCTGTCATTCTGCAGCCATTCGTTTAGCAACCAAGGACAAGACATTTAATTACCTGATGTAATACCTTAATGCAACTCCAAAATACCAGACAAACTAGCCATCCTATATATATAATAATAGGAGTCTATACTATAGGATTGTATAATTATGAATCTACATCTACTACTGCGGCCATTTTTGTTTTTGTTTTGTATCTTTTATTCAATCATCTTCTAATTGAAAATGCTTACATATATCTGTGATTTTATATTCCGGCATAAATGTTTGACATTCTCTTTACTGTATATCCAGTTTAGTCATTATGTCATTTAAATCGTTTGCCATGACTTTCAAAACAAATTGGGCAAAATCGCCATTGATACGAGGCTAAGATTCTTTAAAACCTTGGTGTATTCGTTCGACAATCAAAAATTTCATGATTAATCACAACAGGTACATTGACAGGGTCTTCCCATAGTATGTCATTCGAGTTTTAGATAGATTCAGCCATCACTTTTTGATAAATCATGAAATTAAGAGACTATTGCAAGCTTTTTAAGCAAAATGAAAAATGACAAGTGTGACATCTATAATTTTAGCTTTATTCAGCTACTTTGTAGAATGCGTCCAAACTATACTATTGGAAATAATTGTTACTAACACGAGAAAACAGCAACTCCACAGAGTAGCAAATCCAACCGAACAAATCATGTTTTGATAAATACATGCAGCAGCCCCCTTGAAAATTTCTTCTTGAACATAGCTCCTTTGTCCCTAGGTATCAGTATATAAAATTTGAACCAAACTCGTACTTTGATTTACAAAGATTAGTTTTTCACGAAAAATGGCCGCAATTTGGGAATTTAGCTGCCATCTTGAAAATTCTTTCTCAAGAAGAACTTTTTGCCCCGGGGCAATTTGAACCAAATTCGTCTACTGGTATTTTAGTTTGATATCAAATATTACGTTTTTACAATAAATGGTGGCCATTCAGTGGCAATCTTAATAATTTCTTGTTGATCAGAGCTTTTTCAAAGATTACGTTTGTTTTTTTACGAAAATTGACAGCCATTTTGAAATTCAGTCATCTTAAAAATCTCTTTTTGGGCAAGACTCCTTTGTCCCTAGGTACCAGAATATAAAATTTGAACCAAATCCGTCACTGGTATTTGAGTAGATGTCCTACACCGATAAGCATATAAAAATTTTGAATCTTTGTCAGCAAACGAACGGACAGACGGATAGCTCCTCTAGATATCTCTACGAACTTAGGTTCGATTAGATAATAAAGCTAAATGAGATGAACAATTAGTATTTTGAATTTAGATAGATGGCACGCTTTTCATTTAAACGCCAGGACATTAAATATTGTTTCATACAGTTTGCATTTTAGAAAACTAATTATAATTCGTATTAGAAGAGAGATGAAATTGGAAGAATAGACTAGAAGGAGAATCTCCTTCCCACCCAGGTCTTCCCGTAAGAATTGTGTCTGTAAAATTAATATCTGGAATGATATCAAATCAAAATGACACGTACATCGTTAAAGTATGACCGTGTAATTATAAATAACGTAATGATGTTATTATGCAATGTGAATCGGATAAAAGCAGAATTCACATAATTATATTTTGTAAGATTAGTACCGTCGTATATATCAAACTATGTGATCATTAAATGAAGACTCGAATTCATATTATGATTCTTTAGGACGCATGCCAGAAACCCGTTTTTCTCACGATCGGAATTATTTTCCCTTTAAAGATAAAACAATAATTGTAAAAATGTAGATGTATTATTTTCCTTAAGTATATGTTTAGGTATAGTCTGTCTCTAATACGTGTATAACCGCCTTGTATGTGATATGAATATGTTTAACATGCATGTTTAAACTGCAAGTTCGGTCGTACATAAACAAACAAGGAATTTACATTTCCCAAAATGTGATCATTCACTTTAAAGTTGATACATCAAACTAAACACTAAGTAAACGTTATCACCGAGAACATGCATAGAACATGTCAAGCTGTCAAACATAATTATAAAAATCATTTGTTATTTTACCACGTTTGGGAACTTTACATGAAGATAAACATGGTGAAAATGTGGTAGAAAATGATTCACATTCGAAAAAACAAACTACGTCGTTCATGTTGTTACAAAAAGTATGCGCAATGTGAAGATTTTGTATGTAGCTGCTGTCTCTGGAATAGGAAGGTTCCCCTCGCAATTACATAAATTTTAAAACATTTAATTTTGTACCATGAAATATGCATAAATTAATCTATAGTTTCAGAAAAAATAGTAATTGTTTTGTGTTATGAATTAGCAATTGTGATCCGCGCGGCTTTTGCTGAGCGATTTCTAATCTCTCGACGTCGAAATTTAAGAATGTGTTAAGAATACTACTCTGGTTTATTTTTGAAACAATCTGAGAAAATTCCTTTTGTTTAAAATAATTAGATAACGCACTGAAATTTTACAATGGAAGTCCAAGGACGGGATTGGCAGCCATTATTCAAACTCGATTCTCCGTTGCCCGGCGTGGAACAATTTAGCAAAAACAATTTCAAAAAATTCTCTTTGGACCACGTATTTCGTTAAAAGATGTACATCACGAATATTAGGGTAATATTCACGTTTCATAGGCATTGCTAGTCTTCAAGATTTGAGTAATATTGTTACTAAATTGGTCCACGCCGGGCAACGGAGTATCGAGTTTGAATAACGACTTCCAATCCTCCTTGATAGAAGTCTCAAGGGCTTGGCCAGAATAAAAAATTCGGCGTAGCAAATATAAGATGGCGAAGTAAGCTAATTTAGTCTAAAGAACATTTGGACTGCACCATTAAAACCATTTAAGTTTGGTGAGACAGTTGCCATGGTTCAGTCTGTTCATTTTTTAAACATCAGCCCTACCCGAATAGCTTTCGTTGGATATTTCACAATTTTGATTTATAAGGTAGAGCCTCCCGTGTTGCTAAATGAACGGACTCAGAATTAGATACATGTACACAGGCCTCCTTCAGTAAAATGTAGAATATAAAAAAATTCCCACAGTTAGTGTATTCAGTGTAAATTAGGCATAACGACTGCAGACGTTGTTATTGACCTGATGTATACGAACAACGACATTAATGCCAAAGACGCTGTCCGGGTATTTGCCCGGGTATGCTCGCAAAATCTCGTTTAAAATATTTGAGATAATGCAAAATGGTAGCGACAAACTATTTTCTTGCATCATTTTTAGTAGTAAAAGTGTGTCGTTGCTTCGAAACGAGTGTACATGAGTTAAGATAAAAGGATGATCTATTGGAGGAGTAAAATTCTGTGAAATGATCAAAATTAAAACAGCATTCACAATTACACAATGTTCCTAATATATTTCCACAGGTACATATAAATTGTATACATGATCTGGTACATATTACATAAGAAAGGCCTGTCATTTAAGCTATTGGTATGCTGTTTTCATTGAAAGATTTTCGGGGATGGCCACCCTTTCCTTATTGCCAGTCGAGATCTCGCGTCTGAGAGAATAGGCACGGGCTGAATTAAAATGAGCGAAAAGCTGACATGCCCAACAAATATATACCAAAGACTTAAATGGTAGGCATCAGAAAAAAATAAATTATATAAAATACAGTGTGACTGTGGCAATAGCGTCACTGATCTGACAGGTAAAATATATATTATACATATATAATTATATGATAGTACTATACAAAACATTAATATGCATCTGGATTTAAACTATTATGAAAAATGTCCGTCAGGCTTGAACTTTGATCATGTTCAAGTCTACTTAATCTATCAATAGTGTCCATTGAATCCATGTGATCCATTGTTCCGCTTTGCAAGTCACTTAAAGATGGCGTTGAACTGATATCAGAAAGAGCGGGAGATCGTGAATTTGAAAGGTCCGCCATTGCGTTTGATCCAGGTGATCCCATTTCAGAAGAAGACAATTGACCATCGTTTTTACTGTTATTATTGTTGTTGCCTTCTCCCGACTCTTGTCGTAATAGATTCCGTCTGTACTTGGCTCTGGCATTTTGAAACCAAACCTGAAAAAAGATTATACGTTACAGTAATTTCAAATACTTTTATTGAAGTTAGCACATTCACTGTTCTTACTAAAACGTGCAACACAAAACTGGTTATGTAATCTAACACTATCAAATTCCGATAGTGCAACAAAACTATAATAATTATCTTAAGAACGTATGCCTAGGATATATTATGCATATGTTATTGTAAGACAAACTAATATCTTCAAGTATGAATTGATTAATCGTGTTATTTTTGTGACAACAATCTGTAAGTACACTCTCTTCATTAGATTGGCAATCCCATCTCCCAATTGGACAACGTACTAAAACTTAAAACCCTGTTAATGTATGAATTTTTCTACAGAATCTGTAGTCAAAGAGCTACTTATAGTCTGGTATTAAGAATTGATTAGTATATACAAATCCACAATTTTTTCTTGGTAACAGGTTCGGACCTGTTAACACTAAAGTATATTGTTCGAAACTGATAATAGCATTTTTGAAAATCGTCATACAATGTAAATCCTTGCCGGTAATCATATAAGTTTCTTATCTTCCATTATTCTAGAGAACTGCGGTTCTCAAAAGTTCAAATATGAAAATGAAGTCATTTATATTCCCAGCCTAAAAGTATAGTTTGGCCTAGTCACATAGCCCGGCCGATGAGGTTACGATGAGCCAGCGATGCAATTTTCACCGAACTCGGCCGAACACCGGCCGGACATCCGTGGCGTTTGTTGCTTAAAACCGCATCGGTGGTAGCTCGGTGAAATTTTAACTTCGGAGTTAAATTTCACCGGGCTCTCACCGAGCTCCCTCATCATGTCATCGCAGCCCCATCGTAACCACATCGGAAAACACGTCGGCCGGTGCACGGCCGAGTATCGGCCGGTGTCCCGTGCAACTGAGACAACCAGAAGACGAGGTTTTTTAACGGACAGCGGCCGAGCTCCGGCCGATGTGGGACAGAGCATCGGCCGGTCACTGTTCAAAGCCCGTTAACAACCCGGCCGGCGATCGCACGGTGTCCTGTTACCTGCTCGGGTACCGGCCGTATTCCTTCCGATGTCCGGCCGACCTCCGGCCGGTAGTTGCTGCCACATCGGCAGAAAAAAACTACCATTTTGAGACAGACTCCGTACGGTCACCGGCCGGTGTTCGGTCGGTCGCCTGAAGATGTCCGGACGGAGTCCGTTCACGTCACCGAGCTCTGCTTCCGATGAGGAGAGCTCGGTGGCACCAAAAAATCCACCGAGCTCTACCGATGCCGGACATCGGCCGGGCTATGTGACTAGGCCATAGTAAAGATTATACACAAGTAAATGTTCAACCGTAAACTGGCTTTAACACGCAGTCCTATGGTGGTGGAGTTAGTATTGCCAATCTTTTGATAAGGAGTGTATATTTTGACCAGATTAAAATTTTGGATTAACTGCTTCCTCTCCGAGTCTCTATAATGATCAGAAAAGTTACATGTCACACAACGCTACACAACATTCCTCAAGATTTCTCTCAAATCATTTTGGGAACATGCTCTTTACCTGAAGTACACGCTTAGTCAGGCCTGTTTTCTGCGCCAATTGCTTCAAATCCTTTGCGTCTGGGTTGTGATTGAGATTGAAATATGACTTCATTGTTCGCAATTGGTGATGCTTGAAAGATGTGCGCATGCGCTTTTGTCGTGAGGAACTATATGTTGAGTCGGAGAGATCATGCATGTCAGAGTCCATACCTGGAAAACACAAGAATATAATTCGTCATCAGTTTAAGTAAATCATCATGGTTCAAAACATAATTTCATTCATAGTGAAAGCCCGTGATAGTACGCATCTTTATACTTGACATAGCAATCTTTCATTAAATCAAAATATCAAAACGGCGTTATTCATTCTTATCACGCTTAGAAAGGAGGGCAAAAACAGCTCTGTCATCTTTTCGAATGAACTATTTGTTCGTTTTTATCTTATGAACAAACGGGAAGAATACATGCATTTGTTTCAACCATGGGGCGCATCGTAGGTTCACGGCACGTGACCCTCACGTGACATTTTTTGGTCCGACCCTAACCTTCCACAGTAAGCATTTCCTGACTCTTCACTTAATTAATACATTTCCCTCAGTTGTTCAATTAGAATGTCATTTTTCTGCATGAAATGCGAGCTTCTTTCAATTATTTCGTTTCTCTGCGTTTTTTCTGATAGTTAAGCACGTTTTCTCGGTTCGACATGCAGAGCTAGCGTTCGGCTAAATAGATGTATCTACAAAGTTAGTAAACTGGAAAATCGCTTTGTTATAATTTGGCTTTTATCTATTTTTAATCACGATTTAATAATTACGGTAAGACGGGTTCAAGATGTTTTACTGTTGTAATTTAAGACCTGAATGCCGTTTTACCGTCTTTAATTGAATGAATATTATATTAATCTGTCTCGTCCGCCATCGAGATTCCGTCAAGTTTACTCATTACTGCTTGACATTGCACTGAACGAAACTGTTTGGTTTAATTATAAAACAAATAAGACATTTGAACTTGAACTTTTTATAACTATGATAAAATTATAAAACAGTTCATCAAGATCGAAACAAAGTATCATCTATTTTAAATATTGAATTAACGTGGCAAAGATTATTTGGGGAACTGTTGAAAACGCCTCTTTTGTGTGGCATCATGTAAGGAAAACACATTTCCTTCATTAAATATTTACCGAACATCATTTGCTATCAAACATATTTAAGCATACCAAATATATTTTTAAATGTTTAAACGTTTGCCTTTGTGGCCCTTTTAAACTCTCAGAAACAGCATCACTGAATGCAGAAACTAACACAGACAAAAATATTGATTCACTGAGGGTTTTTTATAAAGTCTTACAGCAGACTATTTGGGTTATATTCAGGGTTATTGATGTCAGGGACTTGGTTCCATTTGTTATTTTTTCATAAGTTATTTTTGAAAAATATATTGGGACACACGCAAAAATGACATAAGTCTTGGGATAACATTTCAACTAAAATTGGCATCTAAACTGAAGAAATCGGCGTCGGTTTACTGGAGGAGATACAAAGTTTGTATATTTTGAGTGGATGTCATGATAAAGTGTGTGATAACGTGGAAATAAAAACAAACACTTGTCTTTGGCCACTTACTGAAAAGTAGATGCTGAGATACATCTATCACTTAAGCCAAAACGAAAAGTGTTGTCTGGTCGGTCGACAATTTTTGGATTATCTCAATTATGTTTGAAATAAATTTCTAATCATCTGGCGTTTTGTACAATTGAAGAGGTTGACTTTGGACACTTGTATCTCTCAGTTTCTTTTCGGGCTATTGCTTCAATTTGCTTATATGACAAAATGGGTCATTGGGGTATTTTATTTACAGGTAAAGGTCTATTCCATAGGATTGTTATTGGCTGTTTTACATTACATTGGGAAAGAAACACTGATGTAGACTTGACGTCCTATAGAGAATCATTTCAGGTTTGACTGACTGCCTGCTTGCCATCACATGCCATTATTTGACACTAGCTTCCGTTTTTAACATTTTTAATAAAAAAATATATATAACTTAAAACAGTAACTGAGGTATTTTAGAATCGTTTTACCTGTGTTGATTTTGCACTGTAGCTCATGTCTGCAAGGAATGTTATTTTGGTTTAATAATTTTTATGTTTTATGTTGTTTTGACTTGTATGCCACTGTCACTTTCTCATAATATTATAGACGTTTTTGCAATGGGAGCATTAAGAGTATGCCTTGATTGTTCTTAAAATTGGAATTGATACCCCTTTTATCTAATTAATAGCGTATGAAATCAATTATTTCGTTTTCTCTGAAAACAAAGATTCAGATCCCCAATATCACAAGAGGTAAGCATATCATACTTCACATCCAAATACAAGTAGCGACTCATTTCAAGACATCACTGGTAAGACATACCGGTTACAGGGATTGGCGTTTCATACTAGTCAACAGAGATTATGCAATTGGTCTTTTGACGCAGCTTAGAAATAATGCTGAAGTGACAAAAATAAACTAAAAAGAAATGCTAGTTTACATTTGGTTTTCGCTGGTATTTACTCTTTGTCCTTTTTATGGTACACTAACAAAGCTTGGTCGCGATATGAATATGTCACCTTTATACAAAGAAGAGGAAAAATAAAGTTGTAAAAATAAAAAAACAGCAAGAAATCCTAGCTTCGCAAGAGTCATCTCTGGTTTTTATTCTTTGTCGTTCACAAGGCACAGTAACTGTGAAAAACTCCAAAAGGTAACTAAAGAGATATCAGAGGCAACATATCATGGTAAAGAAATAGGAATTTCTTGTAATGTGAACCATCTAAAGTACTTGTTCACGTCACTTCGAATTGGTTAAATAATCAAGATTGTTTTTCACACCAAACCCAGCGGTGCTAGCTCAGGTACTCTTCTTTATATGTTCTCGCAACCCCAACAACTAATGTCAAATATTCGCAGTTTAGTGCATGAATACAGTAGTAAGCTGAGATAAGGTAAAATCCTTAGATTGCTTGCCGCCTGAAGAAAGAAAACAACCACACGCATGTATCTAAAGTTTTACTAAAGCCAATGTTCTGGTTGGTTGTGTGAACTTATAAGCATGCTGGGATGGATCCCTCCGTGCCGGCCGCCGAACAAGTGAGCTCGGTATTTAGCCGCGCAGTCTCATAGCGCCGCTCTTCTGTGGCACCTGCGGGTCGGTTAAACCTTCTACAACGTTGTGAATGTCCCCGGGAGATAAGCGTGTCTTGCATGGGGTTTTATCTATACGATAAGACAAGTTTTCATATGATACAGAATCTATCTAAATTACTAGTACCACTCTAGTTTCAATGAAAGCCAATTTCCACAAATCTACAAGAGGTTATACTGAGAGTATTCCGCCGCTCTTTTTACTACTGCCAAGTAGCAATCAACAAAACCCGGCCACTTATTTGAGGACGTGTTTATTGGATGTATATGCTTACTTTTAAGTGGCGATCATCAAGGTGAAAAAGTCTGCTATTTATCTAGACCTGGGACTATCTATTCTCCAAGTTCACTGTTCCCTCAATCAGTGAATATTATTTCAATGTTTTATCAGTGTTGGCTGCATGAACGATTGTATTACATGTATTGTAGCAATATGAGCTAGTGGATAATGAACATAATAATTTCAGACAAAACAATTTTGTTTATGAAAGATTTCTTCATATTCCGAATACCAGCGTTGTTTTAACATGGTGTCATTTTTGACTGAAGTAGCTAATTATTTCCACTAAAATAAGATTTAAAGGTGGGCTTGGAAAAATATTTTGATTTCCAAAATGCAATCAATTAGTTTGTTTTGTTCTTTCAAGGTATCTGTTCTAATAAGTCCACCTTGGCATGATCACGACAATTCAAATTTCAATACATCAATGTGCCCAAGTTGGTAAATTTTCCTCTGCAGTCAGTTCATCAATTTCCTTAGGTCGCCCGTTTTTATTTACTGTATTTATCATATTCCTCTACTTCGTTCAATTTGTCAAGAAATAGCAAAAACACAATGGTTGTGTTACACACAGGTTATATACACAGGGAAATGTATTTCTATATATTTAAACCCCGGGGACGTAACCTGATCTTGTTTCCACGCGCACTCACAGCACCTCTTCCCGGAGAGTCATGAGAGAAGAGCAGACATTCGAAAATACACCTGCATTTTCATGCGTTAAAAATCTACTAATGTCATTTCATTTTCAATTAAAAATCGTTTTTCTGGTAAGCTATTGACATCAAATTAACCATTGCTCGTGTTATAGCGATATATGATACCCTCGTTAGAACTTCGACGCGATGAATAGAAAAGTATTGATTTCGTTTAACAAAATATGATCATTTCGTTTGCTATTTTAGGGTGTCGAATGCCGATGATGTTACGGAAGATGAGCAATGTCAACTATCCCAATTAGAGAATTAACACAGTGGGAGAGAACTACATGCTTAAATATACATCCGCTTGCATCCCCAGGATGAAAATAAATTTACCCCCACCTCTACGATGATAATCCTCAATGTCGTTGTATGAGTTCCTAAGATCGTCGCCTTGATATGAACGACCAACACAAATCGTTTATTCCCATGTAGCCTTGTGACACTGACCAAACGATGATTGGTCATGAAGGATCACATGACAAGAAAACAGATACACCATATAACACCTCCTTTGGCGGAGAACGCTGGAAATGCTTTGAAAGTGTTTAACTTATCTTTATTACAATTCGTATCAGCAGCATCATCAAATTAATCATGTGATATATTTACAGTGATAACTAATCTATCAAGATCTTGTTCTAATGTAAAAGAGAAACAACATACAAATATCGGCGTCAGATCAAGTCAACTGAATCAGAGAGAAAATCAGAAAGACATGACGTAAATAACCATGACGTCAGAACTCTGATAGTATGTTTCTAAGTATATTTCCAGGGTCAATTGAGAGGTGATCACTATTAAGTATAAAGCATTCTGTTATAGTCGAAGATTGCCTTATAGGCTTTTGGTTAGCTCCTTAAAAAGTAGGCTATAATCTAAACCCAGAAATCACAAGATCAAAGAAAACACGAGATAAACGTCCACGCATCTGTGATTTTAGAGCATTCTCAAAGACGGGGTTTCAACAACGTGACGCATCGGAAGACTTGTGAGACAAACCTCACAGAAATTATAAACACATAAATCCGCAAGACCTTTGCCATCGTTCCGATATAGCATTTACAGGAGCCTTGGAAAGCCATAAAGCAAGCCTAAAGAGCGGAACTGAAACGTTTATAGCTTCAGCCAAGACTTTGGTTGGTGACAGACAAATTTCACTTCCCCTTCGAGAATATACCTATCAAGTTTGATTTTGTTTTTAAGTTTTCTTGGGAAATTGAAATATGACCTCTTTGATACTAATATAGTATGGCTGTGTACCAAACAACCGGCACAGATTTTAATCGAACCTTCCCATTTTATAATTGAGCTCGATCGTTCATAAGTGGCAAGCTAAGACAAAGATTATTGAGTAATGTTTTCAAATGTTTGATCAAATGCTGACCTCTAAAGAGTGATATTGCACCATTCTGATTTACCTCTTTACCTAACCATTCTAAAGGGTATTAAAGGCTGCATGCAGTGGATCCCAAAATGTCGTGGCATAGATAATCAAACGATATCGTTTGCTGTCCAATGTTTTCAATAACTCGATCTCTAGTCAAACAAACTGAATGATTTCATGATGCCGATATCCATCGAAACAAGATTACAATTACGTTAAATATAACGTGGATTTTGAAGATGTTAAAATCAAACATTAGCTTGAGTTTTGATATTCCTCACCCAGAATCATTTCAGGGTTTTAACAGGTGGACCATCAATAACAATAAAACAATTGGCTTAACTGTGCGAAGAGGCCTGAAAATAAGGACCTTTAATTGATGTAAAGGGTGACCCAATGTATAATGGCTTAATGAGAGACTCGTGCCTCTAATTTGAGACCAAACTAGATCCTGCAAAATGTAGAATGTTATTTTTTGGACATGTTCATTAGATAAGCACGTTACCACCCCAGTTTAGGGCCATTTCACAATAAAATTAACGATCACTAAATCTAGCCTAACAGGTGTAAGGGGTCGAAAACAATTTGGGATTCTTTTTTTGCAGAATGCTATTAGACGCCCCAGGGATATTCCATTCCTTTGAATGACTGGTCAAAGACAAAGCGGTGATCAAACAAACAGACTTTTGTGAGGATAAATATCGTCTGACAAGACAGATACAAAGGACCTCATGGTTCTTGTCATGTCAAGACAAAAGAGCCGTTATTAGAACAAAGATCCTCGAGGGACGACAAGAGGCTAAAGCGATATTCTAACCGTGTTACCATGTTGTTACAAGGGGTGGAATTCTACCTTGGGGTATGGGTTTTCACCCTTGACCCCTTCATAAAACACACACGCTGTTCTGGTCAGTAATTCGACAAAAGTTTCGGCAATTAGAATATTTCATTTCCTTCAAGAAGCAGGTGGAAAGTAAATTATTAATTGAAAAATGTTGCCAAGTAACTTTAATATTACTTGTAATAACAAATAATTAACCAACCATTGACTTTTCTAGGGATAAATAAATTGAATGTTGGATTTCATTTAGGCTTATTATTTTGTATTACTTTATATATGATCAATGTTAATGTAACTAGAAAATTCAAATCAATAATAAATAATTTCTGTAAATTCAATGTTCTCATATCAAAAATATTAGTAATTCATATAAATCATATCAGGAAAACCATCGTTTAAGCAGAAACAATATAAATCCATGAACAATACTATTTAAAACCCCATCTTGATATTTAATTCGAATGGTCCCCATGGCTTATTACAATCAATTCGCATTAAATACACTCAAAGAAGGAGATAATTACTAATAATTAAGATTAGTTTATTTGGATAGCAATTACTGATGTGTAATCAACGGATATCAAATTGAGGGTCTCAATCTCAGAAAATGATCCTAGAGTTTCTGAAAGATGAAGAGAGCTGTGCATGGAACAATCGGACTCATACGAAACGGGATATTTAAATATAGGTATAGGATTTTAATGAAATGAGAGTACAGACCTGGGGCTAAGAATGTACACTGCATGGGGTAGAACAAAATTATTATTTTCTATGAACCAACTTACGGGAACCATAACCTTAAGAGTGTTACCCCCAAGGTTGCAAACCACGAGCCTTTACAAGACAATGGTCGTTTGTGCGACCTAGGCATTAGCGTTCCGTCTTGCACAGACGAACATTAAAAGAAACGCACAAAAAGGGACTAAAATGCAAAAACATGAACGTGCGTCAAAGAACATGAAGGAACTGGGAGTTCTTTTTGCGTAACACTTGTCCATTCCCGAGTAAAGAATAATATCACTGTCACCGTGTGTTCCTCGCTATATGGGGAGACTTGTGGAAAGTAGATGATAAAAACAATAAGATAACGATCATGTTATATCAAATGTTATACACATATTCAAACAATGGAGGCCTTTCTTTAAAATATCGGAATAATAATATGGCGATGATGGTAGATTTTTATCACAGGGACGTACTACCATCTCAACTTTGTACCACGTAGAGCATTGCTTGCGGTTTTTCCGTCTTATTCTTTGTCTCATCAAAATGCTATTAGGAGCTATTTCCTATTATTGAACATATCTTCTATAATTCATACATCAATCCAAATGAATATACACTTCGTATAGAGCGATAAGGATCCCAATTTAGCATGCACGAGGCAGCAGAAAGGGTCTCTCCATGGTTAGATACAAACAAGCTCAAGTACTCGAACATGATTTAATAATTCAAAAACCGGGGAGCATTCATTTCCTTAAATCAAAGTGCATTTCCTAATTCTCCCAAAGTTCATCTGCATTACCGTATTTGTCAACTTCAATTCACATTTCCGGACGAAATGAAAAACGGAAAACAGAATCACAAAGGGCAGATGTATGAATAAGATGGAATATTTCTTATCACGCAATACTAGATTGAGATAAATTCCAAAAAGGCGGCGTCTTCCAATGCTATAAATAATGTACGTTCATACTTCATAACAATTTATCTATAGTTGAGATGAACAAAATGCAAGTCGTATTGACTACTGCGCTGTTCACCTCTAATTCCAACGCAACATTGCCAGAAATGTTAAACGTCACATATGATATCACGCACGAATCGCGACGTCGAATTGCCATTGCCAATTCTCTTAAGGTGAAACTCACGAAACAAAATCTCAACATAATTTAGACTCTCCAACTAAAGATACTTATTAGCGTGAAAAATTGTACCTCGCCGATGTAAATTAATTTTGAAAATAAAACGTACAATGTATTATTGTTAATGATGTTCCCAGTTTTACCGTGGTAACTCCCAAGTACAATAATTTCCCAATTTTTAAATCTTGTAATTTGTAACTTGTAATTTCCCCTGCTCAAGAATGACAACTGGGCTGATGAAATGATCCACCAACGTGCCATCGTGCTACCCTTTGCATTCGTTCAACTTCACTAATAGAGCCTCGTCTTCTAGTTTATATACTCTGCGCGCAGGGTACCATTGTGGTGTCGTAGGCTCAGGTGTATAAAATGGCGTCCATTATGTAACACTATTAGCAGGTTGTATATTAGTTAGTATGAGTCTACGGATTATCAACACGTTTGACTATAACAGATATCTTTGCATCATCCTTGGACAAGTGTGAAAGGTAGAAACACTCAAAGACTAATCATTGTAATTATCTGATATCTTTTACCGATCGAAACATGTCCTATACAAAAGAGAAACTCTTGAAAAGTCACAAGTCAGTGCCTAAGGAGGAAGGCATTGACACTAACAATTAGATAGACACATACGGGGTATTAATTGGCGATAGCAAGATGATTATCAGTCGGGATTTCTGTGGTATTAATAGTTTCTCAGCCGTAAGCGGATTTGTAGAAATCTCAGATAATTTTGTCTCCAGAATTTTGTCGACATACGATCGCCCTCGAGCAGTGATCTTACCAATTATAAGAGATAATATAAAATAAAATGATGGACAAATTAATTGCAATAAACTGATTGTCAGAGTCTATCAAAAATTGCAATTTCTTAACACTTAAATCTGTTGCCTTTTCGAGCAATCTCGTTCTGCAAATGCCCCCAGTGCAATATCACTGCGTTAAAGAAAGGTTGAACGGTTCACCATGTGCATTTCAAAAGCTCCTCAATATTCTCAAATTCTGTTCTAAATGTCGATGGTCAGAAAAAACTAGAGTTTAAATTTGAAAAAAAATCCTTGGCCTATGACAACTTCGTAGTTGTTTATTTCGAAGAGGTATTTGGTAAAAAATAATGGCAAATCCTTACCAGCGCAGAGCTTCTAATAAAACGAAATCATTTTTTCTGTTTCACACATCTACTTCTTCTAAAAACGATGGATAAACGATAAAATCTACAAGATACATGAAAAGATAAAGCAAAAGTATCTTGGTAACAGCTGTTCTTAGCTCTGAGCTATCTCTTTGAAACCCACTACCTGCAACACCCTACACCAGACCAAGCAGACGACTTACTGAAATCATTCCATTTGCGCGTTTTCTCGGTAAATATTGGATGAAGTTCGGCGGATTTTTACGTTTTGTTAAGTTTAGATCACCGATTCAATGCATTTCTACTTTTTACTTCATCGAGTCACTCTTTATAATTTTTTGTGTAAAAAACATTGGCATCGTGGAATTGTGAGTACGGGTATGCCTCTCATGTTCTGTCTCTGAAGAGGAAACAAGAGCTTCAGGTATAATCGTGAACTAGATCGTCGTATTTTCCAAGTAAAGAATAGAAAGTGGGAACTTAGGCAAGAGATCAATGAACATGGTGTCCGCTTGACGGAAAACAGGGCAAAAGATTGTGGATTTATATGCTGAATGAACCCATCGAGCTTAATATCAATTTTCGGACATAGACATTTGTATGATAATCCTTCTTGATTTAAAATGATATAGATTGATGAAAACGCGGTATTTCAGTAATCCATAATTATGTCAATTTTTGTATGATAACTCGAATCATTGTCAAATTTGAGAGGTATCTACGATGGTTGATCTTGTATTTAGGCATATGTCGCATTGTTCACAGCACTATTGTTGCGAGGCTGAAGTGGACGTTTATTAACGGTAAATGCATCAACAGAAAAGGACTGGTGTCGGGCGAAAATTGAATTGATGCTAGCATAATTGAGTTTTACAGCTCCTGCGTTCTTTTTTCAATGGCCAGGTTTCACGCCCAGTTTCTCATTCTTGCCCATGGTGATTTAATTCTCTTTTCACCGTATAAACCTCATATTTGTCATTTTGCGGATAATTTTTGGATGAGTTTTCAAGCATTTGTTTAAGGCTTTTAATTCTATTGAACGTTGTTTCAATACGAATTAAATTAACTGTTCGCGTTACCATCGGGGCGAAAGTTCAGCGCTTAATAGAGTTATGAATTGAAAAGATGTATGTTTATACACTCTGAATAAACACAGAAGCATGCCCAAAAATAAAACATCCGTTACCTCATGATTTGCACGTCGAATATAGTAAAACGGAGAGAAATTGTTAACGAATGGAAAATTCAGTAAAAAACCATGACAAAGATAAGCCTACAGAGACCAAAGATATGTATATATCATTCAAAATTCTTACAAGGAAAAGGAACGATCGATGTGACATATTTTGGAGTCTAGGTGGAACGTACCTATTTCCCTTGACGGGATCTTAAATAGATGCTAACATGCATGAAATTTCACACCTCTGGTGCTATGTGACTTTTTTCTCATGAAAACGAAAATATAAACAAGGTACATGCCAAATGCTATAATGTACTCTTGACGACAGAAAACCATGTAATATGATCATGTAAAATGTAAGCAGATGTAAATATACGTAATTTCACCTGTAACGTCAAATAGAGTCATTTGCCTGACAGGTAACAACTCAATATAAAAAGGAAACCACATTTTCAGATGAGTATTATGAAAAATTGAAATCAGAAGTTTGAGTTTAAATCTCTAAATCTCTTTAAATAAATGAACATTTAATTCGGAGTGACTGTGTGTCAATCAATCATTTTGGTGTGTTACATTATTTTCTGATCACATTGTAATGTAAATAGACAGGTGTACAGCTCGCCAGTTTTATCTTGAAACCTATCCAGTGCGATCAATATCTTAAACATACAAAATTCTGTCAAGAAAAACTAACACTTTGAGAAACAAAAACACACTTCCTTTATTGATATTTTTAAACATGTCCTTATTCTTATTTCGATATAAAACGCCCTTGGGGCAAAACGCTTAAGATCTAAGTACCGCTTTTATGATACCTGAAAACAGTCTTGCCTAACACGAGAATTTTTGGAATATACAAATTTCATGGAAGAGCTCGTAACAAATATTTGGAAACTTTAGAAATCAAAACGCGATTAGAAGGTTGTTCCTCATTTGAATTAATAAACTGACTTTACCGAGAATTTGTGCGATTGCGTTACGTTGGGTTAGGGCAGAAATAACACCTTTTGGGCAAGGCGTCTGATCTTTCACTATGACGTATCACGTGGATCTGGGGCATTCTCTGGGAACTGTTATTTCTGTATCAATTTTCTTTCCAATACCTACCTAGTCACGTCACACTGGCCCGTAGCCAGGATTTGCTGTGTATCAAAGGGGGGTTCACATTTGTCAATTTGGGCCCAAATATGGCTAAAATCATTTGACGGGCGAACCCCCCACCCCCCTTGTTACGGGCCTGTCACCATATGAATAATGTTACTTTTTACACCTTCCATGGCCACTATCTAGATATAGGTAGCATAGGGCATGTGCTGTCTCTCTTTAAGCGCGATATTGGTACTTAGTTGCACGTAGCATTGTCTCTGCCACATAAGTTAATGGCGGTTTCGGCGCAATTTTTTGATAATATACCGTAAAGTGCATCTTACTATATTGAACGTATTAACATGTGGAGTGGTAAGCTTTGTTTTCTACCTCTGAATACAAAGCAATAACTGAACTTGGCGTTATGTTGAAAGTACAGAGCTGAATCAAAGCGAATGTAAACTCTCTCAGAGATCGAAGTGATATTAAGTTTCATGGCTCATTCAATCAAATCTTTTGTTAACGTTTACTCTTCACACTTTGTTATTTGACTTATATGCTCAAAATGTGTATCTTTTTCTTGCGTTTTCAGTTATTCAAACAACGATATCTGTTATCATATTGAGAGTCAGTGATTTCCATTGTTCGGTAGATGACAGTGCCTCGCGTTTTAAGACTATTGATATTTATAGACGTTTTGATCGGTAAATTCCCGGGTTTTGTACACGATTCAATTAAAGGGGAAATTGAAACAAGGCATCGTATCACAATTTAGAATTGTCTGTTAAAAATGCAATCATAATCTAAGGTCAAATATTTTTTATGTATAATTATTCTGGACAGAAAGAAACAAAAGAAAAAAGGAGAAAATGATACAAACCTCATATAAAACATTAAAATGCATTGATAAAAATATCAATTCAATCTATTACCATGTTCCCATGATTCGGAGCCAAATATATGTGCTTGAACTGCAATGTGATTTGAAGTAAATTTTGTTAGACTTTTTGTCATTTCATGTATAACATTTGATAATGAATAAAAAATATCAAGAGAAAGGAAAAGAATGGACTCTGAAGATGAAACGTGAAGTTGTAATGAATGTATGTCCTTATGTAAAGATTGACTAACATAGTTATACTCATATGACGATTTGGTGCATATACTAGCGGCCTCGATGTCCGATTATGATGAATTTATATTTTAAAATCATGCATTATCTGGCTTTTTCGCACCTAGATGTTTCTTTAGTAGATGTGTGTTTGTATTCAGAAGGTATCAAATTCCCTAAGAAAGTGTATCAGATGACAATATCGTTACACATATTGAACGACAGAATCAATGTTCTTATCTCCCGTTTCAATGTATATATATTATAATATCCATCTGGCATTGAATAAGGTTCTACTATTGAGTACTAAATGTTCTAATTCGAAGGTAAACTTGATTTCTTACTCTGTTTGTTTGTAAACTAAATATAAATACTTGTAATGAACATATATGCAATGCTGTGTAATCATTTGCCCTGTCTCAGACGCAGCCTAAACCACAGAACTAAATGACACAGTGATCATGTATTAAAACTCCAAATCGACCACGTACGTGAAATGAACAAGAAATAAAGCAAACGCCAGTACACTTAACCTGTAACTACTTGAGTAAATAAGATCTATTAATCATAGTCAGTATCATACTGGAAGAGAATGTAGTAAAAAAAGGATAAGGTAAAATGAACTTTAGAATCAGGAATAACTTTTGTGTTCTATATGTATATACGTGTAATCCTGTGTGTCGAATGAGGTGTTGATAAATACGATTGATTATGGCCACTTTGTTTGATAGAGACCAAATCAGCTGACCAAAGCTGGACCCAATAGTTCTACACACACATATATTATAACTAGTCAACCCGATGATAGGGTATCGCCAACTCTAATTGGTATGGGAACAAATTTTCAACAAGTTTCCACTAAAAATGTAGTTTTACTTTTATATTTAGTACTATGTATTTTATATTTAACTTACATATTCTGACTGGAAAGGAGCATGAAGTTGAAACGCTTTGAATACTAATAGCCCATCTCAAACCATAAACATAAAAATTATCAAAAAAAGGAAATGCCTCATATAATTGGAGAAGAAGAATAATGCACAGTCTGCTATTATAATGTTGAAAAGAAATAAGCTGTGAGACCACCCCTCCCCAAAGCTGAAAGATGCAAGATACAATACACGTACGAGAATACCGCGGAACAAACGCACAGAGAAGGTCCTAACTAAGGAAACGCGTAAGAAGTAAAAACTGCTGTTTTAAATGCATCTCTATGTGCTAAGTCGGTCCAGCAAATGTTTTTGCAACATGTTGGGTCTAAATGTTTCCAACCTGTCAAATCTGCTACACATGTTTGGAAGTATTTGAAAGCGCAAATGTATTTACTCTGCCTCTGCGGATGATTAAGGGCGCATCTTTGTACCGTCTTAAAAATATAAAACTTCAACTATAGCTTTCTTAAGTAAATAGGTATCTAACTGGTCTCCATGTGAGCACAGATGATGTTACCATGGAAATGAAGCCTGGCATGTAACGCGAATTCAAAATGTATGTCACACTTGTGCAATATATATTTCAACATGGTGTCATCAATATACGTAGCACAATACATAAATTGTGACAGCTGAAATGAACTAATTATGTGTCATGACAAGACGGCGACCATATTGTATGATATTAGCACTATTAGCAAAATGGTCCTTCCTTTTCTCGACTAAATTGAGAAATAAGAACATTATTGTGGCGTTTAAAATATTCTAGAAGTTAAACTTTTTAAAGAAACTCGTGTTTGTCCAACAAGTAAATGCTATTTGTTTTCCAAGCAGCCGGCTCATGACGTGAGAAATATGTACAAAATAAATGTTTTTCTTGTGCGGTTCTATACACTGTTAATCCCTGACCCATCACCATGTTATGATATGACTAAAGTGGTAAGTCATCAATCTCTGCTCAACTCTGAACCTTTGCTCAACGTGTTAGTTCCTATCTCTGCAAATTCACAATTTATAGCATAGACCTGTCAGCACTCTGTACAACAAACGGACCCTTGTGTTTTATGACCAAAACAATGATTCCGAGTTCTGTTAAGGTCGTCAATAGAATCGTGAGATAACCGAATAGACGCGAAACAAATAGCTTGGAAAATGATAAGTTAAGATGTCAACATTTCTTCTTTGGAAACAATCTAAATGAGTTAAACTAGTTCCATTCATTTTGTGATTTCTAAAAATGGGCTATTCGTTCATAATTTAATACCTTGTTCATACTTTGTTGCTTCAAATTCAAATACTCGAATATCCACCAAACGTTGTAATAAACCATGATATGCAAATGCAACCTGATTTAAAGTTATCGGAATAATTTGCAAGCTCCCAAAATCTATCATATTTTATGTGACATATCCTCCAAAAGTCAGATAAAGAGAAATACAGACGACAACGTTATGGATACGAACGATGACAAATGTATCAGCGTCTTATACAACGAAGGAAAACATTACCACACTTTTCCAATTAAATCATCATTAGCTAAACAGCCATGATAAACGACTAAACAGCTTCTGCAGAAACTTAAAGTGTGAATAGACCACTTGTTTCACTTTAGCCCACTCCATACTGAAATATCCACAGCATACCATGCAGTACGTAAAACGTATACATGGATTTAATAAAAATTGAAAATATCAGATGGTCTGACATTTTAATCTGGGCACTTAATGGTTCTCATTTTGCCCCTTTTTGCTATTGCTATGTTAAGTCAAAGTCGTGCATGTGGACTTTGAGAAGACGATTCAGAATTACTGTTCAATTCATGACTCGATTCATACAACGTATATTCATGTGCATATATTTGGGAGTTCCCTCTTCAACATGGTAAGGGGCACGCCATTCATCTTGTATCACAAGGTTTGAGTTGCTACAGCCACCTTGGAAGTCGACGATCTCGCCATTAGCTCTACACACCACCTCCGCATGGTGTACTCTGTACAAAGGGTCATTTTTCGGGCAAATGTTGATGTATTTAGACGGTAAAATGTAACTGTTACTAGTCTATCGTATCATATGGTTTATAGGGACTCATATTGTTTGAAGTGTTTTCCAATGTTCCTCTCAATGCTTTCTGAATAAGGTGATGGAAAATCAACGTATGAAACATATCTATTTAGAACTTAAAGGTTTGGCCACGGGGCCTCAACATATTGAACCTGTCAATGCTAGTAGACTGTTGTGGTGTTTACATCCTTCAAAACTTTGTGTATTTTTCTCCACAAACATCTAAATATGTCATGTCCAATAATGGGGACCAGTTCAAGGATGTACCCATTACTTCTGTGAATATTTTATATAAAAACTAGAATGTGGTTATTCGTTGCAGATAGCAAAGAAGTCAATGACCCAGCATCATTAGCACAGTAAGTATTCAATCAAATACATTTTACCACAAGGGGCTGAGTGCCAGTGGTTATAATGATCACATATACAGTTTGAACACCCATCAAAGACCATGGTGAATGTCGAACCTGAGACAGTCTCAGGTCGAACGACAATGGAAATTCGAAAACACAAAGGGCAACATAATATGGACACAAAACAATCTGTTCTTCAATAAATTTGAAAGACGGATGCCTGAGCATTTTGATACTCGAAGACTGTCGTATGCCTTGCAAAGATACTCGAAATGTGACTGGCAGAAGGCAAGGAGATCCCACACGATACATGAAAATCTGAGTTCTTTTGAAATCCCAAATTAGGTGTGGCAAATTGTCTGGCGATTTTTCTCTGGATGTAATAATTTTTTCATAAGCATTTCATTTTTTCTCTAGCGGAATTGGCAACAGAAATACTTAATTATGGTACATGCTTCATATTTTGAAAATGAAATGGTGAAACCAATCAGTTTTACGTTTACCCAAGGGACATTCTAAGGCAGGATCATGTGAACGTGTGTGTGCATATTGTTCCAGCTAATAATAAAAGGGGATTTTGAGAGCCACCCTTGTTTGATGTTCAGACTTCTGTTAAACAAGTATATCATACAGTATCCAGTAAAATCATGTAAATTCCCTTGAACAGTTTACAGAAAAATGCTCAACCCCCGAATGAAGTTCTGTAAAAGTCAACAAAAACGAGAAAATAGAGTGAACGGGAGAGCATTAGTTAAACATGACATAAACATACGCAAAGTGTGTACTCTACATACTATCAAAAATTACTTCATTCAAATTCTACAGAGAACATGGATAAATTAGATAAAGCCAAGGTTAAATCTGAAAGAACGGCTAAACACATCCCACGTGTTTCCATCCATTTGAGGAAGGTGTCGAGGAGCATAAAAGGATGTGTTAAAACTATCTTGAAACGAGGAACATCCTGTAAATATACTCTGGGTGTTTTACTAGAGAACCAGTTTCATCTCCCACTCACACTGCATATAAGCCAACCTAAAATGCCAGTTTGGCGATGTGGCCGGTATGTATCACCTTAAATGAGTAATTTAGAAACCACCAACGTATATAAAAATACAAACAAGTCGCCATATTAAGAGAGCGCAGAGAATAACGGAGTTTGCCTGAAGGTCGTTTGCAACTTCAAAGTACATGGGAATGCAAGAAACCGAGTCACTTCATTCAAAAAAGATGGATTTTAACTAAGATAAAGAAGGACTCGGGTGCATGGTGCAAATTGTAAAAATCGAATCTGAAAACAAATTCAAAATCTATGCCATAGCGATCTCATTGCACACCCATAACGTATTCATCCAATTAAAATATAAAGGTGCATGATCCATCAAGGTCAATCTCAAATTGGTCAATAGATGAACAAAAGTGATATTTACCAGTCAATGCGTGTGCGTATCACATTACAACTTGTTTCTACATAATATCATATGATATATTTGTGTTAATTATACTCATGTAATATTTGTTGATTTAAATACAACGCAGAGCCGGATTGTTTGAAGAATATCGGAAGCAGTGTCAATTAACACAAGTACTACATATACCTACATTTGAAATGAGTACAATCAACAGATTATAGAACAATCAAGCATACTGGGTGATCTATTTGTCACTTTGACCATCAACGCAACTTTACTCAATGTGAGACTCGACTGCAAACAACACTATTTTAGGTACAACCTGTCTATAACTCTTCGTCTCTAAATAGAATTGATATTTATTTATACTGGAAACGTTGTAAAAGCCAAAACAAAAAGAAATGGCAAACGCGGCGAGCGACATCCATACATAACACTGCGATGATGCTCTTTGTTGAGCATCCACTTTTTGACCCGAAGTATATACATTGAATATACACTGAGATGCAACCACACCTGTATAATTAGAAAATCGAAATAAGGTTGGTCAAACTACCACACGCATCTGCGCGTAAACCTGCTGGCCCCAAATTGAAATCAAGACACTCAGATCACAACATATCGTGACAAATATTTTAATCAATAATCAACCAAATTCGAGAAATGAGATTGAAATGATTGAAAGATCTAGAACAGTATATTATCATTATATCAATTCAGAGCATCCCTTGTAAACCTTTAAGGTACATGATAAATAACCACTATTGTCTTCATAATGATTTCATGTCACATAAAACAACTTACTCGAACACTCTCATAAAACTTCCGAAGATACATCATCCGCTTATTGTCTTTCAGATCGACAACTTTCTTGGTTCGTAGGAACCTACAGAGCTCCTTAATTGCCGTTAATTGACGTGTTTGCTATTTGAAATGGAACAAGAAAGGAGAGGATTAATATCCCCTCTGCCAGAAGATATCACGCAAGTTTACATGATTGGAGCTGGTTTGGGGGAATTAAAGCTAATCATGTGATATGTCGAGAGAGTTTCGACATTATATGATTAGTAGAGGAAAGGAATCCCGAAACCAGCTCCTGTAATCATATATTTAACTAATAGGTAGATATACAAGACAGTCCCTGCTTAAAGTGTGAGCTAAGTTTTGTTCTTGAAATTTTCTTAAAATATTTTCAATGGAGTCTCTCATTTCTTTGCAATTCTGAGTATGGACTTGTTAAGTTTTTACATTCACATTTTGCTAAATTTTGTTCTTTACATTTCAAAATATAACCACGATAAACACGTTGCGCAAGTTAAGAACAATGAAGACCCAATCACAAAATACCAAAGATGACAATTATTTCAAACCAAAATAAGATATAAAGAGAAAAACATAGAATCAATTTGATAACGTTATGCCAACTTGTTTCAGATGTTAAAACTGGACAAGCAAATAATCAAGAGGAAGCTCAAAATTGTAAAATGACAAACATGGTTGATGCATTTCTAGACAAGGGGAGAACAAAGATATGATGGCTCATCTAACACTATAAACGCGTGTGAAAAATATTGTATTAGGTTGCCTAATTAGACAATAATGATTACAATTTCCCTTTTATGTGACAGTGACCATCTTTAGTTAAAGAAACTACGCACGGTTCCTGAGATCATGTTTATTAACGCCCATTAGAAACAGCGTCCACCATTGGGAGTACAAAACGTGCGAAAGTTGTTAAATGAACTCGTTATATGAGTCTTTATTTGAAGTATCTATGTAATATCTTTAAAATTAAATAAATTATTGTGACAATAATAAATTAATAATGACGTCATTGAATTTTACGAAGTGGTGTTTTATGTACTTGTTTGTGGATTATATAAGGGACAACAAAACATATCTTGGATGATCAACAATCAAACATCTCAATTTTCAACAGTCAGTTATCCTGTATCTTACGCCAAAGTCTTCAAATTTGTTTATTTAACATTGGATTTGCCACAAAGTTGGATTATTTATTTGTTAGTGTTTCCTAAATTCTCATCATTGCAGACATTCGACACAATTACCACATCTAGCATAAAGTTAGCGAAATGCAATAACATTCGGAATGCACTCCCAAAAGGGTTTCCAGATGGTTGTGAGTTGTATAAGTTCAATGTTTCTACACAATTGAATAACATATTAGTTTATATAAGACGCACCGGTTTATTACACAATACTATAAACATAAAATATCAAATTGTATAAAGCAAACAAAAGATAAGCACAACAGCGCATCATGATTGATTAGTAATACTAAATAAAAACCCGGGTGGTTTGGACATATCTTTGAAGTGATTTTAAAACAGTTGGCATCGATTTTATTCGCTTAATATGTTACACAATTGCGGATTTAGGAATTAGCTAAAACTGTAGGAAATGTTTCCAGCGCTGTTTAAGTTTGAAGTTCAGGAACAGTAGACATTTCTACCTGTGGAGAACAACGTAATGATCAACCAATGCGATACAAGTTTCTTCCAATTTTCCGCACAGGTGCTTTGGACGCTCACTGGGGTACACTTTTGATATTGTTTGAAACTTGTATACCTTTATATAACCAAACACATTCATGTGGTTAGCATCAAAAACATTGTCTATATCACATCACATTACGAATACTTGAACAATAGCCGCAATTTTCCAATTTTCACATCATCTCTTTGTGATTGTCCAAATTGTTTAAAATTTTTATAAATAAATATTACATCGTTTAAAAGTTAAGTTTGTCTTAAAAAGATGAGGATCCAACTACATCTCAAACATTCCGCTGCATGTTGCCTTTAGAAATGTATGGTTCTAGTTACGATGATACTTCTTGATGATATCAATGATACTTTGCGCCATACAGCTGTAAATGAGATACCATTGGTTACGGTTAAAATATCGTCTGCAGAGATGTTCGTCTGCTCGTACCTACATTCGCGCCCTTTCTCTCGAAAAATTACAAGAATCATCTCGTTTTGTTGCATCACTTCATAATTTGAAGTGTTAACTATAAGTTGTTGGCGGTTTCATCTATTCCTCTCACTGGAAATAGTTTTATCTTTAAGTATTTCGAAACTTGACCACGGTTAGATTTCAGTGTCAGGCCGGCTAGTTGGGCTGGAAGGTGTTTCGCGTTAAGTTGTATTGTGACAGATGGGAAGTGGAGGGAACCTGTTCTTTATACAACTGTGTTGAGGAATCGATCCTTTCCCGAAACACGTGTACGCCACCCAGTGATAAAATACCAAGATGATCATCACTTAAAACACTTATACACAGAAAAAGAGAAAATCAGCGAGAATTCGGGTGAACAGTCATGACATACATAAATGTAATAAATTGAACAGAGATGCGAGCTGGTCTCAAATGTTATTCTTAAGCGAGAATTGGACATGAATAAGCACGGTCAAAGTGAGATTCTGAAACTAGAAGGCTACTGTTTATGCTAACCCTTAGATAAAGTCCCTGCAATGTTTTAAGTTTATAAAATATTGCCAACTGTGGGAGGTGGCGGAGTTTGTATACTGTAACAAACGTTGTTTATTCTCTATGCAGCAAGCGTGTGTCAGTGAAATAGAATTATTACCCGTATGGCTGATTTATGACCGCTTTCTTTGGTGGTATCATACACAAAACATTTTTACAGACGTGACACCACTAAAACACTATAAATACAGATAATCGAGTCAATAAAATATTACCATACAATAGAAAATAATGTTAACAAAAATCTTACCATAGTCGCAAAGGGATGTGACGTCATCCATTGGATCTGGCATAGGACTCTTCCTTTTTCTTGGTCGGCCCTTTTGCACTGCCCCCACCCCGTTATAAAACGGCATTTGGCCTTGTGCCCCACCGGGCAGATTTGGTGATATATTAGGGATGAATTCACCCTGTAGAGACATTTCATAATGTTCTCGACAGAATATGATACTGTCTCTCATTCCAAAATGTTCGCCCGTAGAGAGCGTTTTATTGCAGCTTGTGCACGTAAAACAACTAAGATGGTACACAAGATCTTTGGCCCGCATGACCATCTCGTCAGAAGATATCCCTATGTGACAACGAGCACACCTTTTCACGCCATATCGCCTGGAAACGAGAAAACCATTAGACAATATGATGATTTGCACAATGTATGTGTTTTGAAGAGGTTGATTTGCTTTTTAGTTTCCTTATATGTTATAATACCTCATTTTAAATAAGGAATATTTAAAAGAGTATCCCAATCACAGATTTGACCCGCAGATTGACTACGGTACGTTTGACTATTCACTCAACAACTGGCTTACAGAGCTTGAGGCATGTTTCATTCTACACAAAAATGTCACATTTCTTTGCAATTGACTGTGATATACTATATGTGTGTAAGCTATTTCCTGCTGACCAGTCCTTATTTGCTTGGAAAGCAAGCCTCAGACTACAATGTTATGTTATTCGAGGAGAATATTTTATTTAATTAGCGAGTTATATAATATTTGGTTTGAATGTAGCTCCAGTTAGCACAGGGATGTAAGAATGTTTATATGCTGTGTTTGTGTTGCCGAAATGCTCAAGTGCCACAGCATTTTCAACAATTGTTTGTTTTGTTTTGCATTAGCGATCATGTAACAGTTCAAGATCGTAAGAGATGTATCCATACATGCCTTTCTTTAGACTTATATTAAATTAACAAGTCAAGATACCTTATGATATCCAAAACTTGATGGTGGAATACCAAATTAAGAAAATATTTTACATAATCATGAAGTTTGGTAATTCGGAATCAAATTTCAAATGTTGGGGTGAAAATAAGTCTCTGCACAATTCGCTGTTGATTTAAAATATTCTAGATTTTAACATTTCTCGTGACGTTTATTTTTTTATTAGTTTCATGATTTACGATTTCTACAACTTCTCTTGATGTCAAGAGTTCTTCAACGATCAGTCAACCTCCCGTTCGCCCCATTTCAGAATTCCATCGAGGCTATACGTTGTAATAGAAGTATCAGGTACACACAGTATGAGCGAGAAATGAAATACAAAAGTATGATGTTAAAACTCAAAACTACACCGAAATGTGAAAATGCAGGGATTTCTCATTTAATTATGGTGAGAAAAGTGTGATATTATCAAGAGCTGTGTCATGTTTTAGACGTGGGTTAACCCTAATTCAAGAGAAGTGTATCTTCACATTAAGTGTTGTTACGAACTCTTCAGATCTTTGTCTTAACATCAAGAGTAATTAAATTTATTATTTTGGTAGATTCAAGTGTAGGATTCCTTATTTATACGAAATAAATTTTATTGTCTGTCGATATTATCTTATCAGCCTATCAAAATGTTTTATTTCTTTTATTGATTTTAAACGTTTACATTTCGCAATATACCTATATATAGAGATTGATTTATCGTGAATTTGTGGGGTAAGATTTATGGGGATACGGGGAAGCTCTATGTCCTTTCTTTTTCTATTTAAGAGCAAATAAACATATGGTATTTAAAACGTTCTTAATTTTCTAAAAATAAAAATGTTTCATAAAAGCCGAGTAATCCAGATCATGGGAATGCAAAATTCTGGATATATCTGTCCAGAATATGTCAACAGTGTCAGGTATAGATACGTTGAAATCCCAAACGTCTACTATTTTCACTCTGAAATCAAACCATGTTCTTTTATTACAAGCGCACTAACCCTGTCAACACAAGGAATCTAAACTTTCACCCATACAATAGCACCAGTATGTTGTCCTATGATTGAGATTCCACTCTACATATCCTAATTCCTGGCATTTTCCGAAACTCTGAATAAACTGCGCTTTGAGTGTTAATTTTGAGTGATAATGTTGTACATATTTATACTATTGTTTGGCAATGCCTGGTGACACTCTCATTTTTTGAGATGAAAACGTCAATGCCGATGAAGAGAATTTGCAAGGAGTCTATCTAATTGAGTGCGAATTTATTTGCAAACTTTTAACCCCTACCCCTAACACAGAGATAAGGTCTTGTCTGGAAACACAGAAACATCTGAGTGCTGAATGCCTGAACATAAATGTTCCAAAACAATGATCCCTACTTCTAACACAAAAAAATACTTATCTACATCGAATTAACACAGCGTTTTATGCTTTCCAATTGAAAGTTTTCGTTTTGACACAACTTTGAAAATTGGTAGTACGCCCATTGCATCATCATCCTAGCCTTTACTCGCTCATTCTCTCTTTACTATGTCTTAAAAGTAAAGGAAAAGTCGCAAATTCAAAATCCGTCCTCGTTATCTGAGAAACAGATTGCGATAAACAATTGTTCTGCCGAGTGTAACTCTAATAGCTCTAAATCGTTGTGAATCAAGGGAAGATAAGGAGCTGATGACAGAATACTAAAATGTAGTACACCTATTTATTTTATAGTTCAGTAGTCTGTTACTCGTGTTTCTATTTGTAAATGCCCTGAGTGAGAAATGGCAGGATTTCTAGAATCATCCAAAATAAGAGTACAGTATAGGTGTGCCGCTTGCCAGTTTTTTATGAATGTCATATCAGTAGGGGGTGTTACACAATGGGTCGATATAAGATCATATAATATAAACGTGCAAACGTTCAACGTATTTTGATATGATGTTACAATGTAGGTGTAATTGTAAAATGTAGGTGAGGACGTGTGTGTAGGTGCCCATGACACGCATAATGTATGTTGGGCCAACGTCATTTTGTTATCGGAGAGGTTATGTTACACGTATTTGGGAGAACTTGAAGTGATCATTGGGGATACGGGGCCGCGAATATGTCTACCTTAAACTTACCTGTAATAATCCTCTTTGCAGTAAACATTACCGTCTCTCCAGAAACAGGTGATGTCAGAGTCTAGTCGCAGCTTGCACTCGCAACATCTCAAGCATTGCATGTGCCACTGCTTCTCCATAGCCATTAGGTAATACCTATCCTGAATTTGTCCTCCGCAGGCGGCGCACACATTGGGAAGCTCTCTGGCGTTGTCGTCTGATATCATTGGGATCGTCTAAAATGATAGAAATAGTCATTAGTGTGCAAACTCAAAATTTGGAGAGTTTTGCCCAAGGAATACAGTATAATTCATATTATTAATTGTGTACACCTATTTACACGAATGATAAAAAAGAAAAGTGTAATTGTAGGGATTTTTAGTGTGGTCTTCCACCTCTTGATAACAACAGCATGTTCTGTTAAAACAAAGACAGGTGAAATAGCAAGTAAATGTATCATATAACAGCAAGTATGTACGTTTGTGGACAAATACAGTTTCAAAGGAGGGGATCGTGTAACGACCAAGAACAATTAGAATTTATCTGATATTTGTCAGAGTGCTCTCTATGGGTCAAAAAGTTACTGGAGCATCATTAATGCTTCATGATCCAAAACATGTGATTCTACAAATTCTAAGATTTACAACTGAAACCAAAACCCAAAAGCAGAGATAATGATTCTATTGTGTAAACTAAATTATTGGCAAAATTAATGAAGATCGTCAAAAGCTGTACAAGTATGAATGGTGATGCACAATCAGAAGATTGAACGAATCAATTAAGTGGATTTCCAACACCTCAACAAGCACTGTTTATTGAATAATATGAGAATAATCATTTTCCAGTAACAAATACTTTGATTTCAGATACTTAGAAGGGTGGGTGTATCTGGCGCAGTCCCCCAAATAAGTTAATACATTTGTCTTGTTTTATTTGTATGAAGAGAATGATTTACAAAGAAATGAAGTCAATTGGTATATGGGCAATCTTCTATATTCCATAAAAAATGGCAAAAATAGGCATTTCATTCAAATATATGAGAGAAGATAAATGCGAAACGCAGACATGGTATGCAATCGTCTGCACGGGTGGGCGATAATTGGCAGAGATTTGATGATCGAGCGCTTCTTAACAATTGATCCGGCTAGAAAAATGTTTGAAAAACGCTATTGAGAACCTATCAAATATTTGGCAGGTTAACCATCCGAGATGCATGCTTTTATAATGGGACTGGTATTGTTAGTACAAATCTATGAAAAGCGGTTATGAATTAATGTAATCGAGGGCGTTATTGTTACACGTATTTCCTCCTATCACGGGTAACGGGATATTATCTATTGTTAAAGTGTGTGAAATCACTTATGTCGGAGCAGAGAAACAAGCATGTGTCCCTCGTAACATACTTCTAATGCAACGTAATTACGTATTCATACTATTTTAGGTCCTTTAGAAATGAAATATTAGGAGCAATTAAAAAGTCAGCGAAGCGTGTACTTGTGAAAACGCTTCTTGTAACGACCGCTATCTAACACGCGCTGTGGTGGATTTAACACAGAAACCTATGTTATCAAACAATTTGTCCTTCCTAACGTGCATACAAAGAGTGACGTATATGCCCCTTATTTTGACAGATATGCCTGTCTTTGACACTTTGTCATTTCGAATAGTACATCATCGCTCCAATTTCAATCAAGATTAAAACAGTTTATAAACCGAGATTGTTGTAAATCATGGCTTATCTTTTTTAAATCTCTAATACGCTAAATTCTCGCATGAGTAAGTTTTCAACAAACTCCTTGTGTCACAACAACTCTCAAAACTGTTATCCTATTCATTAAAGACATAAAATGGAGATATTACATTCATAGCGAAGTATTAGGACCTTGATATTCAATGGGCCGTGGCGTCATTATTGCTGCAATGTCAAAAGGTTAATCTTCAAACGTGTCGCCAACGAAGCGTGTTGAATATATCCTTGAATGTGTTATTTGTCTCCTAGTTTGAAAAAACTAGTTGGATCTCTAGTTATAAACCTGTCAAGATGTGGGAAACTAAAAAATCCCATATTAATTGAACCAATCATTGCATATAACCTAAAGTCACATGGGGTGATCTACTGACCCGGATATAGTTCACGTGACTAATCCTGGCCAATCATAGGCATATATGTGTCCGGCTGTGACGCCTGAAAGGTCACAGCAAGGTACATAGAATTAACCGCAAAAATGACATTTACCGAAATATTAAGAAATTAGTTATTTATCAGACAACAGCATATTAGGTTACATTGATTCTATTAGGCTCATGGGAAAGTTAAATCGAATGTATAATAGGATAAGAATTATTCTGCTATTCGATCTTGGTTGCGTACAAGTATAATGCAGGCAAATAAAATGTATTGTTTGAAATAATTAACAAAATATTGTTTCTTTCTTTGCATATATATTTTTTCAATTTATTTGCATAGCTGCGGTCCTATGCCAGTGATCTGAAACTTATGCTTTAATGTCTGTTCCAATTTTTGTCAACGATGTTTTATTTTAGATCAAATGCAATTGACTTCTTACTACTTGTTTTTGATGAATTGCGTAGGCTTAATTTCTAAAAAAAGAAAGACCAAATTATAAAGATGTCATGGTCGATCCGAACCGTGTGAAGGCAAAGGTCAAGTTCTTTTACGGATATTACCTACTTCTTTTGTTGAGGTGTCAGCCCATCATACTAAATCTCTAAATCATCTCAGACAACGAAGTACAAGGACTTTGTAAGATATTCGTAAACTAAGTTCCTCTTAAAGGTGTCAAACAAGGCTCGCTATTACATCTCAATGTGAGCTTAAACTCTCATTGTGGGATATAGCGTTACCTGATATTTTCATCACGTAATACCTTGGGCTCAATCCACATTTTAGGAAATATATTACAATTTACTATGTTAACATTTTGGATTATTTTTCTATATGAGTAGACGATCAAGTAGGGTGTGTTATACTTGGAAGTATTGTTTAAATCTAGTAGCAGTTTGTTTTGTTGATATGGTTTGCCGTGCCCCAGTAGACTTCCCATGGATAAAGTAAAATATACATGGTCTCGCTTTTATACTTCAAAAAGTAGTAAATTGGAGTTGTTAACATAAAAACATGTGATTCAGATAATTCCAATCCTAGTATGAAAGTACAAAAATTCAGTTTTGCATATTCTAATTAGTAAAGAATGATGACGTGGACAACGAAAATCCATCAAGCACATAGTTGTGTAAATGCAAAACCATTTGGAGCTTAACACTCAAAAATAAAGACTTGTCGTATTTATTCAATCCATACATCGGAATGAAGATTGAATTCTTCGTGTTTCACGTGTTCCATAATTTCTTGCTGATTCCCTTCTTTTCCATTGATTTTACTTTTTGAAAAAATGTTATAAAAAAGGACGGATTACAGATTACAGCAAATAGTGCAAAATTCAATTGCTCTTCGTCCATACTTATGTTAATAAAAACATTTAGAATCTCTTATCTCTGTATGGCATTTAATCAAAATTGGAAAAAAAAATAATCATGAAACTGAGCTTGTTCTATTTTGCAAAATTACTTACCAAAGCCGAGAAACATATCAAAGATATCCTTGAGTACAATCATATTCAATAACAGGCGTCCTGAGAAAAACCTCAGACAAGACTCGTTTACTGTAAATTGTACATGCCATTTAAATTAAATAATCCAAATGTTTCTATTTTACGCCAAACAAAATTAAGTGTAATTGTCTAAAAATATATACAACTTATTTTCACACACTTGAGTGTATATCGATAGGTTGGGTTAATTTCAGTTCTAAACCACTTCAAGAGTCATTTTGAATTGATATGGGCACAAACTTGAGTATCTGATAAATTTTCTAGGCTGGCCAAAAAGGGTGTCCAAAATCAATAGATTTGAACCAATTATAGATGATATAAGTAACGATATCAAAAATGTGACACTTTTTAAATCTGAAGAATAGAATTTCTCTTCGTATATATTTAAAGTGTAAAAATAAATGCTCTATACGGATTTAAACGACTGACCACATACAGCACCCCTTTGGCGAGTCCGTTATTAATGTAGGTCAGCTATCATACGCCGTCTACAGGTCTGTGAGGCTGACTTGCACAGTCGTCACAGATAACTTTGACATATAAATTAGGAAGATTTTCATATGAGTTTCTAATACCATAGAGCAGTTGATTGTATTTCGATTTTAGCTCACAGAAGGTACTACGTTAGTGTCATTTAAATCTACTTAATATAATAATAGGATTATATTGATTGTGCAGACGAATGCGGTTCAATTTACCATGCAATATTTCCAAAACATGGCACATTATATTAAAGGTACAGGTGAAATTGTACCTGATCCAAATACCATAAGTTGATATCCATTTCAGTCAGTTTTGGGGAATCGTAGCAATATTTCTTTCACCAGCTTATATGATGTAAGAGATTTCTTGAATTTTCATTTCTTCGTATTTTTCTGAAGTTTATTTTTTTTTGAGATATTCATAACTTTTTTTTAAACTCTAAATTCATTTTATTTTTGATAATTCAGATCTTTAATTTCTCCATCCCGTCTGCCTGAAAGTCACATGGGTCCCCTGCGTCTTCCTGTCCTCTATCCAGGGAACCTCAAGTGAAACCTTTATAGAGGTTTGAGCCTGCTTGACTGCAGGTGGTCTGGAGTGAATATATTCACTGGCATGAGATACTTTATTTTAAACCCTATATTTGCCCGTACTAAAACCCTATATTAAGACAACATAATGCCACGGTATAATAACATAATACCTGCTATAAAATAAATATATTTTAAGTTGTATTACGATTTAATAAAGTGCTGTAAAGCTTGTTGCTCTGAATGCAACTAAATCTGGCCGTTCAAAGAAAATAACACAGATATGAATGGACATGCGTGTGGAAAACTATCATTTGCGGTATATAGATTATACATTTTTTGCAGGGCCATATGCTCAATTTTGATTGTTGTGAAATGTAAAAATAAACAGCAGTAGCATTAAAATGTTCTCTCCAATGCAATGCACGATGGCGGGCCTTATTGAACTATGGTTTAAGACTTTGGGTGTGTAAAAACACTGAACATCACTCAAAATATTATTAATATTGACTGCTGGTTTAATGGACTTGAAAATTCAACAACACTTTTTAAAAACAAAGAAAAATTGCCTTTTCAATTTCGCTCTCTTATCTCTTTACATACGAACACGTGCCCCACCTATCTCAGTCGTGACCAAGCCCAACATAAAGGGCCTAGTGTAGTCCAATACGCCTTTTCCCTTCTTAAAGGGACTAGCAGAAATCCACCAACACGTGATTTCCATAAAAATCAAACATCATTTGACATGCCTTCTCTTTAATTTAAAGGCTACTTGTTTTCCCCTTAACATATATATTGTGCATATTATTTTAGAGTAATTTTCTTATTTTATAGCATTTCTAGTAACTATTTGTATATTTCATTTGTCACATGTAAACAGTAGTAATATTTTTTCCATTTGTACCTCAACAAACAACTAATTTCATCCATTTTTATGAAATAGCTGTCAATGCTGTTAATATAGAGTTTATATATTAAGACGTACATGTAGTCCATCGAGAGTTCCTTCTGTAAACCTTAACCAACCTAGTGTTTCATTGAGAACATTAGAAAAAAACATGAGACTATTTTCTTGGCGATATTTTAGAAACCAGTAATACATGATAATATTATAATTTGAAGTCCGTTAATTATTGGCTATTAATAAAACATTTACCCCTTTTCCTTTTCATAAAGCATGAGCCAATGAAATTGGGAGCAAGGGCGACGTTGTATCAGAGGTTGTATTTTCATATAACCCAGCCATTTTTATTAAATACAATTGTAATAATTAATCCCCATAATTATTTTCATTTCGATTTTATTAATCTTTATGTAGGCCCTGTGTCAGTTCTTAAACGTTGCATGTATTTTCTTGAAATATACTCTTTAACTCAGTGTAAACGCATTTCATCCGAAATCGCATTAGTTTTTTGTGACTAACTGGCATTTGATGGGATGAAAAAAGGTTTAAGTTAATCTCATGGACTTCGTGTGGTGATGGTATGCATATCAGCTGGCAATATTGTAAACATTTTACAATAGTAACTCCTTCACCGTTCATGTTTTGAAGCATGTGTATGGTTAAGAAAACATATTAAATTAAATTATAGTCTTTACATATTTATAGTAACACTAGTTATCAAGGGTCAAACGAAAAAATATTACTTTTTTCAGGACATTATCTATTTTGGTAATGGGGTTTACTATGAATGAATAACGCTGTGGTTGATTTAATATTCAGGATATACTAGATATTATATTAATACCTTGTGAATCATACAATTAAATGTTAAAATAATTGACAAAAGGAGAAATTTGATCTATGATATATATTGGAGCACATTGTGTTAAATTTTACATATATCGTTGAACAAATTTAGAAAATATTCCAATGTAGGAGCTGTGTATATATAACGTGAAATATTGTGTGTATAAACATTTCTATAGAAAGGGTTATATTTGCGTGATCGTCGACCGATGGTAAATATTTAGATTATCGATACAAATACGGTGAAATTAACTTTAATCATGCTGTATGCAACCCATTGAACAATCGGTTTTAATATTTCTATAATTCATTTATGATTGAAATACTTATAATAACAGCACTACTCGACGAGATGATTTTTCTATAGAGTACAACTTCGGGAACATATGCTATCTCTATTTTTATGTTCTTTAAATCATTTATTATAGCTCCTTTTGAACAATACAAATCTTGGAACTATTTCATGGAATGCTTTACATAGTGGTACAGACCATAAAACATGCTAAAACAAAAGCAATGAGTATTCAATGGAGCGCTTAGAGATGTTAAAATGTAAAACAAAAGACGTTAATAGTAAAATTGAAACGAATCAATTTTTTAATGAAAAGACCTTCGTATTTGTATCATATATCAATGTTCCTACACGCCCACTTTGCTTTGTGAACATGTAAATTACTAAATAACAATAAATAAAAAACGGAAACCTGAAACCTAATACCTTTCTACAATTCTAAGAGCTGACGACATTCATTCATATACAATTGAAAATTAATCGTTTGAAATCATTTTGAATTATATAAAATTATAATCAATTAAGATGGAATTAACATGGATCTAAATGAATCATGGGGTGAACCCCATCCCTCAAATATTGACACAAGGATCTCAATACGCTGGCCATTACAATTGTGATAAAAAATGATAAGTGCTTTTAAAATGCATGCAGTTGTACCTGATTTTCGATCATTCTGCGATGTGGGTTATGGTCTAATGTTCTTGCTTGTTCACATGACTGGATTCGTGTTCCGTCACAAGACATGCTCTGGTGAGTCTTCTCCACCATTCTATAGATCAAATCGGCTCCACTAGCTGGGGTCCAAGCCTATATCCTAACAATTGTATTACACGTTCTTCAAGTTAGCGCATCATTTAGGCAATTGATTATCCAATGTTGAGAGGAGAAAGTTTATTGTAGGCAGCTAGTCCTTTAAGTGTTTCCTATGTATCTTTCTTAGCAAACTTCCGTTTGTTTCCAAAGATAAGAGTTTCTTGTTTATAACCATAAAGTGCTTCTCATAAGTAAATGTCCACGCTTTGAGTGATCGTGTGTTTGGGTACGTTGTGCACACAACTCAACGGGTACAGTAGCAGTGTTCCGTATGCTGTTTCTGCAACTATTAACTTATTCTTATCTTAACGAACTGTCGTTAACGAAGATCTGAGAAACTAGTTATTGCAAGTTTATGTAGTGTAGTGTAGCTTTTGGTTCTGCTAGAAATTCTGAATCAAGTGTAAATGTGTCAATGGTTTAAGAGTTCCTCGTTTTGCAAGTGTCAATCAGACTCCAGTGCTTTGCTTCTGTGCCATACCTCCTCTAAACAAATTTCTCAATAAGATTTAAGGCTTATCACCCGCAGTTCTCCCCTTTAAAGGGTTGTTTAGCACTAGGTTCAGTGGCTGGCTAACACTGCGTAAACTTTCATTGAGTCTTGATGGAGTGTCCCCGGTGTGACATCACTATGTGGCCGCTGGACCAATGATTCCCCTCTGTGATGTATTTGAAAGATTTTAATACAAAAAACACGGGTGAATGCGTCCTTATATCGAGAAATCAACAAGACTAATATGAAAGGCGGAGTCTTAAGTGTAATCCATATGCGGTTTACAGAAGTACAATCCAAGCAGTTAAGATCGATTTTCATGTAGGAAGTTCCTCCCGTGAATAGATTTGCGGAACATGTCAGTGTAGACGATGTGATTGGTCCACCCTAAGAAGGTTTATTCATCACGGAGAAAATGCGGATGATATTTGTAAATATTTGTTACTAGTCAAATGAAATGTGAGCATTTGTATCTTCTATAAACTACTGTCTGACATCTCTTATTGTAGATCCAATCGTGGCTCATCGGGATAATAACGCCTGCTATAGAATATACGGGCTTGGTTTGTAGACCACGATGAGAATATCTGCTATTACACTGAGTGTCTGATGACTGATGCGTGAGCCATTCCTTGCATCAAGAAAAGGTGCGTTTTGTTACCTTAAATTGAATATCCATCATATGTATGTCACTTGAGATAGCAATCAATAGATACTCATTGTTTTTTGTAGTTTCTTATCATGGCCTTTTGTACCGTTTTGCGCCGCTTTCTTATTATGCATTTTTGAACTCCTATAAATACCATTTTCCATAATCTGATTTTGCTCGAGTTTCATCGACTGCATTTGCCACTTATCTCTAGATCTAGATACAATGTAGATCGCCGCAATATTTTCCTTTGGAATTAGTTTTTTGCAATATATTTGGTCTTGATATGATTTGGTCTCTTTGCAAAATTACTTTGCTGTATATGGACATTTGGTCTCCAAGACCTTCCGTGAAATAGATATGTGTCGGCTTTAACAGGGTATAACACACTCTTTGAATATCATCGGAAAGAATTTGAGTAAAATAAATTTCATCGAACTCATCACTAGAGTCATTTTCTGATCAAACTTAACAAGGCGGCGATACTTATTGATACTTATATATTTCTATAGACTGATAGAATCCTACCCATGTTTAAAACTGTCCGAGTCAATTTCTCGCATTTTACTTGATATAGAATTACAAAAAAATATTTTGAAATATTTCCATACAATTTAGTATGATGATCATCAGCATGTCCACGTTTTCTAAATTTTCATCGAATTCCTCTTGTTTAGCTCCTACTTCTCGGAGAGAAACATGACCGAGTATCCTTTCGGTCATGGGTTAAGTGTGAAAGAATAGTGTATAAAAGAGTATCAGATTACAATCCCTCAGTGTTTAACTACATAAACTTTACAATAGAAAAATACAATATTGATGTTTTACATAAAAGTGAACATGTTTCAAAGTGAACCCATCCATAAATCGTCAACAAGCCTCGCTTTAACAAACTTGCCATAAAACGTGGAGAAATAAGCGAGAAAATGGCATGAGTTAAAGTGTCCACTGGAGAGCCGGGTAGAAAATAAAACCGGGTAGTACATTTTTATTTTGGAAACAAAAAAGTCAAATGTTGATAACAATTAAATTCTTTTCAAAGAGACACCAGAATTGATATAATGCCCCAAGAAGCATAACAAGTTAAAGGTTTTATCGATTCCAAATGGGGCATCACCTTGAACCATCTGAGATTTTTGTCAAGTATATATATAAACTGAATAATGTTACATTGATTACTAACCTTGAATACAACAGTGAATCAGTGCAACATTGAGTAATATAATATTGGATGAATGCAGCTTTGAGTGAGTTAATGTTACATCTGACAAATGGAACCTTGACTAGTGATTAATAATGTCCCCACCAAAAATGGTTCGGTGGTTGATGTCCGACTTTCAGCGTCACAAATGGCAGGTGGTTACATTTTGACATTAAGAAATAGTAACGTATATAGTACTTTACTGGATCCAGCGATGAGCGAGTAAATGTAATAATGAATAAGTGAAACTTTGAGTTTTTGTAACATGCATTACAAACATTGAATACACATCAACTTGAGTGATCGTAATATTGAATGAGTACAACGAAAGGATATAACCTTAAGCGAGTAAAAATATTGTATAGAATAATTCTTGAGTAAATGCAATATGTATTGACAACATTAACCGCATCTTTGAGTAATTGGTACATTTAATGTACAGTTGAAACATGAAGTAATTATAACATTGAATAAAAGTAACCTCCAGTACTTTGAATAATTGTAACTTGAATTGAGAACCTCGAGGGCATGAAAAATTGCGTAACTGAATAAATGCAGCCTCGAGGAATAATATTATGTGCAAAATCAATCTTGAGTAATTGTAAATTCAGCGAACAATGATTGAGTCTATAGCATCGCATGGACACAACAAATGCAAAATTGAGTCGAATGAAACAATGAAAAGATGTAACATAATAAAAGCAACAACGAATTGATCCAACATTGAGTGAATGCAATAGCAGATGTAACGCTTGACGAATACTGAACTGGATTTAACATTGGGTGTTACGCCTGAATAATTTTGATCAATGTTTAGCATAAAAGTAAGATTTCTTGTATGTTAACACAATCAATCATTTGACCATTTCTTAATAAGCCATATCAATTCAAAAGTTCAATTTCCACAAATCTGTTCGTGGCATTTTGATTGTCGTATAATTAGCAATATTCTTGTCATGACAAAAAGACTAAAACTAAATTCACTGTTGCGTGTTTAGAATATGATTTGTACAAAAACTCGAAATAGCTTTTGAACGTGTAAAATGTTCTTTCCTGCAAAAATAATGACTAGCAAATACTGAAAACATATTCAACAGATATTTTCTAAAAACGATGCAACCGTATTTCAAATAAAATATGTGTTAAACATTCCGTGGATAAAATATACACCCTTCAACAAGGCGTCCAACAAAATCGCCAGGAGGGACAAAGCTGTGTAAATATCTATGGGAAGCTTGCTATGTACGTATAAGATACTATAACACTTGTCTAAACGTGACTCCATAGCCTCTGTGCCACTCTATACCGTGCAATACCTGCCGCCCCAGATACAATGCTTTCAAGGTGCAAAACACAAACAATCAGGCAAACGTGTTGAAAATCTGTTTAATGTTCGCCTTACCTGAATATTTATACCAAACAATATATAGCGTAACAGTTAGTATTTCTAGTAAGAGACAGCGGTGTACTTAATCGAGCAAGCCACGACCATACAGACACACAATTCATCAGTTTGTCTATCTGTTCTACCTGGAGATAATAAAGTTCGCCATTTCCATACAAAGGGACAAGCTGCTAGAAATCCAGAACCAAAGTCATTTATTAATTTATCCATGAACATCCATGCATTATATATCAGAAGTAAATCGGAAATAGATACTAATCAACAAGTCAGATCGAAAGTCAGAAACAACTTTGTCTAAGATAAAAACCTTTTTTATGATGTGAAAGAATGAGCGGCATTCATTGACAACGGGAAGAGAAACACATTTTATTTTGCCATGCCTGGAACAGACTGGATACTATTTTCTCTAAACCGCTCCAAGTGGAGGTGTATTTTACGGAAAACCGCGGTGGGTAAAGTTAAAACAACAACATGAGATCGGCCTGTGTATTCTACAAACGTTCACAATGTTTACGGGCCATATTTAAAAAATATTCGAGCAACGTTGGTGTCCCGACTATTGCCCGTGTCTGTTTCACACTCCCCGTTGTTTTCTCTTGCATTGAGCAACAGTGATCTCCTGAATCACTCAAAATAGCAGACGACAATGGAAAAACAGGCAATTAATTTAACAGAATATATGAACGACATGGGTAAGAAGATTATAATCAGTAAAATTAAACAAATATTTAAGAAGGAACCGAACTTTCTAATTGATATTTACTGAAAGGGATTTTAGTTCCATGGTGTAGATTTCAAAATGGAGAAACGGAAAAAGTTTGGAGGGATCAGAGTCTGTTTACTTTTCTCAAAGCATGAAATGATTCGGTACAATGGTGAGAGCGTGAAATAAAAACGGCATTGGTTTGGATTCGAGGTATCACTTATAAAGAGAGAGTGTCTGTGAATCACCGAGGCATATGCCAACATGAACAAAACATTACCAGAATTCATATACTACAAAGTCAATGAAACTGGAAAAACAAGCCAGCAGATCAAAACATACATGTTAAATTCATTCTACGTTCATCGTTGTGAAGACGAACAGGTAGTTCCAACAGTCAAAATCTCAAACCTGTATTTTAGAAAAACTATAATTAAAAAAACACACATTAATATACATACTGGAATGCGTTGTGAGAAGTGGCAAATAATATTTTTATTACTCTATAATCAAAGTTTGTTTGGATTTATTTGTTTGTTTGTTTGTTTTCTTGTTTGTTCACGAGAACGTAATTAAATAAGAGAAGGACGTACTAGCCTACGAATGGAATTGCCGTTCTCCGAATCGTCTGTAAACCTCCTATCACACCAAACTATAGTTCTTACCCGTTCTTGCCAGTCCTACGAAAACGTCGTAAAACGGGCTCAATCTGGCTGTGGTCGGGAAATATGTCTAAAATAATTAGCTACTTCGTTCATAAACAGTCTTCAATACGTCCATCTCATTCGCAGTTCGTTCAGGTCGCACCACGTCGGTGTACAACGTCGTATAACGCGTCCCTTAGTCTAGAGGGTCATCATGATCTGATTACAGAACGGTATGGTCGCCATCGAATTTTGAATCGATTCAAAATTCTAAATCACATTCCCCGTCCGGGAAAGTCCATGAAGTTCGTAAACAGACCGTAGAACGTTGTAGCTACGTTCATTCAGTTCGCACACAGTTTAAAACCGAACGCAATGACAACTGGTTCTCGTGTGATAGCTATTGTGAACATGCTCAATAGTGGTCGTCACGTTTTACAATTAGAACGAGTGACAACGTACTAACGACGAGCTCGACGTACTACGAACGGAACCGTCGTACTTCAATCCTACTTAGGACGTTTTTACAACGAGTTGAACTGTCCGAGGACGTATTGAAAACGAGGTAGAACTAATTGCAAACGGGTTTAAACTGATTAAGAACGAAGACTGCTTATGAACGAGTTAGCAAAAACAATAGCTATCACACCAAACAAGTTGCCACTGCGTTCTTCAAAAGTGGTTTTAAACTGTGCATGAACGGAATGAACGTAGCTGCAACTTTCTAAGGTCTATTTACGAACTTCATGAACGTTCTCAGACGGAAAGGTGATTTTAGATGGCGACGTCCATACCGTTCTGTAATCAAATCACGTGACAACGTACTTCAAACGAGATGACCTACTAGACCAGGAACGTAATTGCCATACTTCATCCCTACTAGGGACGCGTTATACAACGTTGTACAATCGGATAACAATTGTAGTACGTGTGCACACCGACATTGTGCGACGTGAACGAACTGCGAATGAGATGGACGTATTGAAGACTGTTTATAAACGAAGTTGCTAATCATTTGAGACATATTCCCGACCACAGCCATATTTAACCAGTCTTTACGACTTTTTGGGACTGGAAAGAACGGTCGAGAAATAGTTTGTTGTGGTATGGGGGGTAAGGCTTCACGGATGTGCCCAGACAGGGAAGGCGCTTCAGAATTCGAAATTTTAGCCTTTTCAAAGTTTTGATGGCGTCCGTTTCCCGTTGTAGCTCGTTCATACTATTCACAGACAAACTCGACCGAAATACGTCCGTATTCAGTTGTTATTTCCGTGCTCGTACGTTCATAGTTTTGAAGGACCTGACAACATAACTTAACCCCCCTATCACACCAAACTAGTTCTTACCCGTTCTTGCCAGTCCTACGAAAACGTCGTCAAACGGGCTCAATCTGGCTGTGGTCGGGAAATATGTCTGAAATAATTAGCTTCTTCGTTCTTAAACAGTCTTCAATACGTCCATCTCGTTCACAGTTCGTTCGGGTCGCACCACGTCGGAGTGCAACGTGGTAGAACGCGTCCCTTAGTCTAGAAGGTCAACATGACCTGATTACAGAACGGTATGGTCGTCATCGAATTTTGAATCGATTCAAAATTCTAAAATCACATTCCCGTCTGAGAACGTTCATAAAGTTCGTAAATAGACCTTAGAAAGTTGCAGCTACGTTCATTCCGTTCGCACACAGTTTAAGACCAGTTTTGAAGAACGCAGTGGCAACTTGTTTGGTGTGATAGCTATATTTTGCTAACTCGTTCATAAGCAGTGTTAAATACGTTCTTAATCAGTTTAAACCCGTTTGCAATTAATTCTACCTCGTTCTCAACACGTCCGCACACAGTTCAACTCGTTGTTAAAACGTCCCTAGTAGGATTGAAGTACGACGGTTCCGTTCGTAGTACGTCCAGCTCGTCGCTAGTACGTTGTCACTCGTTCTAATTGTAGAACGTGACGACCACGAGAACATTTTGAGCATTGTCTAAGTTCTAGAGGACCTACCCGTTCGAGTACGTTCGATGAAGTTTGTAAATAGATCCCAAACGGTTCTTAGTAGGTCCAGTCCGTCCGTATACAGTTGAAGCCCGTTTTCGAGAACGCAGTGAGAACTAGTTTGGTGTGATAGTAGGGTTACAAGTTTACAAACGTTTTAGGAAGTTCTCATTAAGAGCTATTAAGACGTTTCACCCAGTCTTTTACACACTTGGTCTTTGCTGCGTTCATACCGACGGGCGCCGAGTGAACGAAGATGCCAGATCACTAATGTTTTACCATATTTTAGGACTGTATATTTGGACGGTTTGAGAACTAGTTTGGTGAGACTGGAGTATAGTGTAGTTTGGTCATGTGGCTAGTTTTCATATCCACATCAAGATAATGCAAAATTTGGGAAATATGTGTTTTAGAGATCAGGAATGTATTTCATTCTACAAGTACCTTCCCTTATAATCACTCGAGACTTATTCTTAATCATGTGGAAAATAAAAGAACCTTCTGCAATGAATCGTGAGAATAGCGCATAAAGTGTATGATTTCGATCCACTGGACAGGAATTGCAAAAGTTGTGTTTCTCAATATGTAAGATGCTTTTATGTGAATCTAGAAGATATTCCGCGTGCAGTTGGCATGGTAACAATATCCTCTCATCTTGGGAATAGAGCAATTGGCTTCGTTATCAGTTGTCATTGTGTTCGGTCAAGTTGTGCGCACTACACATACTGTATGTTGTCACTCAGTTTTGTCATGCTTAGTTCACATATTTTCTCCCCAATCGCTCAGCATACCTGATCTAATTTCTAATTGCTTTCATTGCAGCATTTTGCTACATGAAGAGGACTTAGGCCAGAAAAATATTATTTTCTTCTTATCACTTGAAGTCTTATACCTGCAATACAGGAAGACACTAGCTACAGTCTTCATTCAATTCATTCATGTTTCTTAAAAGAGTATTATTCTTCCATGCAGTAACGGCATTCACGATGAGCACTTTAGGCCAAGAAAAATCGTTTCTTAACGGCGTGAATTGCAACTCTTAACTTCTCTTAAAAATATGGTCGCATGGCATTTAAGTTGTAATGTAAATGGTATTATTGAGTCTGTCAAATGGTCTTGTATTGTAATGTACGTGTTATTATCATATTGTCATATGTTATTGGTATTGCAATACACCGGGTATTTATCATGTGACGTGATATTGGTATTGCAATGTACGTGGTATTTAGTCATATGGTAAATGGTATTGTAATACACTAGTTATTATTGTGACGTGGTATTGGTATTGTTATGTACGTGATATTAACTGAGACTCGCGGTATTGGTATTGTAATGTGCGTGGTATTAAGTCATATGGTACTGCAATGTACGTGATATTAACTGAGACTCGCGGTATTGGTATTGTAACGTGCGTGGTATTAAGTCATATGGTACTGCAATCTACGTGATATTAACTGAGACTCGCGGTATCGGTATTGTAATGTGCGTGGAATGGTGCTGCAATGTACGCGGTATTAATTAAGTCATATGGTATTGATATTGTAATTTACATTGTATTAATGAAGTCATATGGTATTGTAATATAATGAGATCGGCACAACTTATGAAATAGGATTATTAAATTATTTCTAGCCAATAGAGTTAGACGTACTTCCCTCTTTTCGGGGCTTTTTGAAGTTATAGGGAAACGCTCGGGACTATACAAAATGAGATATAAGCGACATCTTTTAAACAAAAATTAACTTCTTGCCTCCTGATTACACCAATTTGTGAGAAATAATATGAGTCGTAGGTTGAATAGAATCAGAATTAGATCCTGAATGTTAAGTTGAATATCCATTCAATTTCATCCCGGCGCTAATGAGCAAATCTGTTCAGCGATATATGGGGCAATAGAGATGAGATCATCAAATGAACTTCCATCTTGGAGATTGAAAATATTGTCATCGGGAGAAAATTCTGGATTATTGGGATCAAAATCAGGATCCGTTGCCGTTTGGCGCCATTCTTCATAACCATATTTTCCATTTTCGTTTGGTTCTCCCAAGAGAACTAGATTGAACCTTGCTCGGGAGTAGTAATATCCTTCTGCAATCGTTGGGTTTCTTCGGTTTGGCGGAGATTCTGCTTTGTTACCCGCTATCCAAGTTATTCCATCCGTGGTGACAAGACAAACCTTGGTTGCGTCGAGACGACTCGATCGGCCCAGAATATCTACAACAGTAAAAACTTAAGAAATAAGTACAGAGACAGGATTACTTTTATTTGTCACACAAAGTACCTCGCTTAATTAAGGGTAGGGCGTAATCACGTAATGAAACCCAATATCGCTGTTCCTGAATGTACTGTACATTCTGTGTTTCTCAGGACTGAGAAGAAATGAGATGTCATGGTTTATCATGATGAATGCACCCATTGTCGATAAGGTCTATATTGCTGTTATAACGTCGTTATATAAACCAATGTGAAGGAAACTTGGGGAAGAGAATAAGTTCAATCAACTACCTCTCGTTGTGTATCATAATCGTAGAATTCTCGATTTAAAAAAATACGTACACAACCAATGTGACCAATCAAGTTCAATTCTGAATACCAATCCAATGCAATAACATAGTTTCAATCAATATAAACGTTAAACTGGAACATGATCAACCAAAGCAATGTTCATCCATTTATATTTCCAGAGACATAATAAAAGCGTTCTTAAATATTTCAAACGTTAAACATACCTTTTCTTGCTAGTTTCAAAGCTTTATATGTCTCCGTGTACCTGTGATTAGTCTCAGGAACCGCGTCAATTAACTGATGAATGTTGTAATTGTAGGACTCGTCCAGTTTAAAATGGTACTCCACTCCTTGACTGTAACTTACCATGGCTGAAGACATACACGTACAATTATAATTTTATGGTTGTCGTTTTTCCTATTGGACAGAGTACATCAACGTGTAATATTTTGCTATTGTTTCATTAGTTTTTCAAACGCTACCTGGAACAATATCAAATATTGCCTTTTCGCATTGAAATGTAACGTAAAATGTTGAAAATTCTAATGGGCATTATGTACCATGTCACCACATGTCGACAGACAAATGCGCTCTTGATACGTTACACGTTTCGTTTCGATTATATGCAAGCTTAACCTCCCCATTAATGGTTATATACGGGCCTGGTAATACTGTACTGACCAATGCATGTGTAATCTGGTCCAAGTGTGAACGACTCAGTAAGCTTTTGCAAGAACAATTTCGTCAGGGCAATGTTCTGCGAACTGATACTGTTGCTCCGGTCCATTGCAAACACGAGATCGATCCTCTTAGAGCAGGTGTCTGCAAAACATATTAAGATCCCTTCTGTTTCGAGCGAGAACTCAAGGGACTTTCTTTTTTGGTTCTCTTTTCCTAGATTTTCAACAGGAAACAGTATATGTTTGAGAATTCGGGGAATGATATTTACTCGTACTGTATACGATTACTGTACAACATGAAGGGTGGTTCTATATGAGGTCATATACACCCTCCATGCGTGGATCGTACACAGGTTAGTTAATGTTCCTGAGGAACAAAGGCTCATATTTCTAGTAAATCTAAAATGATTAAACTCTTGCAATCTGACGCCAATCGCAAATGACAGCACGTCGTACACGGCCGTTTGTGCGATGTGAGGGAGAATGTGGCGCACTCCCAGAACGTTCGACAACGGTACAAAAAAACGGGTACAAATGAGATACCAAAATATGTCAGGATGAAAACTTACATGGACATTTATTGTGAGCTAGAGTTTTGAAGACAATCTTAACTCCCTCTGCAAGGTCATCAATAGCGAACTTATGCTTATCAAGTGGATCATTTGCAATTGCATCAAATATATAGTGTTTGTCTTCTGGGATGATTTCACCATCACTGTTTCGCACCATCACAACTATACCAGTAATCCCATCTTCCTTATTCAGTATGGCTTGGGCAATAGTGTCGTCTATAGCTTGCTGTTCTGGTTTCTATAAAACGTGTTAAAGATTTCATGAAAATATTCCAAAGAAACACCGAGAGGACATGCTCTTTGCATTCCCATGATCCATGTGCGACATCGACTGCATTCCTAAATGTACATTTGGCGCTTTTTGTAAATTATTAGTTCACTTCACATTAAGCTGCATCTGGAATGTACTGCACTTCGAATTTGACAATTGAACATTTTCCACATGGTTTCTATTTGGGACTGAAACATGTATTCAAGTTAGTTTGTCATGCATTCCAGTTAGTTTGTATGTATTTGTTATGAATGGTCAGTTTTCAAGATTGATAAAGAGACTTTAACATTCGAGACACTATATTCAAGAATATTAATGTTATCCATTCTATTTTGTCCAGCAAAACGTTGGTAAGTGATCGTATCACTTTAAACCTCCTCCTATTTAGCAATAGCATATATTTTACTCACCACTTTTTTTCTATAGTACGGTTCACCATCTGTTATCATAACCATAATCCGAGCCCTGTTGTCAACTTTTTTCCCGCCAAGTAAACCGGGGTCCTCCCTGTTATAGTCAGAAGTATATGTAGGGTACAAGCTCATTCATTATGAAAATTTCGATTTCTGCACTAAACAGCAAAAGGTAATACTAGTCAAATGAAATCAACCTGTGATGTAGTGATTAATTAATACATAGTAACCATGGAGATGATTGAAATCGTTACCTGACCAATTGGAGAGCAACATCTGTGTTGGTACGACAGGCAATAGCCTTGTAGACAGCGGAGGTGATGGCGTCCTTCAGTTGCTGTTTGTCCGTGTATCTATCAATCGGAACTATAACTCTTGCCCCTTCATCAAACATTCCAACTCCAATCTGTAACATAAGCCTTTAAATTACCCGCTTAGTTGATCTGGACTGGACTAAGATGTATATTCTGGTTGCTACGGGACTAATCCCTCGGTCACATTTGATCTACGACTACCGTACGGCAGCCATAGTTTCACAGAATGGCAACAAATATGAAATATAAAATATAGGCCGATAAACAGTAAGATATAAAGATCTTTTCTATATCGATCTTGTGAAGCTGGCCACTGCAACCGTACGACCGGCGTAGAGCAATTGTGACCGTGTGGTTTTATCACGGTTGCTAATGTTTGTAAGTGGGATTAATTTACAATATATCAATATAATTTATAACATGGTTACAATATAGACGTGTCGCAAAAAGGTGGCGCATTTGTTTTTTAAGGGTATCGCGTGAATGTAACTATGATTCCCCGGATTATAAGATAATATTCTAATTAAAGTTATATATCATTTTAAAGCTGTTTCGATGAAGATTTTAGATCAACTACACTCCGTTCACATTTTTTGCGCGTTCGTTTTTAAAAAAGAGTTTTTTACCAAAACATCTGGAAAATATCCCATGTTGACACGTTACATTTTGAATTATTTTTCGTCTTTAAACGCTCATAACTCAAACAATATATGACTATTATACTTATTTTTCGTCTTGATAAAGGTAGATGGAAGTTTTATTTCAAAGGATGAATTTTAGTAAGCGTCCCATATTGTGACGTCATAGAGTCTGAAAAATAGAATCTGTTGACAGCGACCTTTTTTGCTCATTTTTTGGTACCTTCAACTTTTCAGGTGTACATTAAACAAAAAATACGAGATCAATTTTTAATAAATCATACATGATTATTTTGCTCCTAAACTCTAGTTTATTAATAAATAGTTGATTTTGTTCACAAAAATATGTGTTTTCTGTTGTATGTGGAAAAGTGGAGGACGAAAGGTTTTCAAAATTCATTAAAATAGGGCTAATTTACGCCATTCGCCTATTTTCAAGCACAGCAACACGTATATTTATTTCACCTAAAATATCAATTGATTCGTGTTTTATGATGCTCCAGCCCATTAAAAATATATATATGATTATTCGTCTAAAATGTTTTGAGATATAGAGGTAAATGTGGAGGACGAAAGGATTTTCATGTGTGTACATTTTTCTCAAAAACGTCACATTCTATCATGTTAAAAGCGAGGATCCTCTGGATTACGCCACAAAATGTGTAACAATGCGTGTGCGAGCTTTTTGCGACACGTCATAGGACTCACAATAGTTACCAAGACCACCATATGGGACTTACCCTTGTTGCTAACGGACTAAGTTCCTCGATTCCATCTACCATATCTGTCATAAATTTCTGCATCTTTGGAAAATCTGCATTGGCCACGCTGCATGAGGTATCTACCATAAAGACTAGGTCCATACAGAGGGCTAAAACAAAATAAACTTAATCTAGGTTTTTATTTTACTTGCATAATAATGTTTGTAAGTTCAAATTCAATTGTTTTCTTTGAGAGAAACATAGTTTTTAAGCATCCAATTAATTTTTGATATCATATACTACTTTTTTAATAAACCCATTCTCCGAACCAAGGTCACTTTATTCTTTTCATTATTAAACATTGACCCCTGATATTAGCGATATTGAAAATTAAAAACTCAAGTAAAATCATTAAAATCAATCCCAACTGTACTCACATTTTGGTGCCGCAGGGTCCAATCCGAACAACGAGGAGACATTGACAGCATAGCAACAAGTCAGAACATTGACCAATAGCCACAGTCGCAATGTATTATGTAGTGTACAGAGGGATTTTAATTCAAATATATCCATGATTCAATTTCCGAATTCATCCATAGGCCTAATATATTACTTCTTCAAGCTGTTTTAATGACAATGAAAGAGTATGATTTTACACTAAATTAAATAGTCACTAAGGCATGGAATTCGTGTAAATACAATTAATCTTTGTTTCGCAGTCATTAATTTTGTTTGATAATTATTTAACGAGCTCATAAATGTTGTCATGTTTAAATATAACATGTCAGTCCGATCGCGCATGTATCACGTCATTTCTCTCTTAGAATTGAATATTTAACGAACCTGATTTTCGGACATTTCACTAATGTACGTGGTGCGCTTGACAACGACACCAGTGGCAAATCAAATTTATTCTTTGATATTTCCCGATCTTGATTTCACGATCCCGACTTCCGTCAAATGTACTCACACAAATCGATTGTGTTACTGTATGATGTGTTTTGTAGTATTTCAGACGTCACTACTTGATCTTCGTGTAATCTAGTATCCTATGAAGTACCATGAGCCGTGATTCGAATTTTAAGGCGTACTTTGAGGTGTGTTATCCCATGAAATTCCTAGAGGGTGACCTGGTATTCCATGTGACACCATGAGGTATGATATGGTTTCCTATGGAGCGCTATAAGGTAATACGTGGTATACTCTATGAATTACACCCAGGTATGATTTGTATTCTACGTCGTATGAGTACCATGAGGTATACTGGGTTCTATATGCTCTAAACTTTCATTAGTGACTGTGTGATGTGGTACTCCATGAAGTTATATAACAGTAACAGTTGAATCAATGAACACCTGTAAATCCTTTTTCTTAGTCGTCTACCTAAAGACTGTACAGAACCAGTAAATAAGAACAGTATTTTTAAAGCTTTATTCGTAATAGATCCTTAAAAACTGACAAAGAAACCACGCGCATTGATAAACACATTCTAAGGGGCTAATGAACAAATCTGTTCTGCAATATATGGAGCCACGGATGTGAGATCATCAAATGAACTTCCATCTTGGAGATTGAAAATATTGTCATCAGGAGAAGATTCTGGGTTATTGGGATCAAAATCAGGATCAGTTGCAGTTCGGATCCATTCTTCATAACCATATTTATGGTTAAAATTTGGTACTCCAATTAATACTAGATTGTATCTGAATAACGAGTAGTAATATCCTTCCGCAATCGTTGGATTTCTTCGGTTTGGCGGAGATTCTGCAATGTTACCAGCTATCCAAGTTACACCATCAGTAGCCACTACCGTAACTTTAGTAGTTGTATCGCCACGGGTTGAATGACGAAATATTTCTTGAAAATAAGCAAATTAGTTATTCCGACACACTACGAAAGGGGGATTGTGATTCGGATACAGAGAGATATGTCATTGTAATTATCAATGAAAAATAAATAAACTCAGATGATACACTCATAAATAACGACCAAAATATTATCATTATCTTATCAAATCTCTAACCCCTAAAGATACGCTAAGAATTAGAAAAAACGTATTGGAATATGTTTAGGAATAATAACGTGATTCACAAGGCTCTCCCGCCTATATTTTGCAAAAATGTAACATTAAAACACATGCGTATACGAATGAGAAGATATCGGTATTCAATTTAGTGCATACGAAAATAAATGAATTGATAATCGTAAATGTATTGTGTCGAGTTAGAGAGTTATATTTTCTTTCCAATGGTATATGCATCTAAATAGGTATAATGATATATTGCTAGGTACTGTAGTTCCATTGGTACGAACGAACTCCAAAATATTACGAGAGGGATATTGGGGGTCCAGTAACTCTAACATACCCTGTCTAGCTTTTTTCAAAGCTTTATGAGTATTGGTGTACATGCCATTATCATCAGGAACCTTGTTTATCAACTTAACGATATCGTACTTGTGTGAATCAGCCAGATTGAAGTGGTTATATACGCGTTTATTGTAACTAATCATTGCTGTATAAAAGTAAAATAGTACAATTAAAAATTGTTTTGAAACGTCAAATGAAGATTTTAATGAATGCGACCTGTAATGTTAAATAAATCAAGAATCATCTGATTCTCTATATAATACTTAAAGTTGATTATTCATTCAACGATATCGTTTTGTATCAAAAACAATGGAAGTTGCGGTATTGTAACAGTCAGCAGGATAGGAATGGTCATATTTTAAAGATAATCTCTCTGGTAAAATTCTTTTCATACATTATTTAAGTCCATTCATGGATCATGTTGTAACCACATCATAACAGTAACTTAAACCTAGTTGAAATGTTTATAAGTCTGAAGTTTTCAAATTTACATGTACAGGGTGTCCCGAAAGTGTGCCACCCTCCCCCACCCCTAGGCAGATATATACCAATGTGTCACTCTCCATAGTAAGTGTCATATATCATTTTAAACCTCATCCAAAGTTACATTGATTTGCCAAATATCATGGTTTAACTCAAAAATGGGAAAAGGGGACGGGCATTTCAATATTTAGTGTTTGGCCAAAATTAAAGTCAGTTTTACACCGACATGATAGTCGGTGTGTCTCCCTAGGTCATGTTAACAGCAGCAATGCTTTTCATATATTAAACACACTTCAAATAGGGATGTAGCCTTTTGTAATCCTCTTTTAAGGCATTTTAGAAGAGTTTCCTTGGAGTATATATCATCGCCGTCCTCTTTTTAGAACTCAATATCCACCCTTTCTTCAACAATAGCACCCATAATTTCGGTCACATTCAGGTCAGGGCTGTTTCTAATAGGATACTGAAATGAACTATATTTTGGCCAAACACTAAGTTTTGAAATGCCTGTAACGTTTTACCATTTGTGAGCTGAACCATGATACTTGGCAAGTCAATGCAACTTTGGATAGGCTTTAAGGTATATGTCTACCTAGGGGGGCCTCGTACTTTCAGGACACCCTGTACGCGCTTATAAACCATAATTCTGCAAATAATATCAATACCATGCACGACTCACCAATGCATGTGTGATTCATCCCAAGGGTGAATGACTTGGTAAGTGTTTTGAAGAATGTTTTCGTCTTGTTAATGTTCTCACGAGTGATGCTATTGCTTCTGTCCAACGCAAACACAATGTCCAATTTCTTGGAGCATATATCTGTAAAATATAATAGTATCATATACTATGTATATCACCCCAGTAAAACGGGCGTTTGCGTGGAGTTGTAGGAAAATTCATCAAATCTGCAACAGAGCAAAAATAACTAAATGAGTGAGGCCACTGAATATGGTAACATGTGTTAGGCCTTGTATGACTGTTTAAACTACTGCACTTCTACTGCACTTAGCTGGCATCGTAGCATGTGCGTCCCTTTAACTCACATGGGCATCTAAAGTGAGCCAATGCTTTGAAGACGACTTTAACTCCCTCAACAAGGTCATCAATAGCAAACTTCAGTTTATCAGTAGCGATTGCATCAAATATGTAGTGTTTGTCTTCTGGAATAATTTCTCCGTCTTTGTTTCGCACCATCACGACTATGCCGATTATCCCATCTTTCTTATTCAGTGTGGCTTGGGCAATAGTGTCGTCTATAGCTTGCTGTTCTGATTTCTATAAAACATTTTGCTTTTAAACAAGCACTTGAACTCTATAATCAACATGACAATACAAACAAGGCATTAACATGCAAAATGTCACCAACTGCCGTTTATTACAGACGCCGACTGCCAAATGTCGACCACCAACCGCCGTAAATAATCAACAATAAGTTTGAGACTATCAATATGTCACCACGATGAAAATAGTATACAAATAATCGAGATAAAATACAAAAATATACAGCTCCAGGTGGCTATTTCAAAATGGTAACGTATGAAAGCTGTTTTTTGAAAAGACACTAGGCCTCTCCGATCATGTCATAATTACCCAAATGCGAGTAGGTAGTTACCAGTTTCACCACCAGGTGGCTGATTCGGGTCAATTAACATGGCAGATATACAAGAAAGTTCCCTTAAACTTGAATATTATCAACTTAAGTGGCTCAATTTTCATATAACCCTTATGCGTCTGATACTTATACTAATGAAAATATATCCAGTAAAGCAAAATATTATCTGTCCACTAAAAGGAAAGATATTTCATTTTTTGTGATTTTATAGCATGGGGTCTATGGGGAATCTCCCCGAGTTAGAAGTCACATTTTCAAAGAAAATTAATTTTTCAAAGTTGATTAACACTTTTTAAAACCACATTTCTAGATGTAATTTTAGATGTAGATTTCAAATATGATATTACTTTGACTGAATTTTGAATTTTTAATGACGTAAATCAAGATTATTTCTACTCGCATCTGGGTTATTGGTCCAAAACTAACCTCGTTTCCTTTATAGAACGGTATACCATCTGTAATCATAACCATGATCCGGGTTTTCCCCTCTTCTTTCCGCCCACCAAGTAAGCCAGGATCATCTCTGCAAACAAATACATATATGTCAGTAATGATGTTCTTTCGGTGACATGGTTGCAAATAATAATGAGTTGGATAGATAGGCGGTATTGATTCCTATATTCCCATCTCAGTCCCCGCGCTTACAATTCACTAGGTAGAGTTTAAACTGTTTCGGTCAGCAATAAAACCAGAACCAAAATTAAGATGGTTCTGGTTTGGGGAAAGGTAACTGGTTTCCTTCAATGCAGTGGTTTATGAGCAGCCACCCAACCTTGGACCCCTTAAGGAGACAGTACAAGAAGACTTACTTTTGCTCCTCTCATAGTCAATTTCACCCATTGTTATTTCTAACACATACATCACCATTACACTACGGTATATTAAGGTCACATTAGAATGGCATTTAAATAGACGAGCTACTACAATTACGTACTAAAATGTGAGACCGATTTACTAACCTGACCAATTGAAGAGCTACATCTGTATTCGTGCGGCAACCCTCGTCTTTCCATCTGGCAGAAGTGATGGCGTCCTTGAGCTGCTCTTTATCACTGAACTGATCAATAGGAACGATGACACGAGCCCCCATGTCAAACATTCCAAGTCCAACCTGTACGACATACAGGCAAATATTAAATAACCCGAGAGATAAACCGTATACTAGTATAGATCGGGCTACAAGGTGGTTTTGATATTTATCGGAGGCTACCATTTTGGACTTACCCTTGTTGCTAATGGACTTAGTTCTTCAAACCCATCTACCATATCGGTTATAAATTTCTGAATCCTCGGGAAATCAGCACCAGCAACACTGCATGATGTATCCACCATGAAGACCAAGTCGATACAAAGTGCTAAAATATACGATTGAAAATTGTAGGTTATCGAAAGCCAACGTCCAAATCGCTCTCGCTTGCGACGTCAAACACAGAAGACGACGGCCACCTATAGAAAGGAGAGGGCGGAACATCTACGGGTTTCATCATACAACTTAAGAATAGTAACTCGTAGAGTATTTTCTTACAGTACAACCTGAAATGCTCAATGATTGTCATTGTACATTCAAAAATATTAGGTAGATATACTGTTCAGTTTGACCGTCTCAAAATGTTTAAGTTATGGTTGCTTTAGAAATTAATCGAGGCTACATAGATTTGGTATTTTGGTATAGATTCGGTATAAAGATTACAATTTTTAATAATTATATTTAAAAAATACAAATAACTACAAAAAGAATATTTATTAAAATTTACAATACAATGCAATGCAATACAATACAATACAATACAATATAATACAATACAAAACAATACAATACAAATGGCCTAAATTGCACTGGATCCAACTGATAATTTTTTTTCTTTTCTTATTTGAAGAAAGCCACTCTTGCAAATATGAATGGATTCTTTATGTTTGAAAAATGTCATTCTCTGCCAACCATTAAATCATACTCACATTTTGGTGCATTCGAGTCCAATCCGAACAACGAAGATACATTGACGGCATAGCAGTTGTCATTTAGAAAAAGCCATAGTTGAATTACAAGTACACCAAGCATCTTAGGGATCTAAAACCAAAGAAACAGTCCATACTTCAGCCTCAAAAATATACATTTAGGAAGACGATAATGATACTGAGAATAAATCGAACAAACCTTTCAAATGCCGAAATTAAAAAATGACAATCACTTTCCAGAGTAAACAAAAAAAATTAATTTAATTTGTAAAATTAACGAATGTTGCATTTTGATATTAACAAATCAAAATATTGATCTTATTTAACTAAAACACCGTGGATCACAATAAATTAATTAATACAGGATGTAATTTTTAACTTGCGTGTCATTGTGTCAGGTTATTTTGCCATCTCCCTAAAGTAAGGCAATTCCCTGACGTATGGAAGATAATGTTTCAAATGAACTTTAATTAAAAATGTCAACTAAAAACAGCAAAGCAACGGAGTGGCAAATCTCAACGAACAAAATATGTCTGATCACTATTAGTACAAACCAAAAATTCAAAAAGGCCTTGGCTTTAATGTCCTGTTTAAAAACCTATGCTTACTATTGAAAATGGATTCTAGCAATTCTATCCAACATGAATCTACTTGTTGAGATTCAATTAACTTGAGTTCTTCTGAGAAAATGAGGATTTTGTATCTATCCCCATGGTGACATACGTGATAGTATCCAAATGCTAAGTCTTGAGTCAATGGTGTCCCCATGTTAAGTCAATGCACCCTAGCTGAAATTATCTATCAAACAGAGTAATAATGATCACTACATTTTCTACAGTACTAGAAACAAGGTAACTATCAATATTATATAAACATTTTTACTGGCATCAACTTCCGACAATCATTCCTCTACCCCCAAACACCTTGGTTTTTACGCCAAAATGTGTCATATCTGTTGCCCACGAAGAAAAGATAACAAAGGCGCGAAAAACTCCCTCGCAGACATTAGGGTAATACATTTACTTAAATTCATACGATGAATGCTTGTAGGGATTTATCGATATTTTAAGTGTTCAAATTTTGGAAAAAGTTAAGGACCAGTCTTTTTCCTCATAGGTTTACATGTTAAGCCCAATGTATGCTTGAACTCCGTTTTCTTAGCCTGAAACGAAAGGAAGCTGATAATGTTAATGGATGTGTACCTTGACTCTATATTCGTCTATACCTCAAAAAATTTTCAATACAATTTTTCCGTTACAATTAGGTTTAAATTGATATCGATTTTGGTGAATTGAAAAATGGTAGAACCCCATGCTAACCAAAGAGAAATGGTGGGTAAGGGGCAGGCCCGTAACCCGGGGGGGTCGCAGGGTCCCCCCCCCCCCTTGGCAAACCATGGCTACGGGCCTGAGGGGCAAATCAGATTTTTGGATATCTCTTCAGTAAGACATTTATTAAAAATGCTTACTTTGTGAGAATTAACGATTCAGAGCATCAAAGTATTTTTGGGAACACATATTTGACCCCCTGTGTTATTTCAATGAAAGGTTTATTAGAAATAATTTTACTTTGGACACTTGTCAGTTTTTCTTTCGTTTCGGGCCTAGAAAATAGAGGTCAAATACTAGTATACGAAGGGTGATTCAAAAGTAATGAACAGATTTTTATAGGCATGCTTACTCTCATCCAATTTGCATAATATTTGGTTTATAAGTAGATCAACTAATTATCTATAAGTTGTGAAAACTGTATCACATCAAGAGAAATACATTTCAAGATATGGCACATCTCCCGCATTAGGGAGCTTATACCCGGTGTAAAAGAAATGATGGTCCCCTGGGGATTATGGTCCCCTTTCTTAAAGCCCCTTACTGGACCTGATTGTGGATACGAGTAAGTTGTATTTAGGTCACCATATAAATCAATGGAAAGTAGGACCATAATTTCAAGGACCTCCTACCCTTTTACACCGGAATTGGCTTTCTAAAAACATACTGACATCTTAATAACATGAATTTTCATGAAAGGTTAACTGGTGAAATACATTTTGCAATATTTAAAGATGGAAGCACAATAAGTTCAACCATAATTTCACATCATTCCTGATCATCCATTTACATTCCATTTAATATTTAGATCATATTTAATGGCACTTATTCCCCTCAGTGTCAATCATCTGACTGCATTTCTTTGTGATCAGGGTGACCAGTCTGTGGTCTTCCTGTGGACACTATTTGAACAGAAAACACATTCCACACTTCCATTGACCATTTTGAAGCAGTTTTAACCATTCAACAGTAATGCCTGGGTCACATTTGCTCCTATCCATCGGCCGGCGCCAGGCCGATTGAGCGTTTTGTTCAATATTGTATTCAATTTTGAACAACATACTCAATCGCCCGGGCGCCGTAGTAAAAATCGGAGCAAATGTGACCAAGGCTTTAAGGGGCATATTCCCTACACAAACACTTAGAGGGGGCAAAGTTACCCCATGTGACCCAAAAACTGAGAAGCCCTTCATATAAATATTTTACAAAAATCAAAAGGAAACCTAATATTTTGTTTTGAGCCATATTTCATGAGAATTGGGCCATGCTTAATGAAGATATTGACATTTTAAGACCATATAGGGGTATGTTGCTATTTCAATGGAAAATGTTTTCTTCTTTAGAAACTTAGACCATTTCTTTGGATCACATTAACTGCAACTAACAGAGGCAGAATGCTAATTTTTACACTATAATGTGCAGGATTCAAAACCAAACAAAGTTAGAAAACATTGGAATTTTCAGACTGCAGCTAAAACGATTTCCACATGAAGATTGTTCAAGAATCGCAAATGTTGAAGTTCACATTTTATCGATTTTCAGTGATGTTTGGTTAGGGCTTATAACTTCTGCAAATTTCAAGACTACGAAGAATGTTTGGTTCCAACAAAAAATTTACAATACAACAAGGAGTCTCGCACAATGGCGTGTAGATCAATGAATCAGATTTAAAGAATTTAAAACTTTATTCAGATGAAATAGATGCTTACAAACAAGCTTTGTTAATTCACCCTTAGGGGGCTAATGAACATATTTGTTCAGCAATATAAGGAGCAATAGAGATGAGATCATCAAATGAACTTCCATCTTGAAGGTTGAAAATATTGTCATCAGGAGAAGATTCTGAGTTATTCGGATCAAAATCAGGATCTGTTGCCGTTTGACGCCATTCTTCATAACCATATTTTCCATTTCCGTTTGGCACTCCTATGAGGACTAAATTGAACCTTGCCCGGGAGTAGTAATATCCTTCTGCAATCGTTGGGTTTCTTCGATTTGGCAGAGATGCTGCACTGTTACCTTTTACCCAGGTTACACCATCGGTGCCGACCACAGTAACTTTAGTTGCATCGGCACGACTCGAACGGCCAAGAATATCTTCAATAATGAGAATATCAATTTTATAAGATGTACAAAAGTCTGAATATAGGGTCTATCTAATGGAATATTGTACTTTCATAGGGTTTTATAAAGATTTAAAGGTGATGCCGAGGGAGGTAATGTATATCAGATTTATTCTGGGGATAATGTAATTCATTCCATATTTCTGCGATACTCATTTGATATCAAATAATATAAACATGATATTATATGAGATACAGCGGTATAGTTATCTAACTATAACGAATGCGAGAATCATTAAAATTCTAACATACCTTGTCTTGCTATTTTTAAAGCTCTATATGTTTCAGTGAACTTATCATTATTCTCAGGAACATCACCAATTAGCTTATCGATGTTGGCATTGTTTGACTCGTCAAGTTTGAAATGGCGATACACATCGTGGTTGTAACTAATCATTGCTGCAGATATCAAAAACTAATGAATTTGTTTGTTACATAATGACATAACAGTCTCAATGTATTTATATTACAAGCACATTGATCTATAGACATTTCATTGCAACATAAACAGTACAAATGGCCATTAGTATGAGCGCATCACAATGATGGATGTACGAGATTTGGATTATAACAATGGCTGTCTTTATTTTTGTAGAACCCGCCAGATGAACTAGGAACAAGGATGGACATCTTTTGGAACAATGTCTGGTGACGATGTTTTAGATGACAACCATGTAGAATATTACACTCATTCACAGCCCCACGTATTACACTCATTCACCCCCCCCCCCCCCATGATTGACCTATTTTGGATGGTGTGGATATTGTAATTCAAAGCTGATGGGCAGATTCTATTAGAACTCACCGATGCATGCATGATCCGGACCAAGGGTGAAAGAGTCGGCAAGCTTTTTGAAGAATGTTTTTGTCTTGTTAATGTTCTCAGGACTGATACTATTGCTTCTGTCCAGCGCAAACACAATGTCCAATTTTTTAGAGCAGGTGTCTGCAAAATTGAATAATTTGAATTTTGATTAGGAACTACAGTAAAACCTGCGTACACTCAACACCTATTGAGCCACAAAAATGTGTTCTTACGCCCCCCCCCCCCTCAACTTACATGGACATTTATGACGGGCCAATGTTTTGAAGACAATCTTAACTCCTTCTGCAAGGTCATCAATGGCAAACTTATGCTGATTTAGCGGTTCACTAGCGATTGCATCAAATATGTAATGCTTGTCTTCTGGGATAATTTGACCATTACTGTTTCGCACCATCACAACTATACCAGTGATCCCATCATCCTTATTCAGTGTGGCTTGGGAAATAGTGTCGGCTATTGCTTGCTCTTCTGATTTCTAAAAAGCAATCAGATCTAATTGTTTGAGGAACCAACTTTGCGTTTCCATGTCGTTTTGCATATGTATGTATGTATGTGCGTGTATGATATTATCGTTTTAATGGTTTCCCTTTAGTACTTTTTCTTTCATAGATGGAAAGTACGAGAAATGGTAAGTCAACAGAAATCAAAAGGACATTATATATATTATGTTATACATATGACCCCAGAACTCGCCTCTCTCTTTTTATAGTACGGTACACCATCTGTAATCATAACCATGATCCGGGCCCTGCCTTCGACTTTCTCACCGCCAAGTAGAGCAGGATCCTCTCTGTTAATAAACAAATGCGCATAACATTTATTCATTTCTCATTTTTATGATACACCTAATACGTTTGTTGTCCATAAGAACATGGGGGCAGATCTGCCCCTATATTAACCGTTGTTTTAGTTCTCTATCTAGCCGTTTAAGGGTTTAACTAAAAACAGATACTATTTCTTTCAACAAGACGATCCAGTGAATATTTCACTAGAAAAATATCTCATATCTGATATGATATGTGGAGTTAACCACTAAAAGTGACAGACATTGAACTAAATGCATATTTAACATATTTATAACGAATATATTAAGAATTAAAATCGCATCATATGACGACTTGATAGTTGCCTTGACGACCTGCCATTTAAGCTAATAAAGACGGGCCTTGGGGAAGAGAAAGTCATGTGAATGGTGCAAACCCGATCCAAAGAACGAAGAGCTCCGCCTATTTCGCGAAGGGCCTTCTTAAAAAGAGGAATGACATAGTTAACTCACCTAACCATTTGGAGAGCTACATCCGTATTAGTGCGACAACCAACGTCATTGAAGCTAGCAGAGGTAATGGCGTTTTTCAGTTGCTGTTTATCTGTGTATTCATCAATCGGAATTACAACTCTTGCCCCTTCGTCAAACATACCAACTCCAATCTGTATGAAATGCAAACGGAAGAATAAGGTAACCAGACAACTCAACCCCTGAAAATCCATGGGCAACTCATCCCTAGACAACTCAACCCCTGAAAAGCCATGGGCAACTCATCCCTAGACAACTCAACCCCTGAAAATCCATGGGCAACTCATCCCTAGACAACTCAACCCCTGCAAATCCATGGGCAACTCATCCCTAGACAACTCAATCCCTAGATAAATCATTCTCTGGAACCTGGAAAAATCATACTTTACCACATAACGTTTATGATTATGTTATTGGGTGATTAACATCATATTTGAAAATGCGTTGAACTTGTAAAATAGATTACAATCCTTCACTTTATTGTCTTTATTGAAAGGTTCAAGTTCTAGGCGTGTCTGCAAACTGGCAAAGGAATGTTCGACATTCAGAGTGTTCACAATGCTCATAAAAGTGCATCGTTTAGTTAGTCATCTGCAACTTCTTGTGGGGTTGCTTCATTAAGTCTAGTTTTTATGCTTTAAAAGTCAGATTTCTTATTCCAGTCACAAAGACACGCTCATTTTAAATTTGGGTTTGTATTGACTCATATTTTGAGTAGGTGAATTAATTACAAGTTAAATAAATGACACATTCAATATGTGTCTATCTCTTATAGAATTATTTCAATATAAAACACGTGAATTATAAAACACATGAATTGAATTATATATGTTCAATTCAAAACATACAGGACGATTAATTTCCCCCAAACCAAGGGGATCAAAATCTGTGTACATAAATCTGTACAATCTAAATAGTAAACACAGCTTATTTTCAGTGCAAGAATATCTTGGAATCAATTGGAAATCGAACATAGGGAGTTAACGTTGTGCAGAGATGATTTTGTCTAGGGGTTGACTTACCAAGATTGGGCCAAGATTGGATGAAAGATTATAACCTCTAACCCGAGGTATATAAATATCATCATGGTTGCTATGTTGATATCGTAGCTGGTTGTCCTTTTTAGTGTTGCTATACAACCCCATCCCTACCTAACCTTGATACATACCCTTGTTGTTAAAGGACTAAGTTCTTCAATTCCATCTACCATATCTGTCATAAATTTCTGCATCTTTGGAAAATCTTCATCGGCAACGCTGCATGAGGTATCTACCATGAAGACGAGGTCCATACAGAGGGCTAAAACATCAAGAGGATGTTTCTACATATGGACAAAATTAAACATAGTGCTAATTTCAGCGAGAGTGGGGAACTTAAAATATATTGAAAACATCACAATTCCCATATTGAGCAAAGCAATCGAGAATTGCAAATCCGGCTGTAAACTACTGTTAAAAGTTGGGTTCAAATAATTTGGTACCAATTATGCCAAAGGCCTGATCTCATTTTCAAATGTACGGTATCGGAATCTAAGGAAAATATAAGTTCTCTATGTGGAGTGAAACCTTACTTCACTTTATAAAATAGTGTATTTAACTTGATAGACATTGCCTTTTAATATGAACTGAATTGAGTCACTATAAAGAAAATATTATATACGGGATGCCAATCAAGGCGACTGATGACTTACATTTTGATAATTGTTTTCGGCGAAGTGATTTCGAGAATAAAGTGGGCTATACGTGATGTTGATGTTGAGCTTGGACAAATAAATAGTTTGGACGAACCACAACCAGAAAACTTGTCGAAATTAGTTCCATTTTCCATTTTTTAGATTCTTGTAAGATGAAAGTTCAAGGAGTGAAAATCTATAAATATCATCATAGGGAATAACAAGCCAGGTTCTTATGTAAGTTTAGTGGTTAGTGTTGTACAAAACAACGAACTCACATTTTGGTGCCGTAGGGTCCAATCCGAACAACGAGGAGACATTGACAGCATAGCAGCAAGTCAGAACATTGACCAATAGCCACAATCGCATTGTACCATGCATTGTAGGAATCTTAACAAAATAAGTCGTTCAGAACATATTGTAAAAGGCCCAAAATCAATAAGTACATGTACCAAGTAAGATCGGCTTGTTACCAACCTTTTGGGTCTCACTTTATTGGGGGACCTAACCCCCCCCCCCACCCCACCCCAATTTCCGTCACTGCGTACTCGTAATTTGCGTTTTAAACGTATCAGCAGTCCATGAACTACAGTTTACATTGAACACTGTGGCTAGTCGATCTATGTGGATGCAGTCATTTATATGCAATGTATCGTGGGTACTCGCGTACATTATAGGGAATGGGATCATTGCAAAAATATGACAGCAAATCGAAGTGAGTGATCTCAGAGTTTCTACTTAACATAGTGACTTGAAATCTTGCATACATATTCAATATACATAGTATGACAATGTGTGAAAGTTTCAGCTTCCATATTCCTGTTATAGGGAAGATATTTGAAAAACATTTCGTAAACGTCAACATATATGTATAAAATGGATGCCACTATGTATCATTTGGATTCATAACGGTAACAAATGGATGCTATATTAAATTATACTTTAATCATGATGATTTATTTACTGATGGACAACTGGCCAGATTTCTTTGTATCCATTGTTTGAATAAACATTCCTCACTCAGTAAAGTGATTAGCCACACCATTACAAGACACCCGCCTCATGAAGAATTGAAAATACTATATATAAACCCATCAACTGGAAAATGCCATTACAGATGAAAAAACTATGGTTTTATCCCTAATACTTTTATTTGAAAAACGGGTCCATAACATGTAACGATGACAATGAAAATGTTGAAATTAGGTACGCCAATGAAGTGAATTCAGAGCCAAAGACCCATCAACCCACTGGAATGCCAACAAATCAAGTTTACTTGCTATCGCCCTCCAGGAATGAACCAAATTGAGGCTGACCATTTTATTGATCTTTTATCTGAAAATCTGAATGAAGTAGTGAATCTGAAACCAGATTATCTTGTCTTACTAGGTGATTTTAATGACTCTTGCACTTCATGGGACTCCCAATATAATCAAAGCGAATTAAGCAACAAATTTGTTGATTTACTTTCTCATTTCAATCTTGATCAAATGATCCAGACACAGACTCGAGGTAACTCTATTCTTGATCTTATAATAACAGATTCCCCAGCTTTTATTTTGAATTCAGGGGTAGGTGAACCACTTGCAAATCTTGACCACTGCTTCATTTTTGGCACACTCAGTTTTAAGCGTTAAGCAAGACTTACATATAAACGAACAATATTTGACTACAAAAACACAAACTTTGTGCTTTTAGGCGACCATCTTCTCTCCTTACCATGGGAGGTAATTTATTTTCACAACATTAACATAGATGACATCTTCGAGATTGGTACTTGCTATTTTGGTCCTGTGTGAATTTGTATGTACACAGAAATATCATTACAGTTTCAAACAGAGACAAACCTTGGATGACTAAACAAATAAAAAGTCTCATTAAACAGAGGAATTCTCTTCATTATAAATTCAAAATATCTAACAATTTAAATGATCATGAGAAATTTTGTAGAAAACGAACCGAAGTTAAACACGCAATCATCCAAGCAAAAAAATTACCTTACTAATTCCAAGGACGTCTATCAGACGTCCTTGCTAATTCACTTAAAACAAAATTATCCGACAATCAAACCTCACCTAAATTATACTTTACTATTTTGAAAAAATTATATGGCTCAAAAATTTCGAGAAGTATACCTCCTCTCATTGAAAATGATGATGTTATAATTACTGACATTAAAGCCAAGGCAAACGTTTTGAATAACTACTTTGCCGACTAAACTATTTTACCACTTAATCAAAATGATCCGCCTCTTCCAAACTTGACATATATTACTAATGCAAGACTTGATCTAATTCAATTTGAAGAGCATGAAGTATTTAAAGTCCTTTCTTCTCAATATATCTAAATCAAATGGTCCAGATAATGTCTCAAATAAACTTTTAAAAGAATGTGCATTAGGACTTGCACCATCATTATGCGGTATTTTCAACCATTCTCTTTTAACTGGAATATTTTGAAAGAAGCAAATGTTTCGCCGATTTTCAAAAAAGATGATACACAAATCAAGGGAAATTATAGGCCAATTTCATTACTTTCTTGCATTTCCAAAGTTTTTGAGCGTCTTGTTTTTAATGTTATTTATAGATTCTGTTTAATAAACAACATACCGAATCTCAAAAGCTCTGGTTTCAAACCACTTGACTCAGCTGTGAATCAGTTAGTGAACTTAGTGAACAAAATCTATAATGGTTTAGATGATCAAAAATAAATTCTTGTCTTCCTAGATATCTCCAAGGCATTCGATAAAGTTTGGCACCTTAGTCTTATTTTCAAATTACAAATGCATGGGATTTCTGGCCAACTCTTGAAATGGATAGATAGTTACCTTTCAAATAGAAAACAACGGGTAGTTATTGATGGAATCGAATCAGATTGGCGTTTTAAGCTTGTGTTCCTCAAGGGTCTATATTAGGCCCTTTATTATTTCTTTTTTATATTAATGGTATAGTAGCATCAATGGAAACAGATATTAACTTATTTGCAGATGATACATCTCTAATGGAGATTGTATCAGACCCATTAATCAGTACAAATAAGATACAACGTGATTTGGCACGCCTGGAAGCATGGTCCAAAACATGGAAAGTTACTTTTAACGCAAATAAGAAAAACTTTTGACCATAACTCTGAAAAAGAACAAATTTCTTTACCCTGATTTAACTTGCAACAATACCATTTTGAGGAATGTCGAAGAGATTGTCACCTAGGGCTAACTCTTCAGTCGAAAATGAACTGGAACTCTAATATAAATAAAATTGCCTCAAAAGCAAATCGGCGCCTATCCCTAATAAAAAGATCAGCTTTTAGATACAATCTTGATAAAAAAACACTTGGAAACTCTCTACTTTTCGATGGTAAGATCTGTCTTAGAATATTGTGATGTCATATACAATAACTGTACTGACAACCAAAGCAAAATCTTAGAAAAAGTTCAGAGGGATGCAGCAATCATATGTACCAGAGCTTATAGGCACACTAACTGCAATAATATTTTGAAAGAGCTCGGCTGGGATACATTAAAGAAAAGAAGAGAAATGCATGCTCTATTCCTGTTTCATAAAATTTCTAATAAAAATGCACCCACTACCTAAGTGACCTGATTCAACCATTCATCCAAAACCCCAACAGAGATATTTACTCAGAAATATCCATGATTTTAGGTTACCCCACTGCCGATTAAAAATGACCTCCTCCTCCTTCTTACCTTATATTTTAAATAAATGGAACAATCTAAGCAAAGAACTCAAAAGCATCAGCTACCTTCCTCTTTCAAACACAAATACAAACTATTCCTTGTTTCATAGCCTTGCCCAAGTCAGTCTCTTTTACTTCTCTTGATTTCTATTATAACCGCCTTGTACCCAAGAGAAAGCCACATGCTTTACCGACCCAATGTTTTTGTCGGTAAATTTTGACCAATCAACGACGGTCCTACATTGCCGGACTAGGTCTTCGTGCATATCCATCGCGAATTCAGTTTTCATTTCGAATCAACATTGAATTGCATTATTTCATTTATACGAGTATTAATGACTTCTTACATTCCAATGTACATTTAATAACATAATATATTGTAACTCTCAAGAAACACCTGATCAGAACAGATAACGTTTTGATTGGTCAATCAGACTGAAGTCACAGGTCGTGTCCATGCGATCTTGTCAATCAATAATGTTTCGCGATAACCTTAGGTAGCGTAGGTATTATGGGAATCTCGGAACCGCTGAATAATATCAGCGATGATGCATTGGATTGTACAAGGTGGTAATAATTCAAGATCAAATAAGTAACTAAATACCGACTTGGGTAAGGCTACACATTTCAGAGCCATTAACATTCCTTAAAAGTGACAATGAGCAGCCAACAGATAGACCATCTGTAAATCTTGATGCCTACAGATTCCTCGAAACAAATGACCCAAATTCAAGAATAATATTATCTATTTACAATTTTTTTGAAATCGTGGTAAGTGGAATCTTTCCAATTTCCAATATAGCATTGTTATTGTTCTTGGACACTGTGGATTAAATTATTAAAAAACACACATTCAAAATGAGTCAATTAAAACCTAGCCAGTCTGTTCATTGAATCCATTAAGAACGTCTACTAATCCACATGATACATCATAATTAAATTGTTTTTTTAAAGCGGATATTTCATACCATAACGCCAGAAATATTATAAAACGCATTGTATTTGTATTTTACTTCACATAGACATATTTGTGTACGTGAAATAATTATATTACTTGATTTTTTTATTCCCCATTATAAGGTAAACCTATGGCAACTTATACATACCTTCTCACAGCTATGAGCAAGATGATAAAACTGGTCGAATGAACTCGTTTGAGTTATCTATTCTCCGTAAAAATATCAGAGAATGTGTGTTTATAGCGTAGCTTTGGTTTTGTAAATCAATGAAGTATGATATACACGGATGAGTAAATATAGATTATTTAAACAGAAGTGCAAAATGCTTCCATTGAAAAGTACAGAGGCGGGTACTCACGAAACATTACATGTGTCTGACTGCATCCACATAGATCGACTAGCCACAGTGTTGAAATACAAGGACCGTTCCAAACGTTTGTTCCCTCGGTCGGTTGTACACAATAACGAATCAGTGGACGACGATTTCATGAATTTGAATAAATTGAATATTAACAGACTGATAGTGAGTTTCAACAAAATAGCCAAACGTAACTAAAATGGTTTTATAAAATTACGAGGCACCACCCAACAGCCTGTATTACACCACCAAATGTGCTTAAAAATGTTCCAAAATTATTATATTTTTTGGACCAGCACAAACTTAAAAACTGGCTGAAATGAGATATTTTATGCGCGCCTTTATAACTTGAAATTCCCAAACATGCAAGCTTTGTGTACTCCCCGGGGTGTACTCATTTCAGACTCATCATTTTCTGAAAGCCAGAGTCGGAGATCAATGCATTTTACAGTCATTCCACATATAAGCAGACATTCGTGTCGCCAAGGGTTTTTTCTCAAGCGTTAATAGATATATATAGACATTTTTTAAGAACATCTACTTAGGACCAATACCCACTTGTACAACCACCATACAGCAAATTTTAATTGTTTGGTAGTAAGTGAGAATTTTTTCTAACTTAATTTGATGACAAATTCCTCAGGTACGTTATGTCGCCAGAGTGCATAGTGATGTTTTATAAGCATAACTGAAGTAGTTATAGATTTCTGAACACATCCAAACTTCCTGAAAAGATACCTGTGGGTATATACTTTATTTTACCAACTTTTCGAGTAATTTAATCCTTTCCAACCTAATAATCAGATGCCCGGAACCCATGTCGCCAGTTTTTTTTCTAAAATACCACTTTAGATATTTCAATTTCTAGAGAATGCACGAATTACTTAAATGTTTAACCCAGAGTGATATTTTATCAGAAAATGGTTTACCAAAATGCATGCAATGTTTAAAAACTGTATTCTATCCAGAACAAAAGTTATAGGTCATAAAGGTGTCATTTTTCAATTCAAAAGATAAGGATTTTAAGGTACGTTACAACATTTCCCAACATTTTGTAATATCTTGATGGAATTAGCAAATAAATTCTTGAATATGACAAGGCGGACATTCAATACAATGTGCTCATTACCTTTGTTCGCTCTGTTATATTGCTTTATTGGAACATGTAATGAGTTTTACTCATGTACGTTGCAATAAGGTACGTTACGGAAAGTGCGAAATAAGTTGATAACTCAGCAATAAATGCTACTAACTCAAGTGGAGGAGGTCATCACGTGATCTCATGATACGCCATACTTTATTTGCAGTCTAAGGAATAGGGATTTCTTCCTAATAATCCCTAAATAATACAGCAATCGCGTAAGTACAACATCTGTATCTTTTGCCTAAACAAAGCTGGTTAATCAAAGATCTAGGATATCCCGATTCGGTTGAAAGATATTCTCAATAAACAACTTAATTGGTCATTGTTAAAACATGATGTCAAATTTTTTCCCAAATCACATACGACTTGAGTTTTATATCAATTAAGGTACGTTGCTTTTGATAACGTCACTTAATACTTGTTTTATTTCTGTCTTAACAGTGGTAACTAACCCGGGAATTCACAATTTGTTGCAGAATATGGCCAAGACTAAAGCAGAAATTCAAAAGAATTATACAGGGCGTATCAAAAAAAACGCAACAAGTTGTTATCTCGTAAAATCACAAAAATAGTAATGACTAAATCAATTTCATTTAATGTACCATAAAGCCATGTCTCTCCTCTTTGCAATGATATGTCATTCATTCACATGTGGTAATGGTTGGGTGAGAAATCCTTCCATTTACACAGTGGGTCAAAATCGGCTCTGCGCCAAGTTTTAGATATTGAAAAAATCAGTGCAAGGGCTAAGTGCCAATGGAAGTTCCCCTGACTTTAATTGTTGTGACTTTTTCTTTTGGAGCTATCTCAGGAGCATCTGTGCTCACAATTCCTCCACCAGATATTGCAAAACCTCGAGAAAGATTTGCCCATGGGCTACTTTTCTTTGCTTTAACCCACACATGATTTAGGGCTGAACCATGCATGACGTGGACAGATGAGCGCATCTTTATGTGCAAGGAAGTGGTGGCAATTTGAAGGTGTATAGGATGTATTCTTGCAAGAGTATGAGTATGAACACTTTACTGTCTATGCCATACCTTTCACACCTTCTTCCAATAGCCCCTATGCCCCTTGTACTGACTTTTGAAATGTTTTAAACTTGGGTCCGAGTTGAATTTTGCCCCACTTTGCAAAATTAATGATTATTCGGACAAAGATGACTACCTGTGAATGAATGATATTTCATCGCAAAGAGGAGTAATTTGGCTTTTTGGTACATTGAATTAAAAGGATGCAGTCAGCATTGGTTTCATATTTTCGTCCAATATTGCATCGGGCTCCGTACACTGACTTTTGCAATGTTTATAACTTGGCCCGAAGCTAATTCTGGCCCACTTTTCAAATGGAATGATTACTCACCCGACCATGACCAAATATCAATGGATGATATATCATTGTAAAGAGGAGACACATAGCTTTGGTGCATTAAATGAAATCAATGCTGTTATCACTGGTTTTGTGTTTTTCCAAGATAACAATCTGTTGCGTTTTTTTTGATACGCATTGTAGAGAAAGAAAAGAATTGAGGGACAAAAATACCTTGAAAAGGAACGTATCAGAAGAAGACGATACTATGTGCCCCGTGCTGAGCTAAATGGAAAACAATTGAAATAAGATGATGAAAATCGCCGCCAGTGACATGGAATTGATCCTGCAAAAGTAGAGCACATCTAGTGAAAACGTTCGCTAAAGCCTTATTCCGGCGAAGTAAACATTTGACATTTGTGAAGGAACGAAATGTCTTAGATTTAAGCGACGTTCCCTTTCATTTGCCTCTGCTATTATATATGAAGCATTTTATGTTTTGTTGCTTAAGAAGTTGTTTTTGCTTGTAGTTGGTCATATCACGAGTTTATATTCTTTTAAACAAATAAATAAATGATATTGATCGAGTTAAAATGTTTTCATAATGATATTAAGATACGTTATTATTTTCAAAGTAATTTTTTATCTCTATTAAAAGATATAAAATGGTTTATGGTGACAATACAATGGACAGGAGCTTGTGTTTTAAGACTTTGGGTATATACGAGAAAGATTCGGTGGATTAACAATTGCGTCAATTTTTACTTTAAGCGACGTTGTTTTGCACTGACAAGTTTAACTTATTTCTGATTATTACTAGATGTCTTTGCCACATACAAATATATGATGATTTGAAAGCGAAATCTCATAGTTTCATTGTATGCCCAAAATAACTTTTCACATGTTGTGTTAAACATCATGAGAATACATGGCAGTGTTGCGTTTTGTAAAATAATTTTTTTGAGAAGCGACTGCATTTATGCATTACAACGTAAATTTATGTTATTTCTTGATTAAAATGATTAGTGATTTCCCAAATACAATTTATAGTTTTGTTCCTTAGTGATCTATAGAATAGAGATTACTAGAGGAAGACATCGCATATCAAGTTAGCTAAAATCTCCATAGAATAAAAGAGGTATCGAGAACGAACCTTAAACTATACGCTTTTTATAATTTTACACCTCTTATTTTCAAAATAGTGTAACTTTTGATATGTAAAAGTTAAAATACCAAAACTTTGGGATTCTATAGAGGATACATAAAACAAAATCAAAATCTTAAAATGAATGTAATGAAACGAAGTTCATTTTTCAAAAGTTTGGAACCTTAAATGTCTCCTTATATGTAGAATGACCGTTTAAAGCATAAACTTTGAAAGTATATGTAAATTTTTAATATAAGAAATGATTGTAGTGTCAAAATAGACTTACCTTCCGTCAGTGTCAGTGGGAATAATACCGGTAACGACCCATCTGATTTTACCTTTAATGTTACAAATATTCCGATGACGTAGCATTTGCTTTTTGCGAATTATGATATACTGTACCTCAATCTTATTTCGTGTCATTTTAATTTAGTGAGTTTGAAATATGTGCAATTCTTTTTTGTAGTATATGTTTTGCCAATGAAATATAATATAATTTTTAATAGCAAGTTCACTTTGATAGCCTGAAATATTCTTCTGACAAAAATTACATATGTAATAAAGGCAACGTTTTTTTGTGATTGTAGTGTATCTTGTTTAAACTGACAAAATCTGAAGCAACGATTTTCTCATGAGTATGAAACTTAGCTAACATTCTCAAATTTAATCACCGGTTGACTGATTAACCGCTTTTTTAGGGCAAACTCATTTAGATATGAATATGAATAGTAACAGCCTCTATTCATATTCAATTGAGTTGATTTAAAAATAGCGGTTTGTCCGTCAGCCGTCAGTTGAATTTCTGAATGCTACTTAAGTCAACACTATAAATCAAGTCCCATAAAACTGAGCTTTTTGTATATTTTGTGACAAATAGTTCGGTTACATGTTTTAAATGATTTCTTAACAAAAGGTGAAAACGTCTATATGGAGAATTTTGACAAAATTGACTTGTTTTACAGTAGCCATTCTTTAGAATGAATAATGGATTAAAATATGTGTTGATACTGCGCATGCTAATAAGAATATTGGATTAATATAGATAGTTATAAACTGCAATGTTAGTGTCAACTGTCAGTTTTGAATTATTTAGAATTCCAGCCATATCTCATCAATATTTAAGTTTGGATTCCATCATAATCAGAAATTCTAATCTGATACTAAAATAAATAACAACTGACACTAAAGTATTGGGTGAAATGTGAGGATTCTTATTCTACAGATACATCTTTCTCTCGGTTTGTCTCATGGTTGTTTTAGTGGATTGATACGTCTATTTGCAAAATTAATATTTTCAATATGAAATAATCTCATGACTTTTAGCACCAGAGTTGTGATTGGATGTAATTTAAACAAGATATAGAAAAAACTAAATGTCAGTTTTATATGGTTCATGTACTATATTTTTTATTTTCTCACCTATGCTATAGTAGATGGGTAAATGCAAAGTCTTTTCAGATCATGCAATTATTGTTGATTAATTATGAAAAAACTATAAATATTTCTCACATACAACATTTTATTCAAAATCAAAGGCCCAATGCTTTTAAGCTAGCAGAGGTATAACCAGGAAATTTAAAAAGGCAAAAATTGACTTAAAAGCAATATACTGTAAAACGGGTAATTGTGACACCGGGAAATTTTAGCGATTTTTCAATTTTAGGGGGTTTTAGCGCAGGAAATTTTAGCGAAATGATGATTAATCTTTGAAAAATCAAATTAGTGAAATGCATTAGAAATTTTATCATTTATGGCAGAAGAATGAATAACGGACATGACAGAGGAATTATCAAAATGTAAGACTTCTAACGCACATGGTATTGGTCCAAACTACTGTATTTCACTGATGGATGGCTATTTATCCTTCAGATATTGAAAGAAACATACGATTTAAAAATACCTTTTTCAAATTACAAACTGGAAGTCGAGCAGTGAAGGAAAAGCTCCTTAAATACTAGTATTCATGTAGTTTCCCGGGAATTTGCAAATTTTAGCGCCCGGTTTATTTTAACCCCGGTTTATTTTAGCGAATTGAATTTTTAGCGAAACTAGCGATCGCTAACAATCGCTAACAATTACCCCTCGCTAACAATACCCGTTTTACAGTAATACTTTCAGTACTATTTTTACAGTTTTATTTGAGAAAAATGTCTGTATTGATATTTTTCTGCAGATTTGGAGAAGTTGTCTTATGCATGGATGATGCACCTGAAAACCCATGTTCCAGATGAATGATCAAAAAATTGTTAGTTTTTTATGTGCCTTCCTACTTTCTCGATGTTTTTCTATAGACTTCTCTGATGTCTTTAATTGTTCCATGTATTTTTCCAATGATTGTAGCTTTGCTGTGATAGTTCTTGCCATTTTTGGATCCCTGAAAATATGATATGATGTCGACTTGCCACATTATCTAATATTTATCATCATATTGTTAGTTGATTTGCACCATATCTATGAAGCGAGATGGATATTTTCTGTATCTGCTTGGATTCCTAAAGACATACTGCAATACCCATACCAGTCTTCCTCGTCAAATAAAAATTGGAAAAAAAGAAAATGTGAAAAAGGAACCTTAATGCTAAGTGTAATGTATGGTTGATTTGAGACACAGTTTAACCCTCTGGAAGTATGTGAATACACAAAAAAGATATATGAAATAAGTTTAAAAAATTACAGTCCTTACTGTAAGTACAATGACCTTAGTCATTCCTCTACAGATTCAGAGATTAAAACTATGTATTCTATTCATGTCCATATGTTACATGTGTTCAGTGACCAACAATAATATTTGATACATAAATCACATAAATCACATACTAGTAATAATTATTTCAATTTTCTTTTATCTCAATCTGTTTTTATTCCAATTGTTATTCATTTGTAACATACTGAGATGATTTGTCTTACTTTTAATGATACAGAAGTGTCAATAACAAAAGTAAAAAAATGGCAATAAATCTAGTCAAGATACAAAGGTATCTTAAATGGTATTAGTACATTGCTACAAAATAAACTCTAAGCATCTATATTAAAAAACAGGTGTCTAATTAGGCAATTTTCACTGGTTGTTTTTACAAAATTGCCTGTTGTTTTTAGTGACTTTTCCATGTTAAATTTATGATTTCCATTAATTTTACCTGTTGGTTTCATTCATTTAGCATCATAATAGCCTGAATTTGAGTGAAACCCCTGTAAAAGTATAACTTTTTATTTGACTGACAAGGACATATGTTACATATATTTAATATCTTATCCTTTTACTACTTATGATGGCTTCACTATCTATTCATTAATTATTCATAAAATATATTCACAATCTGTTTATCTGAGAGAAGAATGCACATAGTTATTAGTATTATCATGGTGTTATAGCATGACGGTTAAGTCAAGGCGATTTGCAAAATTTTGCGGTAACGATAACAAAAAATGGTGGATGGGAAAGACAGCATGTCCTCTTTCTCGCCTGTAGGCAAGATTCACAGATAAGATTTACTTTTCAACTACAGTAGTTCCATTCGGTGACGCATATATGGATGGTTATAAAGACTGGGTCAAATCTGCCAGGTGGTTTACTAGAAGCAGAATATAATCTGTAAACTTACCGACTGATATATCCAAGTTCATAATTTTTAATCCATTTTCATGATTTCTCAGTATATGTGCCTCAGAGCCACTCAAACTATTTACTGTAAGTAAATTGTGTATAAACAAGCCATAAATGACAAATCATCAGGAACGTGGTGTATATTGTAAATAATAGGGTTTCAAACGCACTTACGTTAGACGACTATGTATGAATTCTATGGACGGTAATGTATTGTATTAGTTGTACATTGGATATTTAGCAGACGGTTACGTGCATGTACACCTTTCAAGTCAAGGTTGCTAGTTCTGATAGCCTTTTTCCATGTCATTGTTAAAATGGATAAAAAATAGAATATTGAATTGCTTATATTTGTTTTCAGGACTCGCAAAAGACGCTCTTGTTTGAGCCTCTATAGGGCAAGGAAAAAATTGTGTCTTGCTTTATTCATGAAACCAATGAAAGTCAAAAAGATAGCAATGGAGAGGCAAAAGAAGAATTAGCATCAAGTACTGATGAATATGACAAAATTAATAACAATGAATCTGGGATACATATTTGAATGAGGTTTTCGTAACCGTCCATCAATTTTTTGCGTACCATATTAGGTGGTTTCGAATGCTCAATTGGCTTTTTACGATCGTATGTGGGTTACATCTATATACCCGAGGTCGTAAGGCTATGTAGACCATGCCCTAATGACAAGAATAGACAAATTACTAAATTTTGTGTAGTTTTGAATTTCAAACTACAGTTTTTCGCTTATTTCATGTTATCCCCGGGCATCAATTTGCAAAGACTACGTTCAAAATATACATTTCTAGATGCATCACTGAATGCGATGCTTACATAAATCGTTCATCCTTTCATTGATATACAGTAGTAGAAAATAATGCACCAACCTTAGTTTTCTGTTCCATCGCGGCCATTTTATTGGATAAATCAGTGAACGTAGCCGTCCAACCTTGTTTTCAGAGCATAACCGTCATGCTATATCAGGGTGATTATGTTCACTCTTTGTTGAAGAATCGGTAAAAACATTTGGCACTTGCTACGTAAATAGACTAGATGTCAGTTGAAATCATCTTGATTTCCATGTTTCAATATTCAAAATTTTAGGATGGAAAATCCAAAATGGCCACCGTTAAGGGACCAAATACGACTTTCTACGACTTTACGACTTTTGAATCTCCCGCCTCTAACTTTGTGTTCCCAGACCATGCTACCCTATACTTTTAGATTTTGTTTTTTGTCCATTGTAGGTTGCGCATGTGTAGTAAAAATGTTCAGAAAAATAAAAATAAAATCGAAATTTTGACTTTGTTTATCGTTTTTGAGGTGTATTTTAATTGAAACATAAACAAATATGAATGTATAAATATGTAGATATATGCCAAAAAGGGGATTATGTGATCACCAGGTTACAATTCTGAGCGATAGCGAAGAGGACAGTGATGTGAAAGTAAGTGAACTTGACAGCGATGTGGTTATTAATAGAATTTTATGGTGATTTTTGCAAATAAGTCGGTCACTCAAAACCTAATCAAAACCTAATCAGTTCCAGATTATCATGCTAAGAATCATCCCTGAAAATTTAAAAGTGATCCATTAAACGATTTGCCTGAAAATGTGTAAACAAGAATTTACAGACAAAGATTTAACGACGGAAAATCAAAAATGGCTGTGTTACATTTACCCAGAATGCCAAAAAAACTGTTCGAGATATTCATCAAGAGAATCATCCCTGAAAATATAAAATCGATCCATCAAATGGTTCACCTGTAAAGGCATAGATAAGACAAGATTTTATGAGGGAAAACACTAAAATGGCCGACAATAAAAACTACTGTGAACAGTGACATGAGTTGTTACAATTCAGAAGACCTGAAATCCTTTATAATGCTTCTAAAACTATACGTTGACTTACCGTCCTTCATTTCTTTTTAATCCTTGTTTCAGTCTCACAATTTCTTTTTCAGTATTCCTCAATTCTTCACTTGTTTTCAAGAGTTGAACATTGATTGATTTCTCTGTTTTACTTTTTAAATCTTTTTCAGAGATTTCTGCACGTCTCGATTTGGTGAGAAAGTGATTATGGCCTTTCACCAAGTCGTTTATATTTGCTGAAAATAATAAACAGCTACAGTAGAATAAAAAACAGTATATCAATGGAGTACATGTACCAAATCCCATCAAACAATTTATGTTAACTCCCTGAAAATCTTCTCATTTTGAAACATGCTAAAGCTAGTCAATAACTAACCATGGTATGGCCAAGACACATAACCATTCCAAATGTATGAACCAAATCAGCTGAACAGTTTTCATGTAGGCAGGCTATTAAATATGTATTATTCCCCAAAATGGCATCAAATCTATATGGCAGACATTTTTATAAGTTAAAGCCAATAATGTTTCTCATGGTGCCCATCTTTAATTTAGCAGTCATATACTTGAATTCAATTCATTGGGATGATAAGGAATAAAGTGAATACTAAAAGCTAACCTTTTTTATGGCCCAACTTTTTATTGATGAAATCAAACACATTCTGTTTCTCTTTCTTTTCAGTGTATCCTGTCTCCATTTGTTTTTTCTGCTTCTTTGTCTTTCGTTTTTCTTTCTTCATCACTTCTATGAGGTCTCTCTCTCCAGCAATTTCCTTAAGCTTCATGATCTGATCCAAGGATTTACCTTTCGAAGAATAAAATAAGTACTTTTATAAAGATGTGATTCATCGTCCTTTAATATAAATACATGCATTGTCAATATTATTCAGTGATGATAGGCTATTTAAAAATAATTTGGTCAATTTGAAGCAAGTTGAAAAATTCAAAATGGTTGATTTATTAAAAAATTCAAAATGTCTGCCATGTAGTTTAACCAGCATAACTAAAACCTGCTAAGATCTTGACACTAGTCTAAACCTTATCAGATCTTGGCATTACTCTGCTTTTGCATCTGTAAAAAATGAACAGGTAATTTTGATGACAAGATTTGACTTATGTGGCAGCCACACGCATCGCAATATAGCACCTTTTTAAAGTGCGATAATAAATAAATCAAATTTCAATTTAGTAATTCAATAAATAAACAAATAATTTAAATTCATCTCACCAGGTGGAAGTACATGTATCGGGACTGGTTCCGCCCTTCCTCGACCATTCTTGCCAAGACCCTGGCCAACAACAAAACCCATCTTGGCCATCAACTTAGAGGCAATACCCTACAGATAACATAAAACTTTTTAAAGCAAAATCAAATAAAAAACAAACAGCTATTTGACACTCCTTCAGTATAAGCACTGTTTGACCAATCTAAATGATTCTATTTTGTGGTATCTTAACATACCTTTGTGTGTGTCTCCCATTCCCCGATACACTGCAGAGTCTTAGGTTTATCCCAGAGTACCATGGGAACTGCATCCTCCTCTGAGGAGTCGTCTGATATTTCATTGTCCTCTAATGTTTTATTCTCCTCTGATGTTGTATCTAAATTGTCCTCATCTGATTCCTCTGTTGACCCATGATCTGAAATCATATAATATAATATACAATGTTCATTCAAACCTTTTTAATGAAAAAAACACTGGGACAGGCAGTTGTTCAGACTTCAAGTTTTTTTAAATGTGAGTCAATGGGATATAACGAAAAAGAGAGATGTCTGGATATACAGGGTTCATTGTACATTTAACTGTAAATATAATCTATAAAATCATCAATTAAGTGACCTATGATTGGGAGTTGGAATCTTGCAACCATCAACTCACCAAATGGTAGTATGTCCTCAAAGGGTAGCTCCACCACCTCATCATAAGACTTATATTTAACTGCACATGTGTTCTCATGGCCAACATCGTCAACAGTTGCCTCATACCAGAGGTCATCTTCATACTTAGCCAGGCATCTCCTACCTTCTTGCAGTTGACTGAATGAAGAAAAATAGAAAGATGTACAAGTCATTCAATAAGTAAAACTAATTTTGCACTAAAACTATTATTTTACAATGACTAGAGCAAAAATATTCCCAGGGGTAGCATAAAACATTCCACTAACCATCCCTAAAATATGGCTAAGATATGTTGACATTTGGTTCGCAAATGGTTGTCATAGTAACATTTAGTTGTTGCTATAGATAGTAGCAAATCCCAACAGCCATGGCTGCCAAAATCCTTTTGGTTCTACAAAATCCTTCAACTACATGTAATTTTTCAGTTATAGCAAAAATCGTAGAATAACACACAAAAATGGGCCACCATTTTCAAAATGATTGCACACTAGCCAAATTGTCATAACAAAGTGTAATATGCTTCCAAGAAGGCACATGTAAATGGTTAAAGCAATATTCGTAAAATAGCGTGTAAAGGACGCCATATTGCTATTAAAGTTTTTGAACTTCGTTCGATGGGATAACTAATTCATTACCTGTAGTCTGGATCCTTGTATTCCTCCAAGTCATCAACACTTACAATAAAACCATGTGAATATCTGAAAAATATAATATGCCCTTTCAGTTTTCTTCAAAAATGTTCATTCAGATTGACTGATTCCAGCTCAATAACTGACTGCAAAGACATTTGATTTGATGATCATGTTTATCACATAACTTGACTATTTAATATGATAATCACGACTCTCTTAATTTCATGATTTAAAATTCTGTTTTTGTCCATTTCATTTTAGTTCAGTATAATTTGTGATATTATGATCCAATATTTCTAAAACTTTTTCTATATTAATGTAAGAAACACCTGAATTGTACATGCATGTCACCGGACAATCCTTAAGGCGGCTAGTAAGTCATGAAGCATACCTGCATGAGTCTTCCGAGAACCTACATGTCCCATCAAGTAAATAAGAACATGGCTTTAGAGATTGCTTGGTAGGATTACACAATAACACTCGAATCTAAAATTAAACAAAACATCTTCCATTATATTTGACAGTCCTGGTATACACATTACAAAAAGTCCTAAAGATATATAAGGGTTATGTACTGGGAGGTTTTGGATATGGGGTTTATCCAGAGGGAGATATGCATATCTACCTGAGGGACTGTAGGGACCGAAGGTAGATGTGCATATCTCACGAGAGATGAACCCCATATCCAAACCAACCATACATAACTGCTTTATCCTATACCAAGTAGAGTTTTCAGGGGCATATGGCCATTTCAATAGTACAAGGTGTAAAAATAAACAAATCAAGTCATTTTATTGCATTACCAGAAGCAGGAAGATATGCACCGAAGCAGGAGATATGGAGGTTCTGGATATGGAAACCTCAAAATCAGGATACGTGATATATCTTACCAACTTATCTCCCTAAAATTCTACTTGGCATAGGATAAATAGAGATTATCCTATATGAGGTTCAGGATATTGGGATTATCCCGAGGCCAATATAATATATTTGCCCGAGGGCCGCAGGTCCCGAGGGAAAATATATTATATTGGCCAAGGGATAATCTCAATATCTTGAACCGACTATAGGATAATATGTTTATCCCATACCAATCTTGGTCATTTGGTTAACATTGTTCAATCGTGGAAATATTCTAGAATACTCATGTCCAGTTTTGTTTTCTTGGCCGTGGACGGATTTTCCTGTTCTCTCAAATATTCCCACATTTATTTTCTCGAATTTCTGATTGATTAAGTGGATGCTCCTTCTCTTTTTTAAACCATCAACCAGATCCCGATTGTCTGTGTTTTCTCCATTGTCGTTTACAGTCATTATGCGAACGTTACAAATTATGAACAAATATGCGAGCGGCGATTATGACGTCGCGGGCAGATATACTATATCTGCCCGCTCTGAGCGGGACGTAAAGCTATATCTGCCCGCTGATGAAAATATAAGTTTTTACAAACCGGCTTTATGTACCTGTAACACGTCCAAGTATGGGATAAATATATATAAGTGATGTCAGAATGTGAAATAATTTGGCAATAATTATAATGGACATTAATGCAACAGAATTGTGAAAATCATCATAGATTTATTACCAAAAAACAACTGTACTAAAATAGTGCAAAGTAATGTATATGCCTAATCTAGTTCATTCCAGAAACTTTAATATTTTTCAGACTCTGTGATGCATTGATTAAATGCACTAATGTGCATATATATGTGGAAGTTCAATACCCAGGATCAATTATGTTGTTGTTTTACTGTTTACCATATTTATATTCCCTATATTGGTGTCATCAGAGTGTCAGTTTGCATTTTTAGTGGAACACCTTTGGATTAATTTTGTTTGTGTCTTTGTGCAGACTGATATATTCTTTATTGGTCTGACAAAATATGTTTACCTTTGTGTCATCTTGGTCAATGGATTCTACTTTCAATATGACTGCATTGTGATATGATGTTGGTCCCCAGTCCTCACTGTGGGGCACTCTACACCTAGTTCCACATAAATCTGAGAATGAACTGTCCAATGATGCATCATTTCTTTGAGGAGAATCACTATCATCTTTGCTTGCTGTTGCATTGTGGGTAGACTTATATGGTTTTTGTGAGGTATTTATTGCATTATGGGTAGGGTGATAAGATTCTTGTGAGGTATTTGCTGTATTCTGGGATATTGAATCCTCTTCATTTATAGCAGCCTAAAATATAATGAAGTATGCAAAGAGCCTTGACAAGAATGAGATGACTTGAATGTTTTAAACATGGAGATATATAGCAGTTTGATCTAGCAATGTGACAGAGTCACTGGAACAAAAACAGTTTTCAAACAGTTTTCAGAACTGAAGACTGCATATAAAATACTGTCACAGTGATTTTAAATGACGAATAATATTTCCATTCAACTGAAATCAAAATCAGTAGAATTTACATGTTTTAATTTTAATTTAACTCCATCCACTACACTCCATCTTAACAGTTATCTTTTTCAAGAGCAACAGTCTTTAAAAATTATTCCAAAAGCATGTAAATTTAAGTAGTACCTGAAATGCTGCAAATTCATCATCTAAATCATTACAATGGGTGGCACTGGTACTTGAGCCCTTTTGTGTTGTGTTACTTTTTGAAGATTGAGAATCTTCACCTAGCATAGAGAGTAGGTTACTCTTTCTCAATTGTAGCAGACTGTCTACAAGGCATTAGGTACAATTCTAAGTTACAAGTTATGTTACATCACTACAGACAACAAACAAAAGAATTATAACAACAGACAAAATTATTGGAAATAACTTTTTAAAACAATTTTGGTAAAAACAACTGGAAAAAACTCCCAGTTGCCTGCTGTTTTTGAAACCTCTGAACTAATAGTAAACAGTATATTTGAATCATAGACCTTTCTTGAGTGGTGAGAAAGTCCAACAGAACAACTTCACACAAATGTTTCTCCTCCAATGGTCTGCTAAATCAGGAACCAGGGAAAACCAGGGCTAAGGTAATGTATTTAGCTTATAAAACTATTGTCCAATAGCTGTTGAAGCAACCGACAGGAATGCCAATCAACCCTAGCAGTTGACCAATAAGTTATCCAAAAAAGAATATTCCAAGATTAATTTTCCAAACAAAATAGCGATCCACACTAAAAATGTTGATATTATGTCATGTTAATGTTACTGATGTGGAATGCCAAGTCTGACATAAAATGGACAATGGTCACAGGAACTTGTAGCACTATGATATCATATGAGATGCTTATGCCAGATCTGAGTCAATATATCTATCTATAAATAGATATATTGACTCATATCTGGCATAAGCATCATATATCATTGTGCTACAAGTTCCTGTGACAATGGTTATCACAAAAAATGTTTGTTCAAACAGTTCAATGTCTGAATGTATGTCAAGCATCACCATCAGTCTTACTGGTGATAAAATAGCACAATAATAATATGTGTACCTTCTGTAAGTTTGATCAGCTCCTGTAGATCGCTACGCAATTTGAGAAGATCTTCGCTCCCACCAGCAGCTTGCAGAGCAACTTCAACCTGGCCCAGCTGAAATATTTTTGAAGATGAGAGTATAATTAAATATTATCCTACACTTAGTGTACTAAATGTAGAATAACATCAAAAAATAAATTTGATATTTATTGGCAAAATAAATAACCGGAGGATATCGTGATGATATACTCCGGGCGGAGGATATCCTAACGATATATTCCGGAAAACCCAATATGCGCAGGATATTGTGACGATATACTCTGCTTGTTTATTTCCCGCCAAATTGACTCCATTTGGCATGAAATTCATTTTGCAATGATGTTATACATTTGTATATCTTGTAAGTGTAGGATAATAAGAACATCCTATGATTTTTTCAGAATATCATTTTAATCTACTCGGTGATATTGATATATGCCCTCGTTCGCTTTGCTCTCTCGTGCAGATATCAATATCACCGAGTAGATAATAATGATATTCCTCAAAATCATAGGATATCCTATAAATATACAAATATTTCATTCTATTGAGGTCAATACATGTACATGTGTATCTTTCACAAGCAATATTCTCCAAAGACTGGAGGGCTAGGGGATTTTTGCTTCTCAATAAAATTAACATCTCATCAACATATTCACCAATTTTTATGGTAAGAATCTTGTAAAAAACAAGAGGTTTATGTGCAAAAAGTTTTGCAGAATTTTCCATAGGAGACAGGTTACCTGAAAAGGAAGATAGATATCATTATCTCTTATCTCAAGGACTGAAACTGAGGCAAGTCTACCCTGGCTGAAATCAGCTCTGAAATAACAATTACTGCATGTCAAGCCGTCATTCAATGCTGATTTTGTAGAAAACAGATCTGTCCATCCTTCTACATGTGAGTTTTTCCCATAAAGATGCTTGATTAAGTAGAAATTCATCAAATTATACCCCTAGAATATCAAAGTTCAACTGTACATCAATCGCGTGAGGAAAAAAAACAAATCCATTCTTCACCTTCTGTTCACAAACCCTTCTTCTTCTTCTTGGAAAAGTTGTCCCTAATTTGACTAACAGCAAATGTGTATGTTTATGCAGCAATATATGTTAGTTTAGAAAATGATTAATTACAATCTTACCTGTACTTCACAGAAACATCCTAAGTATGAAAATATTTCACTAAAAATACATGCTTCCATTTTGTCACATGTTCATAATAATTTACATATTGACCATGTGATGTTGACAGGGATTGTAAACGCACCTAGCGTACAGGAAATATGTTATGATATTTATTAAGAAATTAGGTATGGTAATCATTATTACTTATTGTATTAAGCCCCCAACCCACTTCACAAAGTTCATGAAGTACCAAGGAAAGACCAAATATTAAATAAATTAGAAAAATTTGAATTTCCAAAAAAATCAAGTGGGCGATAATAGAGCCTCTGAAACATGGCAAAAGTGACATATTTTGTAATTTTCAATGCATACTCCCGATAATTATCTATCATTGTGTGCTTTCCACACCATATCAAACTAATATTATCTAAAAATAATGTATGTAATAAGTTAATGAAGGAAAAATTTAATGTTTCAGAGACTCTATTATCGCCCACTTGATTTTTTGGGAAATTCAAATTTTTCTAATTTACTTAATATTTGGTCTTTCCTTGGTACTTCATGAACTTTGTGAAGTGGGTTGGGGGCTTAATACAATAAGTAATAATGATTACCATACCTAATTTCTTAATAAATATCATAACATATTTCCTGTACGCTAGGTGCGTTTACACTCCCTGTCAACATCACATGGTCAATATGTAAATTATTATGAACATGTGACAAAATGGAAGCATGTATTTTTAGTGAAATATTTTCATACTTAGGATGTTTCTGTGAAGTACAGGTAAGATTGTAATTAATCATTTTCTAAACTAACATATATTGCTGCATAAACATACACATTTGCTGTTAGTCAAATGAGGGACAACTTTTCCAAGAAGAAGAAGAAGGGTTTGTGAACAGAAGGTGAAGAATGGATTTGTTTTTTTTCCTCACGCGATTGATGTACAGTTGAACTTTGATATTCTAGGGGTATAATTTGATGAATTTCTACTTATCAAGCATCTTTATGGGAAAAACTCACATGTAGAAGGATGGACAGATCTGTTTTCTACAAAATCAGCATTGAATGAAGGCTTGACATGCAGTAATTGTTATTTCAGAGCTGATTTCAGCCAGGGTAGACTTGCCTCAGTTTCAGTCCTTGAGATAAGAGATAATGATATCTATCTTCCTTTTCAGGTAACCTGTCTCCTATGGAATTTTCCACAAGATGAATATCAAAGATAATCCAGATAGTGTACACATAATTTACCTATGTCAAAAGATGCTGACTGATTCTGATATACAGCCTTTAACACTCATCTCAATGGTAGAAAAATGAAGGAGAGTTCGCCTGGTATTATTGTGGGCGATAATAAAGACTTTCAAATAATACTCAACCCCGATTGAGATTGAGGAGACGTACTTGCGTTTTGTATAACTCCAGAGATGCCTCGATTCCAGCCTCATCCATTATGAAATACAATAATTCAAATTGTGTGCAAATAAAATAACATGGTTTGATAAATAAAAATACTCGTCCCAAAATCAAAAAGTAAAAATAAATCAGTATTGGTAGAATGGCGGTCTTGGAGGTATCACGATATTTCGAAACATAAAACCGCACTGGTATTCAACGGTTCACAATCCCAGGTCAGTGGCGGATCCAGAAATTAACAAGGAGTGGGGCCAAATATTGAGTCTGGAAAAAATTTTGGGCCCCTAAAACCAAAAATTGGGCCAAAATTTTGAAAAAGTAAGCAAGTAAGGCCCACTTTTTTGATAAATTGGCCAAAAAGGCCAAATTATGACCAAAAAGGCCCATTTTTAAGGCCACACAAAATTTGTGGGGCTTAAAAACTAAAAAAAATTCTGGGCCCACTAAAGGGGGATGCCCCTATGAATTAAAATTCCTCACAGCAAATAAAAAACGATGCAGATTGCTTCTAGTCAATTTTAGTGAATGAAATAGCACTTATTTTATTACTAAGTTGAATGTTAGATCTATGAGACCTACATGTTGGCCCACGAAATGCACTAAGCAAACATGATTAAACTGTCGTGTGTTGAGCATGATTTACGACCAAGACGAAAATCATCGTTACTCATGCTGTGATTAAGCCTAACATCCATTCTCAATAAGAATGCAAATTCCAGGTATGAATCTGACGAAAATTAAAGTAGCTTTGAATGGTTTAAAGTTGATGTATTTTTATTTGAATATATGTTAAGTATCTAAAGTCAAAATATCTTCATCAATCTTATACCCCTTCATGGAAAAGTCACATGTTGAAGCTTATCTAGTGTTTATTTAAAAAAGTAGGTCTCTGTCATTTACGTTATAGAGGGTTGTCGTAGCAAGAGACCTATATTTTCATTCAACATATTATTCTCATGTCTGTTTTTGTTCCTAACAATAAGGATATATTTTGTCTTAATACTAAATCATACATCAGGCATTTTGAAGAGACATAAGTGGAAAGAATTCACATTGAAGTCAACAATTACATGTGACTTATTATTTCTTTTCAGAAACAAAACCTAAGTGCTACATGTCATTCCAATTTTATAGAAAATCAGTCTGTTAACATTAAATTTATCTTTCTTTTCTGATTAGAAATAGTGTTCAGAATCAATTGATAGCCATATCTTGGTGTTTGCTATGCCATACAAAATTTATTTGAAATTTGTATATCGTTACACCCTTGGTAACGTATATGATCCAAAAATAGTAACATCGTAGAATGAGTCATATCATATGTGATCATGGTTAAACCATCAACTGGTGCTTCTTTAATCATGTTTACACTGCATTTTAACCAATAGTAACATTTAAAACAAACGTAGTTCAGTGGACCATCAAGTAACGTAAATGATGGAGAAATTAACTAACTTTTGCAATAGAAACATTAAAGCTAACACAAACATTATTTATGCACAAAACACGTAATGAATTAATATATTGTCACATACGCTATATGTTGGAATGAATATATACAGGATTAAAGGGACTTAGTCTTTCTTCACACAATTGTAATGCTAAATCCTTTGTAACGTAAGTGATTACAAAACTTACAATCGCAAGATCAAAACTATACTATATAATTTGTGATTATCGTCAAAAAGTAACAACATTCAGTGTCTCCCTCTAATATCATAGGTACATATGAACTCCTGAAAACGTTACTTAATCCTAGCTTGGACAAATAAATCCAATAGAACACGAGTTTGAATCTCAGGACACAGATCTAGAATTTAAATAGCCCTTTAAACTTCCCTGTTGGAATTGACTCCTCTACTACACACTCAAAATCTGAGACTCTCAGCCAAATAACGTAACATTCTAGAGACCATTGGAGATTCTTCTTTTCTTAAAAAATATTATTTATTATCATCAGTATCTACATGAAGTGTCTTTTCGACATACCAACAGTAATTGTAAACTGCAGTGAAAAAAATCGCCAAGATGTAGCTCTTTATCTCCACTCTCAGTCTGCATGATGGCCCTGTCAGAATACTCTTGGATAGCTATGTTGTCTCTTCTTGTATGTCATTCCTGGTTTGTTTCACTTTTGTGAGGGGCGCTTTTAACACTGTTTATTTGCTTCAACAAATTTATATTCCTTTGCTTGTGGTAAACGTCGAGTACTCATTTCATTTTTGTCCAGCCAAGCAAGGCCCTTAAGCTTGTATCACCTTCCATCGCCTTTAGTCATATTATATCAACTAGACTTGAACACTCTTTCAGGCATTTCCCCGCCAGTCATGTTGCGTCTTCAACTCTTCAACTACGTGTTTTCCTCGTACTAATCTTCTCCTCAACTCTAGGGATATCACTATGTTAAAGTTTGCATCGCATCACTTTTCCCCTGCACTCTTTGGTGTTTTGGCGTGCTTGGACCCTTGGTTCTATTTTTCTCTGCTTCTGTAAGATCCTTTGGAATGATTTGTGATTGTTTTTTCCATGTTTATCTATGTTCAGGGAGCTTTGTTTTTTTATGGGTACGTACGTCCCCAAGTTCTACTTATCCGTTTTTTAAAGAGCCATGCATGTCCTCTTGCAAAATTCCAGGCAAAATTTATATGAACTATTAATTGTGTGTTACTTGTACCACTGCCATAAACACGGTCACAATCATTGTCATCGGCATTACTTGGGTCATTGCTAACAGTCTCTCTTCTTTTTGATTTGTCTCCTGTATTATTACGCTATCTGAGACTAACATAACATGTCTCGGGCGCAATGACATAATTTTTTCTTTTATGGTCTTTATCTTTTTCAGATATTGCACTCAGCTATTGAGACAATGCATTTATGAACCAGAGCACGCTCTTTTTGGTGCTTTTTCCTATCACTATAGTCTTTTTGAATTTCAGCAGGATGCTTTCCCATCTACGAAAAGTATACAAGTTGATAAATGAACATACCTGTAAAGATTTGACGACAGAAAATGTGTGCAATAGAATTTATCAATTACGTTACCTATGGTAACGTAATTTATGACATAGAAAACGCAAGACTATAGCTTCAATTCAAATTGAATGATAGAAAAGTGTTTTTATATTCATTTTCACATTTATACTGACTGTCTTTATGCCATAGATAACATCAAATTAACACTACATCTTCGTTTTACAAGAGAGATACTATATTAGGTGTGATATATACCTTAAATTGTGTGGATTTACTCTACAAAGGTGGTAGTGTTTCTTTTTTCAGATTCAAATGAATATGAATACTCAAATTTCCCGCTTTATAAACTTTATTCAGAGCTAGGAGTATGGTGACCGTTATTTTCGTACTACTAGGTATCGTAAATGATGGTGTCGTAAATGATGCAAATACCCTTTTGCTGGCTGTATTATATTCAAATAATGTCAATTTAGTTAAAAAATACTGATCAACAAGGATCACTCCTACCATACAATAAGGTGATATAACATTAATTTGCTCAGACACTTATTGCCTGTGAAAACTATGATCACGTAAATGATTTTCTTATCTATAACTTCATGAAAAACGGGAATTATAATTTTCTGGCCCCAAAATCTCAACGTTTCAAATATCAACTTTTACGACTTTCTATTAAGTATTCAAATTGGAATCCAGATACGTATATGACACATATGAAACATTAATTTTTCACCAGTTTTTATTTGATTTATAGCACAGGGGGGTTGATATAAAAAAGTCTGGCGACATTGGTCAAGGAACAGTTTCAACATGGTAAAAATGTCAAAATGATAGTTTCTGTCATTTAACCAGAAGCTGGGATCGTCTTGTGTATAATACACCACTTTATATGGGATGTTATGCATGAAAAATTCTCTAATGGCACCATACAATCCTGATTTTTGATATGGCGACAGTCACGTAACTGATGAATAGCCCTATTCTAGTACATATAATAAAATATGTGTAACTGAGAAATCATATATTACAAACGTGCTAGGTAGAGGGTCATATATACTATTTATATATACAACAAAAAGTGATGTTGGTAATGTAAATGCTGAGATTGAGCCCTGGGTCACCTATTTTGCATTCTTATTGAGAATGGGTGCTAAATGGAAACAGAATTCAATTAAGCAAATCCCAAACATATTTAAAACTAATTTAGCGTTTTCCCAAATTGAATGAGCCTTATGGTGCTATTTTGACAAACAATAAAAAATTAACAATTCTGACTTTATGACTCTATATCTATCTATCTATGATCTTTGGCCGTAGACGAATTTCACATCTTAATATACTCTTACGGTGCATAAATACATCTAAGTTAGCATTGACTACATGTACATGTAATTAAATTATCTTTTAAGAATCTCAAATTGAACCCTTCAAACTGTACGTTACGTGGGAACGAGATTTTTATACAAAGCCCATGGAAACATAGAAACATATGCCTGCCTCAGCTCACTAAAAACGTATTTTCTGGGCTTTGTATAAAAAAGGTGGGTATGATGAGGTAGGAGGTTTTTTATACAATTACAAAGACATTTTTTGGGCCCCTAAAACCAAAGAGTGGGCCCAAATTTCGAGGCCCATTTTCTTCAAAATTTGGCCTAAAATTAAAAAATAAGGCCTTAGAAGGTCCATTTATTACCAAAAAGGCCCACTTTGGCTCAAAATCTTATTGGCCCCAATTGTTTCTGTTGGCCCTCCCCCCCCCCAGGTCCGCCAGTGATATAATAATTATTATAGTTCGGTCTCTTTCTGTCATTCAGACCACATTTACTGAATTACATACATTTTTATCCCGTACCAGGACTATCCTGGTACGGGATAACATACATTTAATTTCATAAACAGACTGACTGTATGCCGCTATTCACGAAGATACTGATAACAATTCATCATCACTTTCATTCTAGCAATACAATATCTATATAGTACCCTACTTTTTTAAAGTATAAAAATGTGAGCCATTAAGTCTGCACTTTTTTGTACTGATTGTAAACCCAACAATCTTTTTTATCTAATATCGACATTTTTCTCAACGGGTTTTGTAAATAAATTACTTTTTATCAGCTTAGGCCATCGGGACCCAGGATCAAGGACTTTTTGTACACCCCCGGCGGCGGACGCACACCTTGGCTCGGCCATATGTAGGATACTGAAATCTACAGTTCATGTTACGTAGTCCATATTCACTGGTACTCACCTAGTTACGCTGACGATACGTCAGCGTAACAAGATGGAAGAACTTCTGGGCTTCGGTTTCGGTAAGATATTTTTATTTCTCGATTCTACACCACTTATAAGTCAAGTTGTCGAGTGTGGACAATAATTTTGCTCAAAGTTAAGGAAGATAGTCTAGTTTGCGAATATGCAGGCGGTTCTATGTTTGGTATATTAAGGAAGACGCAATTCACATATTTAGTCCATCGCTTTTGTTACGTTGACGATCTTCATGGATATTGTCACATTGGTGTAATCATGTATGTCATCTCGAAGTTCTTGGGTTGTCGGTTGTCTTGTGTAACTTCATCCTTTTGGAGAAATTACAGAATCAAAAATGTTGAATCCGAATGATGGAATCCATCATTTAACTTAGGTCACTCGGAGAAATTCGTTTCCAAACTAATGGAAAGGATTGTACGTACAGTGCTCACCATAAATAAATGACACCTGGATTTGCTATGGTGAGAATTTCCCGTGTTAAAAAAGAAGAGAATTTTCAAGAGGCTATACATCAGTGGATGAGCGTATACAAAATGTAAAATATACAAAACTTAAGGGATGTGTATCTAGACATTATTAGAAAATATGGAGTCTCAAATCACCATGATCTGGAAATGGTGATAGAAAATCCAGGTGGCATTTATTTATGGTGAGCACTTTAGACGAGTAAACTAAACTTGACATATGGCGTCTGAAACGTGTGATAAAATACATGGAGTCCATGCAACATTATAATTGTTTAGTCGAATCAACCAATCACAGACCTAGAATTTAAACAAAATATGAAATTATGATGGGTTTCATTGTGGATCGAACAACGAGTACATTTTGCAATTCACCTCACCCAAAAAAATGAGTTCGCAATGTAACTGACCTTTTTTTATATATAGTGTAATGTGATCCCATATGTTTCATACCATTAAAAAGTTGGGAACCAAGAATAACCTGAGATATGTCATTATATTTTTGTAGTTTCTTATTTGCTGTGTCAGTCGGTGAGTAGTAGTTTTTTCAATTCTTAATCAATCATTTACATGTCTCTCCATTTATTTCCATTTATTTTAGTTGACACACGCTTTGCTTGCGACTGCATATTTCGACTTTCGGCTAACAGATTAACCTACTATTTCATGACCAAATCATTTAAATATGAATGGAAAAGTGTCATAGATCAATATCTAAGTATTAGGCGTTTTTTGGGGCTGCTGTTACACTTGACATGTGACCAGAAGTCAAGGTCATTCGAAGGATCAACGGTCAGTATCTCAGTATCTGGCGTTTTTATCAATTCAAGATCATCACAAGGTCAAACGTCAATATTTAAGTATTTGGCGTTTTAAAGAACTTGGGGGGATGTTGTGACCCTCAGTGACCCATGACTTGTCGACTTGGGGTCAAAGTCATTACTGATGGGCCAATGTCACTTCAAGGTCAAAAGTCAATAACTAAGTATTAAGCCCTCTAAAGCCCCCGGGCAAGTTCATCACAGGAATCAGAAAAGGTCAAAAGTCAATAGCCAGTTGTACTTAAATGTAGCAACTTGTTTTCTAAGTCATTAACATTCCATTAAAAAGAAAATGTAATGACCCGAGGGCGCCCCAGGGGAATGACTAACTAACTATGTCATGTATGTCCCGTGTGGGAATCGAACCTACAGTAGGACCCTTGGGCCCAAAGATACTCTGTCAACTGAGCTATAAAGGCTTAAGCCACTACAGCTGGACTGTAGTAGCAACTTGCTATCAAGGGTCGTAACACTATCTCCCCTTTGAAAGGACCACGCCCTCGTGGTCAGCCCTGCTTTCCCTAGCACACACGGGCGCAAAGGATACAACCAATGCTTTGATCCCACATCTGACACCAATGTAATGACCCGAGGGTGCCCCATGGGAATGACTAACTAACGAGCATAGTGTAACAAGCCAGATAGAGAAATTGAAAGAAAGTGTGCTAAATGCAATGCCCCGTGTGGGAATCGAACCTACATGTAGGACCATTGGACCCAAAGTCTGATACTCTACCAACTGAGCTATAAAGGCTTAAGCCAAGCAACTTGCTATCAAGGGTCGTTACAAAAACATTAGGTTAATGACTTCAATCAGTAATCATCAGTCACGTTGACAAGTTTTTTTCATAAAAGAGTTACTTCACTAATCCCCACCTGGTTATAAAGTCTTTATAACAAAATCAGTCAATAGTATAAACGCCAAGGGGTCTAATAATCGAGTGAGAATTCCTCACTTCAGCAACCAGGACGTAAAAAGGCCATAATATGAAGCAATCAAGACGTTTTGAAATTTCCCAGATAACGTTCTTTTTGCCGAAGTGAATTTGGTATATAATGGTTTTTATTCAAAAACTAATGATATTATTCCTATTTTACCTATCAAATGCTTTTTGCATATCCTAATAACTATTATATTAGTTTTTTGGCAAAGTAAATAATTGTGGGGCTCACACAAGGGTCATCTTTATTGAAGACTTTTCCGTACTGGTATATATCACTTTAAGAGCAAGAGCAATGAATTGTGATTATCAGTTGAAACAACAAAACAAACACATAATTATTATATTGTTAAAACATTTGCACCCGTGTAGCTCAGCGGTAGCGCAGGTACCTCTTACGCAATAGGTCCCGGATTCGATCCCCGGTTCAGGCAAGACTAAATTTGCTTGTTTGCGTGAAGTACTTCAGGGTGTTTGACTGAGTGGTCCGCAACTCGTACAAAAGGCTGTGGTGTGTACTTGTATGTCTATGTATAAGTGCACATAAAAGAAAACAGGGCTCCTTCAAGGAGGGGTTTCTGGGTCTATCTTCTATCTTCCATGTTAATTACGTAAATTATGACCGTATATATACGGGACATACCCAAGAGGTATTGCTCACCTTCATTGGTGGTAAACAAAATACAAAATACAATACAATACAATTAACAGATGAAATTGTGTTAAACTTCGTGTTTTTTCAAAACATCACTAAATATGAAAAAAGGCTGTTAATAAAGTTGATCCTTGTGTGGGGCCTACAATTATTTACTTTGCCAAAAAATGATATAATGATAATTGAAATGCTTAGAAAAATTGAGTAGGTAAAATTGGAATATTATTATTAACAACAGTGACTTTTGAATTAAAATGGCATTTTAAGGTCAGAAATATATAATTCTTTACCATTATTGTTTTTAATAAAAATGACCACACCCAAATGGACTATCATATATATTATTGAAAAAAAATCTCATCTTTTTGACGGTTGCACCTTGCGGCAAGCCGTTTAGCCCTTTCGTGTAACCTTTTCGACTGCAGTAAAAATGAATAGTCCATTAATGTACCAATCTATAATGAATATGGGTTACTTCATAGTAAGCTACCTCAACATCGGTTTATGGAATTTTCTTTAGTTTTGGCGCACACTAAATGGTATATTCAAGAAATGCTGATATTTCAGGAAAATGAATGTCTTTTCAGTTTTCCAAATTTCTTCTTCAAGTTTCTCAATAACACTGGATTGCCATTGACCTCTTAGTACAGATATATTAATTAATGGAAGACAATGTAATGATACTTTCCTGAAAAAGTAAGGAAAACACGCTTGCCTTCATACCTTATTTTGTACCAGAAAATAACATGTGCAGGTATAGCAATTTTTCAAATGTGTTTTCTTCCCACCAGTAGCTTAAATACCTGGACAGACGATGAACATTTTGTTGCACATTTATGTTCCTATACTGTATCTTCAGTGCAATGTGCCCCAAGCAGTCAAATCATCAGTGGTGTGGAGGTAAATAAAGGAGAGTTTCCTTACACACTTTCACTGCAGAGATTTAACGCATCGACAGGATGGAGTCATGTCTGTGGTGCCACTCTGATCTTCTTTGAGTATGCAATCACTGCTGCGACATGTTTCCTTAGATCGAGGTACATGTAGGCTATTGTAGTATTGTATTGGTATCGTATCGTATCGAATTGTATTGTCGTTTGCAATTCTTCTCAAATTCCAAAACTGTGATTTCGAAACGGAGATGAGTATGACATTTTTCTTTGTAATCATAAGTGATGAGTAAATTGTAATTTGCCCATGTGATTGATTTGTTATCTTAATATCTTTCCTCCAGTTTATGTGACGAGGAATTTATTTGAGTCTGTTTTTCGGATAACTATCCCATCTTTACTCGGAAACTAGTAAGATCAATCCTTACGGTATTTAAGAGCACGGCATGAATATACTGTTCTATTTCGATTTCAGCGATCCAATAGAGTACAGAGTAGTTGCTGGACTACATGAGTTAGCCAACACCCCAGAGCAACAGTTCTTGAGCGTTTTGACCATAGACATAGTGAGTTATCAAAACGAGGTTCTTTCCTAATTAACAAAAAGTGTACGTTTCTTTTAAATATTTTCACCCAAGTCCTGCAAAATGATAAAAACAGATACAATGGTTCATTGTCCACAAAGCCTATCAATCTGCAACAAACCGTTTCTGTCCTGAGATGATTTTGGAAGAATGGTTTTATGTACTGTATAAATATGATTCGTGTTTATTATTCCAAAGTGAGAATTTCAAGCCTTGGTCACATTTGCTCCGATTTTCACTACGGCGCCCGGCCGATTGAGTATTTTGTTCAAAATTGAATACAATATTGAACAAAACACGTACTCAATCGGCCGAGCGCCGGCCGATGGATCGGAGGAAATGTGACCCAGGCATTAGTTAGTTATGTGACCCAGCCATTAGGGAGCATGTTGTACTATTTAAATCGTGTTCTATTGTCTTGACAGAATCCAGCATTCTCAAATGACCAAGCAAACGGTTACCCAAATAACATCGCAGTCATCAGACATCAGGCTGCCACATACAATGCCTACGTACACAGTATACCATTACCAAGTGCAGCAACCTTCTTCGACCAATTCTGTAATATCACCGGATGGGGCAGATACGAAGGTATTACACAACAATATAATAGTCTTGCCCAAGTCTGTATTATCTTTTATCTATCTTGATTTTCAAATATGTGAAAATGAATAAAAAATAAAAAGTCACAGCCCTGGGCAAGGCTAATCTAATGCCTGGGTCACATTTGCTCCGATTCATCGCCCGGCGCCCGGCCGAGATTGAGTGTTTTGTTCAAAATTGGATTCAGTTTGGAACAAAATCACTGCTACCCACCTAGTAACACAGACGTATCGTCAGTGTATCATGGCTGAACTACTTCCGGGATTTGAATTTGGTAAGATATTTTTATTTCTCGATTTACATCTACTTATAAGTCACGATGTGGATTATAATTTGGCTCGAAGTCGTATGTGGTGCTATTTCTTAGTTCTATTACCTACAGTTGGTGGTACTTCAGTTCAAAGTATACAATAGTTTTCACATGTGTGACCGATTAGCACTGTTCCACAACTAGTTACCTTGACGGAACGTCAATGTAACAAAACGGATGAACTTCCTGCTTACGAGTTTTATAATTTGCAACGCTCGGTATGCGACGTCTTCTCGTAACATATTTTTAAATATAGCTTAAGGTGACATGATACTTAACAGGAAATTACAAAACAGGAAGTGACAAAAAAAATTGCATTTTTAGACATTTTTTGAACAAAGATAACAGAGTTCTGTTTTGACCTCCAGTCAATTGAACTATTTCCACATATTATTTACATGATACACTGGTACAACTTTTGAAATGTTAGAAAATTGTCTGAAGCAAAAATGGCGGTCATAAAAAGGAAAATAGATCGCTTTTCAAATCAGTTTTTTCAATTTTATGATATCAAACTTTCAAAGATTGTATCATTTATAGCAATATATTGGGCACATTTTCTGAAAAATTCAAAAGATTCTGTTCAGTGACCTTTCCTAGCTCCTTCTTTTAGCTATTTTTCAGTCACATTTTCAGAGGGCTGAAAAGGTTATTTCATCATGTTTAGGGTCATGTTTAGGAACATTGGGATCCTGGACCTGTAAATATGTGGCACTAGTTGAATTGACTGGAGGTCAAAACAGAACTCTGTTATCTTTGTTCAAAAAATGTCTATAAATGCAAAAGATTTTGTCACTTCCTGTTTTGTCATTTCCATGGCACCTTAAGCATACTAAGTAGTTAGGGGCGTCCAGTTAACAGGGTAAACGTACACATTCTCTCTACTCCTATATCCCCTACACTTTTCACTATCATCCCAGTTGTGAAGAGTGTTACGTTTAACCCTTGACGGAATAACTCCCAACATCCAATCACAATCTACAAATAAAATATACGCGTCAATTTCAAAGGAGGGGCAGTGGCCCCTGTTCTACGACGGGGAGAGGACAGGATCATCAATGATATAGATTGTAATGCAGCATACCCATCCATCAACATCAACTACAACTACCACGTATGCTTTGGGGATGGTCAAATCAGCGCGTGTGGCGTGAGTACAGATTATGTTCAATCAGGATAGCCTACACGAGACCCACGACTCGTGTACCAGTGTTCGTTTTATTATCAAATTCTATTTCTACAAATATTTTATAAAAGGGAAAATAACATTATAATAAATTACCAAGTTTGGATAAGTCCTTGTAGTTTGAACAGTTTTAAGAAAACAACATACATGCAAAATATACACATATATAATAATGTACATATTTTAGGTACGATTATTATAGCTATCTAGTAATAAACCTGATTAAACCATAATTGACTAATTGCATTTTTTATCACTCTGTATATATATCCTTGGTATATGAAAATTATAAAAATGAAAAATTGTTATACATTCTAGCTTGACGAAGGTGGTCCATTGATTTGCCGAGAACCCGAAGGAGCCCAAGCCCCAACCGTGGCTGGTGTAAGTTCCTTCAATGACATCAGCTGCTCAAGTGGCCCATCAGTCTACACAAGGGTTTCATCCTACCTAGCCTGGATATGCTCAATTACACAAAGTTGCTGATGAATATATAATTCAAAAATGTCATTTTGTGGAAAAAATTTTAAATCAACTTTGTTGTATCTTAAATCATGAATAAAAATAGAACTCCGTATATAATTTCTCTATGAAAAACCAAGTTGGCTCATACCTTAAGCTTCCCTCTCGGGAAATTGGATCCCAAATGTCTCTTGAACAGCAATAAAACTGACCACAATGGTCCTCTGCTCAAGTGTCAGTTGAACCATATTTGCAGACTTATTCCACAGTAGCTTCAGTTTTTTCCAATTCTTATTACTATAAGAGACTTACTCAGCCCCCAATTCACTCCATTGTGTAAGGCCTGTTCCCTAAAAATATGCAACGAAAAAGAATATTAGCTACACATCGATTGCCACACAGGATAATAACCTGGCACACCATTAATTTTACCACCTCTCATAATGGTTATAATTGCTCAGTCATCCATGACTATTCCATAATGATCAAATTAAGCTTTTTGCTGCTACCTTTGTATTTCAAACAAATTGCTCGGAATTCTAGAAATCTGGCTATGAAGTTTGGTATACTTTTTGTGGATGCCCTGAAGAATGAAGCACACACATATTGACACAATTTATTAGGGATCCTCTACACATGTATGAATATAATTGCTTTGAGTGTCACACATGCCTTAGTTTGGAAAATATCACGAATTCAAATATAAAGTTCGCAAGGTGCGCACATGGTATCCACACCGCTTGTCCAGTCAGGTTGTCTGTATCACGTTCTCACTTGCGGAATAGCACTAACCTTCGGAATATTGGAGTTGTTCACTGCTAAAAATTTAAAACTTTTTCCAGAAGATAAATGCATTAGAAATACACAAAACTAGATATACTGGATAGAACAGTGAACAATCATTGCAGCAGTTATCCAGAACCGCATCCTTCGTCCAAGGGTATTTCACTTCTTTCCATTGAATTTAAGTGAAAATGAAGTCCTTTGAAGAAGGATACCAGAATAATATAGGCTAATGTAGGGAGGCCATAATTGAAATATCTAGAACCAACAAAAAGTTCTGAAAAGCAAGCCCGGTGTCCTGTTTAAGAGCATATTACCTACTTAGTATTGAAAATGTATTCTAGCAACACTATCCTACACTCCCCTCCATAAGTTTGGCAACCTTAGCTCCCCCATTGAACTACGTGTTAAAGCCTCTTTACTTTTGAATTTTTATTTACTTAACCTGCGATGAAAATACTTATACTATTGATTGAAACGTAATTTGACTTTATTTCCAATACCTCCAAATGTTCTCAATTTTTTTCCTCAATTACAATAAGTCCCCAAAATTGATGATAAATTTGATGAATTTTTGAAAAAAAGGTTTGCTGCAAGTCATATGACAGAATATCAATCACTCCGAGTTCTTGCAAAAATTACAAGTTAGGTAGGCAATTGAATTTGCTAACTTTATTTCACAAAAGATTGATACCCTTCTTCAGGATCAGCAAAGTTATAGGTCTTTAAAGTCAAAATCATTTTTCAAAAAAGGTCTGCCATTGAAATAACACAGGAGGCGAAAGATGATTTTCAAAAATGACTTTGAAGCTCTGTAACTTTAGTATTCATCAAGTAAGCTAAACACTTAGTGTACAAAAAAGTTAGACAATTCAATTTTCTATATAAAAATATTTTTGCTGAATCTTTTATTGAATAGATATCCTGATTTCTGATTTGCCCCGAACCCACCGTTTCCCATTGGTTTACATGGGAATGACGATTTTCAAAAATTCATCAAATTTATCATCAATTTTCGACCTATTGTAATCGAGGGAAAGAATTGGGAAAATTTGAAGGTATTGGAAATAAAGTCAAGTTACGTTCCCATCAATATTATAAGCTATTTCATCACAGGTTAAGTGAATAAAAATCCAAACGTAAAGAGGCTTTAACACGTAGTTCAATGGGGGAGCTAAGGTTGCCAAACTTATGGAGGGGGTGTAAATGAATCTACTTGTTGAGACTCCATTAACTTGAGTTCTTCTGAGAAAAAAAGGATTTCAGCAAAGGTGCATTGGCTTAACATGAGGTTGACTATTGACTTTGCATCGGGATACCATCATGTATGTCAACCTTCATTTGCATATTAAATTTTTACCCAAAGTTGATTTTTTGGCACTCCAGCTAAATCACTTCATAAATCCCTAATGATAGTGATTACGCAGTAAAACCTCGTACTTTTACATATTCATACGTAAGAAAATGACAAATGGACTAATGTGAGAATAAGCCCATTAATGCGGTTAATAACGGAGATATAGCTTGTTCCAAGGGTTCAATTTTTGGACCACACTTATTTTATATACGTATATCTCAGACACCCCGTAGCCTATGATAGTGACTGACATCATTGTACACTTCGGAATCGGAAATTCGCTGACTTCTGCATGTCATAGTTCATTTCTCTTTTGCTCTTCTTACAGCAAGATGATATTTTAAGCTACATTCTGACTCCTAAATACTAGGCTGTTAAAGTATGTAAACTTTTTGTATTCTAAAAGTTCTAGTCAATAACCTAAGCCAGTTTCCAAAGAGGTGTCATTCTAGGGGATTAGAAAATTGGTACAGTCACAAATATGAAGTGGTATTTCAAACCTGAAACATTCTGAATAAAAAATGTGCTAGATAAGTCTAACGATCATACACTTGTGAAATGCCAACGTTTAAGTAGAATTTTTACTTTCTTTTTGGCACAAACTTTTGCAGGCATCATGTCTTTCTGAAAATCTAAGTAAAGCATACAAGTTCGAGTGATCCCAGTATCCGAGTGGTCCCAATAAATGCTTTATGGTAGTCGTACTTTAAAATGTATTGAATTTCAAATGGCCAGTTGTTGGACGTTGATGTTAACGATCTTTATCTCATCGGGTACTTTACCAGATGTTGTCTTAAACTTTTTCTCGTTACAGCCCAGATAAAACACAATGATATAGTTTTGAGCAGGCTTGTGCAGATAGCTGCATTGTAGGCAAGTAATTTTATGTTCTGAAAGTATGACAATAGGATTCATAATTAATGTATTTTATTATATATTTTCGGTAATACCAGTTACATGATTATGTTATTGCATATTACAGGTCTGTATTGAGTATTGTTAAAAAACAAAGCTGAACCTTTAAAGAAAGAAAAACATCAGGAAAACAAAAATGTTGTTGGGAACTTACGTTATCCTCGTTGCAATTTCAATCGGTGAGTGCTAATTATATGATATATAAATAATAGTTTACAGAATTAACCAAATCTTGAAATGAGATATAATTTAATTTATGCAGCTATTATTAAAATTGAAACAACCAGCGTTTGGGAAATTAAATGATTTGAATTTTTCCATGATTCTTTCAGTGAAATGTGCTCCGAGCAGTCAAATCATCAGTGGGGTGGAAGCTATAAAAGGAGAGTTTCCTTCTATGCTTTCACTGCAGAGATTTAACTCAGCAACTGGATGGAGCCATGTCTGTGGTGCCACCCTGATCAACTTTGAGCATTCAATCACTGCTGCTACTTGCTTCTTGCAATCAAGGTAAGCCCGTACCATGCCAAATACAGTATGACGACTTCTGCTATGAGTCAAGTTATGGTTTTCCCCATAAATAAATGAGTTGGCCACAAAAATGTAGGTTAAACCGTCATCCGGAAGTTGATTTCGCGAATGCACCTTAGTGGACGAGGAATAGAAATAGATCGATTATGTCCAATTATGGTGGCTGTGAAACAGTTTTGAGTGCCCCCTCTTCTGATTGTTTCAAGTACCGCTAAAACTAGTGGTTAGAGTTAGATGCTTTGAGTGCCCCCTCTTCTGATTATTTCACGTATAGCTAAAAATTGTGGTCAAAGTTAGATGTTTTGAGTGCCCACTCAATGAAATGTTTCTGTTTCAGCAACGCGACAGAGTACAGAGTTGTTGCTGGGCTACATGAGTTAGTCAATACTCCAGAGCAACAATTCTTGACAGTATCGACCATTGACATAGTGAGTTAAGAATACGTATCTGATCACAATATTAATTTGTAGATGGTTTTGGGATAGTTGTCCAAAAATTAACGTTGATATGTTTCTTTTAGAACCCGTCATTTGCGAACGATCCTGCGAACGGCTACCCCAATAACATTGCGGTCCTTAGGCACCAGGCCGCCACACGCACTGCCTACGTGAACGTCATTGCTTTGCCTACGACAGCTACATACTACGACCAGTTCTGTAATATCACCGGATGGGGCAGATACGAAGGTAAAGTACTCGTCAAGTAGCTGAAAAGACGTAGTAACGATGTATTTGACTAACATATTTAAAGATCGTGCTTTAACTACATGCTCGCGTAATACAAAAAGCGATGAGCCTGTGTAAAACGAAACAAAATGCATATTCATATTTTAGGAGGTGAGCCGGCGCCTGTGCTGCGACGTGCCATGGACAGAGTGATCAATGATCTTGATTGCAACGCAGCTTATCCCACCATTAACATAAACTACAACTATCATATATGCTTTGGAGATGGCCAAATCAGCGCATGTGGGGTGAGTAAATCTAACACGAACACCTAATTTGGAAGATGCGCTACACTACCTCATCGTCACAACCCCTGGAGGTGGAGTGGATAGGGGATCCAGAGACATGACGTAAGACTAGATTAGGCCTACAGAACACGGACAGTAAATTTGGCACCAAAAAATAGTTATTGCTATCTGCACCAAATTCATTTTTGACTTGTTATGCATGCAAATGCTTTTCTAAACAGCGAAATAACTCTCCAATATGCATGCATGACATTATACAGGGTGGTCCAAAAAATGGGACACTCGTATTTCAAAAATAAATATTGATTTTCTTGATGAAAAAATGTCATTATATACCAGTGGATAGGGAATTTACACATCTTTAATTTGGTATATCGTAAGTTCAAATTTATTATAATGTCTGTCAACCAGCATCCATAATATAAATGACGTCATTTTAGTTTCAAAACGGGTTTTCCAAAACTTGCAAAAACCAACTATTTACATAAACAGACGTTCAATATGTCCACCGTTTTGATCATTTGTAGCCCTCAATTTTTGCCTCAACTGGCCAATAGCATCATTGATTTGCTGTTGAGAAAATTAATTTTACTGTAGGTATAACAATACTTTGTTGTTTTAATAGTCCCTTTTCATATAACCTAAAAGTTTATTATTCCTTTGACTAAGCTTCTTAAAAATTTCGTTTACAGTCATGATACATACATTTTCACATTCTCTCAACAGGTTGATCATGGTGGTCCGATCATTTGCCCAGAACCACAGGGAAGTCCAGCTATTGCTGGTGTTAACTCGTTCAATGACATCAGCTGCCAAAATGGTCCTTCCGTCTACACCAGAGTGTCGACATACCTGACCTGGATATGCTCAATCACGCAGAGTTGTTAGAAATACGGCACTCGGTTGTTATTATAACCATGCATGTTAAACAGTGTGCAGTGCACTCATTTGTGAGTTACAACGAGAAGTTCCTAGTTGGCAGAATTATTAAGAATTGTAAATAACAAATAATAAATATATTTTATGTTATTTTCGAATATTTCTTTTTTTGGATTCAAATTAAGTTATAGAAATAATGAAAGAATCAGGAGTATTACGGCAAATATTTTTGGAAAGTTTTAAATTGATAAATACTTTTCCAACACCGTTGTCCTTTATATGGGAAAAAACATTGCTAAGAATATCAAATTCATGATCATTTAAAATTCCATTTCTCATATACCATGTTCCAACATTCTACCAGAACAAAATACAAGCATACTACAACAAAAATCAAGCGTACTCTCGATTATCATTTTCATCGGAAAGAGTACACCAAAATAACACCCTTTGCAGACAGAGTCTGTGGGAAATATTTGGTGCTGCAGAAATGAGCGCTTTGGTGCGGAGGCAATGGTCATTTTTGAATTTAAAGGTCCATGTGCAGTATGGCAAGTGATTTTAGATAGTCATATCTTTAACGATGAGTACTTCCTGGGCACAAATACAGTGTTTTTTATTAAAACAATATGTTTTCTTTTAAGTGAAGTACCCATGAAGTTCAAATTGAGAAAAACAAGATCCTCTTTTTAGAAAATGAACCTAACATTTTTAAAAAAGTGCCAAGATGGGGTCCTAATCCATCATTTTTTAGAGAGTTGGATTGATATTTTACTACCATGGGGACTTCACTTGAAAGAAAACATATTGTTTTAATAAAAAGCACAGTATTGATGGCCAGAAAGTACCCATGGTGAAAGATATGACTGTCTAAAATCACTCGCCATACTGCTCATGGACCCTTGGGATATTTCTGATACTTAGCCGTTTCAGGACTTCAAATATACCCATGCATATATATGTGTAGCTGACAGCGAGTATCAATAAAAAAATTGAAAATAGTAGTGTAATTCATTCTATAGCGACGCAGTATGTATTAAACCTATCCCTGAGATATATTTTTAGAAATTGTCGTTGTTATACAACGTTATATAAAATTGTAACTGAAGCAAAAAGCTTGACTTACTCTAACATTGGCTTGCAAGCGCAAATATGGTTCAACTGACACCTGAGCAGTAGAGCCAACAAAAAGTTCTAAAAAGCCAATCCAATGTACTGTTTAAGAACCCCTATTCTTACTATTGAAAATTGATCTAGCAATACTGTCCCACGTGAATCTACTTCTTGAGACTCAATCAAATTGAGTTCTGAGAGAATGAGGATTTCAGCAAGGGTATATCGACTTTACATGGAGGATACAATCATACAATTGATTTCAAAGCTGCGTATCGTCATGTAAAAGTTTCAGTGTCAACAGGCTCTTGGGATCCAATTTCCGGAGAGGAAGGTACCAACAAAAAGTAATGGAAAAGTATGCAAAAAGTGTGAAGAAAATGGAACAAATTTGAAATTGAACACTAATAATGTTTTAAACACAAAAAAACATTAACTGTGTCGTTCCTACTTGAATGCTTGACTTAGCACAGTGTTGATTTTACCACCTTTCATAATGGCTATGATTGCTCAGTCATCCGTGACAATCGCATAATGATTTAGGTACCATTTGATGGAGAACAAATTAGGCCTTTTACTGCGACCTTTATATTTTCAAAATATTGCTCAGAATTCTAGAATCCTGGCTTTGAAGTTTGGTATACTTTTTTGTGGACACCCTGTACTTCTATTTTCACAATTTTATTGATGTCAGTTGTCAACATATATGAGTATATTTGAAGTCCCAAATTTAGATTAAAAAATAACCGTTGTCGAAGTTAATCATTAATCCACACCGTATTGGGTTGTTTTGGTTTATATCACAAGCCAATGAGGTGTGTGTTAATGATTAACTTTCCTGTTATCTCAAAATCTGCTTGGAACTACAGTATACCATTGGATTGCTATGGGAAATTCCTCAAAGAGAAAATTCTTGGGATTAAGGAAGGGGTACCATTTACACAATTTGATAAATCATTGGCATACATGAAATCTTTTTAAAACAGCATTAATATTATTCAAAAGCGATCGTAATAATGATTCTCAGCCCTCTGAAGTTTGAAAAATAACAATACCTGGGTGTTAATCCATAGATACTCCTTGAAAATGAGAAATATTTTTTAGGATTATATGGTGCAATCTTATAGTCAATAAAATGTTTTAAAGTGGAGCGATGTTTGTTGGATGAAAAACACAAGCGAAATGCATCAAAAAGCTCCCCAGATTCATTCTACAAACAACTCGCGGTCCTTTACAAAACAATAACGGTTCATGGATTTGTTACTAGAACTAATAAAATGTAATGCAACCGTTTTTCTCTAAATTCCATGCATATCAATTTTTACAATCGTTTAAGTGGATTCACCGACCGTTTTTCAAATTCCAAAAATTTATTTTAGAAATACTGTTTCTCTATTAAAAAAATTGATTATTTTATAAAGTGTCGAAAACATGTGCTCTGTTGAAAGCCAATGACGAAACTAAAAACAAAAAAAATGAAAACCTAAATGGTCCGAAAATTCGAACTAAAAAATCAGCATTGCACTTGCAAGATCATTTTTCTATCCAAACAGTTCAGCATTTTGCGTGATACTAAATACTTCCTAAAACTTGGAAGAATGGTACAAAGTGTCCCATTTTTATTGCCAACCCTGTACTGTACATCTGTTAAAATTGAAACATGTTTGTGACAGCACTGACAGTGACAGTCCCTCTCAATGGATTTCGTAACCGGATGAGATATTGTATTAAAGAATCGATTTTGAATTTTGAAATTTTGCTCAATAATTATGTAAAAGGTCTGATGTGAAACAGTTTATGAATTTTAGAAAATTGCAACAAAAACAGGCTTTCATAAATAGTCTAAGGGGGCTGGGCATTTGAAGGGGAGTGAACGTATGTCAAAGAATCGTCATGTATTCACCATTGAAACTACATTAATCCACATAATGTGTAGCTAGTATGGATAGATTAGACCTCCAATAGACGTGTTGCTTTATAACCTTGGATGCGAAACAAAAACAAGAAAAAATTAAAAAATGAATTCCGAATTAACGTGATTTACAATAAATTCGTGTTAAATAAAACAAAGTTAATAAACTTTATACCGTATACTGCTGACGCAACGGTTGTGTTATAGCCTCATCGTTCTCAATACTGGAAACAAGTACAGCTAGGGTTATGCAAACACGGTTTAGCTCACGTTCTTTCAAGACCGTGCGACGGTGTCTATCACCGGGTAAACTACTCTTATTGGTTGCAATTGGAATCTTAGTTGTGTTTCAAATGATTTCCAATAAATCGGACAAGGTATTAAAGAATTATTCACTTTATTAGTTTTAACGAAGCTGGGGCAATCGACCCTCCATCACCTAAATAAAAATCAATATTATCCATCGTATAAGAGACCAAATATGAATTTCATGGCTATAGAGAATCTAAATGACAGAAACGTTTATTTGCTAAAACTGGTCCTTTGTATCTGGACGTTGACAATAATTTTAAGTTGAACAATACACGTCTCAACAATCATTTGACATTCTCTATGCTCTAATTTAAAAGAAAAACATTATTTTTCTTTAGACATACTCAAGTTCTATACATGTGACCGCCACCGAAGAATTGGATCAATCTACAAATGAAGACAGTCAGCATTCTGGCACACATCCTCCAGGTGGCCAGCAGAGAGAAGTAAACATGGAAATCATGGCAACTGTGCAATCATTATGGAGTGAGCATCCTTACCAAGGAGTGCGATTAAATGATGCTAAGACTGACTTTGAAATAGAAGATGCTTTTAGTAGTTATGCTATCTATAAACAGGTACTATATTTGAGCTTATATAATGGACAATTTCTGTAAATGTCCATGTTTTTCTATCATTGGGAATCATGGCTTTCTATCAGTTCCTTAGTAGTTTCTAGAAAATATTTCTATTTGAAAAACAGAAAGATGTAATGAGTATCAGAATGTGTATCCATTCATTTTATTTAAACAATAGTAGACCCTAATATAAAAATATTAATAGCATCAATGAAACAGCATTGATTCGCTCTGAAAGTGCTTTGGATGAAATTTCAAATTTGGTTAGATTTTATCAAAATCGGATAATCAACGATCAAACCCGGAATAAAACACAATAAAACAAGGCACACATGGTCTGATAGGTATATTGACTGGTTTCAAATTACTAGCTTGTGCATTTTTCAAAATGATGTACTAAAATAATTTTCCTCATCCTAGTACTGACTAACATACTACATGGTATTTCTGTAGTTTCTGAGTTTCTCGTAATTAACGCCAATCGTCATTTTGAAAGTGATTTCATTTTTTGAGAAATGATATCGATGGTGGTGACACTTCTTCCCCAATTCTCAGATAAACATGAATAAAAATGCAATTATCAAAGTGAAAAAAAATCTTAATGAATTCGAAACAAGAAATGTTTAATTTTCATGTAATGCAGAAAGCGTTTTAATGTAAAATAGTCACTGAAAGTGCATCCATCCTATGTCGAAGAAAAAACTGTCATGGTAGATGCATTTTATCATTATACATTTAATCACTTTTTGACTTTAGATAGATTGTCCCTTGAAAGAGAGGTATGGCCATTGGAAGGACGGAGGCTGGGATATTTGTGTTACACCTCCATTTGGACTTTCCGAGGATAATTGCATTGTTTATTCATTTGGGTATGTATGAAGTTATCCTGGTACACCATTCTATAGTTTCATTCATTCAACGTCTACTAAGGGCCGCTTCTCAATGCGCAATGATTTGTCTTTTCATATCCAAAGACCATGGTTTGCTCGTTTCCGTGAATGTAACTTACAATATATGGTTTTGTCATTTGAATCCCAGTTTTTTTTTGTAGGATTGGACTCGATTGGAGTTTCGATGATGCTTTGGCGAAAAGAAAGAGATGCGAGATATATTCATTTGATCCCACGTAAGTGCAGTGTGCGATCTGCCAACCAATAATCGTGTAATTTTCTGCTATTTCTCAACATCCTGATGACAAATAATGAAAAATTAAGATTGACCTCCCTCCGGCTAACTCTGTATTATTAATGATATGTATATAATAATGTGCTAATAATTCACTTTCTGGTTGATACCTGAATTCCGTCATATCCAAAACATGAGTATATTAGAAAATACATCATGTATATATACATGTAGTCTTGCTTCAACACTATGTACTTGTTTCAACACAAGTAAGTTAGGGTCACAAGAGCGTGTAGCTTGACTACATTTATTTAGAATGTGGAATTTCAGAGCACAGCGAAATTTGTTAAATCATGGTACATTACATCTTGGATTCCAGGATCGGGAAAAAGCGACACAAAAGAGGAGACTATATACATTTCTTTGACATCGGATTGGAGGACAAAAACCGCAAAAATAGCTCAAAGGGTTTTGAAACTAAAACCTTTGACACAATAATTAAAGAAAATGGACACACAAATGTAAGTCTTAGATAAACTTAATTGTGACATATAAGTTGACATTTTCAAGTTTCGGTATTAGAAAACTGTTATTCTCTCTATTTAGTTGCTAGTTTAACTGAAATAGAATAAAAAATTTATAAATAGTGGAGCTGTCGGTTGGTTTAATGAAATAAAATAAAAGCACGTATTTGTCTTGTTTCAGAAAATCATTGATATGTTAAAGGTTGATATTGAAGGATCCGAATGGGCAGTAATTCCTAATATGTTCAAAACAGGCATGCTCCACAATATCAAACAGCTCGCCATGGAAATACACACTTTCGGACGTAACACTTCTATTGAATTTTACAAACGTGCTTATCGGGCAATGGAAATGTTAGACAAGGCAGGTTTCAGACGCTATTACTCCGAGCCTAATGACCACTGTAGATATTTTTCACCGTTTGATACAGGAAGACGACCAGTTAAAAGATGGGGTTGCTATAACGTCTATTACATCAACATCAACTTTGTAAAATGATGTCGTTGAATACATAACTACATCCGTTTTATTCAATAATATGATTTCAGTTATTTTATCAATATTTATAACATAGGAACATCACAATTTAGACTCAAATGTCATTATTTCAAACATTAGTCTGAGATTTCTGATATGATGGCGATTTCAAATTGTGCAATCTGACTGACTTTCCAATTTGTGATAAAAGGCAATAAGATGCTCTGCGATGCTAATGTCCCCATTGAAATACTTGTAAGCTTGCTGCATTCGAATTTTAATTTGCAAAACTTTTTGTTAATTTGTTGTGCTTATCAAACACGCGAAATAAAATTTATACTACATATTTCGTAAGAATATTTTAGCTTTGGTTTATATTATCCAAAATTCGACAAGATTTCCAAGTACGACTAAATTTACTGTCTGTGAAATAACAAGCAGAATTGGTATTGTAGTTTATCGGGCGTGAATATGCATACAATGTTTATACAGAGATAAGATGAAAAATTGAATTGAGTTGTAACGTAATTGAAATTTGAGTTGAAAGATACACGCCAATTACCTACATTTAATTTTGAATTAATTTAATCTGATATATGTCAATCAAAAATACAGCTGGACTGATAAAACATGGGAATTGATGACGTCCTCATGCAACAGCTTGTCTCATTCACTTATATTGTCATGCATATACATATTGTCCTATCCAATCGTTCATATCGGATTGTGAATCAATTAAAATACTTCTAATGTGTCAAATAATGTAGATATATACGTACATTTCAAACACAATCACACTGCAAACAATTCCGATTTTTGAAGAGGGCAGTTATGACAATATTTACCGTAAACAATTTTGTATTGTTTGTTTCATCATATGTATTAGTATTGGATTTGGTTTGCTGGAGAGATGACACTTGCAAAGGTTATCAATGCAACTACTGTATTGGTAAGTTTCGCGGACACAATGCAGATTTAAGATATCATATTAAAAAAGTCTCACAGTGGGGTAACCGTTTCGATAACTTGAGTTTCCGAACATTTACTTATTTCTATCACTTCGTCAGTGGGTTTGGGGTCACTAAGACCTTTTACAAATGTGTCAATTCAAAAACAACTACCTCGCTTTTACGCCATTTTGGAAAATATTATGAATTTCACGTAAACTGTAGTCGTCGTAACGCCTACTCCACTGTGAGTCGGTACAATGAGAGCCGCGTGATCGGCCATCCTCCGAACACAGGCCTCCAGACCTCGTACCACGGCCGGATTGAAGCAGACGTCCGCATTGTCCGAGACTATCTGTATGAAGCTAATGAGAATTATTAACAGAAACGGAACTCTAGCCGGTATTTGTGGAGATGTGTGAGGGAACAATATATATGAAATCTGTTTCTTTGCACGTCCCCATTCTTACAGGTAGATAGATAACCAAAGCATATTTTTCAACGTTATCAACGTCTGACAAGGAATGGATACAATACCTTCTGGATAGCAGCACTCTGAGCGTCCAGATACGACGCTTAAAGCCACGTGTCGTATAGAATGATCCGCTGTTATAAGATGATATTGGCAACGTATTTCAATTTCCATGGACTTTAAGAAGTGACTTGCTAGAGATTTCCTTGCTAGTTGGCTGTTAAATAAACATTGACATCAACAGAACCACCCAAATTCCTTACTGATACTCGATGTGTATACAATACATTATGGACTGATATAATTAATATTCATATATTAAGTCTGTTTCAAGTAATCATCAAGTCACAAATGTAACCAATTAGTGACAGGGGCGTAGCCAGCTTTCAGTCAGGGGGATGTGATTGCTAAAATGTTTTCGGTTTTCAGTCAGGGGTGCGATTGTGGCATAAACGAGCCAAAAACATAAGATTATTTTGATTTTTCAAAATTTTATGAAACTTCCTTCAAAATTGAGCTAGACGCTTCAAATAATTGAGCATTTTAAAGCTCTTTCCTTCTTCTATCTCAGATTTCTATTTTTGGTTAGGGCACCCATCGCACCCCCGCCCCCCTCCCCTGGCTACGCCTACGACTATTTAGTTGGAACTTTTTGAACAAAAAATCTAAAACTACACGTACATTGTACAGTATATTGTAGTCTTTAAGCGGGAAATTTTACTTTGGCGTTCTTCTTAACGTTTTAATTGCGAGAAAGCTAATATTTTAGATTTTTCAACCTCATTTTTTATATTAATAGTGACTGAAAATCATTTGATACACTTGTCAGATAAAAAAAACTAATGTTTGCCATACAAGACATTTTGAGTACATTTTAAATGAGCCTTTGAATAAAAATATTGCTAATTTCTTTAATTTTGATTGTGAGTACATTTATGGTGAAAATCACCAATTGGAATTAGACGCAGAGAACAGAATTTGCAAAAATATTCGTCACATTTTCTTCTTTTGGGGTATTTTCCGATACCTAAACATCAAGCTCTTGCTAAACTTACAATCGCTGTACAAAAAAAACTTGCCAGCACGTTTCCACGTGCGCACTTCTCTTGAAATTCTCAGTTTCTCAAAGATGGATTATTCTGTACAGTCTATTCCTGAAAGAGAACTTAGATGCAGAAAATAATCATGATCAATGTGTGTTTTCTGAATAAGGTTTACGATGCTTTGTTTTTTCTTTGAAATAAAAAAAATTAAATAAAAAAAGTTTACGATGCTTCTCTAGCCAAGGTCATGAAATATTGCAATCGCTGCCTCACAGCTTCTTGCTTAGAAGGGTTAATAGTTATGTTGGAAAACGGATTTGGCTGGCCAGCTTCTCTTCAAAACTACCACTCTCGTCAGCGTCGGTATGCAGTTATGATTTGGGGCACGCCCAAATCAATATCTAATGATTTGAGCTTGCCTCCGTGAATACGAGCATAACTGCATACTGACCTGATTGTGATCTCGGTAGGTACGATCCTGATTTGTACTGGGTATCCGATAGTAGTGTACTGTCGGATCAGATGGCCTTGTCAAGAAATTAAAATTCCATATGAATGCAGCCAGCAGGGAGGGACTGGGAGTTCTGTAAAACCATGGGTTTTCAATTAGTGGTAAAACCAAATAATATCCCTCCTATGCAGGTTCTCACCTCCCACCTACACTCCATCCACAATTTAATTGAATAAACCGGATAAACATTGGATTTAGTGACACCTCATCAACGTTCCAATCTGACACCTAATTATCAAAAAGCCTTTCCACAATACTAGTGGCACTGGCAGCTCCACCACTGAATGATGTATAGGCTTACCTATATGCTTTTATCAGCTAATATAGCTTATAAACGGTCAATCATGGCTCAAAAGAGGCCACACTAAGAAAATAGCTTGTTTCAATGAATACGTTATTTGATTGTAACCACGTTGACCGATGACCGATACTCCCTCGTGGGTTTAACTCCTTTTGCAAAATGTTTTAACTTCGTGAATTATACAACGCCGTCATTTGAGATATGCCAAGTTTCCGGTTGCGAACATTTTTACATTTTTGAAAGAAAATTAAAGATGTTACGGAGGAAACCAACACGTATTGAAATGAAACTTGACGATCTAGAGGAATGGGAGAATGTAAAAAAGGAGAGAGAACAACTTAAAAAGCAAGAGGAAAGCAGTTTAGGTGAGAAATCCAGATTTGAAAGTTTTGTTACTCTATTATCGCCCACCTCGATATTTAACGGATGAAATTGAGTACCAGTTTTAAGTCTCCGCCAGTACATTGCTCGCCATAAGTCCATGACACCTGGATTTGCTGAATTGAGGATCCCATGTTAAAAAGAAGAGAATTTTATACAAAATGTAAAACATACAAAACTTGAGGGATGTGTAGATATCTAGTCTATCTAGACATTATTGGGAAGTATGAAGTCTCAATATTTGAGTCAAATCACCATGGTCTGGGAATGGTGATAGAAAATCAAGATGTCATTTATGACATGGACTTTGTTCAACGTTTCTTTCCAAACTTACTGGCAATTAAGTTACCTGTTTCATTTCCCTATTCTCGCCTAATTATCTCATCTTAGTGACTTGAAATTGCACAGCTACATTAACAAGAGTCTTATAGTATCCTATTACTCAAAATGTAACTGTAATTGTATCTATTAGCCTCATTTGACCATTTTTATAGACTGGTAAGATCCAGTCAGAGTTTTTGCAGTGGATGACATTTTCAGATTTATGTGTACATCAATCTATATGACGACCAATCAAATAGCACGATATGATCATGTGATCAATCACAAGCACACATTTTCCAAGAGTTAGCCAATGATGCCTTTTTATGAAGAGGTGATCATGTGCCCTTCTGCCAAAGCGCTGGCTGCTTGTTTCCAATCCTGGTAAAATTATATGGCAGTACCTTTCGAAAGAAATGTTGACTCAAGTCCGTGATTTATTATGGGAAGCACTGTAGGAATGAATAAAGTGAAAGTAATCTAATAGTAGTACACATAAAATAGACTTAAAAGACTTAGCTACTACTTTTCCATAAGCCTGAGAAGTACTACCTTTTTATGACCTGACTGCTGACTGACTTGCTAGCATTAAAAAAATAGGACTTAGCAAAAGAATTCCAAATCTTCCAAAAGCTAGTTAATATCAAATTAACTGAAAAACTCCCTGGTTTGCTTTATTTTGAGGACGAATGTCCAATTATATTAGTCACTTTAAACTATGTTTTCACAATTAGATGGCGTTGCTTATGCTTCATGATCGACAAACAAAGCTGATAGAGTCTCGTTATTTAGCTTGAGTCTTATTTTTTGATTTTAGTGATTCAGTCAAACCATGAAAAAGGTAGTACACTATTAGCAAGCCAATGATCTGATGATGATCCAATGGGGCGTGTTGCAAAAATACATATTCATTCTTTATAAACCTGCCTTGGACTATTTACACAGGGCCCTCTAATTTTTTTCATAATATTTTTGCACTTATGATTTGAATAAAAGTTCAAGTCAAAATCTTTTGATCACATACAAAACTTATAACCACCATTTTGTTTGTTTGGGTAAGGCTGCAATATTAGCCAAAGTTGGTGAAACTTAAATATATTGGACCATTTACTTAATATTAAAAGTAGAATATTTCAGTTCCTCTTTAATAGTTTAATGTTTTATCTTATTTTAGACAGCCCAGGGTCCAGCACAAAGCCAACAAAAACAAAACAAGAAATAATCCATGAGCGTATTGGATATAACCCACAACCAATTGTGCCGTCTTCCAGATTAGCATTACATTAGTGGCTTCATCTTTAATAAATAAACTGAACACACAAGTTTTACAAAATACATTTATTACAACTACAACCTGTAAAAATATAGTTAAGAATTTTCTAAGCATAATAGTAGGTTAGATTTAAGGTACTCTATAAGCTGGTCCACTTTACTTGCTACTAAGAACTCTGTATCATTACATTTCATAGAAAATTGATCAACTTGACCATCTAAACATGTTTCTGAAATATATTGGAAGGTGCTTCTCTTCTGAAAGTGGGATGGCTACAAAGGGGGTACATTGGATAAAAAGCATATATAATGGTGAAAGAAATATTTCACAGTATTCATATGGAGCCAACATTGACCATCATAGATGCGCACAAAGCAAAAGGAACTTTGAGTCAAAGTACAACTATAGTTCAATGTACGCCATGGGTACACTACATATGAATCCACATCGAAAGTATTCTAGCACAAATATAACCTCGCTTAGAGTAGATGCAAGACACAATACATGTGGATTACTGAAAAGGAACTTGTATCAATTTGGAGTTAACATCATAGGAACTCAGAGACTGTATTCAACCATGTTAAAACATAGTGTTTCATTGGATGAACTGCTAAGAGCCCACATAGACCAACTAAGTGCTGAGTATGAAGAGTTGAATAAGATGCTGTTGGAGTGTGGAAGTGATGATAGAGAATTGGCAGCTGCACAGGTATATGTAACAGATAGAAACATGTACTAAGTCTGTGATAGGGATGGGAATAGGGAGGTTACACAGGCAGGTATGCCAAGTACTCAATTAGCACCCATCATGGCTTTTTAGCACTAATTGAGTTTTCATATTAGTGAATACTGAATACTAGATGAGCATTTACATTCTAAAACATTTACAGACTAAAACATTCATTGCATGTTTTAGGACTAATAAATAAGTACTCATGTAGTACTAAATTAGCACCATGACAATTCCATGCTCATTATATGAGTACTCATTTTATACTAATTGAGTACTAGGCATAATCTCCCTGTGTCAGCCACATGTTTTTAAGAGAACTTGCACGTGAATATGTAATATTATGACCCTTCGAGGATTACATTCCCCTCAAAAACTATTCTCCATATACCTTTATGCTCACTCAGGCAAGTACTACATAGGGGAGAAAGAATCTGTACTCTTCTTGAATTTTACAGGTGTCAAAACGTCTTGCAGAGTTAGGACCTGTCATGTACAAAGTAGCTGAATATAATGCTGCATTGCAAGAAAGACAAGAATTAAAGAACATCCTTAAAAGTAAGAGCTTAATATGCAAAGCATGAACTATTCATCCCAGCACTCTCAATTCCCCCAAGTGCAGGCAGAGTCATAAACAGCTTATATATTAATTTACCATAAGGTATGACTGCATAAATAGCATTTATATTGCGTACTGCAGTGTAATATATTCATAGTGCATGAGGATCTTATTGCCAATGGAAAATTTTTATGATTTCAAGAAATTCATATGAGGCAAGACTATGCCCGACAGGCTACTTTCATATTTGATAACACTATATAGTTCTAAAGATCATGATTTGAATTGAAATCGTGTGATGCCTGGTTCACCTTTTGATATACAATGTATACTGCGTGCATAAATCTCATTTCAACAATTGGCAATGAATATGACATACAGGTCAGGATTTACATTGTAATTGTAGATGAGTTGGACAAGGAACTTATTGCAATGGTCAATGAGGAACTAGAAGACAATCAAACTAGAACTACAGAGCTGCAGGATAAGGTAAGAAAATGTAATGCTTGAAATAGACAGCAATAGAGAAATTATAAGGGTGGGTAAAATTTTTAAAAAATCTAAAAGATCCAGGATATTGCATCAAATAGTGAAAATTTTAATTTAGAATTTAAAACAGTTGTTACACATTTGTAACTACTAACCAATTGTCATAAATGATACGATTGACAATCTTGAAAGACAGGTAAAATTAATGTGGGCCATTGTGGAGTTCAGGAAACTAGTCATGCAAGACAATTGTAAAACATATATAAGACTATGCAAAAGTTGAAAAGGCAATCAATCCTGGACTCCTGTAGCTCAGTGATATAGCACTTTCCCAGGTACTGGTAGGTAGTGAGGGGTCGGGGTTCAATCTCTTCTGAGGTAGACTGACTGTTTCACATCATCCCTATAAGCACAGAATTTCACTCTTTGTTTGCATTATCTTCATTAAATTGAACCACTTATCTTGTTAATGTCTTCTTTTACCTTTATTTCCCAGGTGAAATTATATTCATAGAATTAATGCTGATATTTCAGTTGCTTCACCAGCTTGTACCCCGACTAGATGGAGATGAGGTCGATGAAGTCATACTTGAAGTGAGTGCTGGGGTCGGAGGTCAAGAGGCCATGCTGTTTACAGAAGAAATGTTTCGGCTTTATGAGGCCTATGCACAGAATTCAGGCTGGTTGTTTCAGAGCATTGGACAATCTACTTCTGATATAGGTATGTTTTATTCTGGATCTGTGCATTATACCATACTATAATACAGAATAGCATGGTACCAAAGTATTATCGATGAAGGAATAGTAAAGTTTCATAGGGAAAAATTAAAAAAGTACCTCCCAGTTTACTCTTTTGTATATCTGTATGATAAAAGGATACACCTTCAGATTTACTCAGCCCAGGCACTCAATTTATATAATATTTCTCTGTTAAGATAGGGAACAGATGAAAGGTACAATATTTATGTATCTGTTTCATTATAGGTGGAATGAAGAAGGCCTCCGCCTCTATCAGTGGCTCAGGGGTTTACAGAGAGATGAAGTATGAGTGTGGTGTGCACCGTGTTCAGAGAGTACCACGCACAGAAAAGGCTGGTAGAGTACACACTAGTACAATGACTGTAGCTATACTTCCCAGACCTACACAGGTACTAGTATTTACTATTATTTTGCATCTTGAATATATTCAGGCATTAAAATGGCACTGGTACCTTGAGGTTATTTATTACATATGCCACCAATCAATTAGGAATGCTATATGCTAAGATGAATGCTAGTAACAAAAGAGAATGCTGACTATTAGCTACATGTCATCACTGTCATGTGATGGTTCATTCTACTATATCTAACCCCTAGAAATGCATAAGATACTCTGTCTAATTGTATTTTTTTAGTATATTTTTGAAAGTACCTTATTAACATCTAACAGTCATCCGATGAACCATTAATAAGGAAAAGACAATAAAAACAAATGATATAATCATTACTTATAAGCCAAATTGGTAGCTCATGAACACCAAATGCAAGGTGTAGTAGAGTGTGGTTGAGACCAGATGAATGAAAAAATTAAGATTTAAAAAAGTGAAGCTCATTTGATAATACTGATATTTTGTATAACCTTTTGCTTTGTAGATTGATGTAGTTCTGAGGCCTCAAGATATCCACTTTGAGGCATTCAGGGCCAGTGGGGCTGGAGGTCAACATGTCAATACCACAAGCAGTGCAGTCAGGGTCAAACATATACCAACAGGTATATTTAATTGAGCGCAAAGAAATTGGTTGTCATTCAATATTTTGTATTTGACAATTTTTATCAAAAAGTATTTTATGAGTTAAAAGCCAGTCAATATTTAGTTGAGAGGTTTAGAGTACATTCCTTTCTCACTAACGAATGTCACTTGTCAAAAACTCGAAATCAATAAAAACGTTACTGTAACAATCAATTTACTGTAACCCTAACTGTCAATATGATACACAGTACACTGTAATTTTATGTGAAAAACAGGAAAAGATATCTTCACATGGCCCTTTATCTTAGAATGATTAAGCACTGTTTTAAGGGAGTTGTCTCCTATGTTAGCATTCTCTCCTATTTTTCAGGCACTGTTGTTGAGAGATCCACTGATAGGTCACAGATCGTCAACCGCAAGAGAGCCATGGAGGAGCTTGCCTCTAGGTATTGGATTTATGTATCACCTACCTTAAAGGCAGAATCAGATCTATATGAGTGACAAAATTACAAGCAACATGTACAATTGACCTACCAATCTATTCCTTACAATCTCAAATACAATATCTACAAAAAGATTCATGATATGTTTTAAATCGGTGAAGTTAATATGGATTCAAAGTGCAAAAATGGGTGAAAAATGTTTAAATTCTCCCAAATAATAAGAATGGTGACCATTCTTACAAAAAAATAATACATTTATTGTAAAAATCTTTAGTTTTCCTGAAATAAATTGTTCACTTCGGGGATTTTTAGAAAATAGACATGACAAGGAATGACATGAGCCAGAAATATTCTAAAATTGGGACAATTTTTTTGGCCTACTCGCTAGATCTGATTCTCTCTTTAACACCTTGCCTTATCCAGCCAAATCCGATTATGTTCTGTTTACAACTGAAGCATGGCATATTTTGTACCTCATTTGTTGATAGTCCATGCTCAAGGAAATGAATTGATACACAATATTCAACTATAAAGGGAATGCCTTTGCAGTCCAGCTTAAATGAATTCTTAGCATTTTAGAAATGTGATAAGTGGTGGGAAAATGATTGTTATTTAATGGTATATGACAATGAAGCACAGCCAAATCAAGTTTTGTCTATATCAATTGCATATCAATCCCAGTTGAACATCTACTAAGCCTGAAAGATACATATAATTAGGCTTCACTTCTTGTGTTTTAGGATCTATAGTGCTCAGCTTGAACGTGAGATGGCAGCACGTAAGTCACAGCGAAAACTTCAAGTTGGAACAGCTGGACGCTCCGAGAAAATTCGTACTTATAACATCCCTCAAGATAGGGTTACCGATCACAGAATTGGTGTCAGCCTTTATGACTTGAATGATTTTATGAATGGAGGGCGAGGTTTGGGTGAACTTATTGAGGCTTTGTTGAAGTTTGAATGGGAGGAATCAGTGACAGAGTTCCTGCAGAAACAAACCATTAAAAGTACTTGATGATAGGAGAAACTTGTAGAAAAACTCTTAAAGGACTTGTAAAAGAAACTCTTACTGAGTGTATTAAAATTAACTCTGAAAAGGACTTCAGTGAAAAATTCATCTATAAAAGCAACAATTCCTCAAGCAAACTTATTTCAATGTCATTTCTTTGTTAAATAACTTTGAAACTGATATGTTTAGAATAACAACAAAAATGGCCACCTTAGAATTTCCCAATAAAATCCAAAATCTTATGAGTTCTAGATTTTCAAACCAAGAAACATCCCTGGAATCTGTCAAGAGGTTTGTGTGTCAATTTCCAGACAAAAAAAGTTAGAAGGCAAACTAACAATACTTAATCATACCTTTTAGGTACATTAAAAAACAATACCTGTCATCACCTAATATTCTTTATTAATCACAGTGTTCTTTATTTTGTTTCATACAAAATTACATGTATATATGTATTGATAAATCAGTGAATGGTCCCATTTATGTACAATTATACATACACTGCCCTCTTCTGAATTCTGGAGAGATATAAAACTATTTAATAAATAAACTACAGTACTTAAATTATTATTATGTTGCATGCTATTATGGACTGAAAAATATCATTAAATAAGCAATATAAAGGAAGTTGGACGGATTTTTATTGAGCATACATTTATCATTAATCCATTCACACTTGAATACGAGTACACAGAACAATGTTAAAATAATACAAAATCTATGGCAAGGACCATAGTCACAGTTTCACTTTCATACATCTCACATTCTGGCCGATCTGAATACAATATATGCTATAATTTACAACTTACAGATGTATGGTAAATCTAAGAAAAACTGTAATAAAACGAAAACATTGACCTTTTGCAAAAATATATTGAAATATGAAACGTTCTGTCTTTTCTTGAATTAGGTGAAAAAATTATGACTCCAAGGAGGAAAGTTAGAGCTGGTCAAAGTTACTAAAATACCTAAATTGTCAGTTTTTACCTGAAACCCCTAACCATTGCCGTAATTCTCAATAGCCTTACTGTTAAAGCACATGACTCAATGAATTATATTGTGATTGCATGCACCCATTTCTGGTATGCCAGTTTCAAAGAATACACAGACGTCGGACTTGTATATTAAATCCACCTACAATTCATTTAATCCTGAGTTTATATCCTGTAATAAATACCAATAAAGATGGGTGGAATCATATTGTTTAAATTTTTCTTCAGTTTCTGATATGACTATCAGCTAGTAAAATGTATTCATATATGATAAGCAAGCATGAAATGTACATTCTTTTAAATTGTATGTCCTGAACAAGCATAATTTTTTGACACCCTGGTTTTGCTTTGATATACAAGACAGAAAGTTATGATGAGATCAGAATGTGAAATCAAGAATATTTAAAAGAAAGATAAATGTAAATAATGAAACTATTAGCCTTCAAAGTAATATCAAATCCTATGAAAATGTGGATTATTGAAAACTGTCCCTAGCTAAATACCAGGAATTCATGTGAAGAATTAGCCTTATGGCATGTATGAGTACATGTATTAGAAAAAAATGTTTCCATAATCCATTTCGGTCAATTTAGAGGTAACCTTCTGTTCAGTTTCTGTTTCTCCAAATTTATTTTTCCAGCCTGATTCAGTGGGGCATACGACTAGCTTTAATATAACACACAGTTCATGCTTTTTCCTTCACAATGTTATGTTAGATTTTTGGCATGTTATGCATGTTAAATGTTGACTTTGAGCTGTTCATAGATCTTCTTAACATCGTTTCCACTCAGTTCTGAATTTTAATCAGCCATTGACTCCCCAAATGACAATGACACAAAAATGTCATAATTTCAAAAAGTAAATCTCAGATCACAAAAGTTGCCCACTTTTCAAAAGCATTTGTTTTGAACAAGATATCTCGTTGGCAAACAATGATGAGATCCTGTTGAGATATTTTGTCCAAAAACTACTAAGAGCTAAGCTTTAAAGGGTTATCAAATCTATTTTTCAAAACCCTCATATCAACATTGTTGAGAGGATTTGGAATGTGCCAATATAATCCCCTACCATCCTGTATATTTGGAGATCATTTCTAATGTTATCGTAAGTTCACATTTGTTGATAAAGATGTCACTTTGGCACTATATGTCTGGATGGTAGTGTTGCAACTTGTGGAAGCTGTCGCCTCATTCTACTGCCCCCTATTGGAGGAATTGGAGCAAGTTTTACGGCAGCCCTAGCTGTATTATGACGCATGGTTGGGTCAAGGCCACTTCGCTCAGGGCTATTTATCAATGTCCGTATCACTGGTCTTGATTTATCAATGACTTTATTATGGGTTTTCTCGGCTGAATCAAACCTGCAAGTTTAGAATTATGGATAAGTTATTACGATAAACAAATCAACAAAGTATTTTTATCGCATATGTATAATAATATAATTATATCGCCCAGAAAACGAAGGGTAATGGGTTCATTGTTCAATTGCTACTAGGGTGACGTTAGCCTGACAAATTTACTAACCTAAATTTACTATTCCTAGCAAATGCTGCTGGTCCTGAAATGGGACGCCCCTGGTCATCAAACTGTGCCGGACCCTGGTTCAGATCTAATCCCCCTCCTCTAAGATTACTATCACTTTGTGATTTAGAGCCAGACAAATCATTTTCTTCTATTTCAAAAGATTCATCACTTTGCATTCGAGACTTTCTCAACATTTTAATGTCCTTTTCTTTTTCAATAGATTTGACTCGCATCCTCCTACTACTGATATGCTTTGGTTTTGTTCCTGAAATGCAACAAAATACAGCAAAATCAAAAGATGTCACTATGAAGTGTACTCCATTATATTTTTTTCATGAAGTTAAATTTAACTTCATGAAAAAAATCTAATGGAGTGAATCTTTAAGATTCAAAATTCTGATTTCCACAATTTCCACAATGGATTTTAAACTGTGCACAGCTATTTTGAAAACCTACAGTAGGCGCTGTACCATCAATGGTATGGAGATCACTACATTGTGTACAGTAGAAATATGGTATGAAAGCATTTTCAACACATGACTTTATCCTTTGATATTTTAGGCCATTAAAACACTACATCTTGGTTGTACATATATAGAATGTAAAGCATGCATTTGCAAGCTGTTTTTAAAAACAATGAGGTATTGAATATTGATGACAGCTGTGGGCTTACTGAAAGACTTCCAGAAAACACAAGCACAAACCTGGGGGTGTTGGCGCGTGTGGAGAGTGTTGGGGACTGCTATGCAGTGGGGAATGCTGTGGACTCTGATGCAACAAAGATGCTGGAACATCACTTCTATACTCTGTCATATCAACCCCAGATTCTGTTGAGATTCTACTAGGTGTCATATCATGCAAACTTGTACTTGTTTGTCTCAAGGGTTGAGTGTCCATCGAACTGCTGAAACCTGATTCTTGTGACGTTCTACTTGACGCAAGATCATTCTGCTCTGTGATTGGTTCATTTTCATTATCTGATAGTATTTCCTCATCTTGGTCTTCATCTGATAATGATACAGCGTCATCATAGTCTATTTTTAATACTTGTGGTGCACGTTCGGATTCTATTTTTTCCTTTCTTTGTAGATTCTCTAACTTCCATGCTTTCAACTCTGAGAGGATGTCATCTGCAGTTTCTTCATCAAGTGGTTCATCATAAGTGTGCTCTGCTTTATGCTGGAACTGAAAAACAAAAAATATTATTTTAGCAATTTTATTCATCAACCAACTTACATCTATGTTCTTTCAAATTTTCAGAGAGAAAATGAAAGCTACATATTGTACAGTTCAGTTGAGATAAACTTTATTTTAAAGTTTTTCAGAATGTATGAACAATACATTCACTGAACAAAAAACACAGCATTGTCACATTGGTGATGATACAAAGGTACTACAGTGGATAACAAAAAGTGAAAACCATGTTTGGGGCATCAATCTTAGAAATTAATTTTTTGCACTTTTCTACCACATTTTATGTTTCTAATAGGTTCTTTTATCTTAGTTGAAAATTAACTTGACATATAGACAAAAATGATTCAGCCACCCATACCCCCCACCAGCATGATTTAACAAGATATAAAGTCAACTGAGTTGCCTGGTTCTATACTGCATATGTGCAGATGGTAAATTCTGTGGAAACAAATGCCAAATACGTGTTCAAGTAATGAGATAAATGGCTGTTACACGGCAAAAGGTAATAAATAAATTACCCAAGACAGAGAGGTGACTGGTGAACTGCAATGTAACGAAAATGAAGAGAAATAATAATGAGATAACTCACAAGGCTCTGTGGATAAAGTTTAGGCTTGTCAGTGTCTTTGGGTGGTAACACCTTGGTAGGGTTAGTCCGTGTACGTAAGGCTTTAGAGGGGGGTCCACAAACCACAGATCCTTTAGTGAGATCACTAGCATCATCCCCAGTGGATTGAACTGAATCAGTAGACGTTGGCCTAGCAGTTGTGGGCCTCATGCCTGTCCCTGGTCTTCTCATGGCTGAGGTAGGGCGTAGCACTGACCCAGGTCTGTACCCACTTGTTGGACGTAATGAAGTCACGGGTCTTGCTGGTACTGCCACCTGGTCTACACTGTCAGAACTACCCAGTGGCACAGACCTGGAAAAAACAATATATTAATGTTTTGTTGTTTTCAAGCAACTTATCAAAATCACACTGGATCAGTTGCGATAATAATAACATTGAATTGTTGTATTAACACTAATTCCTTACCCATCTTGCATAAGTTCTTCCAAAAGTTTCCAGTCAGCATCAAAAACTGACGCATCCTTACGATGCTGTGATGTCACTTCCTCTAGGGGTTCATCATCTAGAAGGGTAAGATGTGGCACTGACTTCTTTACGGCCACACGGTAATCATACTCCTCCTGCAATAGGAAAAAATGATAATCTTGAAATTATTATCTTGATAAATATACTACAGGGTGTCAAATAAGTCCCGTCCCCCCCTCTACAGCCAAGACCAAGTTATATTGTACCAAGTGTGATATATCATTGGAAAGGTCTTCCAAAGTTACGTTGATTGGCATATATCTGACACATGTCAATCAATCTCACAAATTTTTACATTATATCAATTGAGGTGACCATAGGCCTAGAAACATGGCAATTCGGCGTATTTGGCAGGATTTTAAGAATCGGGTAGAAGAAAAGTCAAAGGACCTAAAGATGACTACATATGTATATGGCAATGAATTCAACCAATTTCTGGATAGGGTTAGATGTGTAGAAAATAGAGGTGCATGGAAAAATGGTGAAAACCTTTTTGTTTCAAGTTGAATGTGTAAAAGGTTAACTTTTTGACGTATTTCTGAGGTCATATCCTTCTCATTTTGATGCAATGAAAGTTAAGGAGGGTACAGTAACTATAAAGGACATCATGAAAATATAGGTGAATTTCATCCAGAATACTTGACAGTTGGTGAGTTAACATAACTTTGGATGATCTTTCCAATGGTATATCACACTAGGTACCATCTATTAAGGTTTTAGCTGTAGCAGGGGGGACGGGACTTATTTGACACCCTGTATATCTAGTATATTTTATTTCATTCACATAAAAAGATAAAAATGTAATAACTGGTGTTTACACATTTAGTTTTGTAAGAAAAGAGATATTACACAGAGGGAAAATTGTAATTTACAAAAATATAATTTGCCATAAATAGATTTAAAAACTCTATTCTTATCAACTATACATATAAAATAATGAGCTCTATAAACATGATAAAGTGACATGACAGTTATTTTAATGAATAAATTTTATGAAAATGACATATTATTGATGTGACATACCGAGGTGACATCGGGTTTTGGTGTGACACATATTGGATTTCCCTCTAATGTCAAGTTGGAGAGACTGCTACACAAAGCTAGGAATTCTACCTGGCAAATATCTTCTATGTTGTTCCTGGAAAATAATGAAATTGTTATGGTACACTCTCTGATACCTTAATTTAACATTTCAGTAGTATAAAGAGAAGTATCTTCCCACAATTGGTGGTTTGTGCGCAAGTGGGTGCTGCGACCATTTTGAAAATAGGCATGTTCCATATACTTGTAAAATCATGAAAAAGGGTATAAACATGCAAAATGTCACCACCTGCCATTTGTTACAGAACACAGACCACCATCCCAAAAAAAGTTGAAGACTATAACAATTGGGAATTGACATGTAAGACCAACAGAGCTTAGAGTTTGCATTCACTTGAAAAGAAACCTTAATGGGAAGAACTAAGGAGTGGTTATATGATACAGTTGGCAGCTCTTTAAAATTATAATCCTAATGGAGAAATGCTTACCCTTCTAAGTCAATAATTTGTACATTTTCCAGCATGCTACAAGGACTAATGTCGGAGATCTCATTATAGGCAAGGTAAAGTTCCCGTAGATTAGTCATGCTAAATATGCCATCTATATTCTCCAGGCAACAACGGGCCATCCATAACACCTTTAGGCTGGTAAGTGATGATCCAAGGTCCCTGAAAAAATCATCATGAAAAAAATCGTATAACATGTACTAAGAAATGCCAGAGTTAACCCTGAAAACACAAGGACTGATTCTGAAAATACATTTAGCAAGGAACTGAAAGAAAGAATGATATGAGAAGGAAATTTTATGCTGATTGAGTAAGAGTTTAATACCTGACAGATGTAATATTGCTATTGGATAATTTCAGCTGGGATAGGTTTGGTAACATAGCGCCAAAGTTGCCGAGACTCGTATCTGTCGTGTCGACTTTCATCTCAAGAAAATGCACTTCATCAAGATCTTCTACACCTGTTAATGCCCTCTGAAATTAATCAAATAAATAAACCATGAAACAATTTGCTGGGTTCAAGCATGGGCTTTCAATTAGAAACTATTAGTTGAAAATTGAAAATTAGTTGAAAGCCCATGATTCAAGTAAATCACTAATAGAGAAATTTCTATATAGCTTTGAAATCTTGCTAACACTTGTTTTTTCTCCATTGATGCAATGTTAAAATTCTTTAAAACCTTGGCTTATTTGTTGGGCAACCAAAATGTTCATGATTAATCACAATATGTATGTTAATATTAGGGTCATCCTATCTTATCCTATTCACGTTTTAGACAGTTTCACCCAACACTTTTTGATAAATCATGAAATTGAGTGACCATTGCAAGACATTGAAACCAATGGCAGTCTGGATCAACCAAAACAAATAAAAGTTAGTAGAGACATCTATTTATTCATCTTTATTCAACCATATCGTAGCCAACTCCCTTATTATTGAAACAGATAAGTTTAAGGACATGATAGGGACAAAAGAAGACTTCATGAAAAAGACAAGATGCTAAATGAAGCATCTCTAAAGTTAAGGTTGGGCTAGAAACATTTTCAGTGTAATACGATTATAAAGGACGATTCTCGGTTTGGAGAACGAAATTCATCAATCTAAATGAGCATTATCCCTGTTTCAGACAAATTTGATTTTTTTACATAATATAGATTTGAATGTCTTCTTTTGAATAGTCATAATTTAATTTGGGTAATATTTATAGATTTTTCGCAAAAAAATATTAGCGCAGTACACTATTGAACTTCTTTCCCCAAATCGAGACTTGTATTTTATTGAATCGGTCTAATTGAGCATTATCCCTGCTTCAGACCAATTTGTTATTTTTACATCTTGTAGATTTAAATGTTCTCTTTTGAATATTCAAAGTTTAATTTGGGTAATATTTCTATATTTTTCATGAAAAAAATTATTAGCCCAGGAGACTATTCTCCAAACCGAGAATCGTCCTTTCATTTATTTTTGCTTCATCTGCTTTAAGTGTACTTAATCAAACTGGGAGAGTTGTAACAATCATGGCTAGTGAACGGGTCATAGCTGATTTCCTACCAGTTTCCTAGGTGATAGATATTCCTCTAGTAATAAGTCTGTTTCCTCCATCAACATTGGCTCTGGATTTATCCTGGGATCTTCAAACTCTGTGATCTGCACTCCTCTAGCCAATGCACTACCTGGAAATATATGCAATGTTTAGAATAGGAGTATAGTAAAACCTGTGTATATTGAACACATATGGAGCCATAAAAAGTGTTCACTCTAGGTATGCAGGCTGTAGCCAGGGGGGGGGGGTTCCCAGGGTTCGGACGAACCCCCCCCCCCCTTGGCCAAAAATTCTTTCAAAATCATGCAGTTTTTCACCATTTTGAGCACTTTTCAAGTGATTTTAGCCATATTTGGGGCATAATTGTCAAATGTGAACCCCCCTGGAAATTTTTGAAAATTGAACCCCCCCTTGGCAAATCCTGGCTACGGGCCTGGTATGTATTCTTTACAGAGAGGAAATTTTATACAGGAGTCAATGTAAAATGTGTCTTGAAGTGGTGTTAACTAAGTACAGTAGAAAGATGTGTTCACTAAGACAGTTTTTCCTGAACTTGTAAATACAAAAAAAAAGTTTAAAAAAAATCAACTCTATATACATTTTTGCAATGTTTAGAATGGGAGTATGTGTGAATGCATATGCGATGTTTAGAATAAGAGTACACATACAAGTAATTTAGTAAGAATTAGCAACTGTCAACATATATTAATATGCAATGTTTACAATAGCATAGACACATATAAATAAATGCAATGTTTACAATAAGATCACCTAAATATATATGGAATGTTTCGAATAGAAACACTTGAATGTAAATATATATGCAATGTTTAGAATTAGAACAGCATGTAAATCTTTAGAATAGTACATCTGCAAAGTAAACCATAATATTTTTGTTCCACCCTGGCTCTTGCTTGATAAAGCCAGACAGGACATTACAACTTTCATTTCTATAATCATATCCCTTGTAAATTGTAGCCAAGATGTTTTAAAAATTGAATTTCTCTGAAAAGCTATGTAAGGCTAAAGTCTGAAAACCTTATTCACAACTCATTTAATAAACCCTAGTCATGAGCTGTATAAGTTGTATTTATTACCTGGCCTTGAAGTGTTTGGTCTGAGAAGCGATGTGAAGGGACGTTCAGTTTTGATTCTCTCCATGGCAATTGGATCTGATGATAACCCCTTACCAGGGGACCCAGGCTCCCCCATCATAGATACACCTGATGCTTGGCTCATCTCATTTCCTTCAAATCTGAATCAGAAAAACTGATACTTTAACATTAGCATGTTACAAAGAAAGTTTTGAATATGCATTCATTAATATTTTATATAAAGAATTGCAAATGATTTTGTTGGTTAATCTGATTTTTGTCTTGTTTGGCTTGTTTGGAGGCTGTAAACTGGATAGAAATATTTGTACATCTCTGAGGATATCCAGGAACCTTTGATAAGGAATAATAGAATTGTTTGTCTTTATTGTTTTTGTCCAGAATTGCAAATGATTTTGTTGGTTAATCTGATTTTTGTCTTGTTTGGCTTGTTTGGAGGCTGTAAACTGGATAGAAATATTTGTACATCTCTGAGGATATCCAGGTACCTTTGATAAGGAATAATAGAATTGTTTGTCTTTATTGTTTTTGTCCAGAATTGCAAATGATTTTGTTGGTTAATCTGATTTTTGTCTTGTTTGGAGGCTGTAAACTGGATAGAAATATTTGTACATCTCTGAGGATATCCAGGAACCTTTGATAAGGAATAATAGAATTGTTTGTCTTTATTGGTTTTGTCCAGTATGGCTTTGTATAAAAAACCTCCTACCTCACAACCACCTACCCATGTATGTGGGACATGATACAGTCTTTGAAGGGTTCAATTTTTAAAGATTATCATATCTTAGTTCATGTTAATTATAGATGAATTAATGCACCCATATGACTTTATCTATGAATCTGTCAACTGTCTAGTCATAAAATAAAGCCGGCATTGCAAAAATGTTAAGGAATTCTGGGAGATACAAGTGACAAAATATTTGGGGAGAGATCAAACGACTTTGACATATTCTTTACCCTACCTATTTTCTGTAGGGTTCATATATCCTGGAGGTATAACTTAGCCCATTAATCTACTACACAGGCACGGGAAGAAGATTTAAATCCTCCCCCCCAAATCAGTGTGTAACGTATGTGGAATTCATACATTACACAGTGAGTACAGGGGGGTTAAATCTTCTTCCTCAAGTTCCTGGGCCTGTGATCCTATATATTTAGAGACTACATTTCGATGTGAATTTGTGAAAAATCAAGGACCTAGACACAATTGATAAAACATTGGCTAAACTTTAACTTATGCCTGCACAGGAACTTGTAGCACTATGATATGAGACGCTTATGATGCTTACTTCCTGCAAAAGCTATGTGGATTTTGATATAATAGCTTTCCCATGGCGCACTTGGACAGCTAAATAAAAGTGACCTTTAAAACATGAATAATGAGATCTGCGGCTTACTTTTGGTCTCTAACTGTGTCTTACATCAGTATCATCAATCCAATGCAAGTATTGGAGCGCTGAAATACTTCTTTTTCGATCAAGACTTGTAAATTGTTCATCGAGTGAATGTTTTTTCGACCCATTCCCAATATGGCAGTTTGCTAGGAGCGAGATACGCAACGAACAAAATGAATTTTGAGAATGAGTTAGGTTTGGACAACCTCCGGAGATTTATGAAAATGTCCGAACAGAAAACGCCATATTAGAATTTGGCAGAAAAAACATTCACTCGACTAACAATTGAAAAGGATTGATTGAAAAGGAAGTACTTCAGCGCTCCAATACTTGCACGGAAGGATGATAATGATGTATGACATAGTTAGAGAACAAAAGGAAGCCCCGGATCAATTTAATTTGTGTTTCAAAGGTCACTATTATTCAGCTGTCCATTTCTCCATTGGAGAGCCATAAGTTTCAAAATCTAGCATGGCTCTCGAAGTGAGTATTATGATGACAGATCTGAGTCAATATATCTATCTATAGATAGAAATATTGACTCAGATCTGGCATCTCTGCTTATGCCAGATCTGAGTCAATATATATATATCTATAGATAGAAATATTGACTCAGATCTGGCATAAGCATCTCATATCATAGTGTCACAAGTTTCTGTGATGCCTAGTCTAGGCTCTATCACTCACGGTCCTCTGCCAGATTACCTCTTCTTCAGTGGTGTAAAAGCTCAATACATATACTCATGGACAAGACACGAGATCTTCGGAAAATTTATTTTTCCTTGATTTTGGAGTCCGTTTATCAATAAATATCACATGTCATACCTCAAACGATGCGTACTGTTTTTAGCTTCAACTCAAATCACTAAAGCCAGACATCCTAGAAAGCGTCTGCTGATAAAAGCATAAAATAAGTGAGCGTATATTTAATGGAGTGCTTCTGCTATTTCTGTTGTTCAAATGTTTATTCCCGAAGTCAAATGCCTTTTCTGAGAATGTGACACCACTCCAGATGATGTCACATCAGAGATTACCGAGAAGTCCCATGACGTTTCTTTAAACTCCTGGAGAAACAATAACAACAGTTCGTTAGGCTACGCGATCCTTTACTATCCAGTGGCGTAACCAGGATTTTGATAGCAGGTACGCGAGGCCGAAGGCAGAGCAAAACTAGGGGATCCGGGGACATCCACCTCGGAAATTTTTTGATTTTAGACCTTAAATGGTGCGTTCTGAGTGATATCAGACTGTGTAATTGGGAACTTCTACATCATTTAGGATACGCAACTGCGTACCCTCGCGTATGCCTGGTTACGCATCTGCTATCATTTGCTGTTTGTTGCGATGTGACATAATTTGAGAGACAAACAACATCCGACACTGCCGGAAATTACCGAAGCACTCCATTATCTTTACGCTCTGAAAATTTGAAATAAATATCCCGGGAAAATTCGAATTACAGTGTCAATAATGGATATCATGCAACCATTCAAACTAATACATAAAGAAGAGATAACAGGGTAAATATTACTCACTTCGAGAGCCATGTTAGATTTTGAAACTTATGGCTCTCAAACGGAGAAGTGAACAGCTGATCAATAGTGACCTTTGAAATTGAATTAAGTCGATCCGCGGCTTACTTTTGGTCTCTAACTGTGTCTTACATCAGTATCATCAATCCGTGTAAGTATTGGAGCGCTGGAGTACTTCTTTTTCGATCAAGACTTGTAAATTGTTCATAGAGTTAAAGTTTTACAGACCTATTTCCAATATGGCGGTTTGCTAGGTGCGAGATACGCAACGAACGAAATGAATTTTGAGAATTAGTTAGGTTCGGACAACCTCCGGAGATTTACGAAAATGTCCGAGCAGAAACCGCCATATTGGAATTTGGCAGTAAAACGATTCACTCGATAACAATTACAAGTCTTGATCGAAAAAGAAGTACTCCAGCGCTCCAATACTTACACGGATTGATGATACTGATGTAAGACACAGTTAGAGACCAAAAGTAAGCCGCGGATCGACTTAATTCGATTTCAAAGGTCACGATCATTGAGCTGTCCAAATGCTCCGTGGGAAAGCTATTATATCAAAATCCAAATAGCTTTCGCAGGAAGTAAGGTAAATATTGATCAATCAACGTCTGTCAGATGGAAAAATTAAAGGTCATACTTTTGGGTGGTCATTTTTTGATGTGTCATTTTTGGCTCGTGTCTTATCTTCCCATTTATCCTTTGAGCCTACAACAAATAGAGACTGGGTCTGGCTCCGGATCTGTGCTATCATTGTTCAGTTTTCAGTCAAAAAAATGCAGAAAAATTAAATTTAAATTTTAAATTCGAAACACGACGTCAACAGAAAGAGAGAGATGCTGTTTCAGTAGTGTTCGATGCAAACGGTAAAAATGAGCCAAATGAATCGATACATACCGTGTATTTCTGAATCAAAGCTGAGATTCATCGCTTAATTTAGAAGAAATTGTCGGATAGCAACGGACGCAACATCAGCCATTGAATTTCTTTCTCGTCCAATCAAAATGGGAGCCCGAGCGTAACTGTTCCTAAGATTTTTCTTACTTCCGGTTGTGAACTTTTGGGCATTTTTACTAGATTCGTTAACCTATCGTTTATCGTTAATCCTGCAGATAGAACCAGAGGCTCAATCATCGTGAGTATTCTTTTGTAGTTTTCAAAAACCATACGTAGTCCAAATTATACGTGAGATATGCATGCATAACAGATTTCAATTCAATCCATTGATTGATTTCATTTCCAAGTTCAGATTGAATTTGAAATTCATGAGATTGAGATTTGGAAAGAGATCGTGCTCCTCTTCAGGTGCTCTTCGTCAGTTAGAAAATGATTTTTGAAATGTTTAAATATTCGAGACCCTTTCTGTTGCAAGACTTATGCCTAGCACAACCGTCACCATGTTATTAAGAGTTTTTAGTTTCACAAGGATCCTGCCATGACCGTGGTAGTGTTATCATGAAAGCCTGGTATAACCGTGACAATGTTATATTATATTGCAAGGCCTGTCATGACCGTGGTAATTTTAAAGCCTGATATGACCGTGAGAATTGTTGCAAGGCCTGCCATGAACGTGGTATTGTTAAAGCCTGATACAGTGTTAGTTCAACGTCATTAAACTCAATAACGGCGTCCTTTATTATTAGGAATTTTCTTGGGGCCATTATTGAGTCTAACCTCCTTACTATTCTTTCCTTTGATGCAAGTTCTGAATCCATCGAAACCATTTTTCCGCGATAACGTGCAACTGATACTTGACAATAATATAAAAACACATAACATTATATATGTCAAGATTTAGGGACAAAAATTTATGTCATTTTAAAGTAAAGCTTTTTTTCTTTACAATGACGAGTTGAGAAATTTAAAAACATCCCACTTACTGAACTTTTAAACTTTTAAGGCATGTATTTTCAAAAAGCTTTACATTGGCGATATTCCATTACATTCTTGGACTTTGATTATTTTACGATTGAAAGTTGTGAACTTTTATATCAGGCATTTCAAATAGCTTTACATTGGACATATTCCTTTACATTCTTGGACTTACAATATTTTACGATCTGAAGAGGTGAACTTTTACAGCATGCATTTTCAAAAAGCTTTACATTGGCCATATTCCTTTACATTCTTGGACTTAGAATATTTCACGAAGCAAAGTTGTGAACTTTTTATGAAGGCATTTTCAAAAAGCTTTACATTGGCGAAATTCCATTACATTCTTGGACTTAGATTATTTTGCGATTGAAAGTTGTGAACTTTTATAGCATGCATTTTCAAAAAGCTTTACAATGGCCATTTTCCTTTACATTCTTGGACTTAGAATATTTTACGATCTATAAAAGTGAAATTTTATGGCATGCATTTTCAAAAAGCTTTACATTGGCCATTTTCCATTACATTTTTGGACTTAAATTATTTTACGATGTACATGTATAGAAGTGAAATTTTATGGCATGCATTTTCAAAAAGCTTTACATTGGCCATTTTCCTTTACATTCTTGGACTTAAAATATTTCGAGAAGCAAAGTTGTGAACTTTTTATGCAGGCATTTTCAAAAAGCTTTACATTGGCGAAATTCCATTACATTCTTGGACTTAGATTATTTTGCGATTGAAAGTTGTGAACTTTTATAGCATGCATTTTCAAAAAGCTATACAATGGCCATTTTCCTTTACATTCTTGGACTTGGATTATTTTACGATCTATAAGACTATAAAGTGAAATTTATGGCATGTATTTTCAAAAAGCTTTACATTGGCCATATTCCTTTACATTCTTGGACTTAGATTATTTTACGATATATACATGTACATGATAACTCTTAAGGCATGTATTTTCAAAAAGCTTTACATTGGCCATTTTCCTTTACATTCTTGGACTTATATTATTTCACGAAACAAAGTCATGAACTTTTTATGCAGGCATTTTCAAAAAGCTTTACATTGGCGAAATTCCAATACATTCTTGGACTTAGATTATTTTGCGATTGAAAGTTGTGAACTTTTAAACATGCATTTTCAAAAAGCTTTACATTGGCCATTTTCCTTTACATTCTTGGACTTAGAATATTTTGCGATTGAAAGTTGTGAACTTTTATAGCATGCATTTTCAAAAACCTTTACATTGGCGATTTTCCTTTACATTCTTGGACTTAGATTATTTTACGATATTTACTTGATAACTTTCAAGGCATGTATTTTCAAAAAGCTTTACATTGGCCATATTCCTTTACATTCCTGGACTTAGAATATTTCACAAAGCAAAGTTGTGAACTTTTTATGCAGGCATTTTCAAAAAGCTTTACATTGGCGAAATTCCATTACATTCTTGGACTTAGATTATTTTGCTATTGAAAGTTGTGAACTTTTATAGCATGCATTTTCAAAAAGCTTTACAATGGCCATTTTCCTTTACATTCTTGGACTTAAATTATTTTACGATCTATAGAAGTGAAATTTTATGGCATGCATTTTCAAAAAAGCTTTACATTGGCCATTTTCCTTTACATTCATTGACTTAGATTATTTTACGATATACATGTATAGAAGTGAAATTTTATGGCATGCATTTTCAAAAAAGCTTTACATTGGCCATTTTCCTTTACATTCTTGGACTTAGATTATTTTGCGATTGAAAGTTGTGAACTTTTATAGTATGCATTTTCAAAAAGCTTTACATTGGCCATATTCCTTTACATTCTTGGACTTAGATTATTTTACGATATATACTTGATAACTTTCAAGGCATGTATTTTCAAAAAGCTTTACATTGGCCATATTCCTTTACATTCTTGGACTTAGAATATTTCACGAAACAAAGTCATGAACTTTTTATGCAGGCATTTTCAAAAAGCTTTACATTGGCCACATTCCTTACATAGATTATTTTACGATCTATAGAAGTAAAATTTATGGCATGTATTTTCAAAAAGCTTTACATTGGCCATATTCCTTTACATTCTTGGACTTAGATTATTTTACGATATATACATGTACATGATAACTCTTAAGGCATGTATTTTCAAAAAGCTTTACATTGGCCATTTTCCTTTACATTCTTGGACTTAGAATATTTCACGAAACAAAGTCATGAACTTTTTATGCAGGCATTTTCAAAAAGCTTTACATTGGCGAAATTCCATTACATTCTTGGACTTAGATTATTTTGCGATTGAAAGTTGTGAACTTTTAAACATGCATTTTCAAAAAGCTTTACATTGGCCATTTTCCTTTACATTCTTGGACTTAGAATATTTTGCGATTGAAAGTTGTGAACTTTTATAGCATGCATTTTCAAAAACCTTTACATTGGCGATTTTCCTTTACATTCTTGGACTTAGATTATTTTACGATATTTACTTGATAACTTTCAAGGCATGTATTTTCAAAAAGCTTTACATTGGCCATATTCCTTTACATTCCTGGACTTAGAATATTTCACAAAGCAAAGTTGTGAACTTTTTATGCAGGCATTTTCAAAAAGCTTTACATTGGCGAAATTCCATTACATTCTTGGACTTAGATTATTTTGCTATTGAAAGTTGTGAACTTTTATAGCATGCATTTTCAAAAAGCTTTACAATGGCCATTTTCCTTTACATTCTTGGACTTAAATTATTTTACGATCTATAGAAGTGAAATTTTATGGCATGCATTTTCAAAAAAGCTTTACATTGGCCATTTTCCTTTACATTCATTGACTTAGATTATTTTACGATATACATGTATAGAAGTGAAATTTTATGGCATGCATTTTCAAAAAAGCTTTACATTGGCCATTTTCCTTTACATTCTTGGACTTAGATTATTTTGCGATTGAAAGTTGTGAACTTTTATAGTATGCATTTTCAAAAAGCTTTACATTGGCCATATTCCTTTACATTCTTGGACTTAGATTATTTTACGATATATACTTGATAACTTTCAAGGCATGTATTTTCAAAAAGCTTTACATTGGCCATATTCCTTTACATTCTTGGACTTAGAATATTTCACGAAACAAAGTCATGAACTTTTTATGCAGGCATTTTCAAAAAGCTTTACATTGGCCACATTCCTTACATAGATTATTTTACGATCTATAGAAGTAAAATTTATGGCATGTATTTTCAAAAAGCTTTACATTGGCCATATTCCTTTACATTCTTGGACTTAGATTATTTTACGATATATACATGTACATGATAACTCTTAAGGCATGTATTTTCAAAAAGCTTTACATTGGCCATTTTCCTTTACATTCTTGGACTTAGAATATTTCACGAAACAAAGTCATGAACTTTTTATGCAGGCATTTTCAAAAAGCTTTACATTGGCGAAATTCCATTACATTCTTGGACTTAGATTATTTTGCGATTGAAAGTTGTGAACTTTTAAACATGCATTTTCAAAAAGCTTTACATTGGCCATTTTCCTTTACATTCTTGGACTTAGAATATTTTGCGATTGAAAGTTGTGAACTTTTATAGCATGCATTTTCAAAAACCTTTACATTGGCGATTTTCCTTTACATTCTTGGACTTAGATTATTTTACGATATTTACTTGATAACTTTCAAGGCATGTATTTTCAAAAAGCTTTACATTGGCCATATTCCTTTACATTCCTGGACTTAGAATATTTCACAAAGCAAAGTTGTGAACTTTTTATGCAGGCATTTTACAAAAGCTTTACATTGGCGAAATTCCATTACATTCTTGGACTTAGATTATTTTGCTATTGAAAGTTGTGAACTTTTATAGCATGCATTTTCAAAAAGCTTTACAATGGCCATTTTCCTTTACATTCTTGGACTTAAATTATTTTACGATCTATAGAAGTGAAATTTTATGGCATGCATTTTCAAAAAAGCTTTACATTGGCCATTTTCCTTTACATTCATTGACTTAGATTATTTTACGATATACATGTATAGAAGTGAAATTTTATGGCATGCATTTTCAAAAAAGCTTTACATTGGCCATTTTCCTTTACATTCTTGGACTTAGATTATTTTGCGATTGAAAGTTGTGAACTTTTATAGTATGCATTTTCAAAAAGCTTTACATTGGCCATATTCCTTTACATTCTTGGACTTAGATTATTTTACGATATATACTTGATAACTTTCAAGGCATGTATTTTCAAAAAGCTTTACATTGGCCATATTCCTTTACATTCTTGGACTTAGAATATTTCACGAAACAAAGTCATGAACTTTTTATGCAGGCATTTTCAAAAAGCTTTACATTGGCCACATTCCTTACATAGATTATTTTACGATCTATAGAAGTAAAATTTATGGCATGTATTTTCAAAAAGCTTTACATTGGCCATATTCCTTTACATTCTTGGACTTAGATTATTTTACGATATATACATGTACATGATAACTCTTAAGGCATGTATTTTCAAAAAGCTTTACATTGGCCATTTTCCTTTACATTCTTGGACTTAGAATATTTCACGAAACAAAGTCATGAACTTTTTATGCAGGCATTTTCAAAAAGCTTTACATTGGCGAAATTCCATTACATTCTTGGACTTAGATTATTTTGCGATTGAAAGTTGTGAACTTTTAAACATGCATTTTCAAAAAGCTTTACATTGGCCATTTTCCTTTACATTCTTGGACTTAGAATATTTTGCGATTGAAAGTTGTGAACTTTTATAGCATGCATTTTCAAAAACCTTTACATTGGCGATTTTCCTTTACATTCTTGGACTTAGATTATTTTACGATATTTACTTGATAACTTTCAAGGCATGTATTTTCAAAAAGCTTTACATTGGCCATATTCCTTTACATTCCTGGACTTAGAATATTTCACAAAGCAAAGTTGTGAACTTTTTATGCAGGCATTTTCAAAAAGCTTTACATTGGCGAAATTCCATTACATTCTTGGACTTAGATTATTTTGCTATTGAAAGTTGTGAACTTTTATAGCATGCATTTTCAAAAAGCTTTACAATGGCCATTTTCCTTTACATTCTTGGACTTAAATTATTTTACGATCTATAGAAGTGAAATTTTATGGCATGCATTTTCAAAAAAGCTTTACATTGGCCATTTTCCTTTACATTCATTGACTTAGATTATTTTACGATATACATGTATAGAAGTGAAATTTTATGGCATGCATTTTCAAAAAAGCTTTACATTGGCCATTTTCCTTTACATTCTTGGACTTAGATTATTTTGCGATTGAAAGTTGTGAACTTTTATAGTATGCATTTTCAAAAAGCTTTACATTGGCCATATTCCTTTACATTCTTGGACTTAGATTATTTTACGATATATACTTGATAACTTTCAAGGCATGTATTTTCAAAAAGCTTTACATTGGCCATATTCCTTTACATTCTTGGACTTAGAATATTTCACGAAACAAAGTCATGAACTTTTTATGCAGGCATTTTCAAAAAGCTTTACATTGGCCACATTCCTTACATAGATTATTTTACGATCTATAGAAGTAAAATTTATGGCATGCATTTTCAAAAAGCTTTACATTGGCCATTTTCCTTTACATTCTTGGACTTAGATTATTTTGCGATTGAAAGTTGTGAACTTTTATAGTATGCATTTTCAAAAAGCTTTACATTGGCCATTTTCCTTTACATTCTTGGACTTAGATTATTTTGCGATTGAAAGTTGTGAACTTTTATAGTATGTATTTTCAAAAAGCTTTACATTGGCCATATTCCTTTACATTCTTGGACTTAGATTATTTTACGATATATACTTGATAACTTTCAAGGCATGTATTTTCAAAAAGCTTTACATTGGCCATATTCCTTTACATTCTTGGACTTAGAATATTTCAAGAAACAAAGTCATGAACTTTTTATGCAGGCATTTTCAAAAAGCTTTACATTGGCCACATTCCTTTACATAGATTATTTTACGATCTATAGAAGTGAAATTTTATGGCATGCATTTTCAAAAAGCTTTACATTGGTCATTTTCCTTTACATTCTTTGACTTAAAATATTTTACGATCTAATGAGGTGAAATTTTACAGAATGCATTTTCAAAAAGCCTTACATTTGCCATATTCCTTTACATTCTTGGACTTCGATTATTTTATGATATATAGAAGTGAAATTTATGGCATGCATTTTCAAAAAGCTTTACATTGGCCATATTCCTTTACATTCTTGGACTCGGATTATTTTACGATGTAAACCTTGACTTGTACATGTACCTTACATGTACCTACGTGAACTTCTGAGTAATTTGTAATTAACAATCAGCAGATGTGAGGCGAAATTACATTACAATAAGATATTCTGATCGATAGAGTATTTGGTTATAAAACCGGAAGTGTTTTCTCTGAGGTCGGCGCGTCAAATTCCATATATGTATTCTACCTTCGATATTAAGTATTGGCCGGTACATCCTCCCGATTAACTATCATTGGGTGCTTTCAACACCATGTTTTTCTAATGTTATCGCAAAATAGTCCATAAAATGAAGGAAATGTTTCAAAGTTAAGAAATTTGATCGGCATTTTACCAAAAGAGCTTCTGCGCATGAGTTCTGCGCATGTCAAAAGCCCATCAAACTTTCTCATTTCTTTTAACATTTCTCGCCTTTTACACGACTTTCCCACCTGGAATCATACTCTATCATCAAATTAGAAATATAAGGCATAACTTTAGATCGATTTCCAACCATCTCTTGTGAAAGTATTGAAGATGATCGGGGAAAACAATCCCGTCTATTCGAGGGGCTCTCTTGGGGATTTCTTCAATCACTATCAATACTATTGTCTATGCAAGTTCATCCTATATTTAGCAATCTTTACTGTATTCTCTCCAATGACATATGGTTTTTACAATTCAACATGTACTGTACGTCGTGAAAGAACAGAATCCAACAAATACCAAATCTAAAAGTCAAAATAAGTAGGCTAAAGGAAAGGGGACAGTAAAGCGTGGAAATACATGTACAGCATTCTATGAGAGTTCACAACTTAAAGCTGGACTTCCCTCCGAAACGCAATCTTGGGTTGTTTCGGGGGTGAACTTTATCATTTTGAGCTTAATGAAAGATTATAGAATGATGAACAAATGGGGCAAATCTTGTGTAGAAATACTTACGATAAATGTGTCATTTCAAAGATTTTTCATTGAATTTGCTTCGATCGGTGCCGGCGATATGATTTTGGAAAGGTTTCTAAATGAAGAACGTGACGTCACTTCCGAATCATAGCATTCAAAATAAGTAGCATTTAATTACTTCCACTCTTCACAAGAACTCGGTGGTGTAGGGGTGGAATCCTCGATTAGCACGCGGGAGGCCCGGGTTCGAATCCCGCACTTGCCTTTTTATTTTTTTAACTAAATGATTGTTCTTTGATATTACGCAGAAAAAAACAATTTTTATTTACATAAACTTTATATTAGAGCTTGAAAATGTAAAAACAATATATGTCAACATATTGCGTTTTGGAGCGATGTGCAGGTTTAAATCGTAAAATGAGCTAAGTCCAGGAATGTAAAGGAATTTGGCCAATGTAAACCTTTTTGAAAATACATAACATAATAGTTGACAACTTTAATTCTTGAAATAATCTAAGTCCTAAAATGTAATGGAATATGGCCAATGTAAAGCTTTTTGAAAATGGATGCCATAAAATTTCACTTCTATAGATCGTAAAATAATCTAAGTCCAAGAATGTAAAGGAAAATGGCCAATGTAAAGCTTTTTGAAAATGCATGCTGTAAAATTTCACTTCTATAGATCGTAAAATAATCTAAGTCCAAGAATGTAAAGGAATATGGCCAATGTAAAGCTTTTTGAAAATGCATGCTATAAAAATTCACAACTTTCAATCAGAAAATAATCTAAGTCCATGAATGTAATGGAATTTCGCCAATGTAAAGCTTTTTGAAAATGCCTGCATAAAAAGTTCACAATTTTGCTTCGTGAAATATTCTAAGTCCAAGAATGTAAAGGAAAATGGCCAATGTAAAGCTTTTTGAAAATGCATGCTGTAAAATTTCACTTCTATAGATCGTAAAATAATCTAAGTCCAAGAATGTAAAGGAATATGGCCAATGTAAAGCTTTTTGAAAATGCATGCTATAAAAATTCACAACTTTCAATCACAAAATAATCTAAGTCCATGAATGTAATGGAATTTCGCCAATGTAAAGCTTTTTGAAAATGCCTGCATAAAAAGTTCACAATTTTGCTTCGTGAAATATTCTAAGTCCAAGAATGTAAAGGAAAATGGCCAATGTAAAGCTTTTTGAAAATGCATGCTGTAAAATTTCACTTCTATAGATCGTAAAATAATCTAAGTCCAAGAATGTAAAGGAATATGGCCAATGTAAAGCTTTTTGAAAATGCATGCTATAAAAATTCACAACTTTCAATCAGAAAATAATCTAAGTCCATGAATGTAATGGAATTTCGCCAATGTAAAGCTTTTTGAAAATGCCTGCATAAAAAGTTCACAATTTTGCTTCGTGAAATATTCTAAGTCCAAGAATGTAAAGGAAAATGGCCAATGTAAAGCTTTTTGAAAATGCATGCTGTAAAATTTCACTTCTATAGATCGTAAAATAATCTAAGTCCAAGAATGTAAAGGAATATGGCCAATGTAAAGCTTTTTGAAAATGCATGCTATAAAAATTCACAACTTTCAATCACAAAATAATCTAAGTCCATGAATGTAATGGAATTTCGCCAATGTAAAGCTTTTTGAAAATGCCTGCATAAAAAGTTCACAATTTTGCTTCGTGAAATATTCTAAGTCCAAGAATGTAAAGGAATATGGCCAATGTAAAGCTTTTTGAAAATACATGCCTTAAAATTTCACCTCATAAGATCGTAAAATAATCTAAGTCCAAGAATGTAAAGGAATATGGCCAATGTAAAGCTTTTTGAAAATGCATTCTGTAAAATTTCACCTCGTTAGATCGTAAAATATTTTAAGTCCAAGAATGTAAAGGAAAATGGCCATTGTAAAGCTTTTTGAAAATGCATGCCATAAAATTTCACCTCATAAGATCGTAAAATAATCTAAGTCCAAGAATGTAAAGGAATATGGCCAATGTAAAGCTTTTTGAAAATGCATTCTGTAAAATTTCACCTCGTTAGATCGTAAAATATTTTAAGTCCAAGAATGTAAAGGAATATGGCCAATGTAAAGCTTTTTGAAAATGCATGCCATAAAATTCACTTTATACTTATAGATCGTAAAATAATCCAAGTCCAAGAATGTAAAGGAAAATGGCCATTGTATAGCTTTTTGAAAATGCATGCTATAAAAGTTCACAACTTTCAATCGCAAAATAATCTAAGTCCAAGAATGTAATGGAATTTCGCCAATGTAAAGCTTTTTGAAAATGCCTGCATAAAAAGTTCACAACTTTGCTTCGTGAAATATTCTAAGTCCAAGAATGTAAAGGAAAATGGCCAATGTAAAGCTTTTTGAAAATGCATGCCATAAAATTTCACTTCTATACATGTACATCGTTAAATAATCTAAGTCCAAAAATGTAATGGAAAATGGCCAATGTAAAGCTTTTTGAAAATGCATGCCATAAAATTTCACTTCTATACATGTACATCGTAAATAATCTAAGTCCAAAAATGTAATGGAAAATGGCCAATGTAAAGCTTTTTGAAAATGCATGCCATAAAATTTCACTTTTATAGATCGTAAAATATTCTAAGTCCAAGAATGTAAAGGAAAATGGCCATTGTAAAGCTTTTTGAAAATGCATGCTATAAAAGTTCACAACTTTGCTTCGTGAAATAGTCTAAGTCCAAGAATGTAAAGGAATATGGCCAATGTAAAGCTTTTTGAAAATGCATGCTATAAAAGTTCACCTCTTCAGATCGTAAAATATTCTAAGTCTAAGAATGTAAGGGAAAATGGCCAATGTAAAGCTTTTTGAAAATGCATGCCATAAATTACACTTCTATATATCATAAAATATTCTAAGTCCTAGAATGTAAAGGAATATGGCCAATGTAAAGCTTTTTGAAAATGCCTGCATTAAAAGTTCACAACGTTGCTTCGTGAAATATTCTAAGTCCAAGAATGTAAAGGAATATGGCCAATGGAAAGCTTTTTGAAAATGCCTGCATTAAAAGTTCACAACTTTCAATCGTAAAATAATCAAAGTCCAAGAATGTAATGGAATATCGCCAATGTAAAGCTTTTTGAAAATACATGCCTTAAAAGTTTAAAAGTTCAGTAAGTGGGATGTTTTTAATTTTCTCAACTCGTCATTGTAAAGAAAAAAAGCTTTACTTTAAAATGACATAAATTTTTGTCCCTAAATCTTGACACTGATGCATAACATCAAGCGATTTAACACAATATTATTGTGTTAAATGTTCATTTATACGAGTAAAATGAGGCTACACTTACCAATCTCTAAAGTGACATTTCCGCATGTCTGTCATTGTGTCTGTTCGTCTGAGTGTCCCGGATCGTAAAATTAAACTACCAGCGAAACGAAATTGTTGTCAAATAGATTGATAATTATTGTCGCGATTACTCGGGATAAAAAGATCAATTTTGAGGATAACAGGTACCTTTGATTAATTTATATAGCGCGTATATACACGCAAAATAGTTATTAATTGCAAACCAACTGTTCGTTAATGCAGTGCCGTGATGACGGTTAATTCCTGAAATGATTTGCAATTTCGATGTTACTGAAACTGACCGACATTTTCGTCATATTCCAAACCTGTCTCCAATATTTTCGTAATTATGCATCAATAGGGTCTAAGGGGGATAAGGGACGGGGTGTATGTGTTTATAAGGTATGTATGCATGCTTGAATCACATTCTTTGTGTAATATTGCCATGTTTTCAGGGTTCAATTAGTTCCGCTTGTTGAAACCTGCTGAACGATTAAATTAACGCATCAAAGGCAAAATGGTCATGGAGGTTAGACCTAGCCGGGCCATAACACATGTCAGATAAGAAACGAGGCCCGGGCTAGGTCTAATGTTGTTGGACTAGATACAGTGTATGACCGTGACAATGGTTGCAAGGCCTGTCATGACTGTGGTAATAAAAAGCACAATATGACTGTGACAATGGTTATATTATATGATATTTAGTAGCATGAGAATACTGTTATGAAAAATTTATCAATTTGATGGTCATGAAATATGGTAGGCTGGTAGCAAATTGAATGGTGTATACACAAGTGCCAAATATCAGTGAATAAGTTTCTTAAATGGCAGAGATTATATGAGGAAAATAGTGGCAGGGTTGCCATTTTACTTTTTTTATTTTTCACTTTATTTAGCATAAAATGCTGCCTTTTTGGTAAAAATTGGCTCATTATTGGGGAAAATTGGTGATGATGGGTGGATTAATGACAGCTTAAGGTATAATCTGATCAACTTTATTTTCATTTCATTGTCCCTTATTGAAGATAACATATTGGCCAAACAAACTCATTAGTTTTAATTGTGGTCAAATAATTATTAGAACTTAAGAGCTGTCTCAAAAAGCTTGCAATAACGTTGTACCTGCCTTTGTAATAAAAACACATATATTGTGGCGTTTATAAGCCCTTAATTATAAAATGTACAGTAAATTTCAAATCTATATATTTACTACTGCTTTTAACTGAAATTGTTCTTAAACTGAGGTCCAATTTGTGATGGAATTCATCCTCAGATCCTCCGTTACATATACATATATGATAGGGCTGAGTGTCCAGTTAGTAGTTTATGTGCTAATTCAAAGTCTAGGATTTGTATATTTGCTGTTATAGCCGTCAAAGAGCTTTTCTTGATCCTGCAGAATAGACTTCACACTTTCATGTTCTAGACATGCTTCGTACCATCTGTTGTAAGCCTGGTATCTGGAAGAATAATAGTATCGGCATATAAATTTGATCAGTTTTACTAAAAAGGTATGATGGATCACATGGATTATTTTGGTTATGGTCGTTATATACTATAAATTGGGTTAATTTGGCATGATGTATTATTTTTATGTGACCAGTACATATTATTATGCTTCATAATCAAATATGCTTCATAATCAATAAAAAATTTTGCGTCACCAACTTTTTGTCACCAACATGATCTCCTAAAGTAGGTTGTAGTTTAACTTTCAAAATATATAAGGCCTGAATGTTGAAAGCTTTGAAAGGAGGGTGGAATTCTGTGGGCATTGTTGTCCAGAAAACATTTATTTGGCCCCCAAGATCTAATGTCTGGGACATCTAGGTGTATTTTAGTAGAACCCTACTTATGGCCATTTTATTTGTGGCAGCTTTTAAAAAAGTTAGGGGAATCTTTCATTAGGACTTTATTTATTTTCTAGAAAAGTGCTACTTTTGACCAAGTTCTAGTTTTTAAAAGATGTAAAAACATCATTGGACTCTGGAAATGTGCTACTTTTTGGCTGTTTCTTTTAAAAAAGGGAGAATATACAATTAATTTAGGTCCAAAAGTAGCATAAAATAAAAATAATAAAAAAAAAATCTATTCACTATTTAGTGACACTGATATAATGATCTGACCCTAAACTAGTACTGTGTGCATGAAACTGCCATATAAAATCATCAATACTTGGCAAATACATCAATTATTATCTGATAAGTATATACAAAGGGCATAGGCATGTTGTGATACATACTGATAGTCTGACCATTTAATATGTACATAAATAATGCTACTCACTTTAGATAACTTATTGAAAATGTATTACTTATTCAATTATTAAATTGAATCGAAGACTGAATTACCACTTACAAATCACTGTCCACACCAGCATGTGCATTTATATTGGAGCTTTTAAAGTGATATATTCATTTATACAATAAAAATCCCATCAGATGCTATATTTCAGATTTATAATTTGAATGACATTGTCAGACTTGGAAGCTTGATAGAGAGTTATATGGGGGTGATAAATTTGAAAGCAACATATCAGAGTTATACAAACCAGTTATGCCTTATAAGAATTTAAATCTTACTTTTCTTCCTTTGGTACTTTGAAGTCTCTGTATCTCCCAAGTACAGCATTGCATCTGTATACAAATGGAAACAACATCAAGTCAACGTAGCCAAACACATTTCCCATGAAGAAAGGCCCTTCTCTCTTTTGCGTCTCCTTACTGAAGAGCTCTATCCCTGCAAGGAGATCCTCTATGGACTTTTTCTTATCATCTTCTTCTGGAGTCTTCATGGTTTTGTAGTAAAATGGCACAATTTTTTTGCCAGTGATATCGCCCCAAAGACGAACATATGCTCTGTCATATGGATCCAGAGGGAGAAGATTGACATCATTATTGTAGCAGTCATTGATGTATTCAACACATATACTGGATTCATAAAGGTTCTTTCCATTTTGTGTAAGTGCTGGAACAGTTCCATTGGGGTTGATGCTTAGCCACTCTTCTGTTTTCTTATAAGGGTCAATTTCTTTTTCAATAAAGTCTATACTCTTTTCCTTGCAGGCAATTAAAGCTCTCTCAGCAAATGGACAAAACCATGCCTTATATAGAATCAGTTTTCCATTATCCGATTCACCAACGTGTCCTTGCATTTTGATATCTTTACCAATATTGACCTGCTATAGCTGGGCCTCCAGCTTTTAATCTTTATTTGATTAGGGAATAATGCTTAGTCATTTTACAGTACATTTACATGTACACCTATATTAATACTCTATAGTTCAAGTTTGAATAATAATACTCTTCTTTACTACTTGAAAAGAATTTGAGCCAATTTAGGATAAACCCAAAAATATAATGCCATTAAACAAAACACTCTTTGAGCACTTAGTAGCTGTCAAGCTATATTGTATTATGATATATTATGATTAATAACCCTACTACAGTGCTGATATATAATAATTAAGGGTGCGTACTTTAGGTATGTAATACAACAATTCGGTCCGTCGTCAATATAGCCCTCACAAGCTCGGGCTATATTGACGTCAGACCTCATATTGACAAATTGTCTTTTTGCAAATCATGATGACTTGCTGATTGTCAAACCAATTATTATGAAGGACACTCAAAAACATAGTGGCTAATCTTGTATTCGTGAATGCAACTAGCGCCTGTTGGCAACTGGATTAACCTAATATTTTATGATCAACTAATCTAAATATGAACAGAATAGTGGCAGGTACTATTCATTTTTAAATGAGTTGTCCATGAAATAGCAAGTAAAAGACCATGTGCAGTATGGCAAGTGATTTTAGACGGTCATATCTTTCATCATGAGTACTTTCTGGGCATAAATACAGTGGTTTTAATAAAAACAATATGTTTTCTTTCAAATGAAGTACCCATGATGATAAAAATATAAATCAAACAATTCAAAGAATTATGAATAGGGACCCCATGTCAACATTTTTTTCAAAGTATTGATGAACCTATTTACTCAAAAGAGGATCTTCTTTTTCTGATTTTTATTGCATGAAACATTATTCAACAATTAATACATGTTCAAAAATAGAAGTGTATTGAAAGTCTAGTTTTGAAGATATCAATTTTTGATGACCAAAATTATGCTGAAAACAATGGATAGCACGAGTTTTCCCTATGGGAATATAACATGGGATATGTGGTTTTTAACTTTAACTCATTTCAATACCCATCCCCTTTTCAGAAATTGTTAATATAGTGTAGAGGAGACTTTCGATATGTTTAAATTGAGAAAAACAAGATCCTCTTTTTAGAAAATAAGCCTAACATTTTTCAAAAAGTGCCAAGGTGGGGCCCTAATCCATAATTCTTCAGAAAGTTGGATCGATATTTTAGTATCATGGGGACTTCACTTGAGAGAAAACATATTGTTTTAATAAAAGCCACTGTATTTATGGCCAGAAAGTACTCATGGTGAAAGATATGACTGTCTAAAATCACTTGCCATACTGCACATGGACCTTTGGCAGCCAACAGGCGTTAGTTGCATTTGCAAATACAAGCTGAAATATAGGGATGTTTCTGTTTCTGCATTGCATACTCTTGCTAAAATCACTTTTCCAAAAATTCCAGGGGTGGCAGGCCCGTTATAATTTATTCAGAAACATGATTGCTCCTGTTTGCAGGCACAATGGATTCCAGATGAATTTTTGGCTCACACAGTGAGCCTATGGGATCGACCAGGCGTCCGTTGGTCCGTCCGTCCGTCCGTCCGTCCGTTGGTCCGTCCGTTGGTCCGTCCATCCGTCAACATTGGCCGCACAAATTAAAACTGCTATTCCGATTGAGTCATATCCACATTCATTTTATGCATATCCATAATGCCTATTTGACCTATCATCGCCATTTCCCAAGTTCGCCCAGTTTCCGAGAAATTGCAGATTTTGACGTCAAAAAGTCAAATTTTCTGTAAATACTAGACACTTTGTTGAAGTAGAACTTTCAAATAACTTTTAGTAGTTGCTGTATATGCAACTTATATCCTCTGAAGATTTCAAAGCTTTTGGAATTACAGTTTTTGGTTTTTACTCTATAAAATTTGACAAAAAGTAGGACTTAGTCATTTTCAGGAAACTTTCTCATGTATAAAGTCAATGGCAGGTTTTGTGATTGACAAGTTTCTCAAGTTTGCCTTATACTTGATCATTTCTTGCAATGAATTACATCATAACTAGATTTAAGCATTCCCTACATATTGCTCAATATATGTCAGCATCAAATTTTTACAGTTTTTGAGATATTTGACGTAAAAAAAGCAGTAAAAATAAGCTATTTCAACTGGCTTCAATTTGACCAAAATTTTTTTTGAAAATCATCTACAAGTTGCCAGGAATTCAAATCTGACATTAGTTTTATGATTTGACCTTTACTTGACCTTCAGTGACCTTCGCAAAAAAAGTAAAAAAAGTTGATTTTTCAAATTGATTTTTGGATGTAAATTTTGGTCAGCTTAATCACAAAAGACCTTACTGAGCTCTGAGCTCATCAAACTAGGTTTCAATCTAAGCTTCTCAAAGTTCGAGACTACAGATCCAAATCAACATTTTTGTTTGAAAGTCAGTATATACATTCCTCTGAAGGTTCCAAACTGTGTGAGCACAGGACCGTGGGTCCTTCATTCAAACTGAACCCCCCTTGGCAAATCTTGGCTACAGGCCTAGGTGGTTCCTTTTGAAAAATTTGGCCCATAAAAGGCCAAAATCACTTGAAAAGTGCTCAGAATTGTAAAAACAGCATGATTTTGGGTTATTGACAGATTCAGTACAGAGACTGATATAGAGAAAATAGAAAATCATTGTGGTAAAATTATATTCCCCATGTATAGCAAGGTTGGTCGGGGTCGGGAGCTGGGGATAATTTTATTGCTTAAATATAACCGTATCATCATCCTACATTAGAATCCACTCAGTCTAATATCAATTTCTGGTGCGAAAATTGTCATTTTTGAGTTTTACCCCCCTTGACGACAAATTCTTGGGGGTACTATGACAAATGCTTATAACTAAAGAAGTATTTTTTTGATCATCTTCATTTTTGGCATGGGTAATCAACAGGTATGTCAAAGTAAAATCTGAAAAATTCATACAAATTGGGTGATTAATCCGTTCTAAAGATAATAATTCAGGTATTTTTCAAGGGTCAATTTCAACATTTTCTAAATGTCGACATGAAGTAAAAATAACATTATGACCCAATGACATATTTATTGAATGTTTTTAGGCTTTAGAAAATAATTTGACTATATAAGCTAAAATAATAACATAAGAATTCTACAATATTGATAATTCTTCATCGCCATCCAGGCACAAATAAACGCTCCCCCCCCCATTTTCGAATATAAAGGTCTATACCTGAAACTTCCCAAATAGCTATATTTCAGAAACTATTACAGCCTACATTCCAAAATTTCTCATGGTGATTATACACATCATACTCTGCATAATAGACATATAATTGAGATTTATCCATTCTATAGCTAATAATTAAGGTATTTTCAAGGTCCAATTTCAGCATTGTCGGAATGTCGCAATGAAGTAAAAATTACATGACCCAATGACATATTTATTAAATGTTTTTAGGCTTTACAAATAATTTGACTATATAAGCTAAGATAATAACATGAGAGTTGTACGATATTGATAATTCTTCATCGCCATCCAGGGATAAATACCCCGCCCCCCCCCCCCCCTATTTGCGAAAATAAAGGTTTTTTCCTGAAACTTTTTCAAATAGCTATATTTCAGAAACTATTACAGCCTCCATTCCAAAATTTCTCATGTTGATTATCCACATCATTCTCTGCATATTATACATATAATTGAAGTCTTAACACTTTTTCTGAGGGTGTAGCTAATAATAATAGTATATTTATTAGACAAAATCAAAATATAAGTTTTAGAAGGTTGTCACAACACTACGTGAAAGATATTTTGAATTGTCATCATTTTTGAGAATATTACAAAAACATATTTATATTATGCAATAATCTCCTATTTTCATTTGACATAATTGAAATATATTATCCAACTAGTTTTAATGATTTCAGTATATGCATTTAATCCAGAGATGCACTTAGGTTTGATATCCGTGAAGTAATCGTTTCTTTTTTGCTTGTAATTTAGTTTCTAAGCATAAAACTATAAGCATTAAATCTGTATGCTTTAGGATATGCATAATCAATAGGCTACCGCTGACTAAACATTCAATTGACAACATTCAGTCAATATGCTTGACAACATTCAATAATGATTAATACGAGGGTTGATCATAAAGCTCTCATTATATCTCTCTAATTTATTTTTCAATATATTCTAATGAAATTTTCACAAAATGTGCAGCATAGAATGTCTTATTAATTCAGCAATTTTTTTAGATTATCAGAAATATTAATTAAGAAATGGTTGCCATAGTAACGGGAAATCAAGGCACCCGGGGCAAATAAGAATAATTGAGAGAATGAGCTTAATTCACCATGTTTATATACATAATAAACTCTCATAGATTACCAAACACGTTTAAATGTTAACTTGATATGTTGTAAAGTGCTTTAACAATTCAATAAATTGATCGTGTAAATTGTGTGATGTCATAGGGGGTGCTTTCATGCTCCATTAGATGTGATACCAGAGTCTGAGACTCAAAGCTAATGATCAGAAATGACTGAGTAAAAGAATGCAATAGATGCAGAGATCTTCAGAAAAATAAAATTCATACTGATAAAATGTTATGTTAAGTTTGTAAGATCCTTTGGTCAGACTAAACATGATCTAAAACAAATATATTGCTAAGATATCAACACAATTACACAATGTGTGTGGTCTGTGCATGTTAAAAATGAACCAAAGGGGCAAAATCAATTTTCCTCAGGATATTTGACAAAACAGTCATGGGGTCTGAGAGTCACTTCTAACGAAGCATAACAATGATCCATTATGAGATCACACAATTCACATAACTATTATAATAGTTCACAACAGTCAAGAGCCCATAACAGCGGATTATATAAAAATGGACTGTAACAAATACCCGGATTTGTTGGTTTTTAAAAAAAAAAATTTTTGATATCATTTTTTATGCCCAGCATAAAACGTGATGTCCCATTTAATGCTGGCATAAAAAGTGAGTGATGTCCCATTTTATGCTGAGCATAAAAAGAGATACCCCATTTTCTGCTGGTATTATTTAGTAAGTGATGTTTAAAGGTGGTTCAAGATTTCAGACCCATCTTTCTCACATAGATTGCTGAACTTATTTTAGTTAAGAATTCCTAATAGAATTAAGAATTAATAGCTGAAACTGTTCTGTTTGTCCTAGCAAACAATATCCCAATATGCATTTAAAATTCATTTTTGTCTATATGTGTTGACAGTCTGTGATGTCATCATCAATCATCACAATGGGAATTAGGTGAATTCTATCTGTGACAGTGAGATTATCTATGATGTCACATAGTAGTTTGATTTCTAAGAAATGTGGCAGAGTTCTATCTATGACAGAGATGCTTTCAGCAATCTGTGCCAGAATGATGGGTCTTAAATCTTGAACTACCATTAAACATCACTTCCTAAACAATACCAGCATAAAATGGAGTATCTCTTTTTATGCTCAGCATAAAATGGGACATCACTTTTTATGCCAGCATAAAATGGGATATCACTTTTTATGCCAGCATAAAATGGGACATCACTTTTTATGCCGGGCATAAAAAGTGATATCAAAAAATTACTTTTTTTAAAAATCAACAAATCCAGGTATTTGTTACAGTCCATTTTTATATAATCCGCTGTTCCATATAATTTGACAATTTAATGTGTTTGATAGCTTATTTGACAACTTATGTATTTAAACATGGTTAATGGGGCTAGTCTAGCTAGTTTATTTATTTGCCCCGAATGCCTTGATTTCAAGTTACTATGGCAACCATTTCTTAATTAATGTTTCTGTTATTAGACTCCAGATGTCAATCTGGAGTCTATTGTTTTTGCCAGTATTCTTATTATTCTTTATTCTTATTTTTCTTTCCCAGTTTTCTCGATAACCATAAGGTTTCCAATAAAGATCATTATTCAGTCAATTTATGTCCAGTATCTAGTTCCTCGGAAATTGGATCAAATTTTTATCTAGGTCAAAGGTCAAGAACTAGGTCAAATCTTACATTTTCAACATTCTGTCATTTATCTTCGTCGTTGTTTATCGTAACTCCTAAATCTTTTTTTCATCATGTAGCTTAGAAAAAGCCAAAGCAAAGATATGACATTAGATTTTTGATTTCGCTTACCGATTTTGAAATATGGCGTCAAGAAAGTAGGTCAAAATAACGAGTTCTCCAAATTTAACATCTGAGTTATGAATTAAGGGTAGAATTTACTCAGGAATCCGAATCTGCAAACCAAATAATGGCGTTTTGAAATTTCGAGAAAAATCGATCTGATGATATCCTTATAGAAAGTCAAGAGTAGCGAAGAAAATATAGAAAAAATCATCCATCCTTCCTTCCTATCCTGTCTGATCATATCCTTCCTATCTATCCTTCCTTCCTATCCTTTCCTTCCTATCCTATCCTTCTTTCCTATTCTATATCCTATCCTATCCTAGAACTGGGTCAAATCTTACATTTTCAACCTTCTGTCTATTATCTTCGTCGTTATTTATCGAAACGTCTTCATCTTTTTTTCATCATGTAGCTTAGAAACAGCCCTTTCATATGTGTGCCATCCGTTTTTTGATTACTCTTACCGATTTTGAAATATGGCGTCCAGAAAGTATGTCAAAATAAAAAGTTCTCCAAATTCAAGGTATGAGTTATCAATTAGGGGTAGAATTTTTTCAGGAATCCGAATCTGCAAACCAAATTTCGACCCGACTTCCGGTTTGGAAGTTATGGCGTTTTAAAAGCTCAAAAATCGCTAAATTTGGTGCCCATGTTAAGTCAATGGGAAAAAAAGATTTTTTTGAAGTGAGAAATACGAAATATAGACTGAGTTCAGCTTAATTAAATGAAAGCCTTAAAAGAAGGGGACCTCAAAAGCCAGTTAGTTTCAAAATTTGGACACCAAAATGCCTAGGTCAAAATCTAGGTCAAATTCAAAGGTTTCCCTTATTTTTGCGTTTCTGACACTACACTTCAATTATATTCTTCGAAATTGTGTATACATGTAGCCAAGAGTGTGCTAATAGTGTTAGCTTTTTGCCGTCAGAAAGTATTTTGACCCACTTTCGAGATATGGTGTCTGAAAAGTAGGTCAAAATAAAAAAATGAATTAGGTGTAGAATTTTGTCAGGAATCCGAATCTGCAATTCAAATTTCGATCCGACTTCCGGTTCGGAAGTTATGGCGTGTCCAAAAAGTAAGTCAAAATAAAAAGTTTCCAAATTTAACGTATGAGTTATGAATTACTATTAGGGGTAGAATTTTGTCAGGAATCCGAATCTGCAAACCAAATTTGGATCTGTCTACTGGTTTGGAAGTTATGGCGTTTTGAAATCGATCTGATGGTATTCTGATAGAAAGTCAAGAGTAGAGAAGAAAATATTGAAAAATTCATCCATCCTTCCTATCTGATCCTATCCTATCCTTCCTATCTATCCTTCCTTCGTATCTTTTCCTTCCTATCCTATCCTATCATATCCTTTCTTCTTATTCTATCCTATCCTTCTTTCTTATTCTATCCTATCGTTCCTTCCTATCCTATCCTACCTTCCTATTTTATTCATCCATCTTTTTTTGGATGACTCAGCTTATTCTGGATGACTCGGCTTATTCTGGATGACTCAGCTAAAAAAGGTCTTAATCTGGAGTCTGAAATTGAACTTGTTCAATTTCCAAAGTCTAGTTATAAATATTGTTTGCTGGATTAATAAAACACTCCATGGTACACATTCTGTGAAAATTTCATAGGGAAATATTGAAAACTAAAGAAATTAGAGAGATATTATGAGAACTTTATGATCAACCCTCGTATGTTCGACCAATATGTTTTTGAATAACTTTATCAATACACTTTGCTTGAGTATTCACTTCAACATTTGCTTCAAGCAGTTGATCATTGTTAGTCATCAACATCACTTGAAAAGATTCCATCTATGAAATTGTTGACTTCATTATCTGTCATATCATCAATTTTGCATCTGATTCATCTGGCAAATTTATATCCACGGCAATATTTCATCTTATACAGTAAGGAGACTGATGTCTATCCCATCATAGTTGTTGATAGAGGCTTGAGGTTGAAATCTGTTGGCAAACTTTATGTATCGTACATGGTTGATGTCTGTTTTTTTCTTTTCCCCGTACATGATGCACATAAATTTTTCGAGTTCTTGAAGATGCCTTTGGTCAAGAACTATAGATTTTCCAAGTTCTTGAAAGATTGCATGCATGTCCTTCCTCTTGATCAGCTGTTTCCACGCCCGGTGATCGTGAATATGGGACGGAGGGGGGAGCAGGCAATTTCTGCTAGGAAATTCAACAAATCTGGAAGATTTATTTTTTCAAGAAAAAGTTTACTATTGAATTGCTAAATGGATAGGCGCACGGTATGGTAGAATATGTTAGGTTTTCTGGGATTTTTTCTGAAACGATACGCATCTAAGGTATGAGATCTATTAAAAAAGGCGCAAGGCCATCAACAGGCACAAATCAACGTTTTTGCTATAAATCAAGCAACAATGGACTACACGACCTGTAATAAATACTTGTAAGTGATGTTATCATAACTAAATTAATGTCATTGCTGAATTTATAAAATAAGTTTCCATTTCAACCTCAAGCCTCTATCAACAACTATGATGGGATAGACATCAGTCTCCTTCCTCCATGCAGTCTCCTTCCTCCATCCATTATTCCAATAACATACCTGCCTTTAATGTAATAATAACACATATATTGTGGCATTTATAAGCCCAAATAAAATGTCCAGTAAATTTCAAATCTATTTACTCCTGCTTTAAACTGAAATTGTTCTTAAACTGAGGCCCAATTTGTGATGGAATTCATCCCCAGATCCTCCATTACATATATGATAGAGTTGAGTGTCCAGTTAGTAGTTTATGTGCTAATTCAAAGTCTAGGATTTGTATATTTGCTGTTATAGTCGTCAAAGAGCTTTTCTTGGTCCTGCAGAATAGACTTCACACTTTCATGTTCTAGACATGCTTCGTACCATCTGTTGTAAGCCTGGTATCTGGAAGAATAATAGTATCGGCATATAAATTTGATCAGTTTTTCATGTTTTACTAAAAAGGTATGATGGATCACATGGATTATTTTGGTTATGGTCGTTGTATTCTATAAATTGGGTTAATTTGGCATGATCATCAATATGATTGAGCATTTCCACTGGGAATTCTTTCAAATTGAATTGAATTGAAGAAATATGTGGAACAATTTGTAGTTTACTCCAGTGTATATGGAAGTTATAGCATCAGAGCAATGTCCAAGCCTTCACAGTGTCCGCCGTCTACAGTATCTAGAGGCCTAAATATAACTTTAGAAATAAACTGTATATATTTTTATGTGACCAGTACATATTATTATACTTCATAACCAAAAAAATTTTTTGAAAAAGAAAGTAGGTAGTAGTTTAACTTTCAAAATATATATAAGGCCTGAATGTTGAAAGCTTTGAAAGGAGGGTGGAATTCTGTGGGCATTGTTGTCCAGAAAACATTTATTTGGCCCCCAAGATCTAATGTCTGGGACATCTAGGGGTATTTTAGTAGAACCCTACTTGCTGCTTATGGCCATTTTATTTCTGGCAGCTTTTAAAAAGGTTAGGGGAATCTTTCATTTGGTATTTATTTATTTTCTGGAAAAGTGCTACTTTTGAACAAGTTCTAGTTTTTAAAAGATGTAAAAACATCATTGGACTCTGGAAATGTGCTACTTTTTGGCTGTTTCTTTTAAAAAAGGTGAGAATATACACAATTAATTTAAGTCCAAAAGAAGCATAAAATAAAAATCAATAAAAAAAATCAATTCACTATTTAGTGACACTGATATAATGATCTGACCCTAAACTAGTACTGTGTGCATGAAACTGCCATATAAAATCATCAATACTTGGCAAATACATCAATTATTATCTGATAAGTATATACAAATGGCATGGGCATGTTGTGATACATACTGATAGTCTGAACCATTTAATATGTACATAAATAATGCTACTCACTTTAGATAACTTATTGAAAATGTATTACTTATTCAATTATTAAATTGAATCGAAGACTGAATTACCACTTACAAATCACTGTCCACACCAGCATGTGCATTTATATTGGAGCTTTTAAAGTGATACATTCATTTATACAATAAAAATCCCATCAGATGCTATATTTCAGATTTATAATTTGAATGACATTGTCAGACTTGGAAGCTTGATAGAGAGTTATATAGGGGGTGATAAATTTGAAAGCAACATATCAGAGTTATACAAACCAGTTATGCCTTATAAGAACTTAAATCTTACTTTTCATCTTTTGGTACTTTGAAGTCTCTGTATCTCCCAAGTACAGCATTGCATCTGTATACAAATGGAAACAACGGCCAAAATGCCCTAATACGTCACTTCCGCTGAATAGAAAAAAGTAGTATTCAAAAATAAATGTAGTCCCAACACAATTGTGATCATGACGAGTCAGTAAGCTAGTATGTAGGCACAGTTGTAATCTTTTTGCAATGGCAACATGCCATTTCTTCTGAAAATGCGTTTATTCGGGTTATCTGAAGGAAAATTTCGAGTCAAGTGGCGTATTAATTTTGCCTTCATTTTTGTGAATTTCAATTTGTGTCTGCAGAGAGAGGGGGTAGTGTCACAATTGACCAATTATTTCAAAAAGTAGATGATTGGCCCCTATTGAGTTTAGTGTCAAGATGTAGCTTAGACATAGCTTTAGAACCTCAGATAGGCCAGTGAGGCCACATAAATCCATAACTCGAGATAAAAAGTCAGGCGTTTGCCCTTTTGCCCATTGACTAGTATGGTGACGTGAATTAGGGCAGTTTTGCCTATTAGTCACATGTGAAAGTGACCAAATTTTTTTAAAACTACTCAGACTCGCCCAGAATTGAAGTTTATTAGTGTGAAACATATTTTGGACAGAGGCAAAAAGGGGAATTTTCATGAACAAATTTAATGTTTTTGCTGAATCAGCAGTTTTCACTTTTTACCCCAAAAACCACTGATTTTGACGATATTTGGCTACAATTTTGTCCTTAGTGACCCCTAAATGTCATTTGTTGTCGTAAATGGGGAAGCCAACGAGTTGCTATTCATCATAAAGATTGAATTTTCCATCTTATGGTTTCCAGTATAGAAAGAAGGTACATATCGGGGGTGCAGTCAGAAATTGGTGAGTTAAGTGTCAATTTTTGATGTATTTGTTCACTCTGAATGACTACATTCGAGCTAAAAAATATCTCAAAAGTCCCAATTCTCTAGGCCAGAGTCAAAACTGATCAAATTTGTCATCATTTTTCAAATCAGGAGGTTGTTGAATGGAATAAAGTATGAAAAAGTGATGATTTTAGTAAGATTTTGCCAAAAAGTGGGCCAAATTTGTCCAATTTTCTGGTTCACGGTTCAGTGATTTTGGCTAAAAATCGCAATATGCAATAAAATACTCAATTTCTTGACACGATACTGAAAAATGTCACCATCAGGCAGTGGATTTCATGATGTAAATGAAAAACTAGTCAAATTTAAGGGAAAACCATTGGGTTCTTGGAAAAATGACCCCAGGGGTAATGAAGTAGCCATATTTTTCATAATTGCTGTCAGAATATTCTTAAACTGCACAAAACTACTTGAAAAACTCTAGTAAATTGGAAAAACGCAATTTAAAGCCAGAAATCACCCAACCATGTGGCTATTAGGCCAAAATGCCCTAATACGTCACTTCCGCTGAATAGAAAAAAGTAGTATTCAAAAATAAATGTAGTCCCAACACAATTGTGATCATGACGAGTCAGTAAGCTAGTATGTAGGCACAGTTGTAATCTTTTTGCAATGGCAACATGCCATTTCTTCTGAAAATGCGTTTATTCGGGTTATCTGAAGGAAAATTTCGAGTCAAGTGGCGTATTAATTTTGCCTTCATTTTTGTGAATTTCAATTTGTGTCTGCAGAGAGAGGGGGTAGTGTCACAATTGACCAATTATTTCAAAAAGTAGATGATTGGCCCCTATTGAGTTTAGTGTCAAGATGTAGCTTAGACATAGCTTTAGAACCTCAGATAGGCCAGTGAGGCCACATAAATCCATAACTCGAGATAAAAAGTCAGGCGTTTGCCCTTTTGCCCATTGACTAGTATGGTGACGTGAATTAGGGCAGTTTTGCCAACATCAAGTCAACGTAGCCAAACACATTTCCCATGAAGAAAGACCCTTCTCTCTTTTGCGTCTCCTTACTGAAGAGCTCTATCCCTGCAAGGAGATCCTCTATGGACTTTTTCTTATCATCTTCTTCTGGAGTCTTCATGGTTTTGAAGTAAAATGGCACAATTTTTTTGCCAATGATATCGCCCCAAAGACGAACATATGCTCTGTCGTATGGATCCAGGGGGAGAAGATTGACATCATTATTGTAGCAGTCATTGATGTATTCAACACATATACTGGATTCATAAAGGTTCTTTCCATTTTGTGTAAGTGCTGGAACAGTTCCATTGGGGTTGATGCTTAGCCACTCTTCTGTTTTCTCAAAAGGGTCAATTTCTTTTTCAATAAAGTCTATTCCCTTTTCTTTGCAGGCAATTAAAGCTCTCTCAGCAAATGGACAAAACCATGCTTTATATAGAATCAGTTTTCCATTATCCGATTCACCAACAGGTCCTTGCATTTTGATCTCTTTACCAATATTGACCTGCTATAGCTGGGCCTCCAGCTTTTAATCTTTATTTGATAAGGAATGCCTCATAAGTGTTCTCAATGGTATCATGTATTTTGTAGGTTACATTTACTATTTACAAACTACTTCTGATAGATCAAAATTGCATCAATATTTTAGGGGAGGTATCAAAAGTTCAATTCTGATAGGAAACTAGATAAATCTAGTTTTGAGTTGGACCCCCCTCCCCCTCAAAACTAATTACAATGAAAGTTGATCGCGGACTTTTCACATGTTTTAGCGACTCAATTTGGACTTAAATGGGGGCAGTACTATAGCTTATTTATAATTCTTAAAACATGTGCCAACAACAATAGGCATTATATTTCATGTTGCATGCATCTTGGTGAAGGACTGGCATCTGATTAAGTCTTTATTTTTAAAAGTTGAAATTTGTCAGATAGCAAACTGAAATAGCTTTGACCCCCTCCCCCCAAACTAGATTTATTTAGTTTTCTATCAGACATTGATCTTTTCATGCCTCCCCTTACATAGTTCAAGTTTGAATGATAATACTCTTCTTTTCTTGAAAGAAAAAGAACAACATTTGAGCCAATTTGAAGATGAAAGTTGAAAGAAGAAGATGAAACCAAAAAAGATGATATTAATGAAAACACTTTTTAAGCACTTAGTAGCTGTCAAGCTATATTGTATTATGATATATTTTGATTGTGATAAATAATCCTACTAACATTTTCTCTTCCATTCACCTAAGATAATAAATCTATAAGAACTACAGTACATGTACATCTGTACATGTACATTCAATTCAGAGAACTGTTCAATTTTTAGAACCAACATTATATTTCTAGGTAATGGAACTTGTTTGTGTACCCTTTAATTCAAAAATGTTATTAGTTTCAAGGCCTTATATTTTTTATATAAATGTATTACATACCTAGCGAAGCATTTGTATGGATAAAATTTTGGTATTTTTCACGCATTTCTACATAATCATCATCTTTATGAAATATTATGTAAATGTACTTTAGGTATGTAATACAACAATTCGGTCTGTCGTCAATATAGCCCTCACAAGCTCGGGCTATATTGAAGTCAGACCTCAGGCATATATTCATTGATAGGGACATAATGGCTAAGTACATATTGACAAATTGTCTTTTTGCAAATCATGATGACTTGCTGATTGTCAAACCAATTATTATGAAGGACACTCAAAAATATAGTAGCTGATCTTGTATTCGTGAATGCAACTAGCGCCTGTTGGCAACTGGATTAACCTAATATTTTATGATCAACTTATTTAAATATGAACAGAATAGTGGCAGGTACTATTCATTTTTAAATGAGTTGCCCATGAAATAGCAAGTAACAGACCATGTGCAGTATGGCAAGTGATTTTAGACGGTCATATCTTTCATCATGAGTACTTTACTTTCTGGGCGTAAATACAGTGTTTTTTATAAAAACAATATGTTTTCTTTCAAGTGAAGTACCCATGATGATAAAAATATAAATCAAACAATTCAAAAAATTATGAATAGGGACCCCATGTCAACATTTTTTTCAAAGTATTGATGAACCTATTTACTCAAAAGAGGTTCTTTTTTCTGATTTTTATTGCATGAAACATTATTCAACAAGGGGTCTAAGACATGTTCAAAAACAGAAGTGTATTGAAAGTCTAGTTTTGAAGATATCAATTTTCGATGACCAAAATTATGCTGAAAACAATTGATAGCACGAGTTTTCCCTATGGGAATATAACATGGGATATGTGATTTTTAACTTTAACTCATTTCAACACCCATCCCCTTTTCAGAAATTGTTAATATAGTGTAGAGGAGACTTTCGATATGTTTAAATTGAGAAAAACAAGATCCTCTTTTTAGAAAATAAGCCTAACATTTTTCAAAAAGTGCCAATCCATAATTTTTCAGAAAGTTGGATTGATATTTTACTATCATGGGGATTTCACTTGAGAGAAAACATATTGTTTTAATAAAAGCCACTGTATTTATGGCCAGAAAGTACTCATGGTGAAAGATATGACTGTCTAAAATCACTTCCCATACTGCACATGGACATTTGGCAGCCAACAGGCATTAGTTGCATTTGCAAATACAAGCTGAAATATAGGGATGTTTCTATTTCTGCATTGCATACTCTTGCTAAAATCACTTTTCCAAAAAGTCCAGGGGTGGCAGGCCCATAGCCCCCCCCCCCCCCCCCCGGCCAAAATTTCTTTCAAAAGCATGCAGTTTCTCACCATTTTGAGCACTTCTCAAGTGATATTAGCCATATATTGGCCAAAATTGTCAAATGTGAACCCCCCCCCTGGAAATCTTTGAAAACTGAACCCCCCTTGGCAAATCCTGGCTACAGGCCTGGGTAGTTCCTTTTGAAAAATTTGGCCCATAAAAGGCCAAAATCACTTGAAAAGTGCTCAGAATTGTAAAAACAGCATGATTTTGGGTTATTGACAGATTCAGTACAGAGACTGATATATAGAAAATAGAAAATCATTGTGGTAAAATTATATTCTCCATGATAAGGATTGATGAATTGTGTTATTTCCAAGTACAGTCTGTAGTTCATTATTTTTCTACGGATTCTGAGTATATATGTAAAGTACTCCATATTTTCTAAAAGATATTCTAAAAATGATATCACTAGTATCAACACTACATGTATTTCCAAAATATGATTTCTGATTTCAGTTCCTCACTCTTTATCTCATGAGAAGGATTGAGGATGGAAAAATCCAACAAAAGTGCCCTGGTTATTATACCACCTGAATCCCTGTGGACTCAAATACAGAGCATCCGAAGGTATGTGTAATGCAAGTTATACATCCCCCATATCTTTACTGTTAATTTTTGGTCATAGAATTAATTTGAAATATGATATATCAAGAAAGCATACTATACTTTTTGATATACAAATACTGTATAAACACGAGTGAATAGGCTATTTGTAGAGGGTGTATTGAGAAGATGTTCATAAAAAGATGACAACGTAGTCAACCTGTTATAGAGCTAAAAAATACACAACTGCCATTTTTATATTGGCCTAAAACCTCTATTGTATTTTGAGGAATGCTCAATCTCTTCACACATACACATAGCATTTGATACTAAAAGGATCCGTACTTATTAGTGTACCTATAAGAACTTAGAAAATTATTGAAAGGGTAAAATGAAATTCCAGAATTATTTTTATGCATTTTGAATCTTTATTAAGTATATTTTCAACAAATTATAAAAATAGTGTGAAAAAATGGTAAAAAGGTGTTTTTTACAGTGATTCTTTACACATGTCATGTTGACTCTTCAAATGAGTAATTTTGACATATTTTCACAGAACCTTGATTAAAATCTTGAGTTTTGTAGATAGACTTAATTTCACTTTTCAATATAAGAACTACAATGTGTCCTAATCTACTAAGCTTCATTTCATGTACCATTCATGCATAAATAGTTAGTAATCCTATTGTATAGAAAGACATTCTATTGTGTTTTTGTTGTAAACAGTATACAACCTTCTCCATTCATTGACAGATTGAGGTACTTCCACAAACCAGACCCCCTCTGAATTTACCTTTATTGTTTAGTATTGACACTATTTTATAATTCAAACATGAAATAAGAGAGGGTCCTAAGTGTGGAAGATACACAATATGAAAGTATAGCAAAAATTTTAGTTTCAAAAGGGAGGCCATATTGAAATTACCATTATAGTCAATAATCCATTCTGCCTTGAATGTATTGCTTAAGGTAGGTGCAACATAGAACCTTCTACAAAAATAGAAAATCTTATTTGGAAAGATATTCTTGACTGAACCTTCCAACAAACTCTGTCATTTACAATAACTATTGTGTCAATGTATCACGCCACAGAGACATCCAACCCGGGTTCCCATAGATAATTCTGAGCACCATGTTCAAACCTCTAAACAGATTTGTATTCAATTTTCAATGATAACAAGATCAAAGAAAACGTGTCATTTGCAATAAAGCAATTAAATCACAGGTAACTTAAAATAATGTTTTTCAGAAATCTGTCCATGGGGTATACTATTAGAACATGTGATATGTAAGCAATGAGCCTGATAATCGAAAAAATATGTTTCGGCTAGTCATTAGTTCAAATGAATATTGCTTATTAAGTGTTCATGTGAAATAAACTAAGACTATTATGTCATCTATCATTGTTTCAATTTCTTTGACAATGAGAACATAATGCAATGGAAAGTCGCAACTAGATTCAGCTTGAATTTAGGTTTTGTATTTTCAACTGTTGCTCTTTGTATTCTACCTTATCTTTAATGATGTTTTGACATAGTATCTAGGTTGAATACCTAGGTTAAAGCTACAGTATACACAATTAGGGTGATCATGGTACTATTGTTCAGAACACATTTAACAAGGTTCGTTTTATCAAATGATAGATTATTTTTAGGGGTTATTTTATGATTTGTGTTTTCAGTATGTTGCCCTTTGTGTTCCACCTTAATGATATATTAATTTACCCTCTAGGTTGAATGCCTACTGTTAAACAACTGAGGTGATCATGGTACTGTTGTTGAGAACACATTTATTAAGGTTCATTTTTTCAAAAGATATATTAAGTTTTCGTTTTTTTTATGATATGTGTTTTCAATATGTTGCTCTTTGTGTTCTACCTTAACAATGTTCTGATATATCGATTGAGGAATGGTCAACATACTTAAAATGATCATGAATGAAGACTAACATACCCTTAAAATGATATTTAGAATGATTTGCGTAGTCAAACTTAAATGCACTGAATGACCTTAGTTTTAATCCAAATGACCTAATTTCAGTTTTGATGTGTTCATAATTGATAAAAGTAACTATTTTCATATTATTTTCAATGAAACCTTTGGGGCACCTTCAGGTACATTAGGTAACTGATCCTTTCTATCTTCTATCTTACCAAAAAAAAACAATTGAATTAAACAACTAAACCTTTTTTATTGTATTTTTATTTAGATTATATTTAACAGTTGAAATAGCAAAACACGTACATAGTCAGCTGCTAAAAGAATGACAAACACTTTAGATTCATGTAAACTATTTAATGAAGACAAAACTGAAGTTGAAATAGTAATTCATTTTGAATTATGACAAGTACACATTAGAGCACTTGAATCTTTTGTTTTCTGAAAAATTCCCTGAATCGTAGGAGAGAGCTGACATCAAACGTATATTTTATTTTTAATGGCCTCAGCTGTACCCATTGTAGACCCAAATATGGCTAAAAGCATTTGAAAAGTGCTCAAAATGGTGAAAACTGCATGATTTTGAAAGAATTTTTGGCCAGGGGGGGGGGGTTTGCCCGAACCCTGCGAACCCCCCCCCCCCCCTGGCTACAGGCCTGTAATCATTACTTTTTTGTATACTCCAGCAAACATGATAAAGCCTATCAAAGATGGATGCCACATATCAATCTACTCTACCCATTCATAGAGGACAATGGCTCTGATTTCAACCGAGCTGCTCAACAGATTTGCTGGCATATATCGACCAGACTCAAGCCTTTTAGGTAAGTCAAGAAAGAGGCAATAATATACGAGGGTGGTCATTAAGTTCTCTTAATTCATCTTTTTAATGATTTCAATTTACACAATATTCAGGATGAAATGACTTATAAATCCAGCAAGGAAACTGTTAGAGTAGAAATATAAAATGAGAAAATGTTGCCATATTGAGCAAATATGTCAATGGGCCCGGGGTAATTAAATAAAAACTTGCAAGTAATAAAGATGACCTTCCTGAACCATGTTTGAATAGTTAATGATCTATAGAAGCTTTCAAATACATTTATAAATGTTTACTTATATATCTTGTTAAAACTTTGAACCTCATGATAAACCCTCATATGTAATTCTCATTCCCTATTTTTTGATCTCCTCAGGTTTTCCCAACCAGATGTTGAATCTGTATTTAATCTGTCAGAATATCACCATTGTTTCATCTTTTCAACATTGCAATCAGATTTTCAACACAGTTGCATATGATTCTCTGTGAAACTTGATTTTGTCAGATGTTGAAGTGGGATAATTGTACATGAAGCTAATGTGATATATACACACACACACACACACACACATGTCTGTTTAAATTATTATTGGTACATGTATCAGCTTTGATGCCACAACTCACGCAGCTTGTATATCAATTTATGAGTTGCACAAAACCTGTGTTTGTGTGACTTCAAAATAATCATTTTTGTTGGATAGAAAACCATACCACATCCCATTTTCACTCTTAAACTAAATTAACTATGTTAATTCTAATCAGGCATTGAACTATTGAAAATCAGCATGATTATTTAACCAGTTTACCTTTTTTCTAGAGTTGCCTTCCGGAAAGAGTCATTTGGGTATTTCACATTTGGGAAAAGTAGCACATTGTGGATGAAACCCTTGTATGTAAATGAGCCTTCCAGTCGAGCTAACAATGCACTGCAAAGTAATGCACTCCAAAACAATTCACCACACAACAGTGCATTACCAAGGGATGCAAAGGTATGATGTTTTTGAATTTCTTAATGATATTGTTGTTAGAAAATGATGAACCCCAATAAAGTATGGCATCATCTCAGACTGAATCCTCTATACACATATTCTTTTCTGCTGATAATAAACTATTTGATGTTTTAATATGATTTAAATAATTAATATTTTATATTGTCATTGTTTTGATATGATATGTGACTTTATAGATATTGTATTGCTTTCCTCCAATGTTTGTGACTGGCATATACATATACATGTACACATACATTTATTTCCATTTGTAATGACCACATAATGTTAGCATTTCAAAAAGCCAAGACAACTCATCCAACATTTTTCTCATTTTGCAGAATGTAACCAAAGGAGAAATGATTTCTAGGGCTTTTATTACTCCTTTCTATAGATAATTATTCGATGTTTATTTTCATTTCGTACTATCAATTACCTTGAGTAACTGCACTCTATCATATTGCCCCATGAGCTTGCTGTGAAACATACTGTCTATTTTGGTATAGGGACATCACTTTTTACTGAAATGCTTTATGATATTCTGTATTTTTGTACTCTTTGCAATCATTCGACTTCACTTCTTAAAAAAGAGCTTCATCTTAACTCTTTCAGTTTTCAATAAATCTCTGATCTCACCGAGCCAATCAGAGTTCGTCGTTCGTATGGATGACTTTCTATGTAGTAATTTCCTATGACACCACCGCATAGTTAATGAGCACGTATTTGGCACGCATTCCTTCCACTTCGCTGATTGGCTGAGAAAGGGTCAGCGTTGTAGATTTGAAATAATTTATTACACAGGCTGTCACAGGCACCAATCTTTGGGGCGGGCTGCTAAACTGTAATATAGTCTATACGAGGCAGAGGGCAGTTTATAACTAGACTCTGCGTGCAGGGTAGTATTTTTGAAAAAACCAACAGTGCTATAGAACGAATACAGCACAAAAAATCTATTTATTATACAAAAAATAAATTGTAAAATATTTCCATGTACATACATAAATGTATTTCCAGAAGACATCCAAAGTTATGAAACACATTCAAAATGAATCACCAATTCCAACTATTCCTGATGCCCCTCGATATAGGAGGACACGTCCTGTGAAACTCGTGGAGCCATCTATTGTTAACCCATACTCCCAAACAGGACCACCAACTGTTCAACCCAGCCTTGATGGCCTTAGGTTAGTTTTTAAGTTGGTAAGGTATATCCTGTATTCTGATTTTGAGGTTTCCATATTCAGAACCTCCATATTCTCCCGCCATATTATGCTCCAGGGCACATCTTCCCATTTTGAAAAAGTTGATTGAAAAAATTAAGATAAAAATAAGAAACACTACTGGGTATTGGATGAAGCAGTTACGTACAGTTGGTTTGGATATGAGGTTTATCCCTCTTGAGATATGTACATTTACCTATGGTCCCTCAGGTAGTTATGCATATCTCCAAGTACATAACCCTTATACATTCCACTATATGTTTAATAATGTTAAATGTTTGTTATAATTTATTCAGAAACATGTTTGCTCCTTTTTGCAGGCACAATGGATGGAGTACAGATATCAGACCAGATGAACAGTTCTATAACAGTAACAACTCTAGCGACCAGCCAGGCCTAGAGGGTCTCCAACATGCCTTCTGGCCTCCTATTAACTCTAAACCAGCAGGCAAGATCAATCACACACATAAGAACAAACAAGGGAATGCCACCAATGAAAACACTAAGGTCACCAGTAATGTTGGAAATGACATAACAAATAATCAGATGCTTGAAAGTGAGAATAGTGAAGACGAATGGAGTGATGAGGCAGATGAATGGACATGTAGCAATGATAAAACAAGGAGTGATTCAGATGAAGTAAAAGACGATAAAGAGGACATAACAGAAGATATGATCCATCCTGCTGTTATGAAGCTCCAAGCGTGCCTGGAGGCTCAGTTCCAACTGTGTGATGACCTCAGTAATAAGTCTTTGAATGGTTTCGCACCACATCTAACACTTGGACAGTTTAAGAATCAAATTGTTGCAAAACGATTAGATGACTTCTGCAGAGAGTGGAAGGATATTGAGTTTGAGGTGAATGAGATTTATATGATAAGTCGGAAAGATTTTAACGATCCATTCCATATAAGGGAAAGGATACCTCTGGGAAGTCTAGAGAGTGAGCTAGCCTGTCAGTAGATGAAAACTAAAAAATTGGGAGTTATGAAAAGCAATCTAAATGAATACAAGAAATGTATTATAGAAAGTTGGATTTTAGCAATTGTGTCCCATAAATTCTCTTATGTCTGTACTCTGTTTCTGTATCAAAACAATTTATTCCCAATGAGTTAAAAAATGTTTAGAGTACAGTGAAACTTGTGAAGTGGAACACCTCTAGAAGTGAAACACTGACTAAACGTAAAAAATGAACCTCTTTAAGTGTCACACCTCACAGGTTTAATGTATGATCAAGTCCATGTTCTATCTTTCTTCCCTTATTAACAGTTAGGTTCAAAGGGGTTAAAGTACCCATTCTAGAAGATAAACACTAAACAGGGTCTTTAATCAGTAGGAACCTATTTTGTCTCATATACAAAAAACATGTTTTAGTATTTTGAAACAAGGGTTACTTTTGCCAAAGATTTGTGTGATTTTCTTTTTCTACTACATGTATATGTATAGATGTCAGGTAAAGCATTTTACTTTTGAACAATTGTAAGATTCTAATTTTTAGATGTCAGTTAAATTTTTTATTTAACATTTAGATGTCAGGGGAAGCACTATTTAGTGTTTGGTAAATTTGACTGCATCAAGGGTGTTCTAGATTCTTTATCAAGATGATCAAAACTATCACCAGTCAGTGGAAATGACACATAAGCAACATAAGCATCACCTTAAAAAGATGTGTAAGCGTCATTTTATTTTCTAGTTTTAGGGTATAATCCTGTTTGTTCATCAACTGATGATTATGGAAGTGATGACCAGGAAATTTAAGTGACAGCTAAAGATACGAGTATGAGTATGAGAGTAGATATTGTAAAATGGTTGAAGCAGTTTATTCAAGAACCATGCCAATGTGGCATTTACAGTTCCTTTAATATCTGAAAGAAGTTAAGAAATTAAATTCAATTTTTCAAACCTTTCCTGTGATCTCATCTCTATCCTTGACTGTGCAATGGAAGGAATTTTAGTATGCCAGTATGCTAGGCTCTAAATAATCGAGTCAGGTACAAAACTGTGATATTTGTTATTAATCAAATTACAAAAAATAAATAAACAGATTACCAAGGTATAAAGTTTTCATTAAAAATCAAACTGCTTTATGAGTATGTCAAATTAGAGGAATAAAGTGATCAAAACTAAGTGTGTTGAATTAATTTGAATAATGCTAAATAAAACAAGAGAAATTATTATTTTTTTACTTAGTCATTGCTTTATACAAACACTAATTTGCAAATTTCCTGCATAAGTTGAATTAATGAACATGCTATTACGCTGTTTATATAATACATAAAGCATTATATAATCTGTGGCATACAATACACAAAGCTATAGCATGGGCTTTCAATGAATAGAACAATTTTTCTTATTTGTTTTTACAGAACAATAAAGAATGATTTTCACATCCTAAAGGTTAATCTTCAGTTTTTGCCAGATATACGAAACATGCGTGCTTGAAAGATATTTTTCCAATCCGTGCTAGCTGTGCCTGTGTCATATGTGTGGACCTTAATTTTGTAGTGCTCACTCAGTCATAAAACATTGCCTTACAGAATGAGATATATTAAAAGTCTTGCATCAATCTCTTGTGATCCCTCCTAAACATGTCACTTCCATGAGCTGGTAGAGTTTAGTGGGGAGGAGGAGGGGGTTCGAGAGAGACTTTTGAGTTTAAGACAGCTTAGTGATTGAACAATGTACATGCACTTTAGCATTGATAAAGAGGATATATGTCAGATGTTTTATTTATTACCCCTTGCCTTAGAGCTTTTAAATAAATTAACTTAATTAAATCTGAATTATAAAAATTCCCTGCTTTTGTAAAGGAAAGTAGATTTAATTTATTGAAGGAATTTATTTCCTTTCACAAATTAATACTTTTTATTTTTATTTAATTCTGATTGAGCTTGTAATAAGATTATTTCCACTTGCGACTTGCATATTGATTTTATAAGTTAATTTTGTGCCCATGTGCTTGATAATGTTTATAAAAGAGTTATGAAAACATTTTATACAAGACCTGAATCATGAAAATGAGACAAACATGATAATTTTGAGTAACCCTTCATACCCATAATTCCTTGCAAACAAAATAAAAATGGTCAACAATAAAAAACATGTTCATCTTTGATTTAATATGGGAAGCTGTTGGATGAATAAAATGGGTGCATTTGGAATAGTAGTGTTCACATTAAAGAGATGTTCATCTGAGAGTTGTGTTCAACTTAAGAGATTCTAGAACAAGACTCTCCTGAATTCAAAAATACTAAAAACCTCTCAAGGCAATAAATATTGTATTATTACATTTCTAGAGGTCCTAGAAATTCTGGCTCCCCAAGTACTGTGTATTAATCATAGTGTATTAAGTCACATGAGGCTTGGATAGATTACCTTAGTTTTAACATTTACTTACCAGGTCACAGACTGACCTGCTTCTATTAAAATATTCCCCTGTGTAAAATATCAGAAGTGTCATACTTGAAAATGAAAACAGTTGAATTAAATGAGGGGAATTAGTAAACGCCAAAGTAAACTGAGACACAAAATCCATACTTTGATTCATTGTATAGAAATCAACAATTTATTCAAAATGTAGATTATGTAAGTTAAATAAGTATGTTTACATGTTTAAGTTGAAGCTAGCACAGATATTATTGGACCGATTATCAGCAATAAAAATGTTCACCTTCAAATGAGTATTGAATATCAACTTTATGAGCAATTCTTATGTTATTTAAGGTCAAGTGCCTTTAAGGAGAAAATCCAGATAAAATTGGATTCTAATAACTAGATCCTGTTCGGTCTTGTTACAAAATTTATTTTTACTTTTCATTTCTTGATTTGTTTGAATTTATTACCTCTTTGATAATTTGCAGAAATGTCTTGTCACGATCCACAAACAAATTTTTAGAATATCAGACCAATAATATGTAAATGTCAATACATATATCCTAATTTTAATAGCACTTGGGAATTCCCTTATAACATTTGGGGATTCCTTTATAGCATTTGGGGATTCCCTTATAGCATTTGGGGATTCCTTTATAGCATTTGGGGATTCCCTTATAGCATTTGGGGATTCCTTTATAGCATTTTAGGATTCCTTTAGAGCATTTGGGGATTCCTTTATAGCATTTTGGGATTCCTTTATAGCATTTGAGGATTCCATTAGGGCATTTGGGATTTCCTAAACTGATGAATCAGATGGAATTTATTGGCAATACTAGATTTAATGTCAAGGTTCATAAACATTTGGGAGAGGAGGTGAAAGTCCATATCAATAACTCTTCAATTCTGTTTTGAGGCAGGGAGAGGTCAATCTGGGATGAAATAAAATCAATTTTGGATCACATTGACCTGATTCCTTACTTAACATTTCATGTTTGTCAATCGATAGGGGATGAAAAATGGTATTAGTAAATTTGGACCTATTTCTGGCTCATCATCTCATTTGTTTGTCTGTCTGTCTATCTGTCTGTCTGTCTGTGTGACCTTTCATGATATATTTGTAATTTGACCTTACCTACTTTTTCAACCTGATCTATTTTTAGAAATGAATTTATGGGATCAGGATGTGAAGCCACACATGGTACCATAGTTTAAGTCTTCTAGAAAAAAATAATGCCTATTCGAAATTGAGGTCCATTTTAGGTCCGTTTGTATGTTTACAATCAACAAGTTCTGTTTAGACAAAATATGGGTCAAAAATGATTTGGAGATTGAGCCCTGTATGGTTTTACATTGACACCATTTTATATTGTCCTAAAAGGTAAATATCATGGTGATGAAGAGACGTGTCTCTAGCAATGACTTGATGAGAATTTCAATATCCTTGGATGACACAGCTTTGTATATTGATGTAGGTTGTAAAATGACGTACATCCATATATTGGCTTCAGGTGAGAATCATATTAAATTACAGTAAAACCTGCGAACAGGGAATGCTCTTCGGACTGGAGGAAAGTTTCCTTGTTCAGAGGTTTTCCCTATAGAGAGGGGCCGCACTTTCAGCCAACTCAGAATTGCCGAATAAGCATTTTTTTGTATATACGAGGGTTGTCCCAGAAGTAATGCACTATATGCTCTAACTTTCTTTAATATTCTTCAATTCTGCTGAAATTTTGTGTATATAACAATTGAAGTTTTATCTATTATATCCTGAAGTTGCAGCATCCAACATTAATCTTAAGTCTTAATATGGTTGCTATAACAACATGGGGGTAGGGGTGGGCGGGGCAGGTACCAATTTTTCTAATTATGAAAAGATCTAAAGTGTTATTTTATTAATATTTCTTTCCTTTAAATGGTCAAAATGTTTGGGAAATTGTCAAATTTATTCAGCATGATGTTAACCAAGTACGAATAATGACATTTAGCACTGTGATGTCATAATACCACATTTCAATAGTCACAAATTCAAATACAGTCACAGTCAAGAAATTGCAAAAATGGCTGCAATTCTCACCTGATAACAGAAGGCCTTGCGTTTGGTGGCCTAATTTCATACTTCACTTGGACTCACAGCCACGCAAAACAATGCTACCATGAAGAAAGTATATAAGGAGTATATACCAGATAGAACTACAATTATGGGGTGGCAGAAGAGATTTAAAAGAGACGATTTGACCCTGTATGACAACTTCAAACATGGGAGGCAAAAACTCCACAAGTCACAGTGGAAGAAATTGCCGAGAGTGTTTAACCTGACAGGCATCAAAAGTACATAACATGCAAAGGACAATATTTTGAGAAATGTGAAATGGGACATTGTGCAATATACATCCATCAAACCTAGGATGTGCTCAAAGTGATTTAGTATCTTAAAATGTATTATTGAGCATACTTCTTATAGCTACACCAAATGGTATTTGTTGATTAATTATTTCATATTTTCAATTTTTTATTCCTTTTGATGTGACTGTATAACCTGCCCCGCCCTACCCAGACTCACCAACTTGATTTTATTATAACATCAATATAGTTTTATCAGTCAACATGAAAATTTCTAGAATAATCAAAATGTCTCTAAGAAACATTTACTGAAAATTTTATGGAAAAATATCAATTATTGATAAAGTTAGAGCATATAGTGCATTACTTCTGGGACAACCCTCGTATTTGGGCATTAATTGATTTTACCAATGCCGACTCCATACTTGGTCGCTAGACCTTGTTGTGACATCTTGGAAGATGTATGAAGGTCTCCTATCTCCCTCCTTTAACTGAGGGTAAGGAGCATTCTCCCGATGTTTATTTTAGCCGCTGCTGCTGGCGTATGATGATGTAATTGTTGTAATTGTTGATAGATTTGGCTCAACATAACACATGTACTTATCTGTTATCTCCATAAAACAAGTGTATCAATCCCTAGATTATCACAACTGATTTGATGTAATTATGTTTGTTGAAAGGAAGAATTAGTGTCATGATAATTAGTAACAAACAGATTAGTATTAGTTTTAAAATATATCAGGGTAATTAACAGTGGGTGGGATGCTACATCTTGTAAACAATTGGCTTATCTTAATCTCAATCATATTAATCCAAGCTTTTTAGAATCAGATATTGGCTTAAGACTTTCACACCTCTGAAAAATAATGGAATATACAGTGTCACCAATATTCCATATTCCTTGTTCACAGGTGAATTTTCATAATTTGCCCCAAAATAGTGTTCCTTGTTCCCTGTTCACAGGTTTTCCCTACAGAGAGGGTCCGTTAACATGTAAGTCAATGGAAAAATATTTGGTTCTTTTGAAAAGCATTCCTTGTTCATAGGTTTTCCCTACAGAGAGGTATTCCATCGGACAGGTTTTACTGTATAACAAGAGGAGTGACCTGATCAACCTCTGCTGCCTTATCCCACTTATCTATAGGAATGATTGAGTTAATAAATATTTGGTTTCATTGAGGTCTTACCTCTCATAAAGGTGTTAATGTCTGTTCAGGGTGACTAATAGTCATGTAGATTTGAATGTGTTCCATCATCTAATAAGGAATTTATTATTTAATGTTGCAGATTCACAAATAAGCAAATTATAAGTAACTTAATATTATGGGATTCTGTTGGAGTTCAAATATGAAATGAACAAGTATATGTGGGTACAATGTGAATTTGATTAATCAATCTGATATGTGTATGTGCATAGTTGATTTTGTGACACAAATTCTAAAGCTTCTTATTTGGTTTAACCAAAATGGTATTTCTTATTGAAAGAGACGAGGTGAAGCTAGCTGTACTCCAAAGATGTGAAATCAAATTCTATTCAATGGATACGCTCACGCAAAAAGTGATATTATCATCAAGGTTCATTGATTTCTTGGAATGTATACTTATTCCTAATAAATTGACATCATTCTGTCTCAGATGTGTGGGATGATGCTCATTACAAGGAATTTACCGGTTGATTGATTTTAAGCCAAGAGCATTTTCCATTCTGTCTAGTCAACAATCATCCTGAGTGTAATAGGATACTCTATGAACTATATCTTTATACTAGATTATTATTTGATTTAATGTGCTTTATTGTACAGTATCATAATTTTCTTATAACATTTTACCATTATATTTTACCATAACATTTTACCATACCATTTTACCATTACATTTTACTAAAATACAAGTATTTTAATCATATTGTATTTTACCATTTATAATATGATACCATAACATTTTACCATTTCATTTTCAATGAAAATAATATTAATTGTTTCGTCACTAAGAAATTTACTCCACCTTGGAAAAATCCAATGTAGTGAAAATGTCAAATGAGATTATCTGACTGACAGAAGTATAAGCTTATTCTATGAATCTGTCAAACATAATTGCTCAATCTGTGTGGGAGGCGCATCCTGTATGTAATGATGGCTTAGTTCCTTTCTTATCACCGCAATCAATAACTGTAGCCGGTGGACCAGCTATTAGGGGGCATATCAATCGGATGTCATTTGTGAGCTAATAGGATTCGTATCAAAATGTTGTCAGTATCATTCAGATAATAATATCATCTTTCTGTTTCACCATTAGAAGATGTAAGATGTTGTGGTTTATGTGATGTGTCAGTATGATCAATTTTTTAATGAAATATTTTTTAATCTTAGTGTAGTTTCATAATTTTAAGATTTGGAATTATCTCCCGAGTCAGAGTTTTACTATTAACAATTATTGTAAAAACATGCTCTTATATTGTGGCAAAGAGAGTCCTTGTACTCAAATAACATTGATATTATTAGATATCCAAGGCTATTGTTCAATAATCTATATACCGGTACATGTACAATGGAGACGGTTATATTGGGAATCAATATCCACATACTATTAGTGCATATTTAATGATTTCTATTAATTGGCTTATTGTACTACTGGTTAATAACATATCAATAGGGGCATAATTTTATTCATGATTTTGCGAACTCCCTACCCTTTGCATTCATTCGTCTTCACTTCTTTATAACTGGACTCTGCGAGTAGGGTACAAACTCCCATGACAGTGTCTCAGACTTGCACTGCCAAGGAGTATGATGATTTTGGAGAAGGTTAATAAATATAACTAGACATGTAAATTGAACAAGTTCAATTTAAGACTCCAGATTTCAAACTTTTTTTAAGCTGAGTCATCCAAAATACTGTAAGCTGAGCCATTCAGAATAAGCTGAGTCATCTAGAATATAGACATTTAGACAACTCTTAAGTAGGTTATCTTCGACTCCATTGGCTTAACATGGTGATATCATAATATCGACTTTTTGAGACTTCAAACCGCTATAACTATTTAACCAGAAGTTGGGTCGAAACTTGGTTTGCAGATTCGAATTTCTGAGAAAATTCTACGTTTGTGTCATAACTCATACATTTAATTTTGAGAAATTTCTGTGTTGACCTACTTTCTGGACGCCATTCCTCAAAATCTGTAAGAGTAATCAAAAAAGACCGTCACAACAATAATGTCTTTAAGCTACATGATGAAAAAAAGATCAAGGAATAACGACGAATAGTGACAAAGATAATTGACATTATGTTAGAAATGTAAGATTTGACCCAGTACTTGACCTTGGCTTTTCACTGTCCAAATGTTGAATTAAGGTAGCTTTTGGATTTAAAATTTGTAATTTTCTGCTGCCCTATTGACATAACATGGGATATAGAAATAGGAATTTTTTAATTTTTTAAAACGCCATAACTTCCGAACCGGGTGTCGGATTGAAATTTGATTTGCAGATTCGGATTCCTGAGAAAATTCTACTCTTAATTCATAACTCATACGTTAAATTTGGAGAACCTTTCATGTTGACCTACTTTTCGGACACCATATCTCAAAAGTGGGTCGAAATACTTTCTGACGGCAAAAAGCTAACACTATTAGCACACTCTTTGCTACCTCTCTACAAAATTTGGAAGCAAATCATTAAAGTGTAGTGTCAGAATCGCAAAAATAAGTTAAAACTATCAATTTGACCTAGATTTTGACCTAGGCTTTTTGGTGTCCAAATTTTAAAGCTAGGTAGCTTTTGAGGTCCCCTTCTTTCGCAGGCTTTCATTATGTTAAGCTGTATTCAGTCTATATTTAGTATTTTACACTTCAAAAAAATATTTTTTCCCATTGACTTAACATGGGGCACCAAATTTAGCGTTTTTTAGCTTTCAAAATGCCATAACTTCCGAATGGGAAGTCGGATCGAAATTTGGTTTGCAGATTTGGATTGCTGAGAATATTCTACATCTTTTTCATAGCTCACCCATTCAATTTGGAGGATGTTTAGTCGTGACCTACATTACGGACGCCATATCTCAAAATCGGTAAGAGCAATCAAAATTCTGATGTCATAACTTTGATTCGCCTTTTTCTAAGCTACACGATGATAAAAAAGATGAAGGAGTTACGAAGAATGTTGACGAAGATATGATGAAGAATGTTGAAAATGTAAGATTTGACCTAGTTCTTGACCTTTGACCTAGATAAAAATTTGACCTAATTTCCCAGAAAGCCGGATACAGTCTTTAATTAACCATGTAAGTTGGATAGAGTAAGATGTTATAGTTGGAGAGAAAATCTGTTAGGAGGAAGAAAGAAAGAAAGAAAGAAAGAATGAAAAAGAATAATAAGAAAACAGGCAAAAACAATAGACTCCAGATTTTCAATCTGGAGTCTAATAATAATATTATATCTTTGTGGTGCTTTCGCCCCTGTTGCATTTTCATCATTATTGTGTATAATGCATTTGTTAGATGCATTGGATTTTAGAGGAAAGAGATAACAAAATGGGTTCATCATTCAACAATGGATAGTTTTTGAAATAATATAAAAAAAATGTTTTAAAATGAAATTTTAGATATGAAAAAAATATAAAAAGATCATCATTCTGTCATTCTACATAGAATGGATGACAATGTGCTAACAATCCTAATGGTTAGATGGCCTTAAACTGTTATTTTGAATATATGTTATTAGCAAAAACACATGCATTTACACACATTGAAACATGTTAATTATCCAGTTACGTGTACTGTTGCTATACCAATGTAATTCTTCAGTCATATATGAAACATCTGATGAATCAGAGACACATAAAACATGTCTCTGGATGAATAAAGATAGTACAATGTACAAATGACCAGCTTTATAAATCAATTCTTTCCCATTGTTTTTTTATAAATTGTTCCCATGGCTAAAAATACTTTATGAATGAAACAATGTTAGTATATGGTTTTATTTTATCATGTATTTCACCACAATATTTATAAAAGGGAAGGAACTGTATGCCAGCCCTATCACCATGCACTTGAGGCACTTGCCTTGATGTATTCTCATTTAACTTCTATTTGATTCATTTCCAGCCTTGGCCACAAAAATGTTGTAAACCCATGTAGTAAATTAAGGATGGATATAGATTTGATATGTAAAATAAAATGAATGAGATAGGACAGGATTTTTTAAATGTTTGTTGGAAAAAAAACTGCAAAATGTGTATTCATGTCCTTAAAATGACATTGTCTTGTTTCTCATATATTTAATGAAAAGTCTTTATTTTTGGTATTGGGATTTAAGCAGGGGTATTAAAGCCACAAGATAACCCCATTTCACTGAATAACCTGAGGTTTTCAGGTTTTAGGCCACACAATCTGACACTGTTTTAACCTATATCAAGAATGAAACTGATTGATATCAGTAGATAAGAGGATATATAGGTATGGTATATCACTATTTGAATATGATATGTAATTACTATTATCTCTTATACTTTCTCTTCTTATATCTTCTTATTAGAAAATCTCTTCCTCCACAACTCCACGATCCATCCAATCAATCTCAAGTTTCAGATATTTAATGAGATATCACAATATTAGAATGTCAACAGAATTATGATCCCATAATAGGAAACAGACAATAGTACTATTATATTTCTTCAGAAAATCTGAATAATAGTAAAATTCACCAGAAAAATATATCAAACAGAAAAACAAGATATCTCTTACACACGAGGGGAAAGAGTACCCGTGTATATACAACCTACCGCCTAGCAAGACCAGGCCTGTCAACTGTCCCGCAATTTGCGTATTTGTCACGCATTTGCTGAAGAATTTGAAGTCACGCCAGTTATTTTTGCGTGACAGAAAATGTCACGCAAATACGCATTTCACCTGGTAATTGTCACGCAAAAATATTTCTGTAGAAAAATTTCTAAAAAAGATCGTCTACACAGCAAAAATACGAACGCCGGAAAAAAACGTACGCATTTCGTTCGGACTTTTCACGCGAATTACGTATATGTCACGCATTCCGTTCGAAATTTTTCGTACCTACACCCCCCCCCCCCCCCCCCCCCCCCCCCCGTTGACGGATGTTTGAAACGCGAGCGTAGCGAGCGCGAAAAATTTGAGGTGTTCAAAATTTGGCAAGATGTCATAAAATTTAAACCAAGGTGTTCAAAATTTGGATCAAGGTGTTCAGATTTGGACCAAGGTGTCCACATTTTGAGGGGAGGTGTTCAACATTTCCAAGTCACTCATGTTAGGTGTTCCCAAGTTGACAGGCCTGCAAGACACGCATATACCGCCGAGCAAATAATTGATAATGTCATCTCGTAGGAAAATGGACAAATAAAGGTAATATAATGTCACTAACAATTCCTTTGGATGGTTAGAATTGTTACTAAGATGTTCTAGCAGGCGCAATTCGCCTAGAATTATAGTTGAAATATATTTTTATGTCCAAATTAAGAGATAAGGTAAACGTATAATGGTTTTCGATTTGTTTTTCTCATTCATACTCGCTTTAATTGATAATGAGCCATACATAAGACATACTTGGGTCGGTAAATGGATGTGCATATGCATAATATATTAAGTGTCAAAATATTAGGTCAAAATAGCACTTTTGAACAGCAAAATCTTCACTTAAACTTTGTCCTAAAAGATCCGATGTTATCGGACATCGGACCCGATGTGATCGACGAGTAATATTATAAAGATCCGAAAATATCTTGAGTAAAGGATCTCAGAATCCGAACATTACTTGAGTAAAATCTGTTGAGATTCGATTATATCGTCGAGTTTATGACGTGCTGATGAAAAAATAATAAACATACAATCTGCATCATTCATGTGAATCATTTTGTTGCGAACAATAAATGAAACTGAAAAAAATATGGCTATCACCAGTTACCACTGCACATCGAAACATTGTATTTCAGGTCCTCGGTACAAATGCTTCCACTGTAGTTATAAATCACACGAGATGGATGACTTTGTGGTCCACTTCAGTCAGCACCATCCATTACTGAGTATTAAAGTTAATGTGCCTGAGTTAAATGGCAAGAAATGGATTTACAATGTTTTTGACTATGGTATTGTATTATCAAAGAAAGATCACGGTAATTTTCGTTTCGAGGATATGAAGCGTGTGAAGCTTGGGATTCTTCAAGTTGTGTTCTTTGAGTAGAATGGCGCTTGCAATGCAGAATTAAATGTTTTTGGGTTGCACACTTACCATAGACACATAGGAAATTATGGTGATTCAAGTGTAAGCATGAATTCAATGTTTTAAGAACTTTGTCGGAAACAGACGTTGACGTATAGTGCTGCGGGAATTATATCATATTATATTATATCCCGGTGCCAGGAGTATACGATAAATAAAAAGGAATATTTGTGATATCGTCATGATATTATATGCTCATTCGAAAGCTTACTCACTACCTCATCGGGTTCTACTCACGGTATAGTCGGAATAGCTCGGTGGTAGATTCGGGTCCTATATAATCGTACTCGTGACATAATCGGGTCTTTCATTTTCAACTTTCACCGGTGATTTCAATGATATGCAACGTATGGCAGTGAAATAAATATGATACATTTACACCTATTGTATCTTTGAATCGAATGAAGTAAAGACAGCCATGGTTGTTACTTATTCAAGATGTAGAGTCCATTTCACTGCTTCATTTCGTCAGTAGAACGGCAAAAATAAGAAATTGGGAGACTATTGTGCAATAATATATGGAAAAGTGTATTCATAATGTACATGAATGACATTTGTATATTTCAGATTTTTTAGTTTTTTGTGCAATAAGCCTGTGCCGTCTTGTAATTTGAAGAATTTCAGCCATGTTAATCTTATTGAAAATAACATGGCAGAGAAACATCCAAATATAAGAGGCCACACACTTTATAAGCCAAACTAGAAGCAATCCAAGATATACAAATGTCATTCATTTACATTATGAATATACTTTCCCATATATTGTTGCACAATGGTCTCCCAATTTCTTATTTTTGCCGTTCTACTGACGAACTGAAGCAGTGAAATGGACTCTAAATCATCATTCAAATATTTAAAAGTTGAATTTAGCGATTGGATAGTAAACATTGCGCTAAGTACTCATTATTTTGCAAACATGAGTGCCTGGAACAATAACTTTATCAGTTACACACATTTCTGTTTTTTATCTGTTTCTCATATTGAGAAATTCAAGATATAAACAAAAGTTTATAACTCACCCCCTACATTTTCAGACATCTTCGGGTCTTTGCTCGGCGGTAGGTTGTATATACACGGGTACTCTTTCCCCTCGTGTTACATGCCTTATTGATATTCTGATCAGATACTTGAAGCGTATACTTGAAGGTGTACATGGGTACTGCTAAACATTTTTCATTTTATGTGTTAATCTATGATTTATTGCTCAAAAAAGCAATGTATTAAAACTAACAATAATGAGACAAGCATGCTGGCTTATGTATATTATTAGGTACCTACTTTATACAGTGTGGTTTACATGACCTCACCCTTTACTAGTCATGAGGTAAATGTACACATCATTGTGCATGAATTTCTTGAATTTGTTTATACATCTCTCATGTGAATAAATTACTTAGCTGATGCTCTCAAAAATGCAATGCCCATAAAAATAAATACATACATCTTCGGAAGGGAATAAAATACTATTTGTTTTAATGATGTCATTAATTCTTGTTGTTGTGTTTTTAAATTTTGTGACGTAATTCCACTTTAGGGGAATTATATGAAACTTTTTCTAATTTTTTTGTCAGACCTTTTTTATTTTGAATCAATCCCCAACATCCCCTAAGGCTGTAATTTCTTCTATGTGGTTTGCTGAGCTGACACGTGAAGAATAGCTCAATAAAAATGGAAAACTGAACTTGACTTGACCTCACCTATCCCCTTTATTCATATTAATGTCAACCCCTGGTTGAACAGATCATTGTAAACCCTAGACATAGATCATACATTTTGTCTGCATATAACTCAGCTGAGATTCATTTTGTCAAACAAATATGGAAAATGCCATTTCATGTTATGAGACTAGATTTTGGATGAATTTGAATTTTGATGAGGTGTTTCCAAAATAATTTTTGGGGTTAGTAATCTTGTAATATTATGTATGTCTCAGTTAGGGTTGTCAAGAGGCAGAATGCAGGTGAGGCAGTTTAAGTGAGGCAACTGCCTCAACAAACATTTAAACAAACACATGATATTTCTTTATCATTATTGAGACAACATTTTCAAATGAAATCCAGTGGTTAGATATAATTTACCCCATTTGACTCAAATTTAAATCCCCCCTCCTTATTCAATATTATATTTCGCCACGCCTTTCTTATTAGTGACCTACATGTGAAAAATTACAAAAATATGATCTAAATTCCAGCTTACATCCCTTTAACCTTGTGAGCATTGGGTGGGGCGTTACATTCTCCATTTGAGTATGTGAACCTAACCACTATTCATGAATTGTATATCTGGGTGTGTACTACTTATAGGTATTCTCCCAGGTGATTCAGTCATATTGATAAAGGCTTTATATAGGTTAGTCACCTTATAATGTTCAATAGCATAGGTTGAATAGACCCTGGAATAGACCTATTAATTTGTATTGATTTGTTTTGTTTGAAGTGCATACCTACCTGCATTGTATGGTCCTCAACAGTCACGTATTGAGCCCCGATGCTTTCATTTTTATTGAGAGAAATGAAGAGGGAAATACCATTGACATGTCAAGATGACCCAGTTAAAGTAGTTCAACTCTTTAGACTTGTTAAATATTATTTATATGTATATCCAAGAACACATTCGACCAGATATATACTGTACAAGAAGAAAAAAGAAACTTAGAGGAATTTAGGATTATTTATATGATTTTTCCCAAAAGGCAACTTTGATTCGTTAACCCCCCCCCCCCCCTTTGCATTGGCGCTATAAACAGATGCAGGGCATTGACCGAACATAAAATTTTGGACAAGGACGAGGACAGGACGAGTACATAGTACGTTGTTAGTGTTGTGTACTTAAAAGCTGCTATTTCTGAGCTGCTATCTTAATTTCTTAGACCTTGATCATTTGTTACAACTAACTAACCAGATCCGCCTATAAAGTACTTATTCTGACATGTTAATTAACATGTCTTTTTATTATGTAACATAATATTATGAAAACAATTAAAGTGTACAAGCTTGTTACTGTTAAAAGTTTAGCAAAAAAGGACACCCTATTTGGTTTTTCACAAAAATTAAACATATGGCATTTTTTGCATTTTAAAGGAGGTAAACTTATCAAATATCCAATATTTCAAATACTGCGCAGTATTTCTGATAAAATGACCATGTAATACCTAGAAAATATTTATTTACATACATACACAGATACATGGTTGTATAGCCAGGGGTGAGACGAGGCAATTAAATTGCTTTTATAGAAATTTTTTATTTATATATGTTTCAGTAAAGCTGAAATTGAAGCCTAATGATAATTTTTTATTGTATTGCCTCAACTTGGTTTGCCTCACATAGCTTTTGCCTCACCAAGTACTCGTATTAGATCCTGGCTATGCATATGATATCATTACATGAGGAAATAATTGAAATTACACGATTGTTCTTAGAACAGCTAAAAATTTGAATTGAAACAGAAAATGAAACGAAATTATGCAATTAAAATCACCCCACCCTGGTATTACGACATGAGTCATGATAAATACAATGTTTTTGATGTCGATATGTAAACATGTTGTAATCATGGTCTGGATAAGTTACTTGGGTGTGCCATTAATAGAATCCTAGCCAATTCCCCTACAGTGTTTGTTTGTCGGTGGTGAGACATCAGTTCGTTGTCACAATACCTTACTCACTTGGAGAGTCATCTTGGATTTTAAAATCAAAATTCACATGTACAGTTGGGGACAAAAATAAATGACAGGTCGATTTTCGATCACCATTTCCTAATTATGGTGGTCTGAAAGCCCATAATTTCCAATATTGTCTAGATACATATCCCTTAAAATTTGTATATTTTACATTTTGTATAATCTCATCCACTGATTTATGGCCTCTTGTAAATTCTCTTATTTTTAACATGGGAAATCCTCACTTCAGCAAATCCACCTGTCATTTATTTATGTCCCCAACTGTATAGCTTTCGCAGGAAGTAAACAATATCTACATTATTCATCATCTCTCAAAGGAGCAATCTCCTAGCATTTGTCTAGGTAGTGAAGGTAGTCTATTCAACGAACGAAATGAATTTTGAGAGTGCCAAAGGGGAAGCTTCTTAGATAGAAAATGCCCAAAACTTTAGTGCTTAGGGACACATACTTGAGACATATTACAGCGGCAATATTAATTCAGAGATTTCCTCAATCAAAGGTTTCAATTGAAAGGAAATCTCTGAAATACAAATAGCTAGATTTACCTTTCCTATTTTTAGATCATGGCTAAACCTGGATGCATAGTCTATATTTGATGCCATCAATTGGATGATGAAAGAGGTCAGCCAGGGCCCATTACTCATTGGCAGGCCTTGGATAAATCAAATGTATTCAATGTTGTGGTATTCTCACGTTCAAGGTACAAACATCAGCAGATCAGCTCGTGGTTGAATCATGGCATAAATCAGAAATTGCAATTCATGATTGAACCAATGTCATAAAATTAAATACTTTGCAATATGTTTATCTGCACAAAATCAATAACAACCAGTTTCCTATTTTTCAATTCCTTTTGGAAGGGATGTACTATTGAGCTAGTGGCGCCCTATGTACAGATGTAACATGTAAAATTAAATATAGGTTCTTAGAGTGGTTGGATCATAGAATCTGATCTTATTGGTTTTAATCATCCTCAATCAGGGCCACATATACAAGGACAATTATTCCTTATCATAAAGTACAACTAACCCTATTTTGTGCACAATTTAAAATACTAGAGGCACTGGCGGATTAGGGGGGGGGGCCTGGGGGCCCGGGCCCCCCCCCCCTTGGGTGGGCCCAGAAAAAAAAATTGGGCCCAAAAAGTTTTTGGGCCAAAAAAGGCCTTCAGGACCCAAAAAGTCGGCCTTTTTGGTCATTACTGGGCCTTTTAAGGCCTTACTTTTTAATTTCAGGCCAAATTTTGAAGAAAATGGGCCTCAAAATTTGGGCCCACTTTTGGATTTTAGGGGCCCAAAATTTTTTTTCGCGCAAGCGCGGACATTTTTTTCTCTGACCTGAAATTTGGGCCCCCCCCTTGTTGGTTCCTGGATCCGCCCCTGAGAGGTTACTTTGTATACTGCCAGACTGCTACATGCAGAAATTAGTTTACATGTTTAGCATTAGCATTAGCATTAGCTCCAGATACAAGGTTGCACTTGATATACGTCATGAAACTGTGTACTGATATAGGAACGGTTCAATTTCTTGCACTTAGTATTTTGTTTTTGAGGTTTATGGCTGGAGAAAGTTGAATTGGTAAATTGTAGAAGGACCTGTATTTCATTCAGAAATATTGCATTTGTGATTCCTGATCAATCGGATATTTTAACTTGTAGTTCAATGTAAAATAATCACTACAAACACTACTTTTCCAATTTACAAAAAACAATCAATTAATTTTTTTAATTTTTATTTTAAAATTTTCTTCAATTTTTACATGTACATGTTACAATATGTTTTTCATAAAACAGAAAACATTTAGTTTTACCCAGACATATAAGTAAATAAACAATATGAATGAGGATGTAGGATTGCAAAATTGCCAGAAAATGAAGTCATGTGATGTTTAATTATGAAATCATGACCTGTTGAGTGTGATATAACAACTTACAACACGACAAATGTACCTATAATTAAACACATGACTTCAAATTTCTTATGTATAATCACGATCCTCATCATAGATGCACCTTATAAAGAGCATGAAAAATACAGTGACTCTTTAGTTGTGGCATTACATTTTTCATTTTTGGATTATGACTTAACTGTGAAAAAAAATGTTATATATTGGGTAAGACTCCATTTTTATACAAATAATACTGCATGTTTTTAAGTTCAGGAATGTTCCCATCATTGAACATATAATTAGTGGAATTCATGATCTAACTACCAAGAATCATTTGAATGTTTTGCCAGTCTCCACTGGTAACAACAGTGAACACAAAATGACAACGTAACAATATCCCAAAACTGAACACTAGTAACATATCATTTTTATGAGCAGAATTTAATTGCATTAAATTTCATGCTTTTTAGTTTTCAATTTAAACAGTTTCAGTTTGTACATTACAATAGCACCAATTTAAACATGTATACCAATAAGTCCTTTATGACACTGAAATACATACATGATATGTGCATACAGATATCAGATGACAGAATTTTCAATTACAATATGTGACCCTGCTCCTTAACATGTAGTTGTCCTATATGATTTCTATATGAAAAACCTGAGTGCAGTGTTAAGGGCTACGAGTTGTGAGTAGGAGTTCAACAGATTGTTTAGAAAGATGTTCAATTAAGTTACCAACAACACTTTCGCTATAAATATATATTAATGAATATCTTATCATATACTGGTTCAGTTCAAATGTTGCAGAGGAGGGAAAGACGTCATCATCTTACATCCTTAACAAGAATATAAGAAAATGACAAGATTTTAGTTGATTCCCTGGCAATTGTTGGTCCACCCACATATTTCAAACCACCCAGATACCATAATATTAAGACTTCAGGAAGATTTTTTCTAAGGGCATTTATCCACTGTTTCCTGTTTCCTTGGCAACTAATTAACTCATGTACTGACATGGTGTTCATAAATATAGCATGTCGCCCCTGCTTGATTGCAATCATTCAGGATGTCTGTTAAAGCTTTTACTATCTCTGGCCCAGAAATAACTTGACCTCGGATGTCCAGGTGTTCAAAAATTCCATAAACATTGTGTGGATATGGTTTCGAAACTTAAATCCTATTAAAACCAATTTCTGAAATTTTTGGAATCCCCTTTCTGTAATTTAGTTATGTGGAATTCCAAATGTTATCATATGGCAGTATGGAAACATGACATTCTTTAGCATTTGAATTTAACCATGAAAATATATGATACCATAGAGATTCACTAAAAAAATTAATTTTAATGGCGCAAAAATCCCAAGTCAAGTCATGAAAATATTATACTATTTCGAATAAATAGAAAGTAGATCTGGAAATGAATGAGGATGTCATGTCAACAAAAACTGAAAAAGGAAGTTCAGTACAAACTTTACATTCTGAAAATTCACACTTCCTTATCTATGGTCAACTCTTATACATTCTTAAACTGTTAACAGGAACTTTATCTCTACACTGTATAACTTTAGAATAAAATATTGTTTACATTTTTGAAATGATTAACTCAGTAATGAAGCACTAAAAGTCACTTCAATGTCATGAGAGAATGGAATTCCACATATTGTTTACCTGTTTACAGGATTAAATCCTTATAAAAGGCAATAACACGATTAATCAGAAAATCAATACAGCCTAGTTTCAGGATATAGTACTTGTCTGCTGAGCCTAGCGCTATGGTAAACAAAATTGTTTTTCTATTGAAAATGTTATTCCATGTCGATATTACGTAATACCCTTATTAGGCAACCAATAAAAAACAGATTATATCTTATTGAAAACAGCATGGACATGAGGAATGAGGATGTGATGAAATGTTATATTTGGAACATACTGTTAACATGGTTACTCATTCAATAAATATGACCTTTGAGAAATTCAATCTTCAACTTGTGACATTTTTCAACTTGAATTGGTGCCCAAAATGTTCAGACAACACAACACACCACATGATTTTTTCATTTCTTGGTATCAACTCTCGAAAAATTTCCACATGATGTCATGTTTTGCCCTTGCAAAATCAAGAATAAATGATCAAAGGTTGCAGTGAATATAAATATCAGATAGACCTTAGTACTAATAGATAAGTTAGGCCATCACTGATGCCAATGTGTGAAGAAACTTGATTACTAATTTGAGAAATCATGTGGTTAGATCTGACTGATTGCAATTAACAAAACTCTCACTAAGGAGATGATATTGTAATTGACATCATGACATTTTAAAACGCCTACTGAAGAAATAAGAGAAACCAGTTACTGCTCTATACAATTATCACCAATGTGATAATTTCTTCCTCAAATAATTTAGATAGCCCAACTGTCTAGTTTAAAAAGTCCACAAGTTGATTTTCAAATAAAAGAAACTTGACTGTTATACAAAAATAGATCTGCATCCCCATATAACCAATACTGGTGTGATGGTTCTGCTTATAATTCATGCTATTTTAACAACCCAATGTTCACTCAATAGACCTTGGTAAATTGGCAGATGTTCACAGCCGATGTATTGACCTGTCTATCACACACCCTTTAATAGTTTCAAACCAGTTCACATATGTTAACTCTTATAGATCCATATTTAACCACCAGATGTTGTAAGTATTTTCCCAATGAGGTCATGTCCACAATTAACATTATATGAATGTACAGTATTTAGAACATCTGTGATGAGTAGTGGTGGTAAAGTACAATCATCATCATATTTGGTACAATCATCATGATTAATTGTCACATTGTGGATTAGATCCTGAAAGGATATTGATGATTCATCCTTTGTTCTAAACCTCTAGGCCTCTTGGGTGTGTGGTATGTGGTATGACCTACTCATTCTAGTCAGCAATCCACATCCACGTTGTCCATGGAGTACTCAGCGATGACATCACCATTTTAATGAATTCCATAATCCCACCATAGCTTGTTAGCCATAAGGGTAGTACGAGATAGTCATACAGTCAACGCTAATACCGGTCGACTAATACTTCCAATGTTTTCCTTTAGTATTGTTGAGCAAGATTTCTGTGATATGTCACATTTGAGCTGCGTTGTTAATGATTGCTTCTGTGATTCTTCACTTTCAGTTTTTACATTTGTGAGAAGTCCACTAAAACTAGAGCTAAAGATATTTACGAGACTGGAGATCTGCGAACTGTCTGTTTGGATACCTTCGCTTTGGCCTTTTTTCTCCCGAGTATCGTCAGATTTTAGTTTTTTAGAAATTTTGTCTTTGTCCTCATTTTCGTTAGATGTGACAGATCTCCTTCTTTTGAGACACTTTCCACAACCACCTTCGAGTGTATTGACATCTTTCACTTCCAAAACTTCTCGCTTATCGGATGGAGTCGTGTTAACTTCGTTAAGATTGTCTTTACCCACTGACGATGGGGCAAGTTGGGCATTTTCTTTGTCTTCAAGACTGAGTATGCCAGAGTCAGTATTGTCTTTTACACATTTTTGGTCACTTGTTTCAATAGGAACAGCTGGACATGTGACCTCTTCAATTACATCACTTCCCGCCGTTTCTTTTTCAACATTTTCTTCAGTTTTGGCACGTTTTTCAGCAACTTCAACCTCGTCGGAAGAAGATCTCTTAGATGTGAGCACATTTGAAAAGTTGTTTTTCATATAAGCAGTCCTCGCTTTGAATAAAACAGTAGAAACAAGTAAATTCTTACATAAATTGATACCACCACGTTGGCCTCGTGACGCCTTGATTTTCGTAATCGACAAAGAAATCAGTTTCTGAGCCTCTGCCATCGTTATATCCTTTCTTGTTGGTTTGCTGTATTGTTTAATGTTAGTTAGCTCCTCCACGGAGAGTTTGATCGTCTTTAATCCACAAAATATATTCAGAAAATGTCACAAAAAGCTTCTGTGGTCGGAGCAGATGCGTAATACTATCGTGACCGTTGTTTCTAATTTCCCAATATTCGAAGTGTAGTACGTCATTTCTAATTATAGCATCCAATCAGAAGAGCTCATTATTAATACATCATTTTGATTGGTTAGGAAATTGCGGGATAATTGAATATGAGCCAATCATTGGTAGCGTGCTGACGTCACGCGACCTTTAAACTGAACCAAGAAAACAAAGGTAACACCCGATAGATGTGTCGTGTCAACATCCATTCATCGCTTCCAGTAACCAATCAAATACGAGGAACTGAATCATAAACATACCTGATAAAGGGTCATCTCAGTGCAAATGCGTAATTTCGGGAATGTATACGTCTAGCATTGCTTGCGTGCCATTTCCATATATGGGGCAGCGCTCCATATAAAGAATCACATGCCTTTGGCCCGATTCGTTGTTTGGGTGAACCAGGTTTCATGAATTGATGAAGGCTGTACCACTACCAGGTCGTTCAATAAGTTCACGGAAAAATGCTCTCATTTCAAAAATTCTTTATAATTTCTCATAAAATTTTCACACAATGTATAAAAAATACTTTCTGATTGATTCTTAAAACATCGGCATCTCTAATTTGATTGGTCAAAAATAAGAGTTACTATGGTAACTTGACTTTTGGGTAGGCGGGGCACTTTTTACGTCACACAATTTACCATTACGGAAATCTATCAATATATGCAAAATGAAGGATCCTTATTTTTTATTTGTTCCTATTTAAATTACAAATGTTTTGAGGGAACATTTATATTTATGCTTTCATGAACATTTCTGAAATCCTGCCAATGCTGTACCAGTGGGCCAAAATATCAACAAAGAGTAATGCTATGAAAAATTGATTAAAACTTAACCATTCGGCCAAACTCTAAATTTTTCCATTGGGATAATGCAGCCGATCACATTGCTAATATTGTGCAGGAAACCATCACAAATAACTGGCAAAATAGAAGGCAAAGCTGCCCCAAGTTACATACTCTCCAGATGAGACAATACTTGATTTTGCAGTTTTCACTAAGATGAAGAATCAGCTAAGAGGTGCACTTTATGGAACAATTAAACAACTTTTGACTGCAGTCCAGATTACCCTTCAAACAAGTTTTCCACATGGCTTCAGAGCACTGTATCGTCAATGGGTATGCAAGTCAATGGGTTGAATGCAAGCAACTGTGCATACACATGAGGGAAAATATTTCTAAAACCTTATGGAACAATAGTTGTAACTATTACATTAAGTAATATCATGTACAAGTAGAAAGTGGAGAAAACATTTATGTGATATACTCAAAAATTGCTTACTTTTCTGTTGTTTTTCTAATGAATAATGTGACGTAAAAAGTGCCCCGCCTACCCAAAAAACAAGTTACCATAATAACCCTTATTTTTGACCAAGCAAATAAGAGATGCTGATATTTAAAGAATCAATCAGAAAGTATTTTTTATACAATGTGTGAAACTTTCATGAGGAAATATCAAAAATCTTTGAAATGAGAGCATTTTTCCGTGAACTTATTGAACGACCTGGTATGTGTACGAGAAATCCTGAGATTAGAAACAAGGTTTCAATTTAGCATGAGCCAGCTATAGTAAGTCTTGCAATCATCAAACCCTTGATTCCCATCTTTTCCTCCTCCACTCTTGAGATAACATAAATGGGAAGGGGTTGCACGATTGATGAGTGTACCACTGTACAGTTGTTAGTAGAGTAACACAAAAATTATATTGATAAATTCAAGAACCACAAAACAATAATTTTCATTATGCAAATGATTTAGTGTTGCCATCTTTATGTAAAGATAGTTTCTCACTATGAAGCATTTTATCAAGGAACTATAAATCGCTATGCCATTCATGTATAGGGTGGTCCAAAAAAGTGAACCTCTGCAACAGGCTATAATTTCCTTAAGAATTTTGAAGAAATTACAATACTTTAAACAAATATGCCTAAAATTAGATATTGTGCAAAATTTTACCAATGTGATTGACAGAAATTGTTGAAATACATTGGATGATCTTACAGCTTACAGTGAGAGATGTAAGTTTAAACCATACCATATGACAAATGGGACACTATTTGAACAGCAAACACATTTCACACTTCCATTGATCATTTTGAAGCAGTTTTAACCATTCAACAGCTAAGGGGCATGTTTCCTACACAAACGCTTAGAGGGGGGCAAAGTTACCCCATGTGACCCAAAATCAGAGAAGTCCTTCATATAAATATCCTACAAAAATCAAACAGAAATCTATTGAAATGTTAGAGCCATATTTCTTTAGAATTGGTCCATGCTTGATGAAGATATTGACATTTTAAAACCATATCGGGGTATGTTGCGATTTCACTGGAGGATGTTTTCATCTTTGGAAACATTAGGTTTTGCAGTCTGCAGCTAAAAAGATTTCCACAGGATTGACGAATTACTCAGATGCGAGTAGGTAGTTACCAGTTTCACCACCAGGTGGCTGATTCAAGGGAAATAACATGGCAGGGTATTACAAAATTCCTTTAAACTTGAATATTCATCAGTTTTAGTGGTTCACTTTTCATATTACCCTTATGTATATGATAGTTATACAAATTAAAATATGTCCAGTAAAAGAAATTATTATCTGCCCAACACAAGAAAAGATATTTCACTTTTTGTGGTTTTACAACATGGGCTCTATGGGGAATCTCCCCGACCTAAATGTCACATTTTCAAAGAAAATTAAATTTCAAAGTTGATAAACTCTTTTCAAAACAACATTTCTGGATGTAATTTTACATGTAGATTCCAAATATGACATCAGAATTGTGAATTTTTAAAGACGAAATTCAAGATTATTTCTACTCGCATCTAGGATATTGCAAATGTTGAAGTTCACATTTTATCGATTTTCAGTGATGTTTGGTTAGGGGTTATAATATCTGCAAATTTCAAGACTACGTAAATGTATGGTACCAACAAAAATTTTAGACCTTCCTCTACAACATGTGAAAATATGAAAGGATTCTTACAGGTATAATAAGGGAACAGTTCACTTTTTTGGACCACCCTGTATACCTTGCTAAAAAGCATCCTTGTGAATGTGAATTTCAAATTGTTCAAATAGGAAAAGAGAATATGGTTTACAAGACACTGTGATGTTTCATTTCATGATTCAATTTATTTGAAAAACTTCATTTCATAACAAATCAAAAATTTTATTTACACAAAATATAGTCACATTTTCAAATAATTCCATTAGTCCTATGGCTCCAAAATTTTACAGAAAGAAATGTGACAATCAATAATAGCTTATTTAAAATTCTAGTGGGGCAGGTAAAAAAATTGATTATCCAGAGGGACATATCTGAGGAAGATACATACATTTTCTGAGGATAAACTCTGTATCAAACCAACCATAACATATGTATCATATACCTCTCAGATTCTAAGTACAGAGTACCTTCTAAACTCTTCTTAACTTGTAATAATTATATAAATACATGCATATGTTTTTTCCCTATTTTTAAGTTTTTAGAATTTTGAATGATTAGAGGCCATTAAATGTGCTATGAACAATGGTAGGTATACCTTCTGACAGAAATGTGTATTACCCTCAGATACACATATTTCCCTCGGGATAAACCCTGTGTCCAAAACCTCCCTGTACATAATGCTTATGTACTTCAATCCCGAAGATGGTATTTATATATGAATATAATCACAGGGTCAACAAAATAAAGTTACAGTTAGTCACGTTGAAGTGTTGTAGTTAATTTCATATGGGGTGGAGCTCAAAGGGAAATTCATTATGTGACAGCAATGATTTTTGCAAGCCCATCATTTTGGCTTAAAATCAATATTTGAGAAAAGACCTCCACCTTCGATCCTTCATATTACATGGAATCTTGAGATTTTTGTGCAATGATTGCATTCCATCCATATGATCAATAGAGGACATCCTACAGTGGATGATTTATGCGAGATATGATTTTTATCCATAAATGAATATGATATCTGCACAAGTGAACATAGCATAGTGAGAGAATGTAATATCAATATCCAAAAATGGATTAAAATCATGAGTGAAATCATATAATGTTCTTATTATTCCATAGTTGAATGATCCTTGTCATGTAATGAATATCTAATTATAAAATGACTGATTGGCTATTGTTACTTTCAGCCTCATTTTGGGTCAAAAGTAGCAGAAATGGTTACAAAAATACTGTTTTTTTATTTTGACATGATATCCTTTATATCACAACTATGAAAGTATATAATGTTCTATTTATCACATAGTTCACCTATAAAACTAAACCAAGCATTTTGAAACATCCAACAATGGGAACATTTTTGATCCATCTTGATTGTTTTTTTTTATTTGACATAGAGTCTTGTTTATCTTGCTGTGTTCGCATTCGCCCGTTCTTCTCTGAACGTATTGATATTCTCACTGCAGTTTCTCTCTTTTCTTGACTGAACACTGATCATATGACTCGCAAAATCACAATATTATGGTACACTTGTCAGTGCAAATTCATAATTCAGTAGGCAACACAAGCCTATGTGATGTGTAAAATGTTCACAGTAATTTTTAACCACATTAATCATTCATAACCTCCTAGTCCTCCCTGTTGTACATATGTACTGTGTTAACAATCCTTTTCAAGGATACCATTTTTTCTTCAAAGGGGCCCCCTGTCAAGATTTCAATTTAGCCAAATTTCTCCCCTTTTCACAAAAGCTTATAGACATTGAACTGAAACATTAAAATTAATTCTTCATTTAATCAATGTTTTTAAGCTGAACAAAAATGAAGATGGAATATAATCTTGCAAAAATTTCTTGCCTTATTCATAGAGCTAAGGGGAGGCATCAAAAGTTCAATGTCTAATAGGAAACTAAATAAATCAAGTTAGGGGGCTATCTGGACAAATTTCAAACTTTTGAAATTTTGACTCGGAATACCTTGGAATGGTTTAAAAATAAAGATTTGACCTGATACTTTCTTCATCAAACTCAAAGCTAGATTTATTTAGTTTCCTATCGGACATTGAACTTTGGATACCTCTCCTAAGTCCACCACGTAGTGTATCACAAACAATTTTTGACAGTTTTATTTTTGACTGGAAGTATTGTTAGATGACACATTCCTGATTTACAATAAAAAATATGTAATCTCCAACATAAGCACCAAAGATAAAAAAAATTACATTTGAATTATACCAATAGATAATGGATTAGTATCCAATCTCCTCAGTTTTTCAAAAATGTTCTCCTCATTTAGAAAAAGAAGATCTTGTTTTTCTCATTTTAACCATATGAAAAGTTTCTCCTGCACTATGCCAGTAACTAATGAAAGGGGAATTGTATAGCAATGCAATAAGTTTGCGATACACTACATGGTCTTTTTCACAAACCATTTTTTAATTTTCAAAATCACAGCCATATTGCCTAGAAATATGTGCATTCTATACTCTCTATGTACAATGTATCCAGCTTTACTATTCACTGTAAAGATTATTGCTAGTCTGTATATACTATAGTTTGTTCATTGTCCGCCACAGAGATTGTTCCAGTTGACATAGATTCTGCAGCTGTTGCTATGACAGCAGGGTGTTTGTTGTGGCTGTCAGTGGCACTACTCTCACTGGCAATTTGGGTGGACACTGACACAGGAACAGACATACTCTGAAATAAGAAATTATCTTGAGCTGTGCTGTTTATACAAAAAGTCTATTAGGATTAGTATTCATGTAAAACTTCATACTTTTATATCAAGTAAAAATTATCACAATGACAAAGACAAACAATTTCATGTTCACTTCAAATATTATTAAAACATTAATGCTGGATAGTAGATATAGATTATACATTGTATTGAAAAGATGAATATCAATATGGAACAAAGATGTATATTTTATATCAATGAAACAATTTTTTGAAAAATTGTAATTGTTTTACAATATCTTTTCCTCTCATCACTCTATGTCATGCTTATTTCCCAAAAAGTCATAACCCTTCGATTTTATATTTAACTGAGGCAAAAATAAACAAGGCAATAACATGCAAAATGTCACTACCTGCCATTTGTTACAGATGTTGACAAATGCCAAACAAAAAACCACCGTACACCATCCACAAGAAAAGTTAAGGACTGTATTCTGGTGGTGACATAAAAATGAATGCCCCTTAAAATGATTGCTTTTAATATTTTACACACTATCCCCTCATCACCTCATTTGCCCAAATAATAACTCTAACAATGTGACGATTAACCAGGGAGAGGGAAGAACCATAGTATACCTGTAAGGCTTGTATTTGAGCAGGATCTGTGACAACAAATATCTGCTGGTCTCCACCCAGGTTGACCATTTGCTGCATGAGGGGCTGAAGCTGTGTGCTGTTGGCCTGGATCACCATGGTCTGAGACCCACCAGCTCCTGAGAGCACAGGATTGTTACCTACCATTTGGATCTATACAAAAAGTAAAATACAAATTCAAAATCAGTTAAAACAACATTTTTATTAAATTTTGTCTGAATCAGCAGATCTGATACAAGAGAACTACAACATATAGAAAAATACATCCAAAAAGTGTAAAAGTTAATCATTTTTATGTAGTGACTAAACTTTGGTCATAATATAGTGTGATGTTATTAGAATGAATTAAATCTATGATTCAGCTTTTGATGCATCCATAAATAAAGATGATAATTGGTGTGTACATCTAAGGACCATTGATTAATAATCAAGTTAAGTCTAAGACACGAAAAGAGAATGAGTCATCAGAAATGCATGTCTTACCTTCTGATTACAGTGTATTTATATAGTTTAGTTATTTTAAAGCAAATATCTTTCTGTTAATGCAATACATTTTGAATATGCATAATACACTCACTTGTTGAGCCCCTGACTCAGAGGTGTTGATGACAAGGTTACCATCTCCCTCCTCCCCTGGCCCTGTGCCTCCCTCTGAAGACCCCTGGAAATCCAGCTTCTGTTTTTTGGCTGCTGGGCCCTGGCTGCCATCATTTAGGCCTCCTATTGTAACTGGAAATACAAGTGATAAGAGATTGTTTTCAGTTTTAGCTCAGCTGTAGCGCAATAGGTCCCGGATTCTATCTCCGGTTCAAGCAGGACTTAATTTGCATGTTTGAGTAAAGTACTTCAGGGTGTTTGACTGAGTGGTCCACAGCTGTGTACTTGTATGACTATGTATGAGAGCACACATAAAAGAACACAAGACTCTTTCAAGGAGGGGTTCTTGGGTCTGTCTTCCATGATTATGATTTAATTACGACTGTATATGGAATATTACCTAAGAGGTCTTGCTCATCTTCATTGGTGGTAAACAAAGTACAATACAATACAATTAGCAAAGCCTTTTCAGAAACATGAAATCCTCTTAATACATGTACAAATGTAATGGTACATGATGTTTGTTATTTATAACAAGACATCTTCGCACGCTCGGTCTTCACTGCGTTCATCGGGAGCTGAGTGAACAAAGATGTAACAAGATGAATGCAACTCAAAATTGAAAAGTCCACTGAATAAACATAACACCACAAACCCTGAGAGTCAAAAACAGTTAGAAAAAATCCAAGTCCAATCAGATATACAGAAAACAAATCTGCAACATTCAGACATTATGATCGAGTAGTGTCAACAATTTTCTCCTTGACATTTACATCTTCCATTTAGGTATCAGGAACAAGGCCTAAAGCAAGGCATTTTAAACCATCCTCCTAAGAAGGTATTCAGAATCCGTACCTCCTTCTTCCCATTGCTATAACCAATTGGGAAGCGCCCGATTTAACTGAATCACGTGATCTAATTATGCGCAATGGCTTATACATGATTATAACCAATTTGGAAGCGCCCGATTTAACTGAATCACGTGATCTAATTATGCGCAATGGCTTATACATGATTTCTGTCTCAATGTTGCGACAGCCAATCAGATTGCGAGTTCTCAATCAGGGAAATGGTAACTGCTTATCACAGGGGGTAAAAAGAAAGAATATATTCTGGATTTTGACGGATTTTGAAGCCTTGTGATTGGAGGATGTAAGTAAGCTAGGCTATTAACAACTGGAGCAAATGATTTTTAACCTGAAAACGAGACTACAAGTAAATCTTTGGAATTTTCAAAAGTCTAAAATGGGACTACAAGTAAAAGTTGCTTCATTGCTGGGAAGATCACTAACAAGTTTTCAAACATTTCTAACATCAGTCTGTCTGGTCTATTAAGAAATATACTGTACGCCCGGTATTATTCGCGAGTTTTAATTTCGCGAATTTTGAGAAATACCAATTTTGCAGCCATTAAATTTCGCGGATTTCAAAGGTTTCAATTCCATTATTCTCTGAATCCTCAAGCTCTGTACACTAATTTACCTTATCTACAGTAATTACACCTACCCAATGTCATATTTGGAAAGGATTTAAAATTTCTAGATCTTAGTCAAAGGCATGTTGCACCTCAGCCTTTAATTGGCGAAATTCGCGACGATTAATTTTCGCGATTTTAATACAGTCGCGAAAAGCGCGATACTAAATCGCACGTGAAAAATACTGATTACTGGGTGTACAGTAACTAAGTCAAATGTCACAGAGTCAATTATTGATGTCCATGTAAGTGATTGAAAAAAACTTGCATCACATTTTATAGCTATTTTATGGGTGAGAAAGACCCAGGGCATAACAGCAAACATAAACTATGTAACATCTTGGTGGTCTTAGTTTTAGTGCAAATAGACAGCAAGGAGTGAAAGTAACAAGGAATTGGATAATAAAGTTATTTATTGCAGTGAGAAAAAAGATGAAATAAACAGATTGCTATTGGTGATATTTCATACATAAATATGGTTTTGCGAGATTATATTAAAACTAGAATACAGTTTTACTATTTTTTAATTATCATAACTGTATTATTATATGGATTTTGCATGTTTAATACCAAAGATGATAATTTATTCCATTTACATCCAATCAAGCTCAAAGCAAACATCTACAACAGGAGCTTCGCTACAGGTAACAGGGTACTCACTAGGCTAATTGACAGAGGAAAAAACACCTCACTCACTGTTTTGCCTGTCACATAGATACAGTAAAACTTGTGTAAGAACACTGCTCTAATTTGAATACCTCTCAATGATAATGATAACACTTTTTCAGTCCCATTTTTATCTGCCATTATGAGATAGCTACGTTGACAAAACCTTGAAATGTATATATATAACTTTTATTGACTCTTTAGATGTCATATCATGACATATTAGTCACTAAGGTAGAGCAGTTCTTCCCATTGTCGAGTTGAAGAACTGGTATCTTTATCCTGGCTAGAACCATAGACAATTCTAGCCAGCAGATGTCATATCATGACATATTAGTCACTAAGGTAGAGCAGTTCTTCCCATTGTCGAGTTGAAGAACTGGTATCTTTATCCTGGCTAGAACCATAGACAATTCTAGCCAGCGCCAGCCTTTTATCGAGTTAGCAGCACTCTAGGATACACCTGACAATAAGAACACTTTTGGCCACAGTAGCATTGATTTATACAGGTTTTACTGTATCTATACTAAGAATTTCGCAAAACAGAATTTCTCTAGATTACATCATGTGATTGCTACATCTCTTAAATATTCGGTGAACACCCTGAATAGACAATAATAATAGTCTCAAAATGTATGTAATATGCAAGCCTTTTTAGCCTATTTGCACACATATGAGATATATTGTATCTTTAAAAATATATTTGAAATTATATACAGGGTGTCCTAAAAAACAGAACCGAAACAGTCTGGAATAACTCTTGTGAGTGATGAAGAAATTTAGTCATCTGACAGAATATTTAATTATCATGTAGGGCATCTGAAAGTTTCATCAGGTACCTCGATTTAGTTTTGGAGAAAAGTTTTTCAGTATCATCTTTTATTTTCCATGTTTGGTGTTCCAAAACATACAATAATCTGCAATTGATTTACAAAACTTGAAAAGTTTTGTTTTAGCTCTATTACCCATTTTCCATGTTTGGAATTGCATGCAGCTCAATATCGATCTTGATAGAGGTCATTTTGAGCATTTCATTAAAATGTCAAATTTCTTAGTGAGTTATTTATAAATTTTTATGAATTTTTAACTGCTTATTTGAAAATGAATTCTCGTTATCATCTGAAAAGTTCACTTTTTGGATGAAGGAAAAAAGAGTTATTCTCATCTCATTTGGGTACAAGTTTGGGACACCCTGGATACTAAATATTATTTTTCTGGCTAACCATGAAAATGAACTTAGTCTTTAACCTGTTAATACTTGTGAGGGTTATCCATCAAAAATTGTAGTCCAAAAAAATCAGAATTCATCTCTCTACACAATCATCTGCACTTAGTACTTTCCGAAAAGGCCATAAAAGTTTCTTTTAAGGTCATTAGGAGCTATCAGTACAAAAAGAGAGAAATCAGAGGGTAGGCCTAGTATGGTACTGCAAGCCAATAGGTTAAATGGTATGGTAAAGTGTAAGCATGGTCATAATATGACATTGTAAAATCTGTTTACTATAGATCAGTGCAGTGAAGTTTTGGTTAAATCCAACCATTCCATAATGGACAAACTGACAGAAGGTGAATGGCGGCCCAAAGAAGTATCACAAGCATACAAAAAATCAGTATTTAAAACTCTAGCAAAATTAAGGCGCAGAAGCCATATAAAGCCGGAGACAGCAAAAAATGGACGTTGTGGTTATGTTCCGAATATTAAATTCACAAAACTATGTGATCCCGAAGGACCATACCCATGTTGTAAATACGCAAAATGTAGGAATGAATCCATTGAGGACTGCAAATGCCATAATTGCCTGGACGCAAGGACTAAACTCCATCCAGAGTTTTATAAATGGACACCATATAATATAACTCTTAACACATTTTCACCAGAGGACTTATGTGGGATACTGCACAGATTGCAGATATCTTTGGTGTATTCTCTGGGAGATTCACTAGGCCGTGGAATATGTGAAGGAGCATGGAAGATCATGGAGTCTGTACAAACATCTCCTGCTGACATAAGACGAAAAGAAGACTACAATAGTATGTATAATTTTAAAAGTATATAATCTAATAATATAATCTATGTGTGTAACGTAGGCAGCAATTTTAGACATAAGTGGGTTTTAAATGACTGATTATAGCTTAAAACAGAGCAAATAAAGTAATTATCATCATATGTCACTGGGGTGTAGAGACATAATTGAGGAAGTCCTACTCATTATCATGAACACTGCAGTGATTCATATCTATGAGTATTTCACAATGCTTTTCCAATAAACTACTTTTTGTGCAGTTGTGGCAGTACATGTATAATATATGTCCTTCTCTCGTGGACTTTCAAGAGAAAGCCAATGTTTCTCCTATATTACAAGGTTACAATTGGTACGTGCATGGGCTTTCCATGGTACGTGTAATTGGAATTTTGTCAAGCTTATTGCCTGGGCTTTTTGTCAAGTATGATCCAAAGAAACTACTTCCACCCTTTTTACTGTCATTTTGGATTCCAATATGTAAATACCAACATCATATTTTTATTAAAATTGGGAGATCAACAAGGAATGATGAAAATAGGCATGTAGTCCACGTAGTCAACTTTCCAATGTTCTACTCAGGATTTGTTCCTCTAGTTGGGGTAAAAATCACAATTTATGTGTCAAGGTTGGTCAAAATATGCCATTTTCCATAACTTAAGTTCCCATTTCCAAGAGGATGCATAGAGTTTCAGGAAGACCCATCTCAAATTCTTAAGCGAGAGCAGCACCCTCTTGCTGTGGAGATTCTTTTACGAGATGACAGAAAATGAAGCAGCTTACTAAAATTTTAGAGATAAATATGGAATATTTACAACTGTGAATAAATAATTTTCTCTCCTCACCAGGTACCAAGAATGACACCTGTGATCAAGATATCTTCAATTTGAAGGGACAATGTTTCTTTCGTACAAAAATGGCTGGATTTGAAGTATGCAACACAACTAATATTTACTGGTCAGGATTAGCAAAACCTGAAGGTATACCTTTGCTATTTTGCATTCTAGTAATTTCTCTGATAGATGAAATATAAATATAATATCCTACAATTTCTAGTAATTTCTCTGATAGATGAAATATTCTATGATTTAAGACTTGAAAAATCTAAATATGCAGCTGTTTTTTCCAACATAATACTTAACATATTTGACAAGAGAGATATCAAAATAACAACTACAGTAGAACCTGCTAAGTGGAACATCTCCGTAAGTGGAACACCTCACAAGTGGAACGCTTTTTCAAAGTCCCGTTTTAAAAACCCATTGACTTAATGTTAATTGAACCTCTGTAAGTGGAACACCTCCAAACTTGAACAGTGAACACCCCATATTGAAAAATTAACCTGCTAAGTGGAACAGTCAATTTTCCATAAATTTCAATAGTGATACTTATGTAAACAAAATTAACCTCCAACAGTGATACCTGGGTATGAAAACAGGTAATAACATGATAATTGGCAAATTAGGATTTTAATGGATTAGCATTAGCATATGGTCAATTGGATTAACCTCCTGTAGAGATCAACATGTGATGCTACCACTAATTAATTTGATAATTAGCAAATTAGAATTTCATAAGATTATCATTCAGCAAATTGGATTAAGAGATTGACATGTGATGCTCTTGCTGTTTGTTTCATACTTAATAAGTAAGCTTAAGAATGTCAGTTAAAAAACAAATGAATTATTAGCATTAGGAACAAGTCTTTAAAACTTAATTGCCTTATCTTAGTGTCTGAGACTGGCAGAATGAGGAGGATTGAGAATGTCAGAAAACATTTTTGGCAGAATGAGGAGGATTAAGAATGTCAGATACCTTTTTGAGTAAAACAAATGGATAATTAAGGCTTTATAGCTGCCCTGCAATGATCGGAGAATCTTATTTTCAGTGATAGATATCAACTCTATATTTAATCCTGTATGTTCGTTAAATCCCCGCAAACCCAAAACCTCCGTAAGTGGAACACCTCCTAAGTGGAACGCTTTTTGGCAGAACGGAGGGTGTTCCATTTACACAGGTTCTACTGTATATTGGTACCAAATCATTCAATACAAACACCCCCAAAAGTCTCATGTTAATTTATGGACTTCCTATTTCAGAAGGGATTCCAAAGGAAAAGGCCCACCTTTCTGAGATACTGAGCACATCGCATCCTGGAAATGTTGTGCTTGTTATGAACATAGGCCTCTTTGTGCAACTCAATGAAAGCAGGGCACAAGCCATCATAGAAACAATGCTTACGCATGTACAACAAACATATAAAGACAGAAAGTTCTACATTTTTTATTTCCCACCTTATGTCCCTGGATTGCTCAAATGGAAGAGATATGTGCGCCAACAGAAGCCTGAAAGTTTGAAGTTTACAAATACAATGAGGAATTATGTGATTGATAATAACATTAGGATGACATTTTTGAACCCTCAAAATTTGGCAGAAGATGCAGCTAGCTATGATGGGACACATTACACTCAGGGTCTATGTGAAACCATGTTTGAAATTATTATGAATTACCTGAACTACTCACAGTCAGAAGACATGTACTAAACATGGATTACAAGTTACCCAGCTTGCCCAAAAACAATAAGTTCTTAATTTTCTTACCAATGTACATTCCTAAACAAGATGTAGCATTATGCAACCATAACAGGCATTCTGAGACAGTACGAAATAGAATGGAACTATATGAAACAGTATGAAACAATATGAAATGATATGAAACAATATGAAAACATTATGAAACAATATAAAACATTATGAAACAATATGAAACATTTTGAAATATATGAAACAATATGAAACGATATGAAACATTTCGAATTATATGAAACAATAGGAAACATTATGAAATGATATGAAATATTATGAAACGATATGAAACATTATGAAACAATATGAAACATTTTGAAAGGATATGAAACACTATGAAACATTATGAAATGATATGAAACATTATGAAACGATATGAAACATTATGAAACGATATGAAACATTATGAAACATTATGAAACTATATGAAACAGTATGAAAGGATATGAAACACTATGAAACAGTATGAAACAATATGAAACAGTATGAAACACTATGAAAGAGTATGAAAGGATATGAAACACTATGAAACAATATGAAACATTATGAAACACTATGAAACGATATGAAACATTATGAAACGATATGAAACATTTTGAAATATATGAAAAGAGTTCGACGAGGTGAATCACAATTTGTATGAGCCGCAATTTGAAAAAAATATGTTTTTATATCTACCAGAACTTAAAAGTATGACTGTTGCAAATGTCTGAATGAATGGAGGTGGAGTGAAAAATATCTGAACTGTTTTATTTAATTATTGTGCTTCTAATGTTTGAATAGAGAATTTTAAAAAAATGAATGAAAGGATATGAAACATTTTGAAATATATGAAACAATATGAGACAATATAAAACGATATGAAACATTATGAAATGATATGAAACATTATGAACTTGACAACAGCAATGCCAAAGCGTAGCAAATCCCATCGAACAGCCATGGCTGGCATTTTTACAAACAAAGTATATAGCAAAAATGGCGGTCATTTTTCAAAATGGCTACCTTCTACCAAAAGTGTCATGAGACGGTGTGCCATGATTATAGTATTCACATACCAAATATGAACAAAATCGCTTCAGTACTTTTCGAGTTATAGTAAAATAGGTTAAAATGGGGGCCATTTTTCAAAATGGCCGCCTTCTACCAAAAGTGTCATAAGACAGTCTGCCATGCTTATAGTATTCATACCAAATATGAACAAAATCGCTCCACTACTTTTCAAGTTCTAGTAAAATACGTTAAAATGCTGGCCATTTTTCAAAATGGCCGCCTCCTACCAAAAGTGTCATTAGACAGTGTGCCATGCTTATAGTATTCACATACCAAATATGAATAAAATCGCTCCACTCTTTTCGAGTTAAGGCAAAAATCCTAAAATAACGAGGAAAGGCCGCAATTTTTCAAGATGGCTGCCATGTGCCTCTTTAATATCTACATTTCTAGCTTTACATTTAATACATATTGAAAATCGGCTTTCGAGCAGCACTTCTACTCCCATAGGGTATATATGTACAAAATATGAACAAAATCGGGCCAACGATATTTGAGTTATTGCCCGGACGGACGTAGGGACGGACGTAGGGACGGACGTAGGGACGGACGTAGGGACAGATGGACAAACGAGGGGTATTATCCCTCCGAACTTCCATTTTGAAAGATATGAAACATTATGAAACAATATGAAACATTATGAAACGATATGAAACAATATGAAACAGTATGAAACATTATGAAACTAGATAACGGCAACTCCGCGGAGTAGCAAATCCCAACGAACAAAATATCAATTACCGAATTCCAATCAATTATACTCATTACTTTGGTTTAAATTGAAAAATTTAGAATTGAAAATTTCTGTTTTCCTGACCCCCCATACATGGCCCCTGGGGGTGAGGATAAAAAACACGGAATATATGTGAAATAGATAGATGTTGCGAATATACTACCAAAATTTCAAACAATAATATTAATTACTTTGGTTTAGAATGAAAAATTTATGATTTTTGCAAAAAAGTTCCGTCATTTTTAAAGCGGCGGCCATCTTGAAATTTTTTTTTGCGTAAAACTATTCATCAATATACATCTTTCCACCAAATATGAAGAAAATCTGTCAACTAATATTTGAGTTATCTTCCGGACAGACGGACTGACTGACGGACTGACGGACTGACGGACGGATGGAGGGCTTCACTATATCCCTAACGAACAAAGTTCGTTGGGAGAACAATATGAAACAGTATGAAACATTATGAAACGATATGAAACACTATGAAACGATATGAAACATTATGAAACGATATGAAACACTATGAAACGATATGAAACATTATGAAACAATATGAAACATTATGAAACGATATGAAACAATATGAAACAGTATGAAACATTATGAAACAATATGAAACAGTATGAAACATTATGAAACGATATGAAACACTTTGAAACAATATGAAACATTATGAAACATTATGAATGAAAGGATATGAAACATTTTGAAATATGTGAAACATAACAATATATCTACCCAGGGGACCGAGGGTTGATATATTGTATTTACCGAGGGATATGCCCTGTATCAAAAATCGAGCATTTAATGACTGATTTATCCTATACTAAGTAGATTATGAGGATAAGAATGAGTAAAATGTTATTGAACTCTTGTTTAATAATTACAATAATGATAATTACAATCGAAACATGAATATTTTATCTCAAATTAAAGTTCTTAACATTTTTTAAAATTCAACACTTTTTAATATTTAGCAGTATATGAAATTAATATCAATTCAATAAGGCCATGGTTACACACGTACTGTGCTGATGAGCGAAAAAAGCACTGTATGAAATTTCCGGGAATTCACCTCAGCGGGAGATATATATCACCCGCTCACTTCAGATGTCAATTATATTCTCACATGTTATCAACCGATAAAACTACTAAGTATGAAACATTATGAAACGATATGAAACATTATGAAACAATATGAAACAGTATGAAACAATATGAAACATTATGAAACAATATGAAACATGAACTGATATGAAACATTATGAAACAATATGAAATATTATGAAACAATATGAAACATTATGAAACAATATGAAACAGTATGAAACAATATGAAATGATATGAAACAGTATGAAACAATATGAAACATTATGAAACATTATGAAACAATATGAAACATTATGAAACGATATGAAACAATATGAAACATTATGAAACGATATGAAACAATATGAAACAGTATGAAACAATATGAAACACTATGAAACGATATGAAACAATATGAAACATTTTGAAGTTCATAAAACGTTTATGAAGTGACAATTGCCGAAGAAAAACAGCTAGAGATTCTATTTTGAAATAAAGCATTTATTTTGAAAAAACTGTGCCAGTTAACTTCCTGCTCAAATAATGCATGATGGGTTATCTCAATAAATAAATATATTACTGTAAATATTCAGTGTTTTCAGTAGGTTTGTCAAAGATCGTGTTCCTTGGGCGTACTGATTTTCCAAAAATGTGATTCCCCTCAAAAAACTGTGTCCCTAGAAAAAATGATCCCGGGAATTCAGTCACGTTTTTACACTGGACGAAATGAAATTGATGAAATTTTGTATCTGAATCAGAGTTCTAGCGAGTCTAGTATGTCATTATGATACAGATACCATCACTTGTGAGGTATAACTTATATTCAACAATTAAACACACACTTTCTTTGCATATTTCGAAGCAATTTGCTATTGATTTTGATGGCTCAGAAATATCTTGCTTCGGTGCAATCTGCGGGAGGTTCCATTTTTTGGTTCAGTTTCTTGCGCATGCACATATTTAAATAATACTGATTACTGACTCGTACTGATTACTGCTCGGAAATCGAGTATTGGATAACTATTTATCCCATCACATGCCTCATACTATTTTGATCAGAAATCAACTTCCGGGAAAGAAACTTCGAAAGAAAATCTTATTTCTTTTAGAAATAGAATTTCCTTCAATTATTTAGTGGATTCTGACGAAATAAAGAGACTGAAGGTAAAATCTTTATCAAATCATTCATCCAAAGTTGATTTTGTGCACACGACTTGTCCAAGCAAAGCCAATCAAAATCAATTTTTAAGCAATGCTGTTAATTCTAACTTTCCGTATCATGTTAAAGTTGGATGTAACTGATACAAGTACATAATATAGTATAGTAGGAACAAGGGGTTCCCATGCACCCATAAGGTGTGAATAAGTTACATACATTTTTGTAATCCCTAGGGTGTCTATTTAATGAATTCATTTGTTAACATTGCCAACTAATGTCCCATAGTACTTTTATGGCGGCATTTAGTTACCATGGTTACGCATCTTTAGACATCTTACCTTGGTATCTTAAATCATTTGTAGGTCTGTCATTATTTGGTCTATAGAAATGATATTGGTACCAAATTAAACCTCGTTAAATTTCCAATAAATTTCTGATATTCAATTATCCAAATTATCTAATTTGCATAAATTATGACGTCATCAATCTATTTTTGGTTCAGAATTTCCAACTATAGCAACGTATCTATTAGAACTGAGGCCGTATGACAAAATTTCTGAAAGGTTTTGTCCTTTATTCTATTAGTAGAAGGTATAAGCAACATAAAAGTGAAAACAGATTCAAAATTGAATCAGTATTACGAAAGTTATGTAACTTTCGAGGCAGCTATCGTGAATGTCATTATTTGACAATAATATACATACATCTTACCTTGGAGTCTTGGATCAATGTAGCTTCGCCATTATTTGGTCTATAGAGATGATATTGGTATCTGATTAAACCTTATTAAATTTACTATATGGTTACAATATTCAGTTATGCAAATTAGCTAATTTGCATTAATTGTGACGTCATCAATCCATTTTTGGTTCAGAATATCCTAGTATAGCAACATATCTATTAGAACTGAGGCCGTATGACAGAATGTGTGCATAGTTTTGTCCCTTATTTGATGAGTGGAAGATATAAGCAACATTAAAGAGACAACAAATCTTCAAAATTGGATCAGAATTAACAAAATTATCCAGCTTTGGAGGCAGCTACTGTGAACGTCATTGTTTGACAATTATAAAAAGAATATTAAATTAACAAAAAAAGTAACAACCATAGTTGTTTCAATCTTATTGAGTAAAAATGTGCATGTATTGAACTGAACTAATACGTATGTGGAAAGGTTACATGTATTTTCACTATCATTCACAGGGGTCAAAACGGTTATCTCGACCCTGTATATTAAAGATCCAATTTTATAATTTACCATGCACTTTCAATGATTCATATAAATAGTATACATATAGTCTGATTTTCATCATATTCTTGATTCTTAAAGTATCTGATGTATAAAGCATGATTAGAAGTGAAGATGATTCATCATATGGCTTATGTAATATTTCTAACATTTCAGATGCTATGGTAATATCACTTGATAATGAGGTTTTTACATTTCACGTTCTTAATGAGTTAAAAGAAAGTTATTCTCCCTTTGCTTTAGAGATAAATAGTCGCATGAATTTGTTTAAAAAAATTATAACTTAATTTAACCCCCTCCTGACAGCCCCCATATTTGAAGATTTTGGTGAAACCTGGCAAAATACATTAATTATTAGGTTCCAGAAGCCCCCAGAAGCTATATGATGGCCCCCAGTGGCCCCAAGAATCTATACAGGGGCCCCAAGTGGCCCCCAGAAGGTATATGATGGCCCCCATAAGCTATACAAGGGCCCACAGAAACTATACTGTGGTCTCCAGAAGCTATATGGTGGCCCCCAGTGGCCCTCAGAAGCTAAATGATGACCCCCAGAAGCTAATTAGTGGCCCCCAGGAGCTATATGATGGCACCCAGAAGCTATACAGGGAACCCCAGTGGCCCCAAGAAGCTATACGATGGCCTCCAGAAGCTATACAGCAGCCCCCAGAAGCTACACGATGGCCCCCAGAATCTATATGATGGCCCCTAATGGCTCCTAGAAGCTAGACAGGGCCCCCAGTAGCCCCTAGAAGCAATACGGTGGCCCCCAAAGCTATATGGTGGCCCATTGGGGGACACTGTATAGCTTCTGGAGGCCATCGTATAGCTTATGGGGGCTACCGTATAGTTTCTACGGGCCCTTGCATAGCTTCTGGGGGCCATCTTATAGCTTCTCGGAGCCACTGGGGGCCCCTGTATAGCTTCTGGGGGCTACAGTACAGTTTCTGCAGGCCCTTGCATAGCTTCTGGGGGCCATCGTATAGCTTCTAGGAGCCACTGCGGGCCCCTGTATAGCTTCTGGGGGCCACTATATAGCTTTCGGGGCCACTGAGGGCCACCGTATAGCTTCTAGGGGCTACTGGGGGGCCCTTTATAGCTTCTGAGAGCCATTGGGGGCCACCATATAGATTCTGGGGGCAATTGTGTAGCTTCTGGGAACCACCATGTAGCTCCTGAGGGTCACTATTTAGCTTCTGGGGGCCATCATATAGCCTATGAGGGCCACTGGGGGCCACCGTATAGCTTCTAGGGGCTACTGGGGGCCCTTCACATCTTCTGGGAGCCATTGGGGTCCATCATATAGATTCTTGGGGCCATCATGTAGCTTTTTGGGGCTCCTGTATAGCTTCTGGGGGCCATCGTTTAGCTTCTTGGGGCCACTGGGGTCCCCTGTATAGCTTCTGGGAGCCACCGTATAGCTCCTAGGGGCCACTAATTAGCTTCTGGAGGCCATCATATAGCTTCCGAGGGCCACTGGGGGCCACCATATAGCTTCTGGGAGCCATAGTATAGTTTCTGGGGGCTCTTGTTTAGCTTCTGGGGCCCCCATGTAGTTTCTGGGGGCCACCGTATAGCTTTTTGGGGCCACTGGGGGCCCCTGTATAGCTTCTGGGCGCCACCGTATAGCTCCTGGGGTTAAATTAAGTTATAATTTTTCTAAACAAATCCATGCGACTATTTATCTCTAAAGCAAAGGGAGAATAACTTTCTTTTAACTCATTAAGAACGTGAAATGTAAAAACCTCATTATCAAGTGATATTACCATAGCATCTGAAATGTTAGAAATATTACATAAGCCATATGATGAATCATCTTCACTTCTAATCATGCTTTATACTTCAGATACTTTAAGAATCAAGAATATGAAGAATATGATGAAAATCAGACTATATGTATACTATTTATATGAATCATTGAAAGTGCATGGTAAATTATAAAATTGGATCTTTAATATACAGGGTCGAGATAACCGTTTTGACCCCTGTGAATGATAGTCAAAATACATGTAACCTTTCCACATACTTATTAGTTCAGTTCAATACATGCACATTTTTACTCAATAAGATTGAAACAACTATGGTTGTTACTTTTTTTGTTAATTTAATATTCTTTTTATAATTGTCAAACAATGACGTTCACAGTAGCTGCCTCCAAAGCTGGATAATTTTGTTAATTCTGATCCAATTTTGAAGATTTGTTGTCTCTTTAATGTTGCTTATATCTTCCACTCATCAAATAAGGGACAAAACTATGCACACATTCTGTCATACGGCCTCAGTTCTAATAGATATGTTGCTATACTAGGATATTCTGAACCAAAAATGGATTGATGACGTCACAATTAATGCAAATTAGCTAATTTGCATAACTGAATATTGTAACCATATAGTAAATTTAATAAGGTTTAATCAGATACCAATATCATCTCTATAGACCAAATAATGGCGAAGCTACATTGATTCAAGACTCCAAGGTAAGATGTATGTATATTATTGTCAAATAATGACATTCACGATAGCTGCCTCGAAAGTTACATAACTTTCGTAATACTGATTCAATTTTGAATCTGTTTTCACTTTTATGTTGCTTATACCTTCTACTAATAGAATAAAGGACAAAACCTTTCAGAAATTTTGTCATACGGCCTCAGTTCTAATAGATACGTTGCTATAGTTGGAAATTCTGAACCAAAAATAGATTGATGACGTCATAATTTATGCAAATTAGATAATTTGCATAATTGAATATCAGAAATTTATTGGAAATTTAACGAGGTTTAATTTGGTACCAATATCATTTCTATAGACCAAATAATGACAGAGCTACAAATGATTTAAGATACCAAGGTAAGATGTCTAAAGATGCGTAACCATGGTAACTAAATGCCGCCATAAAAGTACTATGGGACATTAGTTGGCAATGTTAACAAATGAATTCATTAAATAGACACCCTAGGGATTACAAAAATGTATGTAACTTATTCACACCTTATGGGTGCATGGGAACCCCTTGTTCCTACTATACTAATAGTTGCTAGCAAGTTTGAATCTGGCATTTTAAACAAATTGTTGAAACTTACTCTGGTGATTAGTGGGTGGATATATCTGAACTCCTGTTGCTTCTTCAACACCCGTGTCATCATTATGTGCAGTGCGCTTATGCATAGCTAATGTTGATGTCTGGCGGTAGTTTTTACCTGAAAATGACCACATTAAATTCAGGCTCGTAATCAGGCATAATCGAGGATATGCAGTGTTCCCTAAATGATGGAGCAAAAAATAAAATGTTGTAAAAAATAAAAAAAAGTAAAGCAAAATATTTTGTTTCATGATCTTTCCTGGACTACTTCTCTTCAAGACTCCAAACAAGTAACATTTTTCCATTCTGACTACATTACAGTCTGACATCGCTCAGAACACAACATTAAGGTCTAAAATCAAAAATATTCTGGGGGACATGCCCCTGAACACCCCTGGTTTTGCTTGGTCTTGCGTACCTTCTATCAAAACCCTGGCTATCATGAAAATTTATGAAATAATTAATGTTGGTCTAGGTAATAATACAAGTATTTTAGCTGACTTGGAAATGATTACTTTGTAAGACTCCATTGATATGCTGGTACCACATTTGTCAAAATGAAGTATTAATTATTAGATTTTGGAATACTATACTCACCACAATGGTTGCAAATGTAAGGTTTCGTGTGGGTGTGTACAACATGGTGTTTATAGAGGCTGGAATATTCTGTAAATCTCTTGCCACATCCCTGCACAGTGCATACATAAGGCTTTTCTCCTAAAAATGTCATGATTCAAATTGAAAAAATACATCAATAGCACTAGCAAAAATACAAGCAAACAATATGAAGTCATAAAATCATCAAGTTGTACTACAAATGTACTAGAAACACATCATCAGTTTGAAACCTGCACAAAATGTTCCTAAGTGATACTATTTTTCAAATATAATCCCCCAACGTACCTAACAACCATTATAATAAATATGGACAGGACACATATTAAGCTTATGTGATATAATTAAATTCATTATCAAATTTTCACTTTCAAGAAAGGTTATGCTATTCCAACATTTTTGGGAACTAGATAGAGTAAAGATAGAGATCTACGGGATCTTTGGAATGTGGCAGATATATAATTTAAGAGAGAATCATTTCTACATGTATTCCAAGTAACTTTCGGTGAAATATTTCACATGTGGGAACAACCATTTTTTGTATCAGTCTTGGCTGACTCTCTTAGAAGTTGAAGCTAGAATCTTGAAGTTTGTAAGACTGAACAGTGATCTCCCCAGCATTAAAGCAAGTGGGCACAGCACCTCCCTGAGATTTTAAAACAGGCTTGCACCCACCTGAAAATCCATTTGCACCAACTTAAGCACCCACTTAAAAATGAGAAAAATCATGAAAAATAGGCATATTTTGACCAATTTTGGTCTGAATTGTGAAAATGGGCATTATGCACACACTTGAGAAACAGTACTGTGGAGAACACTGCTGAATGAACACAAACCTGTATGTATTCGGACATGATTTTTATAGTTAGTGGCACTTGCAAATGCCCGACCACAGCCTTCCTCCTCACATATATATGGACGCTCTCCAGTATGTGTCCTTATATGGACTTTGCGAATGTTGGACGTAGTGAAAGCTCTATGGCAACCCTCAAATGGACATTTGAATGGCCGTTCGCCTGAAAAACAGCACATGATTCATATTGTGAGTGAATTTCAGAATCAAGGGATCTAAAATAGTGTCCTTAAAAATACCAATTAAATGATTAATAAGTCTTCGCTATGGAACAAGACCCACAGTGATAAATATGGCATTTGTAGCCTTGTAAATGACCACCCATGTCAAACCTCATATCTTGGTATAAGTGAAATTCGAACATGACTGTATTCACGCCTTCTATAAACTGTAATCAAAGTCAATGCTTCAGCTGGGTTATATTCGAGATTAATAACCCAGTTAATACATGTAATGTGTGACGTCATAACGGTGGGTCGTAGTAATGGCGGACCATGATGAATATTCGAAACTATTTGGTGAGTTTTCATGTTCGAATTGTAATATAGACCTCAGAGCAGGGTTACTAGTTTCGAATAACACGCCGCTGGTCTCGGCACAAAAGCTTTCGAACCCCTCACTCCCTTCGGTCGTTCGGGGTACAGAAAACGTTTGTGCCGAGACCAGCTGGGTGTTATTCGAAACTAGAAACCCTGCTCTTTGGTCTATATTTCTTAATTTTATAACTGTAAAAATACCAAATGAAGGGATGATTGATTTCCTTGATTTCTTGATGAGAAGATTTCTTGTGCCACGCACACACATTAGCACTAAAGACCACAATAACAAAACACTTTCCAGGTGCAATAAAAACTCACCAGTATGGGTGCGTACATGCTTTTGCATATCACCCGATGTTTTGAAGCATTTATTGCAGTGTTCATCTGGGCACTTGTAGGGCTTTTCTCCAGTATGTATCCTAGTGTGACTCTTTAGACCATAGCCTGTTGCAAATGTCTTCCCACACTGGCACTTGAAGGGCTTCTGTCCAGTATGGTTTCTCTCATGAACCTGCATTGTGATGTCAAAATACAAATATGACAAAAACAAGTAAAATATTGAGGGCAATCAAAATCGATTTTTGACCCGAAATCCAAAGAATGTATATTCCTATCCTGTGGAATCATTCAAGCTGAATTTTTGAAGTGATTATTTTGGATTTGATTTGTCAACAATTTCAAAAAAAGATTTCTTCCCATATGAATATACAATATATGTTCTTGAAATTCTGTGAAAAATCAATATATTCTGCACAAATTTAAACTTAGTACAGTACCTTGAGATGATGTGAAGTAGTGTACATTTTGCCACACTGAGGAAAGTCACACTTGAACACCTTCTCTGTCATGACAATGGCTCGCTCACTGTACTGTTGCCTTGCCAAGGCCAGGTCTGCTTCCTCCTTAGAGACAAACTTCTTAACAGTACCATTTGTGTCCTAGAATCAGATTTACAATAGTTAAGACTTTTTAGATAAGGCATTAACCACCCTATGCAGACAGAGCCTGTAGGAAATATTGGGTGCGGCGCAAATGAGCGGAGGGTGCGGAGCTAACGGTCATTTTTGAATTTAAAATTGGGATATTTCTGAAACTAAGCCGTTTTGGGACTTCAAATATACCAAGATATGTGTATTTGACACCAAATATCAATAAAATTGTGAAAATAGTAGTGCAATTCATTTTATAGCGACGCAGTATGCCTTAAACATTTCCCAGACCTATATATTTTGAGACTATCCTTTTAATACTGCGTCCCCAGCATTCATAAAAAATGGTGTTCAAGATACACTACCTATGCAAATTATTTTTGCATCTTGGAAGCCAGGCAGTATCTGTGTGATTTTATAAAAATTCGGAAATGTTCTTCAGATATGAGCCCCCTCTAAATATTGGGTGCGGAGTTACGTTTATGGAGCTGCTCCGCACCCAATATTTAGAGGGGGCTCATATCTGAAAAACATTTCCGAATTTTTATAAAATCACACAGATACTGCCTGGCTTCCAAGATGCAAAAATAATTTGTATAGATAGTGTACCTTGAACACCATTTTTTATGAATGCTGGGGACTCAGTATTAAAAGGATAATTTCAAAAGATATAGGTCTGGGAAATGTTTAAGGCACACTTCGTCGCTATAGAATGAATTGCGCTACTATTTTCACAATTGTATTGATATTTGGTGTCAAATACACATATCTTGGTATATTTGAAGTCCCAAAAGGGCTTAGTTTCAGAAATATCCCAAATTTAAATTCAAAAATGACCGTTAGCTCCGCACCCTCCGCTCATTTGCTCCGCACCCAATATTTCCCACAGGCTCTGTCTGCATAGGGTGTTAACATGTAAAATGTCATCACCTACAATTCGAAACAGGCCCCAAACACTGACCACTGAAGTCCAAACACCATCCGCCAAACACCATCCACAAAAAATGACCACAGCATAATGTAAAATGTTATCCTAGAATATGTGCTTGGTAAGGTCAAATTTTGATCATAGAAGACAATATGAATGTAATAATTGGGGTATTTAATATTGTTTAAGGTAATGAATCGGAAGGCATCAAGTATTTTGAGGTCACAATTTGATGCAATCTTTCAACTTGTGGTCAATATGATGCTGAATCAAGACATATCAGAAATACAAAAGGAAACTTAAAATATCATTATCCTTTAATGTTTGTGATCAATTATACATTGAATTCTCCACTTACTTGTGTTTTAAATTGTCCATCAGGTGTAATCTCCAAGGTAACAGTGTTCTGATCTACAGTGTTGTTTACCTGGGTAGGCTCTGGCAGCAGTTGATCAGGGGGAGTCTGAGAAATGTAGGCTGTTGTTCCATCTTCCAGTTGAACAGCCTGGAGCCCAGCTGTAATGCATTCAAATATTGGTAATCCAAGGCTCACTAATCAAAAAGGTTTGTATCATTTATTCTTTCAAAATTTCCCTGGAGTCATTTATACTGGTTTAAGTACAGTATGAAAACAAAAATATGTAAGTGCAAACCAAAAGGGAAATTGCTAAAAAATATGGAAAAAAGTAAATTTATCAGTAAGAATGGTTATGACAAATCCCAAATATCCCAAACAAAGACTTGACAATGTCATATCTAACATACAACATAGATATTCTGGAAAAATGTTGAGGACGTTTAAACCATGTCATCTTTATTCAGCAATATTTGTGTACCTTTAGGTGTACTGTGTATATAAACCGTGGTGCCATCCTCTAGCTGCACAGCTTGACCATCAATGAACTTGGTACCATCTGGCTCAGCTTCAGGTTCAGGGTCTACCTCTGCTGCTTTGATTATATATCATTACTTATTAATTATGGAACAAGGCAAATATGGATGGAATAAGCTTGTGTCACTATTTTTCTTTATCATATTAATTTTAAATGTTAGTCATTTTTTGAAGAGGTCATTGTCTAATGCTTTTGATGACCAGAAAATTAACTACATATCATATCATTCTCAAAGAGGCCCAAATGGTATGAATACATTTGATACGACTGCGTTCTTAGAACAAATAAATACCAGAAAGTGCCTCTTAAAGTTGTCTACCCTGGCATTCAGAGGTAATAGAAAGTCATTAGGTATGAAAATAGATAGCAAATCATGCAAAACTGGAGAGTATTGTTTGATTGGGGATGGGCACAGCAGATGTTTAAACTACATGTACATATATTGTGGCTTAGTCTAACAAAAGTAAATAACAATATGTCACCACTTTTTGGTGGCGACATAAAAAAGTCAAAACTTTGTTCAAATAAAAAAAAAGTAATGTGTGAATTATTAGCCATTGAGCAATAAAGCAATCTACCTGTTTCTGCAACCTTTTGTACCACTGCAGTTGAGCCATCTGCCAACTGTATGGTCTGTCCTTCAGCAACCTTCTCATCTCCTATAACAAAGAGAAGTATAATCAGTTTCTGAGACCTGGTATTTTTGCGGATAATTCTGAACATGTTTTCTGTTGATAATTTTTTTTAACATTTATATTAAGACAATGTTTTAAAATTACCAAAAAGGTGGTAAAATATAATAAATAAATAGTGAATATAATAGAACCAAATCTCAGCTTTGTTGCAACTATCTTTAATGCCGTCTTTAAATAAACAAAAATGCAGTAAAATATAACATTATATGTACTGTAAACAGTGTAAATGAAATAAACAGAAATGTCACCTTTGTTGTGTTGAATGTAGGCAGTGCTGCCATCTTCCAAAGTGACTGTATGAACAGATTGATTAGCCATGCTCTCCAGCTGCAATTGGTCCTACAAACAGATATTGTATCGCATATAGACGAGTAGCAGCCGGCAATATTTGAAGAGATTAAACCTCCGAAAGGTTACTGGCTAATCTTGGTACCGTTGGAAAGCTTAACTTCTGCACTAACATGCTTGATGACTAAAAACTTTCAGAACAGGTGGAAAAGTTCTTAAAAATGCTGGTTTCCATGGTAACTGCAATGTTGTCACTTTTAAGGCCCATGAATATACTTTTGAACATATCTAGATAACGCTTTGACCATATGTCTTGATAAAAGTATCACTGTAAAGATAATTTGACACAGTTTTTGAAAAAATGTATTTTTTGGATTATTGGACTCATTGTGAATTAAGAATTTTTCCACCTGTTCTGAATTTTTATAGTCTTCAAACATGTTAGTGCAGGTGTTTAGCTTTCCAACGGTACCAAGGTTAGCCGGTAACCTTTTGGAGGTTTAAACTTCTTTATTTGAAGACTTTATGAGATCTGGCTACTCATTTAATATGATTCATGTAGTCACAGCATTTCTGATAACCTGTTATAATGGTACACAGAGATCAGCTATCGTATTGCATATGATTCATGTAGTCACAGCATTTCTGATAACCTGTTATAATGGTACACAGAGATCAGCTATTGTATTGCATATGATTCATGTAGTCACAGCATTTCTGATAACCTGTTATAATGGTACACAGAGATCAGCTTTTGTATTGCATATGATTCATGTAGTCACAGCATTTCTGATTTAACATGACAAAATGTTAACACCTATAAGTTACAAAAACAGTTTCCTCTATTCACAACCTTTATTATTTGAAATGTTTGGGATCCTATCTGGATCCTTTATCCACTGTATTAAAACTGAACTAAGGCACTACAAAACAATTGAATAAATAAAAAAGAGAAACTAACCTGGGTGGAGTCTACTCCTGCAGGGTGCTCTCCCATAACATTGGCATCATTCTCTTGGTCAACAGAGGCATTCTGAAAATATTGACTTAAAATTTTTATCACCGAGTTCTCAATATTGTGAGTTAACACCGATGTAAATATTCTTGAGTCGCTAAAGTATGATTTATGATACCACAAATTACAAATTCAAATGTTCTCAGAGGAAAATACAAAACATTACATTAGTGTAATGCCAAAAAAGGAGAAATATTTAACTCACTAAATGAGACAATTTCCAATAAAATGAAGGGTTTCATTGTCTGGATTCTGAAAAACTTCATGGAAAAGGATGGTTTCTCCATCAGCCCTAAACAAAACAGGTCTGAGAATAAGTGTGCTTAATTAAACAAGCTATCGTTTTGGAAATAGTTTGTTGAGTGGGTCTCAATCTACATGTCATAATGAAACGGTCTTAAAATACCTGTTGAGCCTGTAGAAGGAGGCCATGTATTCCCATCATGTCTCCCCCAGATGTACCCTCTGCACTATCAAGGCCAGTAGCTGATAGGTCCTCCTCTGGGTCATGCTGATATGTCTCATTGGTGCCTTGGTCTTCAAGTTCACCTATCTCCTCATGGCTACTACTTTCTCCTTCCATGTTTTATCAGAACTTTTGTCTAGAAATAAATTACACTTTTAATATTTGTATGGTGAAACAAGACATGTCAATTCTTTAAAATTTTCATAAGTTGCAATATTGGCTTATAAACTAGAAAGTGTTGTAGCGGGGGGGGGGGGGGTTAGGGGGTTTGAGCTGGCCAAAAATTCTTTCAAAATCATGCAGTTTTTCACCATTCTGAGATTTATGCAATTTGTGGGCCAAAGTTGTCCAAAATGAGCCTCATAGAATTTTTTAAAAAGTGAAACCCCCATTTACATCCATGACGATTGACGAAGCTCTCTGAGGTCAAGTTGAACGAATGCAAAGGGTACCATGCATACGACTGATTCAGTTCTTTGATTCGGTTCTCTGCGCCTATTTTCTGCGTATCTCTAATGTGATCTTAAATGATACATGAGCAATGGTCATTGAAAAAAACACTATTATAGAATTTACCCAGGAGGCATTACGTTCCGAATTTTGGCCCTTTTGCTCCTCTATTCACATTTTTCCAAAGTCCAAAGTGTACTCATTTGACCGCTGCGCTGATTGGTCAATGAAAATCAATGACGTCAAAGCAGGGCACATTTCGCGCCAAAACTTCAATTACTATTAGATCGCCGAATGAGTTAAACAGATCTCATTATAAAATGATAACAAAACTAAGTGAAATATATTTTTCTGACTATTTTGTCTTAAGCTGTGTCTTAAATACATATCGTTTATGACTCCGGTAAGTCAAACTTTAGAAATAATTGTGATACGAGTGCTCATCTTTTAACAAAGTGAATCCAATAACGCATTTCCAAATATTATAAGTTATTCAATGATTCGAGTAAAATACAGAAAATATTCTTCCCGAGAAGGTCGTATTTCACGATGCGCTAGCAGAGTGAAATACAGACCTTCAAGGGAAGAATATTTTCTGTATTTTACGAGAAATCATTGAATAACGTTTTTATTCCATGATTACTCAGATAAAACTCCCCTAAATCAAGTCCATTTCCTTGGCTTGGAACCGGAGACAGAGATCAACATTCTCACCTCAAAGATATTTTACATCGAAATTCCTTCAAAGTCTTTTCGGCCTTGTTGTTTGCTTTTATTGTATTATAAGTTTGATTTCATTTATTTTTTCTTCAATTTCATCAGCTGGAAGTGCAGTGTAGCGAAACGTTTTTTCGACTTTCGTCTGCCATATTGGATTTTTACTAGTTCATGAAAACAATGTTCATGCTTCATATTGATTTTTTGTTATATTTTGTTATATTTACCGATGCGTGTTTTATCCTAAAATTATAAAGTGTGATGATCACCGTATAATTTCCTGATATTCAAATCAGATATTTGTAACAAAATGCCCAAATAATTTACGATTGGTCATGGTCAATTGATATATCTAAGTAACTAATATTCATCATACTGTAGTAGTTTGCATTTTAATTGCAATTCAAAGCTTTATTACAGGCCCGTAGTCAAGGGGGGGGGTGGAGGAGCGGCCGCCCCTGGCCAGAAATTCTTTCAAAATAATGCAATTTTTCAATTCATTCTGAGCACTTTTCGTATGATTTTTTCCCCCTTGGTAAAACTGCTCCCCCGGGTAAATCCTGACTACGGGCTTAAATTGCCGGAGTTTCTCTCTTGTAGGACCACAAATATCCTGAAAGTTCTCTAAAAAGATCGATATTTATAACGCCCATGGGCTTTTCAAGAGATAAATCTCTTCAAATAGACGATCGGCGTGGGTAAAACAAGCAACTCTGGTACATTGTCTCAAAGCGTACATGAACGGCCTTAACATTGTTCAACGAAATTAGTCATCACTCATGTAACCATTGTCAAATTCTTTGGCAGACATAAAAGTAACATTGTCATGTGGTATAATAGGTGGCTGAACGTAAGTGAAAATAACGCACCGTTGGCCCAGATTTGAGAGTCGAATACCTTTTCTTCAAGGTTAAGCCGTATCCCCTTCTTCACCCCATGAGAAAATATTACACAAACTAAGATTACCATGGAATGTTGACATTTTGACAGTCAAGAACTAAACATGGGGTTTTGTACAGTCGGCGTAATTTGAAAATGTATAGGAACATTTGACTCTTCACATAATATTTCTCTATTCATTTGATTCCCCAGAACAATATAAATAAGGGGAAATATAGACGTGAGTATAATTAATTAAACATTCAATGACATTTATCATAAATATTATTACTACTCAACATAATTTGACAATAAAATTAACCCGTTTCCGTCACGATTCACATTGACTTCTAATGTGTTAAGATTTTCCCGCGAAAATCTGCCCTACTCTGACGTCACAGATTTCAGATTTGCTAATTATAATATTCATGAGCTGACTTTGGGGAAAGGTGAATATAGAGAATTTCTTTCATTTACATATGTTTCACCCATACAATTTATTTGCAGCCGCAGTCCATTATCATTTTAATATTCAACAAATAAATATGACCATTACTGATTTTCGTATAGATCTAGTGTAAAGGTGTATGGACTGTGGTAGATTTAGGTAACTACCCAGGGGCGGATCTGGGAACCAACAAGGGGGGGGGCCCAAACTTATTGTCTGAGAAAAAAATGTCCGCGCTTGGGGGGAAAAATTTTTTAGGCCCCTAAAACCAAAATGTTGGCCCAAATTTTGAAATTTTGAGGCCCATTTTCTTCAAAATTTGGCCTAAAATGAAAAAATAAGGCCTTAGAAGGCCCATTTATGACCAAAAAGGCCCACTGTTTGGGGCCACAAGGCCTTTTTTTGCTCAAAAATTTTTTTGGGCCCAATTTTTTTTTCTGGGCCCACCCGAGGGGGGGGGCCCAGGCCCCTGGGCCCCCCCCCCATATCCGCCAGTGCTACCTACATGTACGATCATGGGTGAATATGTAAGGATGATCCTAAAAAATAGTTTGGTTCACAGCATTGTTGATGATGTCTGAACGATGATGGAAGAATGATCTAATCGAAAGGTACATAGGAGACTAGTGTTGTCCCAATGTGCCATAATCGTACATCAATGCATCTGCAATTTTCAATAGTAAACATCGATGCACATCGCGATGTGCATCGGGAAAAGTCTGATTAAAGACCATTATAAAATAATGCGATGTATCGATTAATAGCGACAACACTATGGGAGACACCTTTTATTTTGCGCATGCTTGGAAATGAACCGAATCAGCCATAACAGAACCGAACTGAATCAGTTCTAGCCTAGGCCCTAAGCTTACTAGCCTTAGGCTAGGCTATCCTATATCTTATTTTTGTAAAATTCTGGTGAGAATCAGGGGCGGATCCAGGAACCAACAAGGGGGGGGCCCAAATTTCAGGTCAGAGAAAAAACGTCCGCGCTTGCGCGGAAAAAAATTTTGGGCCCCTAAAATCCAAAAGTGGGCCCAAATTTTGAAATTTTGAGGCCCATTTTCTTCAAAATTTGGCCTGAAATTAACAAATAAGGCCTTAAAAGGCCCAGTAATGACCAAAAAGGCCCACTTTTTGGGGCCTGAAGGCCTTGTTTGGCCATAAAAAATTTTTTGGGCCCAATTTTTTTTTTCTGGGCCCACCCAAGGGGGGGGGGCCCGGGCCCCTGGGCCCCCCCCCCTAATCCGCCAGTGAGAATAAAAGTCACTTGACAAGTCTATTACGGTGTACATTCCATAAATATGCAGACGACGAAAAAAATTTCTTGACTTGAAAATGTTCCTCGATTGTGAGGTGTTCGCTTCCTGCCATATTTGAAAAATTACGAAGTTTATACCATAGAATCAGTATTTACCTCGACCCTGGCTGATCATATTTGCCTCCTCTCGAAACCTTGGCATATCAATATTTAATATAAAACACATTTAAAATTTCTGTCGAATGTTTATGCAGAGAAAATCAGAGGGAACACTGGGAAAACTTACCCAACATGCACAAAAACGACCGCCATGCACCAGCTAATGACGTCAGAATTGGTGCCCCTACTATGAATATTTATATTTTACAACGATACATTTGTGTGACACTTTGTTTATACAGCATACGGGCCCATTTAATGTGAATAATCTGTTCGATAACTTTCTGTTGGTTTATGATTTGGTAAAAAAAAGCTCAAGATTGTTAAATTATTGTTTTTTTCGGCCGAAATATGCAAGAACGATATACGTGACGAGATACATTTCCGTTGAGTCATTATAATTTTAAAAAAACCTAAATAGTGGTCAGCCAAGTCCTCGATAGTATAGTGGTGAGTATCCCCGCCTGTCACGCGGGAGACCGGGGTTCGATTCCCCGTCGGGGAGGCTTTCCTTTTTTATTTTTTTTATACGAAGCCAACAAGTTTAGTAGATTTTTTGTAACATTTTAACATTTACAAAGTTTTGTCACAAATTTTAAATTACGCAGCATTTTGAAACACGAAAGATGACACAATAGGCTTAATGATACAGGGTGGTCCAAAATATCATTCATTCACACTTTTTCACTCTTTTTTTGCGTAGCACTCTAAAGAATACATGTAATTTCAATTTTTTCTCTCCATAGACCTGTCCTACATAAACATGTTTTGTGTAAGTTTCATAATCATATACCATGATATCACCATAATGTGAGCACAGATCAATAGTCATCCTCAATCCAAGATCTTTTCACACATTGCCAATGTCCATGTCGATGTTGCCATAAGGAATTCTCCCAACTGATCTCTGTTTTTTGATATTCTTTAGCTCATGATGAATAGTTTGGTGATTGTGAATAGTGCAGGTCAGGTGTGTTCCATACCGTGAATACGGGAGATGAGTTTTCAGGGAAGTTATAGGTATTCAAGCGAAGCAACACAGGGACTCAGTCACGGCGAAGTTGCTGCATCTTTCCATGGAGCTTTCAAAGCCCGTGATCTTTCCAATGGATAACAATATCAATGACGTAACCCCTCGCCTCCGCGCCAATGCCAGAATGGATTTTCTTCTTATAACTTCTACGGTGTCCAACCCAAACGCTCTTACATGCGCGACATGCCTGCGAAGCGAAATAAAATGGCGGCTAATGAAGATCCCACTATGACCGTAAGCATTGTTTCATTTGTTTCTCTCACATATCATACGTAAGGGGGGGGGTGGAGCTTTAGCGATGACTGACATAATACGTCTCTTGCGTAACACCTTCGTTTGCGCAAATTCTCACCAGTTAATTTTTGAATAGCGCGTCGACGTAATATTTTAATCGAGGTAAACATATTCCATACATATTTCTTTATCTTGATGTGAAAAACCAAGCTATGATATTGGTTAATACGCCAGGAATCAACATAATATTATTCGAAGCGTTATTAGAAAATTTTGAATTTGCCATTTTTGTTTATCGATTTGGTCCAATTAGAGGTGTACGCGTACGTCATCTCGATACAGGTTTACATAAGCGTATGTCATCTTTGAACTCTTATCATACGCTATGGTGACATATTATGTACAATTCGATGAACTACCCCGATCAAAGATCTTATTTATTCAACTTCTGGCGGTAAACTGTTATTTCCTTGCTCAAAGCTCCGTAGTTTAGATCAAACGAATCTGAATCTGAAGTTGACTAATTGACCACAAATTACGAATTACGAATGTCAAGTTTATCATCTTTTAAATATTTATGTCCCATTGGATTCAGTAATAAGTTCATTTTGTGCTTAATTTTCGACCAATTTTCTTAATTTAAAGCTTAAGACCTGTCACTATTGTCAGCCAAGTCAGCACCTGGTTATCTGGATTTGCTAATCTCTAAGCCAAGTCCTTGGTAGCAATGTAGTGGCGAGTATCCCCGTCTGTTGCGCGAGAGACCACAGTGCTCGTTTAACAGATATAAGTGTACCCAGTGGTCAGTATCCGTGGGACAATTAACCCTGGGGATGCTTGTCCATCGGACAGTATATTAATTGTTGGCCTATCAAGGTTTTAAAAGTTCATCATCTTTTAAATATATATGTCCCCAACTATATGTCCCATCGGATTCAGTAATAAGTTCATTTTGTGCTTAATTTTCGACCAATTTTCTTAATTTATCAACATTTTAAAAGGCTAGAATGTATGTTATCCGTTTGTATAAATCATTGCTTGACATTATATATGGGTCTCTTTCGAAAGATTCACATGTTATCATCTCAATAATTTGAATGAAATATTTGTGTAAAATCTTTTTCAAAGCTGACAAGACTTGCCATTTCTGTCAGCCAAGTCCTCGGTAGTATAGTGGTGAGTATCCCCGTCTGTTGCGCGAGAGACCACAGTGCTGATGTAACAGATATAAGTGTACCCAGTGGTCAGTGTCCGTGGGACAATTAACCCTGGGGATGCTTGTCCATCGGACAGTATATTAATTGTTGGCCTATCAAGGTTTTAAAAGTTCATCATCTTTAAATATTTATGTCCCATTGGATTCAGTAATAAGTTCATTTTGTGCTTAATTTTCGACCAATTTTCTTAATTTATCAACATTTTAAAAGGCTAGAATGTATGTTATCCGTTTGTATAAATCATTGCTTGACATTATATATGGGTCTCTTTTGAAAGATTCACATGTTATCATCTCAATAATTTGAATGAAATATTTGTGTAAAATCTTTTTCAGAGCTGACAAGACTTGCTGTTTTGTCAGCCAAGTCCTCGGTAGTATAGTGGTGAGTATCCCCGCCTGTCACGCGGGAGACCGGGGTTCGATTCCCCGCCGGGGAGGCATATCGTTTTAAATGAGGTTGGCACAGATTAAACTATTGTCTTCTCAGGTCCTCTGCTCCCGATTTTCTTCTTCAATATTTGGTCAATGAACTTTCAGTTTTAAGTTTTCAAATCCCTATTTATGATATTTTCCCGATTTTTTAATTAAACGTCCCTACAAAGTTTTTATTTAAATGCTTTTTTCTCAAAATCGCTCATAAGTTCATTTCTTGCTTGTATCATCGCCTCTTGTGAAAAATTCACAGGTAATCACCTCAATAAAATAAAATATTTGTGTAAAATCTTTGTCAAAAATGACAAGCTTAAGACCTGTCACTATAGTCAGCCAAGGTTTTAAAAGTTCATCATCTTTTAAATATTTATGTCCTATTGGATTCAGTAATCAGTTCATTTTGTTGCTTAATTTTCGACCAATTTTCTTGTTTTATCAACATTTTATCCGTTTGTATAAATCATTGCTTGACTATATATATGGGTCTCTTTTGAAAGATTCACGTGTTAATTCACAGGTAATCACCTCAATAAAATAAAATATTTGTGTAAAATCTTTGTCAAAAATGACAAGCTTAAGACCTGTCACTATTGTCAGCCAAGTCAGCACCTGGTTATCTGGATTTGCTTATCTCTTAGCCAAGTCCTTGGTAGCATTATAGTGGCGAGTATCCCCGTCTGTTGCGCGAGAGACCACAGTGCTGGTGTAACAGATATAAGTGTACCCAGTGGTCAGTGTCCGTGGGACAATTAACCCTGGGGATGCTTGTCCATCGGACAGTATATTAATTGTTGGCCTATCAAGGTTTTAAAGGGTTCCGATTAGCATCCCGTATAAAAACAATATGGCGGCTCCAGGCGAATCAACTGGATCAGTCCATTTTTAAGAAATAAGGGGAGTTCTGTAAAATCCAGTTTATTGAAATTGTCTTTGAGATAAAGTAATCCGTTTATAATGATTTTGAAAACGTTATCCAAAGAGTGATTGCGATCAAAGAATACATGTACAACAGCCAATATAAATCCTTGTATTAGAAACCGGGTTGTCTTGCTTTGTTTCATTTGTAGGATATTTCATATGCCAAGCTGTATGCTATTACGTTATGGGGAAATTTAGATGCCAATTTTTCCTTATTATACACAAATAGAAGATCCTGAAACTTCACCCATAAATGCGGAATTGATTTGTCAAAATAAAAATCACCCTTTTATAAATGTGTGACGATCTATAATATACTTATGCTATATAACAGTTAGAGGTGTTGACACAACGACCTCGAACCTGTGAACCCTTGAGTATTATTCCGGGATCGGGCCTTTTATACTAAACGGTGAGCAACACCAGAAACGAGCGTTCGATTTGCTAAACGATATGCGTCACCCTTTAAAAGTTCATCATCTTTTAAATATTTTTAAAACTGGTCCTCCGTACTTAAATCTTAAAAGAACACAACCACCATATAAATTTGCATTGGCTCTTATGTGCCGCTATTCCCGAAGAACAAAGATAAGGTAAGGTAAGAATAAGTTTAAAATCCCATTCAAATGAAGATAGTATATTCTTATTTAATATGAATAACGCAATAAACTTAATTAAGTCACCTATTATAAACCAAGATTGATAACTTTTGTGCCTTTCTTGAATGTTACTCTCCACATAACCATCTATAGAACAATCACTTTCCACCTCCTATGAGCCGAACAACCTACCGTTCACATCCACTGTTAGCACCTGTAGTAGCATCATCACTACGTTAACCATGTCAACCAAAGATGGTTGTTTCAACTCTTATTTCTTTCTAAGCACCCAAAAACATTTTTCTACAAGATGAGTAACACAACTTCTCCTCATACCTCAAAAACCTTAAACCCCAAAACAACAAAATTTTAACCGTTCTGATCTCCTTTACACTAGCAGACGAATGGCTCATTTTTAAAAAACAATATTCTTAATAATTTTATCTGTGATTGCAAATGCTTGGTTAGCTGATAGACTACGTAAACTACTTTCGTTATTCCATTTTGAAAACTTATATCATAATCTTCTATCGTCTTTGGTTCTCCAGACTTCAACACAAAACCAGACATTTTCGTCTGATAGATATTTAGTTTTTCATTGTCTCTATACCGATTTGGGTCTTCTTCCTGCCATACTACACTGGCGTTAACTACATCTGTGTCATTTATACCCTGAAAACGTACAAACAACATCGTTACACAATGAAACTACCATACATTAAACAACAACAAAACAGTTCAATGCTTTTAATAATCTATTTTTATGCAATAAATATGCTCCTGAAGCAACCAATTCTGAATATTCATATGCTATATCTCTGAGTGCCGGGCACTAAATAATCACCACCGGGTGGGAATTCTATGTTTTTAATGCAAATGTGGTATCTTTTTTATTCACGTATTGACCAGTATACAGAAGACTGCCACTGTGGAAAAAACATTAATACTTTCGCTTGCAACCATCAGCCTGAAATATTTGCAATCAATACTACAGTTGTAACAACATAATTTATTTTACCACACCAGTCCTGAGAAAACGAATCGACAGCCTCAGCACCTACATAGTTATGCATATTAAGAATTAAATCTGTAACATTGCGTTCATGTTGTCTGCGAATATGTCTACAGTATACACTCCCTGTTTTGTATCTAAAAAGTTGAAGATATCCCAGTATATACCCCCAGTCATTATAATTTATCATTTTGCTGATGGACTCAGCATTTCGAGTTAGTTCCCGCGGAATCCATTCAGGCTTCAAAACCTCGATTCGCTGCAAACATATTTCACGAATATCAACGGCAAGTTTCTGAATTTCTTATGTCATGCTACCCTTGTTTACTATATTCACTACACCAGTGTTGTCAGTGAATCAACAAACAATTCGACATTTTAAGTGTTAAGTATGTAGACAAAGTAATCAACACCCCTTAAACTTTTTGTTCATAGAGCTTTTTGATTTCTAAGTTTCTGACCATTTTTGATAACATACATAATTCTCTATATTCCACTACATATTCTCCACAAGCCTTACTCGATGCATCCGAATAAACAATTCTGGAGTGTTCAGGACACGTTTTAAAAAACCTAACACAATTCTTGCTTGGCTTGATCAGCTATCTTGATAAGACATCCCAGTATAATCTAGGACAACTATTTATGAAACGCCCTTGTTTTGTGACTATATCACCTGTTGCACCCTGGCAGATTTTACTTTTCTAATTATGGAAGCCACAACCCTTGGAGTGATCACATAGCCTGTACTGTACGAAACTTTTTACGGTTTCACTTCCGGGATATAACTTAATTTCCTTTTCAAATCCCGACCAAACCTTAGCCAAACCAAACCAAAACGAGTTTTGAGTGAACTTCCAGATAGGAACAAATTTAAATCCACTATTTCCGGTCCTGATTGCATCATCCAAGAATATTAAAATCTGAATCCAAAAGCCCTCCAATGTTTGACCAAGTATCTGACTTTATACGGTGATAGGATTGAGAACCTTAGAAACTTCAACTGTTTAATATATACAACCCTGTTCAAACAACTATCTTTATTTTCCTCTACAAATTTTTTAATTTTGAAATGCAAATCTGTTGCTTTTTTATAATTCTAGGTCTTTGGTATGACTCAAACCGAATTTTCTAACCATTTTCAATAACATCAATAATGTAAAGATTAGCTCTTACTGATTTCCAAAACGTTACATTTTCTTTCAATTTTCCTTTTACAGTTTGATTCTTTTACTATTTTGATTACATATATAGTTCAGATGTATACTTAACTTCCGGTTATTGCTGCCACTTTGAGCAGATGTCTCTTTGACAATCTCTGGACCAACACCTACAGTCCTGGGATATATTAATTGATCAGTCGTTTAATTGGCATATTTTCTTGAATTTTAACATTTAATGTCCCAAACTCCCACAAACTGCAGAAAAGTATACCCCATAAATCATATTTACCAAAATGAGTGTCTCCAAGGCTTCACACCAGCGTATGCATAATGCATTTGTCACGAGTTTGAGCTGAAATTTCGCCAAAATGAAGTAGGCTTAGGGTAGTCTCTGCCAGGTTTGTTTATTGTGGTAAGCTTGTAAGTGCTCAGAAGCAAACAATTCACGTGCGCAAAATAATAAAATAATCTAATTGGTCTAAACTTTGCTGCACATGCGCACAATGTGTGCCATGTTTTTTTGCTAGTGATTTCGTTTCGTTTCATGGAGTTTGCGTTTCAGTGTAACTTCCGCAAAAATGGCGGACCATGGACAGAATTAACAGGTAAAATCACTTCGAAATTTCAAGAGAACTTTTTACCTATAATAGCAAAACTTTTGTTTTATTTGTGCATTCTATCTTTCAGATAAGAGTTTCAAGGGTATGTAGGCAAATTCACTTTGGTAGGAACACTCTGTTTAGTTTGAAAACGCACCCTATATTATTATATATCAGCACTGTAGTCCTGTAGCAGCAGAAACAAATACCGTTGCCTCTGAACCGCCTTCCTGTTGTAGTTCTGATTGATCTGAAGGAACCACGCCTATCGAGACTTCCGCCTGCTGTAGATGACAAACCACCTCCGCCTCTGAAACTGACTTTAGTTTTAGGTACTTTGTTCTGATATATTGAACTGATGATTTATCTCACTTCAAGAATGAGCTTGACGTAATAGCTTCTTGTCATCGTCGCTGAATCTGCAGTTTATTAACGTTCATATGTTTCTACTACACACACTTATGGAGATTCATCAGCTATTTTAACCTATTCTATTTCATTAATTATTCAAAACCATACCTTCTGCCAGGACAATCGCTGCGCCCTGCACATCTCGGTCTCCACCATCTTCTAGACATTTGGAAATATGTTATCCAATATCTCAGAGTTGTATTCATACCGTTTCTCTCGTCTTTTCTTCTGTAACTTTGTTTCTGTTTCCAACTTCCTCGCCAGTTTTGAACCATCTTTGAACAATTCACGTTTTCTTCGTTCTCCATTCTGAGTCTCAGTTGCGTAATTTAGTATATAGCAAAAGTCTCAATTGCAAGTTTCAATAAATTTAGCAAATGCTGCCGTGTTAGCGTCACAAAGCCGAATGACTCAAAACCTATTTCCTAAACATAAATCACTCACAACTCATTCAATCAATACCACCGTTTGTCGTCACTTAAATAGAGATTTTACATTTTGGCATGCCAACCTAAGGTCCTTACCATGGCATGGGTGCACTAAGGTCCTATCACTTTTGGAAGAGTTTATTTTCATTCAAAAGGTAGTATAGGAGTCGATACATTTTATAAGCACAACATTTGAATACACACTCAGTAGAGTCAGTTACTTGAATAAAACCTAGACATTGCAAATCTATATAGTGATGTATTAGTATAGTATATAATTTATCAATTGTGCAAAAGACCCCATGCAGAACAGTTCTAGTGATAACGACAATCTTCCCATTACAAACCAAAGGCTTTACCAAAATGCCCAAAAAATCACTATTGATTTTTCTATTATTGCAGACATTTATGGTTAGTTTATTGACTAAATTTCACAAACAGGCACAATTCTAAAAAATCTTACTTGGAAATACAAATTAAGGTGCTATGGAAGTTAACAGGAAATGACAAAACAAAAAATGTCAAAACCATGCTGGATTTTGAAAATCTTTTGAATCAAGATAACAGAGTTCTGTTTGGACCTCCAGTCAGTTTAATTAGTTCCACATATCATTTACATGACTGGGAACACAAGGAAAATGGTCAGAATGACCATAAACATGATGAAATAACCTTTTCAGCCCTCTGAAAATGTGACTGAAAAATAGTTAAGAGTAGGTCCTCAGGAAAGGTCACTGAACAGAATCTTTTGACTTTTTCAGAAAATGTGCCCAATATATTACTCTAAATGATACAATTTTAAAAAATTCATATCATTCTCAGAAAAAGAAAAAAAGAAAAAAAAACTGAATTTAAAATCGATCTATTTTCCTTTAAACTACAGCAATTATTGTTTCAGACAATTTATTAAAATTTCAAAGATTGTATCATTTAGAGCAATATATTAGACAAATTTTCTGAAAGAATCAAGAGATTCTGTTCATTGACCTTTCCTGAGCACCTACCTTTAGCTATTTTTCAGTCACAATTTCAGAGGGCTGAAAAGGTTATTTCATCATGTTTATGGTCATTCTGACCATTTTCCTTGTGTTCCCGGTCATGTAAATATGTTGAACTAGTTAGTTGACTGGAGGTCCAAACAGAACTCTGTTATCTTGGTTCAAAGAAATTTCAGAATCCAGCATGGTTTTAACATTTTTTGTTTAGTCATTTCTGTTAACTTACATAGCACCTTAAATTACAAATTAAAATGTGTTGCATGAAACACATTGATTAATTTGTTCATACAAACTGGAGAAAGTATATAATCTGGGTTCTCCACTTTCAATGAACACATTTTTGTACTTTCTCCTGCATGTATGAACAAATATTTTGTGTCCATTCTCCAACATGCATAAGCCAGTAAGCAAATGATTTGTACTTTCTCCATTGTGCATGAACCAAAACGTTGTTCATTCTCTTCCGTGTTTTCAATATTTTGTTAATTAATCAATGTGTCAGAACGAATAAAATGTACCTAAACCAGTGAGTATGAACGAATTTAATGTACTACAATATCTATAATGTGTATGAAGAGACATTACGCTCTTTCTCCAGTATGGACATGTATATGAACCAACACGCCTGTGTATATACTTTCTCAAGTATGTATGAACAAATATCATGTACTCCATTGTTAATGAACACACATTTTGTATGAACAAATACTATGTACTTTCTCCATTGTGTATGAACGAACAGGTACAGGGTATTGGTTAAATAACTAGTGAAAGTACATAATATTTGCTCATACACACTGGAGAAAGTACATGATATTTGTCAATACACACAGTTAAAATTTATTGTTTCATATATACACTGGAAAAATATAAATAGTTGTCCATACACACATACACAGAAAGTAAATAAAACAATAAAATATTGGTTTAGGCACATGGGAAATTAACCTAGTTTCGATTCATACATACTGGAGAAAGTATACACAGAGGAGTGTGACTCAGAAAATGTGACTCAAAAACAGTTAAAAGTTGGAGTTTTAGAAAGGTCACCAGACAGAATCTATTGCACTTTTGAGAAAATGTGCCAAATATATTATTTGAAATTATAGAAGCTTTTTAAAATTTGAATTCATTCCTAAAAATAGAAAAAATGAGAAAGCAATCCATTCTCTTTTTATGATCACAATTTTTGTTTCAGACAACTTTTCAAAATTTCAAAGGTCCTATGACATGTATGATTTAGAGTAATATATTGGGCACATTTTCTGAGAAGTCTTTCACATGATGTTTAGGGTCATTCATTCATACAAACTAGAGAGAGTATGCGAATATTGATTAATCCAATCTGAATAATATGATAGATAGTTGGTTCCTCAAAAAGAGAGGTTTACTTAGATTTTGAATATCAAATAGATTTGGATCAAGTGTTATAAAGAATCTGATCTTCTTAACTTACTTAACTTCGAGCATGCAGATAAATATTCAATGGATTTACATAAAATGCAGAGTTCCTGTGACAATGGCATTTATTTTTAATGATCAAGAAAGTACTTTGCACCCTCCCGCCAAGTTAGGAAGAAGCCAGAGCTTTCATTCTGGTACACATCGCATCTAGAAACATGTCTGTGTCTATCATGTATGAAGAGGGGGTCAAGGTATTCCATGATGGAGCATTTTGGAAACCCTTCTTAGAAATTGCTATGCTGAAAATGGGCTATTGGTATACACTGAGTACAAGGAATGCAGATTGCTCCGATTTTCACTACGGCGCCATGCCGATTGAGTATTTTGTTCAAAATTGAATACATCATTGAACAAACGGAGCAAATGTGACCCAGGCATCAGTGTAGTATGAATTTATTTTGTTAGGATGCCAATCAGAGCTCTTGATGCAAGTACTAAGTTTGCAAACATGCATGTCAACCATGGCCAATTAGAAAAGTGCACCCCTTCTATATGATAATATAAACCCTTCCTACACCTTGGTTTAGCTTTGGATCACTATGCTATCACTATGTGGCAGAAATGCATTCTGATTGGATATAAATGATCACATGACTTAGTTCACCAAGGTATCAGGAGATGGCATGCCAAAATGTAAAATCTCTAATAGAACAGAACATACTCAAATATACACCCCCGTAACAAACTATAGAACACCTCCCAATTGAAAAAAGCCTATGGAAAATCATCTCCAATTATCACCTAACTTACTATTGATAATTAGTTGAAAGTTAGGTGTAAAAATGCACATGCAAATGAGCTAATTATCAACTTAATTAACGCTTAATTTGCAACTTAATTAACGATTAACTACCATCAATATGCAAATGAGCTATTTACGTAAATTAGTTGAAAGTTAGTTGTAAGTTTGATGTAAGTTAATCTCTAATTATCACCTAACTTACTATTGATAATTAGTTGAAAGTTAGGTTTAAGTCAGATTTGTGACATCTCAAAAATGATTCGCTTCTTTTTTGCTTCCCTTCACTCGGAGATTTTTGCTTCATCTTGAACTATTTTGTGACGGAATATTCATCTTAATTAGGATCCTCAGAACAGACAACATTGATCTTGAACTATTGAAATTTCACAGCAAGAGGAGGGAAAACCCCATGATTCAATTGATGACATAAGATTTCCTCCTTCGCACACCTTCTTTTGTCGAAAACGTACCCTCCATCTTGGTTTTTAAATTTTTTTTTCAAGTTTTCAAATTGACCTAGATTTAAACCAATCAACGATCGACTCGCTAAACCAATCAGCGACGATGTCATCTCAATACAGATTTACATTATAAGTGTATGTCATCTTTGAACCCTGGGGTTTCTCCCCCTCTTTTTTAATTCTATTTTGCAAATTTTTAAGATTCATGAAAAGCATGTGAAGACATCATTATTGCCATCAACAACTAAAATCAGAACACAAGCATTAGACTATAATGTTACATAATAAGGACGTAACAGATATAATCAAAAATATGTTTTGAAATGTCTTTGATCTAACAATCATTATTTAGAAGAGCACATTTGGATTACTTGTGAAATATAGATAACCCATGTTAGTACCTAAATTGCATTCTAGGATTAATATTATATGATCTGATTCAAAAAGATTTTTAAATTCATAAACATTTCAGACAGAAGTGTGAATAAGATTTAACATACATTGTATTCATGTTCTACATACCCTTATGATAATGTTGACCAAATTTCATGGTAGTATACGCACCATTCACGTTCTAATTCTCAATTTTATGAGAGAAATATCTCTCACATGTTTTCTTTTTCCACCATCTTGAAATTAAATTTAGGGGGTCTGTATTTCTAAATCATGGGCCTAATTTACGACTAATTATCATTAAAATCATCCTATATGTTAACTATCAACCAATAATCTACTTCAGACCAAAAACGTTTTAATTTACCACTTACTATCACCCTCAAACATTTCATATCTTAATTATCAACTAAAAATCATAAATCAGCATTATTGTAAGTTAATTTACGTTGAACTTGCTACTGATAATTAGGCCATAATTATCATTGATTTAATTAACGCTTAACTTTAATTCCAATTGCCAGCAGAATTGTTGATAATTAGTTGTAAATTAGTTGGTAATAAGTTGGTAATTAGTTTTAGTTTTCAATTGGGCTTCTCCAAATCTGATATCAAAACAGTGTGAAGTACCTGTATTAAATAATTTTCAAACTTATTCGCTACGCTCAATCGTTAGAAAATATCAATGTCCCCAACTATATGTCCCATCGGATTCAGTAATAAGTTCATTTTGTGCTTAATTTTCGACCAATTTTCTTAATTTATCAACATTTTAAAAGGCTAGAATGTATGTTATCCGTTTGTATAAATCATTGCTTGACATTATATATGGGTCTCTTTTGAAAGATTCACATGTTATCATCTCAATAATTTGAATGAAACATTTGTGTAAAATCTTTTTCAAAGCTGACAAGACTTGCCATTTCTGTCAGCCAAGTCCTCGGTAGTATAGTGGTGAGTATCCCCGCCTGTCACGCGGGAGACCGGGGTTCGATTCCCCGCCGGGGAGGCATATCGTTTTGGTTGGCACAGATTAACTATTGTCTTCTCAGGTCCTCTGCTCCCGAATCTGAATCTGAAGTTGACTAATTGAACACAAATTACGAATTAAACGAGTATTTATGAAAACGTCAATCTTTCTGTCAATGTAGTAGATCACAAACTCAGTATCGGACAGTATATTAATTGTTGGCCTATCAAGGTTTTAAAAGTTCATCATCTTTTGAATATTTATGTCCCATTGGATTCAGTAATCAGTTCATTTTGTTGCTTAATTTTCGACCAATTTTCTTAATTTATCAACATTTTATCCGTTTATATAAATCATTGCTTGACATTATATATGGGTCTCTTTTGAAAGATTCACGTGTAATCATCTCAATAGAATGAACTATTTGTGTAAAATCTTTTTCAAAGCTGACGAGACTTGCCAGTCCTGTCAGCCAAGTCCTCGGTAGTGGTCAGTGTCCGTTGGACAATTAACTCTGGGGATGCTTGTCCATCGGACAGTATATTAATTGTTGGCCTGTCAAGGTTTTAAAAGTTTATCATCTTTTAAATATTTATGTCCCATTGGATTCAGTAATAAGTTCATTTTGTGCTTAATTTTCGACCAATTTTCTTAATTTATCAACATTTTAAAAGGCTAGAAAGTATGTTATCCGTTTGTATAAATCATTGCTTGACAGTATATATGGGTCTCTTTTGAAAGATTCACATGTTATCATCTCAATAATTTGAATGAAATATTTGTGTAAAATCTTTTTCAGAGCTGACAAGACTAAATAGTGGTCAGCCAAGTCCTCGATAGTATAGTGGTGAGTATCCCCGCCTGTCACGCGGGAGACCGGGGTTCGATTCCCCGTCGGGGAGGCTTTCCTTTTTTATTTTCTTTATACGAAGCCAACAAGTTTAGTAGATTTTTTGTAACATTTTAACATTTACAAAGTTTTGTCACAAATTTTAAATTACGCAGCATTTTGAAACACGAAAGATGACACAATAGGCTTAATGATACAGGGTGGTCCAAAATATCATTCATTCACACTTTTTCACACTTTTTTTGCGTAGCACTCTAAAGAATACATGTAATTTCAATTTTTTCTCTCCATAGACCTGTCCTACATAAACATGTTTTGTGTAAGTTTCATAATCATATACCATGATATCACCATAATGTGAGCACAGATCAATAGTCATCCTCAATCCAAGATCTTTTCACACATTGCCAATGTCCATGTCGATGTTGCCATAAGGAATTCTCCCAACTGATCTCTGTTTTTTGATATTCTTTAGCTCATGATGAATAGTTTGGTGATTGTGAATAGTGCAGGTCAGGTGTGTTCCATACCGTGAATACGGGAGATGAGTTTTCAGGGAAGTTATAGGTATTCAAGCGAAGCAACACAGGGACTCAGTCACGGCGAAGTTGCTGCATCTTTCCATGGAGCTTTCAAAGCCCGTGATCTTTCCAATGGATAACAATATCAATGACGTAACCCCTCGCCTCCGCGCCAATGCCAGAATGGATTTTCTTCTTATAACTTCTACGGTGTCCAACCCAAACGCTCTTACATGCGCGACATGCCTGCGAAGCGAAATAAAATGGCGGCTAATGAAGATCCCACTATGACCGTAAGCATTGTTTCATTTGTTTCTCTCACATATCATACGTAAGGGGGGGGGGGGGTGGAGCTTTAGCGATGACTGACATAATACGTCTCTTGCGTAACACCTTCGTTTGCGCAAATTCTCACCAGTTAATTTTTGAATAGCGCGTCGACGTAATATTTTAATCGATGTAAACATATTCCATACATATTTCTTTATCTTGATGTGAAAAACCAAGCTATGATATTGGTTAATACGCCAGGAATCAACATAATATTATTCGAAGCGTTATTAGAAAATTTTGAATTTGCCATTTTTGTTTATCGATTTGGTCCAATTAGAGGTGTACGCGTACGTCATCTCGATACAGGTTTACATAAGCGTATGTCATCTTTGAACTCTTATCATACGCTATGGTGACATATTATGTACAATTCGATGAACTACCCCGATCAAAGATCTTATTTATTCAACTTCTGGCGGTAAACTGTTATTTCCTTGCTCAAAGCTCCGTAGTTTAGATCAAACGAATCTGAATCTGAAGTTGACTAATTGACCACAAATTACGAATTACGAATGTCAAGTTTATCATCTTTTAAATATTTATGTCCCATTGGATTCAGTAATAAGTTCATTTTGTGCTTAATTTTCGACCAATTTTCTTAATTTAAAGCTTAAGACCTGTCACTATTGTCAGCCAAGTCAGCACCTGGTTATCTGGATTTGCTAATCTCTAAGCCAAGTCCTTGGTAGCAATGTAGTGGCGAGTATCCCCGTCTGTTGCGCGAGAGACCACAGTGCTGGTTTAACAGATATAAGTGTACCCAGTGGTCAGTATCCGTGGGACAATTAACCCTGGGGATGCTTGTCCATCGGACAGTATATTAATTGTTGGCCTATCAAGGTTTTAAAAGTTCATCATCTTTTAAATATATATGTCCCCAACTATATGTCCCATCGGATTCAGTAATAAGTTCATTTTGTGCTTAATTTTCGACCAATTTTCTTAATTTATCAACATTTTAAAAGGCTAGAATGTATGTTATCCGTTTGTATAAATCATTGCTTGACATTATATATGGGTCTCTTTTGTCATTTCTGTCAGCCAAGTCCTCGGTAGTATAGTGGTGAGTATCCCCGTCTGTTGCGCGAGAGACCACAGTGCTGATGTAACAGATATAAGTGTACCCAGTGGTCAGTGTCCGTGGGACAATTAACCCTGGGGATGCTTGTCCATCGGACAGTATATTAATTGTTGGCCTATCAAGGTTTTAAAAGTTCATCATCTTTAAATATTTATGTCCCATTGGATTCAGTAATAAGTTCATTTTGTGCTTAATTTTCGACCAATTTTCTTAATTTATCAACATTTTAAAAGGCTAGAATGTATGTTATCCGTTTGTATAAATCATTGCTTGACATTATATATGGGTCTCTTTTGAAAGATTCACATGTTATCATCTCAATAATTTGAATGAAATATTTGTGTAAAATCTTTTTCAGAGCTGACAAGACTTGCTGTTTTGTCAGCCAAGTCCTCGGTAGTATAGTGGTGAGTATCCCCGCCTGTCACGCGGGAGACCGGGGTTCGATTCCCCGCCGGGGAGGCATATCGTTTTAAATGAGGTTGGCACAGATTAAACTATTGTCTTCTCAGGTCCTCTGCTCCCGATTTTCTTCTTCAATATTTGGTCAATGAACTTTCAGTTTTAAGTTTTCAAATCCCTATTTATGATATTTTCCCGATTTTTTAATTAAACGTCCCTACAAAGTTTTTATTTAAATGCTTTTTCCTCAAAATCGCTCATAAGTTCATTTCTTGCTTGTATCATCGCCCCTTGTGAAAAATTCACAGGTAATCACCTCAATAAAATAAAATATTTGTGTAAAATCTTTGTCAAAAATGACAAGCTTAAGACCTGTCACTATAGTCAGCCAAGGTTTTAAAAGTTCATCATCTTTTAAATATTTATGTCCTATTGGATTCAGTAATCAGTTCATTTTGTTGCTTAATTTTCGACCAATTTTCTTGTTTTATCAACATTTTATCCGTTTGTATAAATCATTGCTTGACTATATATATGGGTCTCTTTTGAAAGATTCACGTGTTAATTCACAGGTAATCACCTCAATAAAATAAAATATTTGTGTAAAATCTTTGTCAAAAATGACAAGCTTAAGACCTGTCACTATTGTCAGCCAAGTCAGCACCTGGTTATCTGGATTTGCTTATCTCTTAGCCAAGTCCTTGGTAGCATTATAGTGGCGAGTATCCCCGTCTGTTGCGCGAGAGACCACAGTGCTGGTGTAACAGATATTAGTGTACCCAGTGGTCAGTGTCCGTGGGACAATTAACCCTGGGGATGCTTGTCCATCGGACAGTATATTAATTGTTGGCCTATCAAGGTTTTAAAAGTTCATCATCTTTTAAATATTTAATATGTCCCCAACTATATGTCCCATCGGATTCAGTAATAAGTTCATTTTGTGCTTAATTTTCGACCAATTTTCTTAATTTATCAACATTTTAAAAGGCTAGAATGTATGTTATCCGTTTGTATAAATCATTGCATGACATTATATATGGGTCTCTTCTGAAAGATTCACATGTTATCATCTCAATAATTTGAATGAAATATTTGTGTAAAATCTTTTTCAAAGCTGACAAGACTTGCCATTTCTGTCAGCCAAGTCCTCGGTAGTATAGTGGTGAGTATCCCCGCCTGTCAGCGCGGGGCCAGGGGGATGACGCCCCACCACATGGGGGAAGAAGAAAAAATAAAAAAGAGGAGGAAAAAAGAGGGGGAAGAAAGGGAGAAAGAAAAGAAAAAGGAAGTTGGCGGAGCTAAATGAAAGCACATGGCAATGTTTACAAACATTGTAACATGTTCAGAACATGTTCAATAAGGCTGCTCTTATCAAAAATGTGATAACTTTCCATTTTCAGGGTTAATTCAAAAATTCAGACCAACCCACTTTATATGAAAAAACTGAAACACATTTTTTCAAGAAAGTATTCAATCAAATAACTTATTAATTCATATACATGTTATTACATACATATATTACTTAATATAAAAAGATAGGTACAATCGAAAGAATTACGTAAGAGTGAAAATGAATTTGGGGTTTTGACCCATACCCTAACCTCCTGGGAGAACTACAATTGAAATATTTTAAAAAACTATGGTTCATAAATACATCCAATATTTAATCTACAATGTATTATGCGAATGTACTACTTGATAAAAAAAGAAAGGAATAGTTGAAGAATCACGAAGAGTGAAAAAATTAATTTGTGTTTTGTCCCATACATTTACCCTATCATAAAACTACATCTGAATTATTTCAAAGAATTTTGGTTCGAAACATTTTGCAGACTTTAATAGTATTACATACATATATTATTTGATATAAAACATTCTAAGCATTCTAAACATTTTAAGTGAAAAATTAATTTTGGTTTTTGACCTCTCCCCTACCCCATTGTAAAACTACAAGTAAATTATTTTAAAGTATTATGAACCAATACACAAAATTTTTCAACTACTTACTCTATTCCTTATGAATTTTCAGCCAAACAAAGCATCGGGAAGAATACATATATAGTGAACTGTGTAACCAAGACAGAAAATTGAAAATGCATTTTGAAAGAAACTCAATTTCTAAGACATTGAATAAATTGAATGACATTATTCGTAAATATATGGTACACCATTCATTCAGTCACCCAGGAGTTGAACCTGGCACAAAGATGATTTAGATCTTTGAAGTAACCTACATAACTGGTCATTATGATGTGTATTCATACAAATACAAAAATGTATACAATAAAAACAATGTATTAAAATTGGATTTAATTTTAAAGTCCTTAATATTTTCCCTATTTCTAAGACATTGAATAAATTGAATGACATTATTCGTAAATATATGGTACACCATTCATCCAGTCACCCAGGAGTTGAACCTGGCACAAAGATGATTTAGATCGTTGAAGTAACCTACATAACTGGTCATTATGATGTGTATTCATACAAATACAAAAATGTATACAATAAAAACAACAAAAAAAATATTCGCCACAGAATGAACGCATTGAACAAGAAAACAATGCAGGATAAATGTCTTTAAATTACGTTTCAAAATACAGACTCCAACTTAAATGATGCAATGTTCTTAGGCACGCAGTTTGTGATCGAAACAAACTGCGCGCCTAAGTAGGCGCGCAGCTTGACATGGGTACCGTGTATATGATTTCGAGCTCATTGCTACTAAAATTACCCTGTGTCTCAGAGAACAGTATTTATAACTATACTCAGAGGTCATTCCATCAAAATATTCACATTTCTTTCATAAAATAGCTTAGAAAAATATGGAATGCAACATAAATTATATCTCTATAGATTTTGAGTTCATTTCTACCAAAATTACCCTGTATCTCAGAGAAAAGTATTTATAACTAGACTCTGAGGTCATTCCATCAAAAATATTCACATTTCTTTCATAAAAAATGCTTAGAATAGTATGGAATGCAACATAAATTATATCTCTATAGATTTTGAGTTCATTTCTACCAAAATTACCCTGTGTCTCAGAGAACAGTATTTATAACTAGACTCTGAGGTCATTCCATCAAAATATTCACACTTCTTTCATAAAAAATGCTTAGAATAGTATGGAATGCAACATAAATTATATCTCTATAGATTTCGAGCTGATTTCTACCAAAATTACCCTGTGTCTTGGAGAACAGTATTCATAACTAGACTCTGAGGTCATTCCATCAAAATATTCACATTTCTTTCATAAAAAAAATGCTTAAAATAGTATGGAATGCAACATAAATTATATCTCTATAGATTTCGAGCTGATTTCTACCAAAATTACCCTGTGTCTCGGAGAACAGTATTCATACCTAGACTCTGAGGTCATTCCATCAAAAATATTCACATTTCCTTCATAAAATAGCTTATAATAGTATGGAATGCAACATAAATTATATCTCTACATGATTTCAAGCTCATTGCTACCAAAATTACCCTGTGACTCAGAGAAAAGACTCTAATTAAGAATTTGGCGCTTCACCGTTCCAAAATTACCCAAGCACTAGTACTCATACAACTCAAGATAGAGCACTCAGTCTCAAATGATGTGGGATAGATAGAATCCAGTCTCCAAGTCCATAGGTGTTTCAAAGGGTCAACATCCATTCGCAAAAGCCGTCGCCATAATCCATAAAACACAATAATTCACAATAGTCATCAGGAGAAAACTATGGCTGGTTTCGATCCCTATTTCTCAACCATTAATGACATAGCTGGGATCCACCTCAAAAGGTGTCAAGTGAAAAAATTGTGAGTTCTTAGAGTTCTTGAGTAAACAATATTCTGAATAGCCCTGGAGGATATTAGTTTAATGTAAATGCAACTCTAACCCCCCCCCCTATATACCAGCGTTCTTACCACAGGCTAATGTATTTAGACCCTCTTGTTCCAGCAGAGTCTAATAGCTTTTCCAGAGTCTAAAGTATTTTTTTCAGAGTCTAATTTTACATTATTTGTGGTAAAGAAACTACATAAAACTGGAAACAAACAAGGAATAGGAAGTCAGAAACCTTTTAGAAATGTAAATTATGATTAAAATAGGAAGATAATCTTAAGTAATATTTTGAAAAGTATACTTAAAGGATATCTCTGATCTCACACGGGGGAGGAGTAGTCATGATATCGCAAAAAATCTGGAGTCTAAATATTTCCTGGTGAGAACACTATATACCATCCTGGAATAATACACAAAGCCATTTACAATGAGAAATAAAATGGTCAACACCAATACTGCAATTGTTTTTTCATTGCATTTGAAATAATTTATATGCAATTTACAAGATGAATTATAGAGTCAATATAGTTTTTCCAATTGTACTTGCATGTAAAAAATAGCTAGGTATCTTTTAAATATAGCTATGGCAAATATTTATCAGCATTTCATCACTTTTAGTCAGATTATGTTTTAAACTTTATGTTACACACTATAGAAATCCCCCCTCCCTAACACTTACCTGTTGTACCTGGCTGTATACAGATTTGGTGTAGTGCTTTGTGTGCCTTGTACTTTACATATGTTCGCAGCTTTTCAAGGTGCAATCCTGATCCTGGAATAATATATAAAACCCTTTTGAGAGAAATCAAATATATTAAAATAAATAAATATTCTGATTCCATGATTTACATTTCGCAAACACAGACCCCTGTTTTATACCCTTTGCATTCGTTTGACTTCACTTCTTAAAAGAGAGCTTTGTCTTCACTCTTTCAAACTAAAATAAACCTGTGAACTCACCGCGCCAATCAGTGTTCGTCGGCCAAATTTGACCGACGTTCTATATATGGTCATTCCTTCTGACGTCATCGTTGAGCCCAGAATTGACCAATAACATGCGCATATATAATTAGCACGCATTTGGCGTATGTTTCTTCAAGCTCACTGATTGATGAAAGAAAGGTCAGCGCGTAGGTCAGAAGTGATTTGTTACCCAAACTGGCATCGGTACCCGTCATGGGGGCGGGGCTGCTAAACTGTAATATGGTCTCTACTAGGCAGAGTGTAGTTTAACTAGACTCTGCGCGCAGGGTACCTGTTTTATAAAGAAATTGTTCTGCTTTCTGGTTAGCTTAGTCTAAATTAGGATAAACAATTATTGTACATATTTCTGCAGGAGAGTGACAATTTTTGCAAAATAACCAATGTCAATTAATAAATATATATTCTGATTACATCATCACATTTTAACATTACCCAAACATTGACCCCATTTCATGAAATATTCTTTTGCCTTCTGTATACATCAAGGCATAAATGATCTTCAAAAATTGAGCAAAATTAGCATTGTCCTCATTCCTGTAAGAGCGTGACAAGTTTGGCAAAATGGCGGATATACACCAACAAATAAATATTCTGATTCTATCATTACATTTTAACATTGCGCAAAATGGACTCTTGATTATCAAAAAATGTTCTGCTCTCTGTATACATCATGGCATGAATTTCTTTAAATATTTGACAAAATTAGCATTGTACGCATACCTGTAAGAGCGTGAAAATTTTGGCAAAATGGCCCATATACACCAATAAGTATATATTCTAATTCTATTATCACAATTTAATATTACGCAAAAATTGACTTCCATTTCATGAATTTTTATGCTTTCAGGATACATCAACGCATGAATTTTCTTTAAAAAATTGACAAAATTTAGCATTGTACACATTCCAGTAAGAGGGTGAAATTGGCCCATATACACCAATAAGTATATATTCCAATTCTATTATCAACAATTTAATATTACGCAAAAAAGTACTTCCCTTTCATGAATTTTTGTATGCTTTCTATATACATCTGATGGCATGAATTTGACAAAATTAGCATTGTACGCATTCCTGTAAGAGCGTGAAAATTTTGGCAAAATGGCCCATATATACCAATAAGTATATATTCTAATTCTATTATCAACAATTTAATATTACGCAAAAATGGATTTCCCTTTCTTGAATTTTTTTTATGCTTTCTGGATACATCAACGCATGAATTTTCTTTAAAAAATTGATAAAATTAGCATTGTACACATTCCTGTAGGAGCACGAAAATTTCTGCAAACTGACCAATATACATCAATGTATTCTGTTTTCATAATCTCAATTTACCTATTTCATAGAGATTTTTCTGCTTTCTGTATAGCTTCGTCAAGGTATGAATTTTCTTAAGTGGGATAAACAATTATTGTACATATTTCTGTAGGAGCGTAATAATTTTTGCAAAATGACCTATGTCAATTTATAAATATATATTCTAATTCCATCATCACATTTTAACATTACGCAAACATGGACCCCATTTCATGAAATATTTTTTGCCTTCTGTATACATCAAGGCATAAATGATCTTCAAAAATTAAGCAAAATTAGCATTGTCCTCATTCCTATAAGAGCGTGAAAATTTGGGCAAAATGGCCCATATACACCAATAAGTATATATTCTAATTCTATTATCACAATTTAATATTACGCAAAAATGGACTTCCATTTCATGAATTTTTTTATGCTTTCAGGATACATCAACGCATGAATTTTCTTTAAAAAATTGACAAAATTAGCATTGTACGGGGAGGGGACCACCTCTCACACCCCAAACAAAACAATGGAAAAGTTCTGAATTTGTTTTATGTATTGTCTCAGACACTTTTAAATTGCCCAGACATCATCAAATAGCTCCTTGATAAAGTTAATGATTCTGGAAGACTAACACTTACTCGCCCTCTGGCATCCCCACTCCACCTCCCCCTCTGGCAGCCCCCCCCCCCCTTAACACCCCCTCCCCCAAAAAAAAACTTGAGATTTTTCAAATTTTTTTATTGACTCATACATTTTGAAAGTGCCCAGAAAGCACCAAATAGCATCTTAAAATTGTAAAATTTTCTTGGGAAATATGCGCTTTTAGGCACAGACACTTTTAAAGTGCCCAAACTTCATCAAATAGCACCTTGATATTGTAAATTTTGATATGGGGGACAAACACTTGCTTCCCCTCTGGCACCCCAGCCCCACCTCCCCCTCTGACACCCCTCCTCCCCTTTGACACCCCCAAAATTTGAAAAAAATTGTGATTGTTTTTCAATGTTTTTATTGACTAATACCTTTAAAAGTGCCCAGAAGCACCAAATATCATCTTTAAATTGTAAAATTTTCTAGGAGAGTTAGCCACCCCTCACATCCCCCACAAAACAAAATAAATATTCTGAATCTCATGTATTGTCTCAGACATTTTTTAAGTTCCCAGACATCATCAAATAGCATCTTGATATGGTCAATGTTTCTGGGGGACAACCCCTTGCTCCCCTACTGGCACCCCGCCCCACTTCACCCTCTCATCCTCTTTGACACCCACAAAAGAATTTGAAAAAAATTCTTATTGGATCATAACGCACAGGCGTACCAGATGGTTGCAAATTTGCTCCAAATACAAGCAAATTTCAAAACCCCCAGACCCCCTGAATGTTCAGTTTTTTAATCACTCAACTCTTATTCTTGTGGTGGTGGCGTACTACTTAGAAACTTACACTTTGAAAGTGCCCAGAAAGCACCAAATAGCATCTCAAAACTGTAAAATTTTCTAGGGGGAGTGGACCACTCCTCACACCCCCCACAAAACAAATGGAACGTTTGGAAGTTGCATTTGTTAATTCCAAACCAATATAGGGAGTAACTGACCCCCCCCGCCTCTGTCTTACGCGATTTGATTTACGCGGCAAAAAAATTGACAATTTTATATTTTCTTTAGTAAGCTAAAAACCGCACCCCCCTTGGAAAAAAGTGTCTTACGGGCCTGTTCCTGTATAGCTACAGCATGGTATGAGCATTGGAATTTTGCGCTCTCGAAAAGCGTGTAACATAGTAGCACGCGAAAATTACTGGGAGTACAGTACATGTAACGGCAATACGGGTGCCAGTTAAATTAAATCTAGGTATCCAGGGTATTAGGCGCTGGTTTCTACACTATGTACATGTTGCTACCTTTTACTCGTAGCCTGAGAAGGTGCCGAGACTTGTTTAAGTAAGCTTAACATTAAAATGGACTTTGGGATCAAAATAAGAGTGTACAGAACAATTTAGACCACTTCGAGGTATCCATGTGAACTCGTATGAGTTTTTGGGCATTGTACATGTGGTAGCCTTTCAGATATACACCAAGATTACTTCAATCAGGTTGAAAATCAAGAATTTTTGAAGATATTCTATTGGCCAAAAAAATTTCAAGAAAAAAAGTGAAAACCCAGCGTTTTGGTCTGATTAGATCGAATGAAAACATGAAAGTACACATCTGTAATAGAGTAATAGAGATTTGATCCATCCAGAGAGGAGATATAAGGCCGAGAGTACGTTAAATTTTATGAAAAAAGTTTTGTAAAAAATTGAAATTATTTTTCTAAAAATGAAACATTATGAAACAGTTTGAAACGATTTGGAACATTATGAAACACTTTGGAATGACGTCACATGTCACGTGACTGTTTCGATTCCACAATGGCGGCTACATTTGAAGTGAACAAATTTCCATCAATTTTTAAGAAAACAAAGAATATTGTTCTCATGGATCTATTATTTATGTTAGACTAACTATGAAAATATAAATATGAAATAATATGTTAGCTTGAAGTCATATATAAGATGAAAATATATGTTCATGCATTTGCATTTTTCCAAAGGGAATATTCCTATGTAAGTAAATACAGGTGCAATATATAATTTATATGTATATCTATGTCATCTGTCTATACATGCGCGTATAGCCTAGTGTTACATGTGAACAAGATGGTTCTGGAAAGAAATGAGCGTGACAGATTTGCTAAAAAGCCACATACACCACAAAAGCAAGACCAAGTAAGTTCATTATTCTCAAGGGTACACTTCAAGTGAAAGCTTCATTGCTACAGGGTGGCCTATCATTCTGAGACAAATGTATTATCCAACGATTGTGATTTTCGAAGCTAAAATATGATACCTTGAGCAGATGGAAATACATTCCCATGAGATATGTATATATAGTCAAAAGTGATAACTATTTATTGAGTGTAATGAAATGTATCCTTCGCTAACTGCTTTTGTTTGAGATAATTATCATGAAATATTTTTAAATTAATTTTTATGTGTGTCATTGATCCTAATCCACCCTGTAGTCTGGTGTTTGTAGAGCATTGCGACTCGTACAACTTATTCTCACAAATATCAAACCTCATTTACTAATTAATTTTTTGTGTGAATATGAAGAGTCCAAGCATTGCTTTTTTATGTTTATTGTATAGCTATATTTAGCCTTGATATCCATGATTTTTTAACAAAATCTCACCGTTAGATTTCGAGCTATTCATGTTTACTCATTTGTCTAATTGGAAAACAATGCAAATCTCATTTTTTCAAAAGAAAAAAATTGAAATTCTAAGACGGTGAAAAATCATTAAAAAATACACAGATTCAGAATCCGGCAAGCATTTTCCCTTATTCCTCTCCGTTAAGAAGTTTTGTAAGGTGTTGGGTCCCTTTAAGCTGTACACTTTGCCCAAATGTGGGATACAAGTATAATAAAGCTCATAATAATAATAATAATATCTTACATTTTATTTACCAAATTGATTTTCAATCAGACGTATGAAAACTTCATCCTTTGGTAATCCAAGATCATGAAAACGCGGGAGGACACACGACCCGGGTCACACGATCGGTCTGCATCACTGGTGCACAGCACAGCTGAGTTACATCATGTACTGTACCTGTCCGAAGTGGTAGACAAAACTCGTCCGATGTAACCCGCGGGATGTAACCAATGTAAAATCTGATTCCATTGATGACATACGATTTCCTCGTCCTTCGCGCACCTCCTTTTGTCGAAAACGTACCCTCCATCTTGGTTTTCAAAGTTTTCAAATTGGACCTAGTTTTAAACCAATCAACGATCGACTCGCTAAACCAATCAGCGACGATGTCATCTCAATACAGATTTACATTTTAAGCGTATGTCATCTTTGAACCCTCGTGGGGTTTCTCCTCCTTTTTTCAAAGCTTTTCTATTTTGCAAATTTTTTAGATTCATGAAAAGCATGTGAAAACATCATTAAAGGTTGCCATCAACAACTAAAATCAGAACGCAAACATTAGACTATAGTTATAATGTTATTACATAATAAGGCCGTAACAGATATAATAAAAAATATGTTTTGAAATGTCTTTGACTCTAACAATCATTATTTAGAAGAGCACATTTGGATTACTTGTGAAATATAGGTAACCCATGTTAGTACCTTAATTGCAATCTAGGATTAATATTATATGATCTGATTCAAAAAGATTTCCAAATTCATAAACATTTCAAACAGAAGTGTGAATAAGATTTAACGTACATTGTATTCATGTTCTACACACCCTTATAATAACGTTGACCAAATTTCATGGCAGTATAAACACCATTTAAGTTGTAATTCTCAATTTTTTAAGAGAAATGTCCCCCACGTGTTTTCTTTTTCCACCATCTTGAAATTAAATGTAAGGGGTTTGTATTTCTAAATCATGGGCCTATAATTTACGACCCCATTTACATTATAAAATCACGATGCCCATGTCAAGCAGCGTGCCTACTAGGCACGCAGTTTGAAACTCTGACAAACTGCGCGCATATTTCAAAATGTGAGACGGGGAGGACACGACTCCCAAAAGAGCCAAAATACGAAAAATACAAGGTTAGTCTCGTTCTAAAGATAGTACCATTCTGTGAAGATGAACTTAATTTACTCATAGTACTCAATGTTCTTCCCGATGTAAACCTAGTTATCTCAATATAACGGTCTTAGTAACTTCTGTGTTCAAAATTTACAGTGTAAAGTTATACCTATGTCTTTTTATCGTCATTTGCCGTTTATTCAACCATTGTGTCTGTGTATGCTAGAATATATAGGATCACTCCATCTGATTAAAGCAGCAAAGTTTGTGTTCAAAACGATAATACGCCATAAACGTGATTTTAAACATTTTTCTTGTCAAACTGCGCGCCTGTATTCACATGTATTTCCCAAACTGCGTGCCTAATATTTCCAAACTGCTTGCTTATCCAAGCTTGTTTTGTATTATTAGAAAACATAAGCGCCACGCAAGGCACATATGTGTCTAATAGTAGGGCCCCATAATTGAAACACTATGAGAGTCCATCCACCAAGATTGTGATCTGAAAATAAAAGTTTTTTTCGTTCCCAACTTAATTGTCACTTCTATTATACATTTTGACTTTCAATATGAAAATCTCATAAAATCTGACGATAAAGCAAAATTTCCAAAGCTACATGAAAAACACCTATACGTGCCTCTGTAGAAATTCCTATGATAATATGTAGTTTTAATAGTGTATGCGCACAGTTTGTAATTTCTGGCTAAAATAGGCGCGCAGTTTGTGGTTTATTTCTTTTGAATCTCCTGTTGATTATCTGTTTTAACTGGAAATATTTTGAATTATACATGATAAATGTGTAAGGAATTAAATATAAAACGAGTCTAAAGTATTTGTCATTTATGTTTAAAGTGCTAGATCGATTTACGTATAAATTCCCGTTAAATCAGTGACGAAAATGCCATTAATCTGCTTATGTTTTAAAACTTAGATTCATTTGCACATAGTTTTTGCTAGTATTTGCAAGATTCGTATATTCGCCACAGAATGAACGCATTGAACAAGAAAACAATACAGGATAAATGTCTTTAAATAACGTTTCAAAATACAGACTCCAACTTAAATGATGCAATGTTGTTAGGCACGCAGTTTGTGATCGAAACAAACTGCGCGCCTAAGTAGGCGCGCAGCTTGACATGGGCACCTTGAAAATCATCCTAGTTAAATATCAACCCAAAATCTTCTTCAGAACAAAAAAGTTTTAATTTACCACTTACTATCACCCTCAAACATTTTCATATCTTAATCATCAACTAAAAATCATAAATCAGCATTATTGTAAGTTAATTTACGTTGAACTTGCTACTGATAATTAGGCCATAATTATCATTGATTTAATTAAGGCTTAACTTTAATTCCAATTGCCAGCAGAATTGTTGATAATTAGCTGTAAATTAGTTGGTAATAAGTTGGTAATTAGTTTTATTTTTCAATTGGTGGTTATACCACGGATCCAAAGACGTTAGTAGTTCTGTCGTCACGTCTTTATAACAAATGGATGAACAATTCCATCGGAGGAAATTTCTTTTCATTATTTTCACCTAGAAATGGATTCGATTTGTATCCAACTCATTTAGAGTATCTTTGGTAATTGTGATAAAAGATTTGCGCTGGCCGGGAATCGAACCCGGGCCGCCAAGAAGATAGTTGACTTTTTATCCAAATCATTTCAACTATCTTTGGTAATTGTTATTATAAGAAGTTGCACTGACCGTGAATGGAACCCAGGCGTCGATACTCACCACTATAGTAACGAGGACTTGACTGGCAATCAAATGTTATTTTATCATACTTATATAAAGCCTTTGCCCGAACCACTAAAATGAAACATTATGAAACAATTTGAAATATTCAAAGGGCTTTGCCATAGAAAAAACCTCTTTCCTCATACCCACCTAGTACCTACCCACGTACGTTGCAATCACATGATATAGTCTTTGAAGGGTTCAATTTTAAATATCTCAGTTTATTAAATCTTAGTTTATGATGAATTATAGATGCATTTGTAACAATTACCCTTGATACTGTAGCAAGTTGCTACCGTAAAGCCCAGCTGGGTTCGATTCCCACTCGAGGTGTAACGACCCAAAGTGTTTTGGTGTTTTGATGAGGGGTTGCAGTTTCGTGGGGGCGTTTGAATATTAGCGGGAAATAATTAATTTTGGATCAAATAATCAAGAATGGTTCAGGTAAACAAAACTCTAACACAACATGAGTTAAGATCAATATATATAATAATTGTAGTCTTTATTAAATGGCAATTTAATTGTCAAAGTCAAAATATACCTCTTAAAGCACTACCAGTAATCATACCCACATGCAGAATTTGGTTCAACAATGATATAATATACTAATTATTATTATGTAATATAATGAACTCCTTTTTAAGATACACTAATTATTTTATACAAACTAATCTAGTAATAATGGCGTTCAGCCTGGAAAAGTTAACCAGTGGTCAAGCACAGTGACAATAAATAAAGAACAAGAAGTTACAACATGTGATTGGAAGTTTAGGTCAAAATACTCAAGTGTAGAAATTATAAGAAAAATAGAAGAGTGTTCAATAATATATCTCACTGTGCTGATTCATTTATTTAACTCACCCAGTGTACGGCATCTGAGTTTGAAGCCATGTGACTAATACCCTGCTGACTGTATTACAGTGCGAATGTCGAAATAGTAAAATATCCAAAGTTGCAAAAATATCCAAATTCCAAGATGTGTTAATTGATTTCAAGCTATGTTATGTAATATCCCACTGAAAACTGGCAAAGCGCTGAATGTTGGTGCTGCTGAGAGTCAAGAGCGAAAACTGAGGGCCCAAGGGGTGGAATTCCTTTATATACCCCCACTGACCATCAGTGCCAGCTTTGGGTATAGGGTCTCAGAACAAGCTCATTGGACAATCCAACAAAACCATAAATCACTGGCACACTTCTTGAGTCAAAGGGTGGGATATTAAACATTACATAAATTTGATTGGACAATAAGGTCAGCAGAGTACCAGGCTTACAGTCTGCTATGATAGGTCAAAAATAAAGAAATAATGCAGTTTGTACAGAGGGCTGTCCCAATACAGCATTACTGTTTAACTTACTAAATCTCAAATGATACAGGCTGAGGGTAAGGTAAATATGATTGGTCCAGAGACACAATAGAGTAGTGACCAATATGAAGACCGTCAGCCATAATGCAAATGAGAACTACAGTATACTGAAGTGATATAATAAAAGTAATAGGGAAAGCAAGGTGTGATGTACAAAGTGTTTTAGAATACTGTATGAAATATAAAAATACAAACAAAAGGACCAAAGGTCCTTACACCACACCCCCTCTTCCGTGTTAAAAGATCGACCTCGATCTAAACAGTACCATCAAAAAATATATTTAAAAGCGCAAAACTAATCGACTAACTATATTTACAAAGAAGCTTTTATACTTTTACCAGTTATATTAACATCAACAAATCTTGGCCATGGCTGATGATTCATATTCTGGTTGTTAAAATTGTAACTAAATCTTGGTTTCAGGTATCTTGGCATATACTGAGGCCGGGGCCCCTGTTGATTGTACCCTGTAGGACCATTAGACATTGGAAATGGTGGCATGATTGGAGCAACCATACAATTTTGATTATCATTTTGATCTGATTGTAAACCTTTGAGTTCTCGTTCTACCATTTCTAATCTATGCTCTGTACTATTCTGCTTAATTGAACTTTGTTTTTCTTGGCTTACAGAATTTATATTACCACTTTTTCTCCCTTCATGGAATATATCATATTTGACAGCTAATTGTAGGGCATCATTTATGGTTTGGGGGTCTTTTTCAAATACATACCATTCTATATTATGATCATTTAACGAATCTTTGAAACTTTCGAGAGATTTTCTCTCTTTTTCTTGTCTAGAAGAATCGGGGAAAGCTAATCTGACCAACCTTTTGATGTCATATGCAAGAGACATAACATCCTCATTTCTACCTCGTACCCTTGATTTTAGTTGATTCCTGTATTTCTCATGCTTGTGACTTGGTTCGAACCTGTCCCTTAAAGCTGATACAAGCTCTTCATATAATACCTCGTCATTCACAGGGTTTAATTCGGTCAAGACACTAAGCGCTTCCCCTTTCAAATGAGTACCTAAGTGGGCAAGTTTCGTTTCATCATCCCATTGATTACACTTTGCAGCTAAATTGAATTGTACAAAGTAGTCTTTGAAGCTAGTGCTTCCATCATATGACCCTATTTTGACATCCTTTTTGCTAGGTTTAACGTTTTTTGAAATGTAATTTGCAGGGCGGGGTACAGTACCTTCAGACATATTAGGTACATTATTGCTATAAGTCCCACCTTCACCTTGAGACAACAATTGATTGACAGGACTGTACTCTGACAAATTTTGGACCACGTGGTCAGTTTGAACCCTTTGTGGGAATTGTCTGACTGTTGGATTAGGTTGATTAGCCCTGCCCCTACTGAGAGGATGATTACTTGTAGATTCCATTGTTGACAGAGGATAATTAGGCTGATGGTAAATTGGATTGGACTTAGGATTGGAATAAATTAGCCCGCCATTTGTTTGATTATCCTTTCCCTGGGAGAATGTACTCTGACCAATTGTTCCCTTATTGAACAGCTCATTACCACTACTTTGATGTCCATAATATCCAAAAGGCAGATACTGGTTTTCTGGATTCTTGTTCTCAAATGAAACTGTACCTGTGGGAGGGGGCAATTGTGTTACATTTTGCTTGAATATGGTTGGACCTGTGTTAAAGTCCACATTTTCTGTATCAAGCGACATATCATATGACAATTTTTGTTTTGGTTTTTTTTGACGAACACTAGGAGGCAATAAATTTAGTCTGCCACTAACTAATTCCGATTTAGTGGGGCGGGGTAATCCCATTGAGTTTGTGACTGCTGTATTAACCCTTTTTATTGTGGATTTGAGATTGTCCCTTACTGTATTGTTTGGGTCCCTTAAAGTATCTAACCCACTATCTCTAATACCCCCACGTGCCTCCCAAGAGACTTCATCATCCTTGTAAACCTGCCCCTGTTGTGGATGGGGGGCAGGGAGTAACGCTCTTGACTCTTCGCCCACCTGGGTGTCTATCTCTGGAGATAAACTTGAAATTTCACTTGACTCTTTTGATGCCATTTTAACTCAGCCTAATTTAGTTCACTATACACTATTAGAGGCAAATGTACTTAAATGTTTTTAATATTAACTTTCTTGTACCTTAAAATTAGGCGACTGCCTCTTGAATATGTTATTATACTATTTGGATCTCTGCGAATATGATAGGCAATGAATAACTCTGATTTTGCGCAATTCAAGCCAAATTTCGTGAAGCTATCCACTTGATATAGGACACACTTGCATTGATGCAGAACAAAATGTGATATACTCTTTATACAAATTACAAGTAATGACTGAATGCAGTACAAATCTGGTAGTGCTGTGCTATTTGACAATTGCCTAAAAAGACTCTAAATAATTCCCAATTTTGGAAACACAATTTTCGAGAAGAATTATTATTAAAACTGAGCACCAAGATAAAGCTTTGAAAACACTGGTTTCTGGTTAAGATGGAATATAATGGCTCTTTGCGTTGTTTAAGGTTGTGCTAATTTCAAATATTTCAGAAAGAAAATAAAAATAAACACCAGTACACAAAAAGTTACCACCAAAAAAATAACCAGCATTCCTATGAAGGACACTTGAAAAATAAAAAAATATATACCCGTGCTGTGCATTGCATCGGACAGACACTTCTGTTTGGACTCCCGCAGATCGGGAAAATAGTACACCCTATTATCTAACTAGATATATTGCTGTTTCTGTCCAAACCGAAATTCCGTAAACGGAATAAGTATGTAAAAAAATAACCAATGTTCCTATGAAGGACACTTGAAAAATAAAAAATATATACCCGTGCTGTGCATTGGACAGACACTTCTGTTTGGACTCCCGCAGATCGGGAAAATAGTACACCCTATTATCTAACTAGATATATTGCTGTTTCTGTCCAAACCGAAATTCCGTAAACGGAATAAGTATACACCAAAAAATTACCAATGTTCCTATGAAGGACACTTGAAAAATAAAAAATATATACCCGTGCTGTGCATTGGACAGACACTTCTGTTTGGACTCCCGCAGATCGGGAAAATAGTACACTCTTTTATCTAACTAGATATATTGCTGTTTCTGTCCAAACCGAAATTCCGTAAACGGAATAAGTATACACCAAAAAATAACCAATACGCTAAAAAAATATACCTAAGAGCGACCACGCTCAAAGTTGGTAACCCATATACTTGTGATTAATGTACACTTAAAATAGCACACCGAACAAAAAAATTAGAGCCGTGATGACAATGAAAGTAATAACCAGTGTTTCAGCGATCAAAGCAAATTAATGGAAATGGAATGCCCAAGTACGTAGTTACATGGAAGTAACCAATAAATGCAATAAATTACATATAAATCCTGCCGACTGCGCCAAATTATGTAACGACCCAAAGTGTTTTGGTGTTTTGATGAGGGGTTGCAGTTTCGTGGGGGCGTTTGAATATTAGCGGGAAATAATTAATTTTGGATCAAATAATCAAGAATGGTTCAGGTAAACAAAACTCTAACACAACATGAGTTAAGATCAATATAATTGTAGTCTTTATTAAATGGCAATTTAATTGTCAAAGTCGAAATATACCTCTTAAAGCACTACCAGTAATCATACCCACATGCAGAATTTGGTTCAACAATGATATAATATACTAATTATTATTATGTAATATAATGAACTCCTTTTTAAGATACACTAATTATTTTATACAAACTAATCTAGTAATAATGGCGTTCAGCCTGGAAAAGTTAACCAGTGGTCAAGCACAGTGACAATAAATAAAGAACAAGAAGTTACAACATGTGATTGGAAGTTTAGGTCAAAATACTCAAGTGTAGAAATTATAAGAAAAATAGAAGAGTGTTCAATAATATATCTCACTGTGCTGATTCATTTATTTAACTCACCCAGTGTACGGCATCTGAGTTTGAAGCCATGTGGCTAATACCCTGCTGACTGTATTACAGTGCGAATGTCGAAATAGTAAAATATCCAAAGTTGCAAAAATATCCAAATTCCAAGATGTGTTAATTGATTTCAAGCTATGTTATGTAATATCCCACTGAAAACTGGCAAAGCGCTGAATGTTGGTGCTGCTGAGAGTCAAGAGCGAAAACTGAGGGCCCAAGGGGTGGAATTCCTTTATATACCCCCACTGACCATCAGTGCCAGCTTTGGGTATAGGGTCTCAGAACAAGCTCATTGGACAATCCAACAAAACCATAAATCACTGGCACACTTCTTGAGTCAAAGGGTGGGATATTAAACATTACATAAATTTGATTGGACAATAAGGTCAGCAGAGTACCAGGCTTACAGTCTGCTATAGCAGACAAAGACACTACCAAAGATGCACCATCAGTCAAGAACGTGTAGATTGATGTTGTAAATTAGCCATGACAAATTGTGCAACTGTGATAGGTCAAAAATAAAGAAATAATGCAGTTTGTACAGAGGGCTGTCCCAATACAGCATTACTGTTTAACTTACTAAATCTCAAATGATACAGGCTGAGGGTAAGGTAAATATGATTGGTCCAGAGACACAATAGAGTAGTGACCAATATGAAGACCGTCAGCCATAATGCAAATGAGAACTACAGTATACTGAAGTGATATAATAAAAGTAATAGGGAAAGCAAGGCGTGATGTACAAAGTGTTTTAGAATACTGTATGAAATATAAAAATACAAACAAAAGGACCAAAGGTCCTTACACCGGCATCGAATTTAGCACACTTTCTTTCAATTTCTTTATCTGGCTTGTTGGACCTATGCTCGCGGTCGTTAGTTAATTATTCCCATTGGGCCCCCTCGGGTAATTACACATTACGGGCCCCCATTACAATGCACCCACATGCATGGGCGTAAGTAGTACGCCACCGTGGGAACAAGAGTTGAGCGAAGCAAAAAAAAGCGTTTATGGGGGGTCTCTGGTTTTGGTTGTATTTGGAGCGAATTTGCAACCATCTGGTACGCCCGTGCGTACCCAGCGTACCGGGCGCTACGCCTATGACATGCCTTTATTTATGGATCTGTCATTCGTCTTGTCGTAAAATAAAGCCGGAATTGTAGAAATGTTAATAAGAAGAGCTATTCTGAGATTTTAAATCTTTAAAATTGAGCCCTCCAATGACTGTATCATGTCCCACGTAGGTGGGTAGTTCGGTATGAGGTTTTTTATACAAAGCCCTCCTACCCACGTACCCTCGTACCCACGTACGTGGGTCCTGACCCAGTCTTTAAAGAGTTAAATTTTTAAATGTTTAAAACATTATTCAATCTCAGTTTATCCTGAATTATAGATGAATTTATGCATCCATATTTCTTTATTTATAGGTCTGATCTCTCTAGTAAAATAAAATAAAGCCGGAATTGCATAAATGTTCATTATTTTTGAGCTATTTGATTTATGTTTTTGATATGTCGCAATGTTTTTTGTTGATCGGGCAGTCTTACCTGTATAACACATCAGTGCTGATTAGCAATCTCCTAGCCTTCGTTCAGTGCAATCCGTGCCTCCTGTTACCTCATGCAGATTGTAAATGTCCCGGGAAGTTTACCCTTGTCCAAAAGTTGACATCTTTTTAAAAATATATTTCTTAGAGTTTCGAACCAATTAAATTCACCACATTTTATTAGATGTTTATTTCAAATGTTATTAGAATTCATTCTTACGAATATTATACGTTATTAACGTATGTTAGTCAAAGATTTGGTGTCGTTGTTGTCCATTGTATTCACGTTTTACGCGCAAAAAGCTAGAAACTACAAAGCTGAACTTTTATCATTCAAACCAGTTTTACATCAAATCATTGTCAAAATAAAACTCTACTCTTCATATTACCTAATTATGGATCAAACGGCCATGAATAATGTCGAAGTTTACAAAACCAAACTTACACTCCCCTGCATAAGTTTGGCAACTCTAACTTTTAATTCCATCTAAATGATCCACTGAACTAGTGCGCACAATTATCCTTAAATTGTGCCAAAAAGCGATTTAAAACGAATATAGCGAATCCTTCTACTTTTCAAATATTTCGTTATTCAATTGCGCCACAGTTAAACAGAAATGCAGCCTTTATTATTCCTTGAGATCGTGTGAATTGATCATTCTATCACTTTGTATCTCCAATTCTGATGTTAAATTAAATAAAAGACATAAGACAAATTACACGTATAGTTCAAATCTGTCGTGCAAACAATGAATACTTGTAATATCGTTTGAAAGAATAAAAAGTATATGTGATAAAAATCGAAACTACAGGGTGTTAAAAAACAGGACCGATGAAAAGTTGAATAACTTTGTCAATCCAGAATCATTCAGGTCATTCAATGTGAATTTTGTTGTGAAAGTTTGACCATATTCTGCTCATGGAGTCAAAAACTACAGCACTTTACAACACATGCCCCATGTGGCCAATTTGCGCCAAGCAATAGATTGGTTGTACACTGTAAGACCGCCCGATCAACAAAAAATCGCTTCGATATATCAAAAACAATACTCAAATAGCTCAAATGAACATTATGCAATGCCGGCTTTATTTTATGACGAGACAGATGTCCGATCTAGAAATAAAGGCATATGGGTACATAAATTCATCCATAATTAAGCATACATTGAGATAGAATAATGTTTAAAAAATGTTAAAGATTTAACTCTTTAAAGACTGGGTCAGGACCCACGTACGTGGGTACGAGGGTACGTGGGTAGGAGGTTTTTTTATACAAAGCCGCTTTGGTAGGCTCGCACATGTGTAGAAAGCGCAACCAACATGTAAAATCACGCGTACATACGTAATGTACCCTGATCATGTTTTGGTGTAGCAAGCGTATTTGGCGTAGGCCTAGGGTGAACGATGACAGTGTGTGAGTATACCTACAGACTCATGTTTCCGTGTAGCAAGCGAAGCTGGCGTAGTAAACATACCATACTGTTTTTCTTCAAATAAATGCCCGTAGCAGACGTAGCAGTACATTAGGTAGTTCAACAAGTTAAACCCAATACCACGGCTTTCATTTTTTAATCTGAATGTTCGTGTTGCCGTGGTTGGGTTTAACTTCCGTGCTATGCTTTCGTATGTTGCAAATTTTCACCATCAGTTATTAATTAAACGCGCATAGAATTTCATGCGCTACCATAGGCCACCATTTAATTTTTTTGCATCAAGGGCCGAATAGGCACGGAAGTTAAACCTAGGGCGGGCCACAAGATATGTCAGATAAGAAATAAGGCCCAGACTAGGTTTAACTTGTTGAACTATACATTAGGGTGACCCTACAGTGTGTATGTATACCTGTAGACTCATGTTTTGGTGTAGCAGGCGTAGTTGGCGAAGTCAACACAGTACATACTATGAAGTGGTCATTTTCAATAAAATATCCGTAGCAGACGTAGCTGTACCCAGGGTACACCATGGCAGTGTGTGAACCCTACAGTGTGTGTGTATACCTATAGACTCATGTTTTGGTGTAGCAAGCGTAGTTGGCGTAGTCAACAAAGTACATACTATGATGTGGTTATTTTCAATAAAATACTCGTAGCAGTATACATGGCTGTACCTGAGCAGACGTAGCTGTACCCGGGGTACACCATGGCAGTGTGTGTGTATACCTATAGACTCATGTTTAGGTGTAGCAAGCGTAGTTGGCGTAGTACACCTACTATACTGTTATTGTTCAATTAAATACCCGTAGCAGACGTAGTTGTACATAGGGTGACCCTACAGTGTATGTGTATACCTATAGACTCATGTTTTGGTGTAGCAGGCGTAGTTGGCGTAGTCAACACAGTACATACTATGAAGTGGTCATTTTCAATAAAATACTCGTAGCAGACGTAGCTATACCCAGGGTACACCATGGCAGTGTGTGGTATACCTATAGACTCATGTTTGGGTGTAGCAAGCGTAGTTGGCGTATTAAACATACTTTACTGTTTTTGTTCAATTAAATACCCGTAGCAGACGTAGTTGTACATAAGGTGACCCTACAGAGTATATGTATACCTATAGACTCATGTTTTGGTGTATCAGGCGTAGTTGGCGTAGTCAACACAGTACATACTATGAAGTGGTCATTTTCAATCAAATACTCGTAGCAGACGTAGCTGTACCCAGGGTACACCATGGCAGTGTGTGTGTATACCTATAGACCAATTTCAAAGGAAAAAAATTGAAATTCTAAGACGGTGAAAAATCATTAAAAATACACAGATTCAGAATCCGGCAAGCATTTTCCCCTATTCCTCTCCGTTAAGAAGTTTTGTAAGGTGTTGGATCCCTTTAATACAATGGTCTGAAAATACTTATGGGTTAATTTCTTTATTACCCCTCACTATCTTTATAAGATATATCGGGTGTCCCAGTAAAATGAAACACTGACAAATAAGTACATGTATTTTGAATTCTCGGCAATTGATAAAACAAATTCGCTGAGAATATGTACAAAGCAGCCCAAGAGCATCATTAGCAAGTTACAAAAATACAAAATGGGATTTTGACATTCTACTTTGAATTTCTTATAGTCCTCGCATTACATTTATTTAATCCTTTTTATAATACTTTTACAGCTTGGTAATAGAGAGATTTCGCACCTAGTGAAAGTACAACTTATAACGTATACTTATACTTATAGGTAAACGTACAAGGTGTTTCATAATGTGGGCATTTCGTCAGGAAAGATCTTCCCGGACTGTAATAAATACAGGTCAAAGGGATGCCATTTGTACTTTCTTGAATGGTAGCATGTTTAGTTGATCCAAATGTGTTTGTCTAGAATAAAATAGGCTCATGTATACTACATGACATATGTTATAGACCCATCTCTTCTCAAATTGACTTTTTGGAGATGCTCGTTATGAAACACCCTGTATGTCATTTGTTGAGCTACTGAATGGGTCGTTTCCAGGAATTGCTAGAACCTACTGGTTTGATTGGTGTTTCAAATTGATGGTTAAAGTATTTGATTGGATACTGTTACCACTCAGCCAATTAATTTTTAAAAATGCTTGTGGTCAATTGTTCCACACACATGTAGGCAAATTTTTATACGGAGATCCAACTGTATACGTTATCATCTACGTAAATATACCGTTTTGTAAGTTCATTGAACTTATACTGATCATGAAAACATTGAAATAATCAACTTGTTTATGTAATGACTCACTTTAAAGATTCATGACTCACTTTAAAGGATCGTGTTTATAATACACCACAACTACAAGGACACGGAAGCAAGCATTTAATTATAATGTGCATAATCTACACGTGCAGATGACAGTGTATTCACAGTCTCTAGTTGATGGAGCTTTTCTATAATGGGAATAGTTATGTTCCATTAAGTACAATTTAAAATTGATTTTAGTAAATATAATAGTTCGACATGACCCTTTAAAGTATACGTATACGTATAAGTTGTACTTTCACTTATGTGCGAAATCTCTCTAATGATACTTGTTGGCTATTTTGTACACATTCACAGTGAATTTGTTTAATAGATTGCTGAGAAATACGTCTCAAAAAGTGTCTCACCTTTACAGGGACACCCCTATTATGGAATTTCCGGCACAAATATACCCTTTGCATTCGTTTTACTTCACTTCTTAAAAGAGAGCTTCGTCTTCTGTAGTTTAACTAGACTCTGCACGCAGGGTAGTAAAAATAAATGGACAAATGGATCATTATTTATGGCATTCATTTTCAGGTGAATGGCTGCCAAAACGGATTTCTTGTTAAAATCACAAGAGATGACGGCAATGCAAATGACTCAACGTGGTAAGTTCAACATTCAATTTATAACAGGTTATATGGCCATGTCGTCACTTTCTTATGATTAATATCATTGTAACATGAAATTAGTCTAGCTATAGTAAAATTTTAAATGTTTGTGAGTACTTTAAATTTAAAAAATAAGCAATCAAATGACCAAATTGAAACAGTTTATGTAAAAATAGAAACATTTATATTTATCCTAACTTTTGTATATTTTAGTTTGTTTTGTAGTTTAGCTATCATATCTGTGTCCTCTTATATTTTGATACTCCTCTGCCATGTTATCTTCGGAAAAATTACCAATCCCTAAATTACAAAAGGCCACAGCTTTGCTGCAGATTATACATTACTATCTGAAATATACAAAAGTCAGGATGAATATAAATGTTTCTATTTTTACATAAACCGTTTCAATATGGTCATTTGATTGCTTATTTTTTAAATTCAAAGTATTCACAAAAATTCATTTAAAATTTTACTATACAAGCCTCTGTTTCACCCTCCACTTAAGTAAACATATTCTCACACAGCTTGTGCAAGGACTTGTAGCTAGACTAGCTAATTAAAATAAAATATATTTATAATATGTTCCACTTAAATAAGTATCAGCCCTATCTGTATATCGAGCTTGGTTTCGTCAAACGATAAAATGGTAATGTTTTCTTAGCTACTTAATCCGTTTTTTTTCTTTTAAATTACATTTTACAGGGTTCGTACACACCTGGAAATGTCAGGGATATTGATTTATTTTTCCAGGTGCTGGAAATGTCAGGGAATTTTGAAATTAGGTCAAAAAGGGGCAAAAATGTCAGGGAATTTTGAAATAGTAGATGTGTCAGGGAAATGTCAGGGAATTTTGTATCAGTGTTGAAAAATAATGCTCCAGCAAAATTATTTTAGGGCTATGACATGATATCAATGAAATCCAAAATCTAACTAAACATTTAGTTGTTTCCACAAATTGAAAATCTTTTTATTGGGGTTGATTGAATGACTTTTGATCTGGTATTGTCTATTTGTAAGAACAGTGTGAACATTATACGAGATATCAAACAATTAAGAATATACATATACTGTACATATACAAAACTAGATCTTGAAATTTCCTTTTTTTTGCCTGGATATGTCAGGAAAATGTCAGGGAATTTCATTTTGAAAAAGGTGTACGAACCATATTTTAGGATTAGACGAAGAAATACGTAAATAAATAAATACGCAAATCGAGCCAATGCTTTCGATTAAAACAAAATGTTCGCTCAAATGTTTCACTGACTTATAAGTTGTGCATTTATTTTCACAGGAATGTTGTCCTTTCGGGCAATACCGATCGAAAGGAGCTTTTGGCAAGTTCTCCAGCGTGTGGAACTCTTATGTGTCGTTTATCGGATGCAGAGTTTAGAAAGATATTCTTCACAAAAGTTTCGTCTGCGAGAGACGTGTGTAGGGAGAGAATAATTACCCTTGTAAATCACACAGGCGTCCAGCGAAATGGACACTATTTGTTTAACAACAAGGTAATACTTTGAACACTTGTTAAATGTAATATGAGAGTTTTAAAGCTTTCTAGTCAACTCGTACCCAAGACAACTGGTACCCAAGACAACTCGTATCCAATATTATTTTCAGTATTATGGGTGCATAAAATTATGGGTGCATAAAAAATTGAGTTTGTATAATAATGTTTTCATGGTATAATCATGGGCTTTCAACTAGAGTTGAAAGCCCATGGTATAATGTGAATCAAATAAGCCTCAATATTTTTTATAATTACAACATTAGATCAGATACTTGTTCCAAACACACATGAATATACAATATTTGAAAAATGATCATGAATATTTGGATTAAATGAATCTTTGACCAATATAAAATAATAGTCAAAATAAATTGACATTCAAAGCTCAAATGTCACAAAATCAAATCAATTTCTTCCGAAAATTCTTCTTCAAACTTTAAACTATTCTGAACAGTATGTTACAATTATAATATGTATATCTATTCACATTCCCAGTCCAACGCTTGATTCAAAGCGAAATATATACTTGGGTACGAGTTGTCTTGGGTACGAGTTGAGCAGTTACCGTTTTAAATATATTTTTGAGTGTAATGTGGGGAACAATTATTTAGATAATGATTGTCAAGTTTGCTCTATATGCAGTCCCAATGTGTGTCACGTAGCTAAGGCCAGGCATCATAAAGAAATGTGGCCATCTATGGCAAAGTGTGCATCATTTAATAATTAAACTTCTTATAGTTGCAGATAAATGACCTGGGGGATGCCATTGAACCCACATATATGCTCAAGCTGGGTGGAAAACAATGTGCCCATGAAGTCAAAGTAACAACACCGTTGAGATACGGTGTCCAAGCTGGGTTAATAAAGGTATTGCATAATATTTTGAGAATTTCTAAAATTAAAACTATTCTCTCTTTAAATCAAGTCAAACAGTTCCTCGATAATTATATATTCAAATTTATTGAATAGACTGTGTAAGTAGGCAATTGTTTATTCATGGGTTAATTAGGCCTAGTTATTTTTATGTACATATGTTCCAATTATTTTTTTACAGCAAATGAGGGATTCATTCCAACATAATGTTGACGCAGCCTTTATAGCATTGGGGGCGCTGGCCATGACGATGCACGCCGGGGATATTTGCGAGACCTATGCAGGATGCCAACCAGTGATTCTCTATGGCCACTCAGGCACCGGCAAAACTAGTTGTCTGCGACTCTTGGGTTCTTTAATAGGTATTTAAACAGTATAGCCACTTTATATCATTTTGAAATGCCCTGAAAAGAACGTAATTCAAATCATGCAAGGGTACGAGGAAAACAAACAACTCAAGAAAATAAACTTGTTTGTTTGGATTCTATATAACATTCTATAGGAATAGGAAGGGTTGATTAGAGAAGCTTGCATTTACAAAGTATAGGTATAGACAGGTTCCAATTTCAGAATATCTCAAGGGAAAGGGTTTTTAAGGCATTTTTTAGAAAAAGCAACAGAGCTATTTTTTCTGGATCAGTTTTTCATGCTGATAAAGATACTAAAAGATGACAGCTCAACGGGGTGGTCACGACACTGAATTTTAGCGTTTTTACCCCCCTAGGGAATTATTTTAGGGGGTACTATAATATTAGTTCATAACTCAAAGGATATATAAACTATTGTTCTGAGTTCTACAGCATACATTGTTAGTACAAAGATGAGTACTACCCTAAAGTTATAGGTTGATATCTTTGTTGGTTTCGGAAAAATACAATTAATTAGAAAAAAATATGCAATTTTTGTCATTTTTTTCTTGCTTATTTTATATTTGTAGCTTCAAGCAAATTATGATAACTTAAACAGCTCAAAGTAGTATTCTAACAACATTCCCAAGCTATGTGTGATATTGTAATACATCTATTATAGTGATGGAGTACTATTTTTTAATTTTAATATGACTTTATAGTGCTCTACCCCTGGTAAATAGAAGAAAGTTGGTGTGGTTTTCTTCTGGTTTTAACATTTTATTGTCTTCTTAGTTGAAGATACAATCAATTCTGTCAGTTAACCATGAGAAACTTTACAATGGTTAACTATTCCCATGAATAGAGGGTTGGGACCTCAAAAATACCAGAACTGTTAAGTGGCATCCTTGGGCAACCCTCTTCAGAGCATTTTCCTTATATCATCCGATAAAATCTGCAGGGGACACTATAAGAAACCTATATATCTAAGATACTAGTAATGAAGATACTGAATTCAAATTTTCAGGATTTGGTCCTGGTATGATAGGTAATCTGTATGACAAAAATGACAAAAAGAAAAACTCTGTTGCCATAGTAACAAGAATACGACACTATTTGTTTCCTAAGAAATGTGTTTTAAGAGGTTTTGTCATTCTCTTCATATTTTTAATTCTAAATATGTCTACAATGTGGGATGATTAAAATTATGGTAAAGTAATCTTTTCTATTGTTCTATTGTTCTCTAAAACAGAAGTTGCTACGCTCTATTTGTCAGAAAATTAAAATGGAAACTGAAAAATGAGTTTCTTCCTACTGAATAGCAATTTGGTAGACCAAGGCTGACACGCACAGGAGAAAACGTCTATCAGTTCTATGTCATTTTGTTGTTATTTTTTTTATTTATCGTGCTCTAGGACTTATAACACCTAATGCCGAATCTTTTCCAACTGCAAAGGAAGGCAAGATTTTAATAATGAACATTCATATATCTCAAATATCTCAACAAAGATTTGGACAATGATGATGAAACTCTAAGGGAAAATTAGACGAAACATTAATGTGAATGGTCCAAAAATAACACTTACATGTTTTGAAAAAGTTATGCTCTCGAGTGAATCAGTGCTCGTTTAAGGATAGTCTGAATCAGGTGAATTTTTTAACCTAATTGTACCCCTCCCCCAAACCCCCAAATTTTGACAATTGTCGAAAAGTGGCAAACAACAATTAAACAAACATCATTAAAGTTCAATATGGCTATTTCGCTTCTCTGTCATAAAGATATGGTAAGATCTCAGGTCAATCAATAAATTTCACAAGTGACACTCTATCTTATGAAGAAAATATTATCGTATTTGAAGACATGTCAAAAATTTGGTTGAAATAATTTTGTCACTCCTGATTTGACCTGGAAAGGTTCAGGTAAGTTATCACAAACAATTTCAGACGGTTATATCTTTGATTATGACTATTTTCTGACCATGAAGACAGGTATACAGGGATAACAAAGTCAATCTGACTCGGAGATATTTCACTAGCAATCAACCCATCAATATATTTTTTCAAAGTTGTTGACCTCATTTTCACCAAAAATGCAATCATTTTAACAATGTTTAATGCATTACTATTCTTTATTTTAATGTATCAAATAGCTCTTGAAAAGAAAACTGAATTCCCCTAAGATTAGTGTTCCCCATGTTATTTCCCCTTTGAAAAAATTCATGCTATCCATTGGTTTCAGTTCATTTTGGTCATCCAAATTCAGTGTCTTTAAAGTCCCTGGAGCAATCCACTTTTCCTCTTAGGAAATAGAACATGTCTCAAAGCATATTCTAATTATGCATTCAACAATATAATTAAAGGTTGCATCTTTGGTAAAAATTAGGTCAACATTTTTAGTAAAAAGTATGTTGATTGGGCCATTCCCTTTAATATCACTTAGGTCTGATTAATCATTATATTTACTTTTCTTGAAGATAATGAATAGATCTAAAAGATATACCCATGTTCATGGTCAGAAAATATTCATAATTCAAGTTAGAATTGTCTGAAGTTGTTTGCGAAAACCTACATGCTCCTTTATAACATTATTATGTAAATACCTGTGTAAGTGGAACACTCTGCGTTCCACTTAGAAGATGTTCCACTTACAGAGGTTTTGGGTTCACAGGGAACATACAAAATCAAATATAGGATTTATATGTATCATTGGAAATATGATTCTCCCTTCATTACAGGGCAGGTATATACCATTAATAATCCACTTATTTAACTCAAAAAGGTATCTGACATTCTTAATCCTCCTCATTCTGCCAAAAATGTTTTCTGATATTCTTAATCCTCCTAATTGTGCCAGTCTCAGGTACAAGGATTAGGCAATTAAGTAATTAAGACTTGTTCCTACTGTTAATAATTCAATTGTTTTTAAATGACATTTTTAATCTTACTTAGGGATATTAATTAGTGGTAGCATCACGTGTCCAGTTCTACAGGAGGTTAATCCAATTAACCTGATAATCAAATTAATTATTGGTTGCATCACATGTTGACCTCTACAGGAGGTTAATCCATTAAAATCCATTAAAATTCTAATTTGCCAATTATCACAGTATTACCTGTTTTCATACCCAGATATCATTGAAGGAGATTAATTCTGTTTACATATATCAATATTGAAATCTATGGAAATTGACTATTCCACTTAGCAGGTTAATTTTTCAATATGGGGTGTTCACTGTTCAAGTTTGGAGGTGTTCCACTTACAGAGATTCAATTAACATTAAGTCAATGGGTTTTTAAAACGGGACTTTGAAAAGGCGTTCCACTTGGGAGGTGTTCCACTTACAGAGGTGTTCCACTTAGCAGGTTCTACTGTACATTACTTGTGCATGATGACCACCATAGTCTAGTTTGAGATCAATTGATGATTATAATGTTTAGACTTTATGTCAATGTCCAGACTGTATGCCAACCTCTCTAGTATGTGATTTCACTAGATTTCATTATGATACATGTACTTAATTGAAAACTTACATATAAAATATCTTAAGTCCTATATTCTAGTAATAAATGAATTAGAATGTCACCTAACATTTGATGATGGTATGAATTTATTGATTTGGTGTCTATCAATACATGTTTCCAACTTAATGCTGCAAAATGATAAAATCCACCACATCCACTTTCTTCAATTTTCCAGGGGTAGGGCACTATAAAGTCATATAAAAATTACAAAATAGTACTTCATAACTAAAATAGATGTATTACAATACCACACATAGCTTAGAAATGTTTTTAGAATACTACTATGAGCTGTTAAAGCTGTCATATTGTGCTTGAAGCTACAAATATAAAATTGGCAAGACAAAAATTGCGTATCTTTTTCCTGTTTTTAGTATTTTTCTGAGACCAATAAGGGTATCAACCCATAACTTTAAGATAGTATTCATATTTGTACTAGCAATGTATGGTGTACAACTCAGAACAATAGCTCATCTATCCTTTGAGTTATGAACTAGTTTCATAGTACCCCCTAGAATATTTTCCTAGGGGGGTAAAAATGCCAAAATTTAGTGTCGTGACCACCCCGTTGAGCTGTCATCTTTTAATATCTTTATCAGCATGAAAAACTGATCTAGTAAAAATAGGTCTGTTGCTTTTTCTAAAAAATGCCTCAAAGACTTGAATTATTTGAATTGGAACCTGTCTAGTATGGGTCGCACTCAAAATGTAATTATCAATATAATAACTACTATGTATCCTAAAGTAGCAAATGTTATTTCGATGTTTTTTCTGATTAACTCGAAATCGTGCAAGCGGCGTGCGAGCAGATGGAGACAAAGAATATTATTTTATGGTTTTATTGGTATTCAACTATATTATGTTATTAATATATATTAGCATTGATATATGTTAGCACAAGTATGACTGTATTTTTCCCAAATGTCAGATCTCATGAAATCCATATTAGAACCATCATTGACTTTAATTATTAGCTTTCACTGCAAAACTCATGAGAATCTTTTTCTTTAAATAGGAGAAAACACCGAATTGGTCAGGATTCAAACAAAACAGGCGCTTACAAAGATTGGGGGAATGTCTACACTACCTGTCCTTGTTGACGACCCTGCGTATATCAATACCATCAAAGAAGCCTTTATTGATTACACTGCTCAGGCCACGGGCGTTACTATCGATAGAGGCACAGAGGAGGTGAAAGCTGGGTTGATCGTGTCCTCTAACAACGCTGTGCATTCAGACGACCCAAGGTATGATATCATCTAATGAAGTTTTTAATTAATATGACACTGCAACCAACCATTAGCTTTGCCATGTCATGTTCCCTTTCATTCCAGATGAATATTTGGAGTCTATTGTTTTTGCCTCTTTACTTTATTCTTATTTCTTACTATTACACTCTACATGATTTCTTAACAACTATAGGTAAATGTCAAGAACTAGGACAACTTTTGTGTTTTCACAATAATACGACTTTTCTCAACATTTAACAATTTTAACACTTATTAACATATTACGCCTAAGACATAAGTAAGATATTACAGCTATGAACTCACATAATAGTGTCTATTAAATCATATTAAATCATGTCAATCATATTTATTATATAAACGATATCAAATCATATTTAATATCACTCTGGTTAAATCATGTCAATGATATCAAATAATCATATTAAATACTACCAATCACATTAAATCAATTCTTATCCTACATTTAGTCTGCTAAATGTATAATAACATTAAAAAATAAATTTGATATCTATAATTGTCAATCATATTAATCATATAACTTATATCAAATCATATTTAATTATATCGATCATATGAACAATATTTAATCATATCAATTATATTACATCATATCAATCATATCATATTTATCATATACTGTAATATCGATCAAATAATACCATATTATGTCAGTCATGTCATAGCAATCGAATTACATCATATTAATTAGTTTCAATTATATTAAATCATACCAATCTGATTAAATTATATCGTTCATATTTAATCATATTCAATCATATTAAATCATATCATTTATAGTATATCATATCATATTTATCATCTTGATCAATCAATCAAATTATACAATATCATGTCAATCATATCATAGCAATCATATTGGACATCATGTTATTTCATATAGCATATCATATCATCATTGTACAATGTGATTGCTTTGATATGATTGATGATAAATATGTTTCCAATTTCTAGTTATTACACGGCTTACAACTGCATTTGATTCGGAGATATTAACGGCATGACATCTATTTAAAATTAATATATGATATCGCATGACATACAAATATCATGCCATGATACCCAAGAACTTTTAAGGAACGGTAAGATCCAAATGAATCTGCATTGTGTTCTTAACATGATCATAAAGATCTAGACCATATCCTAATCCATTCATATCACCAAATGTCCCAATTTTATTTATTTGACCCGAAATATGATGTCAACGTGCGTGCCTCTCAGAAAAGTTTTTTATATGTGTACAACAATTCATTTACAAATGTTGATGCTCGATTTTAGGATTCAAAGAAGATGCGTGTATATATGCTTGTCAGGGGACAGTATACAAGGGTCAAGCCAGGAGATAGGGTACCACAAAGTAATGTACCAAACTGTGAAACACGGAGGCTTGTCGGCGTTAGTGGGCATGTTCATTCGGGCGAGGCCCACACCAAATAGAATAGAAGTGACGTACCTAAAAATGATAAAGGATAAGTTTCCAGACATTCTCGATGAGTCTCATTTGATGTATGCGTTGCTATTTGCGTACACAGAAGAGGTAATACTAATTGCATACTTTTCCACCAATAATAAGTATACCAGAAACGTAATTTTCTAATAAATTTTCAACTCATGCTTACTTGTTTAAATTTTATCAAATACATATTGCATTGCCTTCATACGTTTTTTTGCTTTTCCAGTGGTAAGCATGTAACATGTAAATAACAGATTCGTTCTCATGGTTTTTATATCTTTATTGCAATTTGTATTTGAAGAGACTGTAAATTCAGTTTTGCTTATTCATAGATTAACAGAACCAGTATTAAGCAAACAGATTGGGTGTCTACAAAACAAAGACCTAAGACCTAAGACCTACAAAACTAAGACCCCCCACGTTATAAAACCAAGACCCTGTTATAAAACTAAGACCCCCCACGTTATAAAACTAAGACCCTGTTATAAAACTAAGACCCCCCACGTTATAAAACTAAGACCCTGTTATAAAACTAAGACCCCCCACGTAATAAAACTAAGACCCTGTTATAAAACTAAGACCCCCCACGTTATAAAACTAAGACCCTGTTATAAAACTAAGACCCCCCACGTTATAAAACTAAGACCCTGTTATAAAACTAAGACCCCCCACGTTATAAAACTAAGACCCCCCACGTTATAAAACTAAGACCCTGTTATAAAACTAAGACCCCCCCACGTTATAAAACTAAGACCTTGTTATAAAACTAAGACCCCCCACGTTATAAAACTAAGACCCTGTTATAAAACTAAGACCCCCCACGTTATAAAACTAAGACCCTGTTATAAAACTAAGACCCCCCACGTTATAAAACTAAGACCCTGTTATAAAACTAAGACCCCCCACGTTATAAAACTAAGACCCTGTTATAAAACTAAGACCCCCCACGTTATAAAACTAAGACCCTGTTATAAAACTAAGACCCCCCACGTTATAAAACTAAGACCCTGTTATAAAACTAAGACCCCCCACGTTATAAAACTAAGACCCTGTTATAAAACTAAGACCCCCCATGTAATAAAACTAAGACCCTGTTATAAAACTAAGACCCCCCACGTAATAAAACTAAGACCCTGTTATAAGAATCAGTCACCGTGCCTTGCTCTGCTCGCATCAAGGTAGTCTTGCCTCTGGGCCTTGTGTTCCCCAGTAACATACAGATTCTACAAAAGATAGTCTTGCTTCTGGTCCTTGTGTTCCCTTCTAATATACAGATTCTCCCCACTAACATAAAGATTCTACAAAAGGTAGTCTTGCTTCTGGTCCTTGTGTTCCCTTCTAATATACAGATTCTCCCCACTAACATAAAGATTCTACAAAAGGTAGTCTTGCTTCTGGTCCTTGTGTTCCCTTCTCACATACAGAATCTACACATGGTAGTCTTGCCTCTGGCCCTTGTTTACCCTAGTAACATACACATATGGTAGTCTTGCCACTGACCCTTGTTTTCCCTAGTAATGTACACATATACATAATTTTAAGGTAGTCTCGGCTCTATCCCTCGAGTTCCCCAGTAACATACAGGTCTAAGACCCTGTTATAAAAGGACCAGAAGCAACTTACATGTATTTTAGTTAAGAATTCCTAATAGAATTAAGAATTAATAGCTGAAACTGTTCTGTTTGTCCTAGCAAACAATATCCCAATATGCATTTGAAATTCATTTTTGTCTATATGTGTTGACAGTCTGTGATGTCATCATCAATCATCACAATGGGAATTAGGTGTATTCTATCTGTGACAGTGAGATTATCTATGATGTCACATAGTAGTTTGATTTCTAAGAAATGTGGCAGAGTTCTATCTATGACAGAGATGCTTTGTGATGTCATCATGAATTATCTCGTTTCCATTGTGATGATTGATGATGTCATCAGAGTACTTTGTGATGTCATCGTGAATTACCTCATTTCTATTGTGATGATTGATGATGACATCACAGACTGTCAACAAATAGACAGAAGAAGTTGAACTACAAGTTGGAAAATTGTTTGCAAGGGCAAAACAACTCAGTTTCAGCTAATAATTCTTAATTCTATTAGGAATGCTTAACGAACAATGGTTCAGCAATCTGTGCCAGAATGATGGGTCTTAAATCTTGAACTACCATTAAACATCACTTCCAAAACAATACCAGCATAAAATGGAGTATCTCTTTTTATGCCAGCATAAAATGGGATATCACTTTTTATGCCGGGCATAAAAAGTGATATCAAAAAATTACTTTTTTTAAAAATCAACAAATCCGGGTATTTGTTACAGTCCATTTTTATATAATCCGCTGTTGTATGCAGGCCTGTCAACTGTCCCGCAATTTGCGTATTTGTCACGCATTTGCTGAAGAATTTGAAGTCACGCCACTTATTTTTGAGTGACAGAAAATGTCACGCAAATACGCATTTTACCTGTTAATTGTCAAGCAAAAATATTTCTGTAGAAAAATTTCTAAAAAAGATCGTCTACACAGCAAAAATACGAACGCCGGAAAAAATGTACGCATTTTGTTCGGACTTTTCTTTCACGCGAATTACTTTCCGTTCGAAATTGTTTGTCCTCCCCCCCCCCCCGTTGATGGTTGTTTGAAATGCGAGCGCAGCGAGCGCGAAAAATTTGAGGTGTTCAAAATTTGGCCAGATGTAATATAATTTAAACCAAGGTGTTCAAAATTTGGATCAAGGTGTTCAGATTTGGACTAAGGTGTCCACATTTTGAGGAGAGGTGTTCAACATTTCCAAGTCACTCATGTTAGGTGTTCCCAAGTTGACAGGCCTGTGTATGTTACTGGGGAACACAAGGCCCAGAGGCAAGACTACCTTGTGGCGAGCAGAGCAAGGCACGGTGACTGATTCTTATAACAGGGTCTTAGTTTTATAACGTGGGAGGTCTTAGTTTTATAACAGGGTCTTAGTTTTATAACGTGGGGGGTCTTAGTTTTATAACAGGGTCTTAGTTTTATAACGTGGGTGGTCTTAGTTTTATAACAGGGTCTTAGTTTTATTACGTGGGGGGTCTTAGTTTTATAACAGGGTCTTAGTTTTATAACGTGGGGGGTCTTAGTTTTATAACAGGGTCTTAGTTTTATAACGTGGGGGGTCTTAGTTTTATAACAGGGTCTTAGTTTTATTACGTGGGGGGTCTTAGTTTTATAACAGGGTCTTAGTTTTATAACGTGGGGGGTCTTAGTTTTATAACAGGGTCTTAGTTTTATAACGTGGGGGGTCTTAGTTTTATAACAGGGTCTTAGTTTTATAACGTGGGAGGTCTTAGTTTTATAACAGGGTCTTAGTTTTATAACGTGGGGGGTCTTAGTTTTATAACAGGGTCTTAGTTTTATAATGTGGGGGGTCTTAGTTTTATAACAGGGTCTTAGTTTTATAACGTGGGGGGTCTTAGTTTTATAACAGGGTCTTAGTTTTATAACGTGGGGGGTCTTAGTTTTATAACAAGGTCTTAGTTTTATAACATGGGGGGTCTTAGTTTTATAACAGGGTCTTAGTTTTATAACGTGGGGGGTCTTAGTTTTATAACAGGGTCTTAGTTTTATAACATGGGGGTCTTAGTTTTATAACAGGGTCTTAGTTTTATAACGTGGGGGGTCTTAGTTTTATAACAGGGTCTTGGTTTTATAACGTGGGGGGTCTTAGTTTTGTAGGTCTTAGGTCTTTGTTTTGTAGACACCCCAAACAGATTGGCATTATTATTCGTTTTGTTTACACAATCTTGGTTTTTCAGTCGAGCAAATCAACTGGTCAAAACATTGATATACTTTTTCAAAAAATATAAGCTATTTTAAATGATACATGTTCTCATTTGATTAATTTCCAGATATTGATGCAATTGTCCACCATGACACAGGTTGATGTCAGGGAAATGATTGTTGTGTACTTGGACAAAAATAGACGCCACATACAGGCATTCCACAAGAGACAACTGGGCACTGTGGAAAAATTTCTAGAGAATGTCATTGAGACATGCATGAATGAACGCGTACGTATGTCTTGTAGGGGAGGGCGGGGTAAGATGGAACGCAGGGTGAGACGGAACGATGGATTTTTATTAAAGTATTAGTTGAAGCCGACAAGAAATTGTGGTTGAACAGAAAGATCACTTGATGTATTTTCAAAAAAAGTTTACTTCAGTAACCTCTTTTAAACAAGTATTCAATAAAAATCCAACGTTCCGTCTCACCTTGCGTTCCATCTTACCCCGCTCTCTCCTGCAGTAGGTCGTTCTATGAATTGATCGTGCTATTATTTCATTGTAGGGCTTTCATTGCGGGGGACATTAAGGGTCTATTGATTAGTTGGTCCAAATTAGAATACACTCACATACACCTTTGGATATTAAAAAAAATATCCAACACAAACGATATGCATCAAAATAGTTCTTTTTGTAAACTTCGCAATATGTTATATATGTTCTCTCCACAAATATTGTTGTATGATTTAAGGTATATTAGTTACAAAGGACATCTGATTGAGCATCATCATAGATACCATTAACTTTTGAGAGCTGAACAACATAATTAATTATATATTGTTTAATTTCAGGGTGTCGCAATCAACTATGTTCAGATGGGCTCTTCAAAGGGAAGAACGGGCATCTTTGTGGCCAACCAATACTTGGCTAAAACAAGCTTATCCAAAGAAAAGCTAATGGAGGAAATAAAGATAGGAGGATATGGCGAATATGCGAAACCAAGGAGGTACAGAGGAGGAGTAAGCGGCCGGGGAATATTTATATTCGAGGACGCAATAGAGAATGATCAACTGGAGATCATTAAGGATGCTCTGAACGATCCAGCAACAGGTACAGGGCCAACAGGTATGAAACATCACAGTCAGCACCATCTATCTTATATATATGCAAAACAAAGAAGGCCGGTCACTGATACAAAAAACGCAAAATATTTTTTCTCATGCCAGGGGCTTTGATCAGTAATAGTATATGTTAAATCAAATGTACTATTTTTGTCACAAGTTTTAACAATTTTTTGTGATCTATAAAATCTAAAGATTTGTGACTGAAGGTCAATATCTACGATTTGCAAGCGAATTCCGGCCATAGTTTGAGTATCAAAATAACTAAATGATTATGGAAATCAAAACCGGAAGCCAAATATAACTTTAATGTGATTGATAGTGCCCATTGTGTGCTTCGGGTATTACATTTGTTGGTATAGTCTATAGTTTTGACTCTGTTTATTTGTGTTAATAGATAATTTACATTTAGAGGTGTAATTGAGTTTCTTTACTTGATCAGAGTGAGAGTAATTGTATTTTGATATTGAAATCATATATCCACAAAAAACTTGAAACAGACACATGTAGGTAAACTAACATCACGTTACAATAAAAAAATCAAATAAAAATTCAGCAAATGAAGGGGAAAATGGAAATTGGGACAAACATTTTGTGAATACAGAACAGCACATTGTATGAGCATGTGTTTTTCCTTTCTTCAACTTCACGCTTATTATATATTATAGTTTCAAATGAAGGCGGACAATGTGACCAAGAGGCGACAGACGAGCCGAGTCAGAGCATTCTTAATGATCCCCAATCTGCTACAGAAGACAGCCAGGGTGATGAGGAGACTCATAAAGAAGGTATGTTGTTCAATGGTTTATTAGACTTGTGCTTTCTCACTTGATCAATTAACCCATCTGCTAATAATTAATCAATTGCAATTAAGAGTGAAGATTTTATTGTGTTTAAACCAAACATTCGGCTTTCCCCAAATAAATTGCTAAGATATCATCAACAAAATAACACACTGAACACATTAAAAGCAACTAAAGGGACAAAATCAATTTTCTTCGTGATTTTTGACAAAGCAGCCATAGGGTATAACAGTCACTTCTGATGAAGCATAACAAATATCCATTATGAGATCATATACAATTCATATGATCATTTTAATAGTTCAAAACAGTCAAGAGCACATAGTATTTGACAATTTGATGTGTTTGATAGCTTATTTGACAACTTATTAATATACATTAATATAATATAGTAGCCCGGACAGAATTGTTCAATGGTCACTTTTTCTTTAATAATGTTTTTAATTTTCAGTATTATCAAAATCGGATTACATATTTGGAAACTAGAGTAAAATTCTGACATACAAAAAAAATTTGATATTATAGGTGTTCATAGTACGACTGACTCAAACACATAATTCATCATTTTGCCTCATATTTGTTCAAAATGGCGGCATATTTTGTGAATTTGAATGTTCAGTTGAAAGTTAATATTTAAAGATTGTCATAGGACTATAGGGCCATGCTGCCACCGTAACAATCCTGATGTAAGGCAGCAGCAACTGACCATTCATCAAATACAAGAAATTAACTCCCTCCGAGGGTATATGAAATCAACTGTATTAAAATGTTCGGGGTTGTGTTCAAGAGGATTTGAAAAGGTGGCCCCCCAATGTGCGGGGTGTGATGAGAGTAGGTCCTCAATCTTTTCAAGAGCTCCAAACAGCTATCTCAGAGGCCATTGAAAAGCTGAAGAACAATTCACATGCATGCCAAGGATGGGTTAAGAGGCGTGTGACTGGGAAAGACATTATAAACTGTGGCAGTATGACCCTATAGTTGCACAGGTTAAACGAACTAGGGTTGCTAATCCACTTCGAGTAACAATGGAATGGCCGAAAAACGTTAAGTCCTGTGACCTTACCAATATACTGTACATACAATGTAAAAACCTTTTTAAGTACTGGTATACATACAAGTCAATTTAAAACAAAAGGTTATAAATGGAGTCATTACCCCATACCAAGGCAGCAGTCTACATGATTTCGTAGGCCTATGACATTTCTTGAACATTAACTTTCAACTGAACATTCAAACCACAAAACATGCCGCCATTTTTGAACAAATATGAGACAAAATGGTGAATTATGTATTTGCGTCACTCATACTATGAACGCCTATAATATCCATAAATTAAGAGATGTTCTTAAAATATTTTTTTTGTATGTCAGAATTTTAATCTAGTTTTCAAATATGTAATCAGATTTTGATAATACTGAAAATTAAAAAAGTTATAAAAGAAAAAGTGACCATTGAACAATTCTGTCCGGGCTACTATATATTAATATACATTCAAACGTGATGAATGGGTCCTATTGTAGCTAGTTTTTATTTGCCCCAGGTACATTGATTTTGAACTTACTATGGCAACCATCTCTAATCTACTGTTTCTGGTATTCTAAATAACAACAAAATATTCAATGATGTACATTCTGTGAAGCTTTCAAAAGATAATATTGAAATATAAAGAAAATCGATATATTCGAGATATTTTGAGAACTTTATGATCGACCCTCGTATAAATCATATTAAAGCATTTCAAATCATAATGAATAATGCTAATTATATTAAATCATATTCAAATATATAACTAGTTCAATTGCCAATTTATAGAGTTGCATCCCGCTAAATTATACAAATTAAAACTATAGCTAATCAATCATTTTTATGATGTTAATGATTGCAGATGTCTACAATCAATACATGTTTCATTTTATAGTCCAGAAGGGGACCATGAAAAGGCGAGGACAAAGAAAGAGGAAAGTCGTTTGTTGTCCGTGATGACTGAGATGAGCCAAGAGTTAAACACAAGAACTAATCCTGATTCCCTCATTATTGAACTGTGCCATTTTGTTCAGATTTATATAAAAACGTAATTAAGTACCCTAGAATATCTCACTGTAGAAGGTGTTTCAAGGTTATTCCAATGTTTGAAAATCCAGTGTTCCACTTTGATTGTTTTATATTGCATTGCATTATTGATTGTTTTATATTGCAATTGCATTATTGATTGTTTTATATTGCATTGCATTATTGATTGTTTTATATTGCATATTGCAAACAGGTTGTGTAAATAAGAATTCAAATATAAACGGCTTCAACACGTAGTTCAATGGGGGTGGGAGGGGGGTGCTAAAGTTGCCAAACTTTTGGAGGGGAGTGTATATTTGATCATACTTTATAAATGTGTATATTTGATAGATGCATTAACTTCAGAAAAGATTCACCTAGGTACGGGTATACACAAATGTGAAAATGAATGAAATTGAGGTTTATGCATGGATTACATGTACCAGATAAAACTGATGTTGTATCACGTGGTATTTGTGAATAAACTAGTTAAGGCTTATAAATAAACCATGTTTCTTGGTGTTTTGATTAAAGTTATGTTTAGGATTAAATGTAAATTAGTTACTTTTTTTGTAGAGATAAATTCAACCCAGACCTTAGCTAGTAAACTCGGCCCTCATTTAACTCAACCCTTTACTTGGTCAATTAAACTCAACCATAGTACACACTCAACCTTGACGGTTTCATATATATTTCTTCTTTGGTATAATTATAACTATATTTAGAAATGTACATTTAGCTTATTTGAAGAACACAAATGTTAAATGTTGTGCTATGCACCATATTTCGGTAGGACCAGAAATACCTTTACACCTGTGTCTGAGTAAATGGAGTCTCCTTGAATATATGGTCCAGGGGGCAATACATCCTGGGACCCTAAATAGATGTATAGATGTCTTATTTTAGTAGTACTTCTTGAATGACCTTCAGGACTCAGGCCCGTAGCCAGGATTTGCCAAGGGGGGGGGTTCATTTTTCAAAAATATCCAGGGGGGTTCACATTTGACAATTTTGGCCCAAATATGGCTAAAATCACTTGAGAAGTGCTCAAAATGGTGAAAAACTGCATGATTTTGAAAGAATTTTTGGCCAGGGGGGGGGTTCGCCCGAATCCTGCGAACCCCCCCCCCCCCTGGCTACGGGCCTGGGACTGTCGATAGATGGCATAAAATTCAGTGGGTTAATAGCATACTTAACATGAAAAAATACTCCAAAAATCTCTCAAGACAAATTTGATTGAAAACATCTAAAATCTTATGATTTTGAATCTTAAAACACGTTTGTTAATGATAATGAAGGAAAATTGATATTTATTTGATAAATGTAGCGAATTTGAAGTAGTAATATTTACACGCGAACAACAACCTAGTACTTAATGCCAAAATTATTCGATGGTACCCCGTGTCTATATGAGTCCTTGCTCCCATTGTACCCATTTGACACAAGGAGGATTGGCTCCCAGGGTTTACCATCAATATTTTCCAAAAAAGCTAGCGTCAATCCAAGAGTCCGTATCTCACTTCAAAATTTTAATCGCAACTTTGGGTCTTATTACCTATGACAAAAGTTCAATTAAGACACAAGAAGTAGATCGGTACAAATGTGACTCAGGCATAACTGCGAATGTAATATCCGTCGCATCGTTGTAATGTGTACATTACCAACTCAATACATGCACATTGCTCTTGTGGCTCTTCTACACACAAGACCCTTTAACGTGGTTCATAACACAGACGAGTGAATTATACATGAAATACATGTTATGAAAGTTTTAATTGAGATATAAGTTTAAAACGTATAAAAAGACAGGATTTTGACGATGAGTGTAAACTTATAAATTATATCCACGCGTACAGACAATAACACACTCTAGTGTCTCAATGGATGGGCAGTGAACACTATATATATACAAAATTAATAAGCTAAATATCTAAAGTGTCCAATCAAAGTTATCAAACACGTTGACTAGCATTTTAATACACTATTCAATCCAATCTCAGTGCTAGCGATTACTGCATCGAGCCACTTGGTTGCATAATCAACTCTAGAAATAACGTTTAAAGATCTAATAGCAAAGGTTTTGCAAAAATAAATCAATGCAGTGTAAAACAAATGTATGTATAATGAAGAAATAAATATTTAATGAAAAAAATAGATACGTGTTTGTAATATTGGTATTAACTTAAGATTAAAAAGTGTCACTATCTCTTTCATTTTTCAACAAGGAGGATTGGCTCCCAGAGTGCAACATCGATATTCTGTCCCATATATGGGCATGTCGTGCTACAAAATTTGAATTCCAACAGCCGCCATTTTGTTCACTTCAACATTTGAATCGTAAATTTTGGTCTTATTTCCTAACGAAAAATTCCAAAACTCACAGGAAATGATTGAGATATTGGTTCGAATCTTTTGAACTGTTTATTTTGAATTTATAATCGGTTATAATTTCAGAAAATAACGACATCTCGGCGTTTTCATTGTTGGAAAATATCGACTTCGATTCTGGGAGCCAATCCTCCTTGATTTTTCAACAAATATAGGCTCACGTGACATATGACGCGGGGCAGTCAATTTTGATCTATCGTAGACCATATCAGTATCAAACTGCCGATATTTCAACCTCGTCTTGCAAGGCCATTTTTATTTGAAACATCTTGAATTTGGTGTCAAAATAAAGCTGGTCACGCCCACTTTCAGAGTTATCAATGAATCATTTACTACGACTACTATATTCATTTAGGAGGCGTGTAAAGTTAACCAATCAGAAAGACAATTGCTCCATATATGACAGTTCATTAACATATTCAGTGTTTACTATTGTTTTTCGCGTCATGACAACACGAGTAGTAACCAATCAAAATGCCGTATTTTATCACGTGAGTTCAGAGTGACATGCACGACATGTAAGTTTAGTCTGAGCTGATCGCGATGTTGAACAATTTCTTCTCGGAATTTGTCCAGAGAAATCAGCGATTCTAAATTAAGGTAGGATCTCCCATTTCTTCCTGTACAAATTTTAACTTATCTCTATCGAATCCTAAAGTTTTGGATGAAGATATGAAGCATACGTTTAAAAACGAAGCGATTAATTTGACGATCTGATTTTGCAATTTGCAATGGCCAATTTACTGCAAGTCTGCGTGTATTTGACAAGAGATAGCGCCAAGTCTTGTACCCGAATGCTTGTTAAGCCACTCAAAAACAAGATCCATATTTTCTAAATTTGATAACTTTGCAGAGAGCCCGTTTTCATAACCTGTTTTCCGCGTCTAAATTCAAACTGAGTAGGATTATAGGATCGCTGGGATTCTCAGTCAATGGCAACGGGTCTTCATTCCAGAACGCACATTTTTTTTATTCTCCGTCATAGTACTTGTCTAAAGTCCATATCTGCTCTTTTACTGGCATACTTGGACATATTTCCCCTCCTTAAATTGTCCTCCTTAAATAACACCCTCTCGCCGATTTATATATAGCCATTTCCCAGAACCCGGGAGTCGGAATCGCTGATGTTTGCCTGATATTGAACATGTTGAAATATGTACTATGTATCAGATGCTGGCACAGTTTTGCCGGAAGTTTGCAAGAAGTAACTTTTGGCAATGCAGTATGTTAGAGTAACCTAGTAGGTGTAAGAAAATATAAGGTGATGGCCTTTAAAGTGGTAAAAACAATTTTCACGGCCAAATTGGACTTCAATTCCTGCGATTTCAGGGGGTACTATAAGACTATTTCATAACATAAAGGATATAGTTGCTATTGTTCTGTTTTCTACAGCACACATTACTAGTCCAAAGATAAATAATATCCTAAAGTTATAGGCCGATATCTGTATTAGTCTCAGAAATATTGCAATTAATAGGAAAAAAAATATGCAATTTTAGTCATTTTCAAGTCTCACTTATCTTATATTTGTAGCTTCCAGCAAAAGATGGCAGCTTAAATAGCTCAAAATTGTTTTCTAAAAACTAATTCAAGCTTTGTTTGATATTGTAATACAATTATAATAATGATAATGTTCTATTTATGATTTTTAATATGACTTTATAGTACCCTACCCCTGGAAAGTGGGCGTGGTCAATGTTATCATTTTGCAGCATACAATTAAAAACTTTTATTGATAGAAAGCAAATCAATGCATTTTTAACATTTTCACTTGTTACTTGACATTGTAATTCATTCATTACTAAAATATAGGACTTTACATATTTTATATATACATTTTCAATTTTGTACAATGTATCATGATGAAATCTAATAGGCTGGTTCATTTTCAGTGTTCACTAACGCATGAAATGTAAGTCACAGTGTTTCCAAATTACCTTTGCAATGAGAAAGTACCACAAAGACTACATAATATGAGCAGTTTCAAGGTCCTAATACTAATACTTACCGATCTATCGGCGTTCAAAAATAGAGAAAGCTGTCGTGAGTGCAGTTTTAACTAACTTTGAACTGAAACTGCTGCTTAATGAATATTTTTCTCAACATCTGTGACTTTTTTAGACCCCAAACATAAGATACCAAGACATAATGCTACCAAGTTCTGATATTGGAAGTTTCAGAGCTCTAGATCAAATATTCACTTCTGCATGTACTTTTAAAAAGAGGCAAAAGGACAAAAAACCTATAGATATCGTGAAAAATATGAAAGATGCACTATTCAGAACAATTTATCTCTTAAATGTTACTTTTATTTGACATAATTTCTGATTCTGCCTCCAGTTAGTACCACCAATAATACATATGAGAAGACTTAACGTCATAGTAAGTGGAAGTACAGATCTATTGGCTTCTGAAAATGGGAAAAGCTGTAGCAAGTATGATTTTCACCAGTTTTTCATCTAAGACTGTAACTTTCTGAATTTTCTTTTTACAAAACTGCACAGTAAGACCAAAGACATTAAAGGAAACCTGGTCATTGTACCACCAATAATAGGTAAAAATAATATTGGTAATATATACCAAGTGTTTACTTTAATTCCAAGGCATCTGAATTGATAAATAAATGAAATCAGTACTTTATTGTATCTTGGGACAAAATACACTGTTTAAATGCTTAAGCTTGACATCACAGTATCAAGTGAAAGATACGTTGTTATATACAGCTATATATCACTTTAACTGACTTTACTCTTCAATTTGAAATATGCCTGGCCATTCTAAGAAAAATGCGACGGAGGGCAAAGAGGGTGCATGGTATAATTGGTAATTAAGCTCTTCTAGAGTTTAAAGCTCCCACAATTTTTAAAAACGAAATGGAGAATAACATGTGAAAGTATAGGATGGACTAATTGTTCTAAGAAAGTTTTTGAAAGTAACATTGCGTGAAATATTTAAGCAAGAGATATGTTCCAAAATACTTTCAGCAGGTAGAAATAAAGCTCCGTAATGTAAAAACAATGTACAGTGTATTCTCAGTATTCAATAATAACATTCTTTATAGGTTTTTGGTCTTAAGCATATCAGTGATTATCCCATGGTTGCAAGGATATAGATCGAATATCACATGAAGATATATTTGATATGTGGATCAAGTTATAATATTTTAGCAAAAAATTCACAAACCATCGAATATCACTTTTAAACTATCGAATATCACGTCTTAAAAAGTGATATTCGGTGGTTTGAAAAGTGATATTCCATGGTTTCGAATTTTTTCAAAAAACATTTCTTTTTACATTTTTTGATTATTTTCAAAAATATTTAAAAAAAATTTCAACATTTTTTCACAATTTTTTTTTCAATTATTTTTTCAAATTTTTTCTCGAATTATATTTTTCACATTTTTTCGCTGATGATGATTTCCCATGGGATAAATAAATTTTTTTCAAAAATATCAATTATATCCACTCATGGATACAAATATCTTCACTCACTCGCTGCGCTCACTCATGAAAATATCAATATCCACTCATGGATATAAATGATATTTTTTCAAAACCATAGGATATTCCTTTATTATATATCAATCCGGATGCTGAAGTCACTTAATAAATAATAACTAGATGTAACTTCTAGTAAGCACTTCAAGTTTCAGTTCTAAATAAAATACAGTATAGTTAAAAAATTGTTAAGAATACATACATTTTTTCACAATCACAATTTCACCATTTCTGACTGTATTTTGCATATTTTTAGGTGTCAATGGTTCAATGATTATTTGATATAACCTCCTGAAACTACTCTCATATATATTTGGTGGTACAGTGATATGGAATCCAGTCTTTTGGGGTCTCACGGAATTCTTGTTTTAGAGAAGAAAATCCTGAGATCTGCGGTTTAATATTATGAATTATAGGTGAAAATTGCACTTGCTACACTGCTTCTCCCATTTTTAGATGCTAATAAATCTGTAACTACACTTACTATGACCTTAAGTCTACTCATATGTATTATTGGTATTACTAACCAGAGGCAGAATCAGAAATTATGGTAAATAAAAGTAAAATTTAAGAGATAAATTGTTCTGAATAGTGCATTTTGTCACATTCTTGGCGATATCTGACTGCATTTTGTGTCTTTTGGGTCTTTTTAAGAGTCCATGCAGATATGAATACTTGATCTAGAGCTCTGAAATTTTCAATACCAGAATTTGGTAGCACTATGTCTGGATATCCTGTGTTTGGACTCTAACCAAATCACAGTTGTTGAGAAAAAAATTCATAAGTAGCAGTTTTAATTCAAAATTAGTTGAAACGGCACTCAAGACAACTTTCCTCATTTTTGAAAGCCGATAGATCGGCAAGCATTTACACCATGATCTTGAATCTGGGTATACATGTTCTTAATAGCACTATCTCATTGCCCAGATATTGTGGAAACATTGTGACTTATATTCCATGTGATAGTAAGCACTGAAAATGGACTTGTTGCATTGTGGCGGACCCCATACAAAACAAACTTAGGGGTAGGGGGGGGGGGGGGGTTAAACGTTGATCAGTTCTGCTATTTTTTGTGGCTATTGGTCATATAGTAGATCATTTTGTCAAAAGGTAAGGGTGATCCGAGAAAAAGTTTGGAAATTGAAACAGCCTATTAGATTTCATTATGATACATTGTACAAAATTGAAATTGTATATATAATATGTAGAGTCTATATTTTTTAATAATAAATGAATTACATTGTCAAGTAATAAGTGAAGATGTTTTATATGCATTGATTTGCTTTCTATCAATACAAGTTTTTAATTGTATGCTGCAAAAATGATAACATTGACCACGCCCACTTTCCAGGGGTAGGGTACTATAAAGTCATATTAAAAATCATAAATAGTACATTATCATTATTATAATTGTATTACAATATCAAACAAAGCTTGAATTAGTTTTTAGAAAACAATTTTGAGCTATTTAAGCTGCCATCTTTTCCTGGAAGCTACAAATATAAGATAAGTCACTGTATCAAATGTGGAATTTCTAGTAATTTCTAGACGTGCTTAGTCGGTCTAGGAACTCCGTGTATCTAGAGATTTCTAGGCGTGCTTAGACGTGCTTAGAGCTGGCGTGGACAGAGCGTGACTAGAGTCTAGAAATCTCTAAGTACGCCGTGGTTAGACACAAGACAAAATTAGTCGTTATTAAATTGCCATGTGAGATTTTGCGCCATATATGGAAACATTTAAATTATAATTTACCGCCCGTGTTAATATTTCGTGTTTTGCTTTAGCTAAATACGGGATATCAAATCAAAAAGAGTATGTTTTCACTTTATATCCGACTTGAGTCACGAAAAATACATCGCAACATGGCTTCTTAATTGTTAACTTGTTATAAATTAAAAGGGTCTGTTTAAATGGGTATTTCCACTAATCAACACCCATTATTTCGCATTGACAAGTACCAGGGCCGAATCCAGCATTTGCTAAGGGGATGACTTTTGAATTATTCCAGGGGTAAGGTCACAATTGATATTTGCTCAGGTTCTAACCCAAATTAATCTATTTAAGGTTCTTGTGGGTTCGATCCCCACTGGGGTGGATTGACTTTTTCACATCAGCCCTTAGCACAGGATTTCATTCTGTGTTTTCATTAAATAAATGGATCTATTTAAGGTACAATGAGTCCATTGAAAAGAAGAAAGGAGTAAGAAACTGGCACAACAGGCCACGTCACTGGACACTGGTATTCTAATTTTGTATCAGACGTGAATAAGAAGCCTATGCCAGATTCTAACCCAAATGGATCTATTAAAAGGTACAATTGGTCTTATGAAAAGAAAGAAGTAAGAAACTGGCAAAACAGGCCACGTAACTGGTACTCTACTTTTGTATCTGACGTGAATAAGAAGCCTATGCCAGGTTTTTACCAAAATGGATCTATTTAAGGTACAATGAGTCCATTGAAAAGAAGAAGTAAGAAGGAAACTAGCAAAACAGGCCACGTAACTGGTACTCTAGTTTTGTATCAGACGTGAATAAGAAGCTTAAGTCAGGTTCTCACCCAAATGGAACTATTTAAGGTACAATTAGTCTTATGAAAAGAAGAAAGAAGTAAGAAACTGGCAAAACAGGCCACGTAACTGTTACTTAAATTTTGTAGCAGACGTGAATAAGAAGCCTATGCAAGGTTCTTACCAAAATGGATCTATTTAAAGTACAATAAGTCCATTGAAAAGAAGAAAGGGGTAAGAAACTGGCACAACAGGCCACGTCACTGGACACTGGTATTCTGATTTTGTATCTGACGTGAATATTGTCAAATGAAAGGGGGGGGGGGGTTAATATCACCTCAAAAAATATAACACGGCAAAAGTTTTAAATAAAGAAACATATTTACAGGTGTATATTTTTGTGATATAAAACATAACAATGACAACAGTAACAATTAGTTTTGAATATTCAAACTGTGTTCTGGGAGAAGTTTCTGTATATAAAGTGACTAACATGGACTAACAATGACTAGCACTAACTTTTAGACAGTCACTTGTTAAAGTTCGTGCTAGTCATTGTTAGTCCATGTTAGTCACTTTATATACAGAAACTTCTCCCAGAACACAGTTTGCATATTCACAACTAATTGTTACTGTTGTCATTGTTATGTTTTATATCACAAAAATATACACCTGTAAATATGTTTCTTTATTTAAAACTTTTGCCGTGTTATATTTCTTGAGGTGATATCAACCCCCCCCCCCCTTTCATTAGACAATTCCAAGTATAATCAAGATGTAGAGATTTTTACAAGAACCCCATCTTTCTTTCGACATAAAAGTTTATTTCTTATGAGACTCATTGTAAAGACTGATGCTTTACACCCCCCATAATTAACCAAGAATAAAGCTAATAATTTTAACCAATAACATCTCCCTCTCTTTTAACCACGCTACAACAATGAGTTGAGAGGATGTTACATTACCATGTCACCAGCAGTACTGGTCGTTGCCAACTGCTTATGCCCGGTTATTAAGATATGATTGAGGGAACAATTGCATTTCAAAGCATATATCAGATTCCTCTTTTCCTCAGGTCTTTAGGTTCGAATGAGTTGGCATTGGGTCAGTTACAGCTCTCGGGATACACTTAGGTTTACCTGGTGTAATGTCCAGAGCTGATTCCTGATTCCCTTTGGGACCTTAACATTAGAACTCTCCTGCTTTCAGGATCTAGTTCGAAGCTGTGATGGGGAGTAAAATTGAGATGGTACATCCCACCGGGGCCATCTTGGATATCATAATAAATATGTTATCCAACATTGCTATAATTATTCATCTTGGCAGCCATTTTGGTAGTCATTCTGAATATCCAAATAAAAGAATCATTTGATGACTTAGTTTAAGACATAATTAAAGTTTGTGACCATTGAAACCTACATGGTCTCAGCTGTTCTCTGAGCTTACATTAATAGTTACATATAAATTTGGCAGCCATCTTGGATGTTCACATCAAGTAATTTTTTGATGACTTAAATTTGAAAATTGTTTAAGTAACACAATTTACCACACAATCTTTATAAAATATTTCTAAAATGAGTGACCCTTGGGGATTTGCTGAAATACCGATCAAAATCAGTTTTATAAATGATAGAATAAACATTTCTGAAGTTCTACAATGCCTGGAAATTATACATAATCCTTGGGTTAGAAACCAAACTTTGTGATATTTTTTCTGTAAAAGATGTTTGGAAGATTGTTATATTAGATATCTCAAACCATTTTTCCATATTTGTAAATCTTTTTTACGTATCTACGTATAAATATTTTTGATGAAGGCAAACTAGAAATTAGAATTAAACTTTACATGTTATTTTCTGCATATTATATTCGATGCTCCTTGGTTTGAGGTTTGGGGATTTTTAAAGAAATAGTCTCTACAATTAATCCTGGTAGACAAATATTCTGAAATTGAGACTCTGATACTCCCTTCACATAATATAAAGCATACACAAGAAGGGTACCTTTCATTCATGATCACAAGCACAATACACTCCCTACTAAACCAAGTGTCAACTTTGGTACAATGAACGACGCAGGAAAAATAAGAACTCGAAGGAACAATGTAAACAGTAATATATTTAATCTAGTGGTCCATATGTTGAATCTTACATGTATAAAGTGTCGAACACAATCTACTGGTCTCTATTTTGAACTTAATATGTTTAAAGTATGAAACACAATCTACTGTTCCCTTTGTGGACCTGACATGTATAAATATCGAACACAATACAATCTAGTGGTCACTATGTTGAACATAATATGTATAAAGTATTAGAACACAATAACATCTAGAGGTCCCTATGATGAACCTAATATGTATAAAGTATCGAACACAATGTAATGGTGCCTTTGTGAACCTGACATGTATAAATATCGAACAGAATACAATCTCAGGGTCCCTATGTTGAACATAACATGTATTAAGTATCGAACACAATACAATCTAGGGGTTCAGATATTGAACTTGGTATGTGTAAAATATCGAACACAAATACAATCTAGAGGTCCCTTTGTTGAACCTAACTTGTCTTAAGTATCGAACACAATCTATCGGTCCCTTATTGAATCTTGCATATATAAAGTATCGGGCACAATACAAGCTTGTGGTCCCTATGTTGAACTTATATGTATAAAGTATCGAACCCAATCCCGTGGTCCCCTTGTTGAACCTGACATGTATAAAGGATAAACAAGATACAATCTTATGGTCTCATTGTTGTACCAAGAATGTATAAATTATCAACCACAATCTAATGGTCCCTATGTTGGACCTAATATGTATAAAGTATCGAACACAATACAACCAATGTTGAACCTAGCATGTATTAAGTATCGAACACATTTCAATCTAGTGGTCCATATGTTGAACCTGGCATCAAAATATCGAACACAATACAATCTCACAGGCTGGTATCGAAAAATTTGTCCGCTGTGACGGAGCGTGCTATTTTGCATAGAAACACTAGGAAATCCACACAATTTATTTTTTTACTCATATGTTTTGCTATATCAAAGAAAATTACTGACTCCATGCAATGAATATATAATTTGCGGGTAACTTTAACTTCTGTTTCAAGTCCAACAACGCTAAAAGCTATTGAAAACGACGTCGGAGTATCATACTCCAAAATGTACCATTTCTTTTATATCTTTTTTATGGTACAATGTAGCGACACGATAATATTTACATATGTTTTAAGCATAACTCTGAAGGTATTAATGAGATCTTTATTTATTGGGAATTTTTAATTTTTTTGATAAAAAATAATAATTAAATTTTTTGTCCGCTGTGACGGAGCAGTTTCAAATCTGAAATACGTTAAGAATTTAGAATTATAATATATCTCTTTACAACTACACTTTAGAGGAGCGAGCGTGTCAAATCTCGTAAAGTATTCTGAAAAATGAAACGTAATAAAAGTACACCACTGTAAACCCAAGCCTGCAGTTCGCTTGTCAGGCTGGTTTTGATTAATGACCCTAGTATCCAGTTCTTAGCTTTGTTTACTAGAAGGTCAAGCAGGCTTCCACTGTAGAAACTTAATGCTACAACCACTTTTGGTTAATTAAACCGCATTCACTTTTCATGTAATTACTCGTTTAAACTTACTTAAGCTTTTACCATAATTTAAAAATATGATCAATTATCAATCCAGAGATGTAAAAAAGTCTATGAACTCCAATCATAATCGACTTAATTTTAACACATCCCATTGTATCTATCTTTTGTAAATGAAACACTTGTATGTAAACAAAATTTTAATTTTTGTACAAATTTGCATGAAAAGTTAGTTTTCAAATAGTTTCTGATTTTTGAATTCTCTAATTTTTTGATGGATTTTTACCTAGAAGTCTCCTCTTTCTACTCAACTAAACCAATTTTCTACATTATTTTTTTTCCTTTGACATTTCACTTATTTTCTGCAAGCAGCAGCTCAAAGTTGCCTATTCAAACCAATGCTAAAAATATCAATTTTGGCCAACACCTTCTCAATTGAAATGCCAATATCTTCTTTAAACAAAATAATGTACACTTTTCTTCAACTGATATTGTTTCATAATACCTCATTGTTTCTCACTGTGAAAAAAGTTCTGATGTAAAAAATCAGGAAAATATAGAAAATATGAAGGAAAAGTACACTCAATAATGCAGAAAATATCTATTTTTTATTAACTGATACCTTTAAAATAGGAACATTATGTCCAAATAAATATGATTCAGCAAGTCTTTAACATCATAAGATAATTAGGTACTGGGTCCAAACAGTGAAATGTAGGTAGAAATCATAGATTTAAAGCTTACCAGACAACAAGAAATAGCCTTCAAACACCACAGCCATATTTTCTAAGACAGATTTTATTACCACTACGCATGTGCAAGAACACCAGATGTGTGATTAATGGCTTTCTACCAGTGACAAGCGAATTGCACAGTTTAGGCCTTGTAGGTTTACAGTGACACAATTCAAATTCTGAGATCTATATACGACCACTCTTTAAGCATCTTTTCTCAGTTTGTACTGCAATCCAACATATGGTAACTCATGAAAATGATAGTCAACTTCATTTCAGTATAGAGTATTTGCCTTTCGTAGTGCCTTCTTTGGATCCATCGGCCTGACATGGTCATTTTTTACGGTAACTTGATTATTTGAAGTAAAATGATTTGCTGAAGATGAGGCTAAATACATATGATGGTATAGACTGTGGATTGTTCTACCCCCTTTAGTCGTTCCAAAAGGTAAGTTGAGTGTATCTTGAAATACGAAAATGCAAAATTTGATTCTTTATTTGAATAAGAGTTATGGCTATCTGATGCACCTACAGTAAAACATGTGTACAGTGAACATATATGGAGCCCAAAAATGTGTTTCCAGTTGGTAGATGTTCACTCCATACAGGCAATTTCATACAGAAGTCAGAGGAATATTTTATAAGAAGAGGTGTTCACTAGAGAAAGATATTCATTGATACAGGTTTTACAGTGCAGCATGTTTACCAAGACTTTTTTTTATAAAAATTTAGTCTATGCAAAACGATGAATTTCATGAATTTCAAATAATTACAAATTAAATCTGTATTGGGATCATCTTATATACAGTAATATCATGTGGTAAAAGGTTATACATCTATCAAAATGCAGGATGTCTGTGCGCTATTTCGAATAAATTCATATTAGCCCTATTTACACTACACGTGACATTTCAAGACGTCTTGGCGAAAATGTATCAGAAATATTATGTTGAGTTTACACGTTGTTGATTCATGTTAATTTCAGTACAAACCTCCGTGGTCGTTTTAATATCTCAGATTTACATTACCCCAGATCTCCAAGAGGCTACTTGTCATAATTTAGGAAAGTGATTTGTGACGTTCTCTCTTCTAAGGGTACTTTTAAAAGATATAATTTGAATCTTAGATTCTTAATGTAGTTTACAGTTAAAGCTGCTCCGTCACAGCTGACAAAAAATGTAAACATTATTTTTTATAAAAATATCAAAAATACCCAATACATCAAGATATCATTAATACCTTCAGAGGTATGCTGAAAACATATGTAAATATTATCGTATCACTACATTGTACCATTAAAAAGAAATAAAAGAAATGGTACATTTTGGAGTATGATACCCCGGCGCAGTTTTCAATAGCTTTTACTCTTAGCGTTGTTAGACTTCAAACAAAAGTTAAAGTTACCCGCAAATGATATACCCATTGCATGGAGTAATAAATTTTCTTTGGAATAGCGAAACATATGAGTAAAAAAATAAATTGTCTGGGTTTCTTAGTGTTTCTATGCAAAATAGCACGCTCCGTCACAGCGGACAAATTTTTCGATACCAGCCTGTGAATCTAATGGTCCCTTTGTTGAACATAATATGTATAAAGTATGAAACCAAATCTACTGTTCCCTTTGTGAACCTGGCATGTATTAAGTATCGAGCACATTTCAGTCTAGTGGTCCCTTTGTGAACCTGACATGTATAAATATCGAACACAATACAATCTAGTGGTCACTATGTTGAACATAATATGTATAAAGTATTAGAACACAATAAAATCTAGAGGTCCTATGATGAACCTAATATGTATAAAGTATCGAACACAATCTAGTGGACCCCTTAAGCATAACATGTATAAAGTATCAAACACAATACAATCTAGTGGTCCCTTTGTTGAATCTGACATGTATAAAATATCGAACAGCATACATTATAGTGTGGTCCCTATGTTGAACCTAATATGTATAAGATATATCGAACACAATCTAGTGGACCCCTTAAGCTTGCTGAACTTGCTGCATGTATAAAGTAACGAACAAAATACAATCTAGTGGTCTCTTTGTTAAGTATAACATGTATACAGTATCGAACACAATATAATCTAGTGATCCCTATGTTAAACCTGACATGTAAGAAGTATCAAATACATACAATCTAGTAGTTCCAATGTTGAACATGGTATGTTTACAGTACCAAACACAATAAAATCTAGAGAACCCTATGTTGAACAAGTTACATGGTATTTTTCAAATCACCCCCACAACTTACTACTTGTGTATTGAAATCTTGGGATTTTAACACGTTATCAGTAGTCGACACAAAGCTAAGTTTCATCTAATTAATAACTAATAACTAATCTAGCTTGTTTTCCACCGCAAGATTTCAATACACAAGTAGTTGTGTAGCTTTGCCGAAGTCGGTATTTTAGTGACCAAGCTGTTAGGTCAAGGTTATACTTGTAAAAAAACTTAAGAAATCTTTTCTAGGCTTTACTGAAAAGTACAAGTCATTAATTTTGAAATTTCAAATTTTATCACTTGAGATGCTGAAGGATGTAGGAATTGTATAATAAATTTGCAATGAACTCACTTGGCACCTTTTGAGGTGGATCCCGGCTATGACATTAATGGTTGAGAAATAAGGATCGAAACCAGCCATAGTTTTCTCCTGATGACCATTGTGAATTGTTGTGTTTTATGGATTATGATGACGGCTTTGCGAACGGATGTTGACCCTTTGAACTGCCCATGGACTTCGAGACAGGATATTATATATCCCACATCATTTGAGACTGAATACTCTATCTTTTATGAGTACTAGTATCTACAACTATTTTTGATGTTATGAATATTGGCTGTCAATTTTTCAATTTTTCTTCAACATGTATTGTAATGACTTCAGTATGAATGAAATGTCTCTTGGTGTTCTGGTCCTGGATTGTGATATTAGTTCTCGATTGGAGGGGGAGGGGGATTTTAGACATTGTTTCTTTTCACTTAGATCATGGTTTTGGGATATATAGGGTCTACTTTTCTTATGACAGATTTGCACTTACAGTTTGCTTTTCTTGTTGGGTTTCTTTAAAGTTTTTAGTCACCCTTCCCTTTTGGCATTTGTGCCTATATATTCAGTGATTGATATGAATCTCGGCCTAGATGTAACAAATATGTTCGACAATTTCAGAGATCTTTTCAACGTTTCTTGTTGAAATCTCACCTCCGGGTATCCGATTGATGCTCCGGCATCCACTAAACTCTGATTGATATTTATCTGATAAAATATACGATTTCATGATGAATTGTGCAAGATTTGACGGAGGATTTGTTCGTCAGTGAAAAGTGTACTTGTCTTGACCGTGCACAAGGGGGGGGGGAGATTTCCCAAAGATGACCTATCATATTAACACGTTCAAAAAGCAAATCTTCTAAACAGGCCTCAATTTGACGTTGAAATGGATCTCCAAATGTTCACTGTAGTTTTATGAGTATTCTCTACAAGTATGGATCGAGTAACTTCAATAGTATTACCGTAGGTTTGAAATGATGATGTTGAGCTGATGTTAACGCCATTCCCATGATTTCAAATTTAACTTTGCGCATGCACAGCACTGAGAGAGCACGTGCTCATGATTGTTCACGTGATCGAATCCGCAATTTGATTGGAGATGATGCAAGAGATGATGTAATGGGGAATCCCCGAATACGATAGAATATGAAAGAATCATGGGAGCTACTCACTCCTCCTGGACCGTGCATAATAATGAGCTAACGCTGCAGGGCCGTCGTTGATTGGTCAAATTCACCGACATAAACATTGAGTCGGTTACAACCCAGTCACATTTCCTACGGCGACCTTGCGGTCTATCATTTCTGCGGCCAGTAACATTTCTACGCTCGCCGTGGAATTTCTGCGCTCTCATACTTTTGCAGTCACATTTCCCACGGCAGCCGCACGGTGAATTTTAAAGTTCTGTTGATAAATAATACTTTTTTCATTTTATTTACATCGGGACAATTTATAAATGTTATTCATAGTGCTAGGATGTAATATCAAATGAAAAGTGATCGTGAAACATTGACAAATAATGATTTAATCTTGTTGAGCCAGTTGATTTCTACGGCGACCTCAGAAATGAACAAAAATTATAACTCCGAGTTATAATTTCTACGCCTTCTCTGCGGCCTGTAAAAATCTGCATACGCCGTACGGAGGCCGCAAGGTGAGCGTAGTTTTTCTACGCTCGCCGCAGAAATTCACCGATTTAATTGATCTGCGGTCGACTTGCGGCCGCCGTGCGACAAATGTGACTGGGGTGTAAAGCACGTGGCTTTCTCATTGCGGTCATAATAGATATCAAGATAAGTAAAAGAGACCGACCTGGGCAAGGCTAGTAGTTATGGTGCTATTTGAAAATTCAACCCCACATTTATGGGAGTAACCTTGACCCACCTGTGGCTACACTTTGGATAGAATGTTTAGTATTCCCACGCTGCAATATTTATGTTTCATCTATCGTGAACAGAATCTTTACAGGTTATTTACCAATCCCATTTCTTGCTCTGTATCATTTTGTCCTCTATTACTAATATCCCTTTTCCTGTGACATCTTTTAAATATTACAGACGGTTTGAACGATGGTAAAAATGGGATACAAGCGCACATTGATGTACGCTTTAAACAAGGTGTTATAAGTGGCAAATCGTAGGTCTTGTTCTCACTTTCTGCCATGCTGTCGTTTCTTTCCTCTTTCTTGATATCATGATCCTGTCTCCAGGCAACAAGCCCACGTTCTTCAGGTGTACCTAATGAAACATTTTTATATTTTAATTTGCATGAATAATAGATACATAGGGGTGTTATAGACACTGAACCACTAAAACAACTGAATACTAAGTCAAAGGGAACTTTCTACCATACCCGTCAGCTATCTAACCTGAATGAGTCACCTGGTGGTGAAACTGGTAACTACCGACTCGTATCTGTGTCATTATAGGAAATAAGGTTGATGTCCAATTTTAACAATTTTGTTAGTCAATTTTGCTAATCACTATGATTTAAGCATGTTTTAGGGTTATTGGGGTTAGAATAAGAGATATAACCCTTTTAATACATCATGGGCAATGGTAAATCTCATTTCGGAATTCTATACAGAAAACATAAAACTATATTATCTCCAGTGCATCCGTAAACCGGTCCATTTTTCAGAAATAACAAAATACTTCTATAATCTATATATTTGAAATTGGGTTAAATAGGGAACCTAATTATTGGCTTTACCAAGAAGACCTTTGTATATATATGGATATATGGATTTAGGTTAATTAAGGGTGGGAGCCAACTTTTAAACAAAAATGTTAACAAGGAGGAACAAATAATATTACCAAAAAGAAAAATGTATCAAAGAGCCGTAATCAATAAAGAGAATAAAACCAGGATCTAATGCATTATAAGAGATATATTCGAGCAACAAAATATAGTTATGATTAAATAACTTTATATAAGAGAAGTACTTGATAAAATCCTTGATTTACGATATGTGACGTGTTACTCACCAGGAACAGTGTTATCAAGTACAAATCCAAATGTCCCACCTACAAACATTGCTGTACCAAAGAAAACATCGAGTAGTTGATCAATCTCGGAACTCCCTGAAAAAAGAAGATTTCAAGGAAGTTCAAAATCCTGATATGAAATACCAGTTCATCAAGCTTGTTTTGGCATTTTTAAAATTGGGACAGACCTGTAGAACGATTCATCAAATCTGCAACTGATTGAATACACTGATTTAGATATTTCAAAAATAACATTAAAGTGCACTCCGCCACGTATTTACTAACTTATAGCCTTTTTTCTTTCATTAATCTGACTTTTACATCTGAGCTATTAGAGATAAAGACCAAGAGCTAGTCTTCCATATGTATGATGAAATCTGCTGTCAATATTTATTTCATGTTATGTTTCACATTTTCAAGTCAAGCTAGGTAAGGATGACATATTCTACAGGATTGAAAATTTACTTGACCTAAGACGAAATGAAGTGGGTTACCATTTTCTTATACAAATGCACGACAACATTACACACCTGTTTTGATGACACCTGGATGTAACTTCATCCACGTGGCTGACATCAAGCCTCCAAAAAGACTTGTTCCAAGAATCACATGGTTCCTTGTTGACCTCATATCAACATATCGAAGACTTGATAAGCCGAGCGCCGTAAGGAGAGAGAATAAGACAAAGATTGACCCACCCAGCACAGGGTCGGGGATACACGCCATGACAGCACCAAATTTGCCAAACATCCCAGCCAGTAGTATTATGCCTCCAGCTAGTTGAAAAACGATTCTGCTTCCAACCTACAAATGAAGATCTGATGTAGATAACATTATAACAACATATCTTAACCCAAAATAGTTATGCCCAGACAAAATGATGCACCGGCACACAAACTAAGTCACTGATTTATCGTGTACTTCAAGTAGCAAATTAAATGATTAAAACATCATGACTCAAAGTACAAACAATCAACATTGGAATCACACAATCTGGTTTTCTCTTTGTAAATTTCAAGAAATGCAAATTAAAGTGAACCATTCCAGTCCACAGCCTGCTAAAACAAGAACACATTAGCGGACTTAGAGTCCCTAAAATGGGCCATTTTGTGGGCTCCACTTATTCAAAAGTAGGCTCTATTCCTTCTGAAAATGTGCATTTTCAAAGAAAACGTGACTCAATCTTTGAGAAAACGTGGCCTTATATTTTCATTTAAACATCTCTTACATGTGTACATTAAGTCGTTGTCATCTAAAGTATTTTCAAAAAGTATCTAACTATTATCAATTTCCATGTTCGCAGCCCCTGAACACTTACTCTTGTTATTCCAATGGCACTGATATTGCCACTGTATGAAGTCGTTGCGTGACAAACACCAACTGCGCCAGAAATGAGACTAGCAATGCCTTCTATAAGAATACCTCGATTAATGGCGTGCTGTGGCGGCGGAGGGATATCACAAATTCTGGCCGCAGTGTTGTAGTCTGCAACCGACTCGACAATAGAACACAACACCGCTGCTAGGATACCAACAAACCCTCCAATGTTGAATGTAGGTCTTCCAAACTGTCCTACGTAGAAACAAAACAAAGCATTAACATGACAAAATGGCACCACCTTTAAATGGCAAAACTGATGCCAAATTGATGATAAAAAACGGTGGATATAACGATATTCTTGGTGATGGCACAATAAACATGCGCAATTAATAGATCAACAAAAGGCGCAAATGGTTTTATGGTTATGGATAACTTAATAACTTACTGTAACGAATATATCAGAGTTTGACAGTTTGAGAAACCGATTTAAATGAAACTGGTATACTGTGTACTTTAATACCCTCTATAAGACCTTCTACTTTTAGTCATCTGAAATGATTCCCAAGATCAAAACAATGTTACATTTATAATATTCTTTTGCACCACTCTCTGTACTTTTGCTTGAATATTTCGACTTACCAGGATATGGAAAAAAGAACCAAGAAGCCTCTTTGATGGACTGTACCCTTGCATCCGTTCTTGCATTGTATGTAGGACTGTTAGGGTCATCGGGGAACACGTTAGTAACTGTGAGGATGCCACAGAACCCCCAAGCAATACTAATGCCAAGGATATACTGCGAGGAAATGTATTGTTAATTTGTATAGATCTAATTCAGCAACTTCAACTCGTTCAAAAGTATGTGAATGCTGGAGTTGTGTTGTGTTGTATTCTTAGGAATGTATTCTTATCTGAGACTAACATAAAATGGCATGATTTAACTTACAGCGATGATACTAAACAGAGTGAAGCTTGAGGTGGTACACCCTTCTTTCCTATTGTAGGAGGGCACTGGTACTTTCACGCGACCAAGGTACACGGCAAATAGAAGAATAAGTGTAGCAGTCCTGCGTAAAGGAGAATACAGATACGGCATCACATTTTATGTAAAAATGTATACTAATTACTTTTTTTCATTTATCAAAACGCTTCTGTGACATAGAAACACGGCTTTGGATTCAAGTCTAAAAACGTCGACATTCCTACTTTTTACAGGTAACCGGACAACTCATCCCCTAGACGACTCATCCCTGGACTACTCATTCCCTCGACAACTCATCCCGTAGACAACTCATTCCCTGGACAACTCATCCCGTAGACAACGCATTCCCTGGACGACTAATCCTTTGGCATGTTTGAATTGAGTTATTTAATGTTTTATTGTCAATTCATATTTGATATTGAAATGATTTTTTTAATGTTTGGTTATGGATATGATCAGTTTTAAGTTTCAAAAACATATAAAACCTGAACACTGGTACTCCACTCGATTATGCTGTTACCGAAACGACAAAATGTCAGAGTCTCAACGATTTTCTTTTTCCTTATTTCATGAGTTGTAGACAGAATAGCTACAATATTTTTTGTCACAAATGTGTGTCAGTATTAATTGTTTTGTAAATATTTACTTTTAATTTAACTTTTAATATACAGTTTCAATATTATACATTCAATCATCAATGAGATCAGATAATAATTTCCCAGCCAGATTATCATCATTCTGGTACCAGGTTGAATTTAAATGCCAAAAACTCAACCTTGTACCAGAATGATGATAACCTGGCCGGGAAATTATTATGTGATCTTATTGATGATTTTGATTTCACCCAACTAATTAACAAACCTACTAGGTTCTCAAAAAACTCTCAATCATGGTTTTGGGATATATAGGGTCTACTTTTCTTATGACAGATTTACACTAACAGTTTGCTTTTCTTGTTGCGTTTCTTTAAAAGTTTTTAGTCACGCTTCCCTTTTGGCATTTGTGTTTATATATGCATTGATCATATTCTTACTGACTCACCTGATATTTTTACATCTTGGAGTATAACTGACCATATTGTATTGGAAGAGCAGATCACTGCACCATTGTATCATATTTAAAACTAAGCATCACAAAGGAACAGCCTGTTAGGAAAACTATTTGGAAATATGATTTGTGTAATCCTGAAAATTTAAACAATGCAATCCGAAACACCGACTGGCTTAAAATTATTGATTCAGACATTGATATTAATAATGTGACCTCACATTTTGGCAATTCACTTATGAATATTTACTCAAAATACATTCCAAATAAGAAAATCACTATCAAATCTAAAGATCAGCCCTGGTTTAATGAAAATCTTAGGCAAGAAATGAAAAAAAAGGAAACTCAAATCATCACCTACCACTCAATGGACATCTTTATGACAATCAATCAATCAAAGTAACGACTCTTATTACGAATCTTGAAGAATATCAAGATAAAAAAACGCGATTCCATTAATAACTTTAGTAAAAATGATAAGAATTATTGGAAACTAATAAGGCTGTTTCTCGGTAAAAGTGCTGATTTCCAAATTCCACCACAAAATCAACCGCCAATAACAGATAACCTTGAGAAGGCAAATGCCTTTCTCAAGCTGTTATCATCCAAAAATCATATGGATAATATCAATTTTGACCATTTACCTAATTTTCCTGACAGAACCAACTCTTAACTCATTTCAGTTGCGACCAATCCAGATGAATTGATAAAATTAATTTTGTCACTTGCCACTTCAAAAGCCAGTGGACCTGATATGATCATTAACAAAATGCCTAACCTCACAGCACACACAATATCAAGATCTCTATCTACCTTATTTAACAGACTATGTTCAAGAAATGTCTTTCCAGAACCATGGAAGGTGGGCATAGTTTGTCCAGTTTTCAAAAAAAGGTGACAAGTCTGACATTAACAATTACCGCCCGATTACCTTATTAAACACTATATCCAAATTGTTTGAAATGGTAATATCTGATCGAACCCGAACACATCTTACCTCTAATAATTTACTTTATAAACACCAGGCAGGTTTTCTTCCTGGACATAGCACACAAGCCCAACTTTTGACTATAGAACACTTCCTTAAGAATAATTTTGAAGAAGGAGAGGCATCAAAAGGAATATTTCTTGATATTGCATCAGCATTTGACAAAGTCCCTCATTACTTACTCATATTGAAACTCAAATCGTATGGTATAAGGGGACAGTTACTAAATGTCATAAAATCCTATCTCTCTGACAGAAAAATGTATGTAAATTTAGCTGGTGCTTCGTCTTCAATGTCGGAGGCCAATTTTGTCAATTGCGGTGTTCCACAAGGATCAATTTTTGGACCTCTATTTTCTATTGTACATAAATGATCTCCCAGATAAAATTGACACAGAGTGCTATATATATACGCAGATGATACTTCACTGCAGTTCTCTTATGACCCCAAAAATCCAAATGAGATAGATCAATCTGTAACCCGGTGGGTCAAGTAACCTGGAAGCGATTAAAAATTGGTCCAAATTATGGAAGCTCCAGTTTAAACCTGAGAAGAGCTGCGAAGTTATTTTCCATACTCCAAGAATGCAAATCAAAAACGTGACCACATCATTTCTCAATAACACTGAAATCAAAAGAATTGCAACCCATAAACATCTTGGTTACTGTTTTGACGAATGCCTCTCAAATATAAATCATATTGATGAGATTTGTACAAAGGTAAAAAGTTAGTTTGAGTTATCAAATTGTTTTACGAAAATGGCTGCCATTTTGTAATATGGTGGCCATCTTAAAAATGAGCTAGGCTCCTTTGTACCCAGGCAACAGCATATAAAGTTTGAACCAAATCCATCCACTAGTATTTGAGTTATCAAGGATTATATTATTGAAAATTCTTTCTCGAGCAGAGGTCCTACACCCATAAGGCATGAGCCTATACAATTTGAATGAAATCCGTCAACCGGTATTTACATCCTTAAATTAACTGTAAATACCAGTTTTATATACAGAGTACCTACATGTATCATAATATAGTGCTTTCTTTTATATGTAGTCTAGATGTCATTTTAATGATTTCTGTTAAACCGCAACATATACCCACAAGGGTGCCTAGCGGCTTGTTTTTTATAGTGTATTAGTTAATGAAAACACAGAATGAAATCCTGTGCTAAGGGCTGATGTGAAAAGGTCAGACAACAGCATATACAATTTGAAGCAAATCCATCCACTAGTTCTATATTCCCCTCGAACTTCGTTCGGTGGAATAATAACAAATCATTTTTATTTCGAAATTGTACGTTAGATTTCAGTAAAAATTAGGATAGATTCCCGTAGAAATAATCACAGGCTGGTATCGAAATATTTGTCCGCTGTGACGGAGCATACTATTTTTCATAAAAACACTAAGAATACTTCACGATTTATTTTTTAACTCATATGATTCGTTATACCATACAAAATTACTTACTCCATGCAATGAATATATCATTTGCGGGTAACTTTCACTTCTGTTTGAAGTCCAATTACGCTGGGAAGAAAAGCTATTGAAAATGGCGCCGGAGTATCATACTTCAAAATGTACCATTTCTTGTTTAACTTTCTAATGGCACGATATAGTGACACGATAATATTTACACATGGTTTCAGCATAACTATGAAGGTATAAATGAGATGTTGATGTATTTGGTCTTTTTAATTCTTTTATAAAAAATAATGTTTACATTTTTTGTCCGCTGTGACGGAGCAGTTGCAAATGTGAACTGTGAAAATGCTCCGTCACAGCGGACAAAAAATATTAATATTATTTTTTATTAAAAAAACTAAAAAGACCCAATGCATTAATATCTCATTAATACATTCAGAGGTATGCTTAAAACATATGTTAATATTATCGTGTCACTATATCATGCCATTAAAAAGTTAAAAAAGAAATGGTACATTTTAGAGTTTGATACTCTGGCGCCGTTTTCAATAGATTTTACTCCTAGCGTTATTGGACTTCAAACAGAAGTGAAGGTTACACGCAAATGATATATCCATTGCATGGAGTAAGTAATTATCTTTGATATAACGAAACATATGAGTAAAAAAATAGATCGTGAAGCATTCTTAGTGTTTTTATGAAAAACAGCATGCTCCGTCACAGCGGACAAATCTTTCGATACCAGCCTGTGATAATGCGTTTGTTAATGAAAGGCCAGGAACCTAAGGCAGGACAATTAAATCGTGAGGAGACAGTCATACCCAATTGTGCTTGCCTTTCGTTGAAAGGAACAACATCGGTAAAGAAAACGTTGCCTACGATTGACATTCAAAATCGAATTATTAATATTTAAAGGCTACAAATAGTCGGTTTTACATGATATGGTCGGTCTTTTACGCATTTTCTTCAAACCCTGTTTGGAGGCTACCAGTGGAAAACACTGACCGGTCAGTGGTCGGTGGGGTCAGTCGCTTTTCGTATACCTCTTTTATTCTCTGGAGTTGCAGTATTAGTATAGGTGTTTCAAATGGTGAAATGCCTGAGCTGCATGTATCATTTGTGAAAGCACTTGGACCAATCGATTTATCTTCCTCTTTGGTTGTATTGGAATACATGTAATAATTGACTCTTAAAATATACCAAAAGTATAGCATAAAGGTCCACAATGCGTACAAAAAGCCGTGGTGTGTACCTGTATGCCATTGTCTTTGTATGAGAGCACATAAAATATAACAGAGTTCCTTCTTGGAGGGGTTTATGGGTCTGTCTCTCGGGATTTATTTCGTAAATTACGACCTTACACCTAAGAGGTTTTGATCACCTTCATCGTTGGTTAAAATACATAGAGATTATCCTATATGAGGTTCAGGATATTAGGATTATCCCGAGGCAAATATAATACATTTGCCCGAGGGCCGCAGGTCCCGAGGGAAAATATATTATATTGGCCAAGGGTTAATCCCAATATCCTGAACCGACTATAGGATAATATGTTTATCCCTTACCAATCTTGGTCATCTGGTTCACATTGTTCAATCGTGGAAATATTTTAGAATATTCATGTCCATTTTGTTTTCTTGGCCGTGGGCGGATTTTCCTGTTCTCTCAAATACTCTCACATTTATGTTCTCGATTTTTTGATTGATTAAGTGGATGCTCCTTCCCTTTTTAACCATCAAACAGATCCCGATTGTCTGTGTTTTCTCCATTATCGTTTACAGTTATTACGCGAACGTTACAAATTATGAACAAATATGCGAGCGGCGATTATGACGTAGCGGGCAGATATACTATATCTGCCCGCTCGGAGCAAGGGCGTTACAATACCCGGGAATTTATCGGTTCGTGCAGTACTTGTTTGTGATAGCGCCCTCTGTAGGTCACTGTGCTTATAGCCTACAGTAATACGGGGTAGGATATCGGGAATTCGGTCAGTTTCTATCCGTCGATTTCGCTATGAATTGAAGCAAGTGTGACCACTTTATCCACTTAAACAATTTGATAATTGATTAAATATTTAAACAAATTCGATAAACACGTTATACACTTCATATCTCCTTAGAAATTAGCATGTATTTATGGATTGTGTTTTCGAACAAGGCTCGACCCAAACCAATAGGGAAATCCTTATGCTAATTAGTATGACGTCATATTTTCCTGGGGAATCCTAGATTTCAAAGCCTCAGTCTGTTATTGTGTCAAATGTAAACGCTCTTTTTCAGACAGAAAATTGACAGATTAGCTTTTAACTTTCAGCTTTGATGTTTAAATATTCTGTATTTCTGCCGGACTTCTTGCTGAATATCATATAATGTTATAACTTGATTTGGATCATTGCCTGATTGCTCATTCTGAAATTTTGATTGTGATTCATGATTGATTGGCAAGAAAAATAATTCCTATTGTTTTCCAGCGAAGTCAAAATGTTACAGCATGAGTTATAATGTCGAGTTTGCATCATGTTAAATTCTGCTAGTGATTAGAAGTCCATGCACAAGCATACACATAAGAGACAAACACACCCAGGCTCCAGGCCGTGGATGGAAATATAAAACTATTTAAGGCACAAACTGGTATTATTAGACCGATATGTAGTGTCTGCCATGTATTGAAGGTAAACCAATCTGCATTATTAATGTTTCTTCTATCAATACATGGATTGTGCAATGGAAAAGCAATGGCACAATCAAAAATGTGCATATCAATCGTGAATATCTCTCGGTTCAAAGCTTATTTCCAACAGAATCGTGTCAAAATATGTGTCTGAGTAACAGTTATACATTATAAGATCGCAAACTCTCTCCAATTATCAGCCGAATGGCTCATTTTCAACGAAATGTCCTTAAGACATCAGCCCTGGGTCGCGCCTAAGACCAAAAACTATTTCAAATAGCCCTCCCCTAATTTTATTGGATAATCACATTTATGCGTGCGCGCGCAGCTCATCCACTGAACGAAACGCCACTTCCCGCTGAAATCACCGGGTATTGATCTTTCCCTTGCTCGGAGCGGGACGTAAAGCTATATCTGCCCGCTGATGAAAATATAAGTTTTTACAAACCTGCTTTATGTACCTGTAACACGTCCAAGTATGGGTTAAAATACAATAACCAATAGGTGCGTACAGGTCAACAGTTTGTAATTACTTCTTAAATTATAGTTGTCTCAATTTTTTTGTAATAGAATAACAAAATATGGATAAATTTTCGTTTCTTTTAAAGGTGCAAGAATAAGTGCAGAGGGGCCATTCTACGTTCATGGACCAGTGTCAAAATATATTGAAGTTTGGATATTTTATCAAGACTAACATATATTTTCATTTTCTGCAAAGAAGCCCCGCGGATAAAGATTATTTCAGTTGATATTCCTCTTGAAACGCGATGGATCTTAAAATCTATAAGTGGGACTCCCTTAGTAGAAGCTTTGAACTGAATTACGGTTCTTAATGCTGAAATAGATAATTTATCCATACATTTAAAAAAATAGGTATGTCAAAGAAGATGTTAAGCAAAATGTTGACCTGATGGTTCAGAAAAAGTAATGTCTTATTGCTATTGAAAAATGGTGTGATATAGTTTCTTGCAAAATTGGGAAAACACACATTTAACTCCCTGTCAGGTTTAGGGTTAATATTTGAATTCATTTACAGTATAAAAGAGCTTAAAGTCTCCGATAAATCGGACTACGTATACCGCCGTGTTTACATTAGGGGATTAGAAGAGTTTATTTTTATTTAGGTATGCAAGCAATATCAATATTAGGCCTTCATGCATGTACTCGTGTGTACAATCAGCATGCCCTTCAATATTATATAAACCAGGCTATCCAAGTACTACATAATGTACACTATTTATGTGTGTACTACATGGGAATACGATTCCCTGGGAAACAAAACACAAATACTTTTTATATGTTCAAAATGAGCCATTTGATTGATGCCTACACTTATAGCTCAATGATAACATCTACAAAGTATATCTAATAGTAATTTTCAATTTCAATTGTGAAACTTGCCTGTTTACGATTATACGGGAAATCAACATGGGACGAAGATAGTTCACCTTCCTGACTTACCTCTGAAGCCTGTACCTTGTAATCTCTTTATATAGGTTAGCGAGAGCGCTGCGCCTGGGCAGTTTTAAACTTTGGCGCACACTTTAATACACGGATAATGACTACAAGGCTCTTATTCATTCACAATTCACAATGTTCAAAGTTATGCACTAGATGTTTTTGATATATATTTCAAAAAGGAATGAATGACAAGCATACAGGTGCTACTTTAAATCATTAAGATCCGATAGAAAATAACAATAATTCTATACCATTTAACATAAATGTGATAGATTTGACTACTCTGACATTTTTGTGTCAATTATGTCAGTAATGACGTCACAATTGAAACGCTGGTGAGCTTTTTTGCTTAAATTATACTTCATCAGAAAGGAAAAAGCATTTCATTTGATACCAAACATTAAATTATCTGACGAAAAACGAAAGCGATACACCAAGAAAAAAGGATCAGTTTCAAAACAACTTTTTGATTGTGCATGTTACGCTTTTGGACTTAAAGAAATTTATTAGACCGAAATGGCATATTTTATACATCATTTTAAAGCTGGTATCGTACTCTTACAAATGAATATGAAAAATAGAAAAATACATCGTAATTAAATAACGGGACCTCTATATAGGTACACAGGTAAGTTTTATGTTAAAATCTTTTAACAATTGTCAATAATGACGTCACAGTGGTTATGCAAATGAGCTAATTTGCATAATCCATACTTCTTTGTAAAGATGCCATCACGAGTTTCATTTGATGCCCATATTTTAATCATCTGATAGAAAATAAAAAAGATATATGGGAATACATATTTTATCGTATTATGGAAGTTATTTATAGCGTCCGTTTCCATGGTAACAGTCCGAGTAAAAATTCTGTTAAACCTCAAATTTGCAATGCATGATATCAGAGCTTTCCAATGGTACCAATATTTTGCTGGGGTTCGGTAAAATATTATAATTTCAAGGCTTTGGAGGATTTTATTACTCGTCTAGTATCCTTTTGGTAAGCAAGGAAAAATCAGAGCCTTACACTGACTTGTTCTGGTGTGAAATAAAACTTGGTGCGGGGGTACGTATGATATGTAATAAATTACTTGACCTAGTGTTATTGGACTGTCCCAGAGTGTACTTACAGAAAGGCGATGCCCCATTGAGATTGACTGTTAAGATAGGCCGCATCTGTCAATGATAAACCAACTAGAGCGATGACCGGTGTTATTGTTAAAGGTCCTACAAACTTCAGTATTAATCCTAGAATCCCACTTGCTCCTATCACAATTTGAACAAGTGACGCCATCATTAAACATCCTGAAACCTGAGATGAAAGTCCATTTAGTTCTTTAGTACAGACGAAATGTATTTCACAACGCAATTGCCAAAACACATCTGAGCATTATTCGATTTAAATCTTTTTTAGTCTTATTCACACATAGCTAGGCAAGGTGTATCCGATTCCAGCCAATCAGAGTATTCACATAATGAACAGTGTGTGAAATATCTATAACGCATGTTGTGTACAGTTGCTAAGCTCTCAGATGTTGTTTTCTAAACTTTGCATTCCCCCTTCGGGGTCATGCGAAGATTTGGAAACAACATCTTTGTGTAATGGTTCAGCACAAAATGCACTAAGTCCAAGGCTTTAATCCTTTAATCATCATTATTAAAATTTACAAACTCAGCAAGAAATGTGGCAAATGACATCGACACTGCATTTACCTCGGATGCTCTTAGCTTCCACATCTCTGGATTATAAGGCTGTGATGTATTTTCCACAATTGTCATGTTCAAAGGATCTAAAATAAAAAAACAAATGAATAAACGAGAAGTGACATTATATATATACACAATTACAACTGTAGCTGTTAGGCCTGATCTGATAAAAGAAATACAAACAGATCAAATTGCGAGATGTCTTTGCGGACCAATATATCCCATTATGGACGGAAATGTGGCTGATTATTGGATCAGACAGAAGTTGAGCCATTTTAGCATATCATTTAGCAAATCGAACGCTCGTTTCTGGTGTTGCTCACCGTTTAGTATCAAAGGCCCGATCCCGGAATAATACTCAAGGGTTCACAGGTTCGAGGTCGTTGTGTCAACACCTCTAACTGTTATATAGCATAAGTATATTATAGATCGTCACACATTTATAAAAGGGTGATTTTTATTTTGACAAATCAATTCCACATTTATGGGTGAGGTTTCAGGATCTTCTATTTGTGTATAATAAGGAAAAATTGGCATCTTTTCCCCATAACGTAATAGCACAGACGTTGGCATATGAAATATCCTACAAATGAAACAAAGCAAGACAAACCGGTTTCTAATACAAGAATTTATATTGGCTGTTGTACATGTATTATTTGAACGCAATCACTCTTTGGATAACGTTTTCAAAATCATTATAAACGGATTACTTTATCTCAAAGACAATTTCAATAAACTGGATTTTACAGAACTCCCCTTATTTCTTAAAAATGGACTGATCCAGTTGATTCGCCTGGAGCCGCCATATTGTTTTTATACGGGATGCTAATCGGAACCCTTTAAGTATTCGCTAACAGGAATCTAACAGTAATTCCCACGCCTCTACCACCAACATGCGACTTACTTGTGCCCGTACTATTGACAGCAATTGCAAGCGAGATGTGATCTACGGACTTGCATCTCAATTTTTCCAACGCCATGATGGCCGCTATGGCTGGAAAGAAAGAACTGGAGCCACCTTGGATTATCGGTAACCTGCAACAGAAAATACACATTGTACATGTGTATAAGATGTTTTTAAAAATTGCAATGGTTTCAATTCCTGATATTTATCATTTATAATTTACTGTCCTTACCCATTTCAGGGATAATTTGTTTGTTCAATGTCGCGCAGTTTGTTGTTATTATAGCAGTCGATTCTTTTTACGAAAACCATAATGTTTGACACTAAAATACCTGACTCCAAAGGTACATTGGAGAATTGTAGCTAATCCCGCCATACAAAGAGATGTGGAGACGATTTGTGATCTCGCATCCACGTCATCCGAGGCACAAATCATGCTGACGATTATCAAAGGCTGGATGATACATCCCGAGATCGATAAGATCGCTTGCTGAAATAATTGCATTTTGAGGTTGTTAAATTGAACAGTGAGGAGGGAGTCTGGTAAAAGACCCGGGGTAAAGGCTTGGCCTTGCTCTCAGGGTGTTCATTGCGACTGTCCCTCTCCTTTCCATAACTAGTATAATGATTGGAAATAATCTTTGATAAGAGAATTCATGATCACTGTTCCACAGCTAGATGACTCTAACTGCAGTTAGTTTCATTCAAGATGGTTGCCGAGATTCTTTCGTTTTCGATAAATGCGTAATTTGTTTAGCATCGTTCATAGGACATACAGGTCCTCATGCCCCGTCCTCACGTCAATCATCCGGATGGATCAACATGATTGTATTTGTCGCACGCAATATTGTATACGCAATATTGTATCTGTTCTATTCGAATGAATCGAGCGACCAGTGAACATTAATTTCCCTATAGCTATTATATACCATGCCTTCAACCAGAGGAAAATCAAAAATTAAAAAAACAAACTAAAAAGAAAACTGCGAAGACGCCCTACACGAAAACGACACATAGCTCTGATAAGACAAATAATAGTGAACTCAAAGAGACAGTAGACTCTAACTATATAGCAGCAGTCCCCATAAAATGCAAAATACCCGTATTAATAATTTGACTTTAACTGATTCTTGAATTGAGGTGAACTTATCGAAAGCTCTTTAAACGCCAAATACCTAGGTATGACCTTGAAATGACGTTGACCAATAAACATCAACTTTGACCTCAGGTCATCCAATCATGAGTCGCCAAGGGTCACAGTGTCTTTTAAGAACTTTAAGCACCAAATACTTCGATATTGACCTTGATATGTCCTTGACCAATATAACATTGACCTTGACTATTAGCTAATCATTGGTCGCCGAGGGTCTCAGCAGCCCCCATTGTCCTTAAAATACTTAGATATCGACCTTTGACCTTGATATTGCATTGACCAAAAACCATTGACCTTAAACCCAAGTCACTTAATCGCTGGTTTTCAAGGGTCCCAGCAGCCTCAGGGACCTTAAAACACAAAATACCGTAGATAGTTGACCTCGGAATAAACTTTACCTTAAGTATATGTGGGCCAAAGGAGGAGATGGCGTGACCTAATACAAAGCATGTACTCTCTGTCTGTCATTTTGTCTGTCTGTTCGGAAATCTCCTTCTACACCATTGGTACCTGTTACACTGCTGGGTTGAGTCTAACGAAGCATTTTTGTCACGAAGGTTAGCGAAAAAATTGTGTCCACACTGGCTTTATCCAACCCTAACGAAGCAATTATTTGGTGTTACACTGCACTTAAAATGCTTCGTTGCGCGTGCGCATTACTCATCTGCCCCACTCACTTATTTATTAATATTTTTTATTCTTTTGATATAAGTCAATGATCAAACTCAAAAATATAATTTTTAATCTTTATTTTAACAATTCAGCACAGAAAACGACTAGTTAAAATTCTCGGGAAAATAAAACCAGACGAATGTGATCATTTCGTACATCGATACATTTTTCCTATCATTTCGATTTTTATATATTTCAGCTTTTAATACGATTAAAAGTATTTTTTTCATTTTTCTATCATTTCTTTTGGAAAACGTATGGAATAAAAATAGGCCTATGTTAATTACTAGGAGGAATTCGATTTGGGGATTATACAGAGGACTAGTATGTAATATCGTATAAAAACGTTCAATTTCCAAATGGACTTCTCAGTCATAATTCAAATAGTGTAGCCATTACTAAAATATCTCGGTGCTCTTTATTACGCGCATGCGCAAACCGCCAACTAAGCATTTCCTAACGAAGCTACCTGTTATACTGGCAAAAAAAACTTCGTTGGGATTTAACCTTCGTTGAATTTTCTACTCAATTACTTCGTTATCAACTAAGCTTTTCTAACGAAGGCGGAGGTGTTACACTGGCCCAAAATTGCTTCGTTACGGTCCTGTGTAACAGGGGTCCATTTAACCTTATAGTAAGTGGATTGAAGGGTTTTCTCCGAAGGTAAGAGTCAAGTTCATTCAAAGGTAAACAATCATGTCTAGGTTTACTCACTTCGAGAGCCATGTTAGATTTTGAAACTTATGGCTCTCAAACGGGAAAGTGAACAGCTGATCAATAGTGACCTTTGAAATCGAATTAAGTCGATCAGCGGCTTACTTTTGGTCTCTAACTGTGTCTTACATCAGTATCATCAATCCTTGTAAGTATTGGAGCGCTGGAGTACTTCTTTTTCGATCAAGACTTGTAAATTGTTCATCGAGTGAAAGTTTTTTAGACCTATTTCCAATATGGCGGTTCGCTAGGAGCGAGATACGCAACGAACGAAATGAATTTTGAGAATTTGTTAGGTTCGGACAACCTCCGGAGATTTACGAAAATGTCCGAGCAGAAACCGCCATATTGGAATTTGGCAGTAAAACGATTCACTCGACTAACAATTACAAGTCTTGATCGAAAAAGAAGTACTCCAGCGCTCCAATACTTACACGGATTGATGATACTGATGTAAGACACAGTTAGAGACCAAAAGTAAGCCGCTGGTCGACTTAATTCGATTCCAAAGGTCACGATCATCGAGCTGTCCAAATGCTCCGTGGGAAAGCTATTATATCAAAATCCAAATAGCTTTCGCAGGAAGTCTAGGTATTTTGCGTTTAATGATACTATGTTCATCTCAAGGTCAAAGATGAATATCTAGGTATTTTGCGTTTCAAGGCCTTTGGACGAATTCGATTCAATTCAAAAATCGGCCAGGTCAAAAAATCAATATACAGGTATTTAGTATTTTTTTATAAAGATGTATACAAGTTAAAATGTATATAGAGATAAAATAGGTTAGCTTCTATCGTTTCCTTGTGTATAAATTTATGTCTCTGCGTAATAACGCAGATGCGAGTAGGTAGTTACCAGTTCCACCACAAGGTGGCTCGTTCGGGTCAGATAGCATGGCGGGTATGGTAGAAAGCTCCCTTTAACTTAAAGTACATCCGTTTTGGTGGTTCAATTTTCATATCACCCTTATATATCTAAAAGCATAATGCAAATTAAAATATGTGCAGTGAAAAAATGTTATCTGTCCAATACAATGTAATCAGGCTATTTCATATTTCAAATTTCATATTGATCAATCCCCATTTGTTTCTTTATTCATCTTTACAGGTCCTTTAATCCTAGCGCATCAATTACTTTTACACCCAGTATTTAGGGATATTTATAACCATGTTGTTTGCCAGTGGCTTGTATATATATTCTATTGTTTGAACCAGTTTTGTATGTTGTTTCATGCTGTGTTTGTTTTTACATTTCATTCATGTCGTCGTGTCATAAAAAATTATATGTAGGTCACGCTCACCTACTCATCTGTTTGGGTGTTGTCTGTTTTTGTATGCAGTAGTTGAGGAAGTTAGGACAGCTAAGAACTATGAACTTTTAAAATAGATATTTTATATTTTATATCTTGGACTTTGTTGATTTTTATCTGCCGCCCACGGGCTTTATATTGCCCATTTACAACAAGAATAGATATATCACTTTTTGTGATTTTGTATCGATGGGATCTTTGGGGAATCTCTCCGAACTAAAAGTCCCATTTTCCCCAAAAATTTAAATTTCAAAGCTGATAAACAATTTCCGAAACCATATTTCTAGATTTACTTTTACAAGTAGCTTTCAAATATGACACCACTTTGGCTGAATTTTGAATATTCAAAGACGCAAATCAAGATAATTTCTACTCGCATCCAGTCAATTACTAGGATAACTGACTGTTAGTACATGTGTTTAGAAAGTATTGGTTATCGAATGAAATAAAACCATCTCGCTGCGATAAACAATAAACAATGGCTAATTTACTGATTTGAGTTCAATGTTATAACAATGTCGATTTTTTTGTCACATTTGACGGATGTAATAGGCTGTACTTATGGTCGCACAAAGTCTTGCCAGCAGGTATCAAGATAAAGAGCAATAAGCTTCCCCATGGAAATAAAGGCTCATCCAAGCGCACTTAAATCTTTTAATACCGCTTTGCAAACGTTGTCAGTAGTCTCGTTACGGTGAATCACTGGTTCAGTGCCATTTCAATTATGCCTTGGTCACATTTGCTCCGATTTTCACTACGGCGCCCGGCCGATTGAGTATTGTGTTCAAAATTGAATACAATATTGAACAAAACACTCAATCGGCCGGGCGCCGGCCGATGAATCGGAGCATATGTGACACAGGCATTAACTTTGATGTCCTTGTGCGCTTGGATGAATCGGTTTTGTTAAAAACAGGCTATCATGTAATTCACACAGTGGGGTCCACTGATCTTTTTCAGGATTAGGCTCATTAAGTGCTGTGCAAGCAAACTAACTCTACCTACCTCGATCGCGCATGAACAAGAATTTTGGGTACTGTTGAATATATCGACACGTGTACGTGTACTTAAAGGATATTAATTCGAAATTGATATATTATGAATTGTACCCAGTTGACATAGATAGTTCCTAATTTGTAAACCTCATCCAACAATCAATGAAACTCCCTAAATTACAAAAGGCTACAGCTTTGCTGCATATTATACATAACTATCTGAGATATACAAAAGTTAGACCTTAAACTATTTTTCCATATTCTGTTTCAATATAGTCATATATTGTCAGGGAAATTTGTATCAGCGTTGAAAAAAAATGTTCCAGAAAAATACGTATTAGTGCTATGACATGACATGACAGGATATTAATGAAATCCAAAATGTAACATTTGGTCGATTCCACAGGCTTAAAGTTTAAAAACGCATTACATATATCTAAAGATTTTACACTGTCTTTATCAATGAACTTCATAGATCTAGACGTCCTTTTGACGTTTTGAAACAAACTAACGTCTTGTTTTCAAACCTACACACCTTGCCCATTCTGTCGTATTTAATGAAGGAAAAACAAAATATAACGGAGAGATACGAACCACTCACCTGTTATTCACTAGCACCATTGTCATTTACCTATTCTGGATACAACTGACGAGTTGTATCTATGTAGAATCAAAAGCAAAGGGCATTCTGAATTGACGCTTTGTATAAATTAATAATTTTGCTCTGTATCTAGGTAGCAATGTTGGCCCATGGCCTAATGGTTAACGTGCTTATCTTCCACGGGCTAGGTAAGTCGATCGAGACCCGTTCATGACGAATTTTTTTTAATTTGCTTGTTGTCAAGATATAATAAGTAGAGCAAAATCCAGAAAAGTAGATAAAAAATACTCCAACCGGAGCATAAACTTGTCACCAGGAATCCGGAATGAGACGAATGTTAACTCTTTAAATCTCGGTAGATAAAGTAGGTCAGAAGATCCGGATTAATCCGAACGAGGTTCGGGAATTTTCGTCATAAGAAGTATATCAAAAATATTCGATCTGTAAGGTCAAGCAACAAAGAAACAGGGGAAAAAAGTGCTCGTGAAAAAAGGTAAAAGTCAGTGAAATATATTGAACATTGCAGAAAATAAAAATAAACAATGATTCCCAAGATTGTTGAGCATCTGATTAGTGAGTTACAAGAGGAAGGGTGCATTCCAGGAGGATACAAGATAAATTCAACAAACAATGGAACTACTATTACATTGGAATATAAAGCACACCATTTTGGCAACCCAAAGTCGCAAACCAGTACCAAGTCACCAAGAAGACTTATTAGGATTAGTGATTACAATTCTAACAAAAAACTATTGAGTGAACCTAAACACCATAAACAAAATGAATTAGGATTATATGAACAGTCAACACCTGTTACGCCTGTACTAAATAGAGACTTGTTTAAAAACAGAACTAATGGAAACAGTGAAATTGTAAACAATAACAATGAAACTGACACAGCAAAAAAGGTGACAATGACAGTGGATTTACTTCAATATTGCAATTGCGGAATCCTGGAGACAGAATAAAAAAGTGAATGTTGGGATGCAAACAGATGTGAAACAAAAAAGACACCAATCAAGTGCAACTGAAATAAAAGTGCAACATGTCGCCACTAAAACAAACAATTTGGATAAAAAACACAGAGGTTGCAGTGTCAACATCAAGAAACAATCCGACAACAAATCAACACAATGCGAAAATGAAAAATATTCCAAACTTACAAACACTGATTCTATTTCAACACATGATGTAGCAGCGATTACCAACTTCAACCTCGCAACATGTAGGGAAAGATATATGCGCCTCATTGATGGATTGGGAGTGGATCATATGTATGATTCGGATGCCTATGATTATGTGATGGAGATGAACAAATAATGGACAAATTCTAGAACAAACAATTAACAATATGTGCCAAACCTTCAAATCCATGACAAGAAACAAGCAAGATGAATTAAGGGATGCAAATGATTTTTGTTTAAATGACTAGGTTTTTTGAGACTGACGATCATATAGGACTCTATCTATCTGGAAATCCAGTGGTGTTGAATAATTGAATCAAATCAACTTCATTCAACTTCATTTCAGGCATATCAGAAGATCCTCTTGCCTTGTCAAGCTTTTCTTTGTAGGATTTGCTATGTTATGTATGAAGAATGAATAAATGAAAAAATATTCCTGTTGGAGTATAAAATTGTCACCAGGATTCCGGAATGAGACGAATGTTAACTCGTTAAATCTCGGTAGATAAAGTAGGTCAGAAAATCCGTATTAATCCGAACGAGGTTCGGGAATTTTCGTCATTAGAAGTAGATCAAAAATATTCCAGTTGGAGTATAAAATTGTCACCAGGATTTCGGAATTAGACGAATGTCAACTCGTTAAATCTCGGCAGATAAAGTAGGTCAGAAAATCCGGATTAATCCGAACGAGGTTCTGGAATTTTCGTCATAAAAAGGTAGATCATAAATACTTCCAATTGAGTATAAAATTTTACCCCAATATTCCGCAATAAGATGAATTGAATCGGCAAACAACAATCGAACAACGTTCGGAATAAAATCGTGATACAGGTGTCAGGGACTTCCCCTCATCTTTCTCGTCATGGTTCTTAAAGCCTTATATCTCTATCAAATGGGTGACACGTGACCTAATACCAACTCTGAATCAAATCAAAATCAAAATTTTACCTTGACCCTTGGAAAATATCAATGAAAAAATATCCAAGTGTTTGGATTTGCACTTTAATTCGATCATTTTATCTTCACCCTTTGATGGACTTTTATGAAAAAAGTTATGAAAACACATCATCATGTAAGTGTTTTCATCTAAATTAGCTTGTTTTATCTTGACCCCTCAATTGAATTTCATGAAAAAATATTTTATGAAATACTAAATACTTGGATAATATTTCATAAAAAATGCACTTTAAAAATAGGATTTGCCTTAATTTATCAATGTAATGTAAATATTAGATTACTCTCAAATAGGGTTTTGTTTTAACTTTTTTATTGAAATTAATACTAGGGAAGGCTTGCTCTCTGAATAGCTTTTAAAAATTCATCCCTCGGATGTGATTAATTCGTTGAAAAAAATATGACAAGTCCAGAATCAAATGATTTGTCCAGAACCTCTTAAGAACCTGTTATAATTACTGCTTAAAGGGTTAACATATTAAAAAAGCATATAATCAGTACCCTATCTATCGTAAATATATAGTTGCAACATCCTTAATTAGTAGCTAAATGAAGATTTAATGTTTACAACTTAAAAATTGTTTAAATAAATATTTCGATGTATTGATGTCCAAAGGGTTAAAACCTCTAAAATCAATAAATATGATTGAGAAAAGCTAAACATTTACGAAGAGTCATAAATTATATAAATATGATGTTAGAAATATATTATTTATTTGTAAATAACTTTAAACATAGCCCATGTCATGTACTTATGAAATATATTGAAATACTATAATATTCCGATAAAGGTTTGATATTTTTTTTTAAAATATCCTTGAATTTTGGGGAAACAAATACCATGTCACTTTGTTATTAAACCATGTACGAGCTAAGTAAGATAATCAAAATCCTTTATTTTACCAAAACGATGTAAAAATGTGTAGTATAACCATACTTTTTGACCAACCTTTGGGAATCAAAGGGTTAATTATTCAAAACTGCTTTTCACACAAATGCCCAAAAAATTCAGAAGATACAACCGAAAGAGGGCGCCACTATAATAGCTAATTAAAAATTCGCTGACCACTTTTCAGACAAGCACCTCATATATTCTTAGACCCTGGGGTATGTGCTAAAGGTTTAGAAAGTCAAATTACATGACTTTTACATTTTCAGCAGAACACTCTCAGCAACAGGAATATAGGATCACATTATCTGTTTCTCAAATAAATTTCCAAAGTAATAGGCCTAGGAAGAGGAGGGAAAGACCAAGAGTTAAAAGATGACAGACATAATTACGTCTCTTGCTTATCACCTGCGTTCGTTCGAATTTTCATTGGCTAGTTATCAAATACTACACTTGGGTTGTTTTAATTGATATAGGCATATTCCGTACACCTTTCTTTATCTTGATGTGAAATGAGAAGCTATGATATTGGTTAACACGCCATAAATGAACATAATATTATTTGAAGGTATTTCGAAAATTTTGAAACCGCCATTGATGACGTCATTTGTTTGTCGACTTTTCAGAGATGTATGGCATCTCAATACAGGTTTACATTATAAGCGTATGTCATCTTTGAACTCTGGTGTTATTCCCCCTCTGAGGCCTAGGGTTACAGTAACTAAAATCCTATCATCATATCAAGATTAGCACTTTCGCATATTTCACGTGAACACCCGCACAAGTAATAGGTCTTAGCAGACACTGCAGGATACCGACGGCAATAGCACGCGCCATTCTAAATAAGGAATATTTTGTTTTTAAATTATACACGTATTATTGTACATGTGCAAGCATTCATAGATCTTGTAAAGTGCTTATCTGTTTCTCAAATAAATTTTCCAAGTAAAAGGTTTACTAAAATCCTATACGCATGGTCCCCATCTAGTATATTGTGTCAACCCTTCCTTAATTTCCTTACCCTCATCTCAACAAATTCAATCCCCCTAGCACTTCTTCTCCTTTTTGATGTGGTCGAATATTACGCAGCAAAAATTAACACACGACAAATGATATATAGTCCAGAAACAATAAAATAGTAGGGAAATAGTGAACCTATTTACTTAAAAGAGGATCTTCTCTCCATTGTATGGAAACTTATTAAAATAAATTTCTTAAAGTATTTTTATTATGAAAATCTAATAAAATCCGACGATTATATACATGTCCACTAGCAGGATTTCAAAAGCTATATGAAAAATACCTAGATATGCTTCTACAGAAATTCCAATGGAAGCCACGTAGTTTGGATAGTCAGTATGGTAAAATGGGCTCGCGGCTTGTTTTTATTTTCTATTTCTGTTGTAAGTTCTAAATTGATTTATGTATAAATCCTCATTAAATCGGTGACAAAAATCCTATTAATCTTCTTATGTTTTGAAACCTACATTCATTTTCACAAAGTTTTTGTTAGTTTTTGCTAGCTTCATATATTCCCACAGAATGAACACATAAAATGAGAAAATAATTCAGTAAATATTTTAGGATTACGTTTGAAAATACAGACTCTAACTTGCATAATGCAATGTTACCAGCTAGGCCATTAGGTAATTGTTTTAAGAAGTCATCAATAATATGCACGCAGTTTTGTGCACGTAGTTTGTGATTTCTGGCTAAAATAGGCGCGCAGTTTGTGTTTTATTACTTCTTTTTGTCATGTTCATCTGATTTAATACGAAATATTTTGTATTGTACGTGTTACATCGACCTGAAGCTCATAGTAAGTAGCCTGAGAAAGAATGGAGAGGCACTTCTGCGTTATTGTGGTTTTGAATTTTGGAGCTGGATAAAAACCGATCTTGAGGGATCTCTTTGAATTTTTGCTCCCAGCCCTTTGATGACAGTCTATCAATTTGCAATGCCTTCCAGCACTTTATCCTGATCTGCAGCAGCTAGCGACCTTCGCCAAGTGCCTACACCGTAGGTACAACCGCTTAAGATGTGGTTGATAGAGAAATGGGCGGCTTTGCATTAGATGCAGTCTTTAGAGGACTTAAGAGTCTCAATAGCTCTAATTTTGGAGACCTTGAATTTTTCTATGATATATGACATTGGAAGTTGCAGCTTGGAAGAATAGAGATTAGTGGCCCTGAAGCTAGGTGGAACTCCTAATTTTTACAAAAGGTGTTAAGCTAGCTGGATAAAATAACATACCTGTAATGCTGCAAGTATAGTAAATCCGATCTCTGGAGTATCTTCCACATTATATAAAAGTCTGTACATATTGAGATCCTCTTCCGTTGTTTTAACAATAATGTCTTCATGATCATGTTCATTTCGCGTTGCCCCTTGCCCGTTTTCCATGGGAGATTCCGAGTCATCTTTAGTCTTCTCCATTTTAATTTAACTCAGAGAGTCTAAAGATAGGCCAAGATATATAATTGAAACAATTAACAAAACACTTTTCCCCTGCTCTGTTATTTAGATAAAAAAAAATTAAGTACGTATCAGAAGACGGTTATCTGTTGATATACCTACTAAAACTGATAACTAGCCGGCCAAGTCAAGCTATGTGGTTGATCTCAGCATCCCATACCTCCATATTAAACTTATCTACCTAATTGAACATTAAGCTGTCAGGATTAACCGGCCCTTAAGACACTTTTCTCCAAGGGGTGCGGTTTTTACAAAAGAGAATATAAATTGTCATTTTTTTGCTGCACTAATCAAATCGCGTAAAGCAGAGGGGGGGGGGTCGGTTACTCCCTATATTGGGACCACTCAGCCTATTTTGTAGCATTTCATTGTTTTCGTATTGTTTTTAGACAAAATATTGTTCGGCAATTCAGAGAAACATTGGAATAGGGGAGGGTGTGCTACAAGGGCATTAATGTTTACCCGAGAACTTTTACCAGTTCAAGATCACATCCAGTGATTTCTGCACTCTTTCAAGTGTTTCAATAGAATCAATCTAAAGAAATTCAGATTTTTTCAATCATTCTCTTCTTAGGGGGCATTCTCTTGCAAGGGGGCAGCACGGGAAAATTTTACTAATTCAAGATGCTGTCTTGTTAATTCTGAGCACTGTTAATGTGTTTGAGTAAATGAATGCTTTTGTTTCGGGGTGGGGTACCAGAAATTTTTATGATTTCATTATGTCCACTTGGTGCTTTCTGGGCACCTTTTAAGTGTTTAATTAAAATTAACAAAAGCAACTTCCAAACTTTCCAATTGTTTTGCGGGGGTTGTGAGGGGTTGCCAACTCCCCCTAGAAAATTTTACACTTTTAAGATACTATTTGGTGATTTCTGGGCACTTTCAAAGTCACGCCAGGTGATCGTACAAAAATGATGGAGGGGAGGGGGAGGATTAGGCGATTTCTGCAAGAAAACTCAACAAATTTGGAAGATTTATTTTTTCAAGAGAAAAGTTACAACTGAATTGCCAAATGAATAGGCGCAGTGCATGGCAAAATATGTTAGGTCATCCAGTATTTATTTTCTTAAATGGGAAAAAGTGACTTTCATTTTAAAATATAGTGTTTGGCCAAAATAAAGTTCAATTTCACACCACATTACAAGTCAATGAGTCCTCCCTTGGTCACGTTATCAGCAGTAATTCTTTTCAGATAGGACCTTAAAAGCTTCGGGGTGTGAATTTTCTAATCCTCTTAAAACCTTTTAAGGCATTTTTGAAGAGTTTCCAACTCAATATCCATCCAACCCGAAAATAATTGCTGCTGTTAAGATGGCCCGGGAGGACACATTTACTAGTGATTTGGTGTTAAATTGAACTTAATTTTGGCCAAACACTAAAGATTGAAATGCCTGTTAATTTTTTCACATTAGAGAGTTGAACCATGATACTTGCCGAATCAATGTAACTTTGGATAAATTATATGATACATACCGTGTACAATGAAGACAATGGAATATGTCTGCTTAGGGGGAATACTTTCAGGACACCCTGTATGTTATGTTTTGAGACAGAGTTAACTCTTAAGAGGGAAAATGCATTCCTTTGGGATAAAGTGGAAAACAATATTTCCCAAAGTATTTTCCCATAGGAAAAACTCATGCAATCCATTGTTTTCAGCTTAATTTTGGTCACCCACAATTGACATCTTTTAAACCCCCGATTGGATGCATTTTTTCTTTTAAGAGGATAACTCTGTCACAAAACGCAACATATGTAACAAACATTAAAAAACAGCTGCGGAAAGGGCTGAAGAGCAGACATATCTCAGACGAAATATGTTAATGGTGTGTTTGCAACTTCCCTGTCTCAAGCTCCAAATTTTTTCCTCATCTCTATGAGTACTTTTCCTGGAGGTAATGCATTGCATTGCATCGTTCATTTTTGCCAATCTGTGTGGTAGCTTTAAATAAGTAAAGTTTCAAACAGCACGCCTAGTAGGACGTCATTTAAGTCCTGAACTGTTGGTTTGGTTTTGAGGGATAAGAATAAAGGCATTGGATATGGGTAGTTGGGGGGGGGTGGCCTGACTTTTTACTGATAATGGCTTGGAAATATAAAATATATGTGCCTGAAATTCATGTCAGTTATTCCTCAATGTTTGTTTATTAAGTGCACTTAATTTGAAGGAAAATCATTCATGCCTTATAGCTCCCTCAAAAAATTCTCATGAGTTCTGGGACAAAACTGGGACAAAGTGGTTGCCAATCTTCTACTATTAGGGTCCCAGTAGGGCTCTAATCTATTATTCAAAAATACTTAACAAAGTTTGTTTAGAATTATATCTAATACTTGCAATGCCACTGTAGACCATTGTTGCCCGATTTATAGCAAAAACATTGACTTTTGCACGTTGGTGATGATGCGCCTTTTTTAATAGATCTCATATCTTTGAAGGATATCAGTTCAAAAAAAATACTAGATGACCTAACATATTTTGCCATGCACTGCGCCTATTCATTTGGCAATTCAGCTGTAAATTTTCTCTTGAAAAAATAAATCTTCCAAATTTGTTGAGTTTTCTTGCAGAAATCGCCTAATCCCCCCCCCCCTCCATCCATTTTGTACGATCACCGGGATTGATTATGACAAATTAAAATATTTGGAAAATGCAGAGACATAAAAAAATTGACAAGCAAGTCAAGATTAATAAATGGAAACAAAACGTGTCAACACTTCTTTCTAGTAAGTATGAAAAACATCATACTACATCAAGAGCAGTACTGTTCAATATCACTGTAAGTGTTTGTAGGCACCGCGGATAAAAAACGTTTAGTTGAGAATAATTGGAAATGTATGGCTTTGTATTCAGATGATGATAGAAAAAACGATTATCTGTAGTTGTGTTTCGGGCTGAAGATCTCACGGAGTGTGATCTGGAACATAGGTACATGTATGCCATTTCTCAGTTTAAGGCTCCACATCTGTTAATGTGCATTTATGAAACATATCATTTTGGTAAGAACACATCCACCCTATTGAAACGTGATTTCCAAATATTCTCAACTAAATACTTTTTCATTTTCAGGAGTGACACTCAACAGAATGAATGCACACCTGTGTCATGTAAAATTAGCCTATAATATAGGTAATTTTAAAGTCAAAATTAGTCAACATTCTGTTTGATACTATTATTCGGAGGATGTTATGACTTGTGTCCGTTTACAGAAATGGGCAAGTTCTTGTATACACTCGTACTAGGCCCCTTTCATAAGGGAATACAACAAAGCACTGTATAGGTGAGAGAGAATTTGACCGCACACCCCATTCTCAACACTTCATACAACCGGTAGTTTGCGACGTGAATTTGGAGTCAAGTTTGTAGGTACTCATTTTTTAGACGTTTTGACAGAAAATGAGCCTTTATTCCTCATAGAGACATCGACCATATGCCTATAGTATCACAACGTACCTATCACAATACCTGAATTGCAGTATCACTGGTGATCCACTCGATTACGCTGGTTACCGAAACGGTTCGTGCTCTATTGAACATACAGTTCGCCAGCAAGGAATCCCCCCCCCCCCAAAAAAAGAAATTGGCCATCTCATCTTGCCATGTGATGATGTCTGAGCACTTTTAAAGTATCTGAGACATGGAACAGAATAAATTGAGAATTTTCTTTCAACTTTTCTTTTTTTGTGGTGTGTGGTGGGTGGGTAGAAATGTCAAAAAGAGTAAAAAATCGCCCCCAACGCACCCCACCCCCATCTGACGGCCCTACATCACCCGTGTCATATAAGTAGGATACGATTTCAGTCGCGGATACCAAAATTATCTAATGTTGTTATCACCATAGATCTAGTATTCATGGATAAATGTCTCCGGCCCGTTATGAAGGCTATGAGTATTTTGATTTGAGGACTCAAGTATTCAAATCCTTGCTCAACTTTTCTGATATGAAGTAAATCAAACGCAGATTCAGAATACTTAAGTCAACAAGTCGAAAGTTTATAAAAACTACTCATCATAAGGTGATTTTCATCACAGAAACAATACCAATACATCAACAAGACAGGCAATTCACAGATTAAACATTTTATTTAATCTTTTTCGTACAGTGTAGCGGAAAGGCGATCTGATGCTATTTCTTATTTATTGATGGAAATGTTATTATAGGAAATGTTATAGGAGCAATCGTTGTTGTTTCTGTTGGCATTGTACCCATTGTTGTTTGTACTTCACAGTAGCACTTGACCTTTCCGCTGCAGTTCGGATCTTCTGGACACAGGCATTTTGTACCTTCCTCACATACACCGTTTGCTTTGAAGTCACCATTCTTTTTTATTATTCCACATTTCTCACCCTCGCTCTTCTCTTTGCTGCTGCTACTAGCGCTTGACTATTGAAAGAAATACAATATATATGTTGTTTTCATTAACGGTATGTTTATGTTTAGACACTAAGAATGTACATAAATCATCCCTAGTGAATTACCAGGTGTTGTTTTAATGGCATGAATAATAGAAAATGAACCTAAAATAAAGTTTCCATATTGCTTATTAAAAATAGCTCACCGAAATTACGGCGGTCGCCAACGTTACCAAAACAAACGCTTGGATTAAACACGTATTCATCCTCATTGCACTAAGTTTACTCATTCAAATCCTAAGCTAGATGCTGTAATAAAAGGCATATGAATGAGGCCCATTAAATATAAGTTCTCGAAGGCCAGAAGTCCCAAAGGCCTAAAAAAGAAATTTGCCCTCTTCACTAAACTGCTACCCCTTTATCATGCACTTGTACTTGTATAAGTATAATTGTGTAAGAAAGTGAATGAATAAAATAAATTCTTTACAAGTGGCATGGTATTTACAAAAGAGTCGTATCGATATGGAGAACTTTTTGAACACACGTTTCTCTTAAACCAGTCATAAAAAAACAAAACTAAAACTTTGACACATCGTCAATTTAATGGTCATCTATTGAACGGTAACAATATAATTTGAAAAATATATATATATACTTTCATCTATATTGTTATAGAAAACACATCAAACACTTGTTTTGTTCTTGGTATCATGTTTCCAGAGTGAAATGAAACATCTTTCCGAACCTCATTGGAACAAAACGACATAAACACAACATGTTTAGGTCTCTCAATATTGTAATTGTACAAAGGAAATTTTGGTTGATTTTAAAGAAGTTTCTTGTTAATGAAATAAAAAGTTTATCTTGATTTTTACCTATTTTGGAGGGATTTTGTTTTAATTTTTGAATTCTTTTTTAAAATCAACCAAAAATTCCTTTGAATAACTATAATATTGAGAGGTCTAAAAACATGTTGTATATGCTATTTTGTTCCAACAAGGTTCGGAAAGACATTTTATTTCATTCTCAAGAATTGGTAGAAAGGAGCAAAAACAATTACACTAAAAGAACAAAAAATGTTAATATTTCTAAATAATTCTCGCATTAAATTGTTGTCAATCAGTCAACATAAAATACAGTGTTTTTACAGAATGTTTTCAATGATTGGTTTAAGAGAAAAACATTGTTGAATTCAGTTCTCCATATCGATACCAATCCTTTATATACAATATTTTTCTCTAAATTCAATCTTGAAAAATACTTGTGGATCCAAGTCGAAAGTCTTGATATAATGAAATATTTTTTCTCTGAAGAAATAAATAAAGTTATCTACATAAACAGAGTTAAATAGAATTTTAATATAAACCACAGAGATGAACTTACATAGAACAGTGCATACAGTTTTTTGTTTTTGTTCAATTAAGCAAGTCCACATTGTGTTATCAACCACTTTAGGTTCAAACATATTTGAAATGAAATAAAAAAGAAAAATTACAATTGTTACATTTTTGAGTAACTTAAGTGAATGACCTACCTCTGTCTTGATTCAGATTTCTTCCCAAATGGTTGAGTTTTGCTGAATGTTTACAGTTATTTAAACAATTGTTCTGTTTATTCAAATGATTTTTCGGTCACAGCTTTGTGGATTAACTTAGTTGAAATCAATAGGGCCTACGTGGCCGGGGAATTTTCAAATTTTGAACAACTCACGAGGCTTCAGCTAAAAATTGTTTACTGAATATGTAACGGACAGTGGTGTTCGTGACTGAAATAATCGTCAACGAAGAAGATCATTTTCAAGACATTGGCATATCTGGGAAATCTCCTTCTCTCGGAGGAATACACCAATCACGTGATTGTGATAAGCAAAGATGTACGAGTGACACAATAAAAATGACACCCATCCACACAATGTTTCATAACTTTTTGTCTGAAAACTTCTGACTTGCTTGTTTTTTCGCACATTTAAACTACACTCCATACATTTTGCAACTCCACAAGAAGTTTCAGATGACTTGCCGATCACCTAGATGCACATTTATGAGCGTTATAAAATGTGTCATCTATTCCTTTGCTGGCACAGGATCTTACACAAAAAACGACACTCATCTTTTGTAACACAATTTTGGAAATAAGTTATCATGATTTAATAAACGGCAACTACATTAATTTGTGTTTAATTGAATGGACTCCATTTCCCAGAAAGTACAAGCCAGAATCATTAAGCTAGTGTTTACAAAGTTATGCTACAAAAGCTGGGAGGCATTTTTTGTGTAGAATCCATCTGTGTCTGCAAAGGAATAGACGACATTTAGAGCAAATGTTGTAACGCTCATAGAATTTGACTCAATTGAGCCACACACGTGCTTTCGCATTATGTATGGTTGGCTTACCCGCCCAGAGAATGCACGCGTTGTTTACGGGTGTGTAGGCGTTAATAACGCTCGTGCAGATGTAAAATTACGCCCGTACAGACGTAAAATTACGCATGTGTAGGCGTAAATTACGCCCGTGAAGAAGTGAATTCTACGGAGGTTCGAACAACATTTACGGGCGTAAACTCACGGCGTTAAAATGATTAATTACGGGCGTTAAGACGGTTATTTTACACGCGTTGAGAAACATCTTCACACCCGTCGAGTTTATTTTTATCACCGTAAATTATAAACCAATCAGCACCTTGCTTATATAATGATTCAATGCATCCTTGCTAAAATAGCAACTCCAAGATCTTTGCACAAGTAAATAACAATCAAAAGCTCGCTTACATTTCAGTGTGTTGCATTGAGGCCCTTGAATATTCGTTCAAGATTGTTAGATTTAACCAAAAAAGTATTCAATTTCTTGAGCAAATTAAAAGGCAAATTGAAGATACTTTGTCGGCAGTTATCAACACCCATTGGAGAAACGACAAAATTGCAGTATATTTTTAGAAGGTATACATGTTTGGTTTCTAAATACGAATCTAGGCGTCGGCTTCAGAGGCAGAGACTTAGCTCACACGCATTGCAGCTTACAAAGCACTATGCATTCAGATCGCTAGTGTATTCCTCTAAATGTGTTCAGATACTAGAATTATAGTATCTGATCAACTGCATATTGACTCTAGACTATAGCTATATCCTATAGATCTGGCATTTGTACTGAAAATGTCAGATGAGCCTATATACCTAGCCAATGTTCAAATTTGGTAATAGGGAGATGTGTACTTTTTGGAATCTTTATGCAGTCCTCTTTTGAGTCACATGTTACGATGTACATCTTTCACATTTGCACAAATAGTGCACCAAGATACCCAGAAAAGAAATAATGTTTCATATGCCATCAATTGCAATAGTTGTACCTGACGCGATCATGAGTATGTTATTAACTTGCACAAGGGTCTGTTTGGAGTTGCACTTTTAGCTAGAATGCATTGTATCATTATGATTATGTAAGCAAGATACTGATTGGTTCATAACTTGCGGCGCTAAAATAATCTCGACAGGTGTATAGATGTTTCTCAACGCGTGTTAAATAATGTCTTAACGCCTGCTATTGAACATTTTAACGCCGTTAGTTTACGCCTGTATTTGTTTTAACGCGTGTAGAATTCAGTTCTAAACAGGCGTAATTACGACTGCACGGGCGTAATTTTACGTATGCACGGGCGTAACTAACGCTTACACACCCGTAAACAACGCGTGCATACATAGGGTAGGTTGGCAAACCATAATTATGTCCACGTTAAATATCCCAAAGGACAAGACTATGTTAATAGACAAGCAAGTTATGCAACGTAAGGTGGGTGTCATTTTTTGTGTCACCCTGTCTTTTACTGCATGAATTAACAATGACCTGCTTTCTTATTTAAAGGAATATTCCTGGCCAGACCATTTCTCTCCTAATATGGTAGCTATAACCATATATATACTTTCCATATTTAGCAAAACAGGGAAAACTGTTTTGATATGGTCAATATTGATCACTTGAAAATGTAGTGCCGAATTCCAATAGGCTGCCATCTTTTAATATTTCACTCAGGAAGTGATGTCATCAACTCTCAACTTTGCATATAATACTATAAGTAGCTATTAAGAGTTACAAAACCAGCTGAATATTCTTTTTCAATTTTGTCTATGATTTAATCCTTCTAAAAGTCTCTTCTTTTATTCTAAGCTGACAAGCTCTGAAAACATTTTGCGCATAAAGTAAGGATCACTCGTCTAGAAGTGATATTGTCCTATTTTCCTATACTGTTATATGCAAGGTCATGAAAGTTGAGAGTCGATGACATCACTTCCTGAGTAAAATCTTAAAAGATGACAGCTTACTGGAAATGAGCACTACATTTTTAAATTATCAATATTGACTATATTAAAACATTTCCCCATGTTTTGCTAAATATGGAAAGTATATATATGATTATAGCTATCACATCAGGATAGAAAAGCCTCATTTGATATTGCCATCCGTTCTGAAAAATACAGAATGTGAACTTAAATTGTAGCCTGTCATCTCAACTTTTGATCCACTGATCATCAGTGAAATGACAGTTCTTTGCTGTTGAATAATAGAGTTCCTCGTCTTGTCTCGAACTAAGCTAAAAGGTAGGCTTCAGCGAATGGACGAATTAGTGAGAAAAGATGTAAATCAATTATTGATATCTCGCCAACCCCGAGATATATTGGGGTGCTGTCCAAAAACTGTCACGCAATATGTACCAATACTCTTACCAAATATCGCAGGGGTCACTAGGGAACATGGTTGGGTACAATTGTCTATTGAAATATATTATCATTGGCTTCACAATGGCATAAAACATAGCCCAGATGGTGTTGATACAGTCCATTCGCCCTGCTTGGAATCGATAACAGATCCTTTGAACTATTAACTTTTGATACATGTACTACAGATATATTAGAGAGATTTCGCACCTAGTGAAAGTACAACTTATAACGTATACTTATACTTATAGGTAAACGTACAAGGTGTTTCATAATGTGAGCTTTTCATCAGGAAAGATCTTCTCGGACTGTAATAAATACAGGTCAAAGGGATGCCATTTGTAGTTTCTTGAATTGTAGCATGTTTAGTTGATCCAAATGTGTTTGTCTAGAATAAAATAGGCTCATAACAGGATCTTAAGAGGTTCTGGACAAATCATTTGATTCTGGACTTGTCATATTTTTTTTTCAACGAAATCACATCCAAGGGTTGAATTTTTATTAGCTATTTAGAGAGTGAGTCCTGCCTAGTATTAATTTCAATAAAAAAGTTAAAATAGAACCCTATTTGAGAGTCAATCTAATACTTACATTACATTGATAAATTAAGGCAAATCCTGAAATATTTTTAAAGTGCATTTTTTTATGAAATATTATCCAGCAAGTATTTAGATGAAACGGTCTTATTTAAATACAAATCATAACATGATGATATTTTTCATTAAACATTTTTCAATGAAATTCAATTGAAGGGTCAAGATAAAACAAGCTAATTTAGGTGAAAACCCTTACATGATGATGTGTTTTCATAACTTCTTTCATAAAATTCCATCAAGGGGTGAAGATAAAATTATCGAATTTAAGTGATTAAGGATCACGAGGATATGTTTTCTTTGATATTTTCTATGAAATCCCATCCAATGGTCAAGGTAAAATTTTGATTTTGATTTGGTATTAGGTCACGTCTTCGAAAGATTCATATAAGGCCCATAGAACCATATAGGAACGTCATTTTGAATGTCACGTGATAGATCCATATAAGGCTTTTAGAACCATGTATGGAAAGATGAGGGGAAGCCCCTGACACCTGTTTCACGATTTTATCCAAACGTTGTTCGGATCATTTCGGTTTTTATGCACTTCATTATTGTACCGAAGTTTGCCGATTCGATTCGTCGTATTTCGGAATCCTGGTGACAATTTTATACTCCATTGGAGTATTTTTGACCTACTTCTTATGACGGAAATTCCCGAACCTTGTTCGGATTAATCCGGATTTTCTGACCTACTTTATCTACCGAGATTTCACGAGTTAACATTCGTCTCATTCCGGAATCCTGGTGACAATTTTATACTCCATTGGAGTATTTTTGATCTACTTTTTCTGGATTTTGCCCTACTTATTATATCTTGACAACAAGCAAATCAAAAAGTTCGACATGAACGGGTCTCGATCAACTAACCTAGACAATGGAAGCCAGGCACGCTAACCATGAGACCAACGAGCTACCGATATGAAAGAACAAAAGTATTATATATTTATACCGAGCGTCAATTCAAAATGATCCTCACTTAAATACGACTCGTCAGTTGTATCCAGAATAGTAGAACGCCTATGGCGCTAGTGAATAACCAAGTCCCAGGTGAGTGGTTCGTATCCCTCCGTGATATACTATTTTTGTTTTATTAAATACGACAGAAAGGAGCAAGGTGTAGGTTGAAAACAAGATGTTAGTTTGTTTCAAAACAGTTTGGAAACATTAATCTCTGATAATTTAAGGTTTTCCACTCCTGAAGGGCCTCTAGATCTATGAAATTCAATAATCCACTCAGTAAAAATACGATTTCTCTGCAACCTGATGTCCAATCAAGATCATTCAAATATATATGTGTTCCTGACACGTTTGGGCGTCCGGGAATAAAATTGCTTGTGAAAACTGGCTTTGTATAAAAAACCTCCTACCTCATACCCACCTACCCACGTACGTGGGACATAATACAGTCTTTGAAGGGTTCAATTTTAAAGATCTTAGTCTATTAAATCTAAATTTATGATGAATTATAGAAGCATTTGTAACGATCCTTGATAGCAAGTTGCTACTACATCCCAGCTGGGTTCGATTCCCACTCGGAGCATCGAATTTAGCACACTTTCTTTCAATTTCTTTTTCTGGCTTGTTGGACCTATGGTCGCGGTCGTTAGTTATTTATTCCCCCGGGGCGCCCTCTGATCATTACACATTAAAATGCATCCACATGCCTTTATTTATGGATCTGTCATCTGTCTAGTCATAAAACAAAGCCGGAATTGTAGAAATGTTAATACTTTGAGCTATTTTGAGATTTAATAATCATTAAAATTGAACCCTTCAATGACTGTATCATGTTCCACGTAGGTGGGTATGAGGTAGGAGGTTTTTTTTGCAAAGCCGTGAAAACTATATACAAAAGTGTTCCAGAGACCCTTATCTACTTGGCTAAGGTTTTATTTGAAGATACATTGCCTTATTAAGCAGGTAGAGGGGCATACAGAACACGGAAGCAAATGCTATGTTGAAAATTTTCTATATTTCTATTTGAACCTGTGTTTACATGTCACGTAGGCCAGTGTTTTATATGGGGATTATATGTACTTTACTTGTTTACATGAACGTAAATCATTACATGAAATCTGCATTCTTCTGGGTTTAATCTGGGTTTGTATTGTCTTATTGGGGCTTTTCGACTTTAAAACAAACCCTACCTAAATGGATTGTGTCTCGGGAACGTTTTTGTAAATAGTTATTATAAACAATTCTGAAAGAATATCACATATTTTTGTCTTCCCGATGTCAGTCATGAATTACGTCAATTTCTCGTGCAAACATTGGGTAGACGTTGTCATAACCGGATGCCCGAACGTGTCAGGAACATATAGATACTCGAATGATGTTGATTGAACATCAGGGTGCACAGAAATCGTAATTTTACTGAGTGGCTTCACGAAAAAATAAGCAGCACTTTAGGCCACCTTAAATACAACTCGTCAGTTGTATCCAGTTGGAATCCCAGCGTAATTTTTTTTAATTATATGGTTGTGCTTTGATTTTACGCTGAAAACATTTATAACTACGTCAACTTTATATTGAAACATTTATTATCTTTTCAGTTGTATTAAAATGTAAAATATGATATATGTCAGCTTATTGCTTTCTGGAGAACAGTCAATGTTTAAATTTGGTACAATGAATCGGACACTCATGTAAATCGACATGGTTATAACATTGAACTCAATGCAGTAAATTAGTTATTTCTTTGAATCACAGCGGGATTGGTTTTATTTTATATGATTGCCAACTCTGGCGTTTTTTTGTGAATGCTTTTGACCGCTGTAAATGTGAAACTGATACAGTATTATTCGATTGTTTTATGTCTTGGTCACATTTGCTCCGATTTTCACTACGGCGCCCGGCCGATTGAGTATTGTGTTCAGAAATGTATTCAATTTTGAACAAAATACTCGCAGCAAATGTGATCCGGGCATTACACAGCGGTATTTCGAACATACTATTGTTGCTTAACCACGACCTAGCCAATTTTAAAATCATACTCCTTATTTAAATCCAACGATAGGAGCTCATGGAAAGTATACATTTTAACTTTTATACATCTTTACAAATACTAGAAATCTACATGTTCGAGTGGATCACGAAGGGTCCCCATATAGCAGCAGCCTCCATAAAATGCAAAATACCTGTATTGATAACTTGACTTTGACTGATTTTTGAATTGAGATGAACTTGTTGAAACCTCGTGAAACGCCAGATACTAGTACCTAGATGTGACCTTGAAATAACGTTGGCCAATACACATTGACTTTGACCTTAGGTCACCTAATCATGTGTCGTCAAGGGTCATTGTAGCCCTCAAGGTACTTTCAACGCCAAATACTTAGATATTAATTTTTGATCTTGAAACAAACTTGACCCAGTTACATTGGCCTTGAACTCAGTTCACCTAATCGTTGGTTGCCAAGGGTCACAGCAGCCGAAAGGACTTTAAATCACCAAATACATAGATATTGATATTTTACATAGGAATGACCTTGACTTCAGGTCACCTAATCATGCCTCATCAAGGGTCGAATCTCAGACCAAGGGTAAAGAACGCGTAAACCTAGATATTGACATTTAAAGAGAATCGGATCTAGCAAGCAGTCGAACAAAAAAATTGTTTCAATTTTAGAATATTTCTGGCTTACGTCATTCCTTTTCATGTCTATTATCTAAAAATCCCAAAACTGCACACTTTATTTCAGGAAAACTAAAGAGTTTACAACAATGACTTTTGTATATTTCTTCTATAAGAATGGTTACTTATTATTTACAATTTTGCACTTTTAATCTATTATAACTTCATCAATTTCTAACATATCGTAAATATTTTGTGAGATATTGTATTTGAGATTGTAAGGAATAGATAAGTACGTCAATTGTACATGTTGCTTGTAATTTTGTCACCTACATATATCTGATTCTGCCTTTAACCTAGAATGACTTTGACATCTGACCTTAGTAGAACGCTCACTGGCCCATCAAGTATGAGGGCAAAAGGAGATGTCGAGACCTACTATAAAAGCATGTTTGGTCTGTCTGTCATTTTGTCTGTCTGTCGGGACATCTCCTTCTACACCCTTTAACCTTAGTAAGTTGGTCTCCGAAGGTCAGAGTTAAGTTCATTCAAAGGTAAACGATCAATGTCTAGGTATTTGGCGTTTGATGATACTATGGCCCTTGGCGAATTATGATTAGATGAACCGAGGTCAACATTAATGTTTCTTGTACAAGGTCATCCCAAGGTCAAAGATAAATATTTAGGTGCTTTACGTTTCAAGACATTTGGACAAATTCGATTCAATTCAAGAATCGGTCAAGGTCAAAAAATCAATATACAGGTATTTTGTATTTTTTTGTAACGATGTATTATAGTTAAAATGTATACAGAGATAAAATAGGTTAGCTCCTATAGTTTCCTTGTGTATACGTTTATGTTTCTGCGTAATAACGCAGATGCGAGCAGGTAGTTACCAATCTCACCACAAGGTGGCTCGTTCGGGTCAGATAGCATGGCGGGTATGGTAGAAAGTTCCCTTTAACTTAAAGTACATCTGTTTTCGTGGTTCAATTTTCATATCACCCTTAAAATGTATCTAATAGCAATGCAAATTAAAATATGTCCAGTGAACGAAAATGCAATACAAGAATAGATATTTCACATGGGGTTATTTTTTGTATATGTAACATGGTCATTTTCACATTTTATATTATTACTGTTCATATTAATCAATCCCTATTCATCTCAATATAACAGGTCCATAAGTAGGTTGTTTGCAGTTTTACTCTTTTAATACCATGTTCACTTTTCACCTTTTATTGAAACCAGTTATTCAACTATGCAAACTGTGTCAGTTTTATATATCTATTGTTCCCTTATATGGTCTTTCTAACTCACATGTAGCTGAGTTTGCATTGGGTGTTGGCTTGTCAGTAGGTGTTGTAAGAGTTCATGTTGTACATTACAGAGCATTGTATTTTGAACATTGAAGTTTGAAATATACTATTTTATATATATTTTAATTTGAAGTTCGAGTTATTTTATTGCCACCCACGGGCCTTCCACACGCCCATTTACATATAACGCATTGAAACAACTTTGAAAAGTGAGCAATGTCAGTGTTGTGATAATAGAGAATTTTCGTTATAAGTTGTTTCAAAAACTTATACGTATACTTATAGTTTAAAGGGTCTTGTCGAACTAAAATCAATTCAAATTGATTTTCATAATCTGTACCAAGTGGGGCATAACTATTCCTGATATAGTCAAGCTCCATCATCAACTAGGGACTGCGAATACAATGTCCTTTGCTAGTGTCAATTATGAACACAATAAACTAAACGCTAGTTGACGGGTCCTTGTAGTGTACGATAAACAAGACCCTTTAAAGTGAATCACTACACGAACGAGTCGATCATTTCAAAGTTCTCATGAAATTATAAGGTCAATTATTAAGTTTTTACGTATAAAAGGGCCTTTAAACGCAGATTATAAACTTACAGAGTTGGATCTCCGCATAGTATATGTGTGGACCTACTGACCAGAATGGCTTATTAAAATTAATCGGCTGAATAGGCATAGTATCCAATCAAACAGCTCGACTTATTCATTAGCTGAACTAATTCTCCCTTCGTTATTTCTACAAGGTGATTCAAAACGATCATCTACAAAAAATATATTTGAGAGTAGATAAATCTGTAAAACCCGTGTGCTATATCAGCCTATTTGATTCTAGAAAACACATATGACACAACTAAACATGCTTTACATCAAGGGGGTATGGATGGTATGCCATTGGCCCTTTTATTACCGTCCTAGGAGATATTTCCCGACGAATTAGGAAATTATGAAACACCTTGTTTATTGGGTTTATAAGTATAAGTATACGTATCAGTTTTTAAAAACTTATAACGAAAATTCTCTGATAACGCCCCTCATACTTATTTATTACAGGTCGTGAAGACCATTGTTGCCTGATTTATAGCAAAACATTGACTTTTGCACGTTGATGATGATGATGATGCACCTTTTATAATACAGTTGGGGACATAAATAAATGACAGGTGGATTTGCTGAAGTGAGGATTTCCCATGTTAAAAATAAGAGAATTTACAAGAGGCCATAAATCAGTGGATGAGATTATACAAAATGTAAAATATACAAATTTTAAGGGATATGTATCTAGACAATATTGGAAATCATGGGCTTTCAGACCACCATAATTAGGAAATGGCGATCGAAAATCGACCTGTCATTTATTTTTGTCCCCAACTGTAGATCTCATATCTTAGAAGCGTATCAGTTCAAAAAAATACTAGAAGACCTTACATATTTTGCCATGCACTGCGCCTATTCATTTGGCAATTCAGTTGTAAATATCTTGAAAAAAATAAATCTTCCAAATTTGTTGAGTTTTCTTGCAGAAATCGCCTAAATCGCCCCTCCATCCATTTTGTATGATTTAAGCTGCTGATATTCTTCTTTAAACGAGTCGGATTTTCAAAATCTATAAGTTGGACTCCCTTTATAGAAGCTTTGAACTGAATTTGCACTGCTAAATGCTGAAATTTTATTGTTTATCCATACATTTGCAGAAATCGCCTACCCCCCTCCATCCATTTTGTATGATTTAAGCTGCTGATATTCTTCTTTAAACGAGTCGGATTTTCAAAATCTATAAGTTGGACTCCCTTTATAGAAGCTTTGAACTGAATTTGCACTGCCTAATGCTGAAATTTTATTGTTTATCCATACATTTTAAGACAAAATGTATAAAAAAGATGTTAAACCAAATGTTGCCCTAAAAATTCAGAAAATGTAAAAAATTTCGAATTTTCTATGTACAGGCCTTGTTGCCCCTTTCAGAAGCTTAATATGTAAATTATCTAATCAAACACTTCGTCCACCATTTTGAAACACTAATCAATCCAATCTGTGCTAGCGATTCATAGGGCGAGCCATTGGGATATTTCCAGGGTTCGTACACACCTGGAAATGTCAGGGAAATTGACTTACTTGATTTTCCAAGTGCTGGAAATGTCAGGTAATTTTAAAATTAGGTCAAAAGGGCCAAAGATGACCGGGAATTTTGAAACGGTAGATATGTCAGGGAAATGTCAGGGAAATTTGTATCAGTGTTGAAAAAATAATGTTTCAAAAAAAAAATTAGGACTATGACAGGATATCAATGAAATCCAAAATGTAATATTTAGTTGATTCCACAGGCTAAAGTATGAAAACGTATTACATATATCTAAAAATTTTACACTGTCTTGATTAATGAATTTCATAGATCTAGAGGCCCTTCAGGAGTGGAAAACCTTAAATTATCAGAGATTAATGTTTCCAAACTGTTTTGAAACAAACGAACGTCTTGTTTTCAACCTACACCTTGTTCCTTTCTGTCGTATTTAATAAAACAAAAATAGTATATCACGGAGGGATACGAACCACTCACCTGGGACTTGGTTATTCACTAGCGCCATAGGCGTTCTACTATTCTGGATACAACTGACGAGTCGTATTTAAGTGAGGATCATTTTGAATTGACGCTCGGTATAAATATATAATACTTTTGTTCTTTCATATCGGTAGCTCGTTGGTCTCATGGTTAGCGTGCCTTGCTTCCATTGTCTAGGTTAGTTGATCGAGACCCGTTCATGTCGAACTTTTTGATTTGCTTGTTGTCAAGATATAATAAGTAGGGCAAAATCCAGAAAAAGTAGATCAAAAATACTCCAATGGAGTATAAAATTGTCACCAGGATTCCGGAATGAGACGAATGTTAACTCGTGAAATCTCGGTAGATAAAGTAGGTCAGAAAATCCGGATTAATCCGAACAAGGTTCGGGAATTTCCGTCATAAGAAGTAGGTCAAAAATACTCCAATGGAGTATAAAATTGTCACCAGGATTCCGAAATACGACGAATCGAATCGGCAAACTTCGGTACAATAATGAAGTGCATAAAAACCGAAATGATCCGAACAACGTTCGGATAAAATCGTGAAACAGGTGTCAGGGGCTTCCCCTCATCTTTCCATACATGGTTCTAAAAGCCTTATATGGATCTATCACGTGACATTCAAAATGACGTTCCTATATGGTTCTATGAGCCTTTTATGGATCTTTCGAAGACGTGACCTAATAACAAATCAAAATCAAAATTTTACCTTGACCATTGGATGGGATTTCATAGAAAATATCAAAGAAAACATATCCTCGTGATCCTTAATCACTTAAATTCGATAATTTTATCTTCACCCCTTGATGGAATTTTATGAAAGAAGTTATGAAAACACATCATCATGTAAGGGTTTTCACCTAAATTAGCTCGTTTTATCTTGACCCTTCAATTGAATTTCATTGAAAAATGTTTAATGAAAAATATCATCATGTTATGATTTGTATTTAAATAAGACCGTTTCATCTAAATACTTGCTGGATAATATTATATAAAAAAATGCACTTTAAAAATATTTCAGGATTTGCCTTAATTCATCAATGTAATGTAAGTATTAGATTGACTCTCAAATAGGGTTCTATTTTAACTTTTTTATTGAAATTAATACTAGGCAGGACTCACTCTCTAAATAGCTAATAAAAATTCAACCCTTGGATGTGATTTCGTTGAAAAAAAAATATGACAAGTCCAGAATCAAATGATTTGTCCAGAACCTCTTAAGATCCTGTTTCATATATAGTACATATGTTATAGACCCATCTCTTCTCAAATTGACTTTTTGGAGATGCTCGTTATGAAACACCCTGTATGTCATATGTTGAGCTACTGAATGGGTTTGATTGGTGTTTCAAATTGATGGTTAAAGTATTTGATTGGATACTGTTCCCACTCAGCCAATTAATTTTAAAAAATGCTTGCGGTCAATTGTTCCACACACAAGTAGGCAAATCTTTATACGGAGATCCAACTGTATACGTTATCATCTACGTAAATATACCGTTTTGTAAGTTCATTGAACTTATACTGATCATGAAAACATTGAAATAATCAACTTGTTTATGTACTGACTCACTTTAAAGAATCATGACTCCCTTTAAAGGATCGTGTTTATAATACACTACAACTACAAGGACACGGAAGCAAGCATTTAATTATAATGTGCATAATCTACACGTGCAGATGACAGTGCATTCATAGTCTCTAGTTGATGGAGCTTTTCTATAACGGGAATAGTGATAGTTATGTTCAATTAAGTACAATTTAAAATTGATTTTAGTAAATATAATAGTTCGACATGACCCTTTAAACTATACGTATACGTATAAGTTGTACTTTCACTTATGTGCGAAATCTCTCTATTTTCTGTGTATTTTTGACTTAATTCAGTTTTTCATATCTGTCCGTTTACCAGTTGTTTTTATTATTAAAAGTGAACAGTTTGGCACATGTGAAAAGCCAATATTATCCGATTTAAAATAAAAACAGTATTAACCAAAATATTATCGGCTGTTTTTGTAAATGTGTATACATAATATATTTATAAGCTTAACTAAACATAAATCAAGAATCAAATAATATTTTGTGAGTTTTTCTGTCAAAATAATCAGCTACAGATGCCATCCAGGCATTAGGTATCATATCGCGTGCATGTGGTAATTGACCTAAGTTGAACTGTTAGTACTAAAGAAATTGAGAAAATTTGAAATATTTCCTCCTGTTGAAGCTCCACTGTTTTAAATAAATTGTATTGGTAGATTTAATATCACTGAACATATTTTTGCTTGTTAAGCATCATAGAACATAACCGTTTATCATTTATTTGGGATTACGCAGGGGTCATTTTTGAAAGTTTTTTTTATATCTAAAGATTAAGTGATGGATAATAAATAAGTAAAACATCATATATTCGGTGACATCGAGAGCATTTTATACGATTTCAACTGAAAATAAGACTAAAATGGACTCCAAACTCACGGTGGGGGGTATAACTCATTAAACATTATTTTTAAAATTTATTGTTAAAGTCTAACGATTTAGATTAGTCTATATTAGTTGTAATTACACCATTGATTTTTTCTAGATTTCTGCTTCTGGAGAAAATGGCCGAGACTTAAAAATGACTAAAATTGCGTATTTTTTTCCTATTAATTGCAATATTTCTGAGACTAATACAGATATCGGCCTATAACTTTAGGATATTATTCATCTTTGGACTAGTAATGTGTGCTGTAGAAAGCAGAACAATAGCAACTATATCCTTTATGTTATGAAATAATCTTATAGTACCCCCTGAAATCGCAGGAATTGAAGTCCAATTCGGCCGTGAAAATTGTTTTTACCACTTTAAAGGCCATCACCTTATATTTTCTTACACCTACTAGGTTACTCTAACATACTGCATTGCCAAAAGTTACTTCTTGTAAACTTCCGGCAAAACTGTGCCAGCATCTGATACAACTGTAATATCTGTAATACTAGGCATTGCCTGCTACGCGTAAGGGTCACGTGACTAGCGCGATACAGGAAAAATGGGGAATTTCGAAACAACAATTTTTGGGCACTTTTATTGCAAATTTCAGGTATTTATAAGTGTTTGTGGTATAAAATATAATCCACAGACATAAATGAACATCCAAACTACATATTTTATTACGTTTTGGAGCCTTTTTTGCTTTTAAAATGACATCTTTAAAAATGACGCGCAGTCATTACAGACTTTTTGCGAGGAATTTTATTTATCGTACAAGAAAAATACCACATCCGTGCTTCGTACTTGCAATATAACTGAATTATAAGGTGTCGGATGCGTTCTAGGTGCAAATCACAATAATTATAACCTGACGATGAGGGAGCGGCAACTTGTGTCAAGTGTAAACTGACTGTAATTGTTAAGTTTCAATATGACATGCATCTGACACCCCCGCTCTAATTTCCAAGTTAACGTGATGAAAAATACTTTGCCTGCATTAGGGTTAACTGTGAATTGAGGTACGAGCATTGAGACAACGTACATTAGAATTGACAATGTACATTATGTACAAAATACAACTACGCTTGCTACACATAAGAAGGAGTATACAGGTATGTCATGGTCCATGCTTGGTATAGCTACGTCTGCTACGGGTATTTTATTGAAAATAAGCCCAGTATAGTATGGTATGTTGACTACGCCAACTACACCAAAACATGAGTCTATAGGTATGCATACACACTGTAGGGCCCACCCTAGGTGTACCTACGTCTGCTACGGGTATTTTATTGAAAATAACCAGGTCATTATGTTGACTACGCAAACTACACTTGCTACACCAAAACAAGCATACACCCTGTAGGGTCCAGACTAGGTATAACTACGTCTGCTACGGGTATTTTTTGAACAAAACCACATCATAGTATGTTGACAACGCCAACTACGCTTGCTACACCAAAACATTGGTCTATAGGTATACATACACACTGTCATGCTCCACCCTAGGTATAGCTACGTCTGCTACGGGTATTTTATTGAAAATAACCACATGATAGTATGTTGACTACGCCAACTACGCTTGCTACACCAAAACATTGGTCTCTAGGTATACATACACACTGTCATGGTCCAACTTAGGTATAGCTACGTCTGCTACGGGTATTTTATTGCAAATAACCACATGATAGTATGTTGACTACGCCAACTACGCTTGCTACACCAAATCAGTGGTCCATAGGTATACATACACACTGTCATGGTCCACCCTAGGTATAGCTACGTCTGCTACGGGTATTTTATTGAAAATAACCACATGATAGTATGTTGACTACGCCAACTACGCTTGCTACACCAAAACATTGGTCTATAGGTATACATACACACTGTCATGGTCCACCCTAGGTATAGCTACGTCTGCTATGGGTATTTTATTGAAAATAACCACATGATAGTATGTTGACTACGCCAACTACGCTTGCTACACCAAAACATTGGTCTATAGGTATACATACACACTCTCATGGTCCACCCTAGGTATATAGCTACGTCTGCTACGGGTATTTTATTGAAAATAACCACATGATAGTATGTTGACTACGCCAACTACGCTTGCTACACCAAAACATTGGTCTATAGGTATACATACACACTCTCATGGTCCACCCTGGGTATAGCTACGTCTGCTACGGGTATTTTATTGAAAATAACCACATGATAGTATGTTGACTACGCCAACTACGCTTGCTACACCAAAACATTGGTCTCTAGGTATACATAGGCTACACACTGTCATGGTCCACCCTAGGTATAGCTACGTCTGCTACGGGTATTTTATTGCAAATATCCACATGATAGTATGTTGACTACGCCAACTACGCTTGCTACACCAAAACAGGGGTCTATAGGTATGCATGCACACTGTAGGGCCCACCCTAGGTATGTCTACGTCTGCTAGTATGTTTACTACGCCAACTACGCTTGCTACATCAAAACATAAGTCTATAGGTATACATACACACTGTAGGGTCCACCCTAGGTACATCTGTACGTCTGCTACGGGTATTTTTATTGAAAATAACCACATCATAGTATGTTTACTACGCCTACTACGGGTTATAATGAAAACACGCGCTACGCGCTAACGCGCCACGCGCCAATGCGCTAATAGAAAATGATCCTTCCCCCACGATGTGTGCGCATGTTTTAAGCGCATGTTTATGATTGGTCTATACCCTTGGCCCAGGGACATGTATAATTAGGGTTATGACTCCCTGGGAACTTGTCAAAACATTGACACTTCAAAGACTGTATAAATCACCGCTAACCTGTCAATCAGACTTTGATGTGAACTTTGCGGCCGCAGGAAATAAACAAAGCCTCTCGAAAATTACACTTTTCAAGTTACGATTTTTTTAAAAATATAAGACCAATTAAGATGTTCTTCACACCGTTAAAAAACAGAATTCAACTTCAATTTAGGAAATAATTCCAAAACTAAATGAACGTGTACTTTTCTCTGTATTTGACCTGAAAGAACATGAGTAACTTAGAATTAATAAATATTTACGGCCAATTACCGGACAATGATAAAACACGCTGGTCGGGTTTACATTACTTTTTAAATCGTCTCTTATTTAAAACTTTAATTCCAAATGAAATACAACCCTGTTTTCAACAATATTCCTGGTAAAATAGGTAATACAATTCACTGGGACTGACGTAATTCAAAACTTTTTAAATCTAAAATCAAATTGAGAAAAACGAAAGCAAACATGAAAGGGGGGTTCATAGGGGTCTTGGAAATCCATAGTACACAGCCCCGAAGCCAGGGGGGTTCGGAGGGTGACTTTGGAATTTTTGAAAAAGTGACCCCCCCCCCCCCCCTGGGAAATCCTGGTTACTGTCCTGGCATATGGCATATAGAGACTACTATGTATATAGAGATCTGGATTACCCCCATAAATGTGGGACTGATTTTTCAAATCACCCCCACAACCAGGCCCGTAGCCAGAGGGGGAGCTGGGGGAGCGGAGCTCCCCCTCTGGCCAGAGATTCTTTCAAAATCATGCAGTTTTTCACCATTCTGAGAATTTTCATGATTATTAGCCAAAATTGTGAAAAAGCTTCCCCTGCCTGGAAAAAAGCTGGCTACGGGCAAGCCCCCGCAACTACTTGTGTATTGAAATCCCAAATTTATGGGGATAAGCTGGATCTGCAGTATTCGTTCAAACTGCCTTAAATTTCATAATAGGCTTCTTTAATTCTTTTAAAACATATGTTTATTTAACTTATACGATGCCATATACGATAAATGTTGCCCCCTCTTATGCGGCCATACACAATAGATTTTCACCCTCCTCTTAAACGATAACCCTATACACCCCCCCCCCCCCCCATGAAAGCGAAAGAGAGTAACCGGGCACGAAAAGAAAAATGGAAAAATATAAATGCGATGCCTGAATTATCCCACCGTTTGGTAAGTCATGTGAGATATAACTTCAAATACAAAGAGTAAAGATATATAAAACATCCATGACTTGATATTAAGAGGTAACACGAGGTAACATGCGACAAATAAACATTATATTAAGTCATTAGTCAAGTAGTCGGGCCCCCGGCTCAGATTTCGAAACGGGATTTTTCTCGCCGATGGATGGACCCAAATAATGCAATGAAATAGGGAGCATATTCGCATATCTGCGACCATTCATCTTGTAAGGTGCTACTTTCTATCTTCCTTTTAAATCAGATAAAACACACTGACAATCGATAATCTGCACAGTTAACGATCAAACATTGGGCTTCTTCATACTTCTGCTTTCTGATGAGCCACCTAATCTCTTCACTCACTCGATGTTTATACATCATGTTCCCGGGCCTGTGGGAACGATCATTCTGAACAGTGCGTTAGTGCGCTAGCGCGTTAGCGCGTAGCGCGTGTTTTCATTATAACCCCTACTACGCTTGCTACATCAAAACATGAGTCTATAGGTATACATACACACCATAGGATCCACCGTATGTATAGCTACGTCTGCTACGGGTATTTTATTGAACTAACTACATGATAGTATGTTGACTACGCCAACTACGGATAATGCACTCGTGAATAACATTTCAAATTTCCCGTGTGGGTGATACGAATGATACACTTGTATTTGCATTTTTAAAATTCCCGTGTAGGTGAGCATGGCACAAGAACCAAACATTTCTCGTTAAATCTCGCCCAAACTCACGCAATGGAGATTTAGAAAATTTAGAAAATTGTAGTTTCAGAATAAATTAGTATATCTTCTAAAAGGTATATAAGTATATACTATTAGTCAAAATAAATTACTGAGGTAGCACTGTATAATATCTAGCGTAATATACGAAATCGATGACACCAAAAAGTGAGTAGAAATCCATAAATCTTATCATATCAGGACGACCGACCATTTCAGGCATTTGTTCGACTGTAAAAGCCGGGGTAAAAGCTTACAGTAAAATTTTAAATGTTGGAACTACTTTGGATCTAAAAAATAAGCAATCAAAGGATCATATTGAAATAGAATATGTAAAAATATAAAAACATTTACAGTACATGTGCACAGGTAAGTAAACACCTTGGTTTAAATGTTATTACATCTTGCCAAATTTTGAACACCTCAAATTTTTCGCGCTCGCTACGCTCGCGTTTAAAACATCCGTCAACGGGGGGGGGGGGGGGGGGGGTAGGTACGAAAACTTTCGAACGGAATGCGTGACATATACGTAATTCGCGTGAAAAGTCCGAACGAAATGCGTACATTTTTTTCCGGCGTTCGTATATTTGCTGTGTAAACGATCTTTTTTAGAAATTTTTCTACAGAAATATTTTTGCTTGACAATTACCAGGTAAAATGCGTAATGTCACGCAAAAATAACTGGCGTGACTTCAAATTCTTCAGCAAATGCGTGACAAATACGCAAATTGCGGGACAGTTGACAGGCCTGGTAAGTCACCTATTGTAAAATGTGGTGTTGTATAAATGTTACAAATAAGTTTGTTTAATGATAAAATGATTACCTTATGAAGAACTCACAATATTATTTTTTCGTATATTGTCCTCTTACTGAAGATATTCATAAAATGTACAGACGCTTCTTGTAGCGAAGCCATTGATTAGGTCAAGCCATTTTGGCAATGCCAATTCTCACGATAAACGAGATTTAGCCAGTGACGTCAGTCTATTTGTAAACAAATAACACGTGGAGCGGGAGCAACATTACGGAAGCGTATTGCTAAATTCCATTTGTGCGGGAATTTATTAGATCTAGTCATTTATTATCATTATCCCGATTAATTTTCTTCATTTATAGTAAATAGAGCGGAAATATTCATGAAGAAGGCCGAGGTAATCAAGTGGTCATGTGTTGTCAAAGTTCAAAATTTGCATATCTCGTTTGGATCTCGTGAACTCAAACGTCCTTGACATTGATTTCGTGATCTACTTATGAACACATCCTGAAGTTTCGGTGAGTCTGAACATTTCATTATTTTATATCAACTTGTACCCGCCTTATACAAATATTTTTGCTTCTAGTTTAAGATGAACATCTCTTCAACATATTCACCAATTTTCAAGGTGAACATTCTTATAATAAACGAGAAATTAATGTGCAAAAAATATCACCGCGATTTCCATAGGAAATATATCAATCATAACAGACCGAATATTATATTCGGTCTGTTGGATACATACTACTGATGTATGGCCTCTTGAAAATTCTCTTATTTTTAACATGGGAAATTCTCACTTCAGCAAATCCACCTGTCATTTATTTATGTCCCGAACTGTACATTGAATTTCAATTAGAGTAAGTATAGATGTCATGCTAGGATGAAAACTATTCAATTGATCAAAATAAACTTCAATTTATGAATATAAATACACATTTGTTTGTAGTTTTGCTATATCCACTGTAGTATGTACAGTGATCGCCTACTACTACAAGTCAGTGCGTGATCAAAGACTCGACAAGATGCGCAAAATTCAAATATTTTGTAACGGTTATTTTTAAAAGATTTATTTGTGTTTATATTACAGGCTACTGGTGATTCAATTAGGTTTTGTTTACTCGAGTCTCTAGCCAATTCGTGGCTAGAAGTAATTTCATCTGGAACACCTTGAACTATTGTTAAATTTCTAGGCGGGGTTCAATATATTTAAATAATATTCTAAAAACCGTCATGTTAATATTTCATGAATTGAAATGGAACGGGCTAGGTTCCTTGATGAGATATTGCATGATTTCGTCAGGATTTTATCTAAAGTTAAAACAAACGGCTCCAAGAAAAATGGCGATATTCGAAAACTGGACGAAATGTCACTAACGTCTGACATTAGTAACTGGCTGTAAATTCTAAGTTAGCAATCCAGAAGATGTGAACTAATACATTGATCACTTCATGTGTGTTTTGGAATTTATGGTGAGGTTATAAGACCAAAACTCGCAATTCAAATGTTGATGTGGAAAAATGGCGAACATTTGATTTCAAACATTTATCTTTGGACGAAGGCCACGATATAGTAGCCCTGGAAGAAGGTAAGGTTTTGTAAGCACAAAACCACCCATATGCTTTGAGAAATATCAGTTTGGCCATTTTTCGTATATGTTATTGATTTTATGATGTAAAGATATAAATGCGATATAATATGTGTTATTTTATTAAAAAGCTTAAAATAATTAAAACAATAGAACATTTTTACTTTAATTTTTTATACTTTGGTAGGGTCTTGTGCTTCCATTTGACCATGATGATATTCATGTTTCCTCTTAAATAACACTGGAATAAATATTTTAACACAGAAACGAATGGATCAGCTTATAAAGTGAGTTTCAGCAAACCATACACCCATAACTGTATGCTTTCCAAGAGAAGAAAAATGGGGTTTCTCGCAAAATGTGCTTCCAAAATAAACATGTACATCACTGTTCACTGACTCAGTCGATTAAATGGTCACTGTGTGTTTGTACATTTTGTTTTTCTGCCTGGGTTTGAATACATTACCCTGAAATGATATACACTGTACAGTAGAATTTGCTTAGTGAAACACCTTGAAGCGGAACACCTTGTAAGTAGAACAGTTTTTTTAAAGTCCCATTTCAGTCCATTTATTTAACCCTCGTATTCCAAGGTATGAGAACTTTACACCCTGGCATCCAAGATGATTGTAATGCAAGAATTGAATAAATCATAAATGATACAATTCATTTATGTCTTCTTGTCATCTAGGGCTAAGAATAATGTAGAAACATTGATGTAAAACAGTGGAATTCAATGTTTCAAAACATGGAGGGTCCTCAAAAATGTTGAGAAGTAACTGCACTTCAGGTTTACTATCAATAGAGATCAATGGATGGTGTTCACTGTGCTGTTGCAATATAGTCATTTGATTGCTTATTTTTTAAATTCAAAGTAGTTCCAAACATTTAAAATGTTACTATAGGCCTACAATAATCTGTAGTTATAGATTAGCCGAGTATAGACGAGAATCGATTCATGATTAATCAAACAACAGTCAATCATTGATTGATCATTAAAACTTTATAAAATGATTATGATGATAGAAAATTGTTGATATATATATAATATTGTAGCACACCAACATCTACGGCAGGAACATGGAGTATGATCCCCCATTGACACGTCGTCATTTGGACCCTAATCGATTTGATAATATAACACTATCATCATCATCAACGATGTCTGAACAAAATATGCGGCCATCAACAGGCAGGGAAAATGGATTTGGTGGTGAAAGACAAAATAGTCAGTGTGAGTATTTCTTGAATATTTCATCAGTAGAATCTAGTAAGAGAAATGTGCAAGCTGCCAATGGTAAATACAGCATGGACAATTTACGTGTATCTTTCTAACATTTTTGTGATAAACATATTGTATTTACATGAACCTTCTTCCAAGATCATAGTGTATACTCACCAGGATACTCACCTTATATCAGAATTATAAAGCCACTAACTTATTATTTATTTCTCGTTGCACTTACTTTCTGGACACCATATGTCTAAAAACATGGTCAAAATACCCTCTGACGGCAAAAGGCTAACACATTGAATAAACAGAATTTTATCAATACCTGATTGTATGATTACTGTCTCAAGAATGAGAGTTCATATCTCCGTCTTCATAATTTTTTTTTTTTTGGTGAGCATTGTTTGATGACATCCAGAAAAAGGAGACCATTTTGCTGCTATAGCAAATTGAAGATCAACAATTTTAGATGTTTTTAAATATGACAGACCATTGTTCCAGATGAAATAGGGTGCTTTGTCACTTCTCATCTGACATTGATCACTTTAATTTCAAGATAATCGCTTCATAGATTGAATTCAAAGTGAATTATATTTAGTTTACAATAACACACAGTGTTCCCAAATGTAGTGATATCTAGCCAAATTTTGTTGTCTACAGACTTGAGTAGTACCGTATAGGCTATTCATCCAGAGACAATTTTTCACGGACTCCTTGGTCAATTATTTAGGTTATTTATTAACTTAAGTTATTCCCAATATGCAAGGGCTTAAATTAGCAATACCGAGGAGTAAGTCAATGTAAAAAGGTGTGTGAGTTATCTACTGCCTGAATATCAAACAGACAATATGGAATTCCAGGATATAGGAGATATGATGCTTTTATCAACTGAAATCATTTGTCATTAGAATTGATCTGAGAATATTTGTTTTCATTCATTGAACTTAAACAGAAAAGTGACAGGTGAAAAAGAATTACTTTTTGGTAAAAAAATAAAAGGTTGTTTTGTCAGGGGTACTCATCACTTGGGGATAAGTCAGGGGATTTTTATTTGTAAATCATGTCTCAACATCAAGATCACAAAAAATCATATGAATCTAATGTATGTTTTCTATTTATAGGCAATGATAGAACAACCTTCACAAAGCTACGTAGTAAAAATAGTCATGGAATACAATCTTTCATCTACCTGGGTCTCATCTTTATATGTGCTGTCCTTATCCTCTATGTTCTTTATGTGCAGTTCCCTAAACTAGACAAGTAAGTACTCAGTTGTATAATTAGGTCCTCAGTCTAACTACATATTTCAAAATGATTGGTCAAAGGCAAACTATTGACCATGCAGGCCCATAGCCAGAATTTTCCAAGGGGGGGTTAGTTTTTCGAAAAATTTCTAGGGGGGGTTCACTTTGGCAAATATTGCCAAAAATCACTCAAAAATTAGTCAGAATGGTGAAAAACTGCATGATTTTGAAAGAAATTTTGGCCAGGTTCGCCCAAACCCCCCCGAACCCCCCCCCCCCCCCCCCCCCCCCCCCCCCCCGCTGGCTACGGGCCTGACACAAAAAGCATTGTCAATTTGATAATTCACTTTTTCAAAATATGTAGGTAACTGAAAAGAGAAATAAGATGTTGAATTTCATTCACCTAATGAAAAGTAGTCATTGACTAATTGTACTCATATGTGGCAGATAAATGGTACTTATACAGTGACGCATATGTCTGATAAACAAATCTAGGAAAATATCACAAAATCACCCAGACCTATATAATAACATAGCAATGGTTGTTATGATAGAAATGACACAATACATGTAAACCTAGTATGATAACATATACCTTTCACATGATTTTGCCATTGAAAGGATTAACAATTATCAATATCAATGTAATTTTTTTCAATGTTATTGGCTATTCTATGCTTTTTGCTAGGCTTACTCATTGTTGTTGATAGAGAATATCAACCCAAATGAAATCACATTACTGTAATGATTGCATTGTTGTTGGTATTTTTACAGAGATGAAGTCCAGTATGTCAAGTTGCCTAGAAATATAGAAGATGCCAAGAACTTAGGACGTGTTCTCTCTAGGTACAATGATAAGCACTTCAAGAAGGTGATCGGAGGCTACTTCATCATATACATATTGTATCCTTTCACAACAGCTAAACATGTTTCTTTCAATTATTTTACTATTTTAGATAAGATTTTTAAAAGCCTAAGAACCTATCACCTTTATATACATGTACACAAACTAGTGGTTTGTTTCCTTTACACTAATCAGCTTGCAGACATTTGCAATTCCAGGGTCCATTTTTCTCAGTATAATAGCAGGATATCTCTTCAGTTTTCCACTAGCCTTATTTGCAGTATGCCTGGTAAGAATATTATACAAATATTTAATTCTGTTGAGGTGAATACCTGTGCATCTTCTTGTGAAAGTGTCACAGGTATTCACTAGAAATGGAATCACTGTTATATTTATCACTCACATTATTGGAATAACAAACTATTAATGTCTAATTGATCATAACAATGTACTCCGCTGATATATAAAATTAAAATTACACTGGACTAAATCCGATGGGTGAATATCATTTGATATTCAACGGAAGTCATGTGAAAACTATTCCGTGTTATAGAATAATCAAGTAATAAAAGCTAGCATTAAAAAGTGAGCCAATAGAAGGGCCAAGCATTTTTTTTAAAACCTCATTGTATCTTTGTTGGCGAATATTATGGTGGATATAGCCCATTAAATGACCAAAGCCAAAGAAACTTGTCTTTAATACATGAGTGGAGGAGAAGATGACATCTTCATGATTGGTTTATTATCCCACCGAACATAGTTCGCTGTATTTGTAGTTCTTCACTTTACCCTCACTTAACTTATTCCACACATTTTAATGGAAAGTTTATTCGAATAATATATTTCTATCTTTATATTCCAGTGTTCTTCATTGGGCGCATCTTTCTGCTACTCATTGTCTTATCTAGTCGGCAACATAGTTGTGAAGAAATTTGTGCAAAGTCAAAAAGTTGATGAATGGAAAAAACATGTAAGTATAAGTACAATTTAGTCATTACCCATCAAGAATGACGGGTTGATTCAAAATACCATTTATATACAATTATTTCAAAATATCACCAGATTTCACAAATCGTGCTTAAGATATAGCAGCATTTAATGGATGCTATCATATCTTTATTATTTCCATTAATGTTTCATTTGCATTAGGATATGCTCCAAGGGTAATGTGTATGAAAGAATTTAGAATGATGAATACATCCTTGTTTCCTGCATTAAAATTCTAGAAAAGTGATCTGGAAAATCGAAAACAAGCAGATTGTCTGCAAAATAAAACCATAAATAAATTAAAAGCACTGATAAAGGAGACACAAAAATGCATTTCTCAATTTGGAATAACTTTGTTAACAATAAGAAAATCTGCTTATTTTCTATACAAGGCTGTCTTCACTTATCCTTCCTTATTATACGATTATGTTTTGACTTGACAAACCAACTACATGTACGTTTAGATGGCTTTTATTCAGAATGTGTTTATATTTAGTCCATGTGTGCTGTTGAAGGTCCTTCTTGAGCCTCTATGCAAGAGATGACTGTGAATGATCAGTTTTATTGTGAGTTTTCCTAATGAGAAAGTAAAAGGGCAACATTTGAAATAGTCAGTTTCTTTTTAGATGCTTGATGTTTGTTTGGAAACTTAATTCGCAAAATTGGATACCAAACTTGTATATAGCAAGGTTATTAGCCATTTTAAACTGAACTAAAATGAAAATGATAATGCTTTTAAGGTTGGATGTGAATTTTATATGTAAGTCTCTTTTTCAGGTTGAAAGGAACAGAGAGCACCTGCTGAATTACATCATCTTCCTACGCATAACACCATTCCTTCCTAACTGGTTTATCAACATTACATCGCCCGTCATAGATGTTCCCCTCTTTCCTTTTGCCCTCGGAACATTTATAGGTAAGATATAGAGTTTACAATTTCAGTTTGGGATATAGTTAAGCCCTCCAAGTCTTTTGACTGCAAATTTTGAATCATTTTTTCTGATTCGTGCCTTGGAAAATCCAAAATGGGACTCAATTGGACTTCATGGCACTAAGTCTAATTGGAGTCCCAACAAGTCCAATTGAGCCACTCTAAGTCCCACCATGCTCCGTTGAGTCAAATGTATATTCAGAAGGGACTTTGGAAAACCAGATGAAGTCCTATCAAGTTACAAGGAAAGATATTTATATGGAGACCCCACTGGCCACCATGCACCATTGGTGTATGTTGTTGGGCTTCACAAGATAGTTTCCTTTTTTATGTCACCACCAAAAAGTTTTGACATATTGTTATAGTCTACATTTTTTTATGGCGGTTGGTGGTTGACGGTTGTTGATCTGTGTCTCTAACAAATTCTTACAACTTCCAATAACTTAACAAATACTGTTTGGACCAGCTCCAATTTTTTCAAAATCATCTACAAGTTTTCAGAAGTTCAAATCTGACTTTATATCTAAGATTTGACCTTCAATGACCTTTCCAAAGTCAAAAAAAGATAAAAAGGTCAAAAAGGTATTTTTTAACTTGCTTCAAATCAACCAATTTTTTATTCAAAATCATCTACAACATATCAGAAGTTCAAATCTGACTTTATGTTTGAGATTTGACCTTCACTGACCTTCTCAAAATCAAAAGGGTCATTTTTCAACTTGCTTCAAATTGACCAATTTATTTTTCAAAATCATCTACAAATTATCAGAATTTCAAATCTGACTTTAGATTTGACCTTCACTGACCTTCTCAAGGTCAAAAAAGGTAAAAAAGGTATTTTTTCAACTTGGTTCAAATTGACCAATTATGTTTTCAAAATCATCTACAAGTTATCAAAAGTTCTAATCTGATTTTAGATTTGACCTTCAATGACCTTCCCAAGGTCAAATAGGTATTTTTTCAACTTGCTTCAAATTGATAATTTTTTTTCAAAATCATCTACAAATTATTTGAAGTTCAAATCTGACTTTAGATTTGACCATAACTGACCTTCTCAAGGTCAAAAGGGTCTTTTTTTTATCTTGCTTTAATTCGACCAATTTTCTTTTAAAATCATCTTCAAGTTCTCAGAAGTTCAAATCTGATTTTAGATTTGAGATTTCACCTTCAATGACCTTCTCAAGGTCAAAAAGGTCTTTTTTCAACTTTCTTCATTTGACCAATTTAGTTTTTCAACATCATCTACAAGTTCTAAGAAATTAAAATCTGACTTGATATTGAACTCATAATATTGTGAGCAACTAGGTGGTGATATTTTGTCATATAAATGCCTTGTAATGTATTGTAATTCAAGCTGTTTACATTTCAGGAGTTGCCCCACCTTCATTTGTTGCAATCCATGCTGGTACAATGCTCCAGAAGTTAACGTCATCTTCTGATGCATGGTCTTGGACTTCAATGATTGTTCTCGCTGTATTAGCAGTACTCTCACTTTTACCTGTTATATTCAAAAAGAAACTACAGAAAAAATTTGATTGATTTGAGTATGGAATTTGATACAGCCATTAGGAGAACAACAGTTTATATTAACAGTTTACCATCAGCTATTAGATACTCAGGAATTCTGCACAAATTATACATTAACTGAACACGACAGTACTAGAAATTTCATTCCAATTTCAGAAACTATTCTTCTCGTACCAATGGCTTATTAGAACTCGATTCTATCTAGATAATAGGCCTTTCCAATTAACCCTGCCCCCATTTCATACATCAGAGAAACTATGATACATTGGCTAGATTGATGATGTCATTGGTTTAAATGGCAATTTGTCCAGGGTAAAATAGGATTACCTTATTTGTAATTTTGGCAAATTAACACGTATGACATCATCACTTTGATATACTAAAAGATGCTATGGTTTCTTTTCTTCTTTTTCTATTAAATAAAATAATTGCATTGGTAGATTTATCATATAATTTGGGTCAACTTATTACTTGTGTGAAATAGACACATGTAAAATCTTGTATGTTGACAAAATCGTTGAGGTCCATCGTTTTTTTATTGCAATATGGTTGCAGATGACGATAATATGGATGGGAGATGTTTTAAACATCTATCCATCGCTAAATGCTTATGGCATCCTTCCCATAACCGAGAGTTGCCTTATGTGTGTTGTGCATATTTTCAGATATCCTGTCTACTGATAGATACCAGTGGGAAACATTTGACAGTGCAAATGACAGGCAAAAGTACATGTCATAAGCAAAGCGATTGATAGACGTTTAAAATATCGCCCATCCATATTATGATCATCTGCTATATTGTGACCTTTATGCTGGGTGTGTTGGCATAACAACTAAGCGTGTCTACGAGTTTCTAGGAAAATCATTTGAGGGCAGATTGATTTTAGATTTTCATGGATGTTTCTTTGTATGAAAATCTGGAACTGATAAGATTTTAAATTGTCCATTCTAGATATTCTGTTTTGTTAAACTTCAAAAACCTTTCAGGCAAATGGTCAGATAATTTGATGGATATATTTGCAATTTTTTGGTATAAAATTTGAATTAGTTTGATGAGTTAGTTGATTGTTGAAAACTGTTTAAATTTTAAAGGGAGTATTTTGAACTTTCCATCCTAAAATGTTGTACATGTTATGTCCTTATTATACAACAACATCAATTATCATGATATTAATTGTCAAACTTTGGTGTATGAAATCCTCCTTGATATTCTGTTAAAGGATGCTTTATTGTTCCCCCAATGTATTGTTTTGATACTGACATTTTAAAATTTGTAATTTTTATGAGTTAGGAATTTAGATCAGCTATGATGAACTTTTTTGAAAATTACGTTGGGTTAACATTTTGATGAAACCTTATGGAATATTTTTGTCAGCTTGGTAGGTGGGCAGGGTGCAGGATTGGTGTTTTTTCTACTTGGCACATTCTATTCAGACTACTTGGTGGATTTGTTTGGAATTTTTAGGAACATTTCTTGGTATGAAAATCTATGAATTCTTCTGCCTGCAAAATTTAAGGCATCAATTCTTTTAGTTGCAATATTGTTCACTGTGTGCCTTGTTAATGTAGCAGTTTCAATTGATTTGAAAGATAATACCAACATGCAAATTTGTCAGCATTATCAGTTCTAAGATATTTGTATTCATCTTCAACTGCAAAGATAAAGACATTAACTTTAAATAAATTGTAACATCACTTTAACCGAAAAGAAAGAAAATGATCAAAAAAACAAAATCAGTTTGTGATATTCTAAAATTATAGACATACAACATGCATTCTTGCAGTATTTTTGCAAATTGTGCTGCATATCCTTGCAGTTTTTTTGGCAAGTTACCCCTCCCTAAAATGAAATTAATGATCTTGTGGATGAACATGGATATATGCACCTTGTCGTAAATTCTTTATGGAATCAGGTATTTAGAAAATATTGATCTGCATTGTTTTCATTGTAAGGCAATACTTATTAAATCTCACATGAGCCTTGTCCATGTCATGTTTTTAACTTGATTTTTAGTGAAATTCTTTTATGTACCTCTCGTATGTCACTTCTCACGTGGCTATTGCAATAACCTACTTGTTGTACTTTGATTTTGTTATTGTGCAATGTCTGTATTATTGTTATATTGTATTGTGTGTACTTGAACTGACAAAATAGTAACACAATTGAATCTAGTGGAATCACGGATGGGCTGGTTAGGTAAACTTTTGTAATGCACCTACTGACTTGCCAACTCAAAAATTCTGAGGAAGCTTTAAAATAATTCACTGATTATCTTGGACAATTAACCAAAATACATATCCCCAAACCAGCTAAGAATGGAAGTCCTCTGTATGTGACTGCATACATTCATTAATTTTACAATGTACAAGTGCTCAAAGCCAAACTAACATGGCCCATCCTTGAATAACATGTAGAGTTCAATGTTTTGTAACACCAGCAGCAGCTGGAATTGTATTTCCCACATAGTGTGTGCCAAATTGCTTTCTAAGTGGCTTAGTTAGGCTAAACCTATGTTGTGGTAGCTTACTATGAATTGACCCATAGTCATTTTAGATTGATCTATTATCTATTCATTTTTACTTGTCTGCATTCAACAAAGTGACACGAAAGGGCTAAACGGCTTGCACCAAGGTGCGACCGTCAAAAAGATGAGTTTGAAAAATATACATTTTTTTAAATAATACTTGTAAGTATACAAAATAGGATGCAAATTTGATATTGATGTGTAATGATAGTCCATTCGGGTGTCGTAATTTTATGAAAAACAATTTTGGTAAAAAATTGGATATTTATGACCTTAAAATGCGTTTTCAATTGAAAAGTTACTGTTGTCAAGGATATTATTCCTATTTTATATAGCCAATGTCTTTTAAATATACCAATAACCATTTCATTAGTTTTTGACAAAGTAAATAATTATAGGGCTCACACAAGGATCAACTTTGTTCACAGCATTTTCATTTTAAGTGATGTTTTGAAAAAATACGAAGGTAAGCTCAATTTTATCTTTTATTTGTTGAAGAAAAAATAATTATATGTTTGTTTTCTTGTTTCGACTGAAAAATCTCAATTCATCGCCCTTGCTTTGCAAGCAGGAGAGTCTACACCAGTACGAAAAAGTCTTCAAAAATTTGATCCTTGTGTGAGCCCTACAATTATTTACTTTGCTAAAAACTTATAATGGTCATTCGGATATATAAAAATCATTTAATAGGTAAAATAGGAATAGTATCATTGACTTTTGATTTTGAATAAAAAAGTATTACGAGCATATAGTGCATTACTTCCAGGACAACCCTCTATATTCATAGTGATGCAGCAGATAGTGAAGTTGATTCTTTTTAGTTTATAGCTTGCAGACAGTGATCTAAGATATTAAAAGATACCAATTTGCATTACATCAACATCAAAGAAGTTTGATTTGTTCGCAGATACGTGTCAGAGTGATTGATATACAACAAGATAGTATGTGTGAGCATTCATTGCAACATTTACTTATTAATAAGAGTTATAATTTTACTAAATCTGATGGAAAATCTTTTTGGTTTATTCAATTTAAATATTACTTTTGCTATACAGATACCTTAGTTTTGAAACATTCATTTCAAAAAGATCAGTTTTCAACTTCGTATGTTTTGTTCATAAAATGTGTATTCAACATAGGTCAAAAGTCAGGGTCATTTCAAGTTTAAAATATCAATATCTAGGGTAGTTGGCATTTTAAGACATTTTGCCGATGGTGTGACCCTTCACAACCAATGACAATGATTATGTGACCTGAGGTAAAGGTCAACTGAATGGGTGTAGGTAATTTCAAGGTCAATATCTAGCAATTTGATGTTTTAAGGCAATTGAGAATAATTCTGACCTTTGACAACCGATTATTAGGTGACCTGTTGTCAAGGTCAAGGTCTATAGGTCAAGATAATTTCAAGATCATCAAGTCATCAAGTATTTGGCGTTTTTGGGCTGAGGTTACCCTTTGTGAATCATGAATGTGTGACCTGAGGTCAAGGTTATTCCAAGGTCAAATATCAGTATCTAAGTACTTGGTGTATTAAGGCCCTGCTGTGGCCCCTAGCGACTCATGATATGGTGACTTTCAAGGTCAATATCTAGCAATTTGGAGTTTAAAGGCAATTGAGAACAAGTCCCCGTGATAAAAATGATATCATCCAACTTCTTCACTTGAAAAAAAAACATCATGAATCCCCCTCAACCTTTATTTTTCAACTAATTTTTTATGATTTCATTCTGGTTTGATTCCTTGACAACTTAATGATACACTACATGATTTTACTACTATATGTACGGGTATAAGCATCACCTGTGTTATTAATAATATTTGTAATTATAATGCTTGAATGTATGAATAAATTAAAATTGAAAATATAAATATATGAAAATATATCTGGAATATTATTGATAACACCCCCACCTTGTCACTTTTTGAAAAATATAAGGCTTATTTTTTAAAGTATTTTTTCTTAATTTGATTGTATCGAAAGTTCTTCTACGCTAATGAATTAACAAATTCTGAAAAGAGGACGGGTATTGAAATGCGATAAAGTTAAAAAACACAAATTCCATGTTATTTTCCATTAGAAAAACTAAAACTATCCATTGTTTTCAGCATAATTTTGGTCATTGAAAATTGATATCTCCAAAACTAGACTTTCATTACAATTCTACAAATGAAAAGGTTTTAGACCACTTGTTGAATAATATTTTCATGCAATTCAAATAAAAAAGAAGAACCTCTGTTGAGTAAATAAGTTCAAAAAAGTGTTGAGATGGGTTCCCTATTCATAGTTCTTTAGATTGTTCGAATGATATTTTTATTATCATTGAGAATTGAATTTTCTTGAAAGATAACATATTGTGTTTTTGAGAAATGTCATATTTATATTGAGAAAGTAGTCATGGTAAAATATATTATATGACCGTCAGATATCACTTGCCATACTATATCTGGTCCTTTGCCAATTTGAAGTAAATTATAAAATCATATCAGAAGAGAGGATATACAAATATGAGGTCATTAGTTTAATGACTGCAATCAGTAATCAATGGTCACGTTGACGAAGTTTTTCACGAGAATTACTTTCTCCAGTAGTTCTGAATTAGATTGGTAAGCGGATGTGTTTCTCAAATTTAAATAATGATAGCCCATTAGGGTATGGTTATATTATTAAAAACAAGTATGGTAAAAATTGGGTATTTCTAACCATATAATGCTTTTTATTCCAAGTTCAATGACATTCTTCCTATTTTACCTTTGAAATGATTTTCATACCACTGAATAACCATTATATCAGTTTCTAGCAAAGTAAATAAGTGTAGGGCTTACACAAGGATCAACCTTTTTTAAGACTCTTTATGAACTTGTATATCCCCTGCCGTTCTAAGAGGAAGAGCAATGAATTGCGATTTTTCAGTCGAAACAATGAAATGAACACAATATGTTTATTTTGTTAAACATTTTACAAATAAAATTGTGTTTAACCTTATATTTTTTCAAAACATCACTAAATATGAAAATATTGCAAATGGAGTTGATCCTTGTGTGAGCCCTATATTTATTTACTTTGCCAAAAATGAATATAATGGTAATTAAAATATTTTGAAAACATTGAATAGGTGAAATAGGAATATTATCATTAACAACCATGACTTTTGAATTAAGATGGCATTTTCAGATCAGAAATATATAATTCTTCACAATTATTGTTTTTTATAAAAATGGCCACACGAAAATGGACTATCATACTTATCAATATCAAAGTTATCTCCTATATTGTATACCCATTGCTATTATTTGAAAAAAAATTTTTTTTATCAAACTCATCTTTTTGATGGTTGCACCTTGTGGCAGGCCGTTTAGCCCATTCGTGTCACTTTTTTGAGTGCAGACAAGTAAAAATGAATAGTTGATGGACCAATCTATAATGATAATGGGTCACTTCATAGTAAGCTACCACAACATAGGTTTTTGTGATTTTCTGGAGTTTTGGCACACACTAACATGCAAGTGGTTTGCCTCCAGGTACCGTGTATACTGGTAGATGATCTACAAGTTTCAAATGTGTTTCAGTCTGTTCAAGTAGTGTGATATATAGCACTGTACTGTATGTATGTGTAAATTAAAATGATGTTTGAAAATTATCTAACAAGAATATAACATCTATTATGTCAATGATGTATAGTTTACCCTTTGCATTCGTTTGACTTCACTTCTTAAAAGAGAGCTCCGTCTTCACTCTTTCAAACTAAAATAAACCTGTGAACTCACCGCGCCAATCAGTGTTCGTCGGCCAAATTTGACCGACGTTCTTTATATGGTCAATCCTTCTGACGTCATCGTTGTGCCCGGAATTGACCAATGACATGCGCATATTTAATTAGAATACTTTTGGCGTATGTTTCTTCAAGCTCGCTGATTGGTGGAAGGTCAGCGCGTAGGTCAAAAGTGATTTACCCAAACTGTAACCGGTGTAAAAGAAATTATGGTCCCATGGGGATTTAGGTCTGTAGGACCATCTACCCTAGGAACCTAGGGTAGGTGGTCCTAGTCGGACCATAATTTAAGCTTGTTGTTGGACCACAATCCCTAGGGAAAATAGTCCTAAAATATCATATAGAGGGTAGGACCATTTACTAGAGTAGGACCATAATTTCTTTCACACCAGTAAAAGAGTAGGTGGTCCCTTTAAGCGGGTGATTAAGTTTATAGACACATCGATTTGGTTGGTCAGCATCGTTTGCAGTGTAGCTCAGTTGGTAAGGCGTTGGACTTAATAGCTTATGTATATGTTATTGTATGTACTTGTTATGATTGTATTTCCATTGTGTTTCATTCATTCTGCCAGGTACAAAGTTCGAGTCCTATTCCAGTACATCTAAAATAATTGCTAAATTTGCCTTTTCATTTCTTGCTCGATTTTTTTTATTAATTCTTTCATTTAAATGTCAAAGTCAAAAGTTGTATTCTGGTCTGGTATTCTCGGTATTTGTAATGGATTAAGTAACCTACTCAATGAATCTTTTTAGGAAATTACTATGCTAGCTAGTTATATGCTACATTTTGAATAGATTTCATGCTGTTCATCGCACAAAAACCCCACACAGCTCATGGTCATCACACAAAAACACCACACAGCTCATGGTCATCGCACAAAAACACCACGCAGCTCATGGTCATCGCACAAAAACATCACACAGCTCATGGTCATCGCACAAAAACACCACACAGCTCATGGTCATCGCACAAAAACACCACACAGCTCATTGTTATCACACAAAAACTTCAGACAACTTGTGGAATGACATGTATACGCATAACAGAATAAAATAGTTGACAAGATATACATCTTCAATCGTTTTCTATTCATTAGATATTAAATAATATAACCCGTTTCCAAAGTGAATATTAATTCCTTGAAAAAAGCCGTATACGTAGGACCAATTTCCCCAGGAATTTAGGTCCAGGACCAATAACCCTAGGGATTTTGGTCCGATTGGGACCACCTACTCTAGCAGGTGGGACTGTATTCCCCAGGAGATTAGGTCCATCGGACCATCTTTACTAGGGATAATGGTCCGTAGGACCATATTTAGGTAGGACCAGAAATACTTTTACACCGGTACCCGTCGTGGGGGCGGGGCTACTAAACTGTAATATGGTCTCTACTAGGCAGAGTGTACGGTCCACATCCCGCTCCGTATGATATGGTCCGTTCGTGTGCACAAGATCCGACCATACCGCCTCTATAGGGAGGAAATTCGGAGGTGAGTTTTATTATTAGAGTATTCTTTGAGTTTACATTTATACTGCGCGATTTAAATTGATAAATATATGAATATTAAATTGAAAAAAGTTGTCTAAGTATTTGAATGCTCAAAAACATTGGATTTATTTGTGGTGACGACATACATGCGGAGAGAGTGAGTTTCTGCTTCCTTATCGTCATTTACGTGTCAAATATACTACTTTGTGGTATATTATGTAAATCAAATGAAGCCTTTGTATATTGATCGATGAAATAACGCCAATTGAATGTTTCTTGGTATATACTGATTTTAAAATGGTCAAAAGCAAATTAGAAGAGGATCCGACTCTGCAGGTTAAATGTTTAGAATGGATCCGACCCACGCGCGTTTCTCTTACGATCCTACCGTGTTTCATTTCCGACCCTACCGTGTTTTGAGCTCCATATTGTCGTGTTTTGAACCAATAAATACCATGAACATATTTTAAAGTTACAATACTAAATCCATGGAAGTTAATATATCTATTACACTAGAGTCAGTGTATTAAAGCTCAATAGCTAGTTATGGTTGTTTATCTTTTCTAGATGTCGTTAAAAGTGCCGATACAGAATGAAACGGACACTTATTTAGACGAAAATAAAAATGAACTACCATCGACATCCACACCCCAAAAGCCAACTTATTCTCATGAATTATCCAGTCGTCCAAGCAGACCAGTTCATGTTGAAACGGATGGCATATACAAAAATAAATTATATGATACAATGATCGTATATATGCATGCCAATTTGAATATATTTTTTTGTATACGTAAAACACGAATTGGTCGAATTTTTTCACACGAAAAGATTTTTTCAGTTCATTATACATTTATTTCAAATTATATTGCAGTAAAAAAGTTACACAGGTCGCTGCCTAGCGCAATGTGCATTACAGGCTAGCGTTTTGGAATGAACATAAATCAAATTAATTGAGTGAGTTATACATACAATTGTGCTGACTTAATGGTGAAAAGAATAAAATGGGTTAGGCCAAGCTAAGAATAAAATCAACGAGCCTTCCTTTTAATCGAGAATCCTGTTCAATTGAAAATGAGTTTTTGAAAATTAAAAATTCAGTTTTATCTTGTTCAATTAGATGGGTCTCAAGATTTTGCTGCTCAAGGGTTTCTTAAAGGTTTTTTCTTTGGGTTGAATGGCGCTTACATTGCAGAATCGAGTGTTTAGGAGTTGTACTCTTACCACAGACAATTAGATTAGCTGCATTAGGGAAATCATGAGCAATCTTTTGTGATTCAAATTAGAGTCCGCATCTAATTCTAGTCTGTTCAAGGTAATTTCTTGTTTTCGAGAAAGATTGAGTTTAGAAGTTGTATTGAAGTCATTAAACTTTCAAGATTTGTTTTTGATTTTACTTTTGAACAAAGAGATGGTGGGAATCGACTGGAGATAACCTATTCCATTCAGAGATCAATCTTAGCACTGGGGCATTAATTAGTCGTGCAAAGAACACGAAAAGATGGAACTATTAACAGGACATGGTCGGAGTCCCCAAATTATCCTCACACGACTTGGTCGAATCCTAGCTGTGGTAGGGTCGGATCCTTCTATTCGAGTTTTAAACCACATTTTCATGTACTTTTGTGATGTATTACGTCATGTTTGTTTATCAGTCGCACGCATTAATGCATGTACTTTATAAATTGCACGAAATTAGATATGTATACCGTAATATAAAAGAATTATTGCAATTGAAGTGTATTCTGTCGTGAAAAGTCTATGTTCGACCTATTTTCACCTATGAAGCCTTGATATTTTTTTCTTGCTTTCTTCATGAATTCATAGGTAATTATGTTGCCTATAGTTAACCAACCACAAAATATCAAAATTCGCTGTTTCCTACTTTTTCCTGACATTTTGTCAATTTTGGCCTCTTTGTCTCACGAAGGGATCGTATTCTAGCACACGAACGGACCATATCATACGGAGCGGGATGTGGACCGTGACGCAGGGTATGTATAGTTGATCTGTTCAAAATGAAGATTCGAGCCAGATGATATCCAACGGATGTTTTAAGGTAGTTCCTTGTATTCAGAATTTAGGCATTGTGTCTTTCTCATTGAAGTCCCATGCTTGTTTCAGGTACACATAGCCCATTCCAAATATGATATACATCTTTCTTTATCGCATGGTCTGTAAAATGAAGCATTCTGATTGGTCAGTTCTTGTGCTGTACCAATCTGTATTGCTACTGAGATTGTCCTCATTGATCATCTCCGTCGCAATACAGAAAATATTGGTACGGAGGGGACATTCTCAGTAGCAATACAGAGGATCAGACGGTAACAACGTTATAGAATGATTAGAAAGTGCAATACAGGATTAATTCTGTCTCGATATTCTGTATTGGCACTCGACTTCGTCTCGTTCCAGGATGAGCCAAGAAAAGGTAGCCCAAACAAATGTTAATAACTCATCCAACATGGTTTTAAATTAATTTTTGACATAATTTAACCTCGTTCAATGTTTATTCATTTTATCAAGTGTCATTGGTTTATTTCAAATGACCACAATTTTATGGCTATTTTACAAAACATCCTCCAAATGTCGGTGTAAAAAGGGTAGGAGGTCCTATCAACTTATGGTCCTACTTTCCATTGATTTATATGGTGACCTAAATACAACTCTTTCCCTTATTATCGTATCCACAATCAGGGCAAGTAAGGGTCTTTAAGAAAGGGGACCATAATCCCCAGGGGACCATAATTTCTTTTACACCGGTCTCATCTCTGGAGGCCAATTTGAACGTACCGGATAAAGTTGTATGACTTCACGCTCAGAGATATCTCATGTATTGGCTCTTATCATCCGTTCGAAGCGAATGAAGGGTTTGCACGAGCCCTACGAAACCCCCTGTCACTATCCCCATGCTGCTAGAGTTGTAAGTGTGGACAATATCTCAAAAGATAAAAGTTTGGGGATTCATATCGGGTGATTTTTTCGCATTTGGAGATTTGTAAATTTGCAATACAATCGTGACCATTTAAACTAGATCAATGAAAATAAGTATAATGAAAGAGCACTGAACCACATATTTGGCACATTGAATTGTGCCAAATATGATTTGAAATCCATGTTTGAAGACGGAGTTATTGACATTTGTTTGAGTTACCTTTTTGACTCACCCTGTATACGACCAGGTCGTTCACGAAAAATGCTCTCATTTCAAAGGGTTTTCATGTTTATTGTGAAATAAGGAAAAAAGAAAAACCGAACCAATATTTTCGGTAGTTTAATAAAAGTAGTAATAAAAGTAAACTAGTTTAATAAAAGGTGCAGTACCTGCGCGAACGCCCTATGCTTTACTTTATATATCTCCATGCAATCATTGCTGCGTGTAATATGAAGTCATATGACCCATTGAGCATAATAGTGACGTTGAATCTTTGTTGTTCTTTTACATAATCACTGAGATTTATGTCATCAACCTGAATGATTATTGTACCAGGAGAATATTTGAATGTCGTAAAATTAAACACGGGTGAAATTGGTTTCTGTCGCATACCAATCCATACAGAGATGATAGTCTCGTTGCAGAATTCACAGTTGACGTAGCCAAGTGAAAGGACCTGCTGGACACGACCAGAGGGTCTGATGGGTGCAACTAGGTCCAATGTAATCCAATCACCTTGCTTGTTGCCCTTGAAACCATTAAACAAGTCTTTGCGATACTCCATTACCTCAAATTTGCGAAACCGGCGGAGGGATGTCCTGAGAATGTATTTATGGAATCCGTTCAGTTCTGTCACCGACAGATTACTGTAACTATCAATCTGTTCATGGCGCTTGTTGGTGAAGCATACGGGATTGGTGATCCATGTGCTATTCAAAACTGGAGTGGGTAAATATGGATTTGGGAGACCCAAGGGTAAAGGGTTCAAAGCCTCTTTAATGATTCCTGCAAAGAATTTGATTAAAACGATCGCAATATAGTGATGTGATAGATGACTGGGGTGGAAATAATCATAAGAAATTATGTCAGAGCTATAGAAGCCAAGTTGTTCACCATACACTGGGCAAACCATATTAAATAACGACACCCCAGTGATGTCGTAATATTCCAATAATGGTTTGTAGTGTTTCTGTTCAAGATCGAATGAACAAGTATGACTACTATTAAACTCTGGACCAAGAATCTTCTTATCAACAAAATCTGCCAGAATCAAAACCGGTCTGTTTTCACGTTGTTGTTTCATCGTATTGCGTATCAGTTCCTCTAGTGGCCGTCCCATTTCTCTAAATCCAGATTGCGAATGAGATAATTGGTCATTGGTAGCGAATTCCCCGATGACAATATCAGTAGTCTCCATAGAAACATGTGCGTTTAGGCAATGGGAGAAATATTCACTGTTAGCCCCGCCCATTGCAGTGTTCCGAGATTCAACAGGAATGCCAAAAACTGTGCTCATCCATTGTGCCAATATTTCCATGTACAGACAAGGGAACTCACATGAGCCCTGAAAATGAATTGTTAAACATCACAAAATGTCACATGTAATAAAATACTTATTAATTCCCGGTTTGAGATCTTCCACGACTAGTGTTATGACGTCAGGGGGTAGTTTCCAACTCCACGACAGTCGTAGGAATACAAGGACATTTCTATAACCTTTAAAATGAGGTACATGTACATGAGGTATAACTTATATAGAACAATTCAGACTTATAACCGAATAAGGACCAAAGCAATAAAAGTTGTGGCAATTCGAAATTTTAAGAGATCATATTTTGCAAAAGATTCCAATCGATATCATTACTATTTTATTATAAAATACACTTAAAACCTGCCTGTATAATTTCAAATAAATAAATGCAAAACTTCATAACGCAAAAGGTGATTATTCTTAATTTATAGAGTAAGGTACATGTACAATTTCAAGAAAATTAATGGAATATTTGTGGAGTTATGATAAAAAAAGCTGATTTCGGCAACAAAATGGCCGCAATTTGATCAAACGAGGCGAGCTTTTGAGAGACCATGAGACCACGGGTAAAATTGAAAGCTTTGTATGGACACATTTTAAAAGTGAAACAATTTCAATTGTTTGAAACCAATTGTGGTTTGTTGGTTAACATGGGAATGTCGATTTTCAAAAAGTCATCAAATTTATCATTAATTTTCAATTTTGTAATCGAGGAAAAAATTGAGAAAATTTGGAGGTATTGAATATAAGGTCAAATTACGTTTCCATCAAAGAGCTCGTATAAGTATTTTCATCGCAGGTTAAGTAAATAAAAATTCAAAGGTGAAGAGGCTTTATCACGTAGTTCAATGGGGGAGCTAAGGTTACCAAACTTATGAAGGGGAGTGTATCATCTGATGTATTTAGAGTCCATGGCACAATAGTTTTATTAATGACAAATCATTGATTCAACAGTTTTCAGGAAAGTTACGGAAGTCACTGGTCAGTATCAAGCGAAGATAACGGCCGTAGCCTTCGCATCTAAGATGGCGGACGGTAATTGTCGATTTCGATATTTTTAGATTTAATTCGATGAAAACTAAAAATATCGAAATCGACACTTTACATCCGCCATCTTTGATATGAAGGTTACGGCTGTTACCATCGCTTGATACTGACCTTTTTAAAATCAATATTTTAAAATGAAGTGTATTTTCAAAACTTTAATCTCAAATAAAATCAGATTTTTTTGTCAACATGAAGTGTATTTTCAAAATTCAAATCTCGAATAAAATAAGATTATAGTGTCAGGACGAAATGGATTACATACTACAGTTAAAAAGAGAAAGTATGAACGGCATAGTCTTTTATGATCAATATTGCTTCATATGGACAGACTAGTGACAAAGAACAAATGCAAAATTGACCTTGACATTAAAAGATGGTCTCATAACATTGAATCAAAAATTTATATACCCCAAGAAAGTGTCGTGAATTTTTACGATAGGTTTTGTTTATCGTACAACATTTGTGCGACTTTGTCGTGGGTTTAAGTTTATGGAAATAGATTGTTACGTTAAAGTCCTGAACATATTTTATCGAAACGACCCCCAGGCTGCGTATGGTTGAAGATGATTGAAAAACATTTGCAGAATATAGGCACCCTGATTTACGTCCATCGACAAAATATAAATTTTTGTTTTAATATGAACGTGTTAAAGATGACGTCTTTAGAACGCTTACATCAATTAATTTTGAATATGAACTCAGAAAAAGTAAACTTGCACATTACTATTATTATCTGAGTTAACACGTCACCAAAAACTGAGAACATGTGTTTTTCTGATTTTGAATTTGAGATATTGAAAAATTCTTTAATTTTAAACAAAAAAGCCCCCGTCATTGCCGAAACGGGAGAGATCTTGTGTTTATTGAATATATCTTCAAGCAAAATGCAAATTAAATAAAGACATTTGACGGATGGACGATTATCAATATTTGCCACTCATGATCCATACAACCTTCGTCCGTTTTGATAAAAAAAACATTCAACTATTATGTTTTTGTATTGAAATCAATTCATTGTTTATTTAGAATAGAGCTAACATAAATAGTTGTTATGGTGAAGAATTAACTGACTTTGTGAATTTGTTTGAATGAGATTCGATAATGTACTTAATTAGCCGAAACTTTATTTGATTATGCATTAGCAGTTTTAAATAAAATATTTTTGTACACAAGTAAAAGTTGTAAGGTATGTGTTTTGTGACACATAACGCTCCTGTGATACACAGTGCAATAGCTAGATATGGATTTTAAAACCATTAACTTAAAATAGTACATGGTTCATTGTGTTATGGTGTAAACTGTAAATATATAAGTAATATAGCATAGCCTAGTGTGTCACATTATTTGAGATCACCCTGTAGCCATATTTAATAGGTCTGAGTTACAGTAAGATTATATAAATATTAACAAGGCATTAACCTCAAAATGTCACCACCTGTCATTTGTTACAGACGCCGAACGCCGAACCGTCGTCCACAAAAACGAACCAGTGAAGCATACCTGATCTATACCTCCGCCCGCAGAAACCGACCCACCGATAGTTGCCATAGATATTGGCGTTTTCTTTACAATTGCCTCTCTGAATATTTTCCTCAGCTTAACCGTGTTCCCTTTCCATAAGAACGCTCTCTCATACATCTCCTGAGTAATGTTATTATTTGGAATGGCATCCTGAAGCCGTGCTAAAATATCTCTATCTGTGCTTCCCCTGAGAGTATATTTGTCTATTGGCTTGAAGTTGTCTTTGCTTCTACTTAGAATATTATTGTCTATTGACTTGAAGTTCTCTGATCCATTCCTTGTCCTGAGTTGTTTACGCTTGTGGTACGGTGAATATGAGTTGCTAAAAAGCTGACTGGATATCTGCTGGTCATTTTTGAGTAAGAGATGCAATGAGAGCAAAACCACAATGGCCACCATCAGAAACAACCTCCATGATTTCATCGTTATGTACTTCCTTAAAAATTTATTACAAATAAACTTACAACGATTTTATGTAATGTGAAATGATAACAATAGTACTACTCCTGTTGCTGAGGGTGTGATAGTGATTTCTCTCAATTTACTTTCCAATAATTTAAATCCTAGTTATTTTAAAGCTGTTTACCAATATGGTCGTCTATTTTCTTCAGGTCGTCTGTTGTGCATTTGTTTTTCCGTTTTTTGTTTTTTTATTACAGGGTAGCACAAAGGTGCAACCCTTTGTTTTTGGAATAACTTTGTCAATAATGAAGGAATCTTCTTGATTTTTCTTCTGTATCCTGAGATCATAGTATTTCCCGTCCAGGTTTCCCCTCGTATCAACTTATTCTGCGATTCAACCTTTTGCCAATTGTTACCAAATGATATGGTCATTTATAATTGCTTTCTTACACTTTATCCTTGAGATGGACTTAAACATTGTAACCTAAACGTAGACTTGAAAAGAGAGTTATCGGTTTCAATCCCACTGAAGTGAACTGACTTTTTCCACATCAGCCCTTATATTAGCATTGACTTTCATTTGTGCCAAACTCATGTGATTCAAAGTTATAGACATTTCTATTCAATGATTTTTTGTGTCTCTCTGTACAACTCTTGGCCAACATATTGCCTTAATTGAGTGTATTTAAAGCTTGAAGTTTTAGACTTGTATTCAATACTATAATCGTAGGGTTTTAAATATGTTTAAATACATAAGATATTTAGTGTGAGTTTCATATTTATACACTTACACGACGAATTAATCGATAACCACATCCAAGATTGAATATGGCTTTTATCCCAGAGGGACAATATTAATATCGTTCCAATTTAACATTGATTCAAATTACATAACAGTTTTATTAATACATTATTCACATTTCGTATTCATTAAAATGACACAACATTTCATTTTGATGTGATCATCATACACATTCATAATTTCTTGATATTACACAAACGTTTTACTTAAAGGCCCACGTTGCATATTTTCAGTTTTTTGGCAAAATAAAGACTTACATTTGAATTCCATAGATTGTCCAATGTATTGATAAGAACTTTATCTTTCATTTGACACCAATAACAGCTCAAACGGACCACATCAAAGCTTACAATAAAGAATCAAAAAATATTTTCAGGCTATATATCAAGTTTTTATCATGGCACAGTTGTTTGTATTACATGATACATTCATTTTTATAGAAGTATCGCCATCTTTTAAATCAAAAGTAATCTAAAACATGCACTTTGTTTAACATATGCATGCATGTCTAATGATCTCTGAAGTTCAAATGCTCTTTACGATGTGAGTTATTTTTTTCTTGGTTCAATATTAAAGCAAATCAAACTTTGTGTCATATTAGACCGAGTGTGTGAGTAACATGATTCTATGATTTTTTTGATTTTTCCTCTAAATTAAGTATAGTGGGCCTTTATTATGATTCACATTATATTATTTATTTGAATTTCAAAACAGTTAATTTCTTATTTGATTCACATTTATTTGTACAGTTTCATTTCGATATGCTCCACATACTTATCATTCATCTAAATCACACTATTGTCTTGCTTTGACATGATTCCAATTAACTCTGGTCTAGCTACTATCCACTGTGACTACCCCCCCCCCCCCCCCCTCTGTTTGACTAACACCTCCTCACACAGTTGTAGTGGAGTCGTGGGGTCGTCACAAGGGCTTGTAGCTTGACTAAATTCATTTACACTACAATACAAATTCAAAATATAATTGAAACAAAATTAGTAGCCAATATTAGCCTATCGCAGCATTTCATTTTCGATTTCTCAGTCACGCAAAATGAAACTGACTCTCTTAAATCTTATTTTATACCATGGAGCAGTAATGTTAAACAGGAATAGATGATGACATTGACAACTGACTGATGTTTTTAACCATATATAATTAAAGGTTGTGTACCAGTATATTATTAAACACGGACGTTTATAACATTTATTTTTAACAGTGTGTATTTACAGATAAAATGTATAATTATCATTTTCTTTTATTGCCGCAAATTAACAATAAATCACTTGATATATTTGTAATTCTACAAAAATAAAAGACACGTTTCTAAATTCTTCAACAAACAACCTAGTATTGCTACATTTTGCAATTCTTCCACGCACAGTTGGACTTTTGCACCAATGTTCAGACTTAGGAAGTCAGAGCTAAGTACCACATGTTTATTTGAGCCTCTATCCAATATAACTTGGCTAGAAATCGTCACATGTGGCCCGCCATGTAGTAAAATATTTAATACGCCAGATGCTAGTATATGTAGAAATAATCTTGATTTACTTCATTAAAAATGCAGTCAAAATGATGTCATATTTGGAATCTACATGTAAAATCACATCTAGAAATGTGGTTTTGAGAAGAGTTTATCAACTTTGAAAATTCAATTTTTTCTTTGAAAAAGTGACTTCTGGGTCGGGGAGATTCCCCATAGACCCCATGTTGTAAAATCACAAAAAGAAAAAATATCTTGTCTTGTGTTGGGCAGGTGTTAAGTGGACATATTTCAATTTGTATAACTATCAGATACATAAGGGTAATATCTAATATGAAACGTGAACCATTAAAACTGATGATCATGATTATTCAAATTTAAGGGGATTTTGCAATACTCTGAGCATGTTACATGTATTTCCCCCGAATTAGCCACCTGGTGGCGAAAGTGGTAACTACCTACTCGCACTCTGAGTAATTTAGATCTGATTTAGATATTATTTTAAAAATATTTAATGAATTGAATTGAACTTGAAGCAAACTAAAGTGAGATGTTTTGCATGATTTCGTCTAAAATCAACTGGCCTGTCATCTTTAAAATCTTCAAAATTAAACTTGATATCGATCTGGCCTTACCCTGAGCAAAAAACAAGATGGCCGCCGGCTTTATTGAACAAATTCTATGCTTTAAAAACAACATATAATTACAATCGATGAAAAAATGATTTTATAATTAGGTGGTATAATTTACAGGACTGGACTATTGAGTCTGAAATCATAGTAGACTATAGTTCATCTTGCATTGAATCTGTTTTTCCATCGTCATTGAGCGGCACGCTAAAAGCTATTCTTGGACATCCATTCATGTTCATGCAAAATAGTTTTTGAAGAGTTGAGTCTTTCACCAAATTGAAGCCAACATCACCTCCAAATGTCGACGACCGCCAGTACAGTGGACTACATATTGGGTTAGACATGAGTCCCTTTACAGAATTGGGACCGCCCAACTCTATGACGGTCTGTCCTAGCATACCTCCATTCACGTGCCGTTCGAGCAAAATACCAACGTAAAACTCGACAGCGTCAACGTCCCCATAAAGCTGTTCGAGTTCAGTGGCTAACACCTTTTCTCCTAGAACAATCAAATTTAAAATAACGATTTTTCTTTTGTTTCGTGAACCTTTTTTTCATAAACATTTCACAAGTTGCTTTATATTTATTTATTTATATGTTTATTTATTTATCTATTTTTTATATTTATTTATTTACACATTGCGTGCAAATTAATAAGTTTTTATCTTAAAACCAAAATCAGGTATTTTATACTGAATGCATAAATATTTCTTCTGGATAAGACTATGTTGTGTCTAAATGAAAGTTAATCGAAACGAAATGAGATGTCATATATTTGAAAGATATATTTTGTCTAACCTGTGAGTTCCTCAAAGGTTTTATAAACTGGCAAATTGAACCGCTTTCTGTAGTTGTTGAAAGGCTGCATCCGTAATTCACGGCCATGTTTTATGGTTTCTAAGGCAACGTGTATAGTATTTTCTGGGTGATTATTAGGTTCTACCTTGAAAATAAAAATTGAAAATATTGATTAACAATTAGTTCTTGTGAAACTGAGATCCATATTCTTTCTTCATATACTATCACATTATGAATACATAGACCTAATATACTTAGCACCCAAAACGTACGTCATTCTCCTTTTGGTATGTAACAAGGACGGACGTCATTATCCTTTTGGTATGTAACAAGGACGGACGTCATTCTCCTTTTGGTATGTAACACGGAATATCTAATCAAATTTCACCATTGTAGTGACCAGATTTATATTTGATTTTACACTTACAGAGCCGGCTCGTTGTTTCACGAAGGAATCCACCATTTCCTTCATACCGTGTTTCAATGGCATCTCAGCATTAAAAACGTATTGCTGAGCTGTGTATTTCGTCCCATTGATCTCCAAATCATCAGGCATAAGCGGATGCCAGTGGTACAGATGGTTAAATTCCACAGTAATTCGGTTCTGATATTGGAAAGGATATCCAAAAAGTAGTTCCGGATTGAAAAACAGCTGAAGGTTGTAATTACTCAAATGTTGAACATAGTCCCTGATAACAATGTTGATGGTCTGACCTAGATTAAAGAAAGATGACAAAACATGAAGTCACAGATATTCTGTATATTGACATTTTTTGAATTAGTTCTGTTTTGACCTTCAGTCAGTTTGCTAGTTCCATATATCATTTGTAAACATGACCAGGGTCACAATGGGCATGGTCTGAATGATCCTAAAATAGCTTTTTCAGCCCTCTGAAAATGTGACTGAAAAGGTTGTACATTCGGAAATGTCATCAAACAGAATATTTGGAATCTTTCAGAACATGTGCCCAATATATGATAGAAGCTTTGGAAAACTGGATTCATTACAAGAAATAGAAAAATGAAAAAATGATTTGAAAAGCGCTCTTTTTCTTTAATGACCGCCATTTTCTTACAGACTCCTATCAATTAGAGCTACATATCGGGCACATTTTCTGAAAAATTCAAATAGAAGTATTATGTTCTATGACCTTTTCGAAATTTTTACTTTTATATATTTTTCATACGACGATCTTTGTACGATTTAGTGATTTTGAAATAAATTATTTACTTCTATGATAACAAATCGCTTTAAATAACGTAATCCATAATCCAGCGTTTCCTTACCTATAATGATAAGTCTTGTGGTCTGAAACAACTGCTCATCAGTCCACTCAGGATGCTCAATTCGCATGACATCACAAACACGATTATGTTCCCGCAACCAGATGGCGGAGAATACCACCAGACCTATAATTTATGCTCTACAGGTGTAACAAAACGTACAATATGACTCACACTTAAACTAAAACATGTAGGTTCTAGATCTGAAAGAAAGCAGACTTGTCATGACTTTCAATGACTTTCATAATTATGATTACCAATAATCTATAAATGGCAATGAATTTCACATTTTATTATTTTACACAATATGATAGAATTAATTGTTCAAAATCAAAATATTCGAATTAAATGTTGATATAACATTATTTTTCCTCGTCTCAACATACCTGGTAACATCCCAAAGAACTCATGACCAAGGCCTAGCTTATCTTCTGGTTTTACATTTGGAGGATATGTCATTGTGACTGGGGCATCTTTCAGTAATGGTGGCCACATCTCACCATTAACCATCTTGGATTATAAAATATGTTAAAAATACATATGCACGCAATTATCAATTTTTATTGTTATAATATTGTAAATGTTCACGTTTTTAAAGTATTTTATCTGAATAATGTGACACGTTTAACGGTGATATATTTTGATCCGATTTGATGAAAGGAATCGGATTTTGATTCTATACCTGATACTTTAGCTTTCCATCTTGGAATGTTCTGAGTTTATTCGAGGATGCCACATCTGGCCCATATATATGTGAAACATCAATCTGAAAATGTGAAATACTCCAATATGTTACAATATGAAATATCAAAACGATTATCAATTCAAATGAAACATCTGAAAATGTGGCACATCAAGCTGAAATGTGAAACAACAATCTGAAAATGGGAAATATCATGCAATAGTAAAATGTGAAGCATTATTATAAACACATACGACATTGCATTAGTAAAGGCACAGTTAACCTTATTGTGATGCTTTATAAAACACATTTTGTTCAATTGTTGCTATCTTCAGGTTACATGGTCCACATTGTTATGATCGGTTTGGGGTGGATTACACCAAGGACGTCTATCGTCCTTGATTATACCAAATAAAATAGAATTCCAGACAAATTATATCAAAATTACTCACTCCATGACCTCCCCATTGGAAACCAGGCCCTTTCTTCAAATCAGTCTTGAAGAACATATGACTAAAATGCTGAGCGAAGAACGCGAACAGAACATTTGTATTGATGGTATCCGGTTTGAACTTGGTCCTCACAAAGAATTTTCGGAAGAGTTCAACATCAGGAAGAGTCTTTGGCCCTGAATATGAATAAAAAAATAGTTAATCGTTTTTAGATGACATTCAGATTCAAGGACACAATACACTTGGCAAGCGGGGGGGGGGGGGGGTCGTGAAGCTGAGGAGACTTGTTTGCCGAATTTGATGATCACGTAAGCTTATGGGGACCTGCTCAATTCAAAACAGCAATCACTACAATGATTGCACCAGAATCTACTAAAATATAATAGCTAATTGAAAGCCAATGATAATAGCTAGGTAATATCTTCTAGATTCATACCTTTAACACCCATGGGTGTTGGACAGTCTCTAGGCACAGGAGGCAACGTTCTAGCGTAATATGACAAGTTTGCGGCCGACTCCCACGTGACATATTCATGTCCGGATGTAAACAATGGCGGGCTGTCTATCACGCTGTTTCTCACTGAAAGCAAATAATGCAGCTTTTAGAAATAATAGGTGCAAATGGGACTTTTTGGATATTTTTGCGCATGATGCACACGTATACATTTGAAAGTAAAATTTTTTATCAGAAAACGCATGATACCTGAGCAGACCACCACCCCAAATCACATTTTGTTTCAAAAGTGTTTTATCTGTTGGCATACGATGCTTCTTCAATGGTTGAGGAAGATGTATCGAAACCAGCTGCTTAGCCCATTACTGAGGACATCTCGACTTATGACGATCTCACTTTACTTTATCCGTACCATGTTGAAAACGAATGCTAAATATCTTGCATAGACATGAGTATCGACATCTATTTCTGATTTCGAGAGTGGGAAATATTGTTTGTTTTTCATGAATTAAAATGTTTTCATAAAATGTCACTTGGTCCTGTGCTTTTCAGATTGTAATAATGGATCCTGAAAGGTGGTAGTAAGGGGGCAGGCCCGTAGCCAGGATTTGCCAAGGGGGGGTTCAGTTTTCAAAAATTTCCAGGGGGGGTTCACTTTGGCAATTTTGGCCCAAATATGGCTAAAATCACTTGAAAAGTGCTCAAAATGGTGAAAAACTGCATGATTTTGAAAGAATTTTTGGCCAGGGGGGGGGGGGTTCGCCCGAACCCTGCGAACCCCCCTGGCTACGGGCCTGGGGGGTGTTAAATATAGTTTACTTATACTGTGCTTATGCCCTTGTGCTTTTTGTTGGTCTTTTCCTTTTGGTATTGTAATATCAGTGGCAGTGTAATATCACCCATAAGCGGACACATGTATCTCTATATAAGTATTATTCTTAAGAAACAAAATGTTTTATTTACCTAGATATACGCTTCTCATGATAAAGTTCCTCATAAAAGATGTGTTGTTGATGATATTCCACATCCATTGGAAGTTCGTTAGTAAATAGTGAGTTGTATATGGACCTGGCTTTAGCCATAGTTTTATCCTCAGCCAGAAGGTTGCTATCAGAATAAAAAAGCATTGTTTCTTATTATGGTCTTCGGAAGAATTTAATGTTTCGAAGATTTGTCACATGTTTACAACATATTTGCCCTCTTCATTTTTGTTCCATGGCGCGCCTATTTTCTGAATATTCATCCATTTTGACTTTATTTCAAGAAAATGATTTGATTCTAGAAGGTTATCTTGCAATTTGGTTATTAAAAACTTGAGTTCCTTTTTTCCAATTAATTAATAAATTTCTGCATCTTAAATCCAAAATTACTTTGACATCTGATCAGATAATCTAAATTTTTCAGAAAATTTGGATCGTAAGGGAAACATAGCTTGATTTGCAACATAGCTTCCTGTACATATTAAGTTATATTAATATTTTCCATATATATTTCTATATGCTTGATTATACTTAAGTAAAAGGAACGTACGAATTTCACAATGGTCTCCATAGTAACCTGTGTTGGCACAATCACAGGTATATTCTTTGAAACCCTGAGTAAGACATACCCCTCTGTTTTCACATGGGAAGGAACAGCAGGGGTTATTATACTCTGCACCTATATAATTAAGCATAACAGTACACTACATTACAATGTACCACACAATACAATACAATACAATACAATCGCAATACTATACAATTACAGGGTGGGCCAATAAAAACTGGAACATTTTTCTTTTTTCTTTATTTTCGCAGTTCAATCCACAAAAATTCAGATACTGGTAAAATGATTATTTGTGAAAATGTTAAAGATACAAATATGTATGTATGATTAATTTTGGCTTGTCATGGTCATGATCTATATACTGTGTGCGTCATGAAAAATTTCCAAATTTTCTCTGCTTGAGACATCATTGCTGAAAATACAGTATCTCATACCATACAATATATGCCATTCAAATGGTCTCAACACAATTTAAATAAATTAAAACATATGTAGTTATTTCTAAGAGAAGCTAGACATGTTTCCCTTGGATAATATGACTAAACTGACCTCAGCTTTTTTCAAAACTGGCACAATATGTCTCAAAACCTGTCATTAAAGCCAAGCATGACTGTCAAATACAGTTCAGACTGATTGTTCAGGTGGGTGGAGGACAAGTTTAGTAATTTAATGTTGAGCTTGTATATTCATATTTACAGAATGACAATGAATTGTTTTTCAATTTTCTAAAGTATTGAAGATAATACATGACTAACAAAAAAGTTACAATCGATGGAAAAATGTTCCAATTTTTTGACTCAACACAAGGGTTTCCTGAACTCTGTCTGCCACCTACCTGAACAATCAGTCTGAGCTGTATTTGACAGTTATTCATTGCTTAAATGACAGGTTTAGAGACATATTGTCACTTATTGTGCCAGTTTTGAAAAAGAGTTGAAATCAGTTAAGCTATATTATTCAAGGTAGATATGTCTTGCTTCTCTTAGAGATAACTACATATAGTTTTAATTGATGTAAATTGTGTTAAGACCATTTGAAGGGTACATATTGTATGTTATGAAAGATACTGTATTTTCAGCAGTGATGTCTCAAGCAGAGAAAATTTGGAAAATTTTCGTGACGCACACAGTATACAGATCATGATCATGACAAGCCAAAATGAATCACACATACATACTTTAATCTTTAACATTTTCACAAGTAACCATTTTACCAGTATCTGAATTTTTGTGGATTGAACGGCAAAAATAAAGAGAATAGAATTAATAGAAAAATGTTCCAGTTTTTATTGGCCCACCCAGTACATTACATTATATTCAAATTTGCCAAGGGTGTCTCAGCCAATCAGTTGTATCATCATAGTTAGTATTTCGGAGCATTATCTCAAGGTATGGCCAACTGAGCAGAAACATTATTTTACACATTGCATTAGAATTGAAAGCCTTAAAGCCATTAACAAAAATATATTTGTTTAGTTGACGTATATTTTTGAAAAATAGATTATAGAATACGAATATGAAATTTCATCTAAAAGTAACCTCGAAGTGTCATCAGAATTCATATTCTCAAACACTGATTGGAAAACGAATTGGATTTTGGGAGATCCTGGCCCAGTTTGAGCCCGGGAGTTTGAGCAACTCAGACTGGAGCAAAGATCAAGCGTTTTTAGTTAAATGGACAAAGTGCGTAAATGAATTCTCACTTTTGATCTTCATAGTATTTCCAATGGATTAATAAGTACCCGATCTTTCATTTGACACCAAAAAAAGTTCAAACAGACCACATCAGAGTTGACACTTGATCATGACAAAATATTTTTGATCTATCAATTTATATATGTCAAGTTGTTGTTTGCATTAATTATCAATTCATTTTTGACAGGATTTTCAAGCATACGCCATCTTTTAATCCAAGAGTTATTTAAAACATACACTATTTGTGAAAAGTGGTAATTCACTTTTTTCAATCTCTGAACTTCAAATGCTGTTTTCTATGCAAGTAATTTTTTCACTTCAGTATTATCCCAAATTAAAGTTTTTATCATATTTGAGTGACTGTGTGAGTGACATGTCTCAAACAATATTTTGTCCCTTTTCATTCAAAAATAGGCGCATTGCCTGTTTAAGATACATAATGATATTAAAAATATGATGTATGGTTGATGTTCTTACAATTTAGTGTTTTAATAATGAACGTTTATATAATATACACGCCTATTAAAATTTCATCAAATGTCACTTTACATAGGAAGTGTAATGTTAAGACTTGTGGTTCATTTGAATAATGCTACACATTACTTAGGGTGTCAAAAAACAACGGCACCCCCCTCTACAGCAAAAAGTCCTGAATGTTCCATATCGTGTCATACCTCATTTGAAAGATAATTTAATTCTGGAGTTACTCATCAAATTTCATTAAATAAAACTTAATATTGAAAAAGCTACATTGTTTCAAAGTTTGCTACTTCGGCACTTTGTTTGCTGCTCTGTTACTGGTTAAAAGTCAAATCTTTAGAAAGTGAAATATGAAAGAATTAACCCAGATCTCAACTGCACTGAATATATAGGTTCATTTCTGAAAAACAGGGTATAGGAACTGATGGACAAAGAGCCTCTTGAAAAAAATACAGAGTAAGGATGTATTTCTGAAGAATGTGAGGAAAGTGCGAAGAGGATTATGCAATGCTACACCTTTATGTGAATTTTTATTGAAATCATATATGTCCTAATAAGCTGCTGTTTGAGCAGCAACTGGTGGTCGTACCAACTACTAAGAATCAGCTGTAAATCTGTAAAATTATATGATATAAAGTTGAAATTTCTCAGGTAACTCCAGAATTAAATTGTCTTTAAAATGAGATATGACACACCATGTAACATTAAGGACTTTTTGCTGTAGAGGGGGGTGCCGTTGTTTTTTGACACCCTGTATATCATAGATTTTAGTAATTTTGAGCATATTGTGACTTTATCACTAGTATACTTTAAATTGATATGTAATATGCCGCACTGGGATCTCAGGATCATGTGTCACTGCTGTTAAAGTGTGTGCAAATATACAGGATAAAAGGTACCTAATAATCAGCAGTCTTGTAGTTTACATTTACCAGGTACTTAAATTAATAATAAAAATAAGGCAGTGTCACTGAGATAATTGGCCGAATCAATATATAATATAAAAAGCTAAATTATTTTGTGTCAATTAAAATCATTAGAAAAAGCATTGAGTATTGTTGAAAATGAGATGGTATAGCAACGTTCAGCAGGAGAAACACAAATAAGGTTACTCTGTTATCATACTTCGATTATTGGAATTTTATGAAGTCGAAATGAAGAAACAAGGGTATAGCCCAGTCAAACTAATGAAAAAAATAGCTTAACCCAAAACAAATTGCAATAGAAATCAAATTAGGTTAGTTATTTACATTTATTAACCTTGAAATACATACTAAAAATCTACCAAAATCGAAGTAGTGGAACAATGTTAAAATTTGAATCGAAGATACCCCCTACCCCACCCCCTTCAATTTATGAGTGCATGACTAAAAAACATATTTCTTAAAGTTGAGGTCTTATTTTTACATAATTTAGCTTGACCACGATTGGATATTGTTTTTCCTAGATAATAATATCAATTTAACAAAGAAAAAGTTCATTTGTCTTCTTTTTAACCCTTACAAACCCAGAAAAATAGAAAAAATCTCTCAAATTTCGCATATACTAATTTGAATATGTGATTTTATATTAATGGGACCTTCTAGAAAATGTCCTATAATTTGTAACGATGGACCAGCATTACACTCATTATTTCTTTGTAATCTTGAAATGATAGGTTTATTGAATTTTGAGAAATAAACTTTTTGATACCGTTTGGTATGGCTACTAGAATGAAGGTCGGAAAATGAAATTTGTACAAATGAGAGGAAAAGGCACAAATAAGGTACCGTTGTAAAACTTATGACCCAACCTTTTCATATTCACTTGTATCCGAGTCTCAAATTTGTTACCAATAATGTCAAATGCCAGTTTCCATAGCAACCATTTGAATATTGTTAATAGATGTAATACATTATCAGGCAAATTCCACTCATTATTCGTCAACTCAAATTCATATTTGTATCATAATGAAGCAATAAATATGCAATTAGCTCATATGCAAATTAGCTCATTTGCTCATTTATTATGACATCATATGATGTGTATTTTATCGTACCTAAAAAGGTACGATACTGTTGTCTGCTTGGCGGGTTGGTGGTGTTGCATTTTTCTTGAAATCACGATTCCTGGAAAACCACTACATGTATTCACTTCAAATTTTCACAAATGTTACATTGAAAGAAGTTCTAGAGCTTATTTACTTTTCGGTGGCCATCTTGGAAGTTTTTAGATAAATCTTGCCATCACAATTCCCAAAAAATCCCTCAACATATTTATTTCAAATTTTTCACATGGTACATGGTAAGAAGTTCTAGAGCTAATAAACTATTCAGAAGCCATCTTGCATTCTGGTCCCCTTTCAGTGGCCATCTTGCATTGTGGAGGTCATTTTGGAAGTTTTTGGATTAATTTTGTCATTGGCATTCCATGAAAACCACTTCATGGATTAACTTCAAAACTTTACACATGTTACATGGTAAGATGTTCTACAGCTGATAAACATTTTGGTGGTCATCTTGCTAATAGGGTAAACAAGCCCACACTGCTATGTATTAGGTACAATATTGTTAACCCTATGCCTTGTTCTACATTGTACTCATATATTTAGACACAATGTTGATTGGCATTGTAAAAGTTACTATTGTCACGCGGTAAACACGATACAAATATATGTCATATTCCGCAACGAATATGGCATATTCACTTGCGGTGTTTGCTAGATTCACCCGCGGTATATGGCATACACACTCACCAATGAGAACGCGAAATGGAGCCAATCAAATCGATGCTTTCTGTATAACGTTCTCATCTGCTGTATATGGCATATTCGGCAGTTGAGTGTATCACATATTTACTGTGGAATATGCCATACTCACCTGTGGAATATGCCATATTCTGCAGGTGAGTATGGCATATTCACCCGTATCACAAATATCGCACAACCATGAATATATGCCATATTCCGCATTACAACTACATGACTATGGCTGGAATATGTAAGCACTAGTGGTTAAGGGTAGATACCAAAACTTGTTCAGAACAAAGTAAGAAAATGAAAACATTAAAGTACAGAAGAGGGCCTCAAAAGCTACTTGAGTATACAATTTTGAAAAGCCAAAGTCATATTTTTGCGATTCTGACACTAAGCTTTCATAATATTCTTCGAGGTTCGATGTACAGATAGCCGAGAATATGCTAATAGTTTTAGCCTCTTGCCGTCAGAGGGTATTTTAACCTACTTTTGAGATTTGTATGGAAAATAGGTCAAAACAAAAAGTTCTAAATGAATGCAATGTTTGAGGTGTCAAAATACTGGAAATTTTTGAAATCAGAATTGAAATCTGACTTCGAGTTTAGATTCTTTGATGTTTTGAAATCTTGAAAAGTCGACTTGATGATATCCTCATGTTAAGTCAATGGTGCGAATTTGATCAGCAACCCACCAAACTACATAATCAGCTACTTACCCAACTACCTATATCATATTTATAGTGTATATAATATTAATAAGATTTCATTTTCAAGTCCATGAGGGTTATTGGTCTCAATTCTCCTAGTAATTTAAAAATAAGTGAAACAAATGAAGGCCTACCCCTATTTTTCAATTTGTTTTAAAAAATCATGACTTTATATGTATTTATATTATATTTAAGGCATACATAATATATATAATTTCATTATAAAGTCCTTAGGGGTTAATGATCTTAATTCTCCCAGCGATTTAAAAATAAATGAAGCGAAAGAAGGCCTACCCCTAATTTTTTTTTTTTTTAGTTTTTGAAAGTTATGATTTTCTTTCTCAACAACTAATTAATGCAGAATTCTCTTGCTTTGTATATGTATGAATTACATAACAAGGTAAAACTGGGATTTTTTTATACATGATTAAGTCGCTTTTTAGGAATATAATGGCGTTCACATAAAATTACCATGCACATTTAATGCTAAATTTCAGATGAATAAGGGTTAAAAATATTCTTATTCACTCTGAATATCAAAGTTAAAGAGATACACAGATTGGGATACCTTATTACAAGCAAGAAATTGTAAAATTACTTTTAAAAAATTGCAGGCATTTGAAAAATAATTTTTTCCTTAGGGGGGTCTGTTTTTCAAGGGGAGGGGGTACCAAAAATGATTTTTTGACATGTTCCACTGAATAGATTTTGGTAGATTTTTAGTATGTCATTTCATATGTTTATATGGATTGAAAAAACAACATTTTATTACTATTGCAATTAGTTTTGGGTCAAATGTTACTTTGACTGGACTAGTAATTGTTTGGCAACGAACATAGTCTAGATATTCTGTTCGGTTTTGTTTCGTGTTCTGACTCCAAGAATGATTTAGTGGAAACGCCTTGTGCCTATATATAAATAAATTAAATTGATGTCATTCAGTACAGTTTAGGTCATTCAGTCCGTACTCGATCCATACAATCTGTCGTTCGTGTACAGTCATCTATATCAACATTAAGTGCATATGTTCGATGTAAATTCAAATACCATTTGTTTCGCGGTAAACACGATACAAATATATGTCATATTCCGCAACGAATATGGCATATTCACTTGCGGTTTATGCCAGATTCACCTGCAGTATATGCCATACACACTAACCAATGAGAACGTGGTGCGGAAGTTCGCAATTGCCAATTACATCGATTCAACGAACGTGCTAAACTGTATAACTTTATATTATTATGATAACTGAATCAACATCTTAATGCAGTGAATATATCAACTAATACAAATGTAATAACACACGCCAGTATGGTACCTGTATTGTTTGATGTTGTTTTGTGTATGTGTTACACGCAAAAACACACTTCAAGGGAAACATTATAACACATAACTAAACGAACCAACTATCGTGAAGCTTATAATTGACTTTTATAACCAAATCAATTCGAGGCTTTCTGTATCGTGTTTCCATCTGCGGTATATGGCATATTCCGCAGTTGAGAATGGCATATTCTGCAGGAGAGTATGAGATATTCCTCGGTGAGTATCTGGTATTCACTGAAATCAATGTATCGCATATTCACTGCGGAATATGCCATACTCACCTGCGGAATATGCCATATACCGCAGGTGAGTATGGCATATTCACGCGTATCACAAATACCACACAACCATGAATATATGCCATATTCCGCGTAACACCATTTTCTTCCCTACTACTGCCTACTTACCTATTTTACATATAACTGTAAAAAGAAATACAATTCGTAAGATGCCTCGATTTCTATATGAATTTGACGCCATTGTCCGTGAGCCTGTTTAATAGTTGCCCGGCTAGATTTAAGTTTCAGTTTCCGTTTTCGTAAATGTTTTGCTTTTCCGCTTCTTATGATTATCCTGTCTCCTTAATCTGAAACAAAAATGTTTAATTGGAGTATACATACACGACGTTCAGCACATAGTGGACAAATGAAGTTTTTTGAATATACAGTATGCATGAGTCTATTGTGGCCTATAGTGTTGGGTGTAAGGGCGTGATCGTCGAGGCTTTAGATTATTTCACAATATCACTCCTACTACTGATACACCTGTATGCATTAATTACCGATTAATATATCTATTTTTAAATGAATAAACATGCGAGTAATCTATTTCCGGTAAGGTCTAAAACATAACTATGAGCAAACTGACAGAAGAGGAGAAATCTTCCATTTGTAAGTCAGTATAAGAAGGAACGAGTGTAGTGGTCTAGACCCAGGATGAAGAAAAAACCATAAATAATCTCTATAAAGATGAACAGGATCTACGAAGATGAATTAATTGTACTTTGAGAAATAGGTCAATGTGTTCTTTCATGGTGTGATGAATTATTTTTATCTTATTTTTAATAAAAAAAAAATATGTTGTATACACCAAATATGAACGCTTCTTTCCGTGAACACGAGTCGTTTTATTACGCTATATGACCAGCCTAACTTAAAATTCCCAATGTAATCCAATAGTATAGTTTCTAATTCCCCGGGTAGTATCGCAAAATCTCGCGAAATCCCGTTTTCGAAAATCTTGGGCCAGAAAATCTCGGACGCCATTACTTTTCAATACACGCAAAACAATTTCTCCATCATAATCACAAATACGCAAATATCTACGATGAATCGGCAGGAACATTTCCTGTCTTGGAAAGTGGAAGATCTCAAGCGTTGACTGTGTTACGCGGTATATGGCATACATTCATGGTTGCGCGGTATTCGTGATACGGTTGAATATGCCATACTCACCTGCGGTATATGGCATATTCCGCAGGTGAGTATGCGATATTCCGCAGTGAATATGCGATACATTGATTTCAGTGAATACCCGATACTCACCTGCAGAATATGTCATACTCACTTGCGGAATATGCCATATACCGCAGGTGAATATGACATATACCGCAGGTGAAAACGTGATACAGAAAGCCTTGATTTGATTGGTTGCGAAAATCGACTCTAAATGTAAAACTACGCTGGATTACCAATATAGTCAGTGCGTCGAGTACTAATATATGAATCCTGGTTTGATTGAGAACGTTTATTACACGAGATTGGTGACTGATACTTCTGCTAAGTTAATATATTCGATACACAGTACTGTTGATTCAGTAATCATTATAATAATTTATAACGTTTTACTTGTTCGTTCAATCGATGTAATTGACAATTGCGTACTTCCGTATCGCGTTCTCATTGGTTAGTATGTATGCCATATACCGCAGGTGAATCTGTCATACATCGCAAGTGAATATGCCATATTCGTTGCGGAATATGACATATTTTTGTATCGTGTTTACCGCGTAACAGACTGGGCGAGCGGAAAGTGACGTGTAGTGGATACAACAAGCCAGAGTTGGTGAGGATTGCCGAGGCAGTTTCCAAGCTGGATCTTCCGAAAAATCCAGATCTGCAAAGTGCAGTTCTTGCAAACAGATCGTCCCTGGATCGCCTCCGTAGGCTTGGATTTAGAGAAGATCCTCTCAGGCTATTATTATTTTATTGGATGGGATATTTCACAAATGCTTGATTTAATTTTAAATGAATATGCCATGACCCATGATCTTGACGAGATATTACTTAAACGAAAGCTTGCAGAGCTTGTCTATCTTCAGTAATTCAATGGGGGGGGGGGGCTTCAATGAGGTTGGATAAATCGTTTATCATGTCGCTTGTATCATGGTTATCCTGGCATTGTGAACAACCACCTATACTTTCGTACAATAAATACCGATATGCGATACAAAAAATGTCATGAAGATTAAATTAATCTCAGTGATAAGATACATAAAATAATTACTACAGTGTCAGTTGCAATCTTCCTTCCTGCTTCGTCAGAATTTCCCGCTTCTTTCAATGCATCCTTCTAGCGAGGACAAAGATTGATTGATGGGAAAATTATGCAGAAAGTCACAATTTCTCATGGGAGGAACACCTGATATATACAGAGTGATCCCTAAAATTGCAACCCTCTTATTTTAAAAGAACAACAAGTGCAATTATGATGAATCGTTTTAATTTTTCAAGAAATGTGTAATGCCTGGGTCACATATGCTCCGATCCATCGGCCGGCGCCCGGCCGATTGAGTGTTTTGTTCAATATTGTATTCAATTTTGAACAAAATACTCAATCGGGCGAGCGCCGTAGTGAAAATCGGAGCAAATGTGACCACGGCATTAGATGGGCATATCATAGAGCATATGCTCCCCTCTCAGTTATTCATAGGTTCATATGTCATTTGAAGAATGCAATCCTATTTTCTTCACTTTATTGCTATTTTCACTGTTAATGAAAATTGTATGTTGGATGTACGTTTGGCCCTAAAAGGGCATCAGTACAAATAAATCCTATTATATATATACTTAATCAACCATAACTATTCTCCCGACCTTCTGGATTCTTACTCAGGTCAACCGGGGCCAGTAAGGACCTAAAGAATGAGGACCATAATTCCCGGCGGAACATGAATCTTAAATATTAACAGATTCTTGGTACTATTTTCTTTATCTCAGAAACCAGCTAAATGTGAGAGTATCTCCAGAATCAATTTCAAGAAATGAGGTTCTGAAATCGGACGATAAAAACTTATCTTATATGGTTCAAATACATATTAGGGTACGAGGAACATGAACGATTTTGAAATTCCGTCCTGCATTACTAGTAATCCAGAGCGGAACTTCAAAATCAAGCCAAATGCTATTGCACAAATTATTGGTTTATATAGCATAACTGATACAAGATAGCTAGAGTGAGGTAAGTTGAAATATTAACTCTTTATTAATGATGACATATAAAGCGAATTAACCAAAATAGCTATCACATCAAACAAGTTGTCACTGCGTTCTTTAAAACGTTTAATGCATTCAAATTATTTTCCATAATGGTCAGTTCTAACACCCCAGTCATTATCCCGAAGTCCTGGCACGGGATAACCCAGTCACATTTCCTACGCCGACCGTGCAGTCTATCATTTTTGTGGTCAGTAACATTTCTACGCTCGCCGTAGAATTTCTGCGGTCGGATACTTTTGAAGTCACATTTTCTACGGCAGCCGCACGGCGAATTTTGAATTTCTGTTGATAAAAGTTTATGTTTTCTTCTATTTAATTTAAATCAGTAAAATTCATAAATGTTATTTATAGTGCTAGGATATAATATCAAATAAAGTGTTAAGTAATAAATTGACCAATAGTAACTCAATCTTTTGTCATATAGGTTGCTTTGGTATCAATGACCTTTCAAACACACTGTTGATCCTCTCGATTACGCTGGTTACAGAAAGTAGTTTTCCTACGCTCGCCGCAGAAATTCACTGATTTAATTGATCTGCGGTCAACGTTCGGCTACCGTACGATAAATTTGACTGGGGTGTTAATGTAGCTCATTTTTCACCAGGGTTACCCAGTTTGCAATCCTGATATGTAGAAAATGAAATATATTTTCGAAAGCACTTCTATTTGATAGTACCCCAAACACTAATTAGTCACAAACTTTAAAGCTTGTTTTAAACACTTTCCCTTTATTGGATCATCATGAAATTTCACATGGACAAACTAGAAACAAATTCCAACTCTCATTTTTTTTATTTGCTTGAATTTTAATTTTTAAATGAAGAAGAACATTTGAAGTTTTTAAATTACAATATATTGTTTGTGAAGCCCTGTATTTAACAATTGTTTGTTCAAGGTAGGTGGAGAAATAAAGTACCAATATAAAAATACATTTTGACATTAATTCCTCCACTTTTTAAGATTAAACCACTTTGAACAATAACTACATTTAATGGTCATTTATAACCACATAATATTTAGCTATGATAGATCTAAAGCGGAAATGACACCTGTATGGTTCTACATAGCGATTTTTGTTTATTTATTTGAGTTATCGCTATAATTAAATGTATCGTCAGCTTTATCAACAAACAGCCAATTAAAAATACAGAGGCAGAACATAAAAAACCTTCCTGGAAATATCAGTAATAAATAATTTCTATATAATGATACATTCTGAGAAAAAAGGAACAACGACAAGAGAAATATAATACATCGGAGGCAAATTGTTGCTGAAATTACCAGAAAAATATCTCCAGGGAAACACAGAAAAAGTCTCATTAGGGTTTACGTTGCAACTTTTCTCATTAGTGCCTTAAGGCGTGTAAAATGATATTGATTAAGGCATCAGATAAAAACCAACATTCCTAGGTATAGGAACACCCTGAATCTTGCACTGTATGTTACATTACGTTACAAGATATTAGTAAGCAAATAGTTTTTGGAGTTTCCATGCTAGTTATATAAATAGGCAAATATACAGGATGAAGTTTGGGTAAGTATAATTTGTAATTACGGAATTATTTGATTAAGTTCCATTTCAATTACTCGTGACATTTTTTCGCATCTATTTATATCTTATAACCGTATCTGTTGCATAATGAGTTCGATACGCCAAAGGGGATTTTCATATTGACATTAATTCATCAAATGTCAGGTATATTTTTATATATTTTACTGATAAAGCAGATTACATGTCTTTTTAAAACAATTTTAACCATCCATTTACTATTTCTGATTTTCTACCCGATCTGAGAATCATCGTGAATGATACACTAGCAGTTTTGTGAATCATGAATCGAAATTAATGAAACTTACTCAATGTCCAAAATAAAATTTACATTTGTCATATAGGACGAAGAAAAAAGAGTTGCTGCGTCTGAACCTTCCTCAAATGACGCTTAACTCGAACGCCCACAACTGGGGAGCAACCGGAACTCCGATCGGGTAAGTTACCTATATCATCAGGGAGGATTGGATTCCAGGGACGCAACTAGATTTTTTCCAACAATGGATCCGATCTTGAAGGATGTCGTGATTTTCAAGTCAAATTTTTAATCGCGAGTTTTGGTCTTATTACATTAGAAAAAATTCAAAACACACAAGAAGTGATCAAGATATTGGCCCGAATCTTCTGAATTACTGATTATGATTTTATAACCAGTTAAATATCAAATAGTAACGCCCGACATTCTGACATTTTCATTGTTGGATAATATCTAGATTACATTCTTTGATCCAATTCTCGCTATTATCATCGTGAAATGGCTATTTCAAAATTTGCTTTGGTATCTGTACGCTCACCAGAACTACTGTGTGCCCTTCGTGTCAACCTATATTAACATCAGAAATAATACGCATTGCTTGGTACACCTAAATTCATTGCTTCACTGATATAACAGTGTAAACTATACATTTACATACTATTGTCGTTTTTAAACTGAATACCCCTTTAATACAGGGTGTTAGAAAAACGCAACCCAAAGAAATCGCTATATCTTGGAAAATACTTGTCCAATTGTGTTCATTTTTTCAAGAGACTGTGTATGTATAGCTCATGTTGTTAGTTAGTTGTAAATCATGATGCCTTGGACAACTGCTCAAAAGACATTAGTATTAGCGAAGATACGAAAACACAGTTAGAGACGACTGCAACAGCAATAAAACCAAATCACTTTCTAACCATAGTGTTTTGGCTATTCAAATTTGGCACAAATCATCTTCATCCAATGTATGATAAATCTGTACAGTGAAATCAAAATCTCTACAGGGACTTTACAGTTTTGGTCGAAATGCTTTCAAAACTCAGTCACTGAAACACCCTGGTTCAGTCAGACTTAGGAGGCAGTTTTACCATGACTGTAAAGTCCCTGAAGTGATTTTAATGAAACTCCCCTAATTCACTACACATTATATGAAGATAATTTGTCTTGAATCTGAAGTGCCAAAACACCATGGTTAGAAAGTTATTAGGGTTTATTGCTCTGGCGGTCACCTCTGACTGCGTTTTTCGTATCTTTCTAATACTAATGTATTTTGAGCAGGTCTCCAAGGCATCAAGTTTTACAACTGACTAACAGCAGGAGCTATACATACACAGTCTCCTCGTTCTTTCCTGAAAAAATGAACACAATTGGATAAGTATTTCCCAAGATATAGCGACTTCTTTGGGTTTTGTTTTTTGAACACCCTGTACTACTTATTAGATCATGCGATAATTTATTTGTAATTGCTTATGTTTTTTGTGTTTTTGAATCGCGCTTTTTATAATATTCGCATATTCAAACTTTCTTTTGTAATTAAATATTGAAATTTGTGAGTGATGATTTAAACAGTGACTAGAAATCCTGGGCTAGATATATAAATTAACTTACCTTTAAAACTCAAATCCAAACACCGTTCATTCCATGTACTTCCGATTGTAAGCGATGTCAACTTAATGTATTGATTGACAAGAAATGATAATATATAAATACAGATATAAGGAACTGTACTAATGACACATGTTCTAAAAATCAACACACAGCAGGCGCCTGTTCAATTATGAGTGATATTGAATATACACTCCCCTCCATAAGATTGGCAACCTTAGCTCCCCCATTGAACTACGTGTTAAAGCCCTTTACGTTTGAATTTTTATTTACTTAACCTACGATGAAAATACTTATATTGATGAAAACGTCATTTGACTTTATTTCCAATATCTCCAAATTGTCTCAATTTTTTTCCTCGATTACAGTAGGTAGAAAATTGATGATAAAATTTTTGAAAATCGTCATTCCCATGTAAACCAATGGGAAATGGTGGGTTCGGGACAAATCAGACATCAGGATATCTATGCAGCAAAAGATTCAGCAAAAAATATTTTTATAGAGAAAATAAATTGAATTCTCTAACATTTTCGTACACTAAGTGTTTAGTTTAATTGATGAATACTAAAGTTACAGAGTCATTTTTGAAAATCATTTTCCGCCTCCTGTGTTATTTCTATGGGAGTGGTTTTTTGAAAAACAATTTTGTTGAACCTGAAGAAACGTATCAATCTTTTGTAAAATAAAGTTAACAAATTCAATTGCCTACCTAACTTGTATATTTTGCAAGGACTCGGATGAATGGGTATTTTGTCACATGACCATTTCCCATTGGTTAATATGGGAATGTCGATTTTCAAAAATTCATCAACTTTATCATCAATTTTCGACCTATTGTAATTGAGGAAAAAAATTGAGAAAACTTGGAGGTATTGGAAACAAAGTCAAATTACGTTGCCATCAATAGTATAAGTATTTTCATCGCAGGTTAAGTAGGTAAAATTCAAAGGTAAAGAGGCTTTAACACGTAGTTCAATGGGGGAGCTAAGGTTGCCAAACTTATGGAGGGGAGTGTACATATTTAGCCAGGGAATGGAACAAACACCTGTTCATGAAGGTGAAATGTGTATTAATAAAGTAATAGTTATTTCTGACAAATGTTATGATGCGAAAATAACATTTCAAAGTTTTACGCGGATAAAAGAAGCTCTGCTTAATTATGTAATTGAAAAGTGTTTGAAATCTAGCTAAGATTTAAATTGTTTGATTCTATTTCTTTCTGAATTTTAGTGCTCGGTTTTATTAAATTTATTCTCTAAAAGTGTCGAGTGATTAATATCGCATTTACTCTCAACTTATTTATACTTTTCTATATCTTATATGTACTCAAATGACCACCCACATATAATATCAATGGGACTTTCCTAATCCAGTGTGCCAGCTGCTGGTCACTCCGAGAACATTTCTAAACAAGGGCTGACCCAAAAGTTTTGCACACAGTCACGGACGGATATTATTCATATTTGGTTCCAATCATTAATTGTGCTATATACAGTTTTTATTATATCGATTAATATCGCATTTACTCTCAACTTATTATATTTAAACGGGAGATATATTTCGGATTGTGTATGGCCTAGGTAACACATACACTCCCCTCCATAAGTTTGGCAACCTTTTTTCCCCATTGAACTACGTGTTAAAGCCTCTTTACGTTTGAATTTTTATTTACTTCACCGGCTATGAAATAACTTACACTCCCCTCCATAAGTTTGGCAACCTTTTTTCCCCATTGAACTACGTGTTAAAGCCTCTTTACGTTTGAATTTTTATTTACTTCACCGGCTATGAAATAACTTATAATATTGATGGAAACGTAACTTGACTTTATTTCCAATACCTCCAAATTTTCTCATTTTTTCCCCTCAATTACAATAGGTCGAAAATTGATGATAAATTTGATGAATTTTTGAAAATCGTCATTCCCATGTAATCCAATGGGAAATGGAGGGTTCGGGGCAAATCAGAAATCAGGATATCTTTTCAGTAAAAGATTCAGCAAAAAAATATTTTTACATAGAAAATTGAATTGTCTAACTTTTTTGAACACTAAGTGATAAGTTTATTTGATGAATATTAAAGTTACAGCGCTTCAAAGTCATTTTTGAAAATAATTTTTCGCCTCCTGTGTTATTTCAATGGGAGAGGTTTTTTGAAAAACAATTTTGACTTTAAAGCCCTATAACTTTGTTGAACCTGAAGAAACATATCAATTTTTTGTTAAATAAAGTTAGCAAATTCAATTGCCTGCCTAACTCGTATTTTTGCAAGGACTCGGATGGATGGATATTCTGTCATATGACTTGCGGCAAACCTACCATTTCCCATTGGTTAACATGGAAATGTCGATTTTCAAAAATTCATCAAATTTATCATCAATTTTCGACCTATTGTAATTGAGGAAAAAAATTGAGAAAATTTGGAGGTATTGGAATTAAAGTCAAATTACGTTTCCATCAATAGTATAAGTATTTTCATCGCAGGTTAAGTAAATAAAAATTCAAAGGTAAAGAGGCTTTAACACGTAGTTCAATGGGGGAAAAAAGGTTGCCAAACTTATGGAGGGGAGTGTATAATATTGATGGAAACGTAACTTGACTTTATTTCCAATACCTCCAAATTTTCTCATTTTTTCCCCTCAATTACAATAGGTCGAAAATTGATGATAAATTTGATGAATTTTTGAAAATCGTCATTCCCATGTAATCCAATGGGAAATGGAGGGTTCGGGGCAAATCAGAAATCAGGATATCTTTTCAGTAAAAGATTCAGCAAAAAAATATTTTTACATAGAAAATTGAATTGTCTAACTTTTTTGAACACTAAGTGATAAGTTTATTTGATGAATATTAAAGTTACAGCGCTTCAAAGTCATTTTTGAAAATAATTTTTCGCCTCCTGTGTTATTTCAATGGGAGAGGTTTTTTGAAAAACAATTTTGACTTTAAAGCCCTATAACTTTGTTGAACCTGAAGAAACATATCAATTTTTTGTTAAATAAAGTTAGCAAATTCAATTGCCTGCCTAACTCGTATTTTTGCAAGGACTCGGATGGATGGATATTCTGTCATATGACTTGCGGCAAACCTACCATTTCCCATTGGTTAACATGGAAATGTCGATTTTCAAAAATTCATCAAATTTATCATCAATTTTCGACCTATTGTAATTGAGGAAAAAAATTGAGAAAATTTGGAGGTATTGGAATTAAAGTCAAATTACGTTTCCATCAATAGTATAAGTATTTTCATCGCAGGTTAAGTAAATAAAAATTCAAAGGTAAAGAGGCTTTAACACGTAGTTCAATGGGGGAAAAAAGGTTGCCAAACTTATGGAGGGGAGTGTATATATTGTCAGTTTTCTACCATGTTATTTTTGGAGCGAGACTTAAAAATAAACATGGCTGAAGCTCTCAAAATTACAAGTTTGCAACGGTTTGGTGCATGAATTTACGTTTGACGTACTTAATTACGATCAATTTAAGTGACTAGAAGCACGCAAGTGAAACAAGAACGGATGAATTCATTCATAATTATTAGTAGCCTGACATCACCAGTATTGAATCAATCAATGACTTAATCAAAGAGGAACAGATAAGGAATTGATCAATTGAGATTACCATGGAAACTAACAACAAAACAATTTATCACGCGTATCCGTACACAAGAACTAATTAATGAATAAAAGCAAAAGAAAAACATCAAATATATTTGTAATGTTAAATTAAACTATGACTTAAGATACAATAATAATGTTGGCAGTGTTAGCGAAGAGGAAAAAACTCAAGCGACAGCTTAGTGTAGTATTAGAGTGCTTGTTTATTTATTTATTCAAATTTTGTTGTTTGGCGAAATCAAGTAAGGGATGAATTGGCTCGACAAGGTTGGAACCCTGAATGCCAATCCTCCTTGCTTTCGAAAGGAGGATTGGCATTCAGGGTTCCAACCTTGTCGACGACAACATTGAATGTCGTTATTTTCTGACATTATATCTATAAATGCATAATTAGCTATCCAAAATAGTTGAACTAATATCTTGATCACTTCTTGTTTTTGTTTTTTTTTAATAATCATTTATTTCAAATATATACTATACATACAATAATACAATAATAACGTTTGACTAGGTTACATTAGTAACATTATTGTCAAACTAAAAACCTTAATGTAGTTACATTCATAAATTTTTACTTTACAAAGAAAGATTCATTATTTTATTTAAAATGGTCAAGTTGTGTGCTTAATGTGTAGAGTTTGGTTACGGGTCCAGTAGGTCTTTGGTGGATTGCAAAAATGAAACACTTGCTTTGATTATTAAAATATTAGTATTATCATCAAAATCAGGGTGACCAAATAAAAGCATGTCTATTTTATCAGAAGAATTACAATCTAAAAATGCACTTTAGCAATCCGACCACAGGCACATTCTGGTGAAGGCACGTTGTTAAAATTATGTGCAAAAAGCTGGCTTTTCAAATAAAGATCTACTCTGAGTCTATTAAATGAAACTTCATTTTTCCTTTTAACATTACTATAAGTTATGAAATTTGTACCATTGAAATTTTCAAAATGTGCCTTGATCCTGCGTTTAAAAATTGAAATTCGCTCACAATTTCTTATATCATCAGGTAAAGTATTCCAAGTTTCAATTGCTGCATAGAAAGTAGATTTCTCAAACCTTTTACTTATATCTAAAGGAATATTGTATTCTCTGAAAGCTCTTAGAGTTCGAGTTGGAATATTTCTGCAACCATTGAAAACTTGACTTACATATGGTGCTATTAAATTATGTCTGCTTTTGAAAAGAAAAGTACATAAATGAGATTTTCTTCTATCTGGTAACTTTGTCCAATTTAAAATATCTAACACCTTCTGAGTGCTAGAGCCATGCAGAGCGCCAGTTATCAAACAAGCTGCATTATATTGAAGTCTGTCTAACTTAATCAAAGATAATTCAGGAGCACTAGAATATAAGATATCACCATAGTCAATTCGACTCAAAATGAAGGCATTATAAATGGTTTCTAAGTGTTTAGATCTTAAAACATGAGTCAACCTTTTAAAAGGATTTAGCAAAGCTTGAGACTGTTTTATTAATTCGTTAATATGCTCTTTAAAGGTTAGTTTTTGATCTAAAATGATACCCAGGTGCTTATGGGTATTTTGTTTATCTATTGGGTTAGTTCCCAAAAATAAAATTGGTTCGTTTTGAATAACAGTTGTTGGTGAAGTGAAAGTCAAGTCAACGGATTTTGAGGCTTTAAAGTTCATTTGCCATGTTTGGGCCCAGTTATATATTTTGTAGATAGATCTTGTTGTAAATCAAGACAATTTTGTGGCTGATCTTTTGGATAGGGGCTAAAAATTGAAGTATCATCTGCATAGATAAACGTTTTGGATTTTAAATTAGTTGGTAGATCATTTATATAGATAAGAAACATCAAAGGCCCTAAGATGCTACCCTGGGGTACACCTGCATTTAGAAAGTTTGGTTCAGACAAATTTGAAAGTTTTTCATTTATCTTGACTTTAACCTGTCTACCAGAAAGATAAGACTTTAAAAGCAAGAGTAAGTCATCTTTTATACCATAAGCTGATATTTTATGAAGCAAAAGATGATGAGGGACAACATCAAATGCTGATGCAAGGTCCAAAAAGATTGTACGGACATTGTTACCATTATTTAACTCCTCGTGGATACAATGAATAATATAGGCAAGTTGAGATGTGGTATTATGTAAAGGGAGAAAACCAGATTGGAGGTCATAGAAAGATTATTTTGACTCATGTGATTAAAGATTCTATTGTAAAGCACCTTTTCTAAGATTTTGGACATTGAATTTAAAATTGTTATTGGGCGATAGTTTTCAATATTTGATTTATCTTTCTTCTTATGGAGAGGTATTATGATACCCTCTTTCCAAACCTTTGGGAATGAATGTGAATTTAATATCTTGTTAAACAATAGTGAAAGAGGACTGGTTAAACTGTTTGCAGAATAGAATAACATCCTATTTGTGATACCATCACTGCCACCCCCCTTTGATAAATCTAAATCTTTCAGTAATTTTAAAACTTCTTCTTCACTCGTTTGTATACTACATAAATTATTGTTGCATAAAGTAGGAAACTCTGGTAACACTTCTTGATGGACAATATTAATATGATTTTTCTGGGTAAAATATTTGAGAAAAAGTTCGGCCTTTTCAATAGAAGTACCAGCTGATAATTTAGGATTGTCTAAATGTAAAAAAGGCAGTGATGTGTCAAAGGATTTACCTAGCAATTTCTTAAGAAGTACCCAATAGTCAGATGAGTTTGAATTAAGAATAGATATATTATCACAAGTATTTTCAATATACGATTGTTTAGCTTCTTTAATTAATTTGACCACCTTATCACTCTGTGTCTTAAATTTATTAAAAAAGTAATCACTTCTTGTGTGTTTTGAATTTTCTTAAACTTGCGATTCATATTTTGATAGATGGCGGCTGTTCGATTTTGAAATTTGTAATTACGACATGATATGGTAGAATGTCGAGTTGGAACCCTGGGAGCCAATCCTCCTTGAGATGAAAACACTTGGGATTTTGGTTACTATTTATTTTGGAAACTATGTTACAGTGAAACCGGCATATCCGTACAACTCTCTACCCCGAACACCCCCCCCCCCCCAATTTGAATACTTTGAAATATGAACACATGCTGATCCGAATACTTTGCTGCTGGTCCCAGAGGCGTTCGTTTAGACAAATTTTACTGTACTGTTAACAATATTCCTTTCTCTTTGTTTTTTAATTGTTCACCAAAATCCTTAAGTACAATTTGATTATTTGGGAGGGAATTCTGTTTGTTTGTGGCAACCCCGGTGGTAACACTGAGTTAGGCTGCAGGTTATGCCTTCCCATGGTACTCCATCCTGATACTCATCACATCGTTTTTATCCCGAGCGCATAGCTAGTTTCTCGGCTAGTTCCAAAATGTATGTTTCAAGGAGCCAAGTTATAGAAAGGCGAAGGGTACATCTTTCTGTTTTCAACTAAAAAGGTAGGAAGAAGGCCATGATTCATTTTTTATGAATCGCATGCAGGCCTCCTAGACTTCCAACAACGCGAACATCAGTTCTGATACCGCGATTACGGATCTCTGTGCGCGGTACAAGAAATATGTTCGGAAACAAGGAAATGGTGGTGCGCGACATTTCACGTTCGCGATATGAGATTCGTGGTTCGAGTGCAAGGAACGTAGTTCGCGGTATCAGAACTGATGTTCGCGTTGTTGGAAGTCTAGGAGGCCTGACATGGACTTTTCAATTTATGCTACATATAAAACTTTCGTTTCGAATCCGATTTTGTAATGAACACAATCCATTCAACTACCTGCTTCCTGTCGTGACTCTGGAATGCGATTACCCATGATGTAGTTTTGATTTAGATAGATGTCGCCTAACTCATGTTCATCTTGATTCACAAGGTTTCAAATGCTCCAACTTAATTAATGATCGCCTTGTTGAAATTCGAAGAAGACTCGTGTTTGAAATCCAAACCTTTCCAGTTTCGAATTAACAAGAGTGGTACATAAGGGTTTCAGTGCATAACCCGAAGGGTTGAAGCTCTCTTTTAAGGTTCTATTGACCTTCAATTTTCTCCCTCGGGAGATCATTACATTATATAGAGGTTCTTACTCAAGTAAATACCCTTTGCATTCGTTTGACTTCACTTCTTAAAAGAGAGCTTCGTCTTCGTTTAACTAGACTCTGAACGCAGGGTATCAAGTAAACGGTGTGCGGTGGTGGTCTCTAGCACCAACCATCATTGCAAAATATTAGGTGGACCGTACAGTAGCATTTAGTAATGATGGTTGGTGCTAGAGACCACCACCGCACACCGTTTACTTGAGTAAGAACCTCTATATAATGTAATGATCTCCCTAGGGAGAAAATTGAAGGTCAATAGTATATTATGCCCTTCAACTAGAACAAAGATAGAATACTCATTGCCTTCTCTTTCATATGTTATATCCACCATGTACTTGATTATTACACCTTGGATCGAATTATTAACTATCATTTCAATTTTGATTTGGAAAGTTCGTTTTGTAAAGGGTATATATTCAAAATAGTTATGTAGGTGGACCGTACAGTTGCATTTAGTATGTATCCGACAAGACTGACTTCTCCATTCTGATACTCATAGCATCTTTCTGTTTCACTTGAAATATCTCAGGGCTGAGAAGATTTGAGATGACATGGTTTATCATGATGGACTTCTCAACCTCATGTACAGTTCTGTGTGGAAATTGGCGTGACATTCTATGCCCAAAATTATCAAATTGAGTAATCATTACTTTACAAAAATAAACATATTATAACACTTCAATTAGGTAATAGGGTATAACTAGATACTATAAAAAGTAACATACTGCATTGTCAAGTATGGATATACGGCTAAGGAAAGTAACAAATATGCATTTATGAATTTACTACATCGGCCATTTTGAATAACGATTCCCATGCAAACAAATATTTTTAATACATTTTAACATATACGGCGTGTAGTCTTATGATCCTGTCCCTAGCTCCGATTTCGTTACTCGGCTGGGAAAAAAGGTTTGTTGGTATCATTTTGTTCCAGACACTCTCTAGAATAAATTCATCTTGGGTGGAATAAAAATGTGTGGTAAACGAATTCGCTATGGGCAGTTAAAGAGGCGCCATCTATTCATTTTCAAACAGGGGGTAGGGGTATAAAATAATTTTTAACACATTTTAATAGTAAAATGACATTGAAATACTAATAAAATCTTATCAAAAACATTATTTACAATCAGTATGAATTTTCTTGTGTTGATTAGGGTGAAAATAAGGGCATAGATTCGTTAAGGTACGAAATGTACTGAAAAAATTCATTCTGAAGGACCTATATATGTTCATACTACATACTTAAAATTATAACTTCCAAAATATGGAGCATATGTATCTCAAATGTGCTCAAAATGGTGTATATACTCTTGCTTTGTCATAATATTAGTAATAAGAAGTAGAAAAATGATTGTACATTTTAGAAATTATTAATTCTCATTTTGGCTTCTGACGTCCCAGGGGTGACCATATCTCACCTTAATAACTTCCAAAATATGGAGCAACGTGAGATATGGTCACCCCTATCCTGTATGATGCCACAATTTTCAATTTCAATATTTTTTTTCTCCGAAGGTACAAAAGCTATTTATCCAAGTTCAGTTCATTTTGTACCTTAACGAATCTAAAATAAGTTATTACACGGGGTAGAAGTACGAAAATAGGTGGCGCCCCTTTAGTGAATTTCAAGATATGCCCTTTTTTCACCCTAATACACACAAGAAAATTCATACTGATTGTAAATAATGTTTTTGACAAGATTTTATTAGTATTTCAATGTCATTTTACTATTAAACTGTGTTAAAAAATTATTTTATACCCCTACACCCTGTTTGAAAATGAATAGATGGCGCCTCTTTAACTGCCCATAGCAAATTCGTTTACCACACATTTTTATTCCACCCAAGATGAATTTATTCTAGAGAGTGTCTGGACAAAATGATGCCAACAAACCTTTTTTCCCAGCCGGGTAACGAAACCGGAGCTAGGGACAGGATCATTACATTTCTGCCAATTTCCCAAAAATGTCAGAATAATTTATTTAGAAATTAAATAGTATATACAGGGTGTCCAAAAAAAAGCAGGACCGTAAGAAAGTTGAATAACTCAGTCAATTTTGCATATTTTGTCTTGAAATTTCAGAATTATTTAGTTCATTCAATGTGAATTTTGTTGTGAAAGTTTGACAATAATCTGCCAATTGAGTCAAAAATTAAAGCTCCTTACAAAACATGCCCTAAATGTGCACCTCTCCTCTCTATGCACAATTTAATCCTGCGATCAAAGTTGTTGATGATCCTCCTACACACACGTCTTTCTGAATGGACAAGTTTTTTTCAAGAACAATTGCTACTTAGGCTTACTTTCCTCCTGATGAAGTGCTACAGTATCCATTGCATTCTGAGCAATGCACTGCCTGGGTGGCAATGAGGAAACATGGAATCATCAGTCCTTTTTTGTTCGAGGGTGACTGGGGACATGCTATCACCATGAACAAGGACCAGTTAGTTCTCACTTAGTTTTTTGGAGGTCACTAAGCACCAGAAGGGACATCTTAGGAGATAAGCAGTGGTTTCAACAGGCCAATACCACCCCAAAACTGCAAATGATATGCTGAAATGGTCTAGGCAATGATTTGGTGGTCAGCTCATCAGTTGCAGAACGCAAACCATATGGGCAGCTCATTCCCCAGATCTAAATCCCCCAAATTTTTATCTTTGGGGATTTCTCAAGCCCAATGTGTATACAGACAGGCCCCTAACAATCTTAAGAGGGCAATAACTACCCCAATATTTACCATCCACATTGATGTGTATAGGTCAGGGTCATTAACAACTTTCTTAGCAGGATTCGTTTGTGCATAGAGAGGAGAAGTGCCCACTTTGACCATGTTTTGTAGAGAACTGTAGTTTTTGACACAATGGACAGATTATCATGAAACTTTCAGAACAAAATTCACATTGAATGAACTAAATAATTTTAAAATTTCAAGGCAAAATATGTAAAATTGACCGAATTATTCAACTTTCTTACGGTCCTGTTTTTTTTGGACACCCTGTACATTCCAGAATCAATACGTTATACGAGGGTTTATCATAAAATTCTCATAATATCTCTCTTAATTTTTTTATTTTTCAATAAATGAAATTTTCATGAAATCTGCAGTATAGAACACTGTATTAATCTATCAAAAAATATTTGGTATAACAGAAATATTAGGTAAGTAATGGTTGCCATAGTAACCGGAAACCAAGGCACCCGGGGGCAAATAGAAATAATTGAGAAAATGCGCATTTTACATACTTAGTAAACTCTCATAAATAAACAAACACAAAATGTTATCTTGAATATGTTGTTAAATGCTTTTACTATAAAATAAATTGATCATGTGAAGTGTAATGTCATAGAGGATGCTTACATGCTTCATCATCATCAGAAAAATAAAATGCATACTTACAAAAAGTTTAGTTAAGTTCGAAAAATCCTTTGCTCATACTAAGATGTTTTAAAACAAATATGTTGCAAAGAATATCAACAAAAGCATCCCCCTATTTGTGGTTTAAACATATTTAAGATAAACTTAAGGGGGAAATTGACTTTTCTTGGAATATTTGACAAAATAGTTGTAGTGTCTAACATCACTTCTAATGAAGCATTACAATTATCCATTATGAGATCACACAATTCACATGACCATTATAATTGTTCAAAACAGTCAAGAACACATGGTATTTGACAATTTGATGGGTTTCATATAGTTTATTTGATAACTAAGCATTTAAACATGGTTAGTTATATAGGGGCTATTCTTGCACGATTTTTATTTGCCCCGGGTGCCTCGATTTCCTTTTACTATGGCCACAATTTCTGAAATAATATTTCCTGTTATACCAAATATTTTTGATAAGCATTCTATACTACACATTCTGTGAAAAATTCATCAAAATATATTAAAAAAATAAAATATAAGAGAGATATGATGAGAACTTTATGATATATCCTCGTATATGTGAATATAATTGCTATCCACAAAGCAGATTTACACTACAAAGCACTATAAATACTTGTTTATCAAACGGCATACACAAGGCTTAATACTGGGAAAGTATTTGAATAGGACTTATTTTGAACAACGCGATATTGGTCTCTTATAAAAACACCAAGCATACTTTTACATGTATACGGTACACACCGTGGTACATAAGGGCTCATAAGCTGATCGATGGATGAATCAAGCAGGGTTTTCTCGATGAAGACTGACTCTTAATGGTCATATATACTTGTCAGGGTAACATTGTCGGTGAAATACATAAATAAGATTTCTGTGAAATAGATAAGAATTGTCAAACAGTTTGGAGCAAAGGGATTGTTAACAGTGTTAATAATGAACAATATTAAGGAAAATATAACTGGTGCCTAAGGACTGCTGCGAGACTTAATGGTTAAGTTAATCAATGCACATATGCTTTGAATCGAATCAGACAAATGTAAATATACGCGAGTAAATGTCCTTCAACTAAACAGCCAAACAGGAGTGTAAAATACAACTGATCAAATCTTAGACAGGCTACAATATGATGGTTAATTTCAATTTCATGCTGAAGGAAAACTGAGAGACAGTAATTGGATAGTGGGTGTCGTATATAGTGCAGTGCTTGTTGAGAGGTGAAATCAGAATAAATCAGAAAATACCATACTTCACATGTTAGCCCTGCAGTGCAATAATTTACAAAGATTGGCTATTGAAAATGAAGAAGGGTAAGTTTTTTGTCTTCTACTACATCAACAAAACACAGAAACATAACGCAACACAACAGAGTATATCACAACATAAAAGATCAGAACTATAATACAGCACAGTCCTCACTAATTCAATACTTCAAATACCAAATAAATATACGATTGGCATTTACATTTTGTTAATACACTTAGAAATACACTTTGTTATGAACCACCGCTGGCGGATCTGGGGGGGGGTACCAGGGGCGGATCTGGGAACCAACAAGGGGGGGGCCCAAAGTTGTGGTCTGAGAAAAAAACGTCCGAACGTTTGCTCCGATCCATCGGCCGGCGCCCGGCCGATTGAGTGTTTTGCTCAATATTGTACTCAATTTTGAATAAAATACTCAATCGGCCGGGCGCCGTAGTGAAAACCGGAGCAAATGTGACCAAAACATTACTGTATGCAATGTTACGGTTCCCAGTTTGATTTTCGATCGATCCAAGATGTGAATGTTAGAAATTGTGAAATATATCTATATTCTTTGTTTTGAGAATTTCGAATCTGACTAATTTAAATCTGTATCTTGGGAGTGGGGAGGGGATAACCTCACAAACAGCATTGCATATGAAATAGAACACCTGGGGATATCGTCATTTTTGTTTCTGTATAAATGTAGTCTTCCATGGTTTCAGGTAAACCTGCTCTTGTTAAAAGACTTGCTAGTGAAGCAAGTTTTGAGTAAGTAACCCCCTTATATTAATTGTATTTACATTTGCATGCTTGTAATATAGAGAGCAGAGGAATCAGAGATAGAATAAAATGTTTTCAAATATGTCAGGTACATTCCCCTCAAAAACTGCCGATTTCATTTATTTCATTAAACTTGGCAACAGAAACTTGCGGAGTGGAGTGTATTCGATTTTTGAATCACCATCATGCGAAAGCATGGCCTTTTATTAGTTCCTTTCTAGTTGAAAAGAGAAAGATATGTACCCCCATAAATGTGGGGTTATTTTGAGGTTTTTTATATTTAGTAGGATATTTGTTTCAAAAAACTCAAAATAACCCCACATTTATGGAGGAAAAGATATGATGCGTATCAGAACAGTATGACACGAACAAAAATAGCCACATTGCATGAAGTACTGCAGTTATATAAATTCTCACTTGACTGAGCTTGTCCATCCTTGTTCCATTGGTATTTCACTTCTTTCCATACCACGGTCCCGTTTACACCGTTCCGTATTATAGACTGTGGACTACTCTGATAATTGCAACTTCTACTTTTCATGGAAGGTCACACATTCCAACATATTTCAAACAGTCTGTATGGTTATGCTGGGCACTTTCTGGGTAGTTGGACTACATGTAGGGGTGGCAGACGGCCCTCAGGCCAATTCATACCCCCACCCCAAGAAAACCTTGAGGGTACTTTAATACCACCTGATAAAAAGAATACTAATGCATGTTATACATTCATAGTTTTATAGTAGGCAGGGCATACCATGGTTAGTCAGTGCCAGGAATGTCCAATCTCTAACTTATATGGTTACCATGGAAACAGTATTTATGTCTCAAAATCTTCTCAATTTGACCTCCTACAAAATATGTCCCTTAGCCCTCAAAGTGAAATATTTGCAAATGTGTTTGGATTTTGTGGCTATCACTTTGTCAAAAGTTGTATAAATATGTACATATTCACACTAAAGCATTAAAAAGTTTATATAATTCTCCAATAAATCAATGATGTTTATCAAATATAGTCACACACAACTACTTTTAGGGAAAAGTGGGCGTGGCACTTTTTGGTACTTGTGTAATTGTTGCAGCATTAAGCGAAAATACATATTACACTAACAATAATTGACATTTAATTATCATTTACTAACATTGTGTAACATTGTAATATGTTCATTATCATTATTAGATACTTAGGATATTTTATGTAAGTGTTATCATGAACTTTCCCTTTATCCCTATACCATACAGGGTGGGCATCACCAATGGTGTCAAACTAACTTTTCTGTTTAACTTATTTTTTACCATAGACAAGAGAAAAAGCTTTACTTGAAGTAGTGACCTCATTAGGTGCTATGTATATGGCTAGTCGGTAGATGGCAGCACTTGTGCTAGTTGGGCTAGATACTTGTATTTACCATTGACTTGACATATGTCACTTAGTCTATTGATTTACCATATTCGTTCTGTTGGATTAAAGTAAAACTGCATTTGCATTGAATTTGAATTTGATGATGTTCAGATTGTGTTTGAAACTTGATGATAATCAGAAGTGTTTGAAACTGGATGTTGTTCTGATTGTGTATACATGAACTTTAAAAGGACCACTGAAATAATAATTCAATGTTTAAGATTCTTTAAAATTATCTTAATGAGAATTTAGCCTGTTAACCTAAAGTTAAACTATACTTCAGCAAGATTTCGAAGCTATATAGCAGATCTCATCATTTGCAACTTTTTCATTATTTGATAATTTAACCCATTATTCATTATAGTGGGGGGAATTTAGTAGAAAATATTTCAAATGGTGATACAAGCAAATTTATTGGCTTAATCTGTTATTTAAACTATTTGGAAAAATTCTGTCCCCATGATCGATCAAACTGAAAAGACTAAAGCTGCTAATCACAACAAAACCTGAAGGACAATAGTGCCACAAGCAATGATACTCTATTGTTTAAACTCACGTCAAAATTCTGCAATTATTTTCTTGATGGTGTCAAAGTAATGGTGTTGTAGTTGTAAAACATGGTAAATACATTCATAAATCTGCAAAACTCACTCAGTACTCAATTTCAGTTGATTTTGGCAACTTCAGTTGTTTTGGCAATTTACACAAATTGATTTTGTTGTAAATTAGTGCATTTGTAAGTGTAAAGAATAAGAAGGGTTTCAAAAGTGAACCTTAAACTGCTCCTATGTTATAATGACTTTTAAAAACTGATTTTGTTGTAAATTAGTGAATGAATATTCCTAATTATAGAACCAATGATGTTAAATACATTAAACTTAATTATGACGTGCAGGGACCTGGGGACAATTCGGGAAATACGGGCTAATCTCCGCTTTAAGCGTTAATATCTGCCTTATTTAAAAAGCTAACTTTATGCATTATATATCATTTTGAAGTATTTTTTATTCGCATTTCACTGAAATTATTTTTCCTTGAAAAGTGTGATGGGATCTACCATATTTTTTAAGTTAAATGTACTCCGACATCGTCAAATACGCTGTAAGGCGTAACATTTCACGCTTACACGGTTCGTTGAAATCAGGATAACTTTTGAAATACTGATCAGAATTTTACTAAAATTTCACATTTTATTCATTGAAACATGTGCTTTAATGACGTCACAATTGCCTCGCGGCTACAGTTCAAATCGTCTTATATGAACGCTTTAAAGATTTTCAAAATTGTGTAAGGTTTTGAAGGCGAGGGAGACAAGCAATAAGTTTACCTTTATTTAACCTTCTAATTTAGGTCTGATTTCAAAAAAAATCTAACTGCACAATATTGTCATGGCGAAATTTACAAAACAATAACCGATTTCTTTATTTTTCAAATAATAAGAGAATAAGAGCTGCTTTTAGAGACTTGAAAAAATGTAACGCATCGATTTTTTACCACAAATCCCATACATATCAATTTTTACTGACGCCCCGAGTGGATTTCCTGACCGTTTTTCAAAAATCAAAAACATTTTAGAAATATTGTCCTCGAGATCTTCTTGCTCTGTGAATTTCACCAGGATTGAATAAGAATAAAGCATCTTATTTTTAGGTTGACTAAACTTGACAAAATGTAACGCTTGTCGTTTTTGACGTTATAATGCTGATTGCGCCCTATACTGGTCATTGTATTGTTTTGGTATTTTGACGCCATAATGTTACTCTAATTGTCCCCAGTTTCGTGCGACGTGTAAATAGAGTATCCATTGTACCAATTTGTGAGTATATAAAATAAGAAGAGTGTCAGGAATGAACCTTGCTTAACTCCTAATTATTTATTTTGACTTGAGTTCATAACAGTATTATGTGTTATGTGTGTATGTTGTATACTACAGCTCTAAACATAAACATGTCTCATCATACTCTGATGAAATCATAGCAACCTCTCTTTTATGATTACATTACATTACATAGTACTACATAACATTACATAGTACTACATAAACATTTCACCACGAGAGCATGAATTTCCCAAAAAAAAAATTTTGCCCACCCTACATGTTATTTAAGTCATACTTTGTCGGCCATCTTGGATTTTGGGGGGGAAAAGTGAAATATTCCGTCGATCACAGGGACAGATTTTTTGAAAAAGGTTTTAAGAAGCAGAAAAGCCAAAGTTTATACTTGTATCACCATCTGAAATATTCTGCCTAATATAGGGGTAAATTCCCCCCACTATTATTGCTGATTTAAAAATTGCAAGGAATTCAAATGACCAAGGGAAGCCAGTGATATGAATTGGCCTTATTCATTGAATAAAGTATTAAAGTACCCCCAAGGTTTTGTTGGGGTAGGGGTATAAATTGGCCTGAGGGCCTTCTGCCACCCCTACATAAAGTCCAACTACCCAGAAAGTGTCCAGCATAATCATACATATTGTTTAAAATATGTTGGAATGTGTGACCTTCCATGAAAAGTAGGATGCATTTCTAGAGCACTTCTACAGAATAGTCCACAGTCTATTAGTGGTTTTGTTAACATTAATACGGAATAAATCATACCATTTCATGACAAATGGTGAGATTGTCCTACGGAAATTGAGATTATGTTTCACAGCAAGTTCGCACGGCGTCATGCCGTGGTCACATTTGCTCCGATTTTCACCACCGGCGCCCGGCCGATTGAGTATTGTGTTCAAAATTGAATACATTATTGAACAAAACACTCAATCGGCCGGGCGCCGTAGTAAAAATCTGAGCAAATGTGACCACGGCATTACTGTATAGCACATGCTCTAGGTAATTGATTCTACTTTCTATAGACACCAAACACATCTCTGTCGATAGAATAATGAAAAAGCCTTAGGGTCCCAACCTCCTTTGTTTACATTTACAAAAACGTGAAAAATGACAAAAGCTGTTATAACTTTTTAAATCTAAAACTCTTGAAACCGATTTCACTTGCCAGCGACAGATACTTTAGTCTTTCACGAACCGAACATGTCAGTTTGGTTTGTAATATCTCCAAATAAACGATAAATAAACGCGCCGGCCGATGAAAATGTGACGCCGGAACAAATGTGACCCAGGCATCTGTTTATGTCCCCAATGCCTTGGTCACATATGCTACGATTTTCACTTCGGCGCCCGGCCGATTGAGTATTTTGTTCAATATTGTATACACGTTTGAACAAAACACTCAATCGGCTGGGCGCCGGCCGATAGATCGGAGCAAATGTGACCCAGACATTAATGAAATGCAAATTACTTTTAATTTGGATTCTAATGCCTTGGTCACATTTGACGTTCGTTAAATCAATTTCAAAATGACGGGTGTATGAAAATTAATAGGGAAGTCCGTAGCCGACAACCGAAAGTTGCATTTGCGAATACAAGTTAGGCTATGCTTTGTAAACGCACATTATTTACAAGTACTAACAATATAGCATAATAGCACTATTATATAGGCTTCCAGAAAAGAGGATTAGCTCCCAGCATTATTTTTTCTTTCGATATTCTCTTTTGACCGGTTTGAACCACTTCTGTAACAATATTCCTATTTCGTGTTCAGGCCCTTTAGTCGGGATATGAACATTATGATAATATTATTACCAATTTGGTCCATGAATGTCATGGAAGGTCGAGAAAGAATGCTAGGAGCCAATCCTCTTTGACTTCCAACATGCCCCGAGCATGCGCATGCTTTAATTATTATCGTACCTAAATAAAGGTACGATATTGTCTTCAGCTTGACGGGCGGGCGGCGGGCGACTTCTCACTTTCTTGTCATCACGATTCCAGGAAAACCGCTTGACGGATTTTCTTCAAATAATCACACATATTACATTGTAAGGATTTCTAGAGCTGATTAGCTTTAACGGCGGCCATCTTGAATCCTAGCGGCCATCTTGGATGTTTTAGATAAATCTTGTCATCGCGATTCCAGGAAAACCACTTGACGGATTTACTTCAAATAATCACACATATTACATTGTAAGAAGTTCTAGAGCTGATTAACTTTTCGGCGACCATCTTGAATCCTGGCGGCCATCTTGGAAGTTTTAGATAAATCTTGTCATCGCGTTTCCAGGAAAACCACTTGACGGATTTACTTCAAATAATCACACATATTACATTGTAAGAAGTTCTAGAGCTGATTAGCTTTAACGGCGGCCATCTTGAATCCTAGCGGCCATCTTGGATGGTTTAGATAAATCTTGTCATCGCGATTCCAGGAAAACCACTTGACGGATTCACTTCAAATTATCACACATGTTACATGGTATGAAGTTCTAGAGCTGATTAACTTTTGGGCGGCCATCTTTAATTCTGGCAGTCATCTAATAAGTTTTTGGATAAATCTTGTCTTCGCGATTTCAGGAAAACCACTTGACGGATTTTACTCTAAATTTTAATGTTAAGGAGTTCTTGAACTGATTAACTTTTCGGTGGCCATCTTGCTTTATGGTTCATCAAGCTCACACTGCTATGTTTAGGTACGATATTGTTCACACTGTGCCTTGTTTTTTGTTCTGTAACACTGTTACAGGTAATCACTCTATCGACAGAGCCTACTTTACTTTATACTAATAAGAGTAATATTAGAAAATAAGGTGAAATAATGTGTAAATAATTAAATATTACTGTATAGAGAGAAACCAAACATAAAAATGTTCACGGTATTAAAAATGTTGATAGTTAAGGTTAATTTCATCACGGTTTATCATCTATACCTCTATATGGCGAAGCGAAAAAATTGATTCGATGACTGTTGAAATTGTATCACCATATCTTCAAGTTAAAATCTTCATTTGTTACTGGAATTGTTTGTTTCAGATTTGACCCATTTCAAGTATTCGAAGTGAGGCATCGAGCATGTTCTCTCCTGTATGTCACTGTAAAATGTGGCCGCAACATTTCGAAAGGGTCATCCACAAAGGATCTTAGTAAGTATGCATTATTTTGGTAATTCCGTGCGATAAATCGTACCCTTCGCAGAGAGTTTGAAATCGAGCCTCTGAAAGAGAGCATACACGGTAGCAAAAGAGTGTTTAATAGAGAGCATTCTTCACTACACTCGTCGAATAGAAAACAATTCTTTGATTTATCATTATTCAGCCATATTTAGTTATGCAGATCTACCCAATCACAATCAGAAGCACTGTACTGTATTTCTTTCTTTTTCTCCAATAATGCATAACATTAATGCCATAAAGACTATGAAAGCAACTTTTTGGCCATCAAGATCTAATCAATATCAGAATGTATATTCATTTTTACTCCTAAGAGAGTAATATTGCTTGTCTTTTATAGTTTTAGGGTAATGAATTACTCAGATGCGAGTAGGTAGTTACCAGTTTCGCCACCAGGTGGCTGATTCGGGGGAAATAACGTGGCAGGGTATTCCAAACTTCCCTTAAACCTGAATATTCATCAGTTTTAGTGGTTCACTTTTCATATTATCCTTATGTATGTGATAGTTATACAAATTAAAATATGTCCAGTAAAAGAAAATATTATCTGCTCAACACAAGAAAAGATATTTCACATTTTGTGGTTTTACAACATGGGGTCTATGGGGAATCTCCCCGACCTAGAAGTCACATTTTCAAAGAAGATTAAATTTCCAAAGTTGATGAACTCTTTTCAAAACCATATATCTAGATGTAATTCTACATGTAGATTCCAAATATGACATCAGTTTGACTGAATTGTGAATTTTTAATGACGTAAATCAAGATTATTTCTACTCGCATCTAGGATATTGTGTAGGGTATAATGATATTGTAATAAGATAGGCTCGACTAGATATAGGGTGAGACAAAAAAAAGCTTTCAACAAGCCTCGGATCTCATTTATGATGGAATCCTCGTCACTTATCTTACGTAGAGTATTTAATGCGAGAAATAATATATAAATAGGACCTTGATGCAATTTGGGATTTAAAGAAATAAACGAAGAATAATTCACGAAGACGCAGATATCATATCCATTCGTGGATAAAAATCATATCACTCATAAATCATAGGATATCCTCTATATATTTAGAACATTTGTTCACATTGTTCAAACGTATCTTATTCATTTTACGCCGCCCGCTTAAAAATAAAAATCGCAATCGGATAATATTTCTCAAGTAGAAATCAACTACTTGGAAAAGGAAACAATTAGTTTAGTATTGCCATCTACTATAGCCTTTCAAATTCTCGAGTGTTTTCTCGTATACCTAATTAATTTGAATTCTAAGAAAATATTAATGATTGTGCAAAAATGAGTAGATCGTCTTACTGCACTCATAGTTTCACGAATGTACTATACTGTTGTGGCTTTAACATCATTGTACACGTTTGTACTTCATTTAACAGCACACGTATAGCTTTCGAGGAGGATCCCCGGGTGCACGATGGTTGGCTTCATTGATCATCGAGGAATACTTCAATAAAAATAATGACCTTGACCTCATTAATTAAGGATGGTTACATAATAAATTAATTCAGAGATGTTTTTGTGACTCTGATTAATTATGGTCACAATTGAGGATTTTGGGTTACGTTGCTACTTTGAAGTGGAACCCATTCAGTAGTGATTGAAGATTTAACTACATCAGAGGTGGCCATATCATTAGAATCGTAAAAGGGTATCCGTTTTTTCAATTCAATTGTTTGTCAGATAAAAGTGGAAGATCAGAGAGTCAGAATTGTTTGACCGTCTGAAAAATAGTTGGATGAAACGGAATGTTGTTGGCCCAAAAATAGAACATTTTAAAAATTATTTAGATTCTCCTCCAAGTTTTTGTTGCACCTTTAACATTATGCCGTCTATCAGTTACTTCCGTTCCTCTAATGCTGTATTTCCTTGTCAGTGACGTTTTGACGTTCGCAAATGTAATATATGGCGTTATTTCGACTAAGTAGAAACCCAATGCTATTCCCTATTCAATACCTAATTGTATTTGTCAATCCCTAGGCTATAAGGCAAATGTATAATGTCAAAGAGATCACATAATGGGGCAAAGGGAATCGATGTCTATAGATCAAAGTGGTCTCCATGTCATTTTAATGTGCACTGTATGTTCAACATACCTCAGGTTATATAACATCATTTCATCATTTTCTATACCCGGTGCGTACTTTATACTTTTTACAATGTTGCTTCTTGTGCTGAACTCAATCTAAAAACAGAAATGCATTCATTGATTCAGATTTTTAACTGTAAATTTGCATTTGTGTTTTCACAGCCTGTGTATCATAAGTAAAATTTTTTGCTTTCTTAATTGCCATTTCTGTTTTCTCATTTAGTGGATACACCAGATCCTTACGTACGGCTGCGTCTGCCCAACTCACCCGATGGACGTAGGAAAACGATGCACTACGACAATGAGATAAACCCTAAATGGGAAGAGAGCTTTCGCTTCTATTTGGACACTGACAAAAATAATACTCTTTGTACGTTTCATATGTATAGTGAAGTATACAACAGTTAATTGTGGTAAAGTATAAGTGGGGTATAGAGGCCCCAGTGGCCAATGAGATCTCTTTTTTTCGTAGCAACTCTTGCGCCAAATATAGAACTGGTACAAACACTTACATAACACGAAATTGACTCCAGGCAATTATTTCAATTAGAGATTTTTTGGGGTTCTTTTGAATTTGTTTATGTTGATGGTTTCCATTCCGTTTTTCTCATTATGTGCACTTATTATTACGCTATCAGTAAGTTAATAAATATACGAGTACAGTATTTACATCATAAGGCTGGTCGCTTTAAGTGGTTTTCCAAGAAGCTGCACTATATGGAGTCAGGGAATTTCAGTCATACAAAGTAGAAGCTTAAAGGGAGAATTAGATCTAGCGAGCAAGCCAAACAAAAGTTGTTTCAATTTTAAAATATTTTTGGCACATATCACTCTTTTTCATGTCTATTTTCTAAGAACCTCAAAGTGTGTTCTATGTGTAATATTTTGAGTAAAATTTAATCAATTGTCTCTACGCGTAAAAAGTTTCATTTAGTGTACTTGCCATTTACAGAGAAAATGAATGAACTATTTCTGTTTATTTTTTGGAAAGGTTTCAAATATGCTTTTTCGGTCTTATAACAATTAACAGAATAAAATTTCCGTTCATATATTGTTGCACCATAATCATAGAATCTCGGTCTACCAATACTTGAAATACGGCAATAGAAAGTGTTAAATGTGCTTTGGTATGTTTTTCAAATGGTGCTACAATAACCAATCAGTATACACAGATTCTAGCAATGGTATAATAATATATGTTATTCCAGACTTGGATCTGATGGATGCCAATGTCATTTCTGATGAAGTCATCGATACACAAGAATTCAAACTCAACAATTTAGAACCTGGTCGTGCTGAGCATATTACGTTTAAATTTAAAGAGGTAATTATCAGCTAAGACTGAAATTCATGCTATTAAGGTCTCCTCATATCTGAACGAATCAACTAAACGTAATCTTTGGATAAATTGGATAAAGTGTCAGTGCTGACGATTGGGAACGTAAACTTGCGAACCAAAGCGCACCTTTGCGAAACCTTCCGAAAGGGTACTTCAGCATACGAATGCCCAAGCAATGTGTTGTGTATACTGTATACATATATACTAATGGGAATGGATTTTACTCAAGTCCTATTCTCAAATACACATAAGTTGACGTCGGTTTTTTTTCGTTCATATGCGAGGAGGCCTTTTTCGTTTTACATACATGTAGATACTTAAAAACAATTTATAACATGATAAAAGCCATGCATTTGTGTTCAAACTGATCTTTACATATTTATTAATTTTTTATTTCCAGTCATCAGAGGTGGATGTCGATTTGAAATTGGTTTGAGTAAGTTTTAATTCACCAGTATTCATCTTCCCACGCTCGGTCATTACTGCATTCTCAACAAAGGTGACATCAATATCAAGACAATCATTTCTAAACCAAAAGACACATCTTGGCATTCTACATCAATCTGGTTTATTAAAAGATATATGTATGATATCATATGATTTGGGAATTATAAGTGTGCACTAACACCCGGTACGTACACTTGACCCCGCTTTTTCAATTTAATGAGCCAGACAATTTTAATTACCCTTTGCATTCGTTCGACCGACATCACTTCTTAAAAGAGAGCTTCGTCTTCAGTTTATAACAAGACTCTGCGCGCAGGGTAATTTTTAATAGTACAAACTAGAAGAACAAATACCCAGATCGAGACTCTTTTAATATCTCATTTATAATTTAGGACAGAACCCCCCGACACTGTACTTCACGTTACCGTTGAGACAGGAAATGACATCACTAAAGGAGGATGTATAGCAGATATGAGTACGTATTCAATTTCTTCTTTATATAACATTTCATATAATAAGGAATTGCAACTTCTTTTACATTTGTAAACGATTAACAAGCCAGCTTCTTTGTTAGATTACATCTGGTACATGTTGTTAATAACGGATATTAAATATCAGTTGATGCGACACCCGCGGCATATTAGAATGCTTTTGTGCCGTAATTGTCATGCTAAGTGTATAATATTATATTTCAGTTGATACTCCCGATCCTTATGTGCAACTGAGAGTGCCAGCATCTGTATCAGGTCGTAAGAGAACAGCTTACAAGAACAATGATGTCAATCCAGTGTGGAACGAAAGTTTCAAGTTCACGTTGGATCAAAATAAGAAAAATAAACTAGGTACGCACAGATCTTTGACTTGGCATCAAACCGTTGAGTGTATTTCAAGAGGTTAATTTCAAGAAATTCCATATTATTAAATGATATAAAACGTATGGCTAAATGTGTTTTTTTCTGAAAATAAACATTTTCCTGCGGAATCGATAAGCACAATTATAGACCAAACTCATTAAAAATGAAAAATGATATCAATCAAATACATTGAAGTGATCCACAAGTCTGGTTATATTTTTTAATGATACCTAAACATAAAATATGTCAAAATAAAAAGCCCATCATTCACATGTATACTGCTTTGTGTTCCAGAGATTACTCTAATAGATAAGAATATTGCATTTGGTGATGAGATACTTGGAGTGGAGGGATATGACCTGGATACATTGCCACTAAACGAACATCGCAATATTGAAATAAAATTCACCAATACGTCAACAGTCCATTTAAAACTTAGAAAAACTAAAGAGTAAGTACAGCCTTTGATAGGAACTAGTTGTGCAAAGACTTAAAGCCCCCGGGCAAAGTTTGGAAATATTGTAATCGTTGGTGAAAACGGAAAATTTGAGTAATTTCTTATTTGATAATTTGTAATTGCACATCTGTATCCATTCAATATTTACTTTTATGTCTATTCTTATTTTCAGGGAGCATAAAGGCTTGCGTTCCAGTCTTGCTCTTTGTGACGAAGAGAAAATGTTCCAGTATGCGCGCAGAGAGAAGATATTTCACAACATGCAATACATCTTGGGCGAAGACGCCCCTTCAAATATTAGCGAAGTATGTTTACAAAATGTATAGTTGTAGCTCTATTTTGGATTTCAAAACGAAACCGAATTAGTTTTAAGGCAAAATTATTTATTTATTGTGATATTGTAGTTTTTTATTCATTTATTCATGAATTCATTTTGATTCATATAATTCAATTTTATACCCCATTGTAGAGATCGAGTCCAACATAAAATTTAAACTATAACTTGAAGTATATTGTTGTGGAAAATATTCCTTTAACAAAAATCTCTTTTGCTTGTGTATGATTTTCTTAGGTTCCTCATATAGCAGTACTGGGCTCTGGAGGTGGTTTCAGAGCTATGGTTGGATTGAGTGGTGTATTCAAAGCTTTATCAGACACCAAGATACTTGACATGGTGGAATATTGTGCTGGGCTCTCAGGCTCATCGTGGTAAGTAAATAAACATAACTAGCAAGATCAACCATATTGTATTTAGATTATTCAAGAATTTCAACTGTTTAACATTCAATAAACGATCGTAAATCTGACAAAATGAGTGGAGAGGGGGAGGTATGATTTATGCTATTTCAATTTCAACTAATCTTGCTGCAATGATTTTTTCATGAGAAAGTTCACTAATTACGCTAAATGAATAGATGCATGGTATGGTAAACTCTGTCGGGTCTTATATGATTTTTTAACTGATACCCTCCCGCAACGTCACCAGCTTTCAAAAGTCAATATGTTTGCTATAAATCAAGCAGTGAATGAGTCAGTTGCACCTCTTTGAATAGGTACATCTTAGAAATCAGTTCAAAAAAGTATAGAATACCTAATAGATTTCAAGATAACGTGTACCATGGTATATATTTATTTAGCATTTGAAAAAATAAATCTTCTATGAGAAATCATATGGTTGATCTAGTTTGGGGTTTTATTGTGTTGAATTATTCTCAACACATATTGCACACGTCTGATCTGATAATGCGTATTTATGAGCATATTTTATACATACATATATGGTACTTGTAAATGTGCGAATTTTAAATAAATAAAATTAGTAATTAAAAAATTAAAACTAACATGCAATTTTTTATCTATCATATTAAAGCACGAAATGACGATTGAATTATTGTGCAGTGAAAAAGAGGGTTTATTTTTAGGTATATATCTCAACTATACTCCCACAAAGACTGGCCTAATATCAAACCAGGCAAACAAAATCTAGAGCTACGCCAACGTATCGAATCTTCATGGACGAAACTCTTAATAACGCCAAAAACCATGTACAAGTACATATCCAGTATTATTTCCAAACGTCGCCAGGGGCAACCAGTCAGCTTCACCGACTTCTTTGGCCATTTGATAGGAGAAACTCTCATAGGAGATGTAAGTTTTAATATTGAATATCAAGAGTGTAACATTTTTCTATTGTGATTATATTAATAAATCGAAAAACGGATTTTTATAATAAAAATTAAGAATTTTTATGTTGAAATTACATGAACTCAATCTCTAAAAAATCACTGGCCTCGAACCTATAAGTGTTATTTTAATGTTATTTTCTCATGGAATAATCTTGAAGTCGACGTTAAGCACCCTTAACCATCCACCTCAAAGAGATCACCATAACAACAGTTGGTGTGATGGACTGTAACCTTAGTTGTGAAGTGTAATGCATGAATAAAGGTATTTCATATCCCAATGACTATCTTGTTACAGAGGATGGACTGCAAGCTGTCTGATATGGCTGCCAAGGTAATTGATGGCCAAGCCCCGATGCCTCTCATGACGTGTCTCCACGTAAAGAAACATGTGTCAGCAATGGTCTTTCATGGTGGGTTGGATCTGAGCTAGCTATAACAAGCCATTACTACACTTCCTTTCATAAGTTTGTCAACCGGCAATTTTCATTGGATAGCACTTTAGTAGCATCTTTAGTAATTATCCCAACGAACGAAGTTCGGTAGGGATATAGTGAAGCCGTCCGTCCGTCCGTCAGTCCGTCAGTCCGTCCGTCCGTCCGTCCGGAAGATAACTCAAATATTAAAGAAACATGTGTCAGCAATGGTCTTTCATGGTGGGTTGGATCTGAGCTAGCTATAACAAGCCATTACTACACTTCCTTTCATAAGTTTGTCAACCGGCAATTTTCATTGGATAGCACTTTAGTAGCATCTTTAGTAATTATCCCAACGAACGAAGTTCGGTAGGGATATAGTGAAGCCGTCCGTCCGTCCGTCAGTCCGTCAGTCCGTCCGTCCGTCCGTCCGGAAGATAACTCAAATATTAAAGAAACATGTGTCAGCAATGGTCTTTCATGGTGGGTTGGATCTGAGCTAGCTATAACAAGCATCTTTAGTAATTATCCCAACGAACGAAGTTCGGTAGGGATATAGTGAAGCCGTCCGTCCGTCCGTCAGTCAGTCAGTCCGTCCGTCCGGAAGATAACTCAAATATTAGTTGACGGATTTTCTTCATATTTGGTGGAAAGATGTATATTGATGAATAGTTTTACGCAAAAAAAAACTTTTTCAAGATGGCCGCCGCTTTAAAAATGACGGGACTTCTTCTTAAAAATCATAAATTTTTCATTCTAAACCAAAGTAATTAATATTATTGTTTGAAATTTTGGTAGTATATTCGCAACATCTATCTATTTCACATATATTCCGTGTTATTCATCCTGACCCCCAGGGGTCGTGTATGGGGGTCAGGAAAACAGAAATTTTCGCTAATTTTTAGATCTTTCTGAAGTATAGCTTTATTATACTCAAATGAAAGGCAATTAAGAGTAGATTGCAAATATTGTATCTTTTTTCTGATTCGAGCCTCGTAAAATTCAAAATGGCCGTCTAATGTACGATTTCGCAATACTTTTTCGATCCCTTCAAAGTATGGCTATATAATACTCAAATTGAAGGAATTTTGGAGTAGATCACAATTATGGTATTATTTGTCAGATTTGTACCTCAGAAAATTCAAAATGGATTTTTTCAAGATGGCCGCCGCTTTAAAAATGACGGGACTTTTTCGCAAAAATCATAAATTTTTCATTCTAAACCAAAGTAATTAATATTATTGTTTGAAATTTTGGTAGTATATTCGCAACATCTATCTATATCACATATATTCCATGTTTTTCATCCTGACCCCCAGGGGCCCGTGTATAATAATGGTCAGGAAAACAGAAATTTTCGCTAATTTTTAGATCTTTCTGAAGTATAGCTTTATTATACTCAAATGAAAGGTAATTAAGTGTAGATTGCAAATATTATATCTTTTTTCTGATTCGAGCCTCGTAAAATTCAAAATGGCTTTTTGATCCCTTCAACGTATGGCTATATAATACTCAAATTGAAGGAATTTTGGAGTAGATCACAATACACTGTATTATTTTTCAGATTTGTACCTCAGAAAATTCAAAATGGCTGCTTTGCAGGAATTCGCAATTCTAAAATCTAAATTTTTCAATTTTAACCAAAGTAATGAGTATAATTGATTGGAATTCGGTAATTGATATTCTGTTCGTTGGGATTTGCTACTCCGCGGAGTTGCCATTATTGTTATTTTACTAATTTTAACAGGGTCAATAATTTTTTACCCTGCGCGCAGAGTCTAGTTAAGATGAAGGTCTCTTTTAAGAAGCGAAGTCGAAATATTGCAAAGGATAGTATTTTTTCGGCGTAGGCCTTGCACCTGCACCTGCACCTGTAATTATAACTTGTTTTGCACTGGTATAAATATATGAAATAAAGAAAACAGACTAAAATATGCTTCGATGTGCCCAAGTTATCAATCACATTTAACGTTCCATATTTATAAAACAAGGGCTTCAACAGAATGTTGTTGACTATATTTTGTTGTTTACATTTCAGAATGGGTTGAATTTTCGCCATTTGAAATCGGAATGCCAAAATATGGTGTGTTTATGAAGCCCCATCATTTTGGGAGCAAGTTTTACATGGGTCGACTTCTGAAAGAACACAACGAGCCACCATTGCATTTCTTACAGGGTGAGGATATAAAAAGCGACATCTTTTAGTGGGTTTCTTTGAAATGGTGGACATAGAGTATTTTTGTTAAACGTACATTGTAGTTGTTCAGTTTTTGTTCAGTGACATGGGGCTTATGTGTTTTGAACTCCAATGCATACAGCGGGTTTGTAATGCTGGGTATACAAAAGGGCAGCGAGACCTGAGGGCAGAGGCCATATATAAAACTCAAAAATCAAATTACGTCGGCCTTGTGGAATATCCCTTGCAAACAGAGATATTTTTAGGTAAAATACCAGTTAAAAATGCCAGATTACTTATTGTTCTCGGCCTTCCTTAATTTATTTATAATATGTTTCTTCTACAGGTATCTGGGGCAGTGCATTCACGATTCTGTTCAAACGACTTTTAACGACGAGTGATGCGACTAAGAAAGACCCAATTCAGCTGATGAGAATGGATTCTCAGGATGAGAGAATGGATATGGGTAAGTGTTAAGTATGCTACTGACGTAAAAAATTCGATATTTAAATATTGTATTGCGAGAAAATGAACTTCTGAGGGGTGGGCAGTTAATAATCTTTCAGTTTCTTAAACATGTTCTTCAGGTGGGATTATTAAATCACAAAACTAGTAAAATAAAGGTTGTGAATAGAATAGAAGACAAAATAGTTTTGTGATTTGTAGTTCGATATAATTTGATATTTTTCTTATACTTTTTCGACATTAACTATTTGGAAAGAATGTCACATGGGGAAGAGCTTTGTATTCAGTTTATTGTTTTTATTCTTAGATTCTGCAGTTTCAGGTATGCATGAAAGCCAACTTTCTTATTTAATTTGCTTATTATGTATATCTTATTTAATTAGCATATTGCTTATTGTGCTTCTCCCTGCAATTGTGCAGTTTGTAATGTGAAATGCATGTATAGTGTATACCACCATCATTGAAATGTACACCATGTACATGTACACATGAACATGTACATCATGTACACCATCATTGATCCACAAGCCTTCTTTTTTTCAAAATGTTGTATTCCCTTAAATGTTTAAAATTGAAGGCTTTCCCAGATCCCCACCATATTAGCGAAAACTCTGGTCCAATGGATGGTGCTGACATTAATATATGTCAATATATAAATGCATACTGATAAACATGTACCATGTGTTACCATATGTTAAGGTACATTGTCAGTGATGTGTATGGCATTTATTTAATATCATGCCAATGTGATTTTAGTAATAGATATTTTGTTTTATCCACTCATAATATCAGTTAACTAGAGTTTAAGGCGTTTTGTTAACAAATGTAAATTTTTGCACTTATTGTTTGAATTTAAATTGAGTCTTTTATATCGCAATTGCAGACACAGCTATAACTAATGATGCTACTGTTGACACAGATGACGAGGAATCAAGTGATGCGAGTGATAGTGATACTGAGAGTGAACTGGATGATGATGATGATGTTGAAGACCTTCTGGTCAACAACGACGGTGTCAACTCTGAGAGAAAAAACGAGTTCTTTATCGAGATGGAAAATATCGAAGAAGCAACTAATGATGCCCTTCATTCAGATGAAACCAGTAGTGATAGAGATGACAATCCAAATGACAATGTTAAATCAAATGAAAACATACCTAGTAGTGCTAAAGATGAAACCATATCAAGTCCCACATCTGCTACAAGTCAGAGTACAAACCCAGCAGAAATATATAAACGGACATCCAGAAGGATGTCTCTAATGGGCAAAGTAAAACCTGTACCTCAAGGCCCAACTGTGAAGAAGCTTCGAAAACAGCAATCAAGCTCTCAGAAAAAGTACAAGAGTAGAAGTATGTGGCAGACAATGCTTATGTCAATGTTTGAGAAAAGCGAATTGTTAAGTACAAGAGCTGGACGAGCAGGGCTTATACATAACTTCATGAGAGGACTACAAGTAGAGAAGGTCTACCCATTCTCACCGTTTTCTCCTACCACGCCATCCGACCAAAGTAAATGTTCATTTATTTCATTTTCAAAAAGCGATACTGAAATAGGTATAGTGGCAAACGTAAATCACGAAGAGCTAAATAATAAAGCCGTGTGCCCTTATTGTATGTGGTAAACGTAAATCACCAAAAGCTAAATAATAAAGCATTGTGCCATTTGTTACCATTTCATTTCAAGCGTTTGTTTCTCTAATTTCAGCCGACTTTAAGTCAATATTTGAAGAGTATGCTACCGATATGAAGAGGCTGTATATGGTAGATGGCGGACTGACTTTTAATTCTCCATATCCCTTAGTTCTACGGCCACAGAGAAAGGTCAACCTGATCCTGTCATTTGACTTCAGCGCTAGAGATTCTGATGATGCTCAACCGTTTAAGGTAGGATATTGGTCAATATATCTGGATATTTTAAATATGTTCTTTCTATTGCAAGAGAGCAAATGGGTACATTTCTCCTACCTAAATACAAGGCAACTTAATGTATACCGATTCATTACTTAAGCCCACGACCCTTGGCCATTATTAGTATGAATGGTTTACCTTACTTAACTACTACACCTACACTTAAAACCATGTGGAAATACAACCAAGCAGATACTCATATGTTAGCAATAACTAATCATGATTAGAACAATTTATTTGCTACCATTTCTTTAGTAACTACCAAAATAGAGACTCTCTTACAAAAGATTTTACCAGCTTTTTACTCGAAATCATAAGAATCATATTCCCGACAAGTTGCAAAAATTAAGGAAAATGCAAGACCCTGGTTTAATAGCAAACCTTCCCATGAATTTGCCAAGAAAGATAAACTTTATCAAAGATTTCAACATCTGAACACTGATCAAAATTACAATGCATATAAGATCAAACTTATGTAAAATCTTGATTTGTGACGTTAAGGTCAAATATACAGATTCAATTATTTTCCACATATTTGATTCTGAAGAAAAATTCTCTAGCATGGTAAAAATGGTAAAAACTTGACAAAATTGAACAAACATAACATTAATTTTCTCTTTTTTATCAATATTTGTATGATTTCAATACTTGTATGACATTATGAAGCCCGACATACACTCTACTATACTTGCATTTAGTGTTCATGAGCAACCCATTTGGCTTATAAATAATGATTATGTGACTTGTTCTTATTTGTCTGTTCCTTATTATTGGTTTATTGGATGACCGTTAGATGTTAATAAGGTACTTTCAAAAATATACTAAATAATACAATTAGACAAACAGAGTATCTTATATTATGCATTTCTAGGGGTAAGATATAGTAGAGTGACATAGGCCTACACCAATGGGGCAGAGTTCCACTTGCCTGATTAAGTCACACCGTGTCCCTATCGAGTTCCGCAAACCTCTTTGACTTTGCAACATGGAGTCCCATCGTGCCCCATTTGTGTATGTTGGGCCCATTGATCTTTTGAGAACGAAATAATAAAGCACGTATGCCATGCAAATATCACCAATCTTATCTAACTTATTTTATCGAGTTAAAATTTTATGCCTTAGCTTAGTATCAAAACGAGTATGGCCTATACAACCGGTATGCTCATTCCAGGAACTCCTTCTTGCCGAGAAGTGGGCCAAAATCAACAGGGTACCATTTCCAAAAATAGATGTCTCTAACTACGTAGACGAACCACCAAGAGAGTGTTATGTATTCCGGAATGACGACATTCCTTACTGTCCTGTAGTCATGCACTTTTGCCTTGTAAATAACGAGTTCAAGTTTTACAAAAAGCCTGGTAGGTATCATAACGAATTTTTTGTTGTATTTAAGAAACAGAATTTTGATTGGAGGTTTGTCTTGTTCTGCTGTTATTTTAATTACTAAAGAATTGTTGAACTGTTGTTATCCCCTTGCCATTGATTGAATGATAAAGGCACAAGACTCAATGAATTGTAGGGTGATTTATCAACGAAAGTTTTGTTTCCTGGCTTTGAATGAGAGCGACAGCATGAATTTAAAGTCTAAGATAAAAGACATGAATGGATCAAATCATCTTCAATTCATTAAGTCGTGTACATTTCACACATTGCAAAAGATTTCGCACAGTATTACTTATTTATGGATTTGAGTGATTTTAGAGGCTAAATGGTCAAAACTAGTTCAACACTAACGTACAATTTGACATTTGACCGGCCTGTATTAGCCCATGCCTTGCTATTCCTTATGATACTATTTACATGTTTTCACTTAACTGCCATGAACGTGAAATTGTGAAATTGACGAGGGTAATAAATTTCAACGAATCTAAAAATAGCCTAACCATGCTTTGTTGTAATTTCAAGAATGCTAATTATTTGAAATACTGTGTTCTGATTGGCTGGAATATGATATATATTGCCTATGTGCGAATGATGATTTAGAATTCTACCTAATCTTTGGAAAAGAATGGACATCAGTTATGTTGTTGATATCACAATAAATGTTCACACATAGCGTAGTACTATTCTTAATGACTTAAAACTGTTACAGGAGTTCGACGCGAGACGAAAGAGGAGACGGACTTTGCCGACTTCAGTTTATTTGACGACCCAGAGGCACCTTACTCAACCTTCAACTTTACATACTCAAACAAATCATTTGACAGACTTACTCAACTAACCGAGTTCAACACACGTCTCTGCGTGGATCGCATACGAGAGGAGATTCTCAAATGCATTGAGAATAAAAAATCTGGTCAGCGAGCCCAAATGTCGATGAAAGACATTCCGAGATTACGTCGTATGATGTCTAAAGACAATGCTTCACTATTGGAGTCATATATAAAGGAAGACGAGGAATCTAATACTTCCTCCCAGGTTGACTAAAATGTGTTCGCCCTTGTCCATTATGTTCATATTTGACTGGATATTGATCATGCTCCTAGATAATGTTTCAAGGGCATTATAAGGTACTTTTTAAGGTCAAACCTTGGTGTCAAATATAAACAATTACAAACAGCCATAACATTGTTTTTTCCTTGGTTTCAACATAGTTTATAATCGTATCCCTGAAATATGAGCCCCCATTACAATTGTTTTCCCCAGGGTGTCTCATTTTTAGGTGGGGTGGGCCAATTTATAAGTTTTGATAACGTCATTATCAACTTCAGTTAGAGTCATTCTAAGTGAAGCCATTTTCTTTAAAATTCTCCAATATCGCGGTTGTTTGAGCATCTATTTGTGGTTATTTACCTTTGTAGCTTTATTAATTTGCATCGCGAAACATTTGGAATCCAGATTAAACTTAGTTTACCTGAAATCGAAAACGAAAGAATTTCGGCAACAGAATAAAGCTAATTGGAGTTGGAGTCATCCAACTGAGGAACATTATTGTATACCTCATTGATTTGGTAATATGCATGCACCTCATTTCTAGAAATGAATTCTTGCCTATCATGACAACTATTGTGACATTTTATGTGAGAAGTTCGACATAAATAAAATTACCTGAATACATGATCAGTCTTTAAACTGTTTATTTAATGAAATTCGACTGTACAAACCCATGCATTAGTACAACTCACAAACAATATTGAAATCCAAGCCACATGCGGGTCCAAATATGCACGTTGAAAAACCGTTAAAATTTGAATTTTAGATCTACCACCGATGTTAAAATCAAAGATTTCGAGTCTCACACTACACCGTATATACTTGTTCCTTTAACAAAAATATCTTTCAGTTGGTACATTCAACTGCAATACAATGTCCCTCTCGTTTTAGTGGCGTTTTGGGTACCCAGCTTAAATCGTGACACTGGTGAAAATTCAAATTAATGGTTTTCCAACATTGATATTAGTTGGACCCGTGTGACCCAGCACGAGGATTAGTTTTGCTAGTTTCCTTTTCCATGTATAAGGTTAGTTAGCTATTTAACGGCTGGCCAGAAAATAACTACGATAAAGTGTATATAATTTTACATATTAAAACGACCACAGACATGATTATGCTTCATAATCAAACGAAAACGAAAATTCAAAGGTAAAGAGGCTTAACATGTAGTTCAATGAATAGGTTGCCAAACTTATTGAGGGGAGTGTAGGTTACCTACTTCGTATTTTGATTATTGGTTTTCAAAAATTACAAATTTTCAATCGTTTTTGTCTTATATTATTTGAAGAATGTTCAGAATGTCTCCGAGTGTACTAACTGCTTTTATGAAGTGCTGTGTACGAGGGGTGATTAGAAAATAGCGAAGTTAGAGCGGGGCGTCCAAGACTTTTGGATCACCCCTCGTATGTATAGAAATGATCAAAATAAATAAGATTTTGACTAAAGCTGAAAAGAATGAGTGAACGATGGATATACACGAAATGTAGTTTTTAAATATTTTATCACTGTATTCCCGCCCTAAGTTGGTACTGATGGCATTGGATTGTGATGTGATCTCTAACAATGAGCAGATGAACTGACACTACTATACAAAACTACGTCAATAATCCATTTGATTGACACATATGATGATTGACAGAAGCGATAATACATGAAAATCAATGACGAAGGTATCAGGTCGGCCATATTTGAAAAACACTTAAACTTTTTATTAGTTCACTTGTTTACACAAAATATGCTGAGCTAGAAGTGGGATAAATTCGAAGATATTGTTACTACAATGTTTCAATCACGGTTGTCATTGGTATTTCTCGTTGTTATTATAGGACATCTCTCGGTAAGAGTGGAATCGCGTAAGTACGGAATTTCCAAAAATTTTGCTTGCACAGAATAACGCAAGTTAATTTTCCAATTGGCAGTTGAAAATTCAAAGAAACTTATCAAGAAATTGACATTTTACTTGGCATGCTTGTCTTGGTATAATATGGACACCAACAAAGTGTATGATGGTGCTGAAAAGATTTTCTTCTAAAACTTAAAGAGATCCATTCGTCCAGATTTCTATTCGGGACAATCAGTAATGTCCCAATATAATTTCTCATAAAACATCATATATAGATATATCGTGAGACCAAATCATAAGCACAATTTGTCAATTTCACCAATTTATTGGGGAAATCAACAGGACAACCAACAGAACAACCAACTGTCAAAATTAAACACAATAAGTCGAAAACAATAAACAATGTTTTACGGGGATTTATCTATATCTTAACCCCCTAGAATTAGAAGTAATAAATTTGGCTCCTCTGAACCAAAACAATCTGTTCAAACTGAAGAAAAAAAAGCCAATCAGACTGGAACAACTTGAGCGGGCTTTTTAGATTTCTATTTAGAAATAATTCAAAGCTCAGCATCGGTAAGTTGATAAACAAACTTGTGTTACATCAAATAACGCGAAAAAAACAGGGGGTTACTTAAATTGTGTTTTTAGGAGACTCGATCTCTTTAATAGAATTGCCTGAGAAAAATTTCAGATATTTCTTATAATATAATATAGTGAAGTCAAGACTAGCATAGATTATTAATGGGTGTGTTGCTGTTCCGGGGTTGTAATGTAAAAATGGAATCATCTGGATAACGTGTCAAAAATACGAATGCGGTCCTAACATGCTACGTTCTCTAAAATATGAAGACTGCTAAGATCTAAAATGCTGGTCGCATATACTCAAATGTCTATGTGTTAACAATATAAAGTTCATTTCATTATTTGATTTTTTGCAAATTACAATAGGGGAACTGTTTGTTATTGACACAAGTTGGGGGGGGGGTCTAAAACATTGTATGTCATATTATCTAGAGAAAATTATATCCATCCTTGGTACAACTCATTACAATTTGACTAGAACATGCGAGTATACATTTCAGAGCAAGCGTGCATATGCCCAGATTGCATTGAGTTGCCAGGAGGATTCAACTGTGAAGCTATACCCAACACTGATAATTGCAACTGCGCAACGTGTGGATGTATTCAAGGTAAGTTCCCGGGGGTAAGTTCTAGTGAATGAATTTTCATTCATACTGTATACCTCATCTACCTTTCCACCCATAGTCCCATACACTTTCCTAAACCGAAACAGAGTTAACACACATTGGCAGGGCAGCCACAACCCACCACCACTAGCCATAAGTTAATACATAATGCATACGTATGCTATCAATATTATTAAATTATCATTTCTTCACTAAAACAACTTTATACGCTTGTTAAAAGGTCGTGTCAGTTGATGTATAATTTATTACGGAAAGCGAAAGGGGATATACCGCAGAATTTAAAATTCAATGGAGTTTTAACATGGGAGTGATAGCACACACCGCGGCCCAGTCAGATATATTTCTGCGCACTTTATTTATTTCATTCACTTTGCACAACGCGCCCCCTGTAATTCATTCAGTGCGCAATTAAAAATTGTTTATGAGTGATATCGCACACCGCGGCCCAGTAAGATCGAGCTGCGCACTTTATTTATTAACACACTCAAAATATCGCGCTGAAGCTTGTATATGCTGGCGCGATGTAATTATAGTTTTCTGTTGATAAATGCCCAACAAGAAACGGTAGCACAACGAATTCAACTTTTTTCGAAAGACTGCAGACTTGACCTGCGAAATTGTAATTTTGGATCACAGTGATGCCTCTAGAGAGGATATCTATGAGAATTACAGATTATAGTGCGCAGAATTATAAAGTCAAACTGACCTCAAAATGGTAGTACACAGTGTACACTGCCATCTTTCAATAAAGTAACTACAGACCTTCGTATACAAAATACCAGAATGATTGATGTAATACCTGTATACCATTTCTTCTGGGAGAAGGAAAGTTCCTATATGTATTCCATGGCCGTAGCCAGGGGGCCTCACCCCCTCCCCCTTGCCAAATATTCGTTCAAAATCATGCAGTTTTTCACCATTCTTAGTAGCACTTTTCGCATGATTTTTTGGCCATAACTGTCAAAAAGCTCCCCCCTCTTGGCCAAATCTCCCCCTTGGTAAAACCACTCCCCCAGGTTAATCCAAGATACGGGTCTGTATTCTTAGACGAGATTGTTCAAGAACATAAGGTAGACATAAGTGCCACCTGTTAAAAGCTAGGAGATATTTTCTAAGTTATTAAGTCATCAATCAGCAGACTGGTAATTGTATCCCCCACCCACTTCAAACTCCATACACTAACATACTATTACAATTTTATCTGTGTTTATTTGACTGTAGAAGGTGTACATTCATAGCATTGAATTGCATTTCATTGCATTGTATTGTATTGTATAGCACATCATTGTATTGTATTGTACTGCATTTTATTGTATTGCACTGCATTGTATTCTATTGCACTGCATTGTATTCTATTGCATTATATTGTACTGTATTGCACTGTATTATATTATATTGCACTGCATTGTACTTTATTGCACTGCATTGTATTGTACTGCAGTGTACTACATTGTATTGCGCTGCATTGTATTGTATTGCACTGCATTATAATGTATTGTATTGTACCACATTGTGTTGCACTGCATTGTATTACACTGCATTGTTTTGAATTGCACTGCAATATATTGCACTGCACCATATTGTATTGCATTGCATTGCAGTGCACTGCATTGTATTATATTGCACTGTATTGTATTGCACAGTATTGTATTGCATTGTCTTGAATTACACTGCATTTTATTACACTGCATTGTATTTTATTGCACTGCATTGTATTGTACTGCAGTGTACTGTATTCTATTGCACAGCATTGTTTTGTATTGCACTGTATTGTATTGCACTGTATTGTATTGCATTGTATTGAATTGCACTGTATTGTATTTTATTGCACTGCATTGCACTACATTGTATTGCACTGTATTGAACTGCGATGTATTGTATTGCACTGTATTGTATTGCACTGCACTGAACTGCGATGTATTGTATTGCACTGTATTGTATTGCACTACACTGTATTGAACTGCGATGTATTGTATTGTACTGCATTGTATTGCACTGTACCACATTGTATTGCACTGCATTGTATTGAAATCAACTACATTGTATTGAAATGAACTACATTGTAACTGTATTGCATTTTATTGCACTGCATTGCACTACATTGTATTGCACTGTATTGAACTGCGATGTATTGTATTGCACTGCATTGTATTGCACTGTACCACATTGTGTTGCACTGTATTGTATTACACTGCATTGTTTTGTATTGCACAGCAATATATTGCACTGCACCATATTGTATTGCACTGCATTGCAATGCACTGCATTGTATTATATTGCACTGTATTGTATTGCACTGCATTGTATTGCACTGTACCACATTGTATTGCACTGCATTGTATTGAAATGAACTACATTGTATTGCACTGCACGGCATTGTTTTGCATTGTATTGCATTGCACTGCATTGTCTTGCATTATATTGCACTGTATTGTATTGCATCGTATTGCACTGCATTTTATTGTATTATATTGCACTACATTGTATTGTATCATATTGCACTGCATTTTTTGCATCATATAACACTGCTTTGTATTGCATCATATTACACTACATTGTATTGCATCATATTGCACTGCATTGTATTGCATCATATTGCTCTGCATTGTATTGCATCATATTGCACCGCATTGTACTACATCATATTGCACCACATTGTATTGCATCATATTGCACTGCATTGTATAACATCATATTGCACTGCATTGTATTGCATCATATTCCGTATTTACCATTTCGTTACAGTTTTATTACATAAAATGTTATATATACATTGAAAATATTTTATACAATATCAATTAAAAAATATGAAATGGCCCAAAATAATATATTTTCAATATTTTAGATATATTTCATATTTTAGAATCGAATCTGATAAAAGTGCGCATGTCCTGGATGTGCTGCGCGCTAGAATCGGGAAATCTCAAAGTTCTCCTCGTTAGAGCCATCAATATTATCCAAAATTGTCATTTCGCTGGTTCACTCCGCAGTCTTTCGAAAAAATTCAAATTCGTGGTGCCACGAATTTTTATTCGTTTTTTATTCACAGATAATCATTTTTTCATCGCGCACCGAATGCCGGAATTTCTGCGCACTTTATTTTAATTAACTTTGGTCAACGCGGCCCCTGTAATTCATTCAGTGCGCGATGAAATCTATCTGACTGGGCCGCGGTGTGTGATATCACTCCCATGTTAAAACTCCATTCGATTTTGAATTATGCGCATGTCCCCTATAGCTTTCCGTAATTTATGTATCATAGTTTGACAATAAAGTATGTAACTAACTTACTGACTAACTAAAAAAATAAGAACAACAGATTAACTATAATGAAGATGAGCAATACATTTTGGGTATATTTATTTATTTATTTATTTATTTATTTATTACAGTGTCACCCGTAATTATACGGCCAGCCTCCAAAGGCTTATGAGACACAATTACAATCATATATCCCGCAAATGTACTCTCAGATAACCCGCAATGAACGAGTCCTTGATATTAATATGGAATTCATGTGCATTCATACATAGACATACAAGTACACTCCACAGCCTTTTGTACGAGCTATTATATTATACACCACTCAGTCAAACATCCTCACGGTGTTATAGCATGACGGTAACGACAAGGCGATTTGCAAAATTTTGCGGTAACGATAACAAAAAATGGCGGATGGGAAAGACAGCATGTCTTCTTTCTCGCCTGTAGGCAAGATTCACAGATAAGATTTCCTTTTTAACTAGTTCCATTCGGTGACGTATATATGGATGGTTATAAAGACTGGGTCAAATCTGCCAGGTGGTTTACTAGAAGCGGAATATAAGCTGTAAACTTACCGACTGAGATGTCCAAGTTCATATTTTTTAGTCCATTCTCGTGATTTCTCAGTATATGTGCCTCAGAGCCACTCAAACTATTAACAGTAAGTAAACTGTGTATAAACAAGCCATAAAATGACAAATCCAGAACAGGAACGTGGTCATATTGTAAATAATAAGGTTTCAAACGCAATGTCGTTAGACGACTACGTATGAATTCTATGGACGATAACGTATTGTATTAGATGTACATTAGATATTTCGCGGACGGTTACGTGCATGTACATCTTTCAAGTTAAGGTTGCTAGTTCTGATAGCCTCTTTCCAAGTAATTGTTATAATGGATAAGAAATGGAATATTGAATTGCTTATATTGGTTTTAGGACTCGCAAGATACGCTCTTGTTTGAGCCTCTATAGGGCAAGGAAAAAATTGTGTCTTGCTTTATTAATGAAACCAATTTAAGTCAAAAAATAGCGATGAAGAGGAAAAAGAAGAATTAGCATCAAGTACTGATGAATATGACAAAATTAATAACAATGAATCTGGGATACATATATTTGAACGAGGTTCGCGTAACCGTCAATAATTTTTGGCGTAACCGCAAATTAAAAGTACAATATTATGGCTTAAGTAGAACATATTAGGTGGTTTCCAATGCTCAATTGGCTTTTTATGATCGTATGTAGGTTACATCTACAGTATGTATATACCCCGAGGTCGTTAGGCAATGTAGACCATGCCGTAACGACAAAACTAAACAAATTACTAAATTTTGTGTAGTTTTGAATTTCAAACTCAACAGGTTTTCGCTTATTTCATGTTATCCCCGGGCATCAATTTGCAAAGAATACGTTCAAAATATACATTACTAAATGCATCACCGAATGCGATGTCTACAAAAGTCGTTCATCCTTTCATTGATACACAGTAGAAGAAAATACTGCACCAACCTTAGTTTTCTGTTCCACCGCGGCCATTTTATTGGATAAATCAGTGATCGTAGTCGTCTAATATCGTTTTCAGAGGTGTCGTAACCATCATGCTATAACACCGTAATCCTGAAGTACTTTCGACAAACAAGCTAATTCAAGTTTTGCCTGAACCGGGGATCGAATCCGGGACCTATTGCGTAATTGGTACAAACGCTAGCGCCGAGCTACATCGACATACTATGGTTTGCCAACCTGCCCTGTGTATGCACGCGAGTTTACGCCTATTTGTTTTAGCGCGTATAGAGTTCACTTCTTAACGGGCGTTACTAACGTAAATTACGTATGCAGGGGCGTAATTATACGTCTGCACGGGCGTCATTAACGCTTACACACCCGTAAACAACGAGTTCTTGAAGAGCAAGCTTTCTTGATTAATTTGACACTAGCAGATTCAGAATCATGATTGCAATGGATAGATCTAATTAACTCATGTGAAATCTGACTTGCGCCAACTTCTCAGTGGTTGAACATGTCCTGCCTTTCCTGGACGGCATTCCAAGATTCCAACACCAGCAGAATGGTAATTTCCGGCATGTGTGGTGACAACAGGATGGTATTCTTCCTCATGAGTGAAGGGCTGTGACAGAACTCTTTGGAAATCGGACCATAGCATTGAATAACCCAATCGAGCGGCCCCCAAGGTCACCCAACTTAAACCCCCTGGATTTCATCTTGTGGGGTCACCTAAAAACCAAGGTCTTCACAAGACTCCCAACTAATCTGAATTAACCTTATATCAAACAATCATTTTATCAAGTCAGTGTGGTTTGACAAGAAAGGGAGCTCATTACACGTGCTTGTAGGGACATGTTGATTGTTGATGCGAGCGCACATTTGCGTGGATAGACATGGCGGCTATGTTACGAAAGACATGTAAAGATAGGAAAATTGCAGAATGAATTAGTATAATGTCAATCTCTAAACCCTTTAACTGTGTACAAAATTAAATGTAAAAAATGCTTCCTCTCTGTCCTTTGTTCTTTATAACCCCTGAGGAGTTGGCGCAAGTCAGATTTCACTGTCCTGTGTAGTCAACCATGGAAGGATTTTAAATCTGTTGGTGTCAATTGAATCGAATTGAGAGATCTTGCTCTTTAAGAATTGACTTTATATTTTAGGGTAAATACCAAAATTATATAAGATATTGATCATTTTGTACTTGTAACATTTTTATTGAGACACTCTGAGCTTAGGAAAACATAGGAGAGTGATGATTTGGTTTGATTTGCGATCATGAAAGTGTATGGCCATCTTGAATGATGGCATTTTATCAGTTTTTGCAAGTTCGTCAGCAAAGTCAAATCCACGCTTTGTTCGAACACTTACTGATGAAACATTTTGACCAAAATCTGCTAATGTCGTGTAATGAACAGACGGTGATAATATATAAAAGTACAGAAAAGTAAAACCTCAAGATATGTTGTAATACGAGATAGACGTGATATATCAACAGAATCCTCCACTTTCGGACTGAAGTAATAAACATTTCCATTATAGGTACATTGATAGATTGGTGTTCTTCAAGAAATGATATAAACACAAGACTAGTTGCCTTCCTTTTTTATCACAATACTGACTTTGCTGGGACATCCTTCCAAGTACAAGAGTTTGAGGGTGTCATGGGTATGCTTTTGAATTACTATCCGAGTGAGTTGGGCGACACTCTCTGTACACAAGCTGATATACTGGCACTCTCTTGTGAACAAAGACAAATGCGTTTCAGTCAGACTTTTGAAGTTATATCATTTTTGGAGGATGAAGACGTCCCAGGGTTAAAGAACTTTATAGTTACTCTTGAATCACTTCAAACTAAAACTTCCGCAGATTTCGCTCTACTTGACAGGATGCGTGATAGTCTTGGTGTACTGGAACTAACTCGTCGATTCTTGTATTTCTATAACCCAAAATTCTCTGAAGGTAAGAATATTTTAGATACGTGTAACAGGGTTGAACAAACGAGAGAGATATCGATCACTTTGTGCCAAACTTAATCATAAAACAATGAGAGCCAGGACTCGTAGGGAAGTTATAGAATTTCTCTTGCTAGTAGTTTCCATTTGCATTTGATACTTCTTAGTAATTTAAGTGATTGTCCTTAATGAAGACGATATTTCATTCTAGCTAAAATATGTCAATGATTTGCCTTCTTCATCGATTAAAAAATTGAATCTTTGCTATATATAGCTTTTAAGGAGCAATTTCATGGGCTAAAGGCTGTTTTTAGCCTTGCCCAAGTCGGTATTTTTTACTTATCTGATCAAGATAAATCTAATTCTTGAGAAACAAATTCCCGATTACAGCAGTGAATAATGAATTATGATCAGTATGCGATTTTACTCCAGGCAAAGAATGTTTGGCAAATGGACAATGTCCGACAAGTGCACCTCATTGTGTCGATTGTTCTTGTCATCAATGTCGAGATGGCAATGACTGCCGGGAACCAGGAAAGTTAACTTGTAGGAGTAACAGAGCCGGGATGATGGTTTGTGGAGATCCCCACATTAAACAAACGATTAAGGGTACAAACCAAAAACTATGCTACGACATTTTGGGCGCTGCTGGTAGATCCTACCTTCTATTGGATGATAATGGCATAAGTAAGAAGTATTATCGTGCTAGCTATGATGTATACCCCATGCGTAATATATATATATGTCCATTGGCTTATCCATGGTCACATGATATCACAGGGTACGTACCAATTTAAGCGTGACATATTCGGTATGACGCGCGGTAACGGTAAGGTACAACACAAGGAATTGGAATTTACGTTCTGGTTATACCGTCTTACCCGTGTGTTATATCGTATACTACATTCGGAGTTTGTGTCGGTTTCACTATGAAATTCACAGTCAAGTTCACTGTCTAGGATACTGTTCCAAACATTCACATATAAAAATATCTAGAAATAAGACCAGATCTTTCTGAAACGATGAAAACATCAGTTTGCTCAAATGCATAACCCTCTTGTTGTACCTTACCCAGCGCGTTCAACCGTCCCGCTTAATTTGGTACGTACCCTGTGGATATGAAATATATGAACTATATTCCCTGGAAAATCCTAAGTGACATGGCAGGTGAAAAGTACTACTAATGACCACTTAAGTCACGTGACCAGTCAATTGTACTTTATATCTACCGTCAGCAATAAATGTTGAAATTAAAATACTTCTTATTTTGTTTTTGCTTTACATATGCGGTGAATAATAAAACAAATAATGACTGCCAAATTTTCGGAAGAGTGCAAAAATGTTCATAAAATATCACGTGTATATATGATTTTACCAGTATTCAATTCATAATATTTATTTAAAATGATATTAACCATTGTATTGATCTGTTTTCAGAAATAGTTTCAAAATTCATAACTGGCGAGAATTCGAGCAATTCTGAAGGCTGGGCCGAGTATGTCAGCGACCTTTCAATTACAGTTGATGGCGTACATATAAAATTTAACACGAAGTTTATCAGCGTAACAGAACCAGGAAAACCGACTTTAATGCATAATTGGTTGATAAGCACAATTTATACGAGCGCAGGGTGGATGGCAGCATCTAAGAAGCAAGTTAATGTTTATATTAGAGATGGCGAAACCACTGTTAATGTCATCCGTAAAGGATTGAGTCGTGAGGTACCATTCCTTAACTTTGGTAGTAGTGAGCTTCACGAGCTTTCAGCCAATGCAGGGGGAATATTAGGTAGGTGCATGTTAAATCTAAGACGGTCTTCTTGGAATCTTGACGACAAAATTTATTGAAATTCTTTTTAAAATGGCTTCCAGAAATAAGATGACCACGTTATTATATAAAATTCTCAAATTTTGAAATACATCTGCTTTCGAGTAGATGCTATGGTATCACAATGCTCCACTCCGTTGAAGTACAAAGATATGACGGGGTTCGTTGTGTACAAGTGAACATAAAAAGCCACAGCTATATGATCTTTACGATATGTTTACTTGTGTAATTTGATATTAAAATTGTGTTCTTAGGTTCCATTGCTAATAATGCGAAGTTGGTAAAAGATGGAGCGAAGGATTTGGTACATTGGAATCGTGCGATGATTCCAGTTAAGAATGACTCTAAGGTGTGTCTGCATGTTGACCCCTTTTATCAGGCAAAGCTCAACTCCCTCTTAGAGAGATTCATAGTCAAAGAGGAAAAATTGGAGCGCCAAAAACGACAATGATTGCGAGTGCAATGATCTACTATATCTAGTATTTGGTATATCACCGTATGTCCTGGCTATAATGTTGCGCAAAGAGATACAGAATGTCAAATATACTACACGTATCTATGTTACCATTATCTTTGATACAAAAAAACAATCATAAAATTATAAAAACCGAGATATGCTATCCTTAACGGGACGTTCTAAATTGAAATCTTGACCTCAATAAAAGACTTATCTTAGTGTACTATCAGAAATATCAAATAAACCATTGACTTAGAATTATCATAAAATAATACTTTTGTTAGTATGGAATATCTGTTAAGCTAGTCTGCTATCCTTAACGGGACGTTCTAAATTGAAATCTTGTGTGTACATTTTATTAAGACATATGGACATGGTTCATAAAACTCATTAACTAAGAACAGTGTAATGTTATGCTGCAGTGTGATAAAATCACTAAAATTTATTTTAAAAACTTCATTACAAAATATTTAACCTCTTTGTTACACAAACATATAACCATATTATACTTTAATACAATGCCATCCTCAATAGCTTAAATCGGATGCATTATTTTCCAATGCAATGCCATCCTCAAGGACTTAATATCAGATTCATTATTTTCCAATGCAACGCCATCCTCAAGGGCTTCATATCAGATTCATTATTTTCCAATGCAATGCCATCCTCAATGGCTTAATATCAGATTCATTATTTTCCAATGCAATGCCATCCTCAATGGCTTAATATCAGATTCATTATTTTCCAATGCAATGCCATCCTCAATGGCCTAATATAAGATTCATCATTTCCAATGCAATGCTCTCCTCAATGGCTTAATATATCAGACTCATTATTTTCCAATACAATGCTATCCTCAATGGCTTACGCTTATATGAGATTCAAATGAGATGAGATGCATTGCCACACCCAGGGGCTTTAGTGAGATTCCAATGCAATGCCGCTCTCAGAGGTTTAATACATCAGATTCATGAGTTTCCAATGCAATAACGTCCTCAATGGCTAACGTCAGATTCATCAATTTCCGATACTGATTTGCCATCTGGTACTTTTGATTCAAAATATTGTTTCGGCATCGTGTTGATTATGTCAACAAGACTAGACATTCTCAATGGAGTCCTTAGTTTCTTTTTTCGTATACACCTTGTCATCCTCCTAAGCAGGTTTCCAGAATCCGTACCTCCTTCTTCCGGTAAAAAGAAAGAATATATTCTGGATTTTGAAGCCCTGTGATCTGAGAATGACACCTTGTAATCTCATCTTTAATGCGCTCTTCACATAACAGTGTATTGAATTCGACTAGTTTAGTGAGTCTATCTTTATCATAATTATTATCCAATATTTATTTGTATTTATTTTCATAACACTTGCCGTTAACCGAGTATCCTATATCCATAATAAATAAATGGACACTTTTTATATACCATGGAATACTTCTGCTACAGTCTCTTTCACATGGACAGAAGTCATGAGAGGCATGGGTGCGACGCCATTTTTTATCTTCGCTGCAAAGTCGGAAAGAGTGGAATCCATTCTCTGGAAACAATTTAGGTTACATCAGAATGAAAAAATCGTTTGCTTGCTTTAACTTGTTGTATTAATGCTTTGTTGCTCTTGAATATGTATTTCCCAAAAGCAATAGAATGAAAAAGGTTTCAAACTACATACATCACTCATTATGATGTGCATCATAACATGTCCGTAGAAGTCTGTAAAGCTGATTGGTTGCCCTCTCTGGCGTTTTGCTAACATGTACTTTGCGGCCTCAAGGAATCTCTTCGGACTAAATTGCTGATAGTAATAGTGGGTCGCATCTGTAATGACCTTCGATAGCAAGTCGCTACTACAGTCTCAGATGTAGTGGCTAGCCCTTATGGCTCAGGGGTAGAGCGTCTAACTGAGTGGGAGGTCCTGGGTTCGATTCCCGTATGGGGCATTGAATTTAGCACATTCTCTTTCGAGTCTAGTATCTGGCTCGGTGCACTACAGCTCCCCGACGAGCGTGCCAAAGGGTCGTTACACATCAATACTGTAAGTAGAAATAGTACAACTACAGAGTAGAGCACAATACATATTTATGAAATAAGTGCAAGGTGTCTTTAAGACATTGATGGAACATTGCTAAGAAAGTGTCTTAAGACATTAATTAAACAAATGCAATGTGTCCGCAGAACATATCACAATACACATTGATGAAACAATATAAGTTATTGAATGATTTGAAGTGAAATACAGGATATATTCTGCTCGAGAAATTCCGTATTGGAACGAGACGAAGTCGAGTGCCAATACAGAATATCGAGTTTTTATCGTGTGCTTCTCTGTATTGCTACTGAGATTGTCCCCTCCGTACCAATATTTTCTGCATTGCGACGGAGATGATCAACGGGGACAATCTCAGTAGCAATACAGATTGGTACAGCACAAGAACTGACCAATCAGAGGGCTTCATTTTACAGATCATACGATAATATGAATTGTGTAGAAGAGTGCAATACGTTTTGAGATGAATAAAGCACAATTACTTTTGGAGAAACAAGTGACAGGTGTGTGTAGGACAGAGTTGTAGAAAAATGTATATGTATAGCACAATACAGTTCAGCTTTAGTGCACTGCATGTGACAGTCAATCGTCATTTGTGCCACACTGGCAATTTTTAAACAACAGAAAATGTCTGTGATGATAAATTCTATTTGTTTTAATTTTATATGTCGTGTCTTGTTGTAGTTGTAAATAGATTCTTATTCTAAAATAATATGATCATGTTTTGTTTGTATTTTTAATTAAGTACATGTATCTTCGGAATCTTAAATTCTAAGGCTCTTGAAATAAGCTTAAACGGTGTTGCATAATTTCGCGGGAGATTTTAAACATTGCGTCCGGCATAAGTAGCCTTGACCTTTCGAGGTCATTGGAGCCAAGATGGACGAGGTGTCGAAAGGCACTAATTAAACGATTAATTAATATAGCATTCCTCATTTCTTAACTAGTTCAATCAATACAACGAGTGTTGATCACCAAATAAATACAACTTACCAAAATAGCTATGGTCAACGTGTATTTTATATAATATAGTTTCAAGAATATTTTTTATCAATTTAAAAAAATTGCAAAACGCACATTTTTACCCAAAAACTCACTTCGACACGTATTTCATCTTGGCAAACCTCAGTATCAATAAATGAAGCCTTTACCTTTCATTCATATTTTCAACATACCAATATATTCTAAACTATTACGTCTACAGTATGTTACGAATTCGAGATTTAAGGCCTATGTTACGATGGCAGTAGCATGCAGTAGTGTCGTTTTATATGTTATTTTCTCTCTGGACTACACGGTGTATCAAAAAATGCAACCTACCTAACACTGCTTATCTTTTTAACCAATAGAGTCAATTTAAGCTGGTTTAATCCTCTCAAAGTTGACAAAGTTCCATTGCTGCAGTCTGTGTATTGCCCTGAGATAAAATTTTTGGGATTCAGGTCTCGGGAGTGGGGTATCTGGGTTTGAAGGCTCTCCGAGATACTGTTGGGAACTATTGGGCTCACCCATTAACACCATTCATTTATCCCAGAACCCTCCAAAGCTCTATTTGAAGCACACTCTAAAACTAGTTGATTGCACTGCCCCCTTTTTAAGAATAGTCTCTCAATACCCGAAGACTATGAGTTTCAATTAAAAGATAGATATCTGTCTGTGATGAAAACATTTCAACTAAGTTAACCATCGCAGGTCTATTAAATATTAAAGTGTGTTTATGTTCTACAGTATTCATTTAACATGTTAATATTAAACTGAATGTGTATCAGATAAAAACAAACACGTTTGAGTGTTCGATCGATATACTAAAGTTATTATAACGCCGAACAGATTGATTCATTTATTAAATGATCATGGACTTTGAGCCTTGTTCATGAAGATAGTATTAAAGTCAAAGTAGTTTGAAGCATTATTCTCTGAAGCATCGAACTTTATTTTGTTTCTATTCTTTATTAGATACTATCTATTCATATACAGATTTGTGTTCAAGAACATTTTTCCTTGTGTTTACCTATCATAAGGAAGGCAAGCACCGAGGAGCTGTGTTTGAATATTTTAAGTGGTACGGTACAAGCAGGGGAGTAACCACTGGAGGGATTACTAAGCTGTCGGCCATTTATACGGTAAGGAGTCAGATGAACATCATGAAGCACATAGCACACTGATCATTTGTAGGTATATTCCAGAAGCATAGACGAAAGTAATCAAAAACAGTGATTCTCTTATAAGAGTTGTCCTGCCATGATAAACGAACACTTCAATATATATTTTCCTCAGAGACTATTTGAAAACCGGATGTGAATACATTTATTTATTTCAGAAGAAAAATGATGGTCTGAAAGATGGGGATATTTACTAGACGGAAACCTTTACACGAATCTCGTAAGTCAACATTTTCTCTATGCAATATATTGGACAGCATAATCCCAGATTGAGACAGGCTATTCTCTGTCTAGAGTATACTGACACAGTAATTTCCTTAAAGATTAAGAAAAATACCTAGTATCTATTGCGATACGGGTCAAAATCGAGAATCCCTGGTGATTGGCCCGTAGCTTTAAGAAAACAGTAAGAAATGCCTTAATTGCATTCATAAAAGCAACATTTTTGTAACTGTAACATTTGAAAATGAACTTAATTCGAGACCCTTGTATAAATAATTGTATACAAATAAATCATGTATGTATATATACTTACATCAAATAGCAGTTACGTTGGGTCGTCGTAACCCAAACTTCAATGAAAACGGTATAGTGAATAACCACGTCGTTTTATTTATCTTGCTGTTCGATCGCATTTCTGAAATGTGTACTTTTTCTGTATCGTTATCAAAATTTGAAAATATTTTTTAATCATTCAAATATCATTTATCGTTACTTAAAAATGTTTGAAACTTTTCGAAGTTGACATCCGAAACAAAGTTAAGAAATATTCAATTTCCCGCCAAAATATTTGAATTTCCAGCATTGAATAGATCAGGTAAAGAAACATTATTCTAGCCATTTAGTTTTGTTTAGTATGCAATATAATTTATAGCAACTTTTATTTATCTCATCTGGGTAATTATGTAGTGTTTTCATTTTGAAAATGAATATTTTGAAAAAATAAGTGGTTATCATGTTCTTAATATTTTTGTACCATTGACTTCGATGAAAACTTTAATTTAAAATGTATATTTCTTTTACACGTTTATGAATTTTTCTTTCAACACAAAATATATTAGGATGTACTCTATGTATTAGTGTAAATTACTTCTTATTAATAGAGCATGGGACAACCAAAATTTCATTTAAAATAAGTTCATAATCTTCAAAAGATTCTTTTAAATGAAAGAAAAAAAATTCATATATTTTAATAACATCGGGTAAGACTCCCATACAAGCCAGAGTTGTTTAAAAACCTTCCCAGGGCCTAACGATAAATAACAATACTATGAAAGAATGCTTGATATGAATGACATCATGTTCATAACAAACATAAATGAGGAAACTTCACATATTTGGTGTTGTTTTATTCAGATGAAACCTTCAAATTGTATTCACGAATCATCCCTTGACAATTGTGTTACAGGAACACATTCTGGTGCTGGTCATTTCAAGTTTTGAGTCTAATTTTGTATAGCACTAGTACTACCAAAAGCTCTAATTATGTCAACGAACATAATTGGTATGATGTCATGGAATGAAGTCAAGTGAAGTCAAGAATAAAGTGGTTTTAAACTTTACATGGAGCCTTTAATGATAGGATTGTATATGCATTACATATATCCAAAGACTATATTTCTGCAAATCTTCAAATCTGAAAAGATATTTGAATCTGATGAAGTCATAATTTTACTTTTGAAATTCTAGTCTAGTTTAGTCCCACATATTAATCCAAAGGTTAAACTATAAACTAGATAACGTAGATAGTTGTGATTGTTGATAAGCATTCTGTTGATAAGCACCCCACGCACAGAGCATTAATTCTTTATTGAATCATTCAAGTTTAGTTAGTATGTTTAATCGTCGATTTGATTATATTTCAGAAACTCATCGAGAAGTCCGAGCAAATGATCCGATTTTCAACGATTCCTTCCAATATGCAGTAAGCTTAAGAAACGACATTGTCTTCATTCATAATTTACCATAATATATTGCTATGAATCACATTGTTCAGCACAGCTCCACTAGTTCCAAAGCAGTATAACGGCCGTAATTATGGCAGACGAAAAAAGCAGATGACGCCATAAATTTTCATTGATCACAATGTAAACTCATTTTTGGCTTTTGCATAAAGAAGAACACTTTTTAATTCTAAATTGCATACTGCTGCTTTCAGTTTAGATGTTTATTTTTAGCCATTCGTACATAAAGTGTTGTATAATAGTTTCATAACTTCGGAACTACAATTTTATTATAATTTAAAACAAAACCAAAAAAGGAATCTGGTGCAAGCTTTTGATTGAACGAGCTCGACCCAAAATTTTGTTTATTTTACAGAACAACTTCATTAGAACATATAAGTACACTGTCTTCACCTTCCTTCCAAAGAATCTGTTTGAGCAGTTTCAGAGAATTGCAAATGCCTACTTCCTTTGTCTTCTAATTCTTCAGGTAGGTTATTAAATACAATTGGTTAGAGTTATAGTACGGGAAGTAGCTCCACGGGTCTAATATAGATCATAGTTCCTATTTAGGATCGAATTGAAGTGAGTGTTATGTCATAGGATTAACCATTTAGATGATAAGTAATAGTATATACAAGTAAACATTAATATGAGAAGGCATCCCCTTTAAGTAACATATGTAAATTCTATCACTTTGATAATTTAATAATGTTACAAAATTATTAAGTCTCATGCTATACATATGCACTGATATTCCTATAGACATCTACAGTAGTACCCAGTACCCACCATGTAACCATGTACAAACAACAATTAAAACAAATTAAAACGATTAAAGTAAATAACTACTAGTATATAAATGAAACGTAACGTGACGTATGTCGTGTGTTACTAGTTTTCTCACCATGATTTGGTATTATTATAGTCTTTGTAGATGGTTTGCGTGATCGTTTGCACTGAAATGAACAATTAGCTGGGCATAGGATAGAGACAATACTCAATTTGCAATGTTTGGATCGAGGAACATCTCCTATAAATGAGATACGAAATTCCTAGACATTTCCTTCCAATTCTCTATTATCATTAAACAAAGTCAAGGTCACACACGAGTCAATTCTCAAACTTATATTGCAGGTTTGATTTGTCAAGGTTTAATATATAAATACGAGGGGTGATCAATAAGTAATGGACGCTTTTTTACACAGCTACTTTTTATAGACCAATTCCTTTGATTTTCATACCAGTGATACATCATTCAATTATCTATAAACTCTGAAGATTTGAAGACAAAATATATAGTGCATGTTGATATATCCTTATTTCCATGAAGGAGGTACAGGTACCCCGGGACCGACATTTACGTCACATATTCAGTTTTCAGCCAGTTTGGCAAATTTCAGTTAGATTTGAACTTTTTATATGCAACAAGTGTTGTGTTGTTTGAAATATTTTGCTGACTGGTAACACAAAAACAGAAAGTATTGTGATGTCAGAGTGTTGTGTGGAAGGAGTTTGCATGTCAATTTGAGAAAGCATTGTGGAAGAAGGGGTTGGTGAGAGAAGGGAACACCCTACTCCATATGGACAATGCACCTGGCCACAGATCTCAAAATGTTCAGAAAACAATATCTCTGGACCTCAAAATTGAGCCCTTGGCCAATGCACCATATTGTCCAGATCTGCTCACATGTGACTTATTTATTTCTATACTACTTATTTCTATAGAGAAAGGACACAAGTTTATTGAAATTGATGAAACAAAACAACCCGTGCAACTGCATTTTGCTACCATGTCAGATTCAGCCTTGTCTTACAATATTGAGTTAATATGATGAGGCATTGTGTACATGTAGCACTTGATGGAACCTATGTAGAGGGCCATGTGGAATGAATGTGGCATAATACCACATAATGATGATAAATTTTCAAAATCAACTATGGCATAACAAAATGGGTAATTCATAACCGTAATGGTTTGTTTTGTTCAGCCTGCATTCAACTGCATTGCATGTTAAACAAGCTAAAATAGCTTCAGAATGTTTGACCTATACATCACGGAAATAAAGATATATCAAAATATATTACATGTTTTATTTTCAAATCTTCAGAGTTGATAGATAATTGAATGATATATCACTGGTAAGAAAATCGAAGGGATTGGTCTATAAAAAGCATCTGTGTAAAATAGCGTCCATTACTAATTGATCACCCCTCGTATATACTTAAATTTTAATAGTCTTACACACTGCATGCTATCTCTTTTGTTTATAGTTGATACCCCAAGTGTCGTCACTGACTCCCTTGACAACAATAATTCCGTTAATATTTGTGCTCACCTTAACAGCTGTGAAAGATGCTTCTGATGATATAGTAAGTAAATAACTTTGCATTCGCATAAATTTACATAATATCTATATTGCATTTTGTTAATATTGCATTACATGTTTTCACATGATATTTATATGTTGTATACACTGGTTCTTATATTTCATTTATATGTTCATATTAACATTGACTTTATATTACATATTACTTATTCATTACATTTATATTGCATTTATACATTACATGTAATGTTACATGTAGAGTATAAAGTTTAATGTAAATAAGTGCGCTCGTGGGAATTTCATACCTAAGATGATGGGATTTACTAAATGGGACAAAGATATAAAAAAAATTGCCCCCTGTTCATGAGAGCATTATTTAATAGTTAATAGTAGATCTCGTAATGTTACTAAACTTACATGCAAACCTGTCACTTTCTAATGTTACGTACAAAACTGGGGACAATTAGCGTCTTTATTTTGACTCTAAGGAGTGGTATCGATTTGGAGAAATATTTTGACACGCATTTCTCTTAAACCAGTCATCAAAACACTCTGAAAATTTTACACATCGTCAATTTAATGGTCATATTTTGGATGGTAACATTATAATTTGAATTATATATATATGATTTTCTCTATATTGTTTTAGAAAACACATCAAACACTTCTTTCGTTCTCGGTATCATATGTTCGGAATGAAATGAAACATCTATCTGAACCTCATTGGAACAAAACGACATAAACACAACGTGTTTAGGTCCCTCAATATTGTACAAAGGAAAGTTTGGTTGATTTTTAAAAATATCTTGTTTATGAAATAAAAGGTTTATCTTAATATTTATAAATTTGCATACTTTTTGTGAAATCAACCAAAATTTCCTTTGTATAACTATAATATTGAGAGGTCTAAGAAAATGTTGTATATGCTATTTTGTTCCAACAAGGTTCGGAACGACATTTTATTTCATTCCCAAATATTTGTAGAAAAGAACAAAAAACAACTGCACTAAAAACAAAAAATGTTAACAAAAACAGTTATAAAAAAATATATAACTAATTTTTGCATTACATTTTTTTTTTTTTTTTTTTTTTATATATATATTTCAAAATCATTTTTACAATGAATGTTCAAAGAATTAACAATTAATAAAATAAGATCCCAGAGGATTGAAATTAGAAACACATGTCTTCTCCCGTAAACACAGTAAATCTCACTCCAGGAATTCCTGAAAAGTGCTTATTAAGTGTTTATACACAGAAGAAATATGTCAATCATATTTCACCCAGTAAAGATCTTATTTTGAAAAAGATGGAGTATACACAATAAGTCCAAATTTAGTCTGTTCCAAGGTTAGATAATCATATTTATGTGTCCTGTGGATTCTGGTCAACAGCCTGGGGTAGGGAAAGAACTTTGTCTGTGCCATCTTTAATGAACTCAAAGATATGATCATGTATCCATTTAAGTCCTTTCTGTTCACTGACACAGATGCTGTTAAGAAGTATTTCATGGGCAATGTCAATCCATTTTGCCTCAGGGTCTTTAAGTAATGTCCCTTGTATCTCAGATTCTTTCATGTCATGGGATATAATCACAATAAAGTCATCAAGATTAGCAATATATACATCTATGTTCTCATCTCCACGTTGTTGATGAGCTAGAAAGGTATCATGTATGACAGTGTTACGCTTACTGTCTTCTAAACGTGACTTTAGATCATCGCTGTTAAACTGTTCCTTACTAAGCTTGCTCTCAACAACTGTTGCTTTTATTAAGGTTTCATCTGTGTTTGTAGCAATATTCTGTGTGTGTATCCTTGCACTTACTGCTTTACTTTCAGTTTGAGTAATATCAGTTTGTTTATCTGTATTCATAGAAATATTCCGTTTTCGTATCCTAGCACTTACTGCTTTACTTTCAGTTTGAGTAATGCTTGTTTGACTACAGGAATCATTTGACAAAATACTGTCTGTGTTGCTTGATCTATTCACTGTCTGACTTTTGTATCGAGAATTATTCATTTTGGTTGATAGACATTGGAGTTTAAGTTTTGGTTCAGTTTGTTTTTCGTCCAAACATTTCATTACATTATCGGTGGTCTGTGTGTTTAATTCCTCTCCAGATGGCTGTTTATCACTTTGAATTGATGCAGGTTCCATACATATTGTGTGTACTCCAACATTTTCATGTGTGTTTTGATATGGTCCCTCACTGGTTACACTAACTTGTTTTGGTATGAATGGCTTTGCTTTAGACCAGTCAGCTTCACTCAGAGGTGTTGAGGTATGATTGCCTGCTAATTTCCTATTGTTCTCAGTTTCATTATAAAACATAGTATTGTATTGCGAATCATTATCACAGCTGGATTGTTTTAAGTGAGAGTTGTTGAACTGGGTCATTCTAACTTGGTCTCTATGTGCTTGTTTTGTATTTTGCCTGACCTCTTGTCCAGTATATTCACCTGTTGTAAATCTCAAACTTATAGTTGTATATAATCCATTGCCTTGCATTTTATAGTTGTAAAACATCTGTCCTTGCAATTTTAGTAATTCCAATAAGTTCTCCACCACTTTAGGTAACATATCCATTATATTTTGAGAAATTATATCGTAGAATTAGTCACTTTTATGCTAAAAAATGACCAAATTTAGGAGCTCTAAAAATTGCCAACCTGTCCAGTAAGGGACCATTACATTGTTGCCAATCAGTCAACATTACATACAGGACCGTGTTTTTTATAGAATGTTTTCAACAATTGGTTTAAGAGAAAAACATTGTTGTATTCAGTTCACCATATCGATACCTATCCTTTCAGTATTGTATCTGAAGTGATTAAAATAACACTGGTTTCCAAATAAAAAGTACTATGAACTTTAAATTATAATTTTTAGTTATTTAAGTAGTCCAGCTTGTAAAAATAGCTATTTCTTGTTTTAGCAACGTCACAAAAGTGATGGCGAGGTTAACAGTAGACAGGCATTGGTGCTCAAGGATGGCAAAGTCACTAGTCAAAGATGGGACAGTATCCATGTCGGGGATATCATTCGCTTGGAAAGTGACCAATTCGTTACAGTCAGTACCACCTTTGCATTACAAACAATTTTTGATCAATATTAAGAGCACGGGCTTAGATGAATCAAATATCAAATGTTCTTTATGTATTCTATATTTATATACTGGTACCATTTGATGTTGCAGGCTGACATGTTACTCCTTACGTCAAGTGAACCGAACGGACTATGTTACATAGCAACGGCGGATTTAGATGGGTAAGTTAATTAAGTTTCACTATTGTAATTTGATGCCAAGAAAGGGAAGGAGCCCCAACATCCAAAACAATGCCTAGCACCCATCTCCCGGAACTATTCTTTTTGTAATTTTGTAATCAATATCGCAATTCAACCCAAATCACTTTCGTTTTTCAGGGAAACTAATCTGAAGGCTAGACAAGCAATACCTGACATAGCCGAGATGGGCGATGATACTGGCATTTTATCAAGCTTTAACGGTAAGAACATGTGAATATTCTCCCCGAACTCCTATGCAGTGTCTCGGTATAGACACTGCGGCGGGCAGATTATGGAATCCCCAAAATTTGGGGAAGATAGTCCCCCTTTTTGTCACAGATGTACTTGTTTTTCACACAACTTATAAAATATATGTTCTTTTATGTTCACCAATAATTATTTTGTCAAAATATTCCAAAATCAATGAAATATAAGAGCAAATCCCCGCGGAAGGAATTCTGAGTAAAAGTTGTGTTGATAAAAGTTTACCGCACGTGTTGTTTATTAGTTAATACGCGCAATTCAACCAATGAAATTGTCTAAAGGACGTTATACACCCGCCATTGGGATCTCCCCATGGGAAAAAAATAATTCATCTGATTTTTCAAAATGAGTATTCTGCTTCAATTATTACATTTATATGCATACTAGTATCTTGTTGACCTATATTCAGCACTGTATTGATGTATAGGCCACTTATAAGGGTCATAATTCAATCATGAAGTGTAGAGGTATAGATTCCAAACCAGGAAGTATTTTTGTGTCTGTCAAAATCCATTTACATCCTACGCATCCCTGCATCTTATCCAAATATGTTACTACATAATTAAATATAATAGTATAATCTTTGGTTTTACAAACTTGTTTGATATTTGATAAGTGTAAAAGTTGTTTTTGGAGCATTTTTCTATAGCCATTTTGTAGGGAAAAAAATGATGAAAAAATGTACAATCTTTTAATTTTAAGTATGACCTGAATCGATTGCAAACTTCATATTTGCACATTTGATGAGATAAACCATTTGTGTCGTATTGTGAAATTATTAAGTTTGCAATCGATTCAGGTCATAGTGTATTTTTGGTATTTCTGTGATAATCAATTGAAACCAATGGCCTCTATTGGGATCTGCTGATATCCTCATGTTAAGTCAATGGTGCACATTCCCATGTAAGTCAATACAACCTTACTGAACGAAATGATCCCTATCTCAGCTTATGTGTGTCCGAGCACTTTAATATTTTCCAAAGTATTATATGACATTTTATTCTTCATGTTACACCTACGAATGATTCATTTTGACCATAGGGATATTTGCCAATAATTGCACATCGTCCTTTTACAATCACGCGACCTGTGCATGGGACGAGAACCAATCACGTCAGTTGTTTATTACGATGTTACCATGCTTACGGTGAGACACCTGCCCGCCGCAGTGATATATCAGTTCGTATTCTCCCCTCTCTTACAGTTTTGTGTATATGTTTTATACTTACCTTTTGGACTATGCAAAACCCATTCAAAATTACCTCGATTGGTATTCAAACATGCTGATTTTTGAAGAATATATTTGCAAAATCAACAAGAGTTTAGTAACATTTTGAAGGTGGTCTCAATTTACTAAAAAGGATAATTTGAAACTACGAAATGCCGACTTGGGGTTTTTATCACCAAAATGTTGAGTGAAAAATAGCTCTTGTTAGTTGATATATTTATTGTCTGTTTACATCAGGTCATATTGAATGTGAAAAACCAAACAACAACCTCACAAAATTTGAAGGAACCTTGAACTGGCATGGGGCAAGTTACTCCCTTGATCCCGAAAAGATTTTACTTCGAGGCTGTACCTTAAGGAATACAAAATGGTGTTATGGTATTGTGATATTTGCTGGTAAAGACACCAAACTGATGAGAAACAGTGGAAAAACAAGATTCAAGAGGACTAATATTGACTTGCTTTTGAACCAGCTCGTCTTAGGGGTAATAAACGACATATTTTGAAATGAACGTGTAACTTCTGAAATACTAAAAAAGATATATTAAAGAAATGTTTTTTTGACAATCGATATTTACATAAAGGCTAGTGTGCTGACGCAATCACAATTCATGAACGTTTGCGGACTCCTGACATCTAAATACAATAAAAATGTGTTGAATAATACGATTTCATTGATTAGGGTGGAGTATTAGTAAATTACTAACATAGTCAACTAGTACGGATTTACTATAGTTATTCAAGTCCACAATAACACCGCACGTTTCCATTTTGTTTTCAAGAATCGAATAGAATCTACAAAACATCAATTCAGTTACTAGTTAAAATTCTAAAAAGTGAACCAAATAAGTCATTGTTTCTATTGTTACTCTTAACAACTTGATAGAAAAGTTACTTACAAATCATTTGTGCATTTTCCTTTTAGATATTTTGTTTCTTATTTTCGATCTGTTTCTTGTGCACGATTGGCTCTGGCATTTGGGAATCAGTCGTTGGATATGACTTTCAAGTTTTTCTCGCATGGGAAAAATATATTCCTGGGAGCCCATGGTTAGGTGGTACTAGGCAAGGTGGAGCAACCGCAATATCACTTATGGTTTTTATATCTTACCTCATAGTTCTCAATACAGTGGTACCAATATCTCTTTACGTCACGTAAGTAATAGGTCTATAAAACAACGTCTCTTTTCTCGATGGTCTATATTTTAAAAAGTTGTCTTCATTCACAATATATCAGTTGCCTTAACTCCACCTTTATGTAAACACCTTGAAAGTCGAAGTTAAAACTTTATAAAGTGATATGGTTATTCTAGGGTGGAGTTCATACGTCTGGGGCACAGTTTGGTGATAAATTGGGATGTTAAAATGTACCATAAAGAATCAGACACTCCTGCTAAATCACGAACAACCACACTAAACGAAGAGCTCGGACAAATTGAATACATCTTTTCTGATAAAACTGGAACACTGACCCAAAATATTATGACATTCAAGAAGTGCTCTATTGATAGCGTGGTATATGGGGAAAACGAGTCCGACGCTGCAGTAATCAAAATAACAAATGTAGGTATACTTTTGCTCTTACACCCATCAGAGTATTCCGTTCGTCTTTTTGACGTAGCCATGTATCTTATATTCCATCCAAGCGTAAATCACAAAGCACCAATATTTGAAAACGTAATGATCCCTTAAATTCTAGGGAGTCGGTCTGCAAGGGTGTAGATCCTGGAAAAACGAAATCTAAATACAAAACCTTGCATGGGTACATACATTTCATTAAAGTTAATTTGTGGTAATAATTCTATTCCACATTTCATTTCAAATTCGTCCAAGACAGACATGTGCATCCGACTATATCAATTGTAAACATGTTTTTGCAAGGAGCCCACGAGTGACCTGACTGGGTACAAGGAGGACATTCTAGAAGCTGTTAGAAATGATGACAAGAAAGTGAGAATGTTCTTCCGTCTACTTAGCCTATGCCATACTGTTATGTCAGAGGAACGAGATGGTTAGTAATGAGACAACAGGTTATCATCCATAAAGGAATGGAATGGTTGAGATCTTTAATTCAACAGAATTTTATGAACAATGAAAGTTATAAGCTTATTCCACGCTTGCTCTTCACTGTTGACACTGCGTAGAGCCAAATGATATGAATGAGTGTTACTTGTGGTCAGTTTACACGGCTCTTTGAATTGTATAACATAACGTTTGCAGGTGTTCTTGAATACCAAGCTCAATCTCCAGATGAAAATGCATTGGTCCAGGCTGCCAGAGAGTTCGGCTTTACCTTCAAAAGACGAACCCCAACCACAATCACTATAGAAGTAGATGGACGGGACGAAGTATATGAGCTACTGTGTATACTTGACTTCAACAATGTTAGGAAAAGGATGTCTGTAAGTGTAATTGTCACAGGGAAGGTCAATTGGGAGGGTCTCAGGGGAAGGCCTCAAGAGGAAGTCATAGAAAAGTCGTCACAGGGAAAGGTCATATGAGGTCACAGGGAAAGGTCTCAATGGTAGACAATACTAGACATGGGTAAATGATTGTTGACTTTTAGCCATATAAGATTACTGACTGAGATCTAAGTACCGGATTTAACATACACTGTATTTCCTTTCTTTGCTCCGTTAAAATGTAAATGACGTCATGGCGTTTATAACTATGATATCATAGATGGATCATTTTTGCAGGTTATTTTGCGAAAAGAGGGGAGGATAATGCTTTACTGCAAAGGGGCAGATTCTGTGATATATGAACGTCTTTCTAACAACGAGTACAACGCTAATCTGGCATCAAAAACATCTGGTCACCTATCGGTAAAGGATTTTTCTGTTTTCTGTTAATTGAGACTTAGGCGGTAAGCTTAAAACAATAGTTGATATATATTTAAATGTTTTTTGCTGACTATAATTACATATTCTTCATGTGTTTTACAATGTTTTTGGTCATTTGCTTTTTGGCATATGTGCCAATGTATATTTAAATATATATTATATATATAACAAATATATTCAGACATTTGCTCAAGATGGACTGCGAACACTGTGTCTTGCCGTAAAAGAAATCGATGAGGTTTCGTATCAGATGTGGCAGAAAAAACACCATGCGGCAAGGTACTCTGATTCATATTGAATCGAAGTTTGTGTGCGCATATATAATATGATAAAATATTGGGAGTGCCAAGTTCATGAACGTTTTAATAACAGAATAAATTCAATGCTCATAATGCAAAAAGATATAGCGATGATCTGTTTTAAATCGTTTAAATTTCTGGTTATGAAATTATAATCAAGGTTAAATTTTCCACCTAAGCATTGCACTCGTTGACCGCGAAGAAAAGGTATCGGCAGTTTATGAAGAAATTGAAGGCGATTTGATCTTACTGGGGGCTACTGCGATTGAAGACAAGCTGCAAGATGGTGTACCTCAGGCAATCAGTCGACTTAGCGAAGCTGGGGTCAAGATTTGGGTTCTTACAGGCGATAAACAAGGTAACTATTCACTAACGGAGCATTTAACATCACAGCCACCTTTTGAACATATGGATCGACTTAACAACGGTTTTCTGAGAAGTTAAGGAATCAAATACATGGCATAATTTAACCATATATAAATTGCAATAAAAGCACTACATATTATTCCTTGTCTATTCAGAAACTGCCATTAACATCGGCTATTCAAGCAAATTGCTCACGGAGCAGATGGAAGAGATATTCATCATTGATGCTGATGAATACGTTGAGGTGGAGAATCAATTACGACGAGCTAGAGAGGATATCCTTGCATTCATGGGTATGTGTTTCATGCTATGTGTTCACCAGCTAAAAAACAGATTTTGTATATCATGACATTTCTTTGCATTATTCCCCATATCTTTACCTTTGTATGTACAGCAATGTATATGGTATAAAAACAGAATAACCATTTGGATTAATGATCCGAATTAACACCTTTGTAATATCTTCTGTAGTCTTGGCCTAACACCAGCTTAGTACGTGTAGGGAGTATTTTAGTTTCTACTTACCTTGCATTATAGCTAGTTTTTTTCGACATATATATAGTGCAGCTTGTATGAAGAGATCAGTTGAGTGATTGAAATCTAAAGGTGTTCATTTCAAAAAGCTGAAGAAAATGTAAAATATTTTGTAGAGAAGAAAGAAAGTGCTCGAAGTGCGCGCGCACATTTGGAAAATGTAGGGCCACAAGGTATTAATGTAGATATAACTGTTATTATGGTTTGGAAAGCTTAAAGCCATATAGAACATTTCAAATATTATCTTGTGAGCTGAGATACCAACTCCTCAGACGAAATTGAGTATACAATAACAAGGGTTCAAATAATCTGCATATTGTAACATCTACGCTGGAGTGCGATTTTAGCAGAAGAAAAATGTTCTAATTTCTCAAACTTAATTTTCCATTTTATAATTCTATGGTGTATGTTCAGAATGAGGCTTCGACCTCTTCACGTAAAACAGTGGAGGGATTGTACACACTTTTTGATGATGTCATCAAGGTAAGTTCACAATCCTATTAGTGGATTTATTCAAAATACAAAAAGTAATTTGCTTATAAATGAGAAATTTCCGTTATTCTACAGAAATATGAGTTGACATTTTCCCAGTATCAAGATAAGACAGTGATCTTGACGATAATAGTTCTTTGATTTTGACAAAACTGCCTTATATGTGTTCTATATGGTTTTTAAATATTAGATTGTAACACAAAGTGATAGAATTATCAACACTTCAACACTCGGCTTCTAGGCTACATTGCTTATCTACAATTTTGCTCCATTATTTCCACTTTGCCTTACATAAGACTGCTTCGTACATGTCAATGTAATTGATTTCAATAATTAAAATAATGCTTCATTTCTATATAGGCGGACACCACGACCCATTGCTTTTAGTTACCGTCTGTTGTTTCAATTATAGGGTAGCAATTATAGTACGACATTATAGAAGTAGTATAGAGGATAGTTTTTGTTATTTCTGTTCGAACAACGCGTTGTTGTCTTTGATTATCATATTCACGCTAAACATATTACAAATACATGTATCTAGTTTAATCTCTGTTTTAACGGTAAATCAATTCACTTCAAATATAAATATTCTAGGATGTAACTCTCAGTGTCTCATCATATCCTCTTGCGGTAGACTTTGCAGGAATTCATAGCATTTATGTTTTGAACAGTTCATTCAATAACTGCATGTTAGTTTGTTATATCATTATCTAAATGATATAATTGTAACAAAAATTGAACTAGTACACCCTGAATGGGGTGAGTGGAAAATAATATCTAAATCTAGTTTACACTTACCTTATTTTCCATTGACAGATGGCACCAGAGAATGTGGTGTAAAGTATAAGAACGGCACAGATGCCAGCATCAGTCAGTCACTAAAGGATCTTGGAACAAGCAGGTCATTTGGTCTAGTCATCAATGGACATAGCCTGGTCAGTATCAAAAGTTTTTCCAGACCCTGCTCTGTGCTAAAAATAAATGATTTATTAAAATATCTATAATGAAAAATTATATGCTATACGTAAGATTAAAATTTGCTTTTTCGTTACGTTTTTCATTATTTTTCACTTATTTTATTGATTGAATAATTATGTTCTACTATCTGACTTGCAATGCTATTGCCCGTTCGCTAAACTATGTAGTATTCTTTGTAAAACTAATAAAAAATATTCATATCAGGAATATATAGTACACTTTCTGTAGGTCCATAGTCTTAAGGAAGAAATGGAGATGTTATTACTGGAAGTGGGAAGTATGTGCATAGCGGTCATCTGCTGCCGGGTTACGCCCCTTCAGAAGGCAAAAGTGGTCGATCTTGTGAAGAAGCACAAACAATCCATTACTCTTGCAATTGGGGATGGGGCAAATGACGTCAGCATGATCAAAAGTAAGAAGCAAGTTTAAAAACAATATCATAACTACCCCAGGTCTCAATTAAACTATAACTTGAGTTTTACAATGGAATATTAGGAATCTCATTCGTTTATACTGTACTGTACCATATAAAAACCTGCAAATTGATCGACTATCGTTACCTGAATTGGAAAATTGAGAGACATGATCCTTATATATCCCGCCATTAAATACAAAACAAAAGCACTTGGTAGCAATTAGAATGACCCATATTTTTCTAAATCATTTGCATATAGTTAGGATCTATAAAATAGGTGAGGCAAAATTAGGGGAATGATGAAAGATTAGGTGTACTAAAAAATGAGGCAAAATGAAAAAACTCTGATTCAATATATCTATTTTTCATGTTATTGATGAAATGTTGTATGATGTAATTTTGAATGAATAAATTGAATTGAATTGAAAAATTGAATATACTGGTGGTTATGAGGTTACAATGTAAACTGTAAGATTTGTAAATATGTAAAATCTTGAAGAGGCCTGTCTAATGCTTGACAAGATCCATGAAAATGACAATTCTTATGCAGGTGCTCATATAGGAGTGGGGATTAGTGGGCAGGAAGGATTGCAGGCAGTTCTTTCAAGTGATTTCTCAATAGCTCAGTTCCGTTTCCTGGAACGCCTTCTCTTATTCCATGGACGCCTTTCCTATCTTCGCTTCTGCAAATTTCTCCGTTACTTCTTCTACAAAAATATCGCATTTACACTGGTACATTTCTGGTATGCTTTCTTTTGTGGTTTCTCAGCACAGGTACGTATTATTGATCACCCCTCCTAAAGCATTGTTCAATGAGGGGAGTATCGAGGCATGGGGACAAACCTTGATTACTTGGGAAGTAGAAGGGATATTAAAAACAAACGACGTCCAAGTAGGGACTGTTAGACTCTTTTGAAAAGGATATAACCTGGAATGATGTTGTTAAGAATATGCATTGGTTGTTGGTAAAAAGGCTTTGACCAGTGGGTGTATAAGTTCAGTTGCGTTGCATAGTTCAGTTATGTTACACTGCACAGAAACGAATGAGTCACATTTGTTTTTCCCCCATTATGAATAGTTTTACTCTAAAAAAAATTCCTTGCTGTACTACTTTTTCTGGTTTTATCTTTCTCAAATTGCGATGTGTTTGTAGTATTTCTATGATCCGCTGTTCATCGGTGCCTACAATGTTTTCTACACATCGATGCCAGTGTTTGTAATGGCAATATTTGAACAGGTAAGCATATTTAAATTTTGTATTCACGGAAAATGAATCGATCATCAACGTTAGCCCTGTTTTCTTTTCAAGCCCTCTCTGATTGAAAGAATAATCATAAAAAGATGCAGTGTAGTCGAACTGTTTATATATCAAGAGAGAATAATAAACAATTAGAGGACATTAGACAATCTCATGAGTGACCACCAAAAGACAATTTTGCTATTGACGAGTGAGGGATCATATTTAACGGAGCTGCTGATATGATATTTTAATATCTATAATGATCGTTAGAGATGTGATCATTGTATCAAAAGTAATATTACATGTATTTGTAATTTGAAGAATTTAGTTTTAGTGCCTTTGTTACAATTATTACTGCAATTGTAAAGTAATATTCCATTGTTGGATGTACGTTTGGTACAAATAAATCCCATTTAATAGTACTATATCAACTACACTATTGTCATTGTTATATTCTTAAGCATATAATTGTATTGTATATTTAATTACTTCAAATTAATGATTCATTAATCCCAAAAGGATTATTATAATTGCAGGATGTGAGTGACGAGTTCTCCGTTTCTCACCCCAAGCTATACACAGCAGGCCATGGCGACGGTTTGTTCAATAAAAAAATCTTCGCACTAAGTGTCCTGGAGGGAATAATTACATCTGCTTTGTTGTACTTTACGGCGTTTGGGGCCTTCAGCAATAACATTCACAGCAACGAAGGCAGGGATATAATCGACCACCATGCTTTTAGCTTTGCCGTTGCTTCGGTCCTCATCTTCGTGGTTAACATCAGGGTGTGTAATATTTTTCAAACAAAGAACCAATTTATTTATAAATGAGCCAAAAGCACATTGATGACGTTCACTTCTATTTTGTGAATATTATATACTAAGTTGTTTTTTCAGTGTGCCATCGATACCCAGTTCTGGACGGTCTTTAACCATCTTGCTGTCTGGGGGAGTATTGTTGTGTACTTCATCTTTACATTCTTCCTGTACAGTGACTTCATTGTTTATTCCTACATTGGAAGCGAACGGATCATATTGAGCTCTGGTCAATTCTGGTTTACGTTGATCCTCATCGTAGTCGTCTGTATTCTCCCCATCATCGGATACAGATTTATTTCACAAGTGTTTAATCCATCATTTAATGACATCATCAGAACGGAAGTGGTTACGAGGGCAAGATCGGAAACATCGGAATTGTCGCATCTTGGGAATTCCGACCGTAAAGGGTCATTAAGAACTGGGTATGCTTTTTCACATACGGAAGGCTATGGAAGTATGATTACCAGCGGTACTAATATGAGAGCAGATGGAAGAGTTGCCAAGGTGTCACCTGGTGACGACAATCAGAATATTACAGGGGTGTCATATAAACAAAATGGCACAAATCTTGCCGTGAAAATATGAGATTTATTTGATCGAGGAGTTGATTTTTTACATGTATATTACTTGCAATTGTCTTTCTAAAACAAAATGTGCCTTATATGAGCTTTAAACACAACGTGTAACATTTCAAATAAATTTGCAAATGTCTGTATTTCTAGCTTTACTTTTGTTCAATAGCGTCCCAGGTCCATACAACCTCGGCGAATTCTAAAAATGAATATGACTATCATTTGTACATAGTAGTTTTTTGAGGCATGTTTCAACAATAAGCAATTTTAATAAACAAAATAATATAGATTCGATGATTACTGTTTATACAAGACAATGGTCATTTAATTCCCCTAGGTACATATTGCGATATTTCATGAACTACACACTCAAGTGGTTGAATGGAACTATCAGTGAATCTTGAAATCATTAAAGGTGGCCAGGTAATATTATAAAGCCAAAAAATGGTCACACAACAAAGAAAAGCAACAACAATGAAAAAGAAATGGAATCGGTATAAAACCATTTTGGCATATATTTCTGGCGTTTATTGTTTATTACAATAATGAATATGATTTGGACATTTAACCACACGATCGAATGGATAATTGCAAGGACGCTATCATACGCAAGACATGTTCCAATGGTAATAGACAGAATACATGAGATATCAGCAGAAAGAGACTTGATACTGGATAGAACGAGTTAACCAATTGTCCAATATTTCACTTTATTATTATCCAGTATTGAAGCAACGAGATCTCCAAATTGAACCATCTCGTATGCCAGAATACCTATCCTCGAAAAAGAATACTAGGCCCGGCTTCTGTTTTAGTAGACCCATTCTTTAAAATTAAAGTATTTCTTGACATGTTAACACCATCTTTATTTATCTACAGTAAATTAATGGTAGGAATATGATATTAACCAAGGGAGGTGCATAATAAAATAAATACTGGACGGTCCTCGAAAAAAAATACTAGGCTTGGCTTCGCCTCGCCTCGCCTAGCCTAGTATTTTTTCCTCGGATAGGTATTCTGGCATATCCACCTCATGGTCATCCAGTATTTGTTAATATTTCCCGCAGAAATGACGTTATTAGTATTATTACCACCGGTAATGCCCAGGGCTGATATAGCAAGAAATAGAAAATCTTGCGCACTGACCGATATCCAATTTCCCGGGGAAAATTGCCGGGCGTTAATGCAATATTGGCCCGCCAGTATGGCCCGCCACTATGACGTCACACATTGCTCAGGTCGATATAGTAAAATAAATGCCTTCTAAACTAGCACTAGGGAATTATATCCCTAAAACATGCCGGCAAGGTGGTGATAGTAGAGAGGTAGAGCTACACGTTCAAATGCAAACCGTGAACCTGAACGCATAAGTTCACGCTCAAGATCACGTTTAGAAAATTTTCTGTCAAGCTACACGATTTGGGTGTCGATTTTTGCCTTGCAACTGAAGATACCTCAAGAAAAGCCGGAGACTGCCGAAGATTTTATTTGCAAACGAAGTTGGCCGAGGGTACAACGAATGTGAAGAGGAAGTCAAAAAGAGAGGCTCTGTATTCTCCGTCAGATTGAATCGGCAAAGTTCGGTTGCATGGCTACCTTCGACTGCGTGGCCCAACCTCGATTAAATGGAAAAGATGCTGTCCCCGTCTGAAACCATGTCAGTGGTGACTATGTCTAATAGGCCATCAGCTTCACCCTAAAATTTAGGTTATCGGTATCAAGTTAGGGGAATAATCACCATAGTGATTTTTGGGAAGGTTAAGACCTCTAGATTAAGAAAATGTGTGATAGCATTGCAACAGTTGTAGCTAAATGGGTGTTATCACCCATTTTTCAAAATGGCCACCGGTGTACAAGTTACAATATAAAAGTGGGTATATCTAAGCATACTGAGATACAAAAAATGTGATTTTAGAATCTATGTTTGGGTTTATAGGGTCAAGGATCTTATTTATGTCTAAATTGGAGTCATCAAATAATTAATTTTCATAGAAATCCAAGATGGCTGCCAAAATGGGTGCCAAAACGAATTTGTAATTATTGATTTAAACTAAAAAAAACACTTGGAACAGTGATTTTGGAGCCCATGTCTACGTTTTAGGGGCCAAGGATTTCATTTATGTCTAAAGCTCTGAGTTCTTAAATAATTACTTTTCATAGAAATCCAAAATGGCCGTCAAAATGAGTGCCAAAACGAATATGTAACTTCTGATTTAGGCTAAAATAACACTTAAGAACAGTGCTTTTGGAGCCCATGTGTACATTTTAGGGGTCAATGATTACATTTATGTCTAAATCTTTGAGTCATTAAATAATTGCTTTTCATAGAAATCAAAAATGGCCGTCAAAATGAGTGCCAAAACGAATATGTAACTTCTGATTTAGGCTAAAATAACACTTAAGAACAGTGCTTTTGGAGTCCATTTGTACATCTTAGGGGTCAATGATTTCATAATGGCTTTATGGTGTAATGGTTAGCACTTAGGGAGTCAATAGGGACTCGTGTCCGTTAGGCCTGGGTTCTAATCTTGTCGCTTGAATACATTTTTGTTTTTTATTTTTGCTTTATTTCATATTCAACCACAATTCAATTACTTTAGTCTCACTTTTTACTCATATCAAGGGCGGGCGTAATACAAAGAAAATGCGTCGTTCGCAAATCAAATGTAGTGATAAGGCAAAAGTAGGCCCTGGTTGTCATTTCATTTCGTTTAGTAAACGTACTGTACTTAGCCCCGGGTATTAAACTAGCCCTGCCTATTTATATTATACGAAGTTACATGTCAACAAAACTATAAGTTGTCATTTATCCATTAAAATGTATACTTATTTCATATTATTTCATATCAAATATGGGCTCCTGGGCCATCATAGAACATAGCTAAAATCAATCACGTAATGAGCGACGTGTAATCGCTCATCTACACGTAAAACCTGTAACTTTCACGCTTACCTGTAGAAAGTAGACTAACCTGACGTCACTTTCCTGCGCGTGCATAGAAGTTCACGTTCATGCTTTGTTGAATACGCGTCTGTAAATTGCACCAACATGGTAATCTCATGTAAAAACCTGTGAACGTCACGCTGGCCCACAGAAAAACAAATCTGACGTCATTTATTTGCGGGTGCATTGAAGTCCACGTTCAAGTTTTGCTAAAATACGTGTAGCTTAACCTCTCTATTAACTTACTAGTATATCGAAAGCTCTCTATTATTAACAGAATCGCGAGTCATTCACACAGCGTGTCTCTCTATATATGATCAGCTTTATTAATCAGCGAGTAGTTGTTGACTTGTTTAAGGTTCTAGAACACAGAGATACTTTACCTACAGCTTCCTAGACAATGGATATTGAAGAATAATGATGTTAAAAGACATAAATCGTGAGTAACTACAACTACATAAAAAAGTGACGCAGCACCGACGGATGCATTCCTAAAACGCATGTGACTCCGTTGATCCGAGAAACTGTTGGTCATGGGGGAGCTGGATTATTCAATCAGCACATACGACTATCTCCCACTTTTTCAAGATTTCGATTGTGATAATCTTACTTCATGTAGCAATGAAACTTTTGAATATTTTGGATACACCGAATCCGCGATAAATCCAGAGGGGGTAGTTATTCCAGTGGTTTTCGGCAGTATTCTCATCCTAGGCCTTGTTGGAAATGGACTGGTCATATATGTGATACTGAGAAACCGCCCAATGAAGACTGTCACAAACCTGTACTTGGTAAACATGGCATTCGCTGACATGTTATTCCTTTGTCTCTGTTTGCCATTCACGGCCTTACTTTACACGCTACCGAGTTGGCCGTTCGGCGAAGTGGTGTGTAAGTAGAGTTCATTAACTTATAATGAAAATTAATTAATTGATTAGTCATGATTATATATTGATATACGTACATACACATTTGTAATTGTAGCGTCTTTATGTATGTCATTTTAAGGCACTTGAAATTGATGAAACCATACATCGAGGATGGTTGCAGTTAGCAGTATGAAATTGTGTAACTCACGAAATTATTCATCGAGGCAGGTTTTCCAGCAAAAAATGGTTTTAACATAAAATAAACAATTTTATCTCTTTTTCAATAAAAAAACAAACAATAATTCTTTTGATAAGATCCCACACATGTAATATATGTTGACATAATATGCACCATTTGATCTGATATCAAGATCCTATGTACACTCCCCTCCATAAGTTTGGCAACTTGAACCTTAGCTCCCCCATTGAACTACGTGTTAAAGCCTCTTTACGTTTGAATTTTATTTACTTAACTTGGGATGTAAATACTTATAATATTGATGGAAACGTAACTTGACTTCATTTCCAATACATCCAAATTTTCTCAATTTTTCCCCTCAATTACAATACTGTAGGTCGAAATTGATAATAAATTTGATGAATTTTTGAAAATCGACATTCCCATGTAAACCAATGGGAAATGGGAGGTTTGCCGCAAGTCTTAAATGACAGAATATCCATCCGATCGCGAGTCCTAGCAAGAAATACAAGTTAGGTAAGCAATTGAATTTGCTTTATTCTATTTAACAAAAAATTACGTTCCTTCAGGTTTGACAAAGTTATAGGTCTTTAAGTCAAAATTTTGTTTTTTAACAAACCTCTCCCATAAAAATGGAGGCGAAAAATGAATAGTAACTTTAGTATTCATCAAGTAAGCTAAACACTTAGTGGACAAAAAAAGTTAGCCCCATTTTGTAAAATCACAAAAAGTGAAATATCTTCTTTTGTTGGGAAGATAATATTTTCTTTTACTGCACATATTCTAATTTGTATAAAGATCAGATATTAAGGGTAATATGAAAAGTGAACCACTAAAACTGATGAATATTCAAGTTTGAGGGAACTTTGTTAAACCTTGCCATGTTATTTCCCCCTATATAGTTAACACATCAACGGTTTTGGTTACATATTCAGCGTACCATTTACACCAGTGCAGGGGCGGATCTGGGAACCAACAAAGGGGGGGGCAAATTTCAGGTCAGAGAAAAAAACGTCGGCGCTTGCGCGGAAAAAAATTTTGAGCCCCTAAAACGCAAAAGTGGGCCCAAATTTTGAAATTTTGACGCCCATTTTCTTCAAAATTAGGCCTGAATTTAAAAACTAAGGCCTTAAAAGGCCCAGTAATGACCAAAAAGGCCGACTTTTTGGGGGCCTTAAGGCCCCTTTTTTGGCTCAAAATTTTTTTTGGGCCCAATTTTTTTTTCTGGGCCCACCCAAGGGGGGGGGGGGGCGGGCCCCCAGGCCCCCCCCCCCTAATCCGCCAGTGCAGTGTAATGTTTAATTGACATTATCACATTCCATACCACAGTAGATTTCAGTTTAGTTAAAGGCAAGTTCAAATCAACTTGTATTATCTTCATATTACAGATTTTAGATGATAATATTGTTCAATAAGCCTGAAATGATTATTATTTGAACTATGTTTACAAAATGTGAATCTTCCATTTTGTTTCTGTTGACTACGTGGTCAAAAATGTTGTTCGACCGATCCCCTATGATGTTATGACTTGTATGACAGTTTATATTAATCATAGACCAATGAAATATAGATTCATCTTGACATGAAGATAGAATCTTGGGACACTGAAGCCGTCGTAACTTACGATTAGGTAGCAAGTCATTGGTACCTGTTACACTGCTGGGTTGAGTCTAACGAAGCATTTTTGTAACGAAGGTTAGCGAAAAAATTGTGTCCACACTGGCTTTATCCAACCCTAACGAAGCAATTATTTGGTGTTACACTGCACTTAAAATGCTTCGTTGCGCGTGCGCAGTACTCATCTGCCCCACCCACTTATTATGATTAATATTTTTATTCTTTTGATATAAACCATTGATCAAACTCAAAAATATAATTTTTAATGTTTATTTTAACAATTCAGCACAGAAAAAGACTAGTTCAAAATTCTCGGGAAAATAAAACCAGATGAATGTGATCATTCCGTACACATGTCCATACATCTTTCCCATCATTTCGATTTTTATATATTTCAGCTGTCAATACGATTACAAGTATTGTTTTCATTTTCTATCATTTCCTTTGAAAAACATATGGAATAAAAATAGGCCTATGTTCACTGCTACCCACCTAATTACACAGACGTATCGTCGGTGTATCATGGCGGAACTTCCTCCGGGACTAGGTTTCGGTAAGATTTTTTTATTTCCCGATCTACACCTACTTATAAGTCACGTTGTGGATAATAATTTGGCTCGAAGTTAAGGGAGATAGTCTAGTTTGAGAATGTGTCGATGGTTTTAGGTTTTATATGTTAACAAAGACACAATTCACGTATTTAGTCCCTCGCTTTTCTTACACTGACGATCAGCATTAATATTACCAATATAACACTGACGAAGAGGTTTGCTTACCCTGACGAATGGATAATATTATTGAGAAAGTTGATCTGAGGAATGTCATGAACATAGGACGTAGCCATACGCCCGGTGGCATTTATAAGAATCGCCTCGATATTTTTATACATGTTCCCGGGCCTATGGATGTAGCTTTCTATTAAATCTCGGAGATTTCTGGCAGGTGCCCAGGGCCCAGGGGAGGTATGTGAAGCTGAAGCTGAGATATTGAATCAAATCCTTTCAATTATTTTTATGTAATTATGATATGTGCATAACATCTCGAAATATTTAAACAAAACAGGCATCATATTCTCAATTAATAATAAATTGGAGTCCAAATTTACTCGTAGTATATAACATGCGGTTGATGTGATAGCGCTATTGGGAGTGTGCAGTTTATTTACATTATTTTGCTACAACTATCATCACATTTGTTTTGACTGGCTCTTATTGTAGTTGACCAAGAGCCATCTACAATGGCGGACACTGGTGGGGTAAGTTTCATGTTTGCTGTTTAAGGATTTAGACTCAGTGCATTGTGGAATGACCATTCCTTGAAGGACGTTGCTTTCCAAAATTTGCTCGAGATGCTTGCATCAAATGTCAATTTTAGGACACAACCCTTGAAAGGAATTGCCATTCCACAATGCATTGATTCTTTGGCTTAAATTATTTTCACACATTGCAAAATATTTTCTACAAAGTCACCTAAAACATACAAAATCACTAAAATAACATATTTCTACTGAAACTTTTTGCGAGGGTCAAGTATTTGAAAAACATCAATTACAGCTCCTCACCTAGCAACTATACAAAACAAATGCATTATTGATTATTTTATAATTCACTAAAGTATCATCATATTTGAAATGTAACATATAAGATTGCTTAATCCTAGACAGAAATCTCACTTTTGACCTTCACATAACTGAACTTGGTGCAAGAATAGACAAACTTTTAAATCCACTGAAAGCGCTCTGTCAGAAAATAAATGGAAAACATCTCGAAACAATCTTTAAATCTTTTATCCTGCCACTTTTTGACTATGGTGATATTTTATATGGGTGTGCAAACACAACAAAATTACAGTTATTAGATCGACTTTACTATAAAGCCCCTTGCATTTGTTCAGGTACTCTACATGGGACTTCGACAATTAAAGTGTTGAATAATTTAAATTGGCCAACATTAACAAAGAGGCGTCAATATCACAGAAGCATTTTCATGTATAGGGCACATAATAATATGCAGCCCTCTTATGTTCTTAACATATTTGAGCCTCTCAAAAGAAACCATGCTTATGGTCTAAGAAATCAACTGAGCTACACAATTCCTAATAAATCCTCATTTTCTAATAGATCTTGCATATCAAAAACACTGACTGAATGGAATAAGCTTTCACCTGAAATAAGAAATTTACCTACCCTTAGTATATTCAAATCCAGACTTAAAATAGATCTATTCAATGACGATGTTACAAATTCATCAGATCTCTCCGTTTTAAGAAAACAAGAAATAATTTTCAATAGAGTGCGCTGTGATCTCATTTTTAAGGCTCACCTTTACGCTCACAATTTCACTAATATAAACTCCCCATTTGCCAGTGTGGAATGGATGGTGAAACAACCAATCACGTAATTTTTCACTGTAATCTAAGATCAACATTTTGGACAGAATTTGAAAATGAATTAAAAAATATGAACATAGAATATTCTACTAAATATAGATCACAACGAGACAAACTCTCCCTTATCCTCAATGGCGATAAAAGGCTACCTAAAGCTGTAAACTTAAATATCCTCAAATGTAGTGCCATCTTTTTTGAACGATGTAAAAATGTCTAGGTCACCCCCACCACTGTAACCCTCCACAAATACAACCCCTATTTTAATAATTGATTGAATACTGTTAATTGATTTTCATCATATAACGTGGCTGATAATGCTGATGCCCAGCCACAAGCACATGTGCACTTGTTTACTGTATTCTTTGTATAAATATATAAATAAATTAAAAAAAAAAAAAAAAATTACATTTAGAAATGCTTTAAATTCATTCTTAATTATCAGATTCACTTGCACTGTTGATGAAGATTTTGATGATCAATCATCTTTTAATAGCCGATATATGATCGATTTTTTGCGTAAATAAGAATCCTAAATTCACTAATTGTCTTTAAATGGCTCTGACTATTGAAATTAATAGGTGACAATTGATGATGCACGGGATGGTAAGTTGAAGATACGTAACTTGCTCTTTTCCTTCATATGTTCACAATAATTGATAAGGATTGTTCTCCCTAGAATTACATTTGCAATGGTCATGTTCAATTCAAAACTGTGTACGTTTGACCACACCGGTGGACAACACACATACGTGTAACGTTTTAGAAACATGTCCATGGCCAGAGATACATCTCCAATGTACGAGCTTTGGCTTTTTCACAATTTTGGCTAAAAATCATACGAAAGTGCTCAGAATGGTGAAAACTGCATGGTTTTGTAAAAATTGGGAACATCATGATATTGGCAAAGTGTTCTAGGGACGACACTGTTCATATATTTACATTTAAGTTAGATAATGTTTGTATCGGGATCGTCCGAAGTTGTTTTCCCTTAGGGTCTGGGTTCTGATTTTACCTCGTCCTTTCATGAACTAGAATGCCTTACGAGTCGAATCGAATTATGCTGGGTACATAAAAAGTTCAGTCAAGTATTAATGCAAATTAGAAAATATCCTCTGAGATAGGCTGGCATTTACTGACTTTACTCCTGAAGAATATCTTGCCTTTGAACGCGTAGCGGCTCTGCCTCATGATATTGTATTGTATGCCGTGATAACATCTTTGGCGCTTCCCCATCCCCTATTACAATAGTAGCATTTGTATTTGGGAGATTCATGACTCTCTGAAATAGTTTAACCATACATACGAAATTGTTACCTCGTATACACAAATGTTAAAATGGTTCGTCAGTGTAAGCAACAGCTCCAAATCAAAGATACGTCAGAGTGATATTGGTCGTTCGTCAGTGTAAGAAAAGCGAGGGACTAAATACGTGAATTGTGTCTTTGTTAACATATAAAACCTAAAACCATCGACACATTCTCAAACTAGACTATCTTCCTTAACTTCGAGCCAAATTATTATCCACAACGTGACTTATAAGTAGGTGTAAATCGGGAAATAAAAAAATCTTACCGAAACCTTGAGCCGGAGGAAGTTCCGCCATGATACACCGACGATACGTCTGTGTAATTAGGTGGGTAGCAGTGATGTTAATTACTAGGAGGAATTGGATTTGGAGTTTATACAGAGGACTAGTCGTATAAAACGTTCAATTTCCAAATGGACTTCTCAGTTATATTTCAAATCGTGTAGCCATTACTAAAATATCTCGGTGTTCGGCTGGTGGTTTAACTACTATTTCATGATCAATTCATTTAATATGAATATTACCCGTCTCGCCAATATTCCATGCATATTTAAGTGAGTTTGACATAAATTAGTATGTTAATCCATCAGCCGTCCGTTGAATTCGAAAATGGCGCAAATTGGAAGAAACTTAAATATCAGTTGTAAGCATCGTCTTACGACACATCAATAGTGTTTGGGGCTGGTTAAAAACATGCAGCCTCTCTGTGGTAAAAATCTGTCGACAAGAAACAATTTTGGCCGCAGGTTTTACTGTATTTGTATACGGAAGTTTTGAAACGTAATCAATTAAATATATTTAAACATGACGTACAAGTATTGCAATGGGGCGATAATCAGTTGAATACGATATCTGAAGAGAGACATTTTCGAATCAATCAAATCGGCTAAATTCCCTGATGTGATTCACCGGGAAGCATTTGTATCAGTATCATGGTATTAGCACCTTTAGAATTACATTCAAGGTATAAATATTCGAGGCGCAAGAAAAAATTAATATTAAACATGTATGCCACAACTTTCTATTTAGTAACCATATCTTATGTAATTTCAAAAGTTTACCCTTCCCCACTTGAGATGGAGTTTTCCCGGAAAGAGGGACATTTAAATATTCTAGGTTTATTCCCTTATAGATCAGATAAACGTTTCAAAAATACCGTATACATATACGGTAAAACCTGCGTTTTTTAGATTTAATACTTTTTGTCATATCAATGCGAGGAAAGGCAGGGAATCGAATGAAATGCCACGAAAGACGGTAAATCACATTTGTACGTGGCGTTTAGGGCTTGAGTTAGCGTCAATCAGTGACGCAAATAGGTAATTATTTTAATCAAAACGTAGCATTATAATAATACGTACTTAAAAACATGTTCTTTCCTCGCGATTCCTCTCATTTAATACAAAATGATGAATGTGCTCTTTATTACGCGCATGCGCAAACCGCCAACTAAGCATTTTCTAACGAAGCTACCTGTTACACAGGCCAAAAAAGCTTCGTTGGGACCTAACCTTCGTTGAATTTTCTACTCAATTGCTTCGTTATCAACTAAGCTTTTCTAACGAAGGCGGAGGTGTTACACAGGCCCAAAATTGCTTCGTTACGAAGCTTTTTGTCAAATTGCTTCGTAACGAAGCATTTCAACTGGCCTGTGTAACAGGGGTCATTGTTCGTCAAAAAGTAGACTCTTTCCTTGGAATCGTAAGTTACGATCGTACCAAAACGAACCCCTGGATGATAACTACTCCCTCTTCTAGATCCAGTTAATTGACAGTATAGCTTACAGTAAAACCTGTCTAATCCGAACGCCATTGAGTCCGGTTGGGATTATGAGGTGTTCGGATTTCGAGGTTTTTGCATCTGCAAGATTTTGGATTTTGAAAAATATAGATGCATGCTCAATGAGTATTAATATTTCTATTGACCACATACCTTCATGACATTCCAAAATTCTGTTCAAATGAACAAATGCATTGAAAGAGCCATTATGATTGAGACCATTTGATATTTTTTCAAAACAAATCAGTGTTAAATTGAAAATATTTGAGCAATTTTGTAAGAAATATGTGATATTTTGAGAAAGGTATCCAGATTAGTCATGTTAATTTTTGAAATGAGAGTGTTCACTATTCAAATCAGATTTCAAGTTTTTTTAACATGAGAGTCAAAGGGAGGAAAAATAAGATCGGAAAAGGTGTTCGGATTAGATGGTGTTCGGATTAGCCAGCTAGTGTTCGGAAATACAGGTTTCATTTTATATTCTATTCCAAATATTTTCAATAAGGGTAAATGGGAGGTGAACACACATTCACTTGCTGGTATGACACTCTTTAAATATGAAATACAATAAAAATAACAACAAATGTAAAGGATTGTTATCGGCACGGAAAATAATTACATACAAATGCAATGTCAAGAGGCAAATATTATGTTGACTTAAGAAGAAAAATCTCATAATCCTCTTCTTTTTGATCGTCAAGATAGCAAGTTAGTTCTTTATTGCATAGAAAATGTCCACACTTGAGGATTATTAATTAGGTTTAGAGGCATAATACTAAAAGACCTTTAACCCTTTCCATTAATTCAGTTTATTTTCTCAATTATGAACAATACTGATACTTTACACAATTCTATGTACATTTCTTATAATATATCACAAATCATTGTAAATACCATAATTTGGCACCTGATACTCCCTCTTGGGGTCATGGCCACTACAACCTGTAAATATGTTACATGTACATTGATTTTAATAACGAAAAAAGGCATGCCTGTTACTAAAAATACAGTTCCGTAAATTGACAGACATTTTGAAAAAGTTGATATCTCTTTTTCCAATCACATTTTTGCACTTTAATTTTCAATATCTTCCATATTACATCAGATCTATCAATAAATTAAGTAAATAAACAAGTTATAAATTAAACAATATTCTTTTTATTTTTGAAAATGTCTGTACTGCTGTTCCGTAGTTAATACGGTCACGATTTGAAATTAAAACCAGAACAAAGTCTATCAGTAAAAACACATAACCATTGCAATCATAATGAACAATATTAATGCTATACTTTGGAATTAAATAGTTAGATATAGATATATACACTTCTAAGTCTCAAATATACCCCAATATGGTCGTCTATAGTCCCCAGCATTTACAATATACAACGACTAAAATAAATAAATATAATTAAAATAGATATACAAATTATAAATAAACGCATTAATAAAACAAATGAATTAGTAAATAAATAAATAAAAATAAAACATATAAATACTTTAATGCAGGTAAAATGGTGAACTACATGATGATGGTGACAATGTCTACAAGTATATTTACTCTGATGGCGGTGGGAATCGACAGATACTATGCCATTATGAAACCCATCCGTTCAAGATCGTTCAGGTAATTTAAAGAAATTAACGTAATATTATTTTTGGAAAACGGCCATCGTTTTATTACTGTAAATCTTCTTAGATTTTTATGTTGCCATGTATTACATCATTTCGTTTTTAAATTAGCCTAGACTTAGGTAGATGATCTGATATTTAGCTCAATCCTGGTATTTGATTGTTCTATCTTTAAATCTCGAGAGATCAATGTAACAAGCCGTTAAGGTAAAAATAAACAATAACGTGATTAAACGTAAATAAACGGCTTACGGAGGATCATTATATCTAAGACGTTCACCTCTTTAAAATGGCATTATCAAACTCCGCTGGGACAAATAAGCGTCTTTTCCTCGACCCCCGTTTGCTCAAACATAGGGCTTGTTTATAGAGAATGATATATCCGAATACTTTAAATATCAACTCCTCAGTCTCTTGTCACTGACTTACATAATACTGATGCTACATCAGTTTATTACATGACAAAGGAGTATACATATGTACCATAAGACGCTGGACACCTGATGTTAGGTCACTAACTAATATAAAAAGCTAGATGACGCAAACGAAATCATGGCCTCAAATAGCCATCCAAAGAACCACGTGTAGTATAGCAAGTGATTTTAAACGGACATACCTTTCAAGCCCTTTCACCATGAGTACTTTCGGGCCATAAATACAGTGGTTTTTATCAAAACAATATGGTTTTTTCTTTCAAGTGAAGTTCCCATGATGAAAAAATATCTATCGAACCAATCGAAAAATTATGAATAGGGACCCATTGTCAATATTTTTTTAATGTTGTACCCATTTACTCAAAAGAAGAAGATTTTTATTCCATGAAAAGATTATTCAACAAGGGGTCTAAAACATCCTTAAAAGTTGAATGGTATTAAAAGTCTAGTTAAAAATCAAGGAAGATATCAATTTTTGATGACCAAAATTATGCTGAAAAATGGATAGCACGAGTTTTTCCAATGGGAAAATAACATGGGATTTGGGTTTTTTAACTTTGTCGCATTTCAATCCCCATCCCCTTTTCAGAAGCTGTTAATATAGTATAGAAGAAACTTTTGATATACTTAAAGAAAAACAAGATCCAATAAGCATAACATTTTTTAAAAACCGACAAGATGGGGTCCCAATACATATAATTTTTCAGAGAGTTGGATTGATATTTATTATCATGGGGACTTCATTTGAAAGAAGAAATATTGTTTTAATAAAAATCACTATATTTATGGCCAGAAAGTACTCATGTTGAAAGATATGTCTGTCCAAAATCAATTGGACTTTTTAATAAATTTTAGGATTTGTTATACACTCTAACATTGTGCGAATTTCAAGAAAATCCGATGAACGATCTTCTGGAATGTCGATGACAATATTTATTGAAAACACTAGTAACTCATCTCCACGACTTGGTACCCTCTAACTTCTGTACGAATTTAAAGAACTACTGCCAACAATGTTTATGTTCAAACCTAGGCGGTATAATATGTAATACTTACCATAAACTTAATTCATGAAATAAATGATAAAATAAATTTAAAGAAAAGCCCACCAGCGCTATTTCTTGAATCGCGACGGCAAGGATAAAGAAAGAGAACAAAATGGGAACTAAAGACAAGATGGCCGCCCAAAACTTAATCACCTGTAAAAACCTTTAACATACATGTATGTTCGACTTTGAAGAAATCTGACAATCGGTTTTCCTGATATCGGGATGAAAAAGGGGGGGGGGGGGTGGTACCAATCACGATCTCAATAACAAACATGAGCATGTTGTCACCACTATGACGACTGAGGACACCCCACCGGTGGTGTGATAAAAATGAATTAACATCCTGATACAAAAGAATACTACTAGACACGTAGTTTCTCTCCTTTCCGCTTTAACTTGCTGAGATTACTTGGACATTCGTTTCATCTTGCGTACGAATTTAGCTTAAAAAATGGATAAAAGGTCATTGTTAAAAAATGGCCGTAATTTGTTCCACGAAAGGAAATTTTCATTTTCAGTGTCATTGATTTTATTTGCTTAATTTAGGCCCAGAAAGGAAAATTTAATTCCTTAAATAACCATTTGGCCTAAAAGTGAGAACTGATACCGATGATGTAAAATCGAGATGAGATCTGAAACCCATCCATAAAGCACTGATTAGAATTCATGATAAGACATGATGGGTACCTAAAATAATGGATGTTTGTTTTTAGGAATATCGAGAACACGACTTGTCTGTTGGTACTGATTTGGGTTCTGAGTCTCGTAGCCATGTCCCCAATACCAAAACTGTCGAGGTTGGTGATGTTTTTACAAAACGGAGAGACACGAGCGTTCTGTGCTGAACACTGGGAGCACATTTCACACAGGAGGGCGTTCTCTATGAGCATTTTTGTAATCATGTTCCTTCTACCCATGCTCATCATTGCTATCTGCTATTTCAAAATGGCGAAAAATCTATTGACGAGTGTCGGCCCTGGGGTGTCAATAGAATGCAATATCAGTGCGTTCAGAGTGCTTAGATCTAGGAGGAAGATTGCTAGGATGGTCTTCGTTGTAGTTATCCTCTTTGTCACGTGCTGGATGCCTCTACATGTTGTCCATCTTTGGTTCGATTTCGGAAAGGTTGACCACATTACGTCCGAATTTGATATCTTCAAAATCGTTGCCCATTGCATGAGCTACCTTGGCAGTGTCGTTAATCCTTTTGTGTACTGCTTCATGTCTCATAATTTTCGCAAGTGTTTCAAACAGGCCTTCAAATGCGGTAAGCTACCCAATGGACAGATCTTCGTAGTGACAGACCCCGAACGTGTCCAGCCACATTCGAACGATCTTACCCCGGAGAATAGCAGTAGGATGCCTTTATTCACTGGAGGTGACCGGGATGACGAGACAGAAAGCGTGTCTCCCGCCGAATGCTCAACCGAACTGCCAGCGTTTAAGAAGCAAGAGGAGCAGACGATGTTCCTCGCTCAACCGGATCAATTTAACGTGATAAGTGTAAATGAACATAGATTATAAAACGCCGATAAATAACAGTAAACTGTTTCAACCAATCTCCTTAAACTTAGAAAGAAGCAAATTGAATCGGGAGAATTATAGAATATTGAACACTAAGACAGTGTTCACTGAATTATTGCACATTAAATGGAGTCGATCACTGAATCACTGATTGTTGCAACTCATTGCATCGATTCACGGAATTATAAAACAGTTTGATTGGCGAAAATCTTTGAATCACTGAACTTTGATTGTAATACCTAACAGAATCATTGAACATTGATTGTAGAAATTTATAAAATTATTATACATTTATTGCTGTAATTCATAGAATCATTGTTTAATGATTGTAGCAACCAAAGAAATAATTGAATATTAATTGTAGTTATTCATACAGTTATTGTACATTGATTGTAGCAACTCATGGAATCATTGAACATTGATTGTAGTTATTCATACAGCTATTGAACATTGATTGTAGTTATTCATACAATTATTGAACATTGATTGTAGTTATTCATACAGTTATTGAACATTGATTGTAGTTATTCTAACAATCATTGAACATTGTTTGTAGTTATTTATACAGCTATTGAACATTGATTGTAGTTATTCATACAGTTATTGAACATTGATTGTAGTAATTCTAACAATTATTGAACATTGATTGTAGTTATTCATACAATTATTGAACATTGATTGTAGTTATTCATACAGTTATTGGACATTGATTGTAGTAATTCTAACAATTATTGAACATTGTTTGTAGTTATTCATACAGCTATTGAACATTGATTGTAGTTATTCATACAGCTATTGAACATTAATTGTAGTTATTCATACAGTTATTGAACATTGATTGTAGTAATTCTAACAATTATTGAACATTGTTTGTAGTTATTCATACAGCTATTGAACATTGATTGTAGTTATTCATACAGTTATTGAACTTTGATTGTAGTAATTCTAACAATTATTGAACATTGTTTGTAGTTATTCATACAGTTATTGAACATTGATTGTAGTTATTCATACAGCTATTGAACATTGATTGTAGTAATTCTAACAATTATTGAACATTGTTTGTAGTTATTCATACAGTTATTGAACATTGATTGTAGTTATTCATACAGCTATTGAACATTGATTGTAGTAATTCTAACAATTATTGAACATTGTTTGTAGTTATTCATACAGTTATTGAACATTGATTGTAGTTATTCATACAGTTATTGAACATTGCTCAATCATTGAACATTGAACTACAATATACGCTTTGCATCAAATTGTATATGATTATATGTAACATGTTAAAATTGGAATAAACTTAAACTTAAACTTAGTAATTCTAACAATTATTGAACATTGTTTGTAGCTATTCATACAGTTATTGAACAGTGATTGTAGAAACTCACGGAATCATTGAACATTGATTGTAGAAATTCTAACAATAATTGGACATTGATTGTAACAATTCACAGAATCATTGCACATTGATTGTAGTAATTCGCTGAACTCATTTCAGCGAATCAGAGTTCACAGAATCGATATCATTGAATTGATGTGTAATTCATACAGTTATTGTCATTGGTTGTACTAATGCACTGTATCACTGAGCATTAGCATTGAGTGTATAAATCAATGAATCTTTATTTCATAGAATAACATTAATCATTAATGACGTTGATTTTATGGCATCCTTAAGATGTCAACTCCAAAAAACAAAACTGTTCTATCCACAATTGGTAGAGCTTTTAATATAAATTATAAACATGTAAAAATAAATTCTTTGGTCAAAGGATCCTAGCAAATACGGGGCTGGGATCTGATATGAATTCAAAGTGGATGAAAAATAATTACATTGTGTGAAAATGGTGTATGCAAGGGAGACATTATGAAGATAGAGCAAGGTGTCAAAAGAAGGGTCTCTAAGATAAAAAATAATGTAAGTGTGAAAGTGGTAACAGGCGAACGTGATGAAATTCAATAAAAATCCAGAAATAAATTACTGAGAAACAGAAAAGCCAATTCTTTTTGTACAATGTACATATATTTTTTTCTATTTCAAATAACATATGTATGACACAAATACAATGTTTGCATCTTTCTAAGGTCAGGATAAAATAATCTTGCTTCTGGTCACATAGATTTAATATTTGAAACCCAACCCAACATACCATCTCTTTAAAAAGTTCAGTCTCTATTTTGCTTGTATAAATATTTTAACTTTCTCTTTCTCTCCAGATAAGCAAAAGTAAAAAAAGCTGTAAAATGTTTTCAATGACCCCTGTTACACAGGACGGTTGAAATGCTTCGTTACGAAGCAGTTTAACAAAAAGCTTCGTAACGAAGCAATTTTGGGCCAGTGTAACACCTCCGCCTTCGTTAGAAAATCTTAGTTGATAACGAAGCAATTGAGTAGAAAATTCAACGAAGGTTAGATCCCAACGAACCTTTTTTTGCCAGTGTAACAGGTAGCAATGTCTATCTGATATTACATAGAGATAGAGTTTTCCCTCTAATAATGGCATGTGTCTAATTAAAAAATCTGAGTGAGTGGGTAATCTCTTTCAATATTACTCAATTCCTGCCTCCTACACAGCAACCAGAACCAGGACTATTTCTTCCCTAGCCATCATGTTTTGTAACATCTATCTTAAGCACCTACAAAATTAACTTGAACTCCTATATGAATTGCATTTTATTGGCTATTATCTTATAGTGTATTATCAATAAAAAAGATGTGTCCTTTCGAAATCTACTCTTGCAGGGCATATTGTAGGGCCACTACTTAGGTTTCTGCAAAGATCCACACAATCTAAGAAACTACATGAACAAAATTGTACACAGCTTATAATACACCATTTTAAACATCTCCCATTTTTACAAATCCACTTGTTTCCATGGCCACTGAATGCATAGTTTTTGGGGTTATGACTTAACTATTGTATATATTTCTCTAGTAGATTTTATACTTGACAGTGTTATCACATAAAACATTATACATGCCATTGAAATCTTCTATGTACTGAAGTGGATACACAAGAGATCATACTTACATGGCAATCATCATGAAAATTCATGTTGAAGGCAGAAAGATGCAGGCCTGAGCCAGGATTTGCCAAGGGGGGGGTTCAGTTTTCAAATATTTCCAGGGGGGGGGCTCACATTTGACAATTTTGGCCCAAATATGGCTAAAATCACTTGAGAAGTGCTAAAAATGGTGAAAAACTGCATGATTTTGAAAGAATTTTTGGCCAGGGGGGGGGGGTTCGCCCTAACCCTGCAACCCCCCCCCCCCCTGGCTAAGGGCCTGAGATGAGATGTGATGAGTATCAGAATGCATGCTAATAAACATTCAAATACATGTAGTAAGGCTTATCCATGCTCAAGAGTAATGGATGTACCATGTGGGAGTTGACCTTGGCAACGTGAGATATGACTCAAGGCAGCTTGATATTAAAGAGAGAATCAGATCTAGCGAGCAGCTTAACAAAAAATTGTCTCAATTTTAGAATATTTCTTGCTTATGTCATTCCTTTTCATGTCTATTTTCTAAAAATCCCCAAAGTGCACACTTTATGTCAGGAAAACTAAAGATTTTTACAATCATGTATTATTTTTCTATAAGAATGGTTACCATTCTTATTATTTGGGAGAATTTAAACATTTTTCACGCAATTTTGCACTTTGAATCCATTATAACTTCACCAATTTATAACATATCGTGAATCTTTTGGGATATATTGTATTTGAGATTGTAAGGAATACTAGTAGATTGGTAGGTCAATTGTACATACTGCTTGTAATTAATTATAAATTGTCACCAAGATCCAAAATCTGTTCTGTCCAAAATTTCAGTTCAGTGTTCAGTTAGATCCTTGCTGCAAGGGTATTTTACAAGTATATAGGTTATAACAGGTTATAAAAATCAGAATGGTTGCCATGGAAACAAGCTGATTTTGACAAAACAGGGGATAATTTAAAAAAGTTCATTTCTGAAATCCCAAAGTCACCAGCTTTTAATCATGTATTGTGAGCCGTGTACCATTTTGTCCATAGATATATCCCTTTTAAACATAAAATTTGAGATACATTTGTTGGCCTATTAGGCTCATCTTCTAGCCAGGTCTTGCATTACTAATGCCATACATTGTAGTCAATTGCATTATAGTCTCACATTAACACCTTGTATACCCCATATCATACATAACTGAATCTGCTTGGTACGGAAATAGAAAGGGAGTTGTAATTATATAGAATCAGGGTTCTCACTAGGCTTTTAGACTCCAGAGATTCTCCGGAATATAATGTCTTAAAACCTCTTGATCCAGAGTCTAATAGCTTTTCCGGAGTCTAAAGTGTTTTTTCCGGAGTCTAATTTTACATTTTTGTCACATTATTTGCGGTAAAACTCTTGAGAAAATACATAAAACTGGATACAAATAAGGAATAGGAAATCAGAAACCTTTTTAAAATAATAATATTTGGATTAAAATTGCAAGATAATCTTAAGAAGTATGTTGAAAAGTATACTCATAGGATATCTCTGATCTCACATGGGGGAGAAGTTGTCACGATACCATGAAAAAAGTAATCGCAATACCGCTAAAAATCAGAGGTCTAAAAATTTCCTGATGAGAACCCTGAGAATGGTACTGGTTGGTATCAAACATGAATTGAATAATTATCTCTGGTTAATCCACCATTCTAAGGTTGGTCGTGAGACCCCTCCCTCAAGCGGGGATGGTCGTGAATTAGACAGTGTTGTGCCATGGGATTGGACTTCAACATATTGGCTAATCACTGGAATAGGATGACAGCCTAAATTTTATCAATTTTAAAAAGTCCCACAAAATACCCACGCTACGCCACTGAAATGATTACATTGCACAATTCAAATGGATATGTTGGTAGTACTTGGTAGTACGTATATACGATATCAGGAACATATTTCACAAAATATCTCACACCCAGCATGACAGGAAGATGGTAATCTAATTACCCTTTCTTATTCAGAGTCTAAAATACATGTACAGTAAAGTGGAACACATTTGGTTACCTCTAAAAAGTGTTCCACTCGGGAGGTGTTCCACTTACAGAGGTTCATCTATTAATGAGTCAGTAGTTTGCGGGACTTTGAAATGTGTTCCACTTTCTACTGTACTAGACTCCGACACTCAGTATGATACTCATTAGGTCTGTGACATTGATTCCACTTAAAATCTATCCTTTGCAAACATTTATTTTAAAAAATAATTAGGAATCCACTTTTTCTGATTCTTCCTTAATAACATGTCAACTGAAAGATTGTTCAGGCCAACTTAGGTCTAAAGTCCCTGCTACATTCATTGAAAAATCTTTTATAATGAGCACCTGTTCAGATTAGATTGAATTTGCACAATTTATTTTGACATCTCACAGATATACAGATATTGCATATTATTCTATGACAAGTGAGGTTTCAGGTACATAACAGCGGGATATAGAATTGATTTCTTGAGGAAGCAGGACATAACACATTGTACATATATATCTCCCGGTGAATACAAGTATCTAGCCTTGCCCAAGTCATTCTCTTTTACTTATCTTGATTTCTATGGTAAAAATTCAAGATCAGGATAAATGAAAAAATACCGAATTGGGCAAGGCTAACATGTATCTCCCACTCCAAAATTCCCGGGAAAACAATTTTGTTAAATGTAGAAATAGTCAAATTGTTACAATATCTTGCTACAATGTAACTGTCAAAATGGATGCAGCTTATGGAGAAACCTCACTTGTCATAGGATAAATAAGTGATGCTTGGTTTTGAATATGGGATATACTGTATATCTCTCGGGAAATATGATATCCAAAACCTCTCATAACATAACCTTCATATATTTGATTTGAAGGATATTGGTAAAGATTCCTCAAAATATCTTAGGATAACATTGCAAAATGGTTACTGCCAAATATTTAAACTATAGATTTTGTACAAAATTGTTAAGATCGCCAAATCAAACGTGACATGCTAAAAAGCAATTAACAGTATGGTTATTGCCAATTTATGCAATCGCAATCATCTTTACATCTTACAAAGGAAACAACTGTAAAGAGGTGTAGATTATGACAATAGCTTGATCTTCATAGAGGATGTAGATGTCAATAAAGAATGTCATAAGTAACCACAGGTGGTAATAAAAAGAATCAAAGGGGATAATAAATTTAAAGGAGTGTAAATTAATTTATAAATAGAATTACTTCTACATTGCCATTTCCCTTTAGATCTCATTTAGTAATAAACAAAGAATATCTTAACTCTGTAATTTAAAACACAATAAAATTAGTTCTGAGAGTGCATATATCCATGAAAGGGAATAAGAAATGCATTTACGTAGGAACTGTCTTAGTGAACACCTGTCTCTAGTGGACACCCCTCCATCTCTACTGACTTTTCTATGAACTACCCTCTCTGTAGTGAACATCAACCAACAATGAATGTTTTTTTGCAATAAAATGTTCAATATACAAAGGTTTTATTGCAGATGAAATGGTACTTATGCAGACTGGCCAGCATGAAAAAATGCCCTTTAAACTACTTATTGAGACGTGTACATACAATAGTATAATGGTGGCATATTAAAATGTTTTACAAATGGTTCTATAATGATTTGCACTCAAACATGTTTTAAATGTTCAAACTACACGTAATGTTAAAGATTCATAAAAGTTATTTCCCTTTCCAAAAGTCTGATTTCGCCTCTTTGAAAGAGAGGTTAATCTATTCATTACATACTAGGCTTGGACACTTGTCAGGTCATTAACAATCATTTAAGTCATCAATCAAATCAAATCTTATTCAAAATAAATCTGTATCCTGTCAAGTTCCTTTAAATAATATGCATGGTAAAATTATCAATGTAAACAATTTTCTATTTGAGAAATCTTATTAATACTTAATGCCAAAATGTGTTCCACTCCACCCTTCTTATATTAACTCATTGCTGGCCAAAGCTATTTTTGGAGGTTTTCTGCTGGTTAAGCAAAATTAAACAAAAACAGTTATATCAAATATTTCTAAATAATTTTCGCATTAAATTGTTGTCAATCAGTCAACATTACATAAAATACCGTATTTTTTTACAGAATGTTTTCAATGATTGGTTTAAGAGAAAAACATTGTTGAATTCAGTTCTCCATATCGATACCACTCCTTTCTTTGTATTTTGAAATCCAGTCACCATGTAAATAGATTTTCTTTAACATATAGAGAGGAGGCATATTGAGTAAAAAAAGTTCGTGAAAAAAACGTAAGTCTACAATTTAAGATTTTATATGGATTTCAAAATGAATTATGCACCACATTTGAAAGACCAAATGTTCTTTGGTATTATATGCCTAATAACCAAATTACAGCATTTTACTTATTTGCCCATTACACACAGTGAAAGATAAAAACTAGGTTTGGTGAAAGTCGATTTGGATATTTTGAGGATAACTTGGTCCAACTGGTCTTCTTCAATAGCTCATAAATAGGCATAATATTCTGTGTCATAAGTTTTTAATAAGTTGAACTAAGATATAGAAATGATGGTTTAAATGCACTTCATCCAATATATGTCAGATCTCAAAAATCTTCAGTATATGAAAATGCCAGTTGCAGACCCAACCATTCCTTTTTTCTATTATTATGCTTCATCATATAATAGCGATGTTGTATATGCATGCATGATACTGATCCATTTTTCATTGATCCCTTTGTCCCATCCAGGATGAATCGCCACTCAGATATTCTCCTAAATGTTATTTTGGTCAGATATTGTTTTGGGTTTGATACTATGGGTCATATCTCTGCTGCCATCTATACATGTGGTTTTGGTTTGAGACTATCTTGGTTCAAAGGTCTTCATCATCATCTGCCCAGGTTGATACTAGCTTTTCATATTTACCTCTCCTGGAATTAGTATGATGGTATATGTATTGTAAAAAAATATAATATATTGTATGATGATATGATATATTATAAGAAAATATTATATATTGTATGATAATATGATGTATTAGGGAGGTTAAGATAGCTCTATTTTGCAGAATGTGTACTTGTAAAATCATGGTCCCTTATAGTTTATTATCAATTTACTGGTATATGAACATTCAAATTGTAATCATGCTTCATTCTTCGCTAGGCATTTCATACTATTTTTGGATCAATTTGTTTTATAATTGATCTGTATTATTCATGTATTTGTACATATGTTAAAAGTTAAATTGAATAAAAAATAAAAAAATTTTACCTAAAAAAATCTATGAAGCTGTGAGGAAAATATTTGCATTGAGGTTCCCATTTTTTTTTTAACATATTATTTATTTCCTTCATAATCAAAAAATACACAAAATATCTACTACCAATCGCCATAGGCATTCTAGGTAGTTTAAATTACAATAGAGGATTAATTACAGTAATCATAGATGGTTTATTGGTAATGTGAGAGGTTGGGAGGGAGGGGGGTTCCCATTTAAGGTGGACAACAATTCACATGGGTCTTTATATTGCACATTTACTTTCAAGTTCTCCAAAATGAGTGTAATTTAACCTCCCTATTGTAAGAAAATATGACATATTGTATGAAAATATTATATTTACCTCTCTTGTGAAAATATGATATATTGTAAGATGTGATATATTGTGAAAAATATGGTATATTGAAAGAAAATATGATATATTGCATGGAAATATGATATAATGCATGAAAATATGATATATTGCATGGAAATATGATTTAATGCATGGAAATATGATATAATGCATGAAAATATGATATATTGCATGGAAATATGATTTAATGCATGGAAATATGATATACTGTAAGAAAATATTATATATTATAAGAATATGTGATATATTATAAGAAAATATGATATATTGTATGATAATAAAGCAAGAAAATGAATAAGCTTACATTTGTAAATTGTTAATTCAAGTAGTCTAAAAACATTGTTATTGTATTGTTGTATTGTAATAAATTGCGATACAGTGATATTCAGATTTTATCAGCCTTGCCCAAGTTGGTATTTTTTTACTTATCTGATCTTGAATAATAGAAATCAAGATAAGTAAAAGAGACCGACTTGGGCAAGGCTAAGATTTTATGTCAAACTAGGAATTAGTTGAACACCAATAAGATCCATTAAACACTATGACCACTATTATGTTTGACAAAATGTGACATTCCAAACATCCATGCATATGTAACACACAATCAGTAGCCTACACATGTACATTAAACACTTATTACTTCAAAATTGTATTATTATCTATGTATCAACAAAACAGGGATGTTGCATTACAAGAACATTTAATTATCAACATTCCTTGTTTCAACCATGGCAATTGCAACCATGGCAATTATGAAATAGTACAGTATATATTAGCATTCTCCCGAACTTTAATTCTGGCGATGCAATCTGTACTATTAAGTCAAATATATTGCCAGTGACAGTCATCATACAAGTTACATCTTACGTCAGTCCAACCTACATCTTCTCCCAATTTGTATATTAGAAAAGTGGGCAAAAGGACGGAGGTTCACCCAATACATAAGACGTTAACCCATCAATGTAAGCTAATTCTACATGCATGATAACCATCATTTAATCCATGTGGCTTATTAGCCATCACAGCTACAAACCTTCGATCCCACAGGGTCTTAATTTTAATTCACAGGCACTCATAAATTAATTTCCGAACTTCGGATATTCATGTTTTCATCACTCTGATCTCCTCGTGGCATCTCCTTTCTTACAATGGATTTCAATCTGTGAGTTCAGATGAAGAGATTGCCAAGAAAATTCAGTTAAAAAGATTGCCACGGTGATCCATTTGAAAAGTTTGTCATGGTAATCCTGATCAAGAGATTGCCATGGTAATCCTGATCAAGAGATTGTCATAGTAATTCAGATAAAGTGATTACCATGGTAATTTAGAAGAAGAGATCTCCATGATAATCCAGATGAAGAGGTCAATGGTTACACAAATGGAGATATTACCATGGTAATCCTCTTCAATATCTAAATCCATCCACTCATCTCCTCCCCATTACACTAAATGACCTAACATTTGGATAAGCTAAACCCATGGAATTTACAAATTAGAATCCATTTGCACCAAGATGAGAATATAAAAATAACAAATACTGTATCAGTCTCACAATTTTTGGTCAATTTCAAAACATCAATTCAAGTAAAAATTAAATTAATTACATTTAAGGATTAGGAAAAGAGTTTTGATCTGTTGTTTTATCTCAGGATATTACTTGAAGACAAAATGTAATTAATTTTTTGGACCTTGATATTTTGACATGGCTCATTAGTGAAGTTAAAATTTTGCACCAAATTCGAACACTCCGAACATCAACAGCAGATATGACTACTGAAACAGAACTCATGCATGCATACACACTTCAAGGTACCACTAGGACAGAGACTGCCTCAACTAGGAAAAATCAGAGATTCAGTTGACACACCCCAGGCAGCATGTTGTATACCCACAGCCAATAATCCTGGCCTTAGGAGAGCATTCGTTACACACGCACTACTGAAACAATAATGTGATCGTTTCATACATATGAAACAATAATGTGATCGTTTCATACATATGAGAGATTGCATGAAAAATGAAAAAATGTGCCTGAAAAAGTCTGTATTTCAACATGGAATCCTTAGAATATTTCTGATGTTTTGATACCCATTATGTGGTGATAAATTTGATACTGACATCTCAAAATCAATTTCCCAGTGCGTTTATCTATTCAAAGGTAACACAATGAAAGGATTGCAGAAAAAAAACTGAAAGATTTGACCCGGATGTTATGAGATTGATTCAAATCTTACAGGTTTTAAAAAACAACTCTCTCAGATTCAGACTGATGATATGGCAAAGGTCCATGTGCAGTATGGCAAGTGATTTTAGATGGTCATATCTTTAACCATGAATACTTTCTTGGCATAAATACAGTGGTTTTAATTTTTTTTAAATGTTTTCTTTTAATAAAGTGAAGTACCCATGATAGTAAAATAGCAACTCTCTGAAAAATTATGGTTTAGGACCCCACCTTGGAACTTTTTAAAAATGTTAGGCTTATTTCTTAAAAATAGAATCTTGTTTCTCTCAATTTAAACATATCAAAAGTTTGTTCTACACTATATTGACAATATCTGAAAAGGGGATGGGTATTGAAATGTGTAAGTTAAAAACCACATTCGCATGTTATTTTCCCATAGGGAAAACTCGTGCTATCCATTGATTTCAGCATAATTTTGGTCACCGTTTGATATCTTCAAAAAAGACATTCAATACCATTACACTTTTAAAGAAGTTATAGACCCCTTGTTGAATAATCTTTTCATGCAATAGAAATCAGAAAAAGAATATCCTTGTTTGAGTAAATAGGTTCAACATTTTGAAAAAATTGTTGACATGGGGTCCCTATTCATAATTTTTCAAATTGTTCGATTGATATTTTTATTGTCATGGGTACTTCACTTTAAAGAAAACATATTGTTCTAATAAAAACCACTGTATTTATGCCCAGAAAGTATTCATGGTGAAAGATATGACTGTCTAAAATCACTTGCCATACTGCACATGGACCTTTAGATACAGCAATGGAAAATAAGGCATAAACATGTAAAATGTCACCACCTGCCATTTGTTACAGATGACAAATGCCTACCACCAACCGCTGAAAGCCGCACACCTTTCACAAAAAGGTTGGATACCATAACATTATGCCACCACTTGTGGTGGTGACATAATGACACTTGTGGTGGTGACATAATGATTTCATATATTAAGGAATTCATAGGATTTCGAATTACAATAAAAATTATACCAAAAATGCCCTTCTAAATTCTTCACATCTACATCTACATTTTGTTTACCTGCACTATTTCATGAATCAGATTTTTAAAGAATAAACAGTAAATTAGATCAAACCTAAACCTGGGACTCACATATGAATCAATCAACCAAACAATCTATCATTCCATCGATTGCTCACTCCATCAATCAGTCAATCAATTAACCAAAAAATCAATCAAGCAGTGAATTCTCCATAAAAATATGAAATTAATATTTTAAACATATAGAGCTTTATTGTACTTGTCACACAATCACTCATTAGGGCAAATTGTACAGCATCATAAAAAAGAAATTTAAACAAAACTTAATGATATACATTTATCTTATATACTAAATGGTGCTTGATCATTGCAAGATTTTACTGGTTACAATGAATTATTCTCTCCCTTTCGTTTTAAAACTGCTGATATATATTTCGAAAATATATCCAGTAATACCCCTAATGCTTCCTCTTGGGGATCATAGTCACTATATAACCTGTAAATATCTAACACTAATTTTTATATAAAAAAGTAATATTCCCTCCAAGAAAGAAAGATTGATTCATGATCTGTGCTATTTATATGTTCTATATTTGGACAATGTGTTTTGATATAATCAATGTATCTTGACCAATCATATTTTAATTCATTGCACTTTTATAAGGAATGATATTCTGAACCAAGCTTGTAAGTGCAAATTAAATATTTTCTTTCTTCAATAGGGGTAGTTGGCCTGGTGTAACAAACATTTTCAATTTCTAGCGAATGTGCGCTAATTCTTAACTTAAGTTATATCTGCCACCTTCATTTCTGATAATATCCAAGTATAAGGTGCTTTGTTATTTTGCGGAGCTGACTTCAATTCTTTGATTATTTCAAAACAGAAAATTCATTCACTATTTTACGTCATAGCATGGGCGGAAGGCATGCTGATTTTTGTCTTTGATGTTGTTTTCAAAGAAGAAATAATAGTTAGAAAACAATCTTTGTTATTTAAGGTAAAGCTAATTTAACCATGAAGAGGTGGCCAGGCAATTTCTTAGTCAGCAGGTATAATTCTGTATTAATTTTTTTTTTTTTGAATACATTTTTATTTTTTATTACTTTTTTATTCATAGAAAACATTTGAAAGCAGTTACATTTTTTTACATAAAAAACTTTGAATGACTAGAATAACAGTAACTCCCTTTGTAACAAATCTAACCACACAAAAATTATTTTATCATATCAATCTTAATATTGAAAATTATTTTATCGAAATAATCAGGCAGTAGAATAATTGTTTATTTGAGTTACTGACAGGAAATGTGAATGGATAGACATAAGGAAAGATGTGTGGACAAATAGAAAGAAGTACAGATGAAGGAATTCTGCATATCCCTTCTCGAAAATCTTTTGGGGGATAAGGCCATAAGAAGTAGAGTCTTTGTTTTGTGTCCCCTTGCTTGCAGGGTTTTGAGTAAATCAGAAAGGACGCAAAAGAAAGAATCTACTTCTTATGGCCTAATTACTTTTATATGATCAGTATGATATTTGATGTATAAATCACTTCAATACAAAATGATATATTATTTTCTGTTAACCTCTTGAATCCTTGGCTCTAAAATTGGTGTGAAACCAGTACAGAGAATTCTACATTTTTTACCAGCTTTTAACATTTTAATACATGCATATATACAACAGGTGATGCTCAATTTAGTGAAATTATTCGCCAGAGATTATTTCTTCACATTTTAAAAGTTATTTTGTGTAAAATGGATGCATTTTGTTTAAATTAGAGCAATTTGGTGAAAATTTTTGTCACCCTGGGTTTCAAGATCATTTCTTAGGTGGCGGGAAATCTTGTTACTCTGGGTAGTCAAGAGGTTAATAACTTCTATGAATAATAAAAAAAGTTATATTAAAACTTTCATATTTGATCAGATCGTTTCTTTCATATTACAAAAAATTACCAAGAAGTGGCTTTCATTCATTGACAGTAAACAGTATACAATAATAGAAATACAGGATTTAGCAACCTTAAAAGACCTAAGAGCATCGATACCAGAAACTGTGAAGATATTAATGAATGGAAGTGTTTGTCCTCTCCTCATATTACTTCCCAAGCTAAACCACTGCTTATTAATGAATTGCTTTCTAATGAATTGCTTATTAATCAATTGCTCTGTGTCAAGTAAAACAATATGCCATAATCAGTGCTATAAACACCAGGCTTATTTCTTCATATATCATGAAACACAAATTGCCATAGAGAGTATAGTCGGGAATGACAAGTCACTGATAAATAAACTTACTTGATTGGTCGTCTTTTATCTTTTCTCCTATTGGTTACTCCATCAGGGTCATCCATCATTTCTTCCAATAAGGTTTGATCGTTAGCCTCCATAGGAGCTATTGAAATATCTCGTACTGCACGGAACTGACCACAGTTGTTAAGATGTTCATTCTCAAGACGGAAAAAATTCCATATAAATCTCCTGAAAATTAAATAATATTGTAAATTACCAATATTTAATTATTAATATCAATTTATAAGAATATAAACTATAATTTGTTAAAATTACCTATTATAATTTATGGAATTATGGAATAACCTATATTAAATTCCCAATAATGCCAAATACGAAAAATAGACGCAAAAACTACAAGTAGTTGGTCAAATAGTTTATTGTACCTAACTAAACTAAAACAATAAACTACAATAGAAGTTACATAATATTATAATGCGTTAATTAATAGATGTTACGTAATAATACAATAGAAAATACATAACAGTACATTGCATTAAAGTAGTTACATAATAGCATATAATATTATGACCTCCCAGTCCAGTACACCCTAATTCAATTAAGGGGAGGGTGGGAGGGAGCATTAGCTAAAAATAGTACATGTTTAGTGCTTGGCTGCAGTAGCTGAAGTGATTAGATGATCTAGACATAATTAAAAGTTCATGACCTTTGCATGAACTGCAGAACCAGATGGCAACCTCTATAATTTAAATCTATTTCAACTGAAATTAAACTTAAATTCCCAATAATGCCAAATACGAAAAATAGACGCAAAAACTACAAGTAGTTGGTCAAATAGTTTATTGTACCTAACTAAACTAAAACAATAAACTACAATAGAAGTTACATAATATTATAATGCGTTAATTAATAGATGTTACGTAATAATACAATAGAAAATACATAACAGTACATTGCATTAAAGTAGTTACATAATAGCATATAATATTATGACCTCCGAACCCAAACTTGATGTTAAGTAGAAGTAGTAGAAGGTAGGTTAGTTGAAAAAGATTTTGCCATCTCTACTTTTGAAGCTACAGGTAATTCTTTAGGTGTCTGACAAAACCACAAAGAGTTATATTATTCAATCATCCTATATCTATAAATGACTGCAGTACTGGGGGGGGGGGGTATGGTACAGCCAAAGGGCAAGAATAAACCAGATGTTATTATCATTTCACAAAGATCTAGTCCAGTATCTTCACATGAATAGACAAGGCATTAACACCATCCACAAAAAAGTTGGATACTACAACAATAATACTTGTGGTGGAGACATAACAAACTGAATAATTGCCAAAGTTCTATAGCATTGCAGAGGTCTAAGGGGAGGCATCAAAAGATCAATGTCTGATAGAAAACTAAATAAATCTAGTTTGGGGGAGGGGGTCAAAGCTATTTCAGTTTGCTATCCGACAAATTTCAACATTTGAATTTTTGGGAATTTCGACTCGAAATGCCTTGGAATGGTTTAAAAATAAAGACTTTACCAGATGCCTTCTTCACCAAGATGCATGCAACATGGAATATTATGCCTATTGTTGTTGGCACATGTTTTAAGAATCATGAATAAGTTATATACCCCCATAAAAGTCCAAATTATGTCGCAAAAACATGTGAAAGTCCGCGATCAACTTTCATTGTATTTAGTTTTGAGAGGGAGGGGGGGGGGTCCAACTCAAAACTAGATTTATTTAGTTTCCTATCAGACATTGAACTTTTGATGCCTCCCCTAACTCACCTAAATACCTCCAAACAGGCAAGTATGGTTTTCAATATCTCCCCATGTATATACTCTCCCTCTCCTACACTTACCTAAATACCTCCAAAGAGGCAAGTAGGGTTTTCAATATCTCCCCATGTATATACTCTCACTCTCCTATATATAGCATTTGTTGTATAGCATTGCAGAGGTGTCACTTACCTAAATACCTCTAAACAGGCAAGTATGGTTTTCAATATCTCCCCATGTATATACTCTCCCTCTCCTACACTTACCTAAATACCTCCAAAGAGGCAAGTAGGGTTTTCAATATCTCCCCATGTATAAAATCTCACTCTCCTATATATAGCATTTGTTGTATAGCATTGCAGAGGTGTCACTTACCTAAATACCTCTAAACAGGCAAGTATGGTTTTCAATATCTCCCCATGTATATACTCTCCCTCTCCTACACTTACCTAAATACCTCCAAAGAGGCAAGTAGGGTTTTCAATATCTCCCCATGTATATACTCTCACTCTCCTATATATAGCATTTGTTGTATAGCATTGCAGAGGTGTCACTTACCTAAATACCTCTAAACAGGCAAGTATGGTTTTCAATATCTCCCCATGTATATACTCTCCCTCTCCTATATATAGCATTTGTTGTATAGTATTGCGGAGGTGTCACTTACCTAAATACCTCCAAACAGGCAAGTATGGTTTTCAATATCTCCCCATGTATATACTCTCCCTCTCCTACAGTCACTACAACTGTCCAGGAGAAGCGGATTATAAAATCTTCCACTATTGCAAAATAGTAATAGGCCTGAAAGCAAATATTGCAGAATAATAAATAATATCAAAATTAATTCCAAAAAGGGGACCATTACATAATTCTAATATGATATGTGACATCACAATAGCTAGAATAATTGATATTCTGGTCTATATTAGAGTATGAATGACCGCTAAAATTCATATATGCAAAAAGTTGTGTTTCTTGTCTATTTATCACATTAGAATCGTAACAAAGACCTTGATTTTATGATTTATGACAAATATATGACCTCAAATTTTATTCTGGCCATTGCCAAAGACCTCGTGAATGAACAGAATAAAATTTTTGGTCATAAAATGTCGGTCTTTATTCCTTAAAGAGAATTTACTAACTCCCAATAATGACAGTGGCTTTTTAAATGAAGCAATCTACTGTACTGTGAAAACAGTGTACAGTATTGAAAAACTATTTAACCCTATTTAACTTTAGATCATAATATAGCCATACATGTACATGATTGCCAATCTAAAATATGATATTTTGCACTCCGTAAAAAACAAACAAACATGGATTGAGGATAAATGTCATAGGCCCCGGGAACATGTATTAAAAATCGAGTCGACATCTGGAGTAATAAGTAATACAGATGTCGACTCGATTTTTATACATGTTCCAGTGCCTAAAATAAATGTACATGATTTTATCTAGGTATGAAAGTGGTCACACTCAGCTTGTATTCACGAGTGCAAATAACGGCTGTCGGCTACTTGATTAACGTTCTATTTTATGACCATCTCATTAAAGGATGAATGGAACACTGGATGTATTAATCATATTTAAATGAGTTGCCAGTTGGTTAAACCAGTAGCCGACAGCCGAAAATTGCATTCAAGAAAACAAACTAAGAAAAATAGCTTGCCTCAGTGAATGTGTTATTCTATTGCTTTGTAACCATGTTGACTGATGCCTCTGAGAAGCGTTTGAAAGCTCTTGGATAAATGCAAAAATTTACTCCTTATCAATGTTCAAGCATTCCTCTCAAGTGGCTCACCTTATAAGCATAGACTATTTCTTCTCTTAAAAATCTGTTTTCCCCTGCATTTTTGTCAAATAAGCCCCAATCCATTTTTATATCCCATATAAACGTATAACATGTACTGATGATGGCAGATGCAATCCATAAGTAGAAAAATGCATTGTTTTGAATAGTTTCTTCTCCATGAATACCTGAAAGTATAAATATAGATGGCGGTTATAGTCAATGTGGGATGCCCGGTGGTATGGTCACTGGATTTGTCTGAACCTCTTTAATGCCAGCCTCTAAAAGAGTTTGAAACCAAAGCAATGTTCATTTTTGGCAGGTTTTGAACATTTTCCAATGGCCCTTCCAGAAGTCCTGATAAAAATGCTCTAACTTAAAAGTTTATCATTGATCATTTTGCACAATATTTTCAGAGTAAATGAGCCATCAATTTCCTCATAAGATATAAAAATTTTGGATGTTGGTTACAAATATTTCTGAAGTTATGGTTGCCAATAACGTTTTAGCGGGACAGGGTAATATTTAAAATTTAAAAGTTTAAAATTAGTTTTCTTTTCAATGAATGATCAAAATCCCATTACACAAGGTTGCTTAATTCTACAAATGGCTGTTTTATAGTATTATTATTATTATTCTCATAAGTGTGAAATCATTGTAAATCTAATATTATACCAGGTACATAAATAATGAATGCCTCGTGATACATTAGACAAGACATGAGACAATAAGCTTTCAGTTCACCTACGTAAAGCAATGCGTAAAAAGTGACCGAACAGAGCCATAGATTCAAACATGTTTGACTAGGACAACAAATCATGCCACAAATCTGGCATGGTCTACAATATTATCAGAGACAAGTTAAATATAGCACAAAAGGTATTAGGACACTCCATGTATTCCCCAGATAATGCTCCCCTTTGTTGTGTTTGGACTTTGGACCAGCCCTAAAGAGGGATTCGAATGTCTCATATTCTCGAACATTTGTTGAAATCAAGAATGCAGCCGACACCTGAGTAGGACTTCAAAATGTGTACAAAAAGTGGGTGGATAGATACCAGAATGTATTAATGCAGTGTTTTAATACAGAAGGACATTATTTTGAGTATCTTCAACGATCTTTATCTCAAATAGGAGTCAATATGACATCAATATGAGCTCAAGTCCTGGACCAAGTGCCTCTACCATGGGGAAGTAAAAGTGTGATTATAGAATTTTCTGTTGATCAATCATTCTTAAAAGTCCCTGCTGTGTAGGCATATAAATTATGTAAATTGTGAATATTCAAGAGGTCAAAGGAGGATCAAATATTCCTAGGAATTACATGTATGCCTTATTTTAATGCATAATCCCCAGGGAACTTTTTCATCTGTTTGAAAACACTGATAGATTTAAAGAAAGATCTCTTGAAAACACTGATCTTTTGTAATTACTTAATGTGATATATCCCTGTTTAGATTTAAAGAAAGATCTCATTGAAAACACTGATCTTTTGTAATTACTTAATGTGAAATATCCCTGTTTAGATTTAAAGAAAGATCTCATTGAAAACACTGATCTTTTGTAATGACTTAATGTGATATATCCCTGTTTAGATTTAAAGAAAGATCTCGACTCATCTCTGGACTATAACAAGGACCAATATGCAGGGGGTAAATTACATTAGAACATTCTAAGCTACAATCCTCAGAAGTCCATTGTGTTACTAATTGGAAATCACTGTGTGGTCATTCAGCTTCCGATTTAGAGTATCACCTCAGAATACATTCTTACATGAGAAATCTGTTGGTTTTGTAACAATGGATAACACAATGTATTGGTATTTGAGCACATTTAAATTGCTTCTAGTTTTTATTGCTTTTGCAATTCAAGAAAATAAAAGATAAAGTTTTAATTTAAGCCCACAAGTGAAAGCACATTATAGAACAAAAACAATTGTCCATTTAACATCTTGAATACAGAGCATTTAAAATGCCAAATAAAAAGTAAAAAACTTTTTTTTACAAAAGTGTGATTTCACCAAATTTCTATATTCTAAAGATGACCACTCGTCAAATCATTGCTCTTATAGTATAGCATGGAGCCACCTATTGCCAGTGAACAACTAGCTTTATATATATTTTGTGTAAATTGAACAAGATTTGTAATTAAGTTGAATTTCTAAGAGACCCATTTTAGCAGAAAATTATGCCACCGATCCATCAATCACTAGGGGAGAGCATTTGAACTAAAAGAAGCATTGTTTCAGTACATTTTTGTACTGAAAAATGTACTTAGTTTTTTAAGAACAAATTTCAGTATTTTTGTATACTAAAAAAATTTGTACTGAAAAATATACTGAATTTTAAGGACATTTTGAAGGACAAAATGTATTGAAAAATATATTGGCTTTTAAGGATATTTTTAAATATCTTATATCAAGCACACCTGAACACATATTGTGTTTTCATGATGCAAAATGATCAATTTCAAAAACTGAAAGGTATGTCATTTTGTATATTAACTTACCTTTATAATATTTATTCAAAGTGGAGAACAGAACTACAAAGAATGTGGTTGAATATTTGCCAGCATTCACTATGTGCGGGAAGACCAGCTTAGTGTCTCTGTAACGCCTAAGGCACTGAGCAAACCGGAACCACGCAGGAAGACACGCAAATATGGGACGAATGCCATATGCTATTGTGCTGCATGTACCTTTGTCTGAAAGTACAATTTCCATCTTATTCATTCAATTATTACCCCTTACTTAGTTATTGTTGTATTTAGTTATAGTTCATTCCATGATCTAATGAAACCCATGTTTAATCCGAACACTACTTGAACCCACTGAACCAGCCAAAATTGTTCGAATAAGCAGGTTTTCACAATTCAAAGTTTCTTAACCCCTTAAATCAGGCTCTATAAATTGATTTGAAAACAGAGAACTTTTTGCCAGCTTTTTTACATTTTACTACATAAATGTACAACAGGTGATGCTTGCTAATGCCTAGGTCACATTTCCTCCGATTCATCGGCCGGCGCCCGGCCGATTAAGTATTCTGCTCAAAACTGAATACAATTGTGAACAGGATACTCAATCGGCCAGGCGCCGGTGAAATTAGTCAGCGAAGATCATTTCTGCATGTTTTAAGATGTTTTTTGTGTAAACTAGATGAAAATTGTCCAGATGAGAGCAATTTAAATGAAAATCTTTTTGACAGAATATCTTTTACATGATCTGTCACTGCGTTCCCTCGGGAAATATTGATATTATCGTTGTGATTTTCCCCATATCGAATCCCTCCTGGTGAATAACTTCTTTGTATTAAATATGTGTTACATGAGCAATCAAAAATATATTATGAAACTTAGATATCTTATTAATCTTGATCGAGAGGTTAATTAGAATATTAATTAGTTCAATCACAAAATGTTAACTAATAATAAATGTAGTATGTAAAGTCAAAATAAAATTGCCCAGCCTCTGACTAAAATCATATACATATATATAGAGAGATTATGTATTGAGAAATGAATCAGCTACATTTTTTTACAAATCAAATTTTCCCATGAACAAAATTCAAAACGTGCTGCAATGTCACATGACAGATATACCACTCTACCTCTATGGTGTAGAAGCATATAAGATACTCAAAGTCAAGGAAACTTACTTGGTACATGTACATTGTGACACAAGTTTTAAAATGTAGACCAGTACAGCACAATAAACTCATGTCCACATGAAAAGGGCTGACACTCTAGCTAATGTAAGTATCATATTATTTCTCATTTGGGAGTAAAGTGAGCCCTGATAAGGTGCTTCCTAATTAACTGAGCGCAATATGATGCCAATTAATGAAGATGCAGACCAGTAAACATATATCTCTTCTTACTCTCATTTCATTGTAAATGAGATGTTTTGATTCGTTTTGATAGTACAGTAAAACCAGTGTAAGCGGAACCTCTTTGGTTTGGTACCTCTAAAGGTGTTCTACTTGAGAGGTTCATTTAACATTGAGTCAGTTGGTCTTGGGATACTATCATACTAAGATACTCAAAGTCAAGAAAACTTGATTCAATATGCCAGTCTACCTCTATGGGGTAGAAGCATATAAGATACTCAAAGTCAAGGAAACCTACTTGGTTCAATATGCCAGTCTACATCTATGGCATAGAGCATATAAGATACTCAAAGTCAAGAAAACTTACTTGGTTCAATATGCCAGTCTACATCTATGGCATAAAGCATATAAGATACTCAAAGTCAAGAAAACTTACTTGGTTCAATATGCCAGTCTACCTCTATGGCGCAAAAGCATATAAGATACTCAAAGTCAAGGAAACTTCCTTGGTTCAATATGCCAGTCTACCTCTATGGCGTAGAAGCATATAAGATACTCAAAGTCAAGGAAACTTACTTGGTTCAATATGCCAGTCTACATTTATGGCATAGAGCATATAAGATACTCAAAGTCAAGAAAACTTACTTGGTTCAATATGCCAGTCTACCTCTATGGCGTAGAAGCATATAAGATACTCAAAGTCAAGGAAACTTACTTGGTTCAATATGCCAGTCTACATCATTGGCATAGAAGCATATAAGATACTCAAAGTCAAGGAAACTTACTTGGTTCAATATGCCAGTCTACCTCTATGGCGCAAAAGCATATAAGATACTCAAAGTCAAGAAAACTTACTTGGTTCAATATGCCAGTCTACCTCTATGGCGCAAAAGCATATAAGATACTCAAAGTCAAGGAAACTTACTTGGTTCAATATGCCAGTCTACCTCTATGGCGTAGAAGCATATAAGATACTCAAAGTCAAGAAAACTTACTTGGTTCAATATGCCAGTCTACATCTATGGCATAGAGCATATAAGATACTCAAAGTCAAGAAAACTTACTTGGTTCAATATGCCAGTCTACCTCTATGGCGTAGAAGCATATAAGATACTCAAAGTCAAGGAGCACTGTTGCTAGGCTATTCAGTTGATCAGCCAGCCAGAAGTCAGCAAACCCCACGTGGTGGAATGGTGCTGTTACTATTCGGAACTAGAATTCAGAAAGTGTATATTTCAGTGAAGTACAATGTGTTGCAAATAAAGAATTAAAGAAATACATGTATGTGAATGAGGCTTCGTCCTTTTTGCCAAAATTGTAACTCTAAAACTACACACTTTATATTTTTGCAATATTTGTGATTCTGTTCATAATACAATTATAAGTCCATCAAATAATAGTGCTTTCATTGAAGTATGAGAGTATATGTTCATTGAAGTATGAGCGTATATGTTCATTGAAGCATGAGAGTATATGTTCATTGAAGTATGAGAGTATATGTTCATTGAAGTATGAGAGTATATGTTCATTGAAGTATGAGAGTATATGTTCATTGAAGTATGAGAGTATATGTTCATTGAAGTATGAGAGTATATGTTCATTGAAGTATGAGAGTATATGTTCATTGAAGTATGAGAGTATATGTTCATTGAAGTATGAGAGTATATGTTCATTGAAGTATGAGAGTATATGTTCATTGAAGTATGAGAGTATATGTTCATTGAAGTATGACAGTATATGTTCATTGAAGTATGAGAGTATATGTTCATTGAAGTATGAGAGTATATGTTCATTGAAGTATGAGAGTATATGTTCATTGAAGAAAAAACCTCAATCCCTCCTGCTAAAAATACATTGACTGCATGTGAGAGAAAATAACCTACTCCTTCTCGAACACAATGTATGCGAAACATTTAATAAGGACGAAGTACTAAGAGACATGACTCAGGACTAATTCCAATGAAATATTGCTCAATAGCAGCTCTGAGTGACATCTTTTCAATAAAGTTATAAAGAATTCTTGTTCTATGTATTCAAAATCAAGTGAACTACATGTACTGTATTTAAGGCAGGGTGAGTAGAATGTAATGAGTATACATGTACTGTATTTAAGGCAGGATGAGTAGAATGTAATGAGTATACATGTACTGTACTTAGGCAGACTGAGTAAAATGTAATGAGTATACATGTACTGTATTGAAGGCAGGCTGAGTAGAATGTAATGAGTATACATGTACTGTATTTAAGGCAGGATGAGTAGAATGTAATGAGTATACAAGTACTGTATTTAAGGCAGGCTGAGTAGAATGTAATGAGTATACATGTACTGTATTTAAAGCAGGCTGAGTAGAATGTAATGAGTATACATGTACTGTATTTAAGGCAGGCTGAGTAGAATGTAATGAGTATACATGTACTGTATTTAAGGCAGGCTGAGTAGAATGTAATGAGTATACATGTACTGTATTTTAGGCAGGATGAGTAAAATGTAATGAGTATACATGCACTGTATTTAAGGCAGGCTGAGTAAAATGTAATGAGTATACATGTATTGTATTTAAGGTAGGCTGAGTAGAATGTAATGAGTATACATGTACTGTATTTAAGGCAGGCTGAGTAGAATGTAATGAGTATACATGCACTGTATTTAAGGCAGGCTGAGTAGAATGTAATGAGTATACATGTACTGTACTTAGGCAGGCTGAGTAGAATGTAATGAGTATACATGTACTGTACTTTGGCAGGCTGAGTAGAATGTAATGAGTATACATGTACTGTACTTAGGCAGGCTGAGTAGAATGTAATGAGTATACATGTACTGTATTTAAGGCAGGCTGAGTAGAATGTAATGAGTATATATGTACCATACTTAAGGCAGGCTGAGTAGAATGTTATGAGTAATCTGAACTCTCAATATGTATCACATATCTTAGCAATTTAGCCACCTTAATCAAAGTAAATCTTAGTCCTCAGGTAAGCAAAATGAACCCTGACACAAAAACTATAATAACAAAATTTTCACTGTACTCACCAGTATTCTAAGTAGCCAAGTCCTAGCTCTATAGTGCAGTATATGTATAGGGTTGACTAGATATAGGAATAAAAATCCCACCAGAGCTAGGGGGTGGGCAAACACTGGAACATATAGTACACTACTGAACATGTAGCCTAGTACACTCAATGCCCAGATTACAGCAAAGAAGCCAGCAACCTAAAACAGATATCAATTCATTAATTTTACAAGCCTCAATTAATCATATCATTTTTGTTTTCTATAAAGAATTTACATTTGCATTTCGTCGCGTGAGAATAACTTTGTACTAACTGCCATTTTCAAAAAAATTGAGATAGACATGGGATTTTACTATTTGAAACACAGGCTTTCATCTCAGATACATGCCCCATCTCAATTCCCTCTCATTAAGCTAGAATTCAGTGTGAAATTGTACCATCTCCAGACAAACAGCTTATTTCTAATTTCAAATTGTCATATCTGATATCAACTGTTTCAACCAATCAACTCTCTAAGAATTGGTCATGTGACTTGCAAAACTTGGAGTTATAACAATCTTATATTAAAACGAAGTATGCCAATATGCATGTTATTGCATCTAGAATGAAATAATGTTTTGTAACCTACCATGCCAGTTTGCATGCCTGGCCTTTCATGTTTTAGTTTTAGAACTATTACAAGTAGAACAAAAAAATAAAATGATACAGTATGTGAAATCCCATGCATATTCAAATTATATGCCCTCAATTACTCTTTGTATTATGGATGCTCATTGGATTATTCATGGCCACATGATATGAAATAGAATTACTAATTTCCTCGAAAACCTAAATCCTTGCTACCAGGGAAGATGAAAAGTACAAATGACCAGTTAATTAGATCATGTGAGCAGTCAAAAGTACCCTTTATCTTCCCTGCAACCAGGTCTTATAGGGGTTTGAATGGCCAAATGCAATAGAAATGCATATACGAAGCTGTCATCATTAAATGTTGAAAATGAAAGACTACTTATTTGTTTCTTCAAATAGAGTACATAATAATAGGTTATATACTAGGCTAGATATAGTAATCAAAACAAATAGTAACTGTCATATTTTGCACTACATTGCTCAAAGGCAATCACTTTCTGTATACTATTGAAATCTCTTTCAAAATGATGTTTTATAGTTTGTGGAAAAAAGCTAAATCTATTTAAACTAGCTTTAACTTTTACTGACCATACACTATATCAATAAGGAGTTATCTTTATGTTAGTATAGTCCCTTAAAACACTTATTTTATTTTCTCTTCATCTATGATTTACTTTGCGCTTTTTACTGAACATCTGGGATCTTTTTAGTTATTTTACTACTAGTATGTTTTTCAGATTTGTCCTTTCTTTTGCATTTTTGGGATCATTGTTCTTAGATCATCTACATTTATTTTGGAAAAGTAACAAATTGGTTCAATTTCTTTACAAAGAGCCACTCTTAGTCTCCACTTCTACAATTGCTTCAATTTCCAATTGTACTCCACAGAGTAGCAAACAACAGAAAATGAATGAATACTGATAGCTGCATCCCAATGAACAAAATGTGATTACCTAAATTGAGGTTTCATCACTTTCATTAATCTAAAATGAATTAGAAATTATTTTTCTATTTTCAAATTTCTTCCATGTGCATGTAATAAAAATTGGTTATGTCTTAGGCCCTAAGGATCTGAAACCTGCTGGTCAAAATGGAATTACGGACCAGTTGCAATGTTATTCTCCTATACCCAGTGAAAAAATCAACTGGTCTGTATCAAAAATAACCTGATAATGACCAGCGGACCGGCCCTTAGGGGCTACATTGTAATGTGCTGGGAGGTTTAGGCTACAGGGTTAATACCGAGGGAAATATGTGGGGGACCGTATTGGCATCATTGGTTTCAATGCATTGTACTTCTGCCTTAGTTTCAAAGGCAATAAATTCTTTTTGAAGGGTGTCCTGAGATTCCAAAATTAAGAAATAATTGTACTTATTTGAGAAATTGATTTTAAAGTTTTATAAATTGAATTTTCTTTATTTTATTAAATAATATTCTTTGGTTTTTGAAGATTTTTTTACAAAGCAAAACATTATTTTTCATTCTAGATACAATAACATGCATATTGGCATACTTTGTTTTAATATAAGATTGTTATAACTCCAACTTTTGCAAGTCACATGAGCAATTCTTAGAGAGTTGATTGGTTGAAACAGTTGATATCAGATATGACAATTTGAAATTAGAAATAAGCTGTTATTCCGGTGGGAAATTGTATCAACTCCATTTCCATAGTTTTAAAAAAGGATCTTGTAAATTGTTTCAAGGTATGATATTTCATATAAGATATCTCTAGGGTGAGACCAGCTGACATGCAAAAAATCAAGTTTCACTATAGCAATACTAAGTAAGATACAGACCTCTAAACTTTCAAACCTTGATTTCTCAGTTCCGTAAAAATGTGAGATAGTACAAAGTTATTCTCATGCGACGATTTGTCCCACTTCGCTTCTCAAAAGAGAGCTTTGTCTTCATAGTTTATAACTAGACTCTGCATGCAGGGTAGAAAGAATTCAAAATGATTAAAAAAACCAAGATTCATGTACCATTAGGGTGATGCATAAATGTCAATAATTGAGAAATATCAAAGTTAACTTCATAATGGTTTAACCCATCCTTCCACAAAGACAAAATTTCAAAATGTTGATTAACATAGGGGCTAGAAAGAAGAAAGGCCATATACTTACCTCAAGAAGTTGCTGATGAGAGAGATGATTTCGGGGATCAAGTTCAAATATCAAGACATGATTCACCCCTGATGACCTCCAACCATATGTGTTAAGACCCAATAAAAAGCAGCATAAGATGAGCAAGAAACAACCCCTGTAGATACGTAGGGCAGGTGCCCAGTCATGAGAGTGATCAGTGAAAACTCCTGAAAATAAGTTGATAGAGAGGTTGATCGGATGTTTTCTTTGTATAAATATATAAATAAATAAAAAAAAATAAAAAAATAAAATAAAATCGGATGTTTTAGGCTAATTGGGTATAGAAGTAAAACTTGAGATGAGATGGGTGTTTTGACAGAATTTTTATAATTGTTTATTCATTTACGTTTTAGATGATTCATCGTTAAAAGAAAATTAACCTTGAGTAAACATAATTACACGGATGCTTTAAGTTTTAACAACTTATATCATAGAATTAGAAGAATAATGGAACAATTAATTAATGCTAAAATAAAGTTGAAGAATTCAATTTGGTGATCAAATTCATTATGTGTAGTTACGCCCCCACAATTACCCCTACCCTCTGTCATACCTGCTAATACAGCAGCTGTTATGAGTACAAGGAATATACCAGAGAAGAGACCCACTCTGAATGTTGTCCATGGACTTTGCTGAAAATGAAAATAGAAAAAAATCATCAACAAACTCCCAGAACTATTTATTTTTAACTTACAGCTCAATATTAAAATGTACACGGAAGGTAACTGTATAATTGTAGTATTTCAGCTCAGGTAATTGAATCAGATACAATTGACAGGTATCTATTTGAGACTGTATCTAATGTTATATCATTGTCTTTATTTTAGGTTTGATGATATATCAGAATATAAAATATTTGAGTATATGTGGAAGAACATACAATTTTCAGTTGGGGAATTTAAGTATACAACCATCTTACATTATCTTATTCAAAACAGTTCCAAAATGATTGGTCTTCAGGTCTTCCCATTTGCTATTGGAATCAACTGAGGAATCATATGTACATAAGCCTTTAACAAATTGAACATATAGGCACTAACATGAAAAATGTCACCACCTGCCATATGTTACAGACACCAACCATGGAATACTGTCCAGAAAAAAGTTGGAGACTCAACTATAACAATATGTCATTACTTGGCTGGGGGGGGTATGGTGATGTAACGAACATTAAACAAAAATGTTGGCAATTACAAGCAGGTTACCTGGTCCCCTAAAGGTGGTACCCTCAGCCTCTTCATGGCCTTCTGCCTGTTGCCTCCCTCCAGATCCTGGGTAAATACCCCCTCTGTTTCTTTGATCAGGTGATCAACATCCTTACTGTTGTAGAACCTGGCAGTCTCCACATAATCCTGTCTCCACTTTGCTCCCCTATCTGTGGTCATTAACTGGAACACAGCATGGAAATCTAGATTTCCTTACTGGGTGGAAATCAAGCCCAAAATACATGATTCATTGGAGGCCCAAACACATGAGGCATAAAGTCCCAAACAAATTAGGTTTAAAGGTGCAAATACCTCTTTTGAATGAAATGTCCCTTGGTGTTATGGTCTCGGACTGTAATATTTGTACTTGAATGGTGAGGAGGGGGAATTAGACACTCTTTCTTTTTATAGTGGATTGTGATTTGTGATAATTGGTGTTTAATTTCCGAATGACTGGTGTACTTTTTGATGTTCTCTTTTTCTTGCTGTTATTGTCTTCTCTAACCATTTTTGGTTTTTCCTGTTTGCACTTGCTCTTAAATATTCAGGTATAGGAAAACAAACACATAAAGGTACATCACATATGTATATGAGGATGCTCAAATACAATTCAATATCTGGACAACTGAGCTACGAATAAGATCCCCAAAAAGCATGAATAAGTCATAGCATTAGGGTTGTAAAAGGGTAATTCAGAGACCTCTCATCAATATTCTTTATTCAACTTCACTCATACTCACCTTGTCATGTTTTTTTAATATTTTTCTAAAACCCGTAAAATTGAGAGTTTGATAGTTCTGTAGTAGCACCAAGCTGAGGTAGAATTCGCTAAAGGCCAGCTTCAGGTCGTGTATTTTACGAACATGTGATGCGGTAGCTCTTGCGCTTTTGTCACGTGCAAACATGGTGGACTTACGACGACGTAAATTGTTTGGTGAATTTCTTTCTTGGTTTTCTAAGTGGAGTGAAATGTTCAGTTCACTTTTCAAGTTTGCGATTTTCCTCTGTGATTCAGCAAGTTTCTCTGGAAGCAAAGTTTGAAATAATTTAATTTTATATGTTAAGTTGGTCAAACTAGCTATAAACATAAAATCAACAGTTTTCCACCAAACTTGGTCAGGTAAAATCATCACTGGGGAGATATCATTTAAAAATCAAGTTGTCATGGTAATATATAACTAAATAAATGAGGGTATAAAGCACACATTTAGCTTTTAGGCACACCCATCATCACCCAAATGTATATTTTTCATGGCCACAAACTCACTTATTTAATGTATGGTTACACACTTGCTTTTTAGACAATGTTTCCAACTCTTATTTACCACGAAACAAAGATATTTGTACTTGTATTCATTTATTTGAATACACATGAAAAAGCAATCTATTTTGTTTGAGATAAGATAAGATAAGAAAAACACCGGCTTGTAGGCTTATGTAGCCTTTTGCCTGTATGGGTGTGTGTATTTGGTATACACATCAAGTCAGATTTTTGGCATATATTCAATTAAGACTTATGGTCTAATTTCAGTGGGTGGCTGTACCAATGGTCATCCAACCTGTTCTTGAACTGGTCAACACTTTTTGCTTGGATAAAATATTCAGGCAGTTTGTTCCAGGGTGTTTATTGTTCTTGTAGTGAAAATTTATGTCAAAAGGCCAATTCGGAGCTTTGCAAAGTAATACTGTACCAGCTGACTTTAAATGTACATTACTCTTTGTAACTTACAAAATATCAAAGTTATCACACACTCAATTCAAAATAAATCTCAGTGTTACTACTTGAAATATTAATATGACTTACCAAGGAAAAAAGTGTTAATTTTAGCAAGTTCCTTGTCGCAAAATTGGAAGAATGTCTCGTCGAACCTAGCAAAAAAGCGCTGTATGACACCTTCATCAGTACCTGAAACAGACAAATAAAAGACAGAATCAAATCTCAGAAGCAACCATAAAATTATTCCATTTTAGAATACTATAGGCTCGCATAATTTCTCGTCATTTTATTTATTTTCTTAAAATCCCTAAAGATCATACATTATTTCAGAAAATGTGAAGAGTTTATGTGAATATTTATCATTTGGTGGAATTTACATATTTTACACTTTGAATGGCTAATAACTTATCACCACTTGATGAGATATAGCAGATCTTTGGGAAAGTAATATATTTGAGATGGGAAAAATACATTGATAAGTCAATTATATATGTTTGCATGCAGTTTTGGCACCCCCGGGTAAGCTACATAGAACACCCCGACATTTGAACTCGGAATCCTACAAATACTCGGACTTCAGCAAACATGAGGTTTGGGCAAATTAGGTTCAATTCTTATGCCGGGCATAAGAGTAGATCTGTTCTTATGCCGGGCATAACAGAAGATCTGTTATTATGCCCGGCATAAGAGAAGATCTGTTCTTATGCCCGGCATAAGAGAAGATCTGTTATTATGCCCGGCATAAGAGAAGATCTGTTCTTATGCCCGGCATAAGAGAAGATCTGTTCTTATGCCCGGCATAAGAGCAGATCTGTTCTTATGCCCGGCATAAGAGTAGATCTGTTCTTATGCCCGGCATAAGAGTAGATTTGTTCTTATGCCCAGCATAGGAGTAGATCTGTTCTTTAGTCGGCATAAATAGAAGATCTGTCCTTATGCTTTGCAAAAGATAATGAGAGTAAATTTGTTCACTTCAAGTTTACGCGCTCACAAATTTGTTATATATTTTTACCAGTATTGGTCATTATTTCAATGCTCTGATAGATTTTGTACACCAGGCAGTACAGCAGTAAATAACAAAGAAATTTTGTATTTATTTATAACAGTTCACTTTATATTCAAATCATTAATTTGATTTAATCAATATATCACTGTATATGTATTCTTTTGAAGTTAGTATAGATAATTATAATGGTGTTTGAATGAATTTTTAGTCAATTAATTTTTTGCTAAGTTGGTTTGACTTTAATGTATTGTCAGTAGCACTGTGTTATGGAGCTTCAAATGTAATTTCAATTCTCTTTTGACTTGAGGGATCCATAGATCTGTAGATTTGCAGAGCTTTTTCGACAACATTTTACTTGAAGTTGTAATCCAGATGTAACCATTCATATCATGTAGTAGCCATCCTTAGCTCATAGTCATAGGAGGGATTTTAGGCTTATTCATATAAAGTACCTTCCCAAATGATCTCCAAATTGATTGAATTAGATGCTGGAGTCAGGACATCAAATGGTAGATGTAATCAATGTAATTGACTGTACATAGTACAATAATTGGTATGCACATTGTATATACTAGTATACATGCACTGTGTAGCCAGTGTGCAGTACAGCAAAAGTTTCCTTTGTTTATGTTGGTATTACCATTTACCATGGTCCTCAGAATGTAAACACCAATATCGGTCCATCCATGTGAAGAGGGTGTACTAGCCTATTGTCTATAGTCGCTACAGTCACAAAGAACAACATAATGATGGAACAGAACAGTTTAGGCCCAGATCTGCAGAGTCATATGGTGTAGGGAGCCAAGGGGTAAGTACATTTTCAGCAACTGCCTAAATTGCAATACATCTGTTGTGTCTTTTGGCACCTTTCTGCTTTTCCAACATTCTGAAAATGACAAATGACAAACTAATTTTCAGCAATGTACAATATAGGCCTATAGAAAATGTCTGTTCCTATCCCCGAATTCAAAATGAAATCTGTGTTAGGCTATCCTAATCGTCATACAGTATTACTGAGAGACGGAGACTTAATTCATTGTGCTCCAAAGACAGTCATGAATTTATTTTCAGCTTTGAAATTGAATTGACATGATTGAGGATTGATTTACAAATTACATTATTTTAAATATTTTCCACTTCTACACATGCTTATTAATTGTTTGAAATCAAAAACATTCATGAAAACATACCCAGAATTCTGCAACAAATTTGTTCCAAATTACATCAGCCAGTTGATCTTTTGCTTCTTCCATTTTTCTGTGCTGTCTGCTAAATAATTTGACCTTGGTTGCCATGACACATGTTTGTTTATATGTTTGTTTGATGACATCAGATTCTAAGAATTCTCTATCTTGAACTTTCTCTGCTTGTCATATGCTTGGTTGCCATGACACAAGAAGATTTGTTTACATTGACCTGGCTTTGACCCTGTTTGTTTGATGAGTCATAATTCATAATTTAGCAGAAGACATAATCTAGGCTCACACATGCACTGACAGACTCACAGCCTTGACAGAAAATCTTTGTTGGAAAAGTGACCTAGGCAATTGAATACTTGTAGATCTTTCTTTGGCAGATTGATATGTAAGTAAATGTATATTACTGAAATAATGTTCATTATTTATAAATGCTCAAATAATTTTAAATGAAATTCATAGAAAACAGAGAGATGAAATGTGAATGTTTCACCATTTTTTCTCAAATGGAACAAGTGACTTGACTGATGATTTCAGATTTGACTTTGACTTGTCATTGAGTTTTTTCTAAATATGAGATGATGTTCATTAGTTTATTGAGTTCAATACAAATGTGGGTTTATTTCTAGGGGGAGTAGGTGGTAAAGCAAGAGTTAATAATTGGTCATATTTATTTTTTTCTCATTGTAAATACTTTTTCCTCTAAAGGACGATTCTCGGTTTGGAGAACAGTCTCCTGGGCTTATAATTTTTTTAATGAAAAATATAGAAACATTACCCAAATTAAACTATGAATATTCAAAAGAGGACATTTAAATCTACAAGATGTAAAATTAACAAATTGGTCTGAAGCAGGGATAACGTTCAATTGACCGATTCAATAAAATACAAGTCTCGATTTGGGGAAAGAAGTACATCAGTGTACTGCGCTAATATTTTTTTGCGAAAAATCTAGAAATATTACCCAAATTAAATTATGACTATTCAAAAGAAGACATTCAAATCTATATTATGTAAAAAAATCAAATTTGTCCGAAGCAGGGATAATGCTCATTTAGATTGATGAACTTCGTTCTCCAAACCGAGAATCATCCTTTGAAAGTGTAGGGCTATGTAATGAGTCTACATTAGGAGAAATGGTCCTATCACCGTACGGGTAGGGGAAATGGTCCTAATTATGGCACAATTGTCCTAAATAGCTACAATATGCACCCACCATCTTTTAAACCAGTGTTACGAAAAACAGTTCAACACCATTACTCCAAATCTTCATGATTTATTCAATTTAAAGGAGTTATAACCAAATGCCATAAGGCCATGAGAAGTAGATTCTTTGTTTTGCGTCCTGGCAAAATCCAAATCATGCAAGGGTGCAAGGAAAACAAACACAAACTCAAGAAAAAACACAAACTTGTTTGCTGGGAAATGTATACATTTTATGGGCATAAAAAGGAATGGCATACCAATTTGCAGTGATTACAAACACATATCTATACATTTTATACAATATATTTAAACATAGCTATTATTCAAGGGTAAAAAATAAGAAAATTGCACAATGAGAGCCAAAGTAGTCAATAACACCGTCAATTTTGACATGCATCAAATTATCGTCCATTTCGTCTGATTCTGATTGAACGAAATGCGATGGTACTTTCAGACCCTTGTGATTGCTATTTGGATGTGTTTGTTTTTTTCTGATTTACTCACAATCGTGCAAGCAATTGGATGCAAAACAAAGAATCTACTTCTTATGGCCTTATACTGACGCACATTGTAAATTTTTCCTGCGCTAATGTGTATATCTGCGTGTTACCTTTAGAGACAATGCAAACGCAACTAAATTGATAGATAAATTAACGATCAAACATATACTCCTCAAAAAAAGTTAAGGACCGGTCTTTTTCCTCATAGGTTTTCCTACATGTTAAACCCCATGTCTGTTTGAACTCTTATTTTCAAAGCCCGAAACGAAAGAAAAACTGATAATGTAAATGGATATGTAGCTTGACTCTATTATCTATATTTCAGAAAATTTTAAATTCAATCTCCGTTTCAATATGTCAAAAATTGATGTCAAATTTGAGGAATTTAATAAAAATGGCAGGACCAATGGGTGTAAACCAATTGGAAGGAGTTGGGTTGCCAAGCCAAAAGTCATATGAGAAAATATCCATCCATACAATTGCTCTCAAAAATAAAATTTAAATAGACAATTGAATTTGCTAACTTGTCCACAACAAAAATTGATTTGTTTCTCCAGGTTTTACAAAGTTATGAATCTCAAAAGTCAAAATCATTTCTCAATAAACCTCCCATTGAAATAACACAGGGGTCAAAAATGAGTTGTCAAAAATACTGTAAAACGGGTATTGTTAGCGAGGGGTAATTGTTAGCGATTGTTAGCGATTGCTATAGTTTCGCTAAAAATTCAATTCGCTAAAATAAACCGGGGTTAAAATAAACCGGGCGCTAAAATTTGCAAATTCCTAAAATTCGCTAAAATTTCCCGCGCTAAAACCCCCTTATATTGAAAAATTGCTAAAATTTCCCAGTGTCAAAATTACCCGTTTTACAGTATATTGGCTGTTGTACATGCATTCTTTGAAAAATCACTCTCTCAATAATGTTTTCAGACTTATTATAAACTTTATTCTAAGACAATTTCAATTAACTTTATTTTACAAAACTCCCCTTGTTTCTTGAAATGGACTGATCCAGTTGACTCGCCTGGAGCCGCCATATTGTTTTTATACGGGAAGCTTATCGGAACCCTTTAACACCAAACATGCAGAAAGTAAAACAATTCAATTGTCTACTCAGAAATAATCTTTAATAAATGTTTTACCAAATAAATATCAAAAAATCTGATTTGCTCCTAACCCACCATTTCCCTATAGTTAACATGGGTTCTGCCATTTTAAAAAATTCTTCAACTTTGACATCAATTTTTGACATATTGTAATTACCCAAATGCGAGTAAGTAGTTACCAGTTTCACCACCAGGTGGCTGATTCGGGTCAATTAACATGGCAGGTATATAAGAAAGTTCCCTTAAACTTGAATATTATCAATTTAAGTGGCTCAATTTTCATATAACCCTTATGTGCCTGATACTTATACTAATGAAAATATGTCCAGTAAAGCAAAATATTATCTGTCCGCTAAAAGAAAAGATATTTCATTTTTGTGATTTTATAGCATGGGGTCTATGGGGAATCTCCACGAGCTAGAAGTCACATTTTCAAAGAAAATTGATTTTTCAAAGTTAACACTTTTTAAAACCACATTTCTAGATGTAATTTTACATGTAGATCTCAAATATGATATTACTTTGACTGAATTTTGAATTTTGAATGACATAAATCAAGATTATTTCTACTCGCATCTGGGTTATTGAGAGATCAAATTGAAATTTCCTGAAATATAGAAAATAGAGTCGAGGTACATATCCATTTACAATATCAGTTTTTCTTTCGTTTCGGGCTTAGAAAATTGAGTTTTAAGATACATTGGGTTTAACATCGATGTAAAGTTGTCTCAAGTTCTATGAGAAAATGAAGTAATAATTTAATATATATCATTTTGAAGGGCTACACCCATACTTTATGTTTTTTGTAAAAAATGTGAATATGCAAAGGAGATGTGTCATTGTGACGTCATAATTCAAGATGGCACATTTGAATTTTTTACAAAGTGTAATTTTTTTATTGAGACTTCCATTCAAAAATCTGAATTGACGGAACTATAGGTCTTTTTTATATGCTGATTTCAGAGGTATTTGCACCATATGGCATAACTCCTACAAATAATTTTTAGATCATCGATACCAATTTTTCGCGGCCTCGCCAGCTTGGGACCGCTGTAACTTTGTAAATACTTCAGTTAACGAAAAGTCATGAACTTTTTTTAAAATGTTTGTACAGGCTTCAAGATTACAGAAATTGATAAATCATGTATTTTTTATCAGGGGTCCCTTAGAGACCTCTTATAAAAAAATCATCACTTGTGAAATTTTGCTTTTTGTTATTCTAAGGGGTCTCCAGGGGTCCCATTTTGATAAAACTGCAAGAATAATGCATTTTCTAAAAGTATGGACCAGTAGTAACATCAAAAGGTTGTTTTAATCTGACAATGCCCTGCAAATTTATAGGCACTTGAATCTGTCATATTGCGAAAAACGATAAAATCCTATGTTACAGGATTTTCCGGGAATGTTCAGTCTCGGAAAACCGCTCATCAGATTTCCTGTAAATTCGCACACATGATAGAAGATATCAAGTTCTAGAGCTGATTAACTTTTGGGGGGCCATCTTGTTAACCCGGATTTATTGGTTTGTAAAAGAAATAATTTTTTGATATCACTTTTTATGCACGGCATAAAAAGTAATGTCCCATTTTAATGCTGAGCATAAAAAGAGATACCCAATTTCTCTGCTGGTATTATTTAGGAAGTGATGTTTAATGGTAGTTCAAGATTTAAGACCCATCATTCTGGCACAGATTGCTGTACTAATCGTTAGTAAGAATTCCTAATAGAATAAGAATTATTAGCTGAAACAGTTGTTTTGCCCTGGCAAACAATTTTCCAAACTGTATTTCAACTTCATTTCTGTCTATTTGTTGACAGTCTGTGATGTCATCAACAATCATCACAATAGAAATGAGGTAATTCACGATGACATCACAAAGTATCTGTGATGACATCATCAATCATCACAATGGAAACAAGATAATTCATGATGACATCACAAAGCATCTCTGTCATAGATAGAACTCTGCCACATTTCTTAGAAATCAAACTACTATGTGATATCATAGATAATCTCACTGTCACAGATAGAATTCAACTAATTCCCATTGTGAAGATTGATGATGACATCACAGACTGTAAACACATATAGACAGAAATGAATTTCAAATGCATATTGGGATATTGTTTGCCAGGGCCAGAACAGTTTCAGATATAAAAGCCCTGTATACACTGCAAATAGCGTTTCAATCGTTGCAATTGTTTCAATCAATTCAATGGTTTCAAATGCTTGCATCATTTCCTACGTTTCAATGCTTACGTCATTTCGAAAATATCAATCGTTTCAATCGATTCGCCTTTGAAATCAATTTAAAGTTTCGCTGTTTGCGCCTGTTTCGCCGTTTCAAGCATTTCAATCATACGATTAATTCATAAAGGAACGGGCGAAATGATTGAAAAAAAAACGAACATGCACGTTTTTCATTTCAAGCATTTTGCCGGGGCTTTTCAACCGTTTCAAGCATTTCAATCAATACGTCTCGAAAAATAAAATGACCGTTTCGCTGCTTTCGCCTGTTTCGCCGTTTCAAGCATTTCAATCAATTTGCCTAAGCTGTTTTAACATTCTCTTTCATTTCAACCATTTCAAGCATTTCGGGCTTTTCGCCCCCAATTTCAAGCAATTCGCTTGCCAGTGTATACACCCCTTAATTCTTAATTTTATTAGGAATTTTTAACTAACATTAGTTCAGCAATCTATGTCAGAATGATGGGTATTTGTTACAGTCCATTTTTATATAATCCGCTGTTTAGGGAAGTAGGCCATCCCTCACACCCCCACAAAACAATTGAAAAGTTCTGAATTTATTTTATGTATTGTCTCAGACACTTTAAAAGTGCCCAGACATCATCAAATAGCTCCTTGATATAGTCAAAGTTTCTGGGGAACTAATACTCTGTCATCCTCACCCCACCTCCCCCTCGGGCACACCCCCCCCCCATCTTTTTTATTGACTCATACACTCAAGAAACTCCAGAAAGCACCAAATAGCATCTTAAAATTGTATAATTTTCTAGGGGGAGTGGGCCACCCCTCACACCCCCACAAAACAAATGAAAAGTTCTGAATTTATTTTATGTATTGTCTCAGACACTTTTAAAGTGCCCAGACATCATCAAATAGCTCCTTGATATAGTCAAAGTTTCTGGGGAACTAATACTCTGTCATCCTCACCCCACCTCCCCCTCGGGCACACCCCCCCCCCATCTTTTTTTTTTTATTTTTATTTTATGTATTGTCTCAGACACTTTTAAAGTGCCCAGACATCAAATAGCTCCTTGATATAGTCAATGTTTCTGGGGGACTAAGAATCAACTAGATAACGGCAACTCCGCGGAGTAGCAAATCCCAACGAACAAAATATCAATTACCGAATTCCAATCAATTATACTCATTACTTTGGTTAAAATTGAAAAAATTAGATTTTAGAATTGCGAATTCCTGCAAAGCAGCCATTATGAATTTTCTGAGGTGCAAATCTGAAAAATAATACCATAATTGTGATCTACTCCAAAAATCCTTCAATTTGAGTATAATATAGCCATACTTTGAAGGGATCGAAAAATTATTGCGAAATCGTACATTAGACGGCCATTTTGAATTTTACGAGGCTCGAATCAGAAAAAAGATACAATATTTGCAATCTACTCTTAATTGCCTTTCATTTGAGTATAATAAAGCTATACTTCAGAAAGATCTAAAAATTAGCGAAAATTTCTGTTTTCCTGATCCCCAATATACGGCCCCTGGGGGTCAGGATGAAAAACACGGAATATATGTGAAATAGATAAATGTTGTGAATATACTACCAAAATTTCAAACAATAATATTAATTACTTTGGTTTAGAATGAAAAATTTATGATTTTTGCGAAAAAGTCCCGTCACTTTTAAAGCGGCAGCCATCTTTTTTTTGCGTAAAACTATTCACCAATATACATCTTTCCACTAAATATGAAGAAAATCCGTCTACTAGTATTCGAGTTATCTTCCAGACGGACAGACGGACGGACAGACTGACGGACGGAGGGCTTCACTATATCCCTACCAACTTCGTTTGTTGGGATAATTAAGGTGTCCAGACTGCATCAAATAGCACCTTTATATGGTCAAGGTTTCTGGGGACAGATATGAGGGACAAACACTTGCTCCCCCCTCTGGCACCCAAACCCTACCTCCCGCTTTGGCACCCCAGCCCCCCTTTGACATCTCCAAGATTTGAAAAAATTATGATTGTTGTTCATTTTTTTTATTGACTCATACACTTTAAAAGTGCCCAGAAAGCACCAAATAGCATCTTAAAATTGTTGAATTTTCTAAGGAAGTAGGCCACTCCTCACATCCCCCACAAAACAATTGACAAAAATTTTGAATTTATCTCACGTATTGTCTCAAGAATCAATTTAGGTGACCAGACTTCATCAAATAGCACCTTTATATGGTCAATGTTTCTGGGGACAGATATGGGGGACAAACACTTGCTCCCCCTCTGGCACCCAAACCCTACCTCCTGCTTTGGCACCCCAACCCCCCTTTGACATCCCCAAGATTTGAAAAAATTGTGATTGTTGTTCATTTTTTTATTGACTCATACACTTTAAAAGTGCTCAGAAAGCACCAAATATCATCTTAAAATTGTAAAATTTTCTAGGAGAGTTGGGCACCCATTACCCTCACCCTTTTATCCTCTTTGACAACCCTTTGATTAATACACTTTGAAAGTGCACACTCACACCCCCTCCCCCACAAAACAATTGGGAATGTTTTGAAGTTGCATTTGCTAATACTGTACGCCCGGTATTATTCGCGAGCTTTAATTTCGCGAATTTTGCGAAAACACGGTTTCGCGGCTATTAAATTTCGCTAATTTCACAAGTTCAGAAGTGCGTGCCGGGCTATGTTTGCCCTTTCTGCGTCGTTGTACACTTTATATGTTCCACGCTTGGACTTCATGTTATTTTTAGCAATTTGAACTTCAGTTTCTATAATATCGTCGATGTCATTATTAAGCCTAGGCCCATTGGTAGTAGTTGGCCTGACTAGCCAACGTAAAATAGACATGTTTGTGGAAATCATCCAATTATCGCCCAATAACACTAGACGAAACGTTTTACACAAAACGAGATGCATTTTGTAGTTCTTCTTACAGATGTAGGAATGGAGGGATCAGAAGTTGACGAAATGCATCAGAGCCCCGGGTAAAAACAAATTCCCGGGGATTTAATTAGCAATTTCGCGACGATAATTTTTCGCGATTTTAACACCATCGCGAAAAGCGCTAAAGTTAATCGCACGCGAATAATACCGGGCGTACAGTATTAAACACTTTAAAAGTGCTCAGAAATCACCAAGTGACATAATGAAATCATAAATAATTCTGACACCGCATCCCAAAAACTAAAGCATTAATTTACTCAAACACATTAAAAGTGCTCAGAATTAACCAGATAGCATATTGAATTAGTAAAATTTTCCTGTGCTGCCCATTCGCTCCTCTAAAAAGAAAATTATTAAAAAATCTGAATTTCTTTAAATTGATTCTATTGCCTTCTAGCACACCCTCCCTAGTATTCCAATGTTTCTCCTAATTGCTCATACAATATTTAGTCTAAAAACAATATGAAAACAATAAAATACTACAAAATAGGCTGAGTGGCCTTAATATAGAGAGTAACTGCCCCCCCCCCCTGACTTACGAGATTTGAGTTACGCGGAAAAAATGACAATTTTATTTTCTCTTTATTTAAAAACCGCACCCCCTTGGACATGTTGGAGAAAAGTGTCTTACGGGCCCGTAGTTTATCCTAAATATGTTTAGACCACAAAAAGGGGGATAATTTTGTTCATATCTTTGCAACATATTTGTTTTAGAACATCTTTAATATGAGCAAAGGATTTTTCGAACTTAACTTACTTTTTATGAGTATCATGCGGGGCCTGGATATATACTGTGATAAGAAAATGAGAAAAATATTGACAATTTTGCCACCTGAGTGAATATCACTTTTATAATCTGACATCACACATATTTGAGAATGCCTTAAGAGTAAATGTATGGTTTGAGTGATCATGTCAATATAATGAACTTTTCTTATTTTCCAGTGTTTGCTGAAGATGTTCCCTGTTGTGCAAGTACCTGTACAAATCATGACATTACCACACAATCAAATAAAATGACATTGGAACTCCGCCATCAGCTAGGCCTATTGTGAATGTGGCTAAGAAGAACAGCATAGACTGACTGTGTTGACTTATTTAACCAGGCTAAATTAACTTGCCCTGCAAAGTTCCTGATAAAAATACATGTGTGGATTAGAAGACCCTGCCAAGATAATGAATATATGAAAATACAATGTACCCCAGAAGCGTCTCATCTTCACATCTCACACTGTCCATGAAGTGATTATCCTCTCGGCTATTTGTGACAAAATGATGCAGTAATGGAATCAGAGCCTTATTATTCAATGCTGATATTAAGAAACCCAAGTAACTGTGACTATGCTCTAAATGGCAAAGAAACAGTAAGAGCAGATGAAGAATAAAAAGTGACGCAACAAACACTGTTGACTATGATTATGAATGATAACACAACTGTAATCAGTCAAATGAAACTTTATACATTGTGATACAAGACTATAACTCCATCTCATCCAATCAATTTGTGATAGCGAAAATCCATTGGCAAGGGATTTTACATGAAAAAGCCAAACCTAAAATCCTTCATGATTCATATGACTATGAGCTAAGGATGGCTACTACATCAGAGTATTGAAATGACAATTGAAACTCCCTATGATACAGTAAATAATACTAGACTATTGGGATTCAAGTCAAAACCAACTTGACCAAAAATTCAAACACCAAATAAATTTATAACTTCAGCAGTTGGTATTATACAGTAATATATCAATAAAATTAAATACATGAAGTATTATTTGAATATAACATGAACTATTATAAATAAATACAATGTTTCTTTGTTATTTACTGCTGTGCTGGTGTACAAAATCTATCAGAGCATTGAAGTAATGACCAATACTGATAAAAAATTGACATAAACTTTGTTGGCCATTAACTTTCCCTCTATTTTCATTCCTGTTATAATGATATTTGTAACAAATTTGTGACATGTATACTTGAAGTGAACAAATCTACTCTCATTGTCTTTTGCATTTAGCATAAGTACAGATGTTCTATTTATGCCGACAAAAGAACAGATCTACTCTTATGCCCGGCATAAGAACAGATCTACTCTTATGCCCGGCATAAGAACAGATCAACTCTTATGCCCGGCATAAGAACAGATCTACTCTTATGCCGGGCATAAGAACAGATCTTCTCTTATGCCCGGCATAAGAACAGATCTGCTCTTATGCCGGGCATAAGAACAGATCTACTCTTATGCCCGGCATAAGAACAGATCTACTCTTATGCCCGGCATAAGAACAGATCTACTCTTATGCCCGGCATAAGAATTGAACCTAATTTGCCCAAACCTCATGTTTGCTGAAGTCCGAGTATTTGTAGGATTCCGAGTTCAAATGTCGGGGTGTTATAGAGACTTTAGACAACACTAAATAACATTGTGGTTTAATTTTGCTTGATTCGACTGATTTCTGTAAGCTATTTTAAGATGCCTTATACCATAGGTTTCTCCCTCAGACAATCAATGATGTCCTATTGTTATTGCTCATATAATATCTCACATACCATGGATATATCTTGAGAATAGCTTTGGGGTATATTATTGCCGAAATATTGAAATAATCAACAGAACAACCAACCTCCAGAATTAAACACAATCGATTCCTCAGCTTTCTATGGTAAGTAGATGGGTGAATATGTGGTGAAACTCAATATGCAAAAAAGTCCAGAGGGGTCTTGATTGTGCTATCCTATGGCATAGAGCCTCTTTAATTATTCTGATTTCACTTAAATGAACATGTATGTGGAGATTTGTATAGATTTCACTTATAGTTTTTCACATTCATTTAATACTGAAAACTCTTTTGTACAAAATAAATTTAAAACACCATATTGCCACTTTAAATGACACTTTTGAAGATCAGGTTTCTCTGACATAACCTTTGATTATCACTTCAGTTTATAAAACGTGAATCACTTTTTACTATGTTATGGTGACACTGACTGTATAATATTATGTATTTGCCCTTGAGGACCATATGCCTTGAAAGTATGAAGTTAAAATTTATGCGGGACTTAGTCAAACCCTGCAGCTATATCTGAAAAACTGTTTTGGAGGCTAATCTTCATTGTACACGGTGCACCAGAAAAATGCTCAATCCTTACTGGCGTTGAAGATTATTGTTTATTAAATGATATCTGATTTGGCTTTTTCAGAAGCTTCAAAAATACAGGGTCATGGGTCTGTAATTGTTGGTATTTGATTTGTCATTCTTTTTACAAATTGGGCAAACATTACCTATTTTCCAGATTTCTGGATATGCACACTTAGTCAAAAGTTCATTAAATAAAAAAGCAAGAGGTTTTTGGGATGGTATGGGCTGTAAGATAAAACATTTTATTTGTAAGGGTCGTCAGACATCGGATTGGCCGCCATACTTGAAATGAAAATATCACTAAATAGAGCTTTGCGCATGTCAGAACATTTCGACTGATTGACAACAATGTATGTGGTAACAATTCCATAAGAGTTGTCCAAGAACCTGACTTATTAAGGAAAACAACTAAGAAGGCAGTATGACTATTCTTATTGCTGTCTCCTCTCCAAATGGCCATTGTTAGAATCCCGATAGAAGATAGGAAGTGATGTTGATGAGGAATGTAACATTTACGATCAGTATTATCTGGGCTGCAGCTTTTGAAGTAACGAAGGACAAAATTATTTTCATGACCTCAAATTGATCAGTCTTGGTCGAGATAAGGAATTTGTCTTATAAATATATATAAAAACAATTGGAATCTACCATATGAATACAATAGATACAATGGATACAATGTACTTATATGTTTTTGAACTCTAAATCACTTATTTTGTCATGGTGACACTGAAATAAATTGATTAATTACTGTTATTAGTCAAATAACAGTATTATAAAACTAACAGATTCAATTACTTTATGTCTGAACTACTAGTTCAATTGTGCTTTAAGTAAAATAATATATGGTGCCACTCAATAACATAGCAATCCTTCCCTACAGTCAAGTGCAATCTCCCTCTTTACAGAGGGTGTCTACAAAAAAGTATAACCAACTCAAAAGCCAGAATACTAGAATTCTGAGCAGTTTTTTAAAGATACAAAGGTAGCAGTAAAAGGCCTAGTTTGTCCTCCATCAAACGGTACCTAGATCATTATGTAACTGTCATGGATGACTGAGCAATGATTACTTTTATGAAGGTGGTAAAATCAGCACTGTGCCAAGTTAGCATTCAAGTAAGATTGACACAGTGAATGTTTTTTTGTGTTCAAAACACTATTAATGTTATTTAATAACACAATTAATGTTAATTGGGACAGTATTGCTAGAATCCATTTTCAAAAGTAAGAATATGGGTTCTTAAACAGTCAATGGACTTGCTTTTTAGAACTTTTTGTTGACTTTACTGTTCAGGTGTCAGTTGAACCATTTTTGCAGGCCTATTTTAGAATAAGTTAAACGTTTTGACAAACTTTTTTTTCATAAGAGAGTTACTCAGTTCCCAGTCCAGTTCAGTATAAAAGGCCTGTCCTCTTACATAATGTAACAGAAAAAGAATATGAAGCCAATATTACATATTGACTACCACACAGGAAGATAACTTGGCTCAGTCATACATGACAGTTATATAATGATCTAGGTACCATTTGATGGAGGATAAATTAGGCTTTTCACTGCTACAAATTGCTTTAACAAATTGCTCAGGATTCTAGTAATTTGGTTTTGAAGTTGGTGATAATTTTTTGTGGACACCCTGTAGATAACTACCATGTTATTTATTTTATGTATTAATATATACATATTGTTAATTGTACCTCTGTAAGCAGAATACCCTCCCCCCCTTACCCAGTATGAGTTTGGGGGATTCTTTCAAAATCATGCAGATATAACATCCTAGAGGTGTTCCATTTACATAGGTTTTACTGTATGTATTATCATTCAATGGATAACAATAGAAAAAACATTGAACTCTGAATGACTGCATACTACCCTAGTATATGTAGGTAATAAATTGTGCAAAGGCACTCAATCAAGGACGTTAACAAAGTGGAGAATGCTATTTAGTGAAGGATAAGCTAGCTACATTATAACTGATTTTTGGCAATCTTTTCCATGTGTAACAGGTTGTCTTAAGTGTGTTGTTCTTGTAAATTGTTCTTGTAAATATATGGCCTACATACTGCCTTGGCATCATTTTGAGACTCCCTAGAGCAAATTTAGACCCTGTCAATGGATTTATGCATTATTTCACCATTGTTCTCAAAAACCAGATCAAACAGACCTTTAAAGGTGCTTGTGAACGCAAAAAGTAACTTATATGAGAATTCAAAATTAAATGCCCCAAATCTATGGCTAATCTGCAAGAGACTACTGATATCATGAACAGTGCATAGGGGCATAGCCACAATTTAAAAATAGGCAATGCAAAACTTAAGCCAAATAAAGTTCACCTTTATGAGAAATGATTTGTAGAGAAAAAAAATCTGTAAAATTTTAGTGAGGCACTTGCCTCACCTGCCTCAAAGCTAGCTATGTCCGTGAATAAACATTGTAGTTTAATATTGTAGTTTAACATTGTAGTTTAATATTTACTACCTTCATCAGGAGATGGTGCTTGTTCCTGTGCTTCATACAACATCTGTTTCATAGCCTACAAAATATAAATATCAAATTATGTTTTACAATATTTTCACATGTACATGGTGAGAAAATAAAAGTGGGACACACACATAAATGTACATGTATATTATATTCAAAAGAAAAAGTTATTTTTATAATAACACGTTTCTGGGGTTAAAATGTGCATGTCTGTTTCCTCAACCTAAATTACATGTACACATGTACAGTACATGTACTAGTATGTATGACATACACTGTAGTTAGAAACTGACCCCTGTGTAAGCTTAGATACTTGTGACTCTATCATATTTCATCTTTACAAACACGTACCCTTGGTTTTGAATTTGAACTTTAGACTCTGCTCTCAGCATTAATATCAATGTCATGGGAAATCAAGGTCACAATTATAAAGGAAAAAGTGGAAGGCTTAAGAAATATTTTACCTTACCATATTTTTTTCGACCTAATGCCCTCTTCAGTTTCAAAATAAAATTAATCATGTATTCTGCAAACTCTTTAAGGGACAATATCTGACATCAATATCACCTCATGGTATAGAAACAAATAATGATCTCCCCAGTGTTAAGAAAACATTTTTGAAAATTTTGCTATACCTCCACTTGTTATTTTCTGGTGAAAAATAAAGTATATGAAGGCATGTGTGTATTTCCTTGCTTTTTTCATGAAAGTATCATTACATTGTCTTCTTTTAGTAACCTGGTACGAAGCCAATGGTAACTCCAGGAAATACTGATATTTCAAGAAAATGGTCGCCTTTTCAATTTTCCATACTTGTTCTCAAGTTTCTAAACAATACATTGCCAACAAAACATTTCGAAATCACTTAACAGAAGATGCAACAAGGATGCTTTCATGCTTTCCAGAAAAATAAGGAAGTATACCCTAATATCTTCATACTTTATTTCAATGTACTAGAAAATAACTTGTCCAGGTATAAACAATTTTTCAAAAACATTTTTCTTGAACATGTGCAGCAATCACTACAAAAGGGGTACAGGATGAGATAATCAGCAAACCCAAAAACGTAATAATAATTATCATTATTGCTGCTAATTATATATCGATGTCATGCCCGTAGCCAGCTTTTTGTAAGGGGCCCCCCCTCCCCCAGCAACCCCCCCCCCAAAAAAAAAATTCCTCAAGCTAAACCAAGCCCCTTTGTATTGTAAAGGACAATGGCGGATTCGGAAGCTAACAAGGGGGAACCCACAGTCAGGAAAAAATATCCGCTTAAAATTTGGGCCAAAATTTAGAAAATCTATGGCACATTTTTTGAAAATTTGGCCTGACATTGAAAAAACCTAAAACCAAAATTTGGGCCAAAATTCTCAAAATTATGGCCCGTTATTTGAAAATTTGGCCCTAAATTGAAAAAATAAGGCCCAAAAAGGTGAAGTAATGCCCAAAAAGGCCTACTAAAGAGGCCCTGCAATATTTTTGGGCCAACATTTTTTTCTGGGCCAATCCTATAGCCACGCAGAAAACCTTTTAGGGCCCTAGAACCAAAATTTGGAAAGTTTATGGCCCGTTTTTGAAAATTTGGCCTAAAATTGTAACGACAAACACAATGAGGACACCTACATGAATCAATTCCTATTATCTTCTATATTATTTGATACTTGATCCCTTCATTACCTTGGCTTTTTGTTATCCCATCCCAAGACTATAGTCCTGGACCGAGCGCAATCTTTTGCCTGTAGGATTACAACTTACAACAAAATTATCTACGCCCATTACACTTAAGATACCTACTTCAATAGATCCCTTGGTATTTTAGCATTCTTTTCGTGTAGTTGAATCCACAATTGTCTGGGTTTATCGGCAGAACAAAGAAATTTTCGTTTTTGATTGCAATGTTTGCGTTTAATATTTAACTTATTTCAACCATCAAATTCCTCCATTTATTGGTACTTCCGGGCCACTTCCGGGACAGTCAAACGGGGAATCCCCTTTTAAATCCAACCGCCATCTTGAAAAGTGATGGAATCTTACTCACATCGAGAGCCATGTTAGATTTTGAAACTTATGGCTCTCAAACGGGGAAGTGGACAGCTGATCAATAGTGACCTTTGAAATAGATTTAAGTCGATCAGCGACCTACTTTATTCTCTAACTATGTTATACATCATTATCATCCTTCCATGCAAGTATTGGAGCGCTGAATTACTTCCTTTTCGATCAAGACTTGTAATTGTTAGTCGAGTGAATGTTTTTACTGCCAAATTCCAATATGGCGTTTTCTGCTCGGACATTTCCGTGAATCTCCGGAGGTTGTCCGAACTGAAATCATTCTCAAAATTCATTTCGTTCGTTGCATATCTCGCTCCTAGCATACCGCCATATTGGAAATGGGTCGAAAAAACATTCACTCGATGAACAATTTACAAGTCTTGATCGAAAAAGAAGTATTTCAGCGCTCCAATACTTGCACGGATTAATGATACTGATGTAAGACACAGTTAGAGACCAAAAGTAAGCCGCTGAAATCTTTATTCATATTTTAAAGGTCACTATTATTGAGCTGCCCAAGAGTGCCGTGGGAAAGCTATAGTATCAAAATCCACATAGCTTTCGCAGGAAGTAAATAGAATCTCTCTCAATGAAAAAGAAAAATGTTCCCGTTCTGCCGATACAGTGGGGATCATAAAGAATTGCAAAAGCTATGAAAATTACATGCTGTCGCACATTTAATAAATTCTTACCTCAGTGTATTCAGTGCTCTATTTTCTCCGTCATAGAAAGTCCAAATACAGTGGAATTTGTGTCCCCAATGACAAATAAGAACTTCAAAAGTTGAATTGGATATTCACATGTTATGCCGACTCTTCAAATGTTGAGGTGATTTTGTCGCCCGATTGCGCCGGAACGGAGGATTGGCTCCCAGAATGCAACATGACACGTGCCAGCTTTCAAAATGCTGTTTCACCATTTTGAAACCTGTCATGAGTAAATACGGTTAACTAATGTTGCATCCTGGGAGTCAACCGTCCTTGGATAACAAACATGGCGATTCATGAAAACATTCATTCGATTTGGTAGGGATTTATCCATTATTTGCAGGTAAGAAGCTTTGGATTCATTTATTGTGCTACTTTAGTGAACAGGAATTATTTTTCTACCGCTTGGGAGAGTTTGAGACACGAAACTTGGAAATAAGCTCATTGTGACAACTTGTGAACGTTGAGTTTTATTTTTGTCCCCCGCCCAGACAATCGGCGGTTTCAATATATTAGAGTCCATTTCACTGCTTCATTTCGTCAGTCGAACGGCAAAAATAAGAAATTGGGAGACCATTGTGCAATAATATAAGGAAAACTATATTCATAATGTACATGAATGACATTTGTATATCTTGGATTGCTTCTAGTTTGGCTTATAAAGTGTGTGGCCTAATTATATTTGGATGTTTCTCTGCCATGTTATTTTCAATAAGATTAACATGAAAAATCTGAAATATACAAATGTCATTCATGTACATTATGAATATAGTTTTCCTTATATTATTGCACAATGGTCTCCCAATTTCTTATTTTTGCCATTCTACTGACGAAATGAAGCAGTGAAATGGACTCTAGAAGTTACATTTTGAGTTCTATAATGCATCGAGGTAGGTACCTTAGTGCAAGGGGCGTAGATAATTCTCCCAAGTTGTAATTGTACAGGTAAAAGATTGTGCTTGGTCCAGGACTATAGTCCTGGCACGGGATAAGCTTTTTGGACTTGTCAAAAAAACATGAAAACTACTGAAAAACAACAATGCCCCTTACCTCATATTGAATGTATTGTTTGTGCCATTCGGGTGTTATATGGGCGGAGAGATGTTCTGCGAACTTCATGGTATGCGATTATTATCTGTATATATTGATCTAAGGCAGATCTAAGGCGTACATCTTGAGAGATTTGTTAGATTCTTGAATTTAACGACAATGGTCAAAACTTCACTTACGATAATTCTCTTCCATTTCCGGATCCGGTCGAAAAATTAAAAACAAAAATCAAAAGTATTTTACTTTTAATTGATAAGAACATTTTTCTAGAATCTCCTGATAACTCTTACTAGATTGTTACACGGAAAGAGAACGTTCATTCTTCACTAGACGGAATAAGACTTTGGGAATTAGAGGAGAAGGCAAGTAACGGACTGTGTGAATAATATTGCCAAAAATCCCTATTTTTTATTTTATTTTTTATTCGAACATGACTGTATTCACGCCTTCTATAAACTGTAATCAAAGTCAATGCTTCAGCTGGGTTATATTCGAGTATAATAACCCAGTTAATACGTGTAATGTGTGACGTCATTACGGTGGGTCGTAGTAATGGCGGATCATGATGAATTATTCGAAACAATTTGGTGAATTTTCATGTTCGAATCGTAATATAGACCTCAGAGCAGGGTTACTAGTTTCGAATGACACGCCGCTGGTCTTGGCACAAAGCTTTCAGAAAACGTTTTTGCCGAGACCAGCTGGGTGTTATTCGAAACTAGAAACCCTGCTCTTTGGTCTATATTTCTTAATTATTTGTTTATTGTTCCATTCAAATTATTTAAAAAACATATTATTTCAATTTGACGCAGAGCGTATATTGTCTGTTAAAATGTTTAAGGTCATGTAAAAGTAAGATAATTAATTGGTGAAGAATTGGAACATAGATCTAGTGAAAGGTCTGCAGAGTAATCACAATTTCACATCGCTTATAAAATACTCATCATTGAAATCGCCATTCCATCAAGGAAGAGGCAAAATCCATTTGAATAGATTTTGCCTCTTCCTTGATGGAATGGCGATTTCAATGCTGAGTATTTTATTACGCTCATGAAATTGTAATTTCAGAGCTTTGCTCTTATGAAATTGATAAATTATAACTAATAATTTGAAATGATGTGTTTTTGAGAGCTGCCTTAATAGTAACGCTTTCCTTAATTTCACTTGGTAATTTGTTATAGTACATTTGTCACATACATTTACACAGTTCTCATTGTTTCAGGTGCCTCAAGGCTTAATTCCTCAATAAGAGGTTTTCTGAACATTGACTGAACTACACAGAGTCCATAAGATGACACGTCATGGTAAGAACAGTACAGCAGGATCGGTCTACACATACCATGAAAGAAAGAAAGATACCCAGCAGTCTGGCTATGGCAGCAAACAGGCACGGTTTGGAAAGGACTCTATCAAAGAGTTTGATTGCTGCTCTCTAACACTCCAGCCTTGTAAAGACCCTGTAGTCACGTATGTATATATCGGTTATATTGAAACAGGGATTTCCCTAGCATTAAGGCAAGTGGGTGGTGCATCCACTTGAGATTTTGAAAATAGGCTTGCACCCACTTGAGAATCCATTTGCACCCATTTGAAAATGAGAAAAATCACAAAAACAGGCATATTTTGACCATAATAGGTCTAAATTGTGAAATCAAGAATTTTGCACCTATGTGAGGAAGAATCCCTGGGAGAACACTTTGAATACTCATATATTCAATGAATAATCCAAAACACATCATCTGGATACTAAAAGTGTACAGTATATAATCAAAATATCCAACTATTCTGACCGGAGAGTATTAGTATTACTACTTTGTTGAACTGTAACACACAGAGCTATTTATGTATTTTCTATATAATTTTTAAAAGTATGAAAACCAAAAAGAACATGTATATAAATAATTCTTTGTGTTCAAAAACAGTATCATTTTTCTTGAGAAAGGCTAGAGTAAATACAAACGTTTTCTGGAGATTCTTTCTCATACTAGTATATATTTCAACCAACGTTGAAAATAAGTCCAATATAGTTTTTTAAAGAAATGAAGACCTGTATAGTTTTAAAAAATAAATTACTGTTTGATTTGATGTTGATTTATTAACAGAAATGTGTGTTTTCTTGAACACAAATAGCAACACCCCTATCAAATTAAATACAGTAAATCTGTCTAATCCGAATGCCTCTGGAACCAGCCAAAATCGTTCGGATTAGCAGGTGTTCAAATTTCAAGGTTTTACACTGAAAGAGATAACAAAATTGGAACCAAGTAAAAGTGTTCACATTGGGAGGTGTTCAGAATAAAGAGGTGTTCAGATATACAGGTTTCACTTTAATGCAAAACATAAGGGGAGGCATCAAAAGTTCAGAGTCAAAACTAGATTTATTTAGTTTCCGATCCAACATCGAACTTTTGATGCCTCCCCTAAGTGTCTAAGTGGAGGCTTCATATTGTTTGAGGTTTCATAATACAACCAAAGTCAACATTTTATTTTTAGAATTGATGGCTACCTGTTTGACAAAGAGGCAATATTGGAATACATTTTGCACCAGAAGAAGGAGATTGCCAGAAAACTGAAGGAATATGCAAAACAAAAAGATAAATTAGAAGTAAGAAGTGATGAGAATGAATAACTCAATTGTACCAAACTTTTGCAGCCATAAACTGTAAAATATGTTAATACCAGTAGCTTAGCTTTAATGGGCTTATGGTGTACTGTTCACATCGTTTTGTACTAATTTCCCAATTTTATAATACCCTTTAGGAAGATGTGATTGAGAAAGCCAGAGCTGAACAAGCAGAGAGAACCAAAGCTTTTGTAAAGACAGAGGGAAATATTCTCAGTAAACCAATTGATCCATTTCATAAAAAGGGTAAGCAGAAATTGTTAGTAGCAGAGATCATGTCTAGGCCTATGTGGTAGAATAAGTATACATGGATTTTGATATCTCCTCTCTACTGGTTCATCCAATGACCTATAACCAACACTTTCCATTTTAATTAATGGCCAATTATTGCACCACATAGACATGAGAGAGGCAGTAAAATATGTTAAACCTTGGTCAAAACATCTTTCATGAGTCAAGCGGAATTTCACTCCAAATTTTGATTCCAGATTTAACTGTGAAAATGTCATACCTAAAGGTTAGATATCAATATCAATTGATTTGAAGAACTTTGGTGTTTGTTAACTGATGACAAGAGACAGGGACTATAAGTTTATTGTGGCATTTCTATACCCAATTTGAATGAGCACTGATCAGATCGTTTTTGTTCCCGACACACCCCAAGTCTTCCATTAGTGGACTGTTTTCTTGAAAAATATGTATTTATACACTATACAGGCTACTTAAGTACAGAAATAAAAAGTAAATAAAAAAGAGAAATATTATAATGGATATTGTTAGCGTCACTAAATTAAGAAAAACTACATAGGTTTCTACATGTGTGCTGAAATTATGTCTATCAAGAAAATATGCTCATCGTGAAAACATTATTTAATTTCAGATGGCCCAAAGCCAGGTCCTAGTGTGTCTAACATGGCAGATGGCAAAGACAAGAAGTTACCAGCTTTCTGGTTGCCTTCACAACTTCCTGAGGCTGATAAGACTCTTGTCAAGAAACCAGTAAGTTGCATCCATAAATCAAGATGTATAGTAAAACTTGTGTAGGTGGAACTCCTTTGGTACCTCTAAAAAGGGTTTCGCTTGGGAGGTGTTCCATATACGGAGGTTTTTTTAACAATAAGTCAATAGTAGTTGACAGTTGCAGTTTGCATTCGAAACGTCTAAAACCAAAAATTGTAATAAAGTATGTGACAATGAACACTAATAAATGGAAATAAGTCAATAGGTTGGGGAGCTTTGAAAAGTGTTTCACTTATGGAGGTGTTTCACTTACAGTGGTGTTCCACTTTACAGGTTTTATCCTATCTTGAATTTTTCCATTTAAAAGCATGTAAATACATTGAGAACTTGTTTTTTTGATGGGGCTGGAGTTTCTTCATTCTACTCTATGTTTATCTATCCAATGGCATCTGTATATCAACAATATTTGCATGTTTTAAACCTCTGCCTATTTAACTTTTACTTCAATTTGCAATCAAATTTTTGAGTATATTTCTCATGGTAAGGTTTGACATGACAAAAAAAATCTCTGAATTCTTTAAATTGCTTTCCATTTCAGGTTATTTCGTTCCAGGTTTTTAGAGGTTTTGTATTTCGGAGAAAATAATTCTAAGCAGATTAATCCTGGATGCAAAACTGAGAATTCATTATACATTACAGCTGTATCTCATATTACCTCCTGAATTTATAAATACAACATCCCCACTGAATTTGACATACCGCCACCCCTTCTCCCCTTAATTAAGAAGATGTGTTTATCATGGACCAAAATTATACCTCCCAAGACATCATCTTACCTTGTCTTACCTTGGGAGGATTATTATCTCAATAACAGTTGTCTTGTATCATTTTGTAACACATTGGGCACTCAATCGTAAATCTTTATTATCCCACCGAACGAAGTTCGAGGGCGATATAGAGAAGCCGTCTGTTTGTCCATCTGTCCGTCCTTTCGTTCGTCTGTGTCCGGGCGATTTCAAAATGGCGGCCATTTTTCGTAAAAATATGTAATCTTTGATAACTCAAATACCAGTGAACGAATTTGGTTCAAATTTTATATGATGATGCTTAGGGACACAGTAGCTATGTTCAACAAAAATTTTTCAAGATGGCCGCTTAATTTCAAAATGGCGGCAATTTTTCGTAAAAAACATAATCTTTGATAACTCAAATACCAGTAAACAGATTTGGTTGAAATTTTATATGATTATGCCTAGGGACACAGTAGCTCTGTTCAAGAAATAATTTTCAAGATGGCGGCCAATTTTCGTAAAAAACGTAATCTTTGATAACTCATATACCAGTGAACAGATTTGGTTCAAATTTCATATGATGATGCCTAGTTCACAATGGTATAAACTAACTTTGTGCCAAATTTCATGCTTCTATCACAAAGTGCACAAACATTTCAACATTTACACTAGCTATAATAAGCATAATATGTTTTGTTCGGTGGGATTTGCTACTCCGTGGAGTTGCTGTTTTTCTAGTTCCATTTTGTATTTATATTTTCAGGATGAAAAGGTTCGCTGTCCAATGAGTGACAAAGTCCTTAAGATGAAAGATCTCATACCTGTAAACTTCACAAAAATAAATGATAGAGATGAAAAAACCTCTCTTATAGCAAAAAAGGTAAGTTCGAAAAACAATCACCAAAATGTTGAGGGACCACTGCATTTATCACATGCTCTGTAAAATTCCAGTAATCTGATTGGTTGATTACCGTGTGAGTTTTCCCGTCTCACACGGCCGTCTCACACGTTACTAGAGGCAACCAGTGATGATCAATAGCAACGATGTGACGTCACTGATTATATCACTTCTAGCTAAGGAAAACAATATGACGTCATACTATTTCACAAACAAGTACGAATACAACGGTATGACGTCATATTGTTTCAAAGCGGAATCAAAAATTATAATAGTTACCAGAAGTACACGGGGTTCTGAACACAATCATAACTGACCAAATCAAAATGCTTCAAAATTCCTAGACATGTGATAAAATCGTCATCACACGTTTCAGCTTATGTGATACAGGAAATATTCCACTCGGGTAACAATGTATCACCACTCAAGCTTCGCTTTCGTGGATGATACAATATTACCTTTCGTGGAATATTTCCTGTATCACATGCTGAAACGTGTGATAACTGATAGTCTTAAATGTCAAACAATTAATTTTTAAGATATAAGTTCTGTGAGAAATTATCTGAAATTGGTCCATTAACTATAACGATTCTTCCTATTTATGCACTGTCACCTATTGGTCTTCTGTCTAATAACATATAAATCTACCTGTACTTTTATTCAGTCAACAACGAGTCTTTCAGATACACATGTCCAGTTACCACCAGCTGGTTATCATAGTGCCAATGATTCTTGTTTCTAGAGCAGATATGTCGCAATGCAGTCACAATTGATTTCTATTGTTCCTCAGACAGATACACATTTACAGATACTAATGATTATTGTTTTTAGGGCTTAACATGTGTATAGTCATTCTTGTTTCTAGAACTTAAAATAAGTCACCAGCGATTCTTGTTTCTAGGACAGATACGTGTGTGCAGTCACTAATGATGTCTTGGGTAATTCTACACCATGTGCAGTATTGAGAACATCAGGGTGTGTTGTTACTATGGATTGTGTGGAGAAACTGATAAAGAAGGACAACCCTATGTTAGACCCAATAAATGGCAAGCCTCTCAGAGACAAAGATATCATTCCATTACAAAGGGTAATATAAGATTAATAGATCATATATTTATTCATTTAAGCCTGCACATTTTTGCAGTGATAACAGCCAAATCTGCACTCATCTATTGATGCATAACAGCGCATACATTGGTCACAAATGTACTTTTGTAACAGAGTTGCTTATTGGTATATAAGAATCTATTTTTATTTGAAAAATTAAAATTATTGTTCATTTGGTTACTTTACATTGTATATACTTTCAACAATAAAAACAATGATGAACCTCACCACAAAAACTAAAACAGTGGTAGCCAATCAACAATTGACATGTAAAAAAACTAAAACAGTGGTAGCCAATCAACAATTGACATGTAAAAACTAAAACAGTGGTAGTCAATCAACAATTGACATGTAAAAAACTAAAACAGTGGTAGCCAATCAACAATTGACATGTAAAAAAAATAAAACAGTGGTAGCCAATCAACAATTGACACGTAAAAAAACTAAAACAGTGGTAGCCAATCGACAATTGACATGTAAAAAAACTAAAACAGTGGTAGCCAATCGACAATTGACATGTAAAATCAGTTGGTCTATTATTATCCTATAAACAAAGTCCAGGAAAATAGATCCCCACACATCCATTCATTCGTCCCTTCATACATCTGTCTGGGCAATAACTGGAAAACTATTGGCTCAGTGTTGTTTATATTTTTATTAGCTCACATGGTGAGCTTTTGCAATCACTCACTTGTCCGTCTGTCTGTCCGTCCATCCGTGCGTCCGTCCGTCAACAATAGTGGCACCTTTTAAAACCTCTGTCGATAGGATTCCTGTTTTAAGTTATTTCTGTTCAACATCAATACAGAACACTCCCCTATGACTCCTGGTTGAAAAGCTCGCCTATTTTCAAAATGGCCACCATTTTTGTCTCGCGAAATTCACTTTTGACCCATTTCCTAGCTTACAAATAATTTCAGGTGTCCTACATTGTAAAAATCCATGTCAATGTAAAGAGTAGATATATGAAATAATTTTGTAACAAAAAATCAGCAAAAAATTATATCCATTTTTTTTATTTTCAGCCATTTTAGTTAACATTGATTTGTCCATCTGACTCACGAAATCCACTTTTCCATCAACAACAGTGGCACGTTTTAAAACCTCTGTCGATAGGATTCCTGTTTTAAGTTATTTCTGTTCAACATCAATACAGAAAACTCCCCTATGACTCCTTGTTCAAAAGCTCGCATATTTTCAAAATGGCTGCCATTTTTGTCTCGCGAAATTCACTTTTGACCCATTTCCTAGCTTTACAAATAATTTCAAGTGTCCTACATTGTAAAAATCCATGTCAATGTAAAGAGTAGATGTATGAAATAATTTTGTTACGAAAAATCAGCAAAAAATTATATCCATTTTTTTATTTTCGGCCATTTTAGATAACATTGATTTGTCCATTCCGTCTCGCAAAATCCACTTTTGGACCATTTGCCTTAAACCCTTTGTCGATAGGATTCCCGTTTTAAGTTAATTTTGTTCAACATCAATACTAAAAACTCTCCTATGACTCTTGGTTCAAAAGCTCGCCTATTTTCAAAATGGTCGTCATTCTTGTCTCGCGAAATTCACTTTTGGCCCATTTCCAAGCTTTACAAATAATTTCAGCTGTCCTGTATTGTAAAAAGCCATGTCACAGTTGTCACTGTAGAGTAGTTGTATGAAATGATTTTGTTACAAAAAATCGGCAAAATATTATATCCATTTTTTATTTTCAGCCATTTTAGTTAACATTGATTTGTCCATCTGTCTCGCGAAATCCTCTTTTGGACCATTTGCTTAAAACCTCTGTCGATAGGATTCCAGTTTCAAGTTATTTTTGTTCAACATCAATTCAAAAAACTCCCCTATGACTCCTGGTTCAAATGGTTGCCTATTTTCAAAATGGTCGCCATTTTTGTCTCGCGAAATTCAATTTTGGCCCATTTCCTAGCTTTACAAATAATTTCAGGTGTCCTGCATTGCAAAAAGCCATGTCACTGTAAAGAGTAATTGTATGAAATAATTTTGTTAATTGGCAAAAAATCATATCCATTTTTTTTCAGCCATTTTACTTAACATCGATTTGTCTATCTGTCTCTCAGTCAGTCCAAAATAGTGGCAAGTAGCTTGAAATAATTTTGTTACAAAAAATCAGCAAAGAATTATATCCGTTTTTTTTAATTTTCTGTCATTGTAGCCATCATTCACTTTTGAGCAACACCATGTGAGCCAAGTACCCACGGTACTAATTTTTATTTTATTGCATTCGTCCTCTGTGAGAAAAAGCTCAAAAGTTCATTTTGTCTGACTCTGATTAGATGATTGATGGGATTTGCTATACCTTGGCATTGCCATTATCTAGTTGTCTATTATTCTTTTCTGATTCCTCTTTCTTACTCAATTTATCCTTTATATTCCAGGGAGCAACTGGATTCTCAGGAGCAGGAATCACTCTGGAAGGAAAGGTAGATGGACCTGGACTGATGTCATAATAGACTTTATGTTGTCACAATTTGAAAAATACTTTTGGTCGAGTTAGCAATGACTTTATAATGTCATGTGTAGCCAGAATTCAGACAATCTCTGTGTGATATAGTTTTGGACTAAATGATGTCACAAAAGTGTATACTATACTACTATATAACAGAATGTTATTTGAAATGTGATATTGAGCAGTTACAAGGACACAAATCTAAGGTTTTAACTCAAACATGAACAATGATATACCATCCTTTTGTTCACATTTTGAAAAATTCTTGTGGGGTTCACCATTTCAGCCCAAAAGCACTTCAATGAGCCCCCCCCTCTGCTATCTCTACAGGCCTGATCCTATATGGTCATACTGTCTTTGTTTTAAGTTCTGTTTTCCATATTGTATATTTTAGTCATAGGGCAATAGAAAGAGGGCACTGTATGTTCAATCTAAGCAAAAATCAACTTTCCATGAAGCAGACCAACTGCCCAATCAGGCTACAGATGTATGTACAGGGATTGTATTGTTATCCGACTGGTGCAACATAACTGTCCAATAAGATTTACAGATTTATAACTTGTTTTATGTATTCAGATTGCATGTATCAAAAACTGTATTTAATTGGCAGACACATTGCTGCAAAAATAAAACAGATGAATTTTATTTTATTTTTATTGTACAAAAATAAACTATGTGTACATTGTATAGGCATTTTTCTTTGTTGATACATTATTTTCATATGATATCCATTGTATACAGTATTTGGCAGTTAAATATCTTTCTATGCCTCTATTATCACCCTATGCAGACAAATATTGGGTGCGGAGCAAATGAGCGGAGGGTGCGGAGCTAACGGTCATTTTTGAATTTAAATTTGGGATATTTCTGAAACTAAGCCGTTTTGGGACTTCAAATATACCATGATATGTGTATTTGACACCAAATGTCAATACAATTGTGAAAATAGTAGCGCAATGTGCCTTAAACCTTTCCCAGACCTATATATTTTGAAATTATCCTTTTAATACTGAGTCCGCAGCATTCATAAAAAATGGTGTTCAAGGTACACTATCTATACAAATTATTTTTGCATCTTGGAAGCCAGACAGTATCTGTGTGATTTTAAAAAATTTGGAAATGTTTTTCAGATATGAGCCCCCTCTAAATATTGGGTGCGGAGGAGCTCCATAAACGTACCTCCGCACCCAATATTTAGAGGGGGCTCATATCTGAAGAACATTTCCGAATTTTTATAAAATCACACAGATACTGCCTGGCTTCCAAGATGCAAAAATAATTTGCATGGGTAGTGTATCTTGAACACCATTTTTTATGAATGCTGGGGACGGAGTATTAAAAGGATAGTCTCAAAATATATAGGTCTGGGAAATGTTAAAGGCATACTGGGTCGCTATAAAATGAATTGCACTACTATTTTCACAATTTTATTGATATTTGGTGTCAAATACACATATCTTGGTATATTTGAAGTCCCAAAACGGCTTAGTTTCAGAAATATCCCAATTTTAAATTCAAAAATGACCGTTAGCTCCGCACCCTCCGCTCATTTGCGCCGCAGGCTCTGTCTGCATAGGGTGATTATACACTCATAAGATTTATTAGTACAATATTTTCAACACATTTAGCTTTATTATGTGGCCCATTCTTTAAAATAACTTTCAAAATAATGGGCTTTTCTATTTCTATTTTTTGTGTACATACAGTATTTAGCCAGGTAACTTCTCTTTATAAGAGCAGAAATAAATAATCAGTTTTTGCATTTTAAAAAACACAAATGTGTCACACAAAAGGCTAAAATACAAAGCAATAAAAAGCATCAACCAGAATTTCACCATAAAATCATTATATTGTCTTGTTCAAGTGATTAGTATTTTCATATATCGATTTTCATTAAAAATTATAATTAATAGGAAGGCACTATTCATGTTCCTTAAAGCAAGTATATGTTCAGAGATTTGAAAGGTAAGGAATCATAATTCAATTCTATGCTAACCCTAATTCTAGTACAGGCTTAATTCAAAATGACAAGATATGAAGAGTTATATTACCATGTAGTAAAGGGTTATCCTCTACCATATAGCATAGGGTTATCCTCTACCCCAGTTCTTAAGTTGCACTATGTAATATTAAGCCATTCCTTATTGATGTGTTTTTAAGGAGTTAACCATATGCATCTGTATAAAATCTTTTAGTCACATACTATAATGTTGTAAAACTATGCCTCAATTAAATCTTCCATGTTTCTTTGTCCAAATCTTAAACCTTCAATCTATTCTTTTCCTCAGATTTTATTTATTCGCAACTGACTAAATTTTCACTATATTTCCTTGCCTTTAATTTATTCCATGTAATTTAATCTTGCCTCAAACTTAAGTCTCAATATTAATCCTCAATATATTTCGTGGCCTCAAATTTTATCTGTGCCTCAAACTGTACCTTTGATATCATCAAATTTATTCTTCCACATATTTTTTAACGAATTGTTTCAGTATTTGTCTGTGTTCCTTATTCTTTATTGTTTCAAGCCAGAAGTGGAGACAACTATCAATGGTATTATCTAAAGTCTGTTCAATTAGAGCCTCGTGGAGAATAAACTTCACAAATGGCATTTTTAAATCTTCAAAACCCAGTTCTCCGAGAGATTTTAGTATTCGAGTAATTCTGAGATAATTGTGTGTAGATCTGAAAATAGAAAGTACATGATACAGAACTGATGAAAAGGCTACAACCTTACTGTTGTTTCTATATTTCTGATTCATTCCCATGATATACCTGCACCTTATTGAATAATATTCTGAAGTAATTTTCTGAGTTAATATAAAGGTCCATGTGCAGTATGGCAAGTGATTTTAGACAGTCATATCTTTCACCATGAGTACTTTCTGGGCATAAATCGAGTGGTTTTTATTAAAATATGGGCTTATTAGCCTTTTGCAGATTACTGACATAGACATAATATGTTTTCTTTCGAGTGAAGTGCCCATGATGATAAAAATATCAATCAATATTCAATCAATATGTGTTAAATTTTTAGATTTTTTTATGACTGGTTCAAAAAGTTCTCCATATCGATACCACTCCTTTCCAAATTTCAAGCTCACTTGTTCATTTTGTACATTGTTCTTTATAATGTTAAACTATAAATGTATTATTCCAGTGGTTTACCCTTTCTTGTCATTGAATTTGTATTAAAAGTTCATGTATATATACTGAGACTCACAATTCACTCCCTCAAACTCACAGGAGATATTATACTGAATATACTGTTACTGTACCTATTTAAATTTTGAAATCTCAACTCCCAGTTGTCATGTCTCTCTATTCTTCCATCCGTTGTCTCTGTTTCATCAATGAGTTTCATTCCATAGAAATGTAGCATCATTTTGTAGGCCTTTAACACTCTACCATGGGTATTTGGATCTCTCTTGATTGCCTAAAATATGCAATGATTATTTAGTATGCTTCAATGAACAGGAACTGTATCTAAGAATGATTGTAATTGTGTGTTTGGAATCGAAGAAATAAAAAAAATGTACCATGGTATCTACTGTATGTCATTGTCATAATAGACTGCGACTATTTCTATCATGTTATCAATTTAATGAAAATTTCTTAACATGTAGAAAAATGATGTGATTCAATTAGAGATTCATCACTAGATCACCTTATAAATAGTGCTTGCTTCAAGGACAACTGAAATAGCTTTTCTCAACTTGCAGCTACAAAAATGCGGTTTTCTCCATTGTAAGCCCAAAGTAGACTTCTTGCGATAGCCATTATAAAATAAATGTAAGATAACTGCTAACGGTCATAGATAACGAAATAAAACTAACTGATCAATCAAATTGGCCCCCACATGATTAGTAACGCCATGTACAAAATATAGCTTTGGTTTATTGGTTCCTTAGTAATCACAACCTCATGGCAACCATGGGAGTGTTGTGTTAACAAATAACAAGAACAGACAAGACTTTACGGGCAAGATTTTAAGACGGAAAATCCAAAATGGCTGCCTTGACATTTACCCAGAATGCCCAAAAACTAATCAGATCTAGATTTTCATACTGAGAATCATCCCTGAAAATTTGAAATTGATCTACCAAACAGTTCACCTGAAAATGCGTAGACAAGACTTTACAGACAAGATTTAAGGACGGAAAATCCAAAATGGCTGCCTTGACATTTACCCAGAATGCCCAAAAACTAATCAGATCTAGATTTTCATACCAAGAATCATCCCTGAAAATTTGAAATTGATCTACCAAACGGTTCACCTGGAAACGCGTAGACAAGACTTTACAGACAAGATTTTAGGATGGAAAAATCCAAAATGGCCAACAATAAAAAAGTGATTATGAGTTTTTGCTGATTTCTTTTTACAAAACTATCACATATAACTACTGTTAACAATAACATAGGCTTTTACAACAAAGCACACCTGAAATTATTTATAAAGCTACTAAATAGTTAAAGTATGAAAACTGAAAAACACCATTCAATATGATACAAAGTATTATCGTGCGCTAACTTTTCTTAAAACATTCAAAATGGCTGACATGACTGAGCTAACAGGTCCAAAACCTAATCAGATCTAGAATGAAGTGAGCTGAACAAGATGTTAAAGTTTTAAAAGCAACTGTGAAGCCGTTTTTCTTAAAGTTTGCAGACAAGGATTTTAGCATTTGACTTCAAAATGGCCGACAGGAAGTAGGTATCGAGTTAATTTTTTTTCATCCACATCTGTATGCACTCATAAGTTATCCTTGAAAATTTGAAGGTGATATCTGTAGCGGTTTTGGAGAAAACTCCCGGATGTACGGATGGACGGATGGACGGATGGACGGACGGAAGGACGGACAGACGGAAGGACGGACAGACAGTCGGACGCGCCTAGGCCGACAATATGGCCCCACACTATGTGGTGGGGACATAACAAAACATTTTGGCATTATGACGTCATGATCTAATGGACCAAAACTGGCCACGTGGGGGCCAGTGAGAGATCACGTGGGGGCCAATAACGTCACAGCCAATTCGAATATTGCTTATTTAAGCAGCTAATAACGACCGTTAGAGTGAAATAATTTTCACACTTCTGATGAGAAAACATGTCCAAATACATTTATCAAAAAATCATATTGATTCCTTTAGGTTAAAAATACCATTTCATTCTCCTTTAAAAATTTTCTGTTTGAGTAACTGGATGAGTCACAAAGAGTAAACCTTCAAATAAATCATCAAAGCCTACCTCTGCCTCAAACTTTTGAAGTTCTTGAGCCTCCCAGTTCATTCCCCTCTCTCTGATGGGGAACAACCTGAAAAGTAACAACTATACATTAAAATTGTTCACTATTCAAACAAAAAGCACAAAGCATCTGTGGTCTGTAGCTCCATAAGATAAGGGGGTGTGGAGGCCACACATCCTTGGCCCAAGAGTAATTCATTGCATTACATGATCTGCTATGAAAGCAGTGAAGGACAGATCTTGAAGGATGGGGGCCACAGAAAAATTTAAATCTAGACCCTCTCTGGTACATTCTGTGTATATCCGAGAGCCATATTTATCTTAATTCCATCATTAAATACATTTTTGGAAAGCGGGGGGGGGGGGGGGTCCCCTCAACACCCCTCCCTTTCAGATGGGCTTGCACTTATATTAATATACAGAGGTATAACATAACACTAAACACAGGTGGTCTCTATATACTCACCATTGTATATACCCATGGTGTTGCTCTAAACGTTTGTAGTCACCATGCCATTCTTCTAGCATTGTATCAATATATGCACCTGTAAAATAAAGCGAAACTAGAAAAACAGCAACTCTTTGGGAGTAGCAGATCCAGTAAACAAAATGTAGTGTCTCCCTTTGGCAAAATCTACTCTCTTGACATCTCTTGACATCACTTGACACCATATCAGAAATTCATGACAAATTGACAACATTTTTCAATTCATCAGAATCCACTGAAATAATCTGGTTAAATAATGAACTCTAAAGACTAATTAAAGTTTCCTGGAATATCATTCTTAATTGGACATTTTAAAACAATAATTTTTGCATATTATATACAATCAGGACTTTTATAATTCTTATTGTCAAAAAGTGAACTGATTTTTGAGAGAAGCCCAATATTGCAGCAATGGTGTATATACATGTTGTGCTACCGTCAAAAATAAAATTTTGTAAAAATAAAAAGAGACTCACCATTTGGACTTGATTGTATTTTATTATTGTAGAACTGGAGGTTCTTTCTCATTGTCTTTACATCTCTCTGCTCCTAAAAATCATGAGTTAATTATAACATTGTATTAATATCAGAGTTTCACCATTTGATTGTAGGTGGAACTACAAAAGTGAAACCATTTGTCGCCTAACAGCAAGACTGATGAAGAACACTGGTCACAAAAATGCTGGCTGTAACGATATGTCATAATTTCTAGGTGTAACGACATTACAATCGGAAGATGATTCAAAATTCCTTATTGCATCTAAAAAATGAGATCAGTTGAATTTCAATTGAAAGCCCATGAAGAAACTAATGCTGGAATAACATTAACAGTTCCAAAATGCCTTATTGTATTTTAAATATAGATTGATAGTTTAGATAGATAGTAGATTAAAGGCAGAATCAGACCTATAGGGTTAACAAAATTACAAGCAACTTTTATAGTTGACCTACCAATCTATTTCTTACAATATCAAACACAATATCTCCCAAAATATTCACAATATGTTATAAATTGGTGAAGTTATTAATGATTCAAAGTGCAAAAATGGGTGGAAAATGTTTAAATTCTGCCAAATAATAAGAATGGTAACCATTCTTATAGAAAAATAATGCATTATTGTAAAAATCTTTAGTTTTCCTTGAATAAAGTATGCAGTTTTGTGATTTTTAGAAAATAGACATGACAAGGAATGACATGAGCCTAAAATATTCTAAAATTGAGACAATTTTTTGTTTAGCCTGCTTGCTATATCTGATTCTCTCTTTAAAAGAAAATTGCTTGTATTCGTGAATGCAAATAGCAGCTACCAGATTAACTTATTTATTTTCATAAATTAACCTGTCATTTTGAAGTCGCAATTACGATCAACCCATTAGTCGACGAACAGTTATCCATGATCATATGACTTTTTATGCCAATGAAAGAATCTTTTATCATACTAAGCTGCTTGGTCGAATTCGCAAACAGAACATAGGTCATTGTTACATGCTGCTAAATAGGTGGATTAACCCATTATTTAGGTCAGGTTAAGGTTTGAAGCGAGAGGTGGTAGCTAATGGGAAGCACGACGGGTACTCTTCATATTTAAATGAGTTTGCTCTCAAGCTGCAATCACCTCGATAGCCGGTAGCCATTATTTGCATTCTCGAATACAAGCTTAGACTGGGTTTAACAGTTTTGATAACTTTTCATGAACTTTTCACAACTCAATTCATAGATAATATTCAGATATTACAAAAATAAATGTGCTGGGGTTTCATTCAATGGTAACAGGATATACTAGTACAGTTAAAAATTTACAATTCATGAAATATGTTATAGCTGAGTAATTTTCAACTGTTTTATTTACAAGTAAATAGAAATCCAGATTTTGATATTGTGAGCAGTATAAATGAAACTACAGCTATAAGGAAGTAAAAATGTATCCAGCACATAGATTCCAAGTATCCAGGGGCCTTAATATCATCTGAAAAGGCCTACGCTAAAAATACATTCTTTTGATTCTAGTGCAAATATTTGTGCAACATTCTCAGAATCTTTGAATAAATATTTGTTTACAACTATTCAATGATTTAGTCTATATTTTCAAAAGATACTTAAACAGCAACCTGGTTTATACACATGTACATTTACTTACTGGGTATCCCTTTCTGTACTCTGTTATATCTCTTCGAGCATAATCTTTAGCATATTTGTCTCTTTTTCGTAATTTTATTTTCTTTATCTGAAATAATACAATAACAATCATGTTAGGGAATGAAACTTGAATATTTCTGGTTCTTAATGATAAACTTGTATGGGATTTTATAAGCATAAATCAAATCAGTTTCAAAAACAAGGCAATTAAATAAGGCATTAACATACAAAATGTTATCACCTGCCATTTGTTACAGATGCTGAACACCAACTGCAAAACACCAATTACTGAACACCATCCACAAAAAAGTTGGAGACTAAATTAAATATACATTATAATTAGAAAGAATCTACATGACAAAAGGACAATTGTCTTTTAAGACCCTATATTAGCCCCCAACATATTTAGAAGAAAGTGTACAGGATATTAAAGAAGGGACTTTGTTTGATAACCAGATCCAAGAATTAGGTCATTCTGACCTTTATATTTCAAGATATAGTTCATTCTATTAACATGTATAAAATGACCTTTTAAAGGAAATATCACTCTTTTCACATCATTATTGTCACTGTTTCTATTAATTATCAAAATAATCATTATTTACAGTCATTCAAGACATTTTAATTGATACTCTTGGTATTATCTTCCACAATAGTGAAAAAGCATCATGGGCAACATTCAAAAACACATAAAATATAACAAGTCAAAAATGCAAAAAATATTGAATAGTGATCTTCTTTATACTGTACTTCATTGAGATCAATTGTCTACAAAAGGTTTGCAAAAATATGTTAGAAAAGAATATTGAGTTTTTTATTTTACATCACAATGAGAAAGAACAAGGGGCAACATTAAAAACAAATGAAGTAATTAAGTCAAAACAGCATATCAATTATATATTGATCTGCTTCCTTGAGATCAATTGCTCATATATAGTTTGCATGGCAGTGGCATTTAAATACTGAATTTATTATTTCACATCACAGTGAGGAAGCACAAAGGGCAACATTTGAAAACAACTAACAATGTAACAATTTCTAAAAAGTTACTCTGGTTTTTACATAACTGTTGTACTTCTGTAGATGAGCACATTCATGTGTTTGTTCATTATAATAAGAGACTCTAGTATGAGCTATCATCTTCTTCAGATGACAACATTTCTATTCAGGCAAAAACTCAGTTACATTGAATCTCATTTTGGCCTCAACAAATCTAATTCATTTATTTAAATTAATTGTAACAATGGATTTGACAAGACATAAAATACAAGTGGGAGGAATGCTGATTATCGCACTATGATATGCAGAATAATTATTTCATATGAAACAGGGAAATGAAACTGAAAACTATGACATCCTGACATTCTCGAGTGTATTGACTTATTATAAGAGTATGTCAGATAAAGATAAACTTAAAAAGCATACATATTCAAATAAAGAGAACAATCTATTCCATCAAAAGAATAAAGTTCCAACAATTTTGAAAACATTATTCAAAAATAGCAGGTTGCAATTTTGGAATCACTCTGTATTTGTTAGACACCCTGTAGTTCATGACCAATAGAACGATAGAATTTATACCTTTCTTCCATCCACTCTTGCATCTTCTCCAAGTTCCATGTCCATTTCGCCATCCTGAAAGAAAATTCAAACTAAATTCTTAGAATTATTATTATGTTTTATTTCATATAGGCTACAGTAGTTTTCATATAGTTTTTTTTCCAATTTCATGTTAGTTGTAAAATTTAAAATTTCCAAAATTACATATCCACCTAGATTTTTGTGGCTTTTCTCCAAATTTAAAAATATGTCCCCTGACCATTCTAGCCATTTTTACGACTGACCTGAACTCCAGGTACAAAGGTACTTATCAAGGTCAACGCTAATCCTGAACAGAACAGAAGGATTGCCTGGATCTGGCCTGGCGTACATTCATAGACATATGAACGAAGGTAACATCTAATCATCCCATTGAAACTTAAGGGGCTGTATTGCGTCGTGTTACTATTTTATCACAACTTCCAAAACCAGTCTAGCCTCTAGCCTGAATAAAGATATTAAACTAATATATAGAGATATGCTAATAGCTTACAAAGCATTCAGCTAAATTACTCACCTTTGCCTTTCCAGCAAACCTCTCAAGAGTTATCTTTCCTCCCATTGCGACTGTTGTATTTTCCTTTTTAGTGCATTTTGGAACTGAATCATCATCTGGTCGGTCCATCTGAAACATAAGAATGACGTTTTGAAACTGAAAATGAAACTAGATCCTGGTTCAACTGGGTTATTGACCTGCACTATGTAAAATACTCATTCATTGGAGAAAATGCTAACCTTGATGTTATTACAAAATCGATATCTATCAAACACTCAGGATAACTAGAATACATATTGATGTTAAGATTGAATTGGAATATTACCATCTAGAATGTAAAGTACACTTTGAATACAGGAAAATGGAGAAAATAAAATATTTTCGGACTCTTCGAAGCCGGAAGTTACGGAATATTCATACTTTTTTTGGTAATAAATCATTTATAATGATATAATTCAAATCACATTTGAATGGATATAATTAAAAACTTTTCAAATTACTTACTACTTGAAGTTTTATTTAAACAAGGGAATCATCTAAAAAAATATAAAAGATGTAGAAACATTTATTTTCGTATTCAGTGACGTCACGCGACGACCAAATCATTGCTATTTCTAGAAATTAAATAAAAACCCATATACGTCGTCAATTGACCTCAAACTGCAAAGGTGTGTATGCTTACCGTTAACTTAGCTATTCATTTCCATAATCAACCTCTTTTTATTGTGAAAAACAGTAAATTGAGGGCTGAAATTCGAATCATAACATTCAAAATCACAGAAACAAAAATTCCAAGATGGAGGATGATCCGATTGTTTGAAAATTCCAATATCCAATAGGGGATCATAAGCCTAGCTCTTTCTCTAAATATAATAAGTGAGTTAAGTAGTTAAAATGACGGATTTCAACAAACATACATGTAAGGGGTCGGTCCAACTGCATCTTTTGTAGGCCTGCCATTGAACTCAAATTTTTGGTCACACGGTCTCATCGATCACTGTTTTAGCCTAAGCAATGTCAGCAACAAGAAAATCAAGTGAAAATGACACTAGAAAAATACGAAGCCATAATGCTATTTTGATAAAACTGATCCACTTTTTATGGAAATACCACAGAGAAAGACAATGAACAAACTACATTTTACTGCTTGTTTTCTGTTGGCTAGGTAACATGTTAATGACGTCACAAATTAAAATATAATAAACACTTTGATGTGCGAGTTTAGCTTTCTTGTCTGTTTAGTTGATAGGGCAATAAGTAACTGATGTCATAGTTTATGTTATATTACGTCATATCTTCATCACAAACACAACATATGACGTCGTGATCGTTGCTTTGATGATTTGCCATATAAGGTAATAATGGCGGACTTTTGGTCACGTGACTGGTCGACAGTCGGTCCATAGAACGAATGGCTCCACCCACTTCGTGGGGGGCCTTCGTAGAAAATCATCAGTAATAAAAGTGGGTAAGCGTAAAGAGTGTAGATATCAATTCTCATATCTGACTTAGGCAGATCTGCATGATGCAAATGTTTTTCAATTTCGAAAAGAAGCCTGCTCAATTTTCTAGTTATTTATACATTCTAAAGAAAAATTAACACTCAATTATTAATCTGGGAACACTAAAGCCCATTTTATTCAAAAAATGAACGATTTAGACCATGTTCCGAATGAGTTACATTCATCTGAAAAATGCACATGGTCATCTAAATGGTAGAAAGGGCAGTCTGACCTAAGATCATATGTGAATCCATGCATGTTTAATCTTCCAAAAATAATTGAAAGGTATTGCTCAAGAATTTCTTTCAATGTATCAATGACTTGGAAATTAAAGAGATATCTCATTTTCCACTGAGGCATGCTCTGACACAAAATCACTCAAAAGTGAAAATTAGAAAATCTGTCTTTCTTAAAATTTTATTGAATTGTATGCATGTATTTGTAAAATATTTGTATTAATAAAGTTTGATTTTATAAAAAAATCTCTAAATCCCAAAGTTGTTGATGCTATCCAAGTGCAACAATGTTTTCTCCGTTGAACACTCTATCAAGACAAGAAAAATCACAAAGATCCCTCAATTATTGAGAAATTTATTTCAAAATAAGTGGGTGCCATTTTTTGTGTCACTGTGTAATAAGCTACAGTCAGGGGAGCATTAGTAAGACTATAGTCACATGGGTTTATTTAAAGAAAGCATGTGATGACAAAAAAGGAAAATAACATTACTCAGAACTGAATTGATTCTCAGTTTCATTTTCTTATGATGTTTACCATCTGTACTTTATAATTATAGAACATAGAACAAATGACACAATATGAAAAGATGAAAGATTTTGCTCTAGAACTGAATCAAATTCAATAAATCTTCAATCTGTTTACTTCATTTCCAAAGATGTATGCCCCTTTTCATATAACTTTATTTTGTTTTCCAGATGCCTAACATTAAACTACAGAGTTCAGATGGTGAGATATTCGAGGTAGATGTAGAAATTGCCAAACAGTCTGTCACAATCAAAACTATGTTAGAAGGTAAGGAAAATTATTGAGATACAGGGTGGTCAAATAAAGATATGAGGAAAAATACACAGTTGCCTTTTTTTGACCACCCTGTATATGAAATTTGGTAGCATATAGCCATATATACATAAACATTTTTATATATATATTTTTGACCCTACCTACAATTGGGGGTCAAAAAGCTGAAATTTTTGACTAATTAGGATATCTCTTGTAGGAGATTTACATGTTTTTCTTGTATGTTTCAGACTTAGGTATGGATGAGGATGAAGACGAAGCTGTCCCACTTCCTAACGTTAATGCAGCCATTCTTAAAAAAGTAAGTAGTTGGTTATATTGAAACATTGAACAGAGTTGTCTAAGTGGTCACATGATTCTTCAAGATTGCGTAAGGATGAATCAGTGATTCCTTTGAATAGCACTCTTGTAATTTCTGTTTCTACCACAGAGACGACAATCCTCTAAATATAGCAGAACAATGCTGTGTAATGACGTAATGTAATTGTATTATATTGTTATTGCCCAAGATAGTACATATACTTGTATTGCATTGCCAGATTATAGAGTGGTGTACCTACCACAAAGACAGATAACCCATCATCTCTTTAATATAATAGATCATACAGATATACATGAATTTGTACATTACCAGGTTATTCAGTGGTGTACCTACCACAAAGACGACCCACCACCTCCTGAAGATGATGAGAACAAAGAAAAGCGTACAGATGACATAAGTTCCTGGGACGCTGAATTTCTCAAGGTCGACCAGGGAACTTTATTTGAGTTAATCTTGGTAAGTTACCTTGTATAGTATAAATAGTATGAATACATGTAAATATATTGTAAATGTAAAAACTAGTGAATATGTGCCATGTTGACTAGCAACAAGAAAAAGCCTGAGTTCGTTTGATTTGATTTGATTGAATTCTGTGCAAAAGACAGTTTGAGGATTTACTTGTTTACAACATTTTGTTAATCATATGTTAAAGTGAACCTTGAAATTGCAAGAAAATACAAAAATGTAAGAAAAGTATTAAACCATACAAATGCAAATGTTGGGAATCGTAAATTAAAGCTGGTTCTTAAATTAAATCAATTCACAGTATTTTGTGTGACTTGTTTTCTTCAGGCTGCCAACTACTTAGATATTAAGGGTCTCCTAGATGTCACCTGTAAAACTGTCGCTAATATGATCAAAGGAAAAACACCAGAAGAAATTAGGAAGACATTTAATATAAAGAATGACTTCACACCTGCAGAAGAGGAACAGGTCAGTGATATAAATATTATATTTATTTGTTGAACAACATTTGTTTTAAGAACTCCTTATCACGTCAGTCTCTCAGACATATGCGATGCATGTGCGGAATATTTGTTTATTTACATTAACCAATGTGAAGTACACGCATTATTGAGCTATTTTTGGAATCTTGGGCCTTCAGAGGTTTTCATTTGTATTTTCATGAGTAAGGTCAGAACTCTTTTTGGAATGCTGCGAGAAAAGGTTATTGTAAAACTGTGACAAATTTTCAAAAGTTTTTTAATCCATGACTCAAAATCCACACTAATTTTAAAAATTAACCCATTTTGCGGTGGCTTTGAAAAATCGAGAACTACCAAATGTGTCTTGTGAAAGACTATTTGACTTTTGATTCCAAATTATCTTTTGACTTCTTTACTTGCCAGTGATTAAAATTCAGACATTTGGAAAAAAGATGAATTGTTTTAGTTCACCCTGTATTTTGCATATCATTTAAGAATTGTTTTCATGTTAATAAATTTATGTTTTTTTATTTTTCAGGTACGAAAAGAGAATGAATGGTGTGAAGAGAAATAAAAATGATCCAGTATCTCATTATAATAAATAGCTCTCAATTGAGAGAGAGACCCTGTAATATAAAGTGTAAATAGACCACCATGTATTACTCAAAAGTTGAACCGTCGCTCCATAGCACAAATATCGCCTGTAAATAGGTGTGGATTGTACACATTTAATGTCTGTGTGTTGTCTTAGTGGATTCTATGCAGTGTGAATAAGCTGAAGAGACATCCATCGGACAATATTTGGAATTATCCATTGAATTTTAAACTACTTCGTGTAAAATAGAATACTGAATGAGTCTTGTGGAACTACAACACTGCAGTAGTTACAATGCATCCTATTTCTAGATCACTCAGAATGGATTAAACTTCAAAATAATGAGTATTGTCATATCTCTTACTACTGGATGGATTCAGTATACATGGAGATTGATCACCTGAATAACAGTGATAGCATTATATATCATCCACCTTTAAATTATATGCAGGTAGTTTCAGCTGTTCTCATCACTTCAGATTGTTGGATAATTACACAATAATTACACATGGACACAAAAATAGATATTTAACCAAAATTCTCAAAAATGGATCTCTCCTCCAATTCCATCTTAAAAGTATCTTAAGTTGGGCTATTTTAGCAGCCATTTGTTTGAAAATGTGATAGGAGAAAAACTGGATCCATCATTCACTGTGAGGCTTTAAACATTTTGAAGATACCTCCATTAGTATGCCTGCCTCCAATGAGGTATGTATGCTTTCAAAGCAATCCTCACATATTTGTTTTAATGCAAATGCCATGTTCAAACTATACACATTCTATTGTTATGAACTGTATTTAAAGTGTGCTCTGTAAATGAACTAGTAATTTAGTTGGTGACCTCGAAATCATAATATAGTCGATTTGAGATTTGTGTTCTTGTAGTTCCCAGTACCTTGTTTCATTCATTGTAAAATTGAATGTTGACATTTCAATGCTTCAAATGTTACTCTATTTAATGAAAATACAGTTTGTTTTTAATGTAATATTATGTACAGTTGTTTTGTTGGCTAAAGTGCAGAAAACCTCTGATTGCCTTAATATTACCATAACCATTTTTATGTCACCACCACGCATTCAGCATCTGTAACAAATCATATTAATTTTGTAATGTTTATGCCTTGTACTTGGATAGTCTTGTTGCTAATAGGGCAAGTGACTGATTCCCAGCATGGGATGTTTTGCAAAAGTGAGCTCAACCTTATTGGAAAACCTGAATATTGAGCACATTTGAAGGTGAAGAAGGAAAAAATTGCCTTATTTGGGCATATGATAATTTTGTCAATAACTACCATTCTGTCTTCATGATTTTGCGGAATTAACATTTTTGCTGTTGAGACGGCTGAATTTCACAATAGTAGTCCACAATATTTACATAAGAAAGGCTTTCTGGACACATCTCGTAAATTGTCAAAAACTTTTAAGTAAGCACAGGGTGGGCCAAAAATGTAAGTTGAGTCTTTGTTGCTGTATTTACTTAAGGCCAACTAAAGAAAAAGCAAGCATTTATTCATAGATGTTGATCAACCTTTAAGACTGTAACTGGAATAACATTGGGTTCTTTACATGTATATATTCCAAAGTCCAAATGTAAAAGAAAACTTTCATTGCATGATGCTTTTGCAAGGCAGTCATCATGACTTCACATTTTAGAAAATAGAATATTCCAGTAAATCTTATTTATTACTTGTTTTTGGTTCAAAAATGGAATTAACCAATTGTTAATTTTTAGCCGTGTATGGAATGACATCATCTAGCCATCCCATGTTTCTTTTGTTCAGCAGAAGATGACAATAAACTGCATAATTGTATTTTTATGAAAAACAGATTAAATATCAACCATCTTCAACACATTATGTCCAAAAATGTTGCAAGTTTCAAAAGTTCTGATGAAAATCCATAACTATAAAACTGTAGAAGTTCTACTACATCATATCTAACAATGGCAACCCTTCAAATTGAGAAATATGACGTGTCAATATCTAAAGTAGATGCAGTTAATCTGGTCTAATAAAGTGCAAAGCCTCAAATAGAGAGACTTATCCACCAGAATACAATCATGCATTAAATAGAGTCTCAATAATCTCTTAATAGATTCAACCTTGTACTCCAATGTTACATATTGATTTTCTTGTATGCCTTTCAAGGGGTCTTACTGCTATAGTAACATACACAGTGCTTGGTCTTCTATTGAGAATTATACAGTTTCTCTGTATAAAGGTCTAGCTCTTTAAGATGCCTGGTGCCTATACTACATGGTCCAGTGCTCCTCATCATCCAATACCACCTGATGGTCTGAGGTAGGTTTTTATTCATATTTTAAGAGGTTGAATTTTAGGAGAGATATGTTTCACTGACAGGCATCATATGAATGAGGGTGCCATTGCCTTGTTTTTTTTAATAAATTGATAACATGTTTCACTGTTTTAGTACATGTAGGGAAGATCTGAAACAACAACAATTAAAATGGACTGTATCATCTAAAGAACCTGTGCAAGAGATAGAATAGTCATTTATCATTATTAATAACATTAAGTATACTCAACATAGGTCAAACATAACTTTATTTACCAACATTAAGACCCCTTGATTGAACACTTTTTAATGCAATTCAAACTGGGTAAAAACTGCATTTATGGGTTAAAGCTACCATAAGGTTGTCACTTTAATTAAAAGTAATGACTTCAAAAACATCAATCTTATTTAAGAGACAACTACATACGTAGAAAACATTTTTATGGTTGAACATAAAGGATTTCTAAGATCATCATGACCTGCAGATTTTCAAGAACATACAGTATGTTTTGAACTATGTACCATCAAACTCCAAAGATTGTGTGCCATCAGACTCCAAAGTTTATTTTGCAAGTATGTCTTGTACAGGAATATTTAATTGATATCTGTTTGTATTTGTTTAGGAGGGAGCAGGACTCTATTACAAGAGGGGACTATCTCACCAATGCTGCACTTTCTGAGGTATGTCATAGCTACATGTACATTGTACAATACACATGTTAAAGTCAAGAAGATAAAATATATGTGCATTCAATACAAGAATTTTCTGCATTTTAAGGATGCCTTGTTTTAGTTTTGAAACTCATATCTTATATTTTACTCAGTCTTTATTGATTAAATTTGGTTCTTGATAATGGTTTATAGGGATTTGCATATCAATAAATGTTTTAAATTGTGCATTATATAACTATAAACTAATTTTGTTTTCATTATTCCAGTCAAGATCCTTTGATGGATCAAGGAAGACCTACCGCCTCAAGCCCCAGTGGCGTACCAGCAGATCAGATGAGTTAAGGTTTGAGAAAGAAACCTTTAAAAGATGGCCCTTTGAACAACAAGGTGCCAGAGCCACCTATTGTCTACAGTTCGAAGAAGTGCCAAAACAGAAACAATACTGGAAAAATTTTCAATGGAGTCCTCAAAAACAATTCAACACCCACTACACCCCAGATCAGTACACCAGATGTAGATACACGTATAACCCTGGTATGAGGGTCGTCGATGATAAAACATTCCCAACGATCCCCCCTGTTAATTACTATGGCCGAAGTGATGTCATTAATCATGTGACTCCAACAATGCCAAATCGTAACAATACTGGACGTAATATTGAAATCGGTAATTTGGACCATGGCCCTGGAGTTAACACACATGTGCCCTATCCAGCATATGATATCCACAAACCTGTGAAGACTCTGAGATTTGCAGAGTATGCATGATCTAAATGTGATATCTTATAGTACAGTGTACAGTCATATGCTATTCATGAGTACTGGAACAGTATTCTGATATAGGTTTTTTGGTGTGTCAATTTTCCAATTTCTATTGGCTGTAATATAATATGGGATCACTATTAGAACTTTGTTCTTCTTTTAGCCATCCATTCTTGTACAAACATTATTTTATATCAAAATATTTCATCCAATAAACAAATAATTATCATTTTATATAATGTTATGTATTAAATAATCAACTTTACAATATATGCACATGTTTATACATTTGTACATTCTTAGGTACAATTAAAGATATTTAACATAAAGAAGCACCATTCCACCTTGAACTATACATCCTCTAAATACTTTATCTTTACTGTATAAGCTTTCTGCAAGCCTTCTAAATAAATAGGTCTACTCATTCTAGGGATGGGACGGTTCGGTTCGGTTTTTCGGATCATCAGCCGTCGGTTCAGTTTTTTCGGTTCGGTTCATTCATTTTAAGGATTTGTATTGATTGACATAATTAGCTGCTTTGTCTCTGACTTCACTGCTGACTGTCACTTTCTTTTAATACAACCAATAAAATAACTAATTTATAATCTTCATTTCTTTTGGGAAAACAGGAATTTGAGATCCAGACGCCATATTTGAATGTATTATGGGTGCGCACAAAATAATACCCTTTATCGAACCTGCGCAAATATAAATTTGCGCAAATCTTTGTATCAATTATGCCACGTTATAACAATATTTTATAGATGGAATTTTATGTTATAGTATTTCATGAACAATACATATTATTTAGAATACACGACTAAAGAATATAGTACCAGGGATCACATGATTGATTACCGAGGGATACGAATATGCGGATACGAAACGAATCTAGTAAACGAGTGAGCTAGCAACAGACAAGACAGACAAGGTAGGGACTAGGAATATCAAAAATGTTGCTGTAAAACAGTGTTTTTAACTGTTATATTGATACTTGACCAATGAAATATTAATCCGAAAACGATCCGAAAAGCTGATCCGAAAGTAGGGCCATGATCCGAAAACCGATCCGAAGGCTATGAACCGCGGTTTTTCGGTATTTCGGTTATCCGTCCCACCCCTAACTCATTCTGATACTCATAGCATACTGTTGCATCGCAGATCCAGAAGGATAGAGATGGAGAGGGTGTGGCTTACCACGATGAGGTCTACTGCATCTTTTTTGAGTGACTATAAATACAATGTGATGCTGACAGTCTATAGTTACCTTAACATTCACTAAGTTTCCCGTGATGGCAACAAATGGAAGGACGGACGGACGGACGGACGGACGGACGGACGGACGCCTGGTCGATCCCATAGGCTCACCGTGTGAGCCAAAAAGTGTTACATTTTGGTCTCTGGCTTTGCCATTAGGATAATTGGTAATAAGTAATAAATAGCCTATTGAATTCCTGTGAGCTGTTTTTTTTGTAAAAATACCAAACTTTCTGTCATCTTGTAAAATATTGTGAATTTTACAGTAGCAATAGTCGACGCAACTGCTTCACCACAGTGAAATACATATTCTAGCAAATACAGATCCTTAAGATTTAATCAAAAGCATGAAAAGTCATTGCATTTCATTTAAAAGTCCATATCATCTCCTAGTTCCAAGTAGACATCGAATGCTTCTCTGTTGCAGTTTCCATCAGGTGTAAAGACGTACTTGTGAAACGTTCCATCAACACAAATAGCTACAAATACATTAATACCATATTAAGTTAAAGTGGCAATTAAGGATCAAGTGTACCATATTGGAAGAATAAAATCATTTTAAAAAGTAAAACCAATTTTTTTCTTAAAAATCCAAATAATGTATTGAAGGAATTGAGATGTCTTATCAAATATAAATCACAAGGAGATTCAAGCCGTGGGAATGTCAATTTTTTAGAACTGAAATTCCTCATTGCCCTTCTATATGAGACTTTCAGAGAAAGAGAATTCACTCGTTGAATGAGTGGTGGGTTTGTACATTGAAAACCATCAGGTCCGTAGTCAGGATTTGGCAAGGGGGGTTCACATTTGACAATTTTAGCCGAAATATAGCTAAAATCACTTGAGAAGTGCTCAAAATGGTGAAAAACTGCGTGATTTTGAAATAATTTTTGGCCAGGGGGGCCACATGTGAACCACCCCTGGCTACGGGCCTGACCATAAAATGTTGATGTGTCTGTTATTTCAACAAAAAGCTCATGGTAAAAAATTTTAAACAAATTTAATTGACCTTTGACCCAGATTAGGTATAATTATCTTGGTCTATATCTAAACAAATTGAAGCATCCTATAGTACAGTATGTCCTACCTATTACAGAACTGCCTGCAGGAGTGACTGGACCGAAGGCACATATGCAAGCACATTCTGCCGCCACTGTAAAACTGGCCAGACCCCATTGTGACTCCACATACTGACCAAGAAATCCCATCTTCTTAAAGCTGAAAATATATTGTAAATATCCCTCAAAACATACATGTACAATATGCATAATTTATAGACATATTTTGATGATAATTCATGTTAAACTCATTATAAACGGGTTTAAGATGGGTGCAAGCATGTATGTGAAATGGGTGTGAAATGAGTGTAAGTTTGGTGTGATATTATGAACACAATATGGGTGCAATATGGGTGTAAGATGAGTAAAGTTTAGTGTGAGATGAGTTGTGTAACATTGGTGTAAAGTGAGTGCTATATGAATGTAACATTGGGGTAAGATGAGTGTATTTTAATGTAGTATGAATACAATTATGGTGTCAAATGAGATGAACATCAGTGTAACTGACATACAAATATTGGCTTCAGAAAACATAGTGTAAAACATGTAACTTACGTTGATCTTTTATTGAGCTGGGTATCTTTGACTGCAAATATGTGAACTGTTCCTTTATCACTGGATACACACAGATATGAGGAATCATGGCTGAAGTTCATACTAAAATGTAAAAGTGCATTTAAAGTGGCAGTAAAGAATAGAGAATGTAAAATGTTATAAGCAATGTTTTCAACAAGGCATTACATGCAAAATGTCACAACCTGCCATTTGTTACAAATGACCACAGAATGCCAACTATCAAATGCCATCCACCAAAAAGTTGAAGACTGCAATATGTCACCACTTCTGGTCATGACATAAAAAGAACACTGATGTTTCCAATGCAGTTCATATACTTATTTTATTTTATGAATGTTACTCTTGACTCTCTAGTCTAAATTGTTTCAGGTTTAAAGTATGATTAATAGGCATATTAGTAGATCCTGTGTATTATAATGTATAAGACTATATGTATTAGACCTGTATTATATGTGCTTTTATTGTCAAGTATGTGTATAGCAATGAATTAGGTGAACAACATCATACTAAAAATGGCTGCCTTAAAAACACAGCATGCACAGAAACATTTGCTTATCATACATGAAACATCTCCAAAAATTTCAAATCAATCCGTTTTGTGGTTTGTCTGGAAAGAAGCATAATGACTACCAACCCGGCAAGCTAATGATATTGTACCCTTTTTGGGAGAGATATGCAACTCACCAGTAAAGAGTGGCTGGGTCTGCTCCCCTCCGCAGCTCCACCAACTGTCGCCTTGTTGATGTATCAAACACTCGAATAAGTGTCCCCTATAATATCATGTAAGTGTAAAAACAATCATTGTAAGCCAGGTGATGAAATATTCAAATTTTTATTTGTTTGGAACATAATTTTTTCAATATGGTGGTCATCCATCCATCCATTTATCCATCCAAAGGCAAGGGTCTTTATTTTCTGGCCCACCCTGTTTTATGATTGCAAAGAAAATCACCAAAAGTATCTGATGGAAAACAACAATCATAACAAAATAAGTAAACAAATTACCAGTTTGGTTTATCATTTTCTTCATAATAATTCACAGTGCTTCTCATCAGGTAACATTTTGCTCATCTATTTACAAAATTCTACTTACTTTTTTAGAAGCTGTGGCAACAAGAGATCCTTGTTGGTTGATGGCTATGCACGCTAGCTCGCTCTGGTGAGCATTTATAGTAACTGGTGCTGTTGAGGATTCTGGCTCAGTAGTAGCTAGATCCTATAAAACAGGAAAACATCACAAAACTAAAAGAAAATTAATTGGATATAGATCACTGTACTTTACAATAATATATTTCTTGCAAATGGAAATCAAATGAAGATCAAAGTTTGAACTATTGCGAAAAAAAACATTTATTTGTTTTCTGACTTTACACTAGACACATCTTGATCTATCAAGGTAGGATTGAAGGAGTTGATCAACATTTTAAGTATTATGTATGATTTCTAAAAGAGCAAATGAAATTAAATAAGTACTGACCACTATCTGGAGACTTCCACACTTATAGCCAGGGAAGACTAAAATCTGGTTCTCCATATTAGAACTCACTTCACACAAGCCTGCAAAATTGTACATAAATATTAGCAATTGTATCAGAAATGTGCATGAGTATGTATACCCTTCAGAAGCATATGTGGGCAAACTTTACAACAAATGCAGTAAAAATGCACATAACTAAATGTAATAAAAATGTGCATATAGCACTATTTCAAAAGCATACATATTCAAATATATCAGAAATTTATATACAGTAAATATGGGAAAATTTACCAAAAATGTACATAGCACGGAAAAATATATCATGTGCCTTTATGTACTATTTAAAATGTTCAAGTACCTTTAGGATTGTCTCTGGTATCAAAGGAGAGCAAACGTTTACTATCATTGGGGAATTTAAACACATGGACCTGATTCCTCAGAACAACAATCAACCTGAAATGATCAGCATGCATAAAAAGTAGAAAATGTAACATTAATACAGGAGAGTTCCGATGATGGTTCATAGGCTACTAGTCTTCCATCAAATCTGTTAGGCTTTATAAATCAAAATGCCATTAAAGCACTGTAAAAAAATGAATTAAAAAAATCAAGATCATGATATTTTACTTGAATGGGGTATTTTTACAACCATTGAAGTTAACAATTTATCTATTGTATAAAGAAAATGAAATTATTTGTAGATAAAGAGTTTTAATGGAAATAAATTTAAAAGATGAAATCCTAACCTGTCTCTCCTCATGCGTACAGACATAACTGGTTGAGCAAATGTAAACTCAAGAACACACTTCTTCTCAGCTTCTTTTTGGCTATCATCCCATACAAGTACTGGAAATACATTGAAATATTGTGGTTTACTATAATTCAAAAATATTTTAGTGCATAAGAATGTTTACAATTTTCAATCAAAATTGAGCCAACCAATCAGAATTGCAGACACATAATTTTATGTTTTCATAAGTAGCAGTTAAGCTGTCATCATTTTTGTATTGAAAATCCATTAAAAATCATTACAGGTACTACATGTATTGAGGCCATAAAGATCATATCATTACAGCAGCCTTTTCAAAACTGCAAAATTGCCAAAGTCAAAGATTAGTTACTATCATTAGGATTTAGGGATTACTGTCTGTTGAAGGAGAACTCTTACCTGTATTTTCTGCAAACTTAGGCAGCCCCCCTCCCGCAATAACTGCCAGTAGGTTGGTCCTGTGTAACATCTCAATGTGGCGCACACTACCAACCGCATCTAAGCCTGAAATAGAATTATAAACTGAACAGAAATACTTGTACCAATAAATAAAAATACTGGTAAGTTAACAAGGCATTATCATGCAAAATGTCACCACCTGCCATTTCTTAGATTTTGACGATGTGTTGACCGCCGAGCCCCTAACAATATTCACAAAAAAGTTGGAGACTATAACAATATGGCACCATTTCTAAAAATAGTTTTTAAAGTACACGTACAGTACTACATTTGCAACAAAACCTACCTGCTCTCATTTTCTCAGAAAGAGGCTCCACATTGTATACTCTGAAACCTGTCTCTGTAGCTGATGTGAAACAACCTGCAAATGATTTTATGGATAAGCATGAGATATAAGTCATATTCACTTATATGGGACTGAGATGACATAGAAAAAGAAGATGACGGTTGACATGCATGCGTAATAATGTTGAACTGACTGATGAAGAACAGCTTCGGTACTTACCAAGAAACCACATGCTATCTATTGCAAGACTTATGACAGGGCACAACCATCACCATGTTATTCAGTGTTTTTAAGTTTCACAAGGATTCTGCCATGACCGTAGTATTGTCACGGTGTTTTTAAGTTTCGCAAGGATTCTGCCATGACCGTGGTATTGTTATCGTGAAAGCCTTGTATAACGGTGACAATGCTACCTCTATATTATATTGCAAGGCCTGTCATGACCGTAGTAATATTAAAGCCTGATATGACCGTGACAATGTTCATGTTCTTGAATGAGATTAGAATTATAGTTTGTGGAAATAAATTAAATTAAAATTAGTAGTAGTCTAGATTTAGATATATAAGGTAACTTATAACTTAATCAAAAACTCCAAGATGGCCGAAACCAGGAAGCACATGGCATTTGAGTATAATCTGACCATCAAAATTAACTGTCTTTTGGTTGGATTTTCTCTCAATTTTTTAGTTCCACTTATTATTTATATAACCAGGCTCACTGTGGTAATGCAAATAGAAACAGTAAACATTTTGGAATGGGAATTTGAGTCCTCTGAAAATGTGACAGAAAAATTGACAAAAAGAGTAGCACGGCAAAGGTCCCTGAACATTTTTTTTTCTAATTTCTCTGAAACATCCCTTTAATATAGCCCAAAATGGAAGGAGCTTTAGAATTTTGAAATCTCTCATACAAATTAAAAAAAATAGAAAAAAACAATTTGAGAAGTGTACTTTTTTCCTTATTTTGATCCCAATTTTTTATCGGGTAATTTTTCAAATTTCTGTTGCTCCTTCGTTTTTGATATATGTTTGAAGTATATTTTCTGAAATGTTCAGATATTTTGAATCAGTGGTTTTTCATGGGCTACTCCTAGAAAAAAATCTTCTCAAATTCTTTAAACGGCACTTTTTTTCTCAAACTAAAGTTTTTTGTTGTTCTTTGATGTCTTTGTAATGATTACAGTGCACAAGCATATATGAAATAATAAAAAACGACTTCTCAGGAAGAGTTTGAAAATTTCAAGATTGTGAAATTTTCAATTTTTTCTGAAAATCGATTAAGTTAACAGTCACCTTAAGGTAGATAAACGATGAAACTTTTCATTATTAAAGTATTCTTATGCTACTAAATGTCACTTAATATGACCAATGTCACGGTCATATTGTGTTTTAACATTACCAAAGTCATGACTGGCCTTGCAACCATTGTCACGGTCATATCAGGCTTTAACATTACCATGGTTATGACAAGCTTTGCAACCACTGTCACGATCATATTGTGCTTTACATTATCACGGTCATGACAGGCCTTGCAATATAGTATAGCACTGTCACGGTCATATCAGGATTTAACATTACCACAGTCATGACAGGCCATGCAGTATAATATAGCATTGTCAAGGTTATACCAGGCTATCATGATATCACTACCACGGTCATGGCAGGATCCTTGCGAAACTTGAAAACACTTTAATAACATGGTGACGGTTGTGCCAGGTATAAGTCTTGCAACAGATAGGGTCTCTGAGAAACATTCATTTGACGACAGTGCTTCAACTATAACAATGACAATTTGAGCTTTTTGATAACTTAGATCTAACATAAAATTACTCACCGTGTTCCTGGTTAAATCGTAGCCCCAAGACACCCCTTGCAGTCATTTCTGGTTTCAATCTATTACCTAGCCCTTAAATTACATTTTCTACGTACATTTTCTATTCCTTTGATGTATTCAGAGAAATAATAAGCAAAATACTACACATTCAGAAAATATTTCGCATTTTCATTTGTTTTCAAGCTACCAGATTACGCTCAGAGTTCATTTCTAATTCAACAAGGAGGATTGGCTCCCAGGATCGAAACTCGATATTTTCCAACAATGAAAACGTCGAAATGTCGTTATTTTCTGAAATTAAAACCGACTATAAATTCAAAATAAACAGTTCAAAAGATTCGAACCAATATCTCGATCATTTCTTGTGAGTTTTGGAATTTTTCGTTTGGAAATAAGACCAAAATTCACGATTTAAATGTTGAAGTGAACAAAATGGCGGCTGTTTGAATTCGAATTTTGTATTACGACATACCCATATATGGGACAGAATATCGGTGGTGCACTCTGGGAGCCAATCCTCCTTGTAATTCAAGGAGGATTGGCTCCCAGAGTGCACCACCGATATTCTGTCCCATATATGGTAGCGTGACCTTTGACCTTGTTGACACGTGACAGGTTTCTTTAGCACGGAAGCCATTTTGAAACCTGTGAGGTCAAAGGTCACCGCTACCATATATGGGACAGAATATCGGTGGTGCATTCTGGGAGCCAATCCTCCTTGTTTCTAATTGGCCCAATTAAAATTTTGCACATAATTGACCAATCAGAGTTAGCCAAGTTGCCACTTTCACTTTCACCGGAAAATCAAAACAGAGAAACATTTTACAGATTTTATTATTTTATACTGAAAATAAGTGAAAATGACTAACATACAGTTTCTTATCATATTTGAAATATTGATTCATGTTCATATTTATGCAGTGAAGTATTTAGATCCACCTGATTTACTTGATTTAGTGGAAGAAACTTGTATTGTAGGATTCAAGCCAGGGACCAAAATCCAAGATGAAGTTGTGAACATTTTAGAAACATTAGATACAATTTATAAAGATGATGCTGTCTCTTTAGGATTCATTGACTTGATAAACTTTATGTGGCCAAATGGAGCCAAACTGGAATGGGATTCGGAATCAGCTAGAGTTCCAACAGAGCGAAGGCTGATTGTTTTTGAAAAGCGTCAAAAGGACCGCACTTGTTTATCACATTCCCGTAAAGTCAAACTTTACACGCCAAAAGCAATAGCATACACTGGCAGCTTGACAGTTGATTTACTGGTTCAATTCATAAACGAACACTGTAGAACATTCAGACAATCAAATGGTCATTTGTCTGCAATGGGTCTCCATAAAGAATACATTCTGGATAATTTGTTCAAGGTTGCAGACAATAGCATCACGTTGAAAACACTTAACGAATCACCCAACAATCCACTTAAGAGAGATACAGCCTCTAAACACTGCATAATAAAAGAAGATGGGAGCAAAAAGTGTGATGAAAACTATAATGAAAATAAATATCTCAAAGATGCAACAAAACCTGTGATACCAGAATGCGAAAGAATTGATGCAAGTCAGCTTTCAAAAGAAACATTTTTCAATAGTTATCTTAAACTATCCAAACCTGTGATTTTAACAAATGGAATGGACGAATGGGCTGCTTTAGAAAAATGGACAAATGAATATCTCGTCGAAAAATTTGGCAAAAATAACGTTCACATCAAACTGTCGCCACATGGAGAATATGAGGGTGTTGAACCAGTTGAATTATGGGAAGATTATGAAAAGTTCAAAATTCCCGATGAAGTTTTCTATCAGCTGAAATTTCCCGATTTAGTAGTTGTGCGCCCAGCATCTACCAAGCTAAGATTTGACAAATTCATGGACCTTGTGACAAATATATCAAGTTCAGATAACACAGAAGTATCTGCTTACCTCGAATATTCATCCATTCCAAATAACATGCCAGAGCTTGAGGAGGATATTGCGGAGTTTCCTTTTATTAAAGGAGTATTGGAAAGAAAGCACCTCAATGCTTGGATAAGTGATGGAAACACACTTGGAAAACTTCACTTTGATCCATTTGACAATTTCCTCTGTCAGGTTTGATCACTTCTTCATATCAATTTTATATTCAATCATGAAGTGAAACATAATTGGTATTTAGATAGATTTTTACTCCTGACTGTTGAAAATGTTATACAAAAATAACATCATTAATTATAACAGTAATAACTATAAACCCCCAAAAATTCAGTACATATTTTAGATAAAGAATTTTAAAGGCCCACTACACTTAATTAAGAAAAAAAGGAAAAAATAATGATTGAAGCATGTTTATCCCACACTCACTCAAATATGACACAAAGCTTGATTTATTTGACACAAAGCTTTAATATCGAACCAAGTAAAAAATGACTCAAATAGAAAACAGCATTTCTATAAAAATGAATGCATCATGTAATACAAACAACTTCGCCATTTTTCAATGACATTGAAAAAAACTTGATATTTAAAGCTTGACAGATCGAAAATGTTTTTTAATAATTTATTGTAAGCTTTGATGTGGTTCGTTTGAGCTGTTTTTTGGTGTCAAATGAAAGATAAAGTTTTTATCAATCCATTTGACATATTATGCAATTCAAGTGTAAGTTTTTATTTTGCCCAGAAATGTTAAAACTATGTAAAGTCGGCCTTTATGGTATTTTATCATATTAATGTTGTATGTTCTGTGTTTTCAGATATCTGGTAGAAAGCAGCTTATTCTATTTGAGCCCCACAACAACAGGCAAATGTATGAGGCCCATATTCCTGAGGCAACTCTGGGTTTCAATAATATCACTCAAAAATTCAGACGTAAAACTCTCATGGATAGTACATCTATGGTCATGGCTCCATTTGATATACTGAAACCGGATTTCAAGGTTGGTTTTGCTTGTTACCCTATTTCTTGTTGTGTCACCACCAGAAGTGGTGACATGTTGTTAGTCTCCAACTTTTTTTTGGATGGTACTCGGCATCGGTATTATGTTGTCTGTAACAAATTGCAGATGGTGACATTTTGCAAGTTAATGCTTTGTATTACAATTGCAATAACCACCATTTATGTTCCCCTGAAGGAGAGCTTCAGTTACAATATTCTCAGTTTATGTTCCCCTGAAGGAGAGCTTCGGTTACAATATTCTCAGTTTATGTTTCTCCTGTAGGAGAGTCTCAATTACAATAGTATTTATGTTTCTCCTGTAGGAGAGTCTCAATTACAATATTTCAAGAATGTATTTTTCTCCTGGAGGAGAGAGTATCTATTCTAATAGTCCATAATGACCCTTTATGTTTCAGAGGTTCACAGAGACCAGAGATATCAGACCTCTGAACTGTACTATCAATGAAGGGGAAGTATTATTTATGCCCTCTTTCTGGTGGCATGAAGTCCAGTCATTTCCCAGTGAAACCATTCCAAGAAATCTAGCCGTCAATTTTTGGTAAGTGACCTATTCAACAACCTGAAATATTGCTCAGCCTGAGTCTTAACCTCAAGTGGTTATACAGAATTGTTATAAAAATTCCCACTATTAAACTAAAAGGAAAACTGAAACAAAACATATTTTATGCTGCTGTACCTTCTGCACACCACTTGTCAGTATTCAGACATGTATTTAATACAAAACCTATGATACTTAAAATGGTTAAATAAAGATTGTCATATATTCAAAATGGCCATTCAAACCTTTTTACTTTGGCATAACAGTTATAAGAGAAAATCTCAATCATTATCGTATGATCTGTAAAATTAAGCCTTCTGATTGGTCAGTTCTTGTGCTGTACCAATCTGTATTGCTACTGAGATTTTCCCCGTTGATCATCTCCGTCGCAATACAGAAAATATTGGTACGGAGGGGACAATCTCATTAGCAATACAGAGGATCACACGATAAAAACGTTATCGAATGATTTGAAGTGCAATACAGGATATATTCTGTCTCGATATTCTGTATTGGCACTCGACTTCGTCTCGTTCCAATACAAAATTTCTCGAACAGAATATATCCTGTATTGCACTTCAAATCATTCAATAACTTATATTATTGATAACATTTTCAATTTCATGTTTCAGGTATAAACCATTTCTTGTAAAGGAGTTTCCCTGTCAAGAATGTAAGCTGGATGTCAACCCAGAATATTACCACTTACTGGATGATATTCCTACGTGAGCCACACACATTACAGTTTAACCAGAGAGCATTCCCTTTGACAGATATCATATTTACAGTAGGACATTCACAATGGAGGATTAATTAAAAAATATCCTATGGTTTTGAGGAATATCATTTTTATCTACGAGGTGATAGTGGAAAATGTTTTACAAAATCGCCATCCTGATTACACCAACATTTCTATAGCGCCCTAGGAAATTTATTTTGAAATTACACCTGTCATTTCTAAAACCCTTTCGTGCACTTTTAACGATGTAGATATGGAGAATATCCAGCAGATATGTACAATAAATGTATTCTTTAAGCATCTAAGAGAAAACGTAACCGAGACTTTTACCAGTGATGTGAACTTATTTTTTGCGATATAATTTGATTGCCTTAATGCATTTTTTGGTTCCCATCCATCATTTCCTATATTTTTGCGGTGGCCCAAATGTGTAGTATTTGAAATTTGTCTTATTTCGTTTAGGGCAAATGGTAAAAACCCGGGTAAGGCGTTTTACAAAAACCGATCAGTATTACACTACACTCCAAAAGTGCCTAATGATTTAAGGCGTTTTTTAGTGACTAGGGTTGTAGTAGTTTTGGAAAAGCGCTTTTGTAAAACCGCAATCGTGATTACACCTATTTTTCAGACCTTAGGTGCCTTTCTGAAATGCATGGTGTAATTCCAGCAAGTATGTCACATGTATTGTCATTTACCATATGCATATTTATTTCTATTACTTGTGTCTTTCAATTTGTATATAATATACTTTTTGCATTTTATTCAGCTGTCAATAGGGGATTTAAGCCCAAGACACAATTGTACAAGATTCTTTTTGCAGCTTTAAACGAGGGTGGCAGCTTGAGTTCTAAATAAGAGTGGCAGTGCCAGTCTAAAGGCTAGCATACACTATTGTATTTTGCTGTTATTAACATCAACTTTTATGCTAATAATACTTTAATGTTGCTAATGGATTACCCCCACTCCAGAAGAATTTGTGACTTGATAAATTTTTGAGCTCTAAAAGAATTATAGAAACCCAATGAATGTGGTGTAAAAAAGTCAAGATTAATGAGCTAATTAATGACTGAGCTAGTATGTAGGTTTATTGAATTATTCATATTTACATCCAAGGTTGTGCAGCTGAAACCTTGTGAATCAAGATGACAGTTGAAATTACTGGGTACACTTTGATAGCACTGCCAGAGCATGTTTGGTGAACTGTTTTGAAACATTCATTTGAGACATACAGTAAAACCTGTCTTAGTGAACACCTCTCTCTAGTGAACATCTGTCTCTAGTAGACATTCTTCCTCTACAATACTCTACTGACTTCTAGTCAACACCTGTGTCTAGTGAACACCCCTCTCAGCACATACTCTACTGACTTCTGTATAAATGACCCTCATTGTAGGGAACAGCTATCAACATTGAACTTTTTTCTCGGCAAAAAAAGTTCAATATAAACAGGTTTTACTGTATTTCATGTTGATTGTCTTGCTTCAGACTATAGTTGTAGATAATGTAAACTGATCAACAAACATGAAAGTACATTTAAATTTAATGTAAATAATGGAACAGTGCCTCCACCGCAATGTGCAAATTACATTAAGTTTTACAATGCTTATTGGTTATCCCTTGATTATAATCACACTTGGTTCTAGACTTCACTTATCGATTCTTCATCAGTGAACTATTCTTCTGCCAAATAAAATAATGTTCAATGTTTTTTGTTACCTTTTTCGGTAACTGCATGTTATTTAAATTAGCAATTTGCCATTTTGCTTATTGTAATAAATACAGTATTAAAACAAATGAACAATGTTTGTTGTGCACCTTTTGCCAAAGATGCTGCTACCCTATCTGCACAATACATGATCCAATGAAGTACTTTCTAGATCTCGTGGCCTTGATATTTGGCTTGAACTATGTGTAGTTTAATCTTTAATGTCACCACCACAGGTTATAGTCTCCTTCTTTGTGACAGTGTTCGGCCGGTCTGTAACAAATGGCGTCTCTAACAAATGGCAGGTGGTAACATTTTGCATGTTAATGCCATGTGTTGATTTCTATAATTGACATTAGAAGCCTTCTATATAGCCAATGGAGTAAGCTCAGGGGAATAGGGAAAATATTCACTATCGCGGGAAATTCAAATATTTGAACATTAACGTACAATTTTTTCATGGTCAACATTTTCGATAAATGTCTCAAACTATCTGTCATGGCAAGTATTAATTAAGATTAAGCAGTATTTGCACTTTCGCATGTTTGGATGGAATAATGAGATATTGTGCAATAAAAATACCTTACTACTTTAAGACAAGATATTAGACAAAAACATGCCAAAATCAAAATTGTACAAAAATGACATCACAGCATAAAAGCGAAACTGGTAAGTATAATCTTTACTTTGTTCGACTTTTAATCGATTAAGAAAGTAATTATGTAAGGGACATTTTAATATTAAAATTGTGGACACTTTTATTATCACTAATTGATTCTATGCCTCGGGATACATGTATATAACTACCTTAATTAGAAATGATATTAATTTTATGCTTTGAGTGTTGGGGCCGATGTAGTATCAAATTTTGATTATGCTGTGCATGGAGTGAACTACTGAGAAGACAACAAGGATCGATAAATAGATTCGAAATGAGTTATCCCATTACTCACTTGTTCGTATCATTTCAGTTATTCCTACTAAATCTTTTATTCCACTTGAATATTTTTACGAAAAAAAAATAGGCATACTCACTGGCCCATTTCAAAATTTCCCAAAAATTATGCTTCAAACAAACATTTCACCCGTAGTGGCCTTAGATTGTTTCATTCTGATTTTGCACACCAGCTTACACACCCACAGAATGATTATTTGGCTCATTGCGTGGGATGGTTCATTTTGTCCGGGATTTTAGTTAAAAACTTGTCCAGTTTTTAAATGAAAAAATAAATTGTCCGAAATTCTTGATGTTTCTGAGTGAAATGTAATGGTCCGAGCGGTTCCCCGAATTAAACGTCCCCATCCCTCAAATTTTCTCCGATTGCTTGAAGGGGTAATAAAAATTAGATGCGAATTGAGAGTAACTTTCTGAAGATTGACAAAACTTTACGAAATGGCACAAACGTCCGATACTCGTGTAAATTTTTCTTAAATTATAACTTTTTATTTGAAACAGCAAAAACGTCCGATAGTCCTACTCGTGTCATTTTCCCAAATTATAACGTTTTATTTAAAGACTCCACCCAACACCTCACAATGATTTGTACAGTAAAACTTGTCTTTATGAACACCTCTCCCCGTAGTTAGAGCCTGTCTCTAATGGACACCCTTCCACCACACATACTTCACTGACTTCTGTAATTTACCATCTCTGTAGTGAACACCTACCCGAACACTGAACGTTTTTTCCTGGCAATATCCACAGGTTTTACATACAAAGTTGTAATAGAAAAACCATCTTTCGGAGCAATGTAAACCCTTTGTATCTTTTGTCATAGCTTTGGTTTGAATCATTACTGGCTGGTTTATTCTGTCCAATTGTAAACAAATTAAGGATGCATGCTCTATAAAGAGAGAATCAGATCTAGCGAGCAGCCCAACAAAAAGTTGTTTCAACTTTAGAATATTTCTGGCTCGTGTCATTCCTTTTCATGACTATTTTCTTAAAATCACTAAATTTTCAAAGTTAATAAACAATTTTCGAAATCATATTTGTAGATGTACTTTTACATGTAGATTTCAAATATGATATCACTTTGACTGAATTTTGAATATTTAATGACGTAAATCAAGATTTTTTCTACTCGCATCTAGTCTATTGTACACATTGCTTGTATTTTTTGCGACCCCATAGCTCTGATTCTGCCTTTAAGAACCTTACACTGAAAAATTAGGCGTTGACATCTTGTTAACTTGTAATGTAGATTCTTGTCATATGACTCAATCTCATAAAACGTAGAAAAAAAATTACCCGCGGACGAAGGTACCTTCTCTAGATATTTTCGGGATCTACTTTTATAAATATTGTAAGGTGACAGTGCTTCTTTGAAACAATCACATTTTAGCCATAAAGGGATTTGTATCATAATGAGAATGAAATTCGGTATATGCTTTTCAAAATATCAATTCCTACACTTTCTGCAAGCGGTGTAGTTAGTCGACCTAGTTACTAAGTCGAGATCGGAGTTTTATTGCAAGAGTATTGCTAGGATACATCGCGTCTGCATTCCGGTAAATTTTGCACCAGCCATCTAACTCTTAGGATATTGATTATACGAAATAAACAAGTAACTTAGTAAGTATACGAATTGTTACATTACTTATCAGTGGATCTTATTTAAAGCTGTTGATTGATTGTGTTAAATTACGGTATATCATGACTACATGTCAGATTGTGATATGGGAAATTGAAAATGAGAAGTTCGGAGAGGGTGTGGCCAATCAGACTCTCAGTAGTCAGATCATCTTACGATTAAGAATTACTGCTTCACATGATATATCACTGTGTTGTTATCCTACAGGATGATTACATTTGTATTTAATCATTATGTAATATTTTACTGAGGGTCCCTTGCATAAAACAGCCCATGCATAAAAGAAGGTTAACGTTTACGTTCCAAAGGCTGGGTGTCGCTTTAAAAGACTGAAAAATAAAATTCGACTATCGCTATAATATAGACTTATTATAGACTACATGCATAAAGTAAGAGAGAACAATATGATATCTGTTTTTAATTTCCGCATAAAAAACAATATGGCGTAGCCGATGAGTCAAATGGAACAGTTTATTTATCATTTACAATAGGGGAGATTGCTCAATTTTAGTATTCAATAACAGTTTTTTCTGCATAGCAAAGAAAATGGGTATCATGTTAAACAAACAATATGACATCGTACAGTAATGTATTATATATCATCGGAAAGCTGTTTTCATGTTATTTATGGAATTAGTCAAAGTATGTGCACACAGGGTCATTTGAGGCCAATAAGGTCAATTTTGAGTTCATCATTTTAACACTACACACTCTGAAATATAAAAGGATAACCTGCAAGAGGTCAATAGGGGTCAACCCATAAAATATAGGGCACTCAAACCATATGTTATAGCACCTCTTACATGGCGAAGATTTGAAATATAACATATAATTCAATAGAATTGTAGGAAAGTGTATATACATTGTAACCCAGACGTTTGTAGAGCTATTCACTAAAAGGTTAAACTGTATAAATTGCAGTAGTCTAGAGAGCTATAGAGGTTTATAATGTTCTTTTTGGAGGCGGAAATCGAATTGAAATGACTAGTCACAAAATAGCAATAGAGTAAACTTTTTAGATAACAGTCGGGTAAATCTTTAATACACACCTTATTGGATTGCAATATAATCTAACACAACCAAATAAGGTGTGTTTTAAAGATTTTTTCCGGCTGTTATCTAAAAATCTGCTTGGAACTATACCATTGGATTTCTATGGGAAATTCCTTCAAGAGAATATTTTAGGAATTAAGGAAGGTGTCAGCATTACATAATTTGAGAAATTATTGGCATACATGAAACCTTTTTTTAAAACAGCATTTATCTTATTGAAAAGCGTTGATTATCAATGATTCCCAGCCCTCTGAAGTTTGAAAAATAAAAATACCTCGGTGTTAATCCATGGATCGCTATCTTTGAAAATGAGAAGTAATTTTTGGGATTATATGGTGTAATCTTATAGTCAATGAAACGGTGTATTCATGATTTTAAAAGAAAAACATATTAGCGAAATGCATGAAAAGGCTCCCCCAATTCATTCTACATACAACTCGCGGTCCTTTTATTAATTTCATCTTGAGATTCATTTCGATTTGAGATGTTGTAATATCATTCATATTTTCCCGTTTCTCGTTTCTGTACCCAGAAAAATAAGGTTGATTTCACGGAAAAGGAATCATTTTAATTTCGAGTTAGGTCACCTTGTAAATAGCTTTCCAGCACTATGACGAACGCGGTATTCTGAAGAGTTTCTACGTATGCAGATCGCCTGATCTTATATCTAACAAATCAACCAAGTTCATGTTTTACTTGCGAGAGCTAGTGACAGTAATATCCCGAGAATTATCTGTAGAACATGGCAACTGCAGCTGTTCTAATTTTTATGCTATGTAGCTCAACGATGTACAAGTATTTACATAAGCTCGTTTTAGGCGCTATAGTACTAACTAATAACTAAACACGAATGTGTGCGGAGGCAGTTGTCGGGGTTAATAATCACATACACCATCGGTTAAAGTATGGTAACACAAAAACATTCGCATCCATTTACACCCTGGGTATAGTCTGTCACGTGACTTCATGGATGACGTGTGCGCGAGTGATTCGCATTTTCTTTCGCTTGAGGTTTGTAATCACACTTTTTACATGTTTTAAGATTTTGTATCTCTGTGAAACTTGTCCCGTACCATCAATGTCTGAAGACGATCTAATTCACCAAATATCTCATCCAAGCGTGTCCCGGTTAAAGAGAAATTCGCACTTTTGTGTCTCGCAAAATGACGTGTGCGCGAGTAAATCGAATTTTACGAAGGATGGGTGCGCGAATCTAAAATATTTTTATTCACTTGAGACAATTCTGCAAGCTAAGGCAGAATACAACTCACGTGACATTTGTTTTTGTCATCTTAAAGTAGTACAGGGTGTCAAAAAACAACGGCACCCCCCTCTACAGCAAAAGGTACTTTGGTGTGTCATATCTCATTTTAAAGACAATTTAATTCTGGAGTTACCTGAGAAATATCAGCGTTATATCATATACTTTTACAGATTTACAGCTGATTTCTAGTAGTTGGTATGACCACCAGTTGCTGCTCAAACAGCAGCTTATCTGGACGGATATGATTTCAATAAAAATTCAGATAAAGGTGTAGCATTGCATAATCCTCTAAGCACTTTCCTCACATTCTACAGAAATACATCCTCACTGTATCTTTTTTCAAGAGGCTCTTTTTCCATCAATTCCTATACCCTGTTTTTCAGAACTGAGTCCATGTGTTCAGTGTAGTTGAAATCTGGGCTAATACGTTCATATTTTACTTTTTTAAGATTTGACCTTTAACCAGTAACAGAGCAGCAAACAAAGTACCGAAATAGCAGACTTTGAAACAATGTAGCTTTTTTAATATAAAGTTTTATTAAATGAAATTTGATGAGTAACTCCAGAATTAAATTATCTTTCAAATAAGGTATGACAGGATATGTAACATTAAGGACCTTTTGCTGTAGAGGGGGGTGCCGTTGTTTTTTGACACCCTGTATGTTAAAGAATAGTTTGCTATATTGTAGATGTTTCATGTATGCTGCCGGTTTTATGAGACCGCCAAAAAATTAATTCAATTTTTGGTTCAAATTTTAATTCAACTGCAATGCCGGACAGCCCTACAAGCTATTTCAAAACATTTATTGTCATTAAACGTAGACATGTATGTGCCATACATGAAACATCTACAAAATAGCAAACTATTCTTTAACATACTACTTTAAGATGACAAAAACAAATGTCACGTGAGTTGTATTCTGCCTTAGCTTGCAGAATTGTCTCAAGTGAATAAAAATATTTTAGATTCGCGCACCCATCCTTCGTAAAATTCGATTTACTCGCGCACACGTCATTTTGCGAGACACAAAAGTGCGAATTTCTCTTTAACCGGGACACGCTTGGATGAGATATTTGGTGAATTAGATCGTCTTCAGACATTGATGGTACGGGACAAGTTTCACAGAGATACAAAATCTTAAAACATGTAAAAAGTGTGATTACAAACCTCAAGCGAAAGAAAATGCATATCACTCGCGCACACGTCATCCATGAAGTCACGTGACAGACTATACCCAGGGTGATTTAAAATAAACTAATCCCAAACCTATTGAGGTTTTAAAAATATAAAACGGGGATTTGACAATGTCACTGCTACCCAACTTATTACACAGACGTATCGTCGGTGTATCATGGCGGAACTTCCTCCGGGACTAGGTTTCGGTAAGATTTTTTTATTTCCCGATTTACACCTACTTATAAGTCACGTTGTGGATAATAATTTGGCTCGAAGTTAAGGAAGATAGTCTAGTTTGAGAATGTGTCGATGGTTTTAGGTTTTATATGTTAACAAAGACACAATTCACGTATTAAGTCCCTCGCTTTTCTTACACTGACGATCTTTGTTAACATATAAAACCTAAAAACATCGACACATTCTCAAACTAGACTATCTTCCTTAACTTCGAGCCAAATTATTATCCACAACGTGACTTATAAGTAGGTGTAAATCGGGAAATAAAAAAATCTTACCGAAACCTAGTCCCGGAGGAAGTTCCGCCATGATACACCGACGATACGTCTGTGTAATTAGTTGGGTAGCAGTGAATGTGATATTTCCCTCTTGCCCTCCGGGCCCTCGGAAAATATCATATTGTCCCTCGAAATAAAACCCATATTGAATCCCTCCCAGTAAATAACCTCTATTAACAGCGTAACTAGAGAGCGGGGTGGTTATTTTCTTTACAGAAACATCGTTCAGACCCCGCTCCTCAAATTGATGAAAAATCTAAATACGTTTGAAACAGAGAGGTTAAAAAGATTTATGGAGTCTTGATTGGTATGGGATACGTCTGTTATGTTGATTTAGATGACACGATCTTTCCTTCGTGGAAGATGCGGTCCCTGAGGATATACACATATTTCTTTAGGGATAAAACCTGTATCTAAAACACTTATTTTTTGAAGGATGTACTATTTAACAAGGAACCTTCAACATGATGGTTGTTAACAGTTGCTTAAGGAAATAAACGTGACCTCCAATACTCTTTCCATTAGTTCCACTTTGCTTTTTACAGCGCTTCGTATCTTCAATTACCCTTTGCATTCGTTTGACTTCACTTCTTAAAAGAGAGCTTCGTCTTCTAGTTTAACTAGACTCTGCACGCAGGGTAATCTTCAATGCACCTTAAAAACTTTAGAATTTAGAAAGTAACTGGAAAACGATATACATGTAGTTTTAGACTAGTACATATATGATGTTCAGACCCGTAGGCAAGTGTTGGGAGAATCAGGTTCAAAATCATGCAGTTTTCAACATTTTGAGCACTTCTCGAGAGTGGTTTTGGGCCAAAAATTGACCCCCCTTGGTAAAAGCTTATATTCAACCGAAACTTACAAGGACTTGTAGCTAGACCAGGCACCGTATCATAACATTCTGTTTTCATATTCAAATTATTATACTTACAGGGTGTCAAAAATATGTTCTCCCCTCTTAGATTTAACACACACATAATGTTGCATAACTTTTCTGTCTGTGTGATATCTGATTTGTTCTTTGATATACCAAAACTAGGCTTCATGGTGCAACTCCACAAGTTTCAGTTGACTAGCTCAACTAGATGCACTTCTAAGCTCAAAAGTTCATACTTTTGAAATTAAGAAGGGAGGACATATTTATTTGAGTTGTTATCAACCCGGGGTATTAACATTTTATATTATAGTTATATTATTTTATTTTTAACCTTGGTTGAAGAAAATTCTGAGGATCCCAGTTTTTTCTTCATCTGGGTTTAATCAACAGCAACATTTTAGATGCATACTATTCGTGTATGTTTTGCTTTAACCATGTCACTATTATATGTTTTATGGATGCACTTTTAAAGTGGTATCCCATAAATAAATGAAAAAAACATCATTAAACGGTCGTAAATTGTTCGTGTATACTATCGGTCAACTGCTATTTTACCCTTCGCTTCTTAAAAGAGAGCTTCGTCTCTGCGCGCAGGGTACTGCTATTTATGAATATAATTTCAGAAAAATGTCTCACGTCGTGACAAAGCAAGTGACAACGACAGTGACAACACAGGGTGGGGGTGGTGGCACCGTTGTAACCACGGGCAACCGAGATTGGAGTAGTGGGACATTTGCCTGCTTCGACGACATCAAGTCATGTGAGTATACATCGTAAAAAGTTTCCAGATAAACGTTTCGAATGATCAATGTAGCATCTACAGAAATGATTTATTTACCCGCCCTAGCCTTTCGAGTGATGACTTTTATATTTTAGTGTCACCGTTAAGTTATCTTTCCGTTGTACCTTAAATACACAATATTTTTTATTAAAAGTTTGTTGATTTTTAACTTTTACATTCAACCGTCTGATCCAATAAGTTGGTCCAACACAATATGGATGCGATACCTATCATTTTCCCATCCTAGCGTCATCGTTTGTGGTTTGTATTCTATAGAGAACAAGATCCTTTAAATGTTACTCCAACGTTTATAAGATTATGCAACAGAAAAAAGAACTGATGTATTTCGTGAAATCTTGAAACACGTGAAGTAACAAAAGCATAATTTCAGTCAACTATTACCGACGAAGCAGTGGTTTGAATAGGGATGAGCGACAAGGACAAACGAATAACGGAAATGAACGCAAGCATTCAAACACGTTACATGTATATACTATTTTAGTACCTAATCAGAACATTTCAGACTAACCTATGTCATATCATCGCCCACTCAACATAAGCATTTTCTGTTGTGAAAAAGATATCGCGGAACGCATAAAAACCAAGTTATATTATTCAAAATCAAACACGAAAAATTGTCTTACATGAGATGAATTTTTATGAGGATTCGTAGAATATGAAGTAAGCTCACGACGCTAGCTTGCAAAATTACGATATCTGAAATGCTATACGACCATTCGTGATGTAAAGTTACCAACAATTCGACGTTTAAACGAATAAAAGTTGTAAAACTATTCAAACTGACAATAAAACAATAGAAAAAGTAATACAATATAACATGACCTAGCCTTAGGATCATTTGATTTAAACATTAATTATTCATCGAAGTAACTTGACCCAGACCTACAGTATTATGTGTAGTCTAGCTTCAAGCCCTTTTGTTGTATAGATAAGGAATTCAGATGTTCAGTTCTTATCCAGGCAGGATGACCCCATTAACAAAACTGGCCATCAAAATTGTTGTATTTTTGTAATAATAAAATAGACGTAACCCCTTTTGATCCAATGCACGATAACACGTAGAAGCGTTTGCGGAAAAGTGTATTGAGTTTAAAAACCGATTCATTGAGGTCAAAATTCATCTTTGAAAAAAAACTTGTTTAAAATCCATTTTATGCATAAGGAAACGTCTGATCCTCTAACAGCCTAAGCCCTTATAAGATTGTGCCAATTTAATATTTCACCTATTAATCATGTTCAATGCAAAGATCTTTACATATGTTCATAGGTCTGTGTGGAATCTTCTGCGGACCATGTCTGCTGTGCATGGTTAGCAAGCGTATCGGGGAGAACATGTGTGTTGGATGCTGCGTCCCTGGTGGCATCATTGCCCTTAGAGTACGACTCAGGTCTCTCTTGGGGATACAGGTAAGACTATTGTCATGTTGACCATACCCAGACTTGTAGCCGAGAATTTTTAAAAACTGAACCCCTATCAGTATCGGGAAAAGCTGGAAACGGGTCTGATAACATTATTTACTACTTGTAAACGACTTGAAGCAGTCTGCTGGAACTTATGCCAATACTTCAACACCTGAAATTTATATGTAATATTTAAACACCTCAAACTGATGGCAATATTTAGAATAACAAATAATACTTAGTTTGATTTTAAAACTAAGTGTTTTGTATGAGGCTAAATTGTAAGAAAAAACAAAGTGTGTACTTTATATCTTCAAGTAGCTATAAACGCCTACAGCAATCCAGAGTAAAATGATATACAGGCCAAATTTACGTACAACTTACTGTATTTAAAGGAAACACGATACATGTATCTATGATGCTTCAGTACTCCTTGAACTGTTTGTTTTTGTGTTTTTTTTTAATTTTTAAGATACTGCCATCTAATGTTGTTTACAATGCAGCTTTTCTTACTGTTATAGAACACGTAAAACAGTATTATCTTCACTGGTGATGGTTACCGAAACGAACCGTTTCGGTAACCAGCGTAATCGAGCGTGGATCACCAGTGATCTTTGTACATGCATGTGAAAAATTAATACCCCGAGTCCTATGTATATTACAGGTGAAGCTCTCTTTTGAGGTAGAAAAATCAAACGATTGGAAAGATTAATGTTCCTTTCTAGAATTCTAGAATTCGAGTATTACTTAAGTATGTGCTGTCATTTTCAAGTTACTTTCGATTTGTCTTAGTTCGTGATAAATCAACTCTTCGTGTAAGTTTCAGGTGTTCAATTTGTCAATGTAGGCAAGTTAGGATTTTCTAATCAAACATTAATCGAATTTACAATTACATTGACATGAAAAAGTAAGAAAATTATATTTGAAATAGCAATGTTATTTGGTCGTGTATATCAAGAACATTCTTGAACATCAAGATGAGTTGATAATATGTACCGGGTCGTTCAAATAGATTTATTTGGACAGCCATGTCTCTTACAGGGTTACATTCTAAAAACTAAGATCTGTACTTTAAAATAAATATAGTTGTCAAGTTATAAGGGTCACGCTACTCCTGCATTTGTTTGAGTTCGCTTCTGAATTCTGAAAAGAGAGCTTCGCTGGTTTACCATCAGCCTATGGTTGATAAAAGGACAATTTATTTTCCAGGGAACGATCTGCAACGATTGCTTGTGTTCTTACTTCTGCGGTCCATGCGTTGCCTGCCAAATGTACAGAGAGGAAACCCATGCTGGACTGACAAGCTAAATTCTTCATCTGTTTACAGTAGTGATATTAGCATAAACATTGCAAATCGACTTTTTTGTATTTGGCCACGAAAAAATATAATCATTTATTCTGTTTTATAGGGTTTGAAATCTCAGCCAATCAGGCCTGTTATTGAAATTAAATTTTTGTTTTTGTCATTTTTACGTCTAAAGTGACGAAACACCAAAAAAGCGTTAGGCATTTGTGAAAATAACTTTGTAATGTAACTTTGTAATAACTGAGAAAAGTGTCAAAATATTATTGGATGGCTTTACATATATAATGTAGAAACGGAATTCGAAATAAGCATTTTCAAAAATGTTCATGATTAAGTTATATAGTACAACAGAGGCCACCATTCCAAAGGGCCAAGCTGGAAATTTCAAATTCTTGCCATCAGCCTGATGACCAGATACACACTTTTTCGTGGCCTTATATAGTAACTGTGTGTACAATAATCCAAATTATTACACGTTGGCCAGACGCATTCGTTGGCTAAGATCAGATAAAACGCATCTAGCATCTAAGAAGCAGTTTTATAACTACGCCAATCATCAACACAATAATTCTATTTACATTAATCTAGAAGTTAGAACATTTGAAAAACTAACAATAAAATTGTTATGGTGTGTATTTGTATATTATGGTAATCATAGTTTGTACATGAATGACTAAATCTCTATCATTAAAACGAAGGAACGCGATTCTCCCATCAAAAAGCATATAAGGGTGTCCATCCATGGCATAATACAAAACCCACTTCAGCCAACTTCTGCGTCTAGCCAGCCACAGTGTATCAACTGATTATCTTGTTTGACTGAGTATTTTGATGTTTAATTTTAAGCAAGTCATATTGTTATGAATATTCTCGTTGAACATCAGTTTATTTTTGAATATTATAAGATTACATTTTACTCACAAAATGACGTTGTGCAGCTTGTAGAATCGATGCTATTCTTGCTTTTTGTGGAATATTAGTACCCTGATTAAGGGATCAAGAAATAAGGCACATACGGTAACATCTATTTGTACATCGTAGTATGACATTTATCCATGTATTAGTATTAGGCCATGGTCTGTTATTCTGATTCTAAATTATCACATAATATCTGAATTCACAATGATATATTACTCACGCCATCAATAAACTTTGATATAAGTCGTGGTCAAAGCTAGAAAAATCGCTCACGTGGATTATCTGACTTTTGAAATTGAAAAAGGTGCATGATGTACATCTGTAGTACAACTGCAATTTTTAACTTGACATCCTTCTGCTAAATACACTTCCAATCCGCACTGAAATCACAACCCGTACGTACATGTACGGTACCCGTATGGTGCTGTTTTAGTCACGGTAACGTGCAGTGTCGTATTTTACGGTAACATACAGTACCATAGCCGAAAAAGAAAGTACCATAACTGTTCGAGATTGGCGTAAGTGATCATTTTTTCAAGCAATGATATTTTCAGACAGTATGGTCTTTGCATCTGCATTTAGGGCCAGAATTACAGACACCGCCCCTTTTTAACAAAGATATAGACCACTATAAACATTAAGTTTGATGTGAGGTGAAGTTTTGCATTTTGTTTACAGAATTTCAATCATGTAAAATATCATACATCATGTATTTTTTATTGTATTAACCCGAAGGGGGATTTTTAATTAAAGACATTCTTCCATTATATGATTAGGTAAACATATGTCATGTAGTCATCCTTTAAACAATTGTACTACTAAATGAACATACAGTGAAACCTGTAAAGTTGAACACATCTATAAGTGGAACACATCTGTTAGTGGAACACTTTTGAGAGTCCAAAGACCGACTGACTTAATATCCAATGTACCTACATAAATGGAACACCTCACACGCGGAACACTTTTTAGAGGTTCCAAAGGTGTTCCACTTAGACAGGTTCTACTGTACTTGTATGTAGAATCAATACGTGTTCGTTAAAATGACAATGCGTTTATCTTCTACAAATAATCATCAGATGTTAGTATATTGGATCATTTTTCTTCTCAACATTTTAAACATTTAATTAATATTAGATGAATCAAATCTCGAACAATCAACAACTGCTTAATTTGAGAAGTTTCGTTGATCCTTGAATCCTAAACAATGCCTTTGTAGAAGATCAACCGTTGACTAAATCTATTCTCTACCAAATACCAAACAATCTAGAGTGGGTCGAGTTTACATTTACAGATTTAACTCGATTTTGCCGGTTGCTGCTTAAAAATGGTAGGACTTCAATATTGTCAATTGGCATTTTAGCCGCACGTAACCAAAGATTGAAATATATACTAGTAGTTTCATGTTTTCATATTTTATAACATACAATATAATAATGGCATTTTTTGGCATGACCATTGCTTTTATACCCAACTAGTTGTTGTGTTTATTTATGTGAACGATGGGAAATTGTTGGATTTTCAGGGTAAGTAAAAAAAATTAAGAATAAGGCAATATGCAGGGTGTCCATACAATTTCAATAACCCTATATTACATGTTTAAAGAGAGACTAATTTGTTTATATCATTACAATGCCTCTATTTTTTATCCTCGTTGAATCTTAAGTGCATAAATATTTAAAACATGAAAAAAAATATTTTCAATATTTCAAGGATTTTGTTCCGCCGTTTCGGCATCAAAAAAATTCGGCGCTGTTCCGGCACCGTTCGGCACAGAAACCTTTCGACACCAAAATTTGGCACCGGACTAGTCAGATATAGTATGGTACCCCTACCCCATTTTATAAAATATTGATTTTCAAGAAAAATACATATATTAATATACATAACTCTTTTTATGAGGCTGGTTTATCTCGAAAATGCTCACATTTTATCTCCGAATGTTTAATTTTAATACAAGTCTGGTGCACAGTAGTAAATCTAGAACCAATCCAGTCTGGTTTGCAGCAGAACTTAGGATGGGTTAATTTTGATATCAGTCTGCTATATAGAATACAAGGCATTAACATGCAAAATGTCTCCAGCTGCCATTTGTTACAGACGCCAAACACCAACCACCAAATGCCGAACACCAACCCCTGAACGCTGTCCACAAAAGTATGTGGTGGTGACATAATATAGTATAGTATCTCACCCTTTCCTGAATGTTGTATTATTTAGAGTAGTACACTGTATTGGTTTCAAGTAATACAAACAGCTCTTAGAGCACTGAAGTGCATTCTAAACCTAAGCATTATACATATCAGTTTCCCTAAGTTTGCATTTACTGTATCCACTTATAGCCTAGGAGTAATGTTTATGTAAACGTTATCTTGGTACACTATTTTCTACCACCCTCTACTACTTCAACATTTCTCAATGCCAATACGTGACATGAGCATTCAGAAACTTTGTTCACTACTGTCTTTTCTTTTTATTCCTGCCTATATATTTCCTGTCAGTCTTATCCCTGCTCATTCCAAAGTTCAACTTCAGCAAGTTTCATGAATTTGTGAATTGTGCATATCTCCTATTACTCACTATTATTTTTGTTTATTCTCAGGGCCACACAGGCAGAGGCAATATATAATACCCAGTTACTAAAGGAATTACATTAATTAACAAACTATTACATACCATGTTTTGGAAACTGTAACAACTTTATATAGAGGGTCAATTATAATTCCAGTGGTTAGATGACTGGGTCTCTCATTCATGGCCTGGCAATATACTTCTAGGTCGTTTTTGCTTGGAAACAGACTACATGAGTCCATGTACACGTATCCTACAGATAGCATTATAAATGGATTGTATTAATGAATTTAGAATTTCTCTAATACTCTCAGATCTTTTCACTCACATCACATCCTCTTCATTCACTCTTTAAAAGTTTTAAAACATACTTTTCTCTTTTTACACTTTAATTTATTCATTATATTCAATACAAATAAAAAACGTATACATCATAGACTTCATACATTTTGTACACTTGATAATTCATTAAGAGATTTACATCCATATTTCAAGTTAGAAATAGAACATAACAACTTCAAAACATTTGTTTTAGCATGTACACAAGGTGTATAAAGGAATGTTATTCAGATTTTTGCAAAATCTGGAATGGATTATAAACCATAAGGAATGTACATCAAAACCTGTGTTGAATGAACAATCTAGAATATCAAAAAATGTTCACTGCTGATGCTATTTAGAGAGGTGTTCGCTAACACAGGTGTTATTGTACTAATAGAAAAATGATTGATCTCTTGTACATGTCTATCCCTGCTTCTACTTCATCACAGCATTCAGTTATAAATAAAAAATGAGTGATGTGCTTTATACAAAAATAAAGGCAAGCAACGATTAGTGCTTTATGTATAGGGTGATCAAAAAAATTGAAACCCTAACACCATTTTTCTCATATCTTTGTCATTTTAAGAAATAACTCCCCGATGTTTTACACCTTTGTACATCATTCAATTTGCTACTAGCCTACTTTATTTCATGACCATCAGATTGATAGTCACAATGTTACAGCACTTTAAAGAACATGCCCCAGTGGCCACTATAGCGCTCTCGGGAAACCTGTACTTGTCGTCTAAAATGTCCCTACCTGTGGGGATATGGAAGAGATAGAGTATATGAGAATGACCTCAGGACAATTGCAAACCTCAAAAGTGAGATCATCCGTGTCATTCAGGCCTAATACCTGCTGAGGAATGTATTCAGGTCATCAACAACTGTGCTGTTTTGCCTACAACGCGATGATGGCTAAACCTGAAGCATGTTATTCAAAGTGCTGTAAAATTGTGACTATCAGTCTGATGGTCATGAAATATGGTAGGGTGGTAGGATATTGAATGATGTACAAATGTGTGAAATATCAGGGAGTTATGTCCTAAAATGACAAAGATATAAGGAAAATGCAGGGTTTCTGTTTTTTTACCACCCTGTACAAACAAATGTGGATGCAATTTAATCTAACATGTAATAAAAACTTTCTACTCCCCTTATAAAAAACCTCTGGTCAAATAACCAAAATCCAATATTGATTTCAAAACCATATCTTCAAACAACTGACAAAATGGTCTCTTCTTTATTGTACATACAATATTTGTATTGTATGTTCAATAAATAGTTTTACTTTGCTATGGCAACATCAAACATTGTTTCTTGATTATTAATGGGACAATCAACCATTTCTGGGAGACATTATTATGCTATTATAGCATGTATAAAAGTGAATACTGGTTTTATTTCAATACATGAATCATCCATTTTAACTATTCCTAGTATTTATGAGACAGGTTTAACCATGCTATACATATACTGGGTGGCCCAAAATAGGTTTACAGTTTTGGGCCACCCTGTATCTTATATGCTGTATATATATATATGATGTGCTATGTATATATTCAAACATGATTCTTTGAAATAAATTAATTGGAACTGTTACTGATGCATTTTGAATGCAATAATTGATATACATTTTATAAGTGTTCCAGCTGCTACACATAGGCCAACCCATTATTACAAAATTCACTATGGCTCAAAACCTTTCTACATACATTGTATACTTAATAAAATCATGCTTTGAAAGAACTACTTGCCTTTAGCCTAATATTAAGTTGAATATGAAAACTGCATCGGTGGTAATATCCACAAGGGCAATTCAATTAATATGTATATCCACAAGGGCAATTCAATTAATATGGATACAATTTGTATGAATATTTAATGAGCATCCCTCATTCTCCATGATCTCCTCTTTGAAATGTGGACTCAATAAATGCCAGGCATTTTATATTTAGAATCTATTCACATACTATCCTACTCAATTTTACATTGGAAAATCTAACCACATTTCCAAACTGAAATAGAACAGTTCTGGGCTTCATAAATTAGTCTTTCAACATCTCTTATGTCTACATACTAATTACTGTGAAACCTGTTAAGTAGAACACCTCTAGAAGTGGAACACCTCTGTTAAGTGGAACAGGTCCCAAGACCAACTAACTCAATGAATGAAGCTCTCAAAGTGGAACACCTTCCAAGGGGAACACCTTCCAAGTGAAACACCTTCCAAGTGGAACACCTTCCAAGTGGAACACCTCCCAAGTGGAACACCTTTTAGAGGTTCCAAAGGTGTTCCACTTAGACAGGTTCTACTGTACTATTGTATTCAACTGAAATGTACATGTACGGAATGCTGCTGTCATACAAAAATATAATGTAGTCATCTTCAAAAGAAGTAAGATTTAATTGTTGGTTTACAATAGATCAAGTTGCATTGATTTCTAGATTGGATACATAATATGTAAGCTTATATACACACATCATTACATGGGTTCATTTTTGGAAAAATCTTGTTTAAGCTTACAGGAAAATTGGCCAAATTACCTAATTGTAGGTTTAAAATGGCTCCAAATTTAGATGGACCCATATTGCAGTCCAAGGATTCACCTAATGATATTCCCAGGGGAAAACATTATCTACTCTGCAAACCCACCTTTTATGCATAGTTTTAAAATTACGTATTATGAAACAGTCTTAAAATCCTCCTTTATCAGTTTCTTGATACATACATAAAGCACTTAAAGCACGAAAATAAGTAAATGGGAATCCGCAGACTATGATATACCAAATATGGATCCTGAATCACGCAAGTTAACGCATAATTAGTTTTTAGAGGAATTCCTCTACAGTATTTATTTTGACCATCTAAAAGTGAATGTGTGAAGATTTTGAAATGTGAGCTTCAAGTCCAGCACAATCTACAACAAATTGTCATTTCTTTTCACATTTACCAGGTTTTAATGGAATTCATTCATAATTTGATTAGCTTCATAATGATTACACAACAAGTAATAATGACATGAGCAGTGAGTGTGTTAGTTAGTTAAAAGAAAATTGGAATGGTAAAACTAGTACCCATAGACGCATTGTTATTTTTATTTACATAATGAAACTGGTGCTAAAAATACATAAAAATCATAAAAACTAAAATTGTGCTTTTAAAAACTGATGCTCTATGTACAGTATGTATCTCTGGTAAAGATGATCTGCATATAAGTATTTGTGTAAAACACACATATAGATTCATAAAAAAATACTCAAATTATGCTAGTGACTAAAATGCTCTGATAAAAGATCTATTATACAGGATCCATTAAGCAGTAATGAACACAAGTCTTTAAAAAATAAAATAAAAATATGCTAATGGCTAAAACTGGTATTTATGAACTCTATCAGACTATCTGGTGTCTACTAACAAATGCATTTTCTAAACAATGAGCTAAAAATTAAGCTACTCTGGCTTCTTAACACTATCTATTTTTGCCAATGCTCTCCTTCTTTTGCTACTAAATTAGGGTCGGAATCAGGGGTCTTGAAACAAGTATTTCTCAATTCCATTGTATGGAAATCATGGTATTATATCTTGAGAACAATAATTTAAAATTCTTTAAGGAATGTCTCAAGAAAAGCACCCCTTATTATTGACAAACATAATTTTACTGTTCTTTATTGAGAGAGATTGTGTACTAAATCAGCACAAGAGAACCTGACAATACAAAGCAGGATACACTTGATGCAGATGAAATACTATTTGGGCTTAATCAAAATGCAAGTATCAATATTTCATGTATTTGCAAAACCTATCAAAGACCTACAGGGTGAAAAAGTGGCATTTTTGGACCACCCTGTATATCAACACTAAAGTCACTGTTATCACAAAAAACAGTTTCATCCACTTATCAATCAATGTGATTGCACAAGCCCCCGCCCCCCCCCCCAAAAAAAAAAAATTCATTTCATGATACATTGATATTTGACCAAGCCCGTTTGATTTGATGTAAGTTTCACACAAACATTGCACTCACATATCTACACTATACATATATATACATTGAGATCTCATCAGTTTGATTCCAAAAAACATAAAAGCATTAATAAACAACAACAACAATGAAAGCATTTATAAGACCACACAATAAACTAAAATCTCCTTACCCCAAAATATTTTAAATATTGATATTAATCTAGACATACAATCACATGGATATTAACCTTTTTTCTGAGAATATCATAGCGTGAAAAACTTCTACAAACTTCTAGTTTGATATTGCAAAATAACTTGCATATTTTCTATTTTGAAAGGTAATAAATAACTTTCTAAATAAAGAATTTTCCCCAAGCTTCGATAATTACAGAAAAGGTTTCTAGGTTAGTTATAATATTGTATTTTAAAATATTTTAGAGTTACCTCTAGGATAAAATTTACAACTCTACTTTTTAATCATATGCATTCTAAATTTTTCTGAAAACATGATGTAAATGCAAACTTTTTTACACAATTTAATCTTTTAAATTTTCAAAGATCTACAAAATTCTTAAAGTTCAAGAATTCAAAATTTACAACATACTGTTTAATCATGACGCCAGATATTGGCTGCAACCACCAATAATCATCCTGATTTGATTAAATGTGTCTCAATCTTGTATCATAAATAAATAAATCAATTAAAAAGATTAATTAATCCATGCATAAGAAGGGAAAAATGGGGCGGCTTCCCATCGTCTGCATTCATTCTCTTTATACCTTGGCCTAGTTTCAACTTTGTTTGATATAATTGCAGTTCCAGTTTCCCAATCGGGCCAGTTTGTGATCTTTCCTGTTGTAACAAACTCTTTAATTCCACTTCGCAAAATTTCAGTCAATTTATTCTCATTTTCCCCGGTAGTATCCATATATTTGGAAAAATCCCCGAAAAATGACATTGAGTCAAAACCATGGAATGCATATTCAGCTGCATACTTGAATTTTAATGTGATTGGTTTGGATGGTACAGCTGTAAGGACATAGCGATACACAGGAGACGTGAATGCATCTGCTGCCTTCTGGGTAAGGACATCAGTTGCACAAATTACTCTAGCATCAGATACTAAACTTGTAAACTGAAACTGTGGTGTCACATTGTGTGGATAACTGAAAAATAAAGAGTAAATCAAAAGTTACATTCAATACTCTCCATACAAAGTTAACTACATGTCTTGAAACTAATACTTCTGCCTTGTGCAAAAATAGCTTCCTTGAATTGGTACGATCCTAAAATTAATCCGAATAAATTTCGATGCATAACATATTGTGGGATTAATCTGGGAATTTATCCTATCATCAATGAATTCAAACTATCTTCAAGGATAATTCTTACCCTACTCTTAATTTTTAACTGTACTGCGACCGTAGCTTCCCAAAATCAAGATAATGAATATGCAATATAAAATATAGGGATAAGCAGTACGATGTACATTTTCCATATCGATTTTGTAAAGCTACAGGTGACGTTTGCCCACCATAGAGCAACAGTGAACTTACCAAGAGTTCCTAAAATGCTGAAAGGTAAATTCTCACAACATCTCAATCTTAACCAGATTTCATAAATTAATGAGAATAAAAGAAACTTACTCTTGTAACACCTGATCAGCAAGGGTGTTGTCAAATGAGTCCATGGCATCACGGACAACTTGATCATATTTCTCCCAGGTCCAAGTGGGAAGATCCATTTCTGTGGGGGCAAAATCGATCTCTTGAGCTGTGTTTCCTAAAGTAAGCAATAAGATTTCAAAATGTGATAGGCTCCCTCCCTCCACTCCTTATTATAAGGCTTGTGACACTAAAATGACATTTGTGTAAATAACTGATTGATAACTGAATAACTCATATTTTGAAAATTTCAACAGATCCCTTTTCAACTGATAGATTGACATGCAAAAAGACCCTGCTAAATAAAACATATTGGTGCACTAATGCCCCTCTGGGTAATGACCTACCTATTACAAGAGGAACATCATTCCCAGCACCCTGTGCCCAAACATCAAATGGTGCTGAGGGTATCACTTCACCTGGAAATATAGAACCATACACAAATATAAAACGAGGCATAAATATACAAAAAGTCACCACCTGCCATTTATACAGATGCTGACACGACTGAGAACAAGGCACAGACGTGAACAATATCGTACCTAAAACACAGCAGTGTGACAGTGAAGAATTTAGGACGGAAAATCCAAAATGGCCACCTTAAAATTTACCCAGAATGCCCAAAAACTAATCAGTTTTTAACTTTGATACGTAGAATCATCCCTGAAAATTTCAGATGAATCCATCAAATGGTTTGGCTGGAAACCTGTAGACAAGTCTTGAAAGTGAAGATTTTAGGACGGAAAATCCAAAATGGCCACCTTAAAATTAACCCAGAATGCCCAAAAACTAATCAGTTGTTAACTTTGATATGTAGAAACATCCCTGTAAATTTCAAAAAATGAATCCGTCAAATGGTTTGGCTGGAAAACTGTAGACAAGTCTTGAAAGTGAAGATTTTAGGACGGAAAATCCAAAATGGCCACCTTAAATTTTACCCAGAATGCCCAAAAACTAATCAGTTGTTAACTTTGATATGTAGAAACATCACTGTAAATTTCAAAAAATGAATCCGTCAAATGGTTTGGCTGGAAAACTGTAGACAAGTCTTGAAAGTGAGGATTTTAGGACGGAAAATCCAAAATGGCCACCTTAAAATTAACCCAGAATGCCCAAAAACTAATCAGTTCTTAACTTTGATACGTAGAAACATCCCTGAAAATTTCAGATGAATTCGTCAAATGGTTTGGCTGGAAACCTGTAGACAAGTCTTGAAAGTGAAGATTTTAGGACGGAAAATCCAAAATGGCCACCTTAAAATTTACCCAGAATGCCCAAAAACTAATCAGTTGTTAACTTTGATATGTAGAAACATCCCTGTAAATTTCAAATGAATCCGTCAATTGGTTTGGCTGGAAACCTGTAGACAAGTCTTGAAAGTGAAGATTTTAGGACGGAAAATCCAAAATGACCACCTTAAATTTTACCCAGAATGCCAAAAAACTAATCAGTTCTTAACTTTGATACGTAGAAACATCCCTGAAAATTTCAGATGAATCCGTCAAATGGTTTGGCTGGAAACCTGTAGACAAGTCTTGAAAGTGAAGATTTTAGGACGGAAAATCCAAAATGGCCACCTTAAAATTTACCCAGAATGCCCAAAAACTAATCAGTTGTTAACTTTGATACGTAGAAACATTCCTGAAAATTTCAGATGAATCCGTCAAATGGTTTGGCTGGAAACCTGTAGACAAGGCTTGAAAGTGAAGATTTTAGGACGGAAAATCCAAAATGGCCACCTTAAAATTTACCAAGAATGCCCAAAAATTAATCAGTTCTTAACTTTGATACGTAGAAACATTCCTGAAAATTTCAGATGAATCTGTCAAATGGTTTGGCTGGAAACCTGTAGACAAGCTGAAAAGTGAGACGCCGCCCGCCCGCCCGCCACCCGCCTGTCATGCTGACGACAATATCGTACCTTAATTAGGTACGATTAAAAGACGCCAAACACCATCCACAAAAAGTTGGAGACTATAACAATATGTCATCACTTGTGGTGACATAACAATACTTTATTTAGTTGCCAAAGTACATAGACATATTCTTACCCTGATGTCAAGAGGGTATTTTTAAGCATGTATTAACACCTTTTGGAACAAAACCTTTATATTTACTTCAGACATTTAACCGAATCCCATGGGGAAGCAACAATAAATACTATTGCATGAAAAAAATCTGATTTGGGAAAAAGGCATCCAATATGCGTAACTCTGTTTATCCTATGCCAAGTAGAGTTTTAGGGAGATAAGTTGGTAAGATATATCCCGTATCCTGATTTTGAGGTTTATGCCCCTGAAAACTCTACTTGGAATAGGATAAAGCAGTTATGTATGGTCGGTTTGAATATGGGGTTCATCCCTCGTGAGATATGCACATCTACCTTCGGTCCCTATGGTCCCTCAAGTAGATATGCATATCACCCTCTGGATAAACCCCATATCCAAAACCTCCCAGTACATAACCCTTATATATTTAAGTAAGTCAATTATTACCATCAATTATTGCTACGGGTCCAGAGAACTGCCCATTCTTGGGGATATCAGTAAGATCAGCCATCCTCCATGCAGGGTACACATCCCAAGGTATGGCATCCACAATTTCACGTGGGGTTAGATTATATAAGCATTCTAACCGATTTGCAGCCTGGTCACACTTTGTATTTCTAAAAACCATGGTCACTAACATTATTCGTTATTCATACTTGTAATATGATATGTGATGTCACAATGACTAGAACAATTGATTTACTGGTCTATAATTGAGTATGTATGACCTCTAAGTGTCATCAGTGCAAATAATTGTTTTTCCGGTTTGTTTCATATTAAAACTGTAACAAACACCTTAATTCTACGATTTAAGGCAAATATATGGCCTTAGATTTTATTCTGGCCCTGCCAGATGAAAAAAGAATAAATCCTCTGTCATATACTGCGCCATAAATCAGAATCTAGGTCTTTATTCCTTAAATTAGACTACCGGTATTATAAAAAGCAGCATCAAAACTAACTAACTTGACTAAATAACAACCTCATCACAGTTTACGAACCTCGTGTTAAACATTTGATTAAAAAAAAGAAATTGTGATTTGCTGTATTGATTATGAATGAAATAATGTACAAATATATAATATGAAATAAATTACAAAAAAAAAATCAAAACTTCTTGAACACCAGAGTATTTTTCTCACTTGCTTGCTTGTATTTCTGATCAACAACAAGATGACTAAAACAATAAATCCATAAGAATCTACAGACAGAATTTTGTATATGATGTACAGAATCTACTAATTTGACGAACAGAATTCACTACTTGAAATACAACATTTATTCTTCAAGTAAAAAATGTACTAATAAATGTACAGCATTTTCTACTTGATGTACATGAACTACTTACGCAAGGAAAACCTTATTGTCTTCTTGGGCATCGGCCAAAGTTGCTTCATACTTGACTGAACTACTCATCAGCCAAGCTCTACTGAATAAGCCCTTAGCCTCAGGACTGGCAAGCAGTGCATATATGGATGTCCCTCCAGAGCTTACTCCAAACACCGTAACCTATAGAATACATGAGATTTAATGATTAGGCTAGAGTGAGTTTATCCAAATTTTGTCTGAAGGAAATGGGCGGGAAAATAATGTTCAAGTTGGGGACTAGAGGGGTTGGTTGACACAGGCAACATTCAAGATATCCTGGTTGTAGCCCTACTGCCTTACCTGAAGATTTTCAACATCATTTTAACTTAATACAGTGCATAATTTCCTTATCTTTCAGATATAGGGACCAATGGTTCAACAAAGAATTATGACGAAATGTCAAAAGGTAGAACAAGAAGTTTTGACTGAATGCTTGCGATAAACAGACATGCAAAATGTCACAACCTGGCATTTGTTACCCAAGTTACAAACGCCAAACACCAACCGCCACCACAAAAAGTAGGAGACCATTGCACTAATAGTTTCAAAAGAGGATGTTGTTTCGCATCTGGTTTTGTGTCACTATCGTTGATTAACAGTGGCCTCTTTTAGAGATTAGGTCGTCACGGCAACAGATGCTGGCGCCACCTATTTACTTTAATAATACATGGAAGATATTTTCTCTCACCTGAGAAGGGTCACCTCCAAACTGTTCAATGTTATCCTGAACCCACGTTAGAGCAGCAATCTGATCCATGAAGCCGTAATTTCCCGATGATTTGCTTGTGGAATTCTGGGATAGCTCCTCTAGGGCCATGAAGCCGAATGCATTGACACGATAGTTGAAACTGACAAAGACAACATCCATAGATTTGGTGACTTCCGGAGTTGGCATATCACCTTTTGTATTTCCACTGCCATACTGTAGGTATCCACCATGGATCCACACCTGTAGAAAATGCCAATATAATAGCAACATCAAGTACAAAAAATATTGGCTATGGGGGTGTTTTTTTTGGCCCACCCTGTATATTTGTTTTTGTTCTGCGAAAAATTTGAAGTACTGCAAATGTACGTCGAAATGAAGTGGAAGTAAAATATTATGTTATCAGGATTTGACAAAAATAATGCAGGATAAATATAACTAAGAACTTACCATAACAGGTCGTTTTCTAGTTTTATTAAAACTTGGAGTCCAAACATTAAGATATAAGCAGTCTTCAGCTCCAAATATTTTTTCTGATCCAAATTCATACTGGAAGCATTTACTTTTGAACTGTTTAGCATTATATGTGTTGTTCTCAGTCCCACATTTAATAGATTCAGTCTTAGGGCGCCTCCATCGATTGTTTCCAGTGGGGGGTTCGGCATAAGGTATACCCTGTAAGAGTAAGTATCAAATTCAACATGTGCAACAAAGAGTGGGATTTTCAAGGTGTGACATACCTAGTTTTTTTGCTTTACCATTCAGGGTGAGACAGTTTTCAAGGTGTGACATAGTTTTTTTTCACCATTCAAGGTGTGACATACAGTGTTTTTTGTTTTACCATTCAATGTGTGACATAAGGTGTTTTTGGTTCATCACTCAGGGTTTGACATGCTGAGTGCTTATTTTCAACTACAATAGAAAAACTTAAGTCTTCATTCAAGTTTGTTCCTTATACTCGTAATCTTAGTATTGCACACTGAGCAAATGAAATATATATGCATTCTTGTAACATTGTTTTATGCATGTTTAAAAGCTATCCTTAATCTAATTTCCTCATTTGCTTTTAAAATAATACGACTTATACCAAAATATGTCTTTTGAGACTCCTACCTTAAAAACAAAGACCTGGTCTTCAATGACACCCTGCAGAGAACCGCACGATACTTGAGCAATAGCCCTTGGGTCATCATAGGAAAATGTACTATTTGGTGACTTAGAAGGAGTCTTCTTGCTTGGATCGGGATGTACAGCAGCGACAATTATTATCACGATGATAACCACCAAAATTAGAATCGTGAAAAGAGCTATCAGAGCCCAACGTACAAATGGGCGCTTCAAAAAAGGAACTTGTTTTGAGTCTGGTTTTGTACCTCCATTTTCGGTAGTGGAGACATCTTTTGGAGATTCATTCACCTTGGCAACAGATGCTGTCGCTGCAGGTGCTGCCACCTATTTTAAGAAAACAGTTGTTCTTAATCATATCAGACTCAAACTCTTATTTTCAGTTAATCGTTTGTTCAAAGTTACAAACTGTACCACATCAATTATTTAACAAAATTATGAAAAGGTTATCATTCAAGATATCATTATTTTCTAATAAAGAAAATATCTTAAGGATCCAGTAAATGCTGTTTTGTTAATGTTACCTCTTCATCATCTTTGAGTAACTTTTCAGTCTCCTCGTCATCTGTTTTGTTGCCCTCTGTCTCATCTTTATTAGTATCTTTAGCATCACCTGCAGCAGCTGGATCAATGGCAGTTTCATCCTGGGCTTTAACATCATCCTCTACTTTAATATCTTCTGCTTTGATATCATCACTCGCCTGAGTTTTTATAACAAAATATTCATCATTTTAAAACTGTAATCAAACAGAGATTGTTTTGCAGGGTCTATATAAAAATGATTGCCATAATTTAACATATAAGCAATTGGTCATTGCCTAAGAAACAACTCATTTTTCCAAGATCATTGCTAAAGTAAAAGTGTCTGCTACTGCCATTCAGACAGATGTGAGTTTTGAACCGTGTTGTTTTGCATCAAATTCAGTGTATCTACCATTAACCGTAATGCTGACTGTTAATACCATTTCTCTTAACAGACACCGAATGCCAGATACCAACTGCAGTCACAAAAATGGAGACCATAACAATATGTCACCACTTTTGGTGGTGACATAATAACCAGTTTAGAATAGCATAACCTAGAACCATTTTATGTTTTATAAAAGTCAACACTATTTTACAATTGGCATTAAGATGTTACTAATCTGTCAAACTGAGAGCTGACAGCACTCACAAATTGTCTATAAAAAGTCTATAAATGTTTTGAGAAATATGAGAGAACCAGGGATGCATGTAAATTGCACTGTATACATGTAATAAGTACAATTTATTAGAGTTACACTTGTTAAAATAAATAAGTTATTACTCAACAAGTAAAACCTGGACCTGCAAAGGAGTTCGCTTCATCATAAAACCAACCTGCTCCCCTATACACTTTAAATGATTATTCAGTGCATGTACGTGTATACTAACAGCAACAATTGGACTGAATTTCGAATTTGAAGTTTTTTATATCTGAGTTATATTCTATTGAATATAATAACATCTTTTTGTAAAATGATTAAACACTTAAAATCAAACCCTTAAAAGTGCAATATCCAAATATCAAACTTAAATGTTAATTGTAATCAAATTTTGTTATTGTAAAACCTCTCAACAGAAATGCATGATCACTTTGAAATTTTAAGAGCAGTTTTACGATTGAGCAGCTGAGAGTGATAAGGCAGACACCTTGAGAGGAAGTCTCATTTAAATCATCTTCAGACTGGTGAAATTTACCAGACAAAATACTTGTCTTGTATCTGAGTGACACCAGGTAGTCACTAGAAGTTCAATATCATAGAATGCAACTGTTGATTCAACATTACTACTTTCCGATTTGATAGACTGTCTATATAATTCATTTTAGCAAAACAACCTCTCATTTGAATGATGTGCACATCCTTGGCCCAAGAGTAATTCATTGCATTACATTACATGATCTGCTATGAAAGCAGTGAAGGACCGATCTTGAAGGATGTGATGTGCATATTATACATTTCTTCCTTTTGAAAAAAAAAATTGATAGTGTCACTGTGTCGTCTTAAAGTCCCCATGTATTTCATCAAAATGTAATATACGAGTAAGAAACTTTTTTGAATAATATTTTTTTTCAAATAATAAAAAGGCCAACAGCTTTGTTTTATTTGTAAGTTAGCATATTTAATATCTGTGATATAAGTGATGACAAAAAATATTTGGATAATTTAACAATCTTTTCAAACATTTTACATGCTCTTAGTTGTAAAAACAAGATGCTAAAATGAGGTTGAATAAAGTGGCTTAAATAAACTGAGGTTCAAATGCATGATTCTTAAAAAATTTTAATTCTAAAAGGCATTATATTTACCTTCTCCGTTTCTTTTTGGACTTCATCTCCAGGCTCTACAATCTTCAGTTCCACATCAGCAGCTTTTGTCTCCGACATTATTCTGCAACAAAAATATTAAACCTTCATGCAATAGTAATACTTGGTCTAATAGTATGAAGAAAGTCAGTATGTTCTTTAATCAGTAAATGTATTTATTTTTTATTGAATCACGGAGGTAGCTATTCAAATACTTGAATCAATGAAGTACAAGTAAAATACATGAATCATCAGGAAATTCAAAGGGCTCTTTTACGAGTGGGTTGTTTAGCGTTTACTTGAGCCCCAGTAAAAAATGACATAGTGGTGTCATGTGACACAATGACATGACTATTTAGATGTTTTATATCAATGGAACATGAATAATCTTTGCAAAGGTGAAAATGAAACTTATGACTCAAATAACAAAGTAAGTTCTGAGGTAACTTTTTAAACAGGGTGGTCTAAAAAACTGGAAACATTTCACCATTTTCCTCATATCTTTATCATTTTAAAAAATAAGTTCCTGATATTTTACACATTTGTACGTCATTCAATTTCCTACCACGCTACCATATTTCATGACCATCTGATTGATAGTCACCATGCTACAACAGTTTAAAGAACATGCCCCAGTGGTCACATTTTTGCACATGCACATGGCGTCCAGGATGTCCCTACCTGTGGGGATATGGCAGAGTGTATGAGAATGACCTCAGGACAATTGCAAACCTCAAAAGTGAGATCATCTGTATCATTCAGGCCATACCTGCTGAGGAATGCATTTGGATCATTGACAACTGTGTAGGTGTACTGTAACTACAGCGCGATGATGGCCAAATCTGAAGCATGTTATTCAAAGTGCTGTAAAATTGTGACTATCTGATGGTCACGAAACATTGCAGGGTTGTAGGAAATTGAATGATGTACAAATGTGTGAAATAATGGGGAGTAATTTCTTAAAATGACAAAGATAGGAAATTTTTTTTGACCACCCTGTACCTCTGTCTGAATGCATGTTTTTGCATAGTTGAAAGCTGTGGATTTAACATGATGGCTATGATTTAACTCTTCAAGTTTCGTATTCTTTAAATGTGATAGTGTACAAATAGTGACTGCCATTGAGGGAAATAGTGCAAAATAATTTCCTCAAGGGAATATCCTGTCCACTGACACGTTCCCGAGGCTGCAGGCCGAGGGAACAAGTCAGTAGACAGGATATTCCTGAGAGGAAAATTTTTACACTATTTCCCGAAAATGTGGCAGTCACTATTTGTTTTATTATATACCTGATAAGTACTCTGTAAACAAAAACAAAATGAGAAGTCTTCATTTCAATATCAAATGTTCACAGGTTCTTATTGGCATTTAAAGGCATTTTACCTTTCAACTCCTATAATCTCAGATTTGGGGGAAGATAAAATGTACTATTGACTGGTCACATGACCTAACTGGTGATTAGTACAATTCATCTTCCCTGAAAGCAGGGATTTAGGACTTTCCAGGGAATAAGTTCATCTATTCCATGTCATGTGACCATGAATAAGCCAATGAGCATCTAGAATACATTTGAGGTATATAATAACTTAAACTATATCTGCAGTTATTATTAAGAAGTACTGCTTAATTCCTCATACTTAAACAATTTACATATTGTGTATAAAATCTGTCACTTTACAATATATCTTGATGGTTCCAGGTTATATCTAATTTGCAAACCATCCTTGTAACTTGCTTTCCCGGCTAACAGGTACCATCCATGGAACCTTCATACACCTCTATTTTGTTTCATGTTTCAACTACATTGCCTTCCCCCCCCTTTACCAGTAGTAGTGGCTGGAGTTTATACATAAATTCATTCCTTTACTTAGCAATAATATGCACCAAATTGATTGCCAAAGTTTTATAAAAAATATAAGCGACAATTTCAATAAATAAGAACAGGAATACATAGAAATTGAAAAGGTATCAATGAAGTTGTATAACTTATATACAAAGCTATAATTCCATGGGCCAGGGATGAGTTAACACATGTAAAAATCAGACAAACTGATCAATATGGCTCATACTTTCATTCACAAAATCACTCATTAGTTAGATAATTTTTCATATAATGAGTTATCTAAATTTTCATCCCCATACAAAAGGAACCGAACTTTGTCAACTTTTTAAAATTCTGAACCAAAAGATGAAGATTTGAAGTTCGCAGTACTGCAAATAAAGTTTTACGCTCATTAACAAGCAGAGGACATTTTAAGATAAAATGAGAAGGTGTTTGCGGTAATCCACAAAAAGGATCAACTACATAAGTGAAAGTTATGCATATAGCTGCGATTTTAAAAGACCTACTGAGTTTGTTAAAAGCATTCAACATATCTAGGCCTTTCATTTACCATTTTGCTTGGCTTAGTGCCTATATCATTGATATAAACAAGGAAGCAATGTGGTCCAAGCACTGTTCCTTGGGGAACTCCTGATTTTACCGGAGTTTTTGAACTTGATTCACCGTCAAGCACTATCTCATGTGATCTTCCCACAAGCCAGGATCTGAACCAGTTCAAGTTGTTATTACAGATTCAATAGCAGTCAAGTTTGAACAGGAGGCACTCCTGGTCTAACCTGTCAAACACTCTTGAAAAGTTAAGTACCAACATCTCTGTTTTTTTTTTATTGTTGTCAAGGGTTCAAGCTATGTTTTCTATTTTATTGACGAGTTGGGTTTCACATGAGTGCTTTGACCTGAATCCATGCTAAATGTTTACCAGGATTTCATATACACTGTAGGTCAATTAGGTCAAAATGGGCCATTTTTGATATGTTCTATTATTTTACATGGAACTGACACTAGAGATACATGTCTGTAATTCACAGCCTCATATCTTCTTCCTTTCTTTATAAATAGCTGTAACATTGGCATGTTTCCAGTCTATTGGCACAAAGTCATCAATAGACTGTTGAAACTAGTTTGAATTGGTGATATGCTGTAAATACACTCCTTTAGGACCCTAGTTGGCATGAGATCAGGTCTAATGGCTTTTGATTGATTCAGGCTAGTTAGCATTTTAATGCTTTGGAATGGCGGGAATTTGACTGGGTCCAATTGTTAGTAATGTAGTATCCTCATCTATGAATGCAGAGTTGTATTTGTCATTGAGGATGCTTTCTGGGCAGCGTCAGTCATTTCATCACCATTTTTGTTACGTAGCACGCTGATACCTAATGCATCTTTGCACATTTAGACTTTATATAACTCCAGAAGCATTTGGTAATGCTTTTGTGCAGAACATTCTCATTTATGATTTCGCTTTCATCAATGTCCAGCAGATCATTGATGTAGCGCTGATGTTCAGACTTGCTTGACAGGAAAGCGACAAGTTTTTGGTAAGTGATGACATGACCAACTTGTCCATCGATATCATTGTTGAGCGCAAATGAACCTGACACAGTATTTCAGAAGCAGTCCTAAAGTTCATTCACATAGGCGAGGTAATTTTTGACAGGCTCTTACTCTCTTTTCCTTGATGCTCAGAGGGGGGTGGACTTTAATTTCGGTCATCTTTCATTCTTGCACAAAAGATGCATTAGTGTATCAAAAGTGGGGGACAAAAATAAAACTCAACCCTCAAAAGTTGTCACAATGAGCTAAATTCTAAGTTTCGTGTCTCAAACTCTCCTTAGTGGAAGAAAAATAATTCCCATTCACTTTAAGTAGCACAATAAATGAATCCAAAGCTTCATACCTGCAAATGATGGATAAATCCCTACCACATCGAACGAATGTTTTCATGAATCGCCATGTTTGTCCAAAGAGGATTGACTCCAAGAATGCAACATCAGGTAACCTTATTTACTATTTTTTTCATGGCCTGAGTTCGTCGCTAACATGCTAAATATAAGAGTTAGCTGACGTTTGGGAGTCTGACTTACCTTCTAAAGGTTAGAACCCGAATCTTGACATGTGTCACGTTGCATTCTGGGAGCCAATCCACATTGGCGACGTAACATGTGAATGTCCACTTCAAATTTTTAAGTTCTTATTTGTAATTATGGACACGAATTCCACTATATCTGGACTTATTAGGATGGAGAAAATAGAGCACTAAAATACACTGAGGTAAGAATTTATTACATGTGTGACAGCATGTAATTTCCATAGCTTTTGTAATTCTTTATGTCCCCCACTGTAGACTATTAATTGAGGGTCGATAATTCTTCAGAATGTTTGAATAACTAGAATATTCAGTGGTTTACTTTTCAAAATTGCAAAAAAACTCCAACGAACATGCACTCTGGCCTTAGCTTAGGCCAAGCCAAAAAAATTAAGAAAAGGAGGGAAACGTGTCTCCCACTAATATGTAAAACTATACTCATTCACCCAAGATCCAAGCGTATATATACGGTTTAAATGTCTCTTACATACTCATATATTAAATCTCAATATTGTGAAATCCATACTTACGTCTATTTTGATATATTCGAGAAAGTACGGAGATGCGAATCCAAACCAAGGTTTTAGCCGCGATTTTTTCTTTCCTCCAGGATTGAAGATTAACTTCCGGTTTGGAAAGTGTTTTCAATCACATTTTCTTATTTTACAACCTCAGTCGATATAGTAAGTAATTTGAAATGGTATTTCTATAATATTTTAATCGAGGTTAATATGTAAAACTGAGTTCTTCATTGTAGTTACTATTATGTTCTAAATGTCGCATGATTGCCCTTTCATAAAGTCTCATTCGAAAGATTGAGGATTCATGGGTTCTTCCACAGGCAATGGAACATAGAAATAATCCCCCTTATTTACTTATGTACAGAGAGTGGGGGGGGATTATTTCTATGTTCCATTGCCTGTGGGTTCTTCCATACTCTGTTGCGGTGCTAGGCCTAGCATGCATGGGCGTTGCGCTATTTTTCTAAGAAGTATGCCACCACCACGGGAACAAGAGTTGAGTGAATCAAAAATCGAGTTCTCCCCCAGGAAAATTTTGAAATTTGGTTGTATCTGGAGCGAATTTGCAACCATCTGTTACGCCTGTGTGTACCCAGCGTACCGGGCGTACCGTCTTCAACATACGACTGGTGGGCTAAACTTTCATGGCGGGATCACCTCATTATAGTGACGCTTACTTCCTGCGAAAGCTACAGTATGTGGATTTTGATAGCTTTCCCACGGCGCACTTGGACAGCTGAATAATAGTGACCTTTAAAACATGAATAAAGATTTCTGTGGCTTACCGTTGGTCTCTAACTGTGTCTTACATCAGTATCATCAATCCGTGCAAGTATTGGAGCGCTGAAATATTTCTTTTTCGATCAAGACTTGTAAATTGTTCATTGAGTGAATGTTTTTTCGACCCATTTCTAATATGGCGGTTTGCTATTATTCATCGATACAAATCTTTTGCATATGGATGGTGGATGGTGTTTGGCATTCGGCGATTGGTGTTCAGTGGTTGGTGTTCAGCATCTGTAAGAAATGGCAGGTTGTGACATTTTCATGTTAATTCCTTGTTTACTATTTATTTCAGAGAAAAATATGATATGTGAAAGTAGTACACGTAGTTACATTATAAAGTTACATCTGTTTTCGTTTACACTTCATCATTAGAGAAATGGATTCCCTGCCATTTAAAAAAGAGCCATCAATAGATTCGTTTTACTGGTAAAACTTATTGTCTATGTAAGTCCATCTATCTGGTTTATATAATAGCTTTAATCTAAAAAAGACTTGAGGATACAAGTTTAAAGTCTTGATAGATTAAAATTCTTATTATGTCATTGTCATCAACTGTGTTGTGGATATTGCTTGGTGGTTTATGCTTGGCATCCAGTGTTCGGCGGTTGGTGTTCAACATTCAACAATCAACATCTCTGTAATAAATGGCAGTTTATACATTTTGCATGTTAATGTTAATGCCTTGTTTTATTCATTAAAATGAATAATCACTATTATCAATTTAAGTAAAGGCCTAATAATGTTGAACTTTAATTTTCAGGTGTTGTAGTATAATAAGCCTACACTACCCCTACAGTAATATCCTACATCATGGCAATGTTAGAGTTGGATCCAATATTTGTGAAGGCATTGCGATTGCTGCATTCACGGAAGAAAGAATCAGCTGCCGAGTTAAAGCAAATGGCGGAAGAACTTAGTGCTCAAAAGAGAAAAGAACGGGTATGGCTTTTCACATGTTAAGTATTTCATATGTCTCCATTAGCTATATGCATACAGCATTTAATTTGGCGAATTGAAAAAATTGCCAATTCATGCCTTTGCCAATGTTTCAGAAATCTCCAGGAATTTTTGTCTTGTGTAATTTATGTTCGGCAAAATGGTGTATTGCGGTTCAAATGTTCAAGATCTTATCATGGGCTTTCAAGAGAAATTTGACCATTTGGTGTTAGAAAGTTGCATTATAGCATCCAGTTGATAAGTAGAGCTTATTTATTCATTTGGATAAATTTTGAAGGTATTAAAGCATTACTTTGGGTCTAAGTGATTGATTTTTTTGTACTAACTTTATTATCGACCATCTAAATAAAAAAATTTCTATCATTTTCTGAAGGAAATAGAGTTAAATGCACATTGATTCAATTTTAATCGCAACATTTGCTTCCTTTGTTAATTTTTTTATCAACCTGGCTAATAATTTTTTCCGAATGACGACCGTTAATACTGGCGCATCTTTGAAATTCGCCAATTTCAGCTATTTATTCTTGCTAAATTAAATCTCCGCCAATTCGCCAAATTACATTGCACCAAATTAAGTAGACTAACAGTATATGAATACTCATTTGTGTATATCAATGTATTAAATTATCAAATTATCAATTTATGCTCTGTTCCACCCCAGCTCCCACAAATTCTGTTTAAGAAAACATTTTACCCTCTACTTGTACTTGATTGTGACAGCAATCAGGCAATATGTTCACATAGTATTTGTCAACGATTTAGGTATTTGTTCTTATATAGCAAATTTTTGAGCCAGAACTGTTGTTGACAAAATTACCACTTAAATACAAAAGATAGTTACGGGAGAGGCAGCGGCTTGATGTAATATAAATACAATGTATTCAATATTATCATTACACATAGGGATTGAGTAGCAGGCCTGTCAATAAAGTAGATTCTGAAAGGCAGAAGAAGGAAATTGAGAAAGAGAAAATAGAAAAGGTAAGTAGGCCTATTTATATTTCTTCTAAAAAAGGTGTAATACTTTCCAAAGACTAACTTACAAGTATAGAACAGTTTTCAAATTCTAAAGGGATTAAAGCTATGATGAAAATGGCACAAGGATCTGAAACATATGTTTTCCTTACTAGCTTTTTAATGATACAATACAGTGACTTGGTAATTTTTTTTTTTGGGTTTCATTATAAAGCTGAAGCTCTTGGTAAAATCTAGAGTTTTGGGGTCCTTAGCATCATGTTTAATCTTTTATAAATCTCATGTTCCTGCTTGTGATTCTCCACTATGAACCTGGCAGCTTGAAAACACAAATATGCTCTGTCAGACCCCAAATTTCAATTTTGTATTTTGGTACTTCCAGCTTTTGATGTAAAATAAATGGTAATCTTGGTAATAATGAAAATGTATTAATTTAGATATTTCAGTAGACTTAATACAATAATATTTGAACTTTTTTAGCTAAAACAGGACCTTGCTGAGTTTTCTGACCTCACGGCTGAGCCCTCTCCTAAAAAAGCTCGTTATGACTCGCCAAAATCCCAGTCACCAGATCGGGAAAAACCTAAGGAAAAGAGTAAAGACCGCGATCAGGATCGATACAAAGAGAAAGAAAAACAACGCCAGAAGGAACGGGAAAAAGAGGAGGCAAGGATAAAAGCGAAGGAAGAGGCTGCAAAGCTAGAGGAGGAAAAATTGAAGGATATGACTCGTTACGATTCATCTACTGAAGATGATGATGATGACGTCATGATGACATCCCTCGCTGTTGCAGATTTTGCTGCAGATATGGGGATTTCCTGTATTGTTTGCAAGTACGTATTATGACCCGAACTATCAAAGTAAAAAGTTAACAGATCATGATGATAACATGGTAGAGAGTGCATGGTTGTTCATGATTCAGGAATTTTAAACGGTCACCCAAATGCCCAAAAATATCTTGACCCTGCCAGATCTCTTCAATTCATTCACCTTCGAAAGCTGGCCCCCTTTGATATCAGATTGATGAAATGGCTTGATCGCATTATAGATGTCACTGTCTATAGATTGCTTTGCACATCTTGTTGTATTGAGAGTATGAATATTTTCCTTAAAAGATAGGCAGTGTAAAAATGTCTGTGCAAACAAGTATTCATTACTTATTGATCACCCAAGCCCTCAACCTTTGCATGTGATAATAAATTTTTTACCATGCATACTGTAGTTTTACTGGTAAAATCAAATTGTTCTTTGTAGTATGAATGCATTTTAGCGTTTGAGATTGTAGCATTTGCCCTTGACCAGTTTGACATCACAGTTACTGTTTTGTATAAATATGTTCATGTTTGTTTCCATTTTTTGTCTATTTATTGCCCATTTTAATTTTTACCATTCTTAGGGAATCAAAAATATATGATTACCACCTCACCCCAGAACAAAATTATTTTCACTTAACAATAACAAATTGATATTTAAGCAAGCCCCTATAGAGGTTTTTTAAATGTTCATTGTTTCTTTTTTAGGAAGTTTGATACGCGGGCAGGTAATCAGCTGGTTGAGTGTCAAGAATGTCATGGACTTTATCATCAGGTAAGTCCTCTTAAAATAATGGATCATCTCAAAAGTTTTGCATTAAATTCTGCACATTTTAATGTCACCATCACAATTGTTGACATATTGTTATAGTCTCCAATTATTTGTAGATGGTAATCAGTGTCTGGCAGTAGGCAGGCGGTGTTCAGTGGGTGAAGTTCAGTATCTGTAACAAATGGCAGGTGGTGATATTTTGCATGTTAATGCCTTGCTGTTATCTGCTAGACCACCCACCCACCCTAGACTTGGAAAAGGGAAAAATGTTACAAAAATCTACAGTTTTTAGATAATAAAGCTTAAAGCTTTAGTATAAACATAAAGTGCTACTGAACATTCACTCGCTCTGTTTTGCAAGTTGTGGGCTTTTTCATGTCATCACTGAGAAGTGGTGACATATTGTAATAAGAAACCATTTTATGACTGGCATTTGGAGCATTTCAGCGTCAGTAACAAATTGTAAGACTTTTGTAACTACATGTTATTGCAAAATCTTACTAGGTAGGAGCAACTGGGATCAAAGTTTAAATTTCACCCCTTACAATAATGTTTACTGTATTTAAATCTGACATTATACATTGATATAAAGACCTTTTATTGTCAATCATCTATAAATTTTATATGTACAGTACATTATCAAAAGTATTTTCTAAAGATTGTGTCAAAGTATACAAAATATTTTGATTGATATCTGCAAATCACTTGTAAATGTCATCAAACAGTAAGATGAATACAGAAAAGTAAGGTATTTGCTAGGTAGTGATTTCAACTTTTATTAACTCAGTAACATTTTTGTTTTTTTGTTTGCATCGCTTTTTGTAGAGTCTTGCAGACCCATATGTTACACAAGACAGGGATGATATCAATATTGAAAATGTCATAATAACATAAGGGAAACACATGACTTGGACTTTATCAATTAGGTATCCAGTCAGTAAAGGTACTGAGACGGCCCCTAGACATTGTGTTGAAATTTGAATACTTGGTATGAGCCCTGTAGTCACAGACATTATGTTTTCTTTGTACCATAGCAACATAGGTACAAATAGCCCAGCTTGCCCTATTCCAGATATTAACATTGTTATCCAGATCACAATAAAATGTTTTTGAACAAAAATCGCAAAAATGATACCTGAAGATAAAATCATGGTTACGTTCATTACAATAAGCTGTGTAACGCTGATGAATTTAGTTGCAAATATTGGAATGGATAAAAGACTAGACACAGGAAACGCAATCAAAAAAGCTGATCGTATTAGTGAACCTTTTGGTTTTGTCCATTGAAGACATTGTACAACAAATGGTATTAAAAGTCCTCCGATTGTGGTTTGCAAGCTTCCAAATGAAAAGAATATCAATCCAAGTAACATGAGAAACTTGATTTTGTAATATCGAGGCAGTTTATCATTAGTTTGATTGGTAGCCTCATTTCCATCCTCTGCAATGTTTACTGGTGTATAATTATTTTTCCTGTTAAATCTTGCTAATATACAATAAGATAATCCCATGACTCCAATATATACTCCAATGATCATATATAGAAACTGGATGTAAGATTTTGTCATGATAGTTGCATATGTTGGACAATTTGCTGTGCCATTGAAAGTGTTTGCATTGTTAGATTCATTCATCATTAGATTTCCATTGCTGAGCTTTGTACTATTTTTCAGAGGCATTTCATCAAAAAACATACTTTCTGTATTGTTATGGGCACTGTATATAGATGTTGATAAAAATGGAATTGCAATTGCTTGTGTAATGAATGCCCCAACACTGTAGGAGAGATGGAGGCCTTGAAGGTATGGTCCGGACTGTTGACCCCATGTCAATATCATCAACACATTATGCACTGGAAATATAATATCAATAAAAAGTAAGGGAAAATAAAATGAGAAACAGGTCATGTCTCATTTTGTTAGTGTGTGCAAGACAACTTATTATGAAATGGGCCTCAACAATGCGGCCAAATTTTCTGGAGCAAGGCCCAAAAAAGAAACCTCCCTCAGAAAGCTTTTACAGGCCTGTAATTACTTAACAACACAAACCTGTATCTGTTGTACCATTTAATATTCCAGTTGTCCCTATTAGCAACATCACCAAGGCAAAGTTATGTAACCATGGCATCACAATCACTAACACAGAGGCAACCATCATGTATGCTCCAACAAGGAGTGTCTTATTCACTGACTTCATATTTGTAAGACATCCCGCTGCTATACCACCTAATCCAATCCCTGCATAGCGTGTTGTGAATGCAAATGACATTTTAGCTGTGTCAACACCTAACTGGTCTCTGAGGTCTAGAAATGTTGTAGGAAGCAATCCCTCTGTCATACCCTGAAATTAATTTTATTATTTCTTACATGTACAATGTATTTGTAAAGTAACATACAGTGTGCTTATTTCTTATAACTATGATACCAAGAGATATTTTATACTTTATATCTCCAAAACTGAACTTTGCGTGACTCTACATCAATGTTGACATTTTAATTTAATTTTTTTAACGTTTTTTAATTTTGACATTTTTATACCATGACACCGAGTGATGTACGTTTACATCTTCAAAACTGAAACTTTGAGTGACTCCATGAATCAATGTTGACATTTATTTTATTTATTAACATTTTTTAAATTAATTTTGACACTCTATCACTCTGAATTTCGTCTGTCCCACATCATTTGAGACTGAATGGTCTATCTTGCATAAATACTTACTAGCATTTACACATATATCCTTGATGTCAAGAGAATTAGAAAGCAGCCAGTCCTTTAACATGATCTGTATTGACTACAATATAAATTTAATGTTTATGGTTCTGTGATTGTTATTGTAATAATGGTTCCTGAATGGTGGGGAGGAGTAAGGGGTATAATACTAATTCTTATCTACATGTTGGATCATTGTTTTGGATATTTAGCATTTGTTTTTCTTGTAACTGGTTAATCTTTTAGATCTGTTTCATTTTCTTGGTCTGTTAAGTAAAAAAATAGTCTTTTCCCTTTGGTACTTGTACTATTGATAGCAAAAATCTAAAATAAATCTGTGTTATAACCAAGTCTGCAGTATGAATGAAATATTTTTTGGTTGTGGGATTGAGATAATGGTTTCCTAAAGATAAGGGAGAGGATGTTTGACATTTTTCACCGAAAGTTAGATCATCTTTTGTCTACTTGGGTAATTACAGATTTTTTTCTTATCTTATGACTGAGTTTTGGGCTATATGGGGTTTGTTTTTCTTGACTGGTATGCACTTAGAGTTTGCTTTTTCTTGCTAAGTTCCATTACAACTTTTGGTCCTTTCCCTTTGGCACTAGTGCTTATATATTGATTACAATGTCAATTTTTTGCATACAGTGTCTTGTAATACATTTAGGTCATACCCATTTACACACTTGGACTTACCCAGTGCTACATAATCTAAATAGCTCTTAACACAATTACAGACAATACCTCAAACCTCTTAACATTTCTAATTTTGTCTAAAACATTGGTGAGGAGTATCAAAAGGTTTACTTTACTACAAAATAAAGTACAATGTATCATAATTCCTTAAACTTATCACCTCCAGAAATCCTGATTTTTAAGTGCTTATACCAGTTTTTAGTTCTTACCCTGATTTAAATGAACAGAATTGTAGAAAGAAACTCCTGATTTTTGAATAATACCCTCAGTGTAAGAAACTCCCAATTCCTTTTTAAGAAATACTTGAGATTGCATACTTCATTTTTGTACATAGTTTTTCTTTGTAAATAATGTCTTGATGTAATTATTTTTGATATTTATGGTATGTATGTTTATATACTGCACAAAACGCATTTAAAAACTCAAAAACACTGATATGTTGGAGAGATTGACATGAAATAGAGTCAATAAAAGATATAAATCGGATATATTATAGATTTCTTAATGGCATGTTTCCTCGTAACTATGAGAAAACCAGTACTTACCAATCCTGTATATGAAGCAAACAGTAGTATAGTTGTGATCCATTTTAGAGGTTGTCTTTCATTTATTTTTTTTTGCATTTGGTTTTTCTTCATTTTCACACCTGTTGAAATGAGTTGTGGTTCCACTGATGCAATAGGTAAAGCAGACACATATACAGCAAAACCTGTATATATTTATATATGAACACCACTCTTATCTGAACAACTCAAGCAACAGAGATATGTAGAATGAATAGCATAACACAAAAACAACAAGCAATTACATTTTTTTATTTCCTCTTTTCAAGAAATTCCAGATTTGCCAGCAGAATTGTTGATAATTAGTTGTAAATTAGTTGGTAATAAGTTGGTAATTAGTTTTATTTTTCAATTGGGATGATTTCAACTTTTCATTCAATGCACTTGATATTTTCAAATTTTGATGGGGAAAGTATCGATTGCGCATCAATTGATAAAATTCAGGTATTATTTGATTTTCCTAAATTCTATGAACAGGATCCGTGGCATGACTCAGTTTGAAGCATTTACATTTTTTTACTTCCTCTTTTCTAGAAATGCCACATATAATTTCCATTTTTCATTCAGTTTAGCTGACATTTTCAAATTCTAATGTAGATATAGAGAAGCCGTCAATTAGTCATTCCTTTTGTCCGTACATTTGGATTCTGTCCAAAATTTGGGAAAAACATTGAAACTCAGTCATCGTTTTCTCATATCACTAGAAAGTGTTGATGAATTCATTTGTATCAAACAATGGTGCTATTTTCAAATTGTTGATATGTCATACAATTGAACTATAAATATTTGTTGTTTTATGTGTTCCCATTCATAAAACATATTGATCTCAAAAGTTACCTGTCTTCCTTTATGGAATAACTTTCAAATGTTAATTATGGTGTATCATATTGCTTATTTGGTAAGTATATGCAAAAATCAGGAAACGTGACTCTTAGTCAAAAAGTTATTTATTTACTATGTGTCTTTATTTACTGTATGTATCACAGACCATTCACGTGTACAGTGACCATTTGTGCCAGCAACCTTGACTTGTGCAGTATTTGTAATTGGCTGAATAGTCATAATAAAGACATGCAGTAAAATCTGTTTAATGCCAACACTACTGGCATCAGCTATATTGTAAGTATTCATATCAGAGGTTTGTGACCTTTATACAAGATATGACACAGAATCTGTAGTTGAGATACCACAACATGGTGCCATAGGAAGCACGATCAAGAACCCCCTGGTCCTTTGTATTGTTGAGTCCCAAATCCCCCTCTTTATGTGCTAATTTTGCAATTGTAATGAATTATTTTCATGGAAATTGATTGAATCTGAAATTCAAATATACCGGAGCAATCCATATGTTATCTGATTGGTCGTCAACTTTGTTTATCATTATGGTCATGTGAACAAGGGAACTCCATATATGGCAGATCTGGAAATTCAAAAAAATAGCTCTAAATATGATTGGCTGCCTTGTTCAAGCAACAAGCCGACAGTCCACCAGTATGCATGTCACTTTACGGGCATTTTTCAAAATGGCCACCATTTTCTGGTATGCTTTTTACATTTTTTTACTATAACTCAAAAAGAAGTAGAGCGATTTTGTTCATATTTTATATGTGAATACTAAAAGCATGGCACACTGTCTAAAGACACTTTGGATAGTAGGCGGCCATTTTAAAAAATGGCCTTCACTTTTACATTTTTTACTATTACTCGAAAAGTATTGGAGCGTTTTTGTTCATATTTTATATGTGAATACTTTAAGCGTATATTGTCTAATAAAATGTTGGTGAGTAGTCAGCTATTTTGAAAAATGGCCATTTTTATGTGTGTTATTTTACATTTTTTATTATAACTCAAAAAGTAATAGATCGATTTTGTTCATGTTTGATATGTGAATATTCGTAAGGATTGCATACTCTCTTATGACATTTTGGTAGTAGGCTGCCAGTTTAAAAATGGCCACCATTTACATGTATGTGTGTGCGATTTTTAAAAATTTTATATGTGGCTACTTAAAAGCATATTACTTCTTCTGATGACAACTTGGCTAGTGAGCATTGAAAATGGTGGCCTTTCTTATATGTGTTATTTTATGATATCTGCTATATATTTTGTTTGTAAAAATACCAGCCATTTCTGTTCGATGGGATTCGCTATGCTTTGGCATTGCCATTGTTCTGGTTCACATTGTTTAGAAAATTTTATTTGTAGAAATTCTTTTAGATTATCCATGTCCAGTTCTGTATTCTTGGCTGTGGTCTGATGTTCCAATTCCTTTAGAAAATCATTCATATTTATTTTCTGGAATCTTTGATAACTATACTCTTTCCCTTTTTTAAATCATCAAACAGAGCAATTGTACAGTAATTGTACAGCAATTTACAGTAATTATTCGAATGGTACACAAATGCACCACAATGCAAACAGTGATTTGGACAACAGCGCGCAGATATAATAAGGCCTGCTCAGCCAGAATGTTAAAGCTATATCCTGTCCTCTGATGAAAAAATATAACTCTTATGTTATACCTCAAAAACTTCAAAGTATGGGATGGAGTTATCTCATCTGTTTGTTACTTTGTCTGGGTGACAACTCAAATACCTGCTGACAGATTGGGTCCATATTTTAGAGGCTGGTGCCTAATGGGGATAGGAATATGGCCACCATTGTTTGAGAAAAATATAATCTTCAAATACTAGTGAACATATTTAGTTCAATTTTCATATGCTGATGCCTTTGGGGCAATTGAGGTCTATTAGGAAATAAATTTTCTAAGATGGCCACTGAATTCAAAATGGCCGCCATTTTGTAACTATATTATTAAACAAATGTTTTATTAATTTCTCCAACATTTTAATATTTTTACTATAAAATACTATATTTTATATTTATATTTCATGTACATACATTTTCTTTCATTTATATGTAATCATGCTGCTAATATCATGTTCCTTAGCCTGTCAAGTTGTTGAGCATTGGAAAACCATGTTTCTTGAATGTTTCTTTTTTTATTTCACATCATTGGTTTCATTTCAACCTCTGTTGCTATCTCAGTCTGCTTATGTCTCTTTTTGTAAAGTCTTACAGACACATAGGTGAAACAAGACAAGGATGTCATCAATGTCGTTAATGTTACAATAACATAAGGGAAACACATGGCTTGGACTTTGTCAATAAGATATCCAGCCAATAAAGGTACTGAGATGGCCCCTAAACAGTGTGATGAAATTTGAATACTTGGTATGAGCCCTGTAGTCATAGGCATAACGTTTTCTCGGTACCATAGCATTGCAGCTACAAGTAACGTAGCTTGCCCTATGCCTATTACTAACATGGTAATCCATACTACAATAAAATGATATTGGACAAAAATGACAAAAATAATACTTGAGATAAATATCATGGAAATGTTTATAAGAATAAGCTGTGTAACTTGTATGAATTGAGTTGCAAATATTGGGATAGTTACAAGACGTGATATTGCAAATGTTATCCAGAAAGCTGATACTATCAAAGTACCTTGCTGTTTAGTCCAATCAAGACCTTGTACAACAAATGGTATAAGAAGTCCTCCTAGTAATGCTTGCAAACTACCATATGCAAAGAATATCATTCCTAATAAAATGAGAAACTTAATTTTATAATATCGAGGTAATGTATCTTGTGATTCATCGGTATAATTTTCTTCATCTTGCTCTCGTACTTCGTTTGCAGGTTGATAACCTCTTTGCTTGTTAAATCTCACTAGTATGCAAAAACATACTCCCAATATTCCAACATAAAGTCCTATGATCAAATATGCAAATACAATCCTTGATTTTGTCATTGTAGTCACCATTGTTGTAACATTGTCATTTACAGTATGATTCGATTCACTCACTGTTGGAACACTGGTGTCGAGTATTGTATAATTTCTAAGAGTTTCTGTTGGATCTGCAAATACATCTGCACCATTGTTATCAGCACTTTGTATTTGTTTTGATATGAATGGCATTGCAATTCCCGGAGCAATAAAAGCCCCAACAGTGAAAGAGAAATGGAGGCCTTGGAGGTACGGTCCGGACTGTTGCCCCCACGTCAGTATCACTAACACATTATGAACTGGAAACACATAAATGCTGTTGTTAATACATGTATAGGTTCTACTATGTAATTGTTGGCTATATACAGGGTGGGCCAAATAATTTAATTTTAATTTTTGATACAAAATCATAATTTGCATACCAAATGAAACTTGAAGTTGTTATCTAGCCATGGATCATGAATTATACACTTTAACTTGAATAAAATATGTCACCAGCGTCGAACTTAAACATGTGGTGTGCCATGAGAAATAAGCATAATTTGCAAAATGTTCCTGAACTGATACGGCCTGATGACAACCAAGTTAATAGGTCTGATGCAAACCCCAGTGAGTATAGGGTATGGGAATGTCTGCAGGAGATTGTATCAAGGCACCCAATCTAAAAAATTGCTCAACTAGAGCTGGCAATTAGGACAGGTTGAAAAAAACTTAGCTAACATTTCATTGATACTGCTATATCAGCAAGGCGACTAAAACTAAAATCGATCATCAAATAGGGTGGCGGACCAATTGAACTCCTCTTTTAGATCAAATATAATCCACGTTGAAGGACTTGTTACATTATATTATTGCTAAGAACCCCTGGCACTATATAACTGCAAAATTTGGGGTATGTAGGTTGGAAAATAAAAAAGTTGTAGTGTCTTGAAAAAAAGTGGCGTTTTTTTGGCCCACCCTGTATAGTCAGAACTTGACTGTTTAAATGATATCATGACTATAAATTGAATAAATCTGAATATAGGAGTCTATTGTTATGTCACCACCAAAAGTGGTGACATATTGTTATGGTCTCCGTTTTTTTGCGACGGCGGTTGGTGTCCGGCGGTTGGCGGTTGGCGTCCGGCGGTTGGCGTCCGGCGTCTGAAACAATTTCTTACAACTTCCTATAACTTAACAAATACTGTTTAGACTTACTTCAATTTTTTTCTAAATCATCTACATGTTCTCAGAAGTTCAAATCTGACTTTAGATTTGACATTTGACCTTCAATGACCTTCTCAAGGTCAAAAAGGTCTTTTTTCAACTTGCTTCACATTGACTAAATTTTTTTTCAAAATCATCTACATGTTCTCAGGAATTCAAATCTGACTTTAGATTTGACATTTGACCTTCAAATCTGACTTGAGATTTGACATTTGACCTTCAATGACCTTCTCAAGGTCAAAAAAGGTCAAAAAGGTCTGTTTTCAACTTGCTTCAAATTGACTAAATTTTTTTTCAAAATCATCTACGTGTTCTCAGAAATTCAAATCTGACTTAAGATTTGACTTACGATTTGACATTTGACCTTCAATGACCTTCTCAAGGTCAAAAAAGGTCAAAAAGGTCTGTTTTCAACTTGCTTCAAATTGACTAAAATTTTTTTTCAAAATCATCTACGTGTTCTCAGAAATTCAAATCTGACTTTAGATTTGACTTTAGATTTGACATTTGACCTTCAATGACCTTCTCAAAGTCAAAATAGGTCAAAAAGGTCTTTTTTCAACTTGCTTCAAATTGACTTAATTTTTTTTTCAAAATCATCTACATGTTCTCAGAAATTCAAATCTGACTTTAGATTTGACATTTGACCTTCAATGACCTTCTCAAGGTCAAAAAAGGTCAAAAAGGTCTGTTTTCAACTTGCTTCAAATTGACTAAAAAATTTTTTCAAAATCATCTACGTGTTCTCAGAAATTCAAATCTGACTTAAGATTTGACTTAAAATTTGACATTTGACCTTCAATGACCTTCTCAAGGTCAAAAAAAGTCAAAAAGGTCTGTTTACAACTTGCTTCAAATTGACTAAAAAAAATTTTCAAAATCATCTACGTGTTCTCAGAAATTCAAATCTGACTTTAGATTTGACTTAAGATTTGACATTTGACCTTCAATGACCTTCTCAAAGTCAAAAAAGGTCAAAAAGGTCTTTTTTCAACTTGCTTCAAATTGACTAAATTTCTTTTTCAAAATCATCTACATGTTCTCAGAAATTCAAATCTGACTTTAGATTTGACATTTGACCTTCAATGACCTTCTCAATGTCAAAAAAGGTCAAAAAGGTATTTTTTCATCTTGCTTCAAATTGACTAAATTTTTTTTCAAAATCATCTACATGTTCTCAGAAGTTCAAATATGACTTTAGATTTGACTTTAGATTTGACATTTGACCTTCAATGACCTTCTCAATGTCAAAAAAGGTCAAAAAGGTCTTTTTTCAACTTGCTTCAAATTGACTAATTTGTTTTTTTCAAAATCATCTATATGTTCTCAGAAATTCAAATCTGACTTTAGATTTGACATTTGACCTTTAATGACCTTCTCAGGGTCAAAAAGGTCTGTTTTCAACTTGCTTCAAATTGACTAAAAAAAATTTTCAAAATCATCTACGTGTTCTCAGAAATTCAAATCTGACTTTAGATTTGACTTAAGATTTGACATTTGACCTTCAATGACCTTCAATGACCTTCTCAAAGTCAAAAAAGGTCAAAAAGGTCTTTTTTCAACTTGCTTCAAATTGACTAAATTTTTTTTTCAAAATCATCTACATGTTCTCAGAAATTCAAATCTGACTTTAGATTTGACATTTGACCTTTAATGACCTTCTCAAGGTCAAAAAAGGTCAAAAAGGTCTGTTTTCAACTTGCTTCAAATTGACCACATTTTTTTTTCAAAATCATCTACATCTTTTCAGAAGTTCAAATTTGACTTTACAAGTTCTCAGAAATTCAAATCTGACTTAAGTTGAACTCATAATATTGTGAGCAACTAGGTGGTGACATTTTGTCATGTTAATGCCTTGTTTTGATAGTATAGAATACTAAGTATATATATAGGCTAAAAAACTTCACACTCATATTTGTCATATTCCATCAAATTTTGCCTCAGATTCATTGTTAGAGAGCTAAGCTCTCTAGATAAAAGTTGTTTTTTTTGGAATACATATACGCAAACTTGAAGTTGTACAAGTCAAGTATAGCACTCGGGGATCGCTAAAAACGAAGATAGGGTGCTTTCATCCTTCAAATCACAACAAAATATTTGGTAAGTATGTAGTTCATGAGTTCCGGTTTCAAAACAACTTAGAAATTAATTCTGCCATTGCTGGGATATTCACAAATCAATTTTTCTAATGAAATGTACTTTCCTGATTTCTTTTAGAAACCTTCCTCCCCAGTGGTATTTACGTCATTTAAAAATTAAAGTTGCAGTATAAGTTTGGCTGAAAACTTATATTGAAAGCTCTCTCTTATTATGATAACAACCATAAACATTAACTGGTAACTGAGCAGCATTGAGCGGTCAGTAGTTAAAAATATATTATGAAATATATATAATATATATATATGTATTATATGACCAATCAGAATATTTCACTTGAGGATCTAACAATACTAATAATTATGCAAGTAATGTAAAGTCTCGAAGGCATTTGTATATGACACTTTTCTGGAAATTTGATATACTTTACCTCTAACTTTTGATGGATAAATATAACGACACAAACCTGTATCTGCTGAACCAGTTGATATTCCAGAAAGTCCAATCAGCAACATCACCAGGGCAACATGCTGTAACCATGGTGTCACAATAAATAACACAGAGCTTACAATCAGGTATATCCCAAGAAGAAGTGTTTTATTTAATGTTTTGATATTTGTAAGATACCCTGCTGACATACTCCCCAATGCTACCCCAGCAAAACGTGTTGTGAATGTGAATGACATAGTCGCTGTATCTACGTCTAGCTGGTCTCTAAGGTCTAGAAATGTCACAGCGATTAGTCCATCAGCCATACCCTGTAATTTAACAAAATATCATTTTTACAGATTTATATTCATGATTCTGGATAGCATTTGTTAACATCATAGCTATACCTTGAACCTGGGCATTTGTGGTCAGTTATAGTACATTTGTCTTGTAATTGAGAGTCTCTAATACTTATTTGTGTCAACAGTATGATATTAGGGAGGTTAAGATATAGAGGTTCTTGTAGGAGTACCTGTGCAAGATCGTTTATTCTTGATGAGCTTTGATAATTCTTCTTTATTGTGTCGCAGACGAGATAAAAAAAACATTATTAAAGCGAGTCAAGATGAATGGACGATATTGCACAGGTATGAGCACAAGAAAGTTTTTCTCATATGACTCTAAATTATGCCATGTTTTCACATTTTTATGATAAAAATGAGTGAAAATAGCTTCAAATTAATGGAACTTCATCTTTCAATTGTTATGACGTCATAACAGTGTTGTAGATAACACATGGTTACGCGTGGCAACAAAGTCCGATTGTTATGACGTCACAACTTATTTTGTAGAATGAGCATGGATACTCATAGTAACAGTGTATCTGTTGTCATGTTGATGATGTTTTTAAACCTGTGATGTCATGAGTAAATCTCATCTTGCACGTGTGACTTTTTTGGATGAATATGGCAATATCTTGCATGGGGTAAAGATGGCTGTATCTATGAGAAAAAAGGTTTTTGTTTCCCCAGGGGTTGAAATATTACACGCTCACCTTCTCTTAAAAACTTGTAACCTATATTTAACCTCCCCATTGATTAGGTTCTGTGACTTCTGTCCCAGATTCAGTCTGAATATAGAAAGTCGTAATCAGAAAAATTGCTGAAAATGATAGCTGACCATGCACAAATGCTTGATCCATTACTAAGGGGGTTTAATTTTATGACATTTTAACTAGCCTGGTATTTCAGTTTATGGTTTTACTCCTATCGTTCAGTTTATACAATTTTAATGATATCTGTATGTTTCACGATATTTAACTCTAATGTTTCCTTATACATTTGTTAGTTTGTTCTTTAATTTGTTCTTTCCCAAGAGGTGACCTTGGGTTTCCTCATTTGTGGTGACATAAGAAACATATTGTGGTGATTCAGATCGAGCAAAAGCTAGGCAAAATATGCATGTATCTTATTTAATGTATAGACACTGCATACTAGATAATAGATGCCAGGTCAAAACAGTTATTCTGGTACTAAGAAAGTACTCGTACATGTATATCATTCATTTACCCTTGCAAATGGTAACAGGTACATATAGGTTTTTCTGTGAGCTTATATCGTTCCCATTATTCATTTGCACAGTCAGATTATGAGATTAACCTATATCTAGTACTGTAGTATTAATGTTTGCTTTTTACTCTATATACATGTACAAATGAATAAACACAAGGAGCACACCCATCGAACTCGCAACCTCGTGGTTACAGCGCCCAATCGCCTAGCCTGAATGTGCTGGTGCCCAAAAAAAGGTTGTTTTGTTAGTCGATCTGACTAGGGGCAGCTGATGTTAATGCTTGAACACACCCTTTGGCATTTGCGCTTACATATTCTTAAACATACACATGTTACTAAACTGTCCTTCAAGGTATCATGAACTTACCAATCCTGCATAGGACAAATAGAGCAACACTGTTGTTAGCAATTTCAGAATTTTGCTTTCCTCTGTTGCTGTATTTTCTTCCTTTTGGCCACTCTCATTGTGGTTTCCTTTCATTGTTCTGTCTGATTCCATGATGTCTTCAGATTCACACACGTCAGCTGGTTTCTTTGATCATCTAATAATCAGGTTGATGAAATAAATAAAAATAATGAATTTTATCAATCCTCTATTTTCAAGAAATTATCTCTTATTGCAGTGTGCCTGTGCCTGGTTTGCATACTTCATAAACGTGAGATGGAAGGAGAAACAATTTTAAATGTTAGGTTTCTAAGAAATGAGCATATTTTTCTGCATAATGTACTTACCTAGCAAAGAATAGTAGAATCAGCACATGTAGATGTTAGCACTTGGTGAAAGTACACTTATCTTATAATGGTGCTGCTACAGTATATCTGTAATGCAAACATCTCTTGTATTACATCTGAACATGTTAGCTAGCTGACCCGAAAGTACATCTGATTGCTATGCCATAGGGAGTTCAAGAACTTTATGAAACAATATGCAGTATTGATTTCCTTCAATAATCACGGGGGATAAGCAAAACGAGGGCGAAGCCACGGACTGCGACTCGCGTAATTCAAAACGAGGTTACAACGCATTATAGCTGAACAATGGCGGTAAGTCCAAACTTAATTTGGAAGGCATGTTAGGATTTGGGGTAGATTATTGGTTTGGATATTCTACAGAATAGCTAGTATGTTCCAGTCGGTGATCAACATATTCATACTCCATCTGCAATGGCATTCTTGGTGCTCGGCTGTCCAATAGTTTAGCATGAACACAAATGAATTCGAAATCTGCCACAAAAATGTAATTTTGTCAATATTTGTCCCTAATATACCGATTTAAACAAAGGAATCAGAAATGACATCGAATTAATATAATTATTCATGTTCTGTTGTTACAATTACATCTTCGTGTGATATTTGGTAAGCGGAAACGTACAATTACATAGAAAATTGGAATTTATAATAGTCGCAGTCCATCCATCTGCCCAACGCAGTCCGCGACTCAGTGTTGCTTTATATCTGAAGCTGAACGCAATCACAGCCAAAGGTAGATAGCACAATGTGTGTACAGGTGTGGCCGAAATGGAGCAACTTTGGACAAAATTGAATATAAAGGGCTATTTTAATAGACCTACATCGTGTCTCAATCCATTCTGCAAATATATACAAGCTATCAAATACAGCTGAAATCATGAATTTATGGTAGCTAGCAATATTGATGGACTGTTGGAAAGATCATCCAAAATTACATTAACTCACCAACTCTCCAATTATTTGTACCCTTCCCCAAGAGCTTTTATTGCATCATCAAAAAGTTAATTGTTTCGCATTTCTACTTCTTATAAAAAGTCTAAAAAGTCTCACCACTATCCAATTATCTATATATTTAACCCTATCCACAAATTGGTTTGTAATAAACATATTACGTTGTCATCTTGCGCTCGACTGTTCTGCCAAATACGCTATTGAATTGCCATATTTCTAGGTCTTAAACGATACAATATAGCAATTTGGGACATTGATTCAGGTAATAGATATATGTTAATCAACGTAACTTTGAATGATAATCTGGATGCTGACTTTCTTTTCCTGAAACAATAATAGCGTAGGAATATAGTTTACACTATCTTATTTATTTCGTGTTCGCGGCTGGACTGCGTTACTTAGAATATCAATGGAGGCTGTGTTGCGTTGTTGAAATAGCTTTATTTACTGGACTGCGTCCACTATGAATGCGCAGTTTGAATCTAATTTTCTCCTCATGAACACATTCTATTATCAAATCATTTTCACGAATTATACTCGGAGCCTCAACTAACCTTTAGATATCAGAAACGCGTTAAAACTCCTTTCAAATGTATAGTGAATTAAATAATATGCACATACTTTACAGGTAAAATCAGAACTTTGCTACTGTTTTAGCTTGATCTGGACAACTGCTTATTTTCTTATCTATAGACCAACAGTAGATACAGAGTAATATTTTGGTCACCGATTAGACACTACGATAGCATTTAGAATACCTGGATTTCTCTATTTTGTCGAAAGAAGCAGAAGGTACTGCCGGATGTCCCTCCATTTTGGCGCTGGGCTGCGGTGTAAAGTTACGCGAGTCGCAGTCCGTGGCTTCGCCCTCGTTTTGCTTATCCCCCGTGATAATGAAATTGAACATTATAACAGAATACTTATACTATATATTGAGTGTATCCTACAATTGATTGTATGGTATAAACAACAAATAGGAATACATACCAAGTCATTTTCGGTTAATAAATGGTCTGTCCCTCAGAAGGAGCATCTTACTTTTAATCATGGAGAACATTTGCAGTATACTTGCATACTTGACATATGTATATCTTGAATTGCTCGTGGTTTTGCTAATCGATGAATGTTGATGTTTTTCTGCAACATTATTTTTGAAAAAGTTAAAATGTGAAACTTCTTAAATTAGAAGAGGCCGTATCCCAAGTGAAAAAAGTCAATGGGAAAATATTGACAATAAATAGGTAATACTCTATTAATTCTTAGCTAACAAATACCTAAAAAATTTATCATGCAAATTAGAGAGAATTACGTTAATAAATAGGTGTTAATAATAAGGTATTGTTAACATTCAACGCTCATGTAGAATATTGACTGATTATCAAATGAAAATTACATTGTAACAATAAGGTAAAATTAGAAATCTAATAATCATGTATTGATTATCTTCCAATAATAAGCTATATGTTAACAGAATATTACCTAAATATTGTACATATTTATTGTGGAAATATTCTCTAATTTGCATGATAATTTTTTTAGGTATTCGTTAGCTAAGAATTAACAGAGTATTACCTATTTATTAGCTATTTAAAACCTATTTGTTGCATTACTCTTACCCAAGATGCATTATGGTCTACAAAATTTATTTTCTGCTATAAGAACCAAAAACATTAAATAATATGTAAAATTAGGTGGGTAGGGACACACAAATTCGAAGTAAATGTGTGACGTATATGTAATTCGCGTGAATATTCAAATCTGGCCATGCAAAGCGTATAAATTAATTAATGGCAAAGTCCAAAGTTTTTTCAAAATTTTCTTGCAAAAACTATACAGATTTTGTCAAAAATCTCCCACAAAAGTACCACTTTTTGCAGAATTTACCGCAAAAACTATTGCTTTTATTAGAAAAAAACTGGAGAAAAGTACCATCTTATTTCAAATGTACCGTAAAAACTCCAGTTGTTTCAAAATTTACCTCAAAAACTCCCAATTTTTAAAAAATATACGGCGAAAACTACCAATTTTTTTAAAAACTACCAGATTTTGGAAAAATCTCCCATAAAAGTACCTCAATTTTTGGAAATCTCACGCAAATTGTTCATTTTAGGTTGGCCCTGGGAATGTAAGATGATATAAGCAATTATTATGGGACATCACTGGTAATTTTATCCATTCAGAATTGTCCTGAAGGCCAGAAGGCTCACAGTTATTGAAGGACCCTCTAGGCCTCCAGCAGTATTTATCTTCATAATCTTTATAAAATACCTTATATTTTTACTGCATGGTACAATTGGTCATACACAACACATTTATGCTTGACCACTTTGACTGTATGAATAGAATTAAAATTTAGCCTTTATAAATTCACAAAGAAAAGAAGATTTGCCCATCTAAACTGGAATAAAACAGCAATACTTACATTTTACCTCTCACAAAGTAGACATGCAGAATGTTCAAGTATGTCAGTAACTTCTGAATCTATATTTGATTGGTAATTTTCATACTATTGTTATAAAATCATAAAATTACCCAAATCTCTTACAGTTGAACATTCTTTGTCAGCCATTTTTCTTTTGGTTTAAAAAGAGCGGGAAAGTTAATATTTTGCTAATACTCACTGCCACATTTCTTATAAGTCCAATTTTAACAATTAGCTAATTTTTATCACCAGGGTAGCAAGGATGACAAAAAGTTACCCAATTATTCAAAGAGCATTATAACATAGTTATTAGAATAATAAATAGGTGTAATAAATAGCTATTTATTGGCATTCAACTTTCATTGATTTAATGCTCATTTTAACAAATAGGTTAACTTTTATTAAAATGCATAATTATTAGACCAAAGTTAACCAATTATTACATGAGAATTGCCATTTCTTTTTACGTCAACAATGAGCCCTTCTTGGCTCTATCACTTATGGTAATAATTAATACTCAAGGTACAATCTAGAATATCCTCTTGACTTCCACTACATTAAGTTCATTATATTCATTTCACTGCTCCAGAATCAGCACCCTTTAAATCGAGAAGCCCTCATACAAAATGGGACTATTAATTTAACTGCGATTTCTACCCAATCACTTGAGATATACAGCAATTTAATCCATGAGATTCAAACAGATCTGTTTTACTTTGTATGAATACTAGCATCTACCATTCTGATACTCATAGCATCTTTCTGTTTCACCAGGGCTGAGAAGAAATGAGATGTCATGGTATATCATGATGAGCATCTACAAGTATTTTGATGTTATGAGTATTGGTTATCATTTGAATTATTCTACATGTATTGTAGAATGAAATGTCCTTTGGTGTTGCGGTCTTAGGTTTTGAAAATGAAACTAGAGTTCACATTGATGGATATACAATTCTCAAAATCGTTGTTCCCTCTTCAAAAGAGGAGATGGGAAAATCTTTCCTTATAAGGTCAAAATATTTCCCATGATGCAGTTCGTATAGAGACAAATTTATACTTCCTTGTTTTCCCTCATAGGTTTAACATGGGGATTTTCGCACCTATTTTTCAAGCGATATTTCGTTCACATTCCCGTACGAGAGTACAGAAAAAATTATTAGAAACGATTGATCTCTTATTAATCTGTACAGCTATTTTTTTTATTGTATTGATTCATAGCGTGGTGAAAACGATGATTGAAAAGTGAGAATATATTCCGGAAGAGAAGGTCACATGATCAGTTGACTAGTTGCCATATTGGAAAAAACAATTCCATTTGACTTTCAATACTTTCATGCCGTTCTTACCGTACTACAAACTGCAACAGCGATGCAAACAACTGAATAAAAGTATTCGTCTTCAAATTACATTACAGAGTTACGTTGTAAACCCACTAAGAACTGAGCAGTAGACCAAAGAAGAACAAATTCTGGGAAATCAGTGACGTCACTGGAATTCGACGGCATTTTCAACTTCAGATTTCTTTGGATTTGGGGATTAAGGTTCAAAAGGCCTTGTTATATATCTTTATTACATACATACCTATCATTTGTGCAAATGCAACTCTACATAAATGTTTAATAGAGTCACAGTGCGGCATTGAAAATAGCACCCCTGTGTAATCCAATGGGAAAGAACCTGGATGTAGACGAAGTTGTACCATACATTAGAGCTCTTCAAGCAGGAGGTAACTAAACTGAACTAAACTAAACATTATCGCGTATTGGAGTATTTGAAGCATGGGAATGAAGTACTTTCATTTTTGCACAATATAAAGATCATATGATAATGATTCCAGTCTGATCATGTACTCAGGCTCCGCCTTCATGCATCACGTGTACGAGTTAGTACATGCACTCATGCGTAGTGCTGAACCAACTATCATTTTTGAATTTGAATTTTTGATATTTATTAAAAACTCATGTGTGGTATTCAGTCGGGTGAAGCTTAACAGCTCTGCAAGGTAAACCAAGGGACCATGAAAATCCTTTGTGGAGTTGATCATAGTAAAGGTGACTGAACCATAATGTCCACCATTTAAACAAATCAAACTGGTCTATAGTAAAATGAACACGAACACATTGATGTTTGAAAGGAGGTGGATAACTGGCAAATTGACTGGATCTAGGTTAGTGGGTTTGCTGCACCTTGTATTCAGTTGTAGTCATATAGGTGTAAAAACATTTAATAGAAGGAAATTAATAGTTAAATACTTCATTTTTATTATCGCACTTTGAAAAAGTGCTATATTGTCGTCGTCTTGTGCTGTATGGCGGGCGGGCGGGACATAAACCAAATCTTGTCATCAAATTTCCAGGATAACTGCTTACCTGTTCAACTTGAAATTTTTACAGATGCAAGAGCAGACTAGTACCAAGATCTGATTAGGTTAAGGGCATGCTGGGTAAACTATGTGGCGGCCATTTTGAATTTTTCAACAAATCTTGTCATCAAAATTCCAGGAAAACCACTTATCCGTTCAACTTGAAATTTTCACAGATGCAAGAGCAGACTATTGGCAAGATCTGATTAGGTTTTGGGTATGCTGGCTGAATTACTTGGTGGCCATTTTGAATTTTTCAATTTGGCGGCCATTTTGAATTTTTCAACTTGCTCCAAATTGACCAAATTTTTTTTTTAAAAACATCTACAAGTTCTCAGAAGTTCAAATCTGACCTTAGATTTCAGATTTGACCTTTCATTCACCTTCAGTGAACTTGAAAAGGTCAAAAAAGTTGATTTTCTAAATTGATATTTTGGATTTAGATTTAGGTCAGCTTAATAACAAAACACCTACTGAGGTCTGAAAAAGTGAAATTTTCAAGGTCGAAGGTCAAGGTCATTAAACTAGGTCACAAATGATGTTATCCAAGTTTCTCAAAGTTTGAGACTACAAATCAATTCTTGTCATCAAAATTCCAAGAAAACCGCTAACCTGTTCAACTTGAAATTTTTACACATGCAATAGCAGACTAGTGCCAAGATCTGACTAGGTTTAGGGCATGCTGGGTAAACTACGTGGTGGCCATTTTGAATTTTTCAACAACTCTTTTCATCAAAATTCCAGGAAAACCACTTATCCGTTCAACTTGAAATTTTTACAGATGCAAGAGCAGACTATTGCCAAGATCTGATTAGGTTTTGGGTATGCTGGCTGAATTACATGGTGGCCATTTTGAATTTTTCAATTTGGCGGCCATTTTGAATTTTTCAACTTGCTCCAAATTGACCAATTTTTTTTTAAAAAACATCTACAAGTTCTCAGAAGTTCAAATCTGACCTTAGATTTCAGATTTGACCTTTCATTCACCTTCAGTGACCTTGAAAAGGTCAAAAAGTTGATTTCCTAAATTGATATTTTGGATTTTAGATGCAAGAGCAGACTAGTGCCAAGGTCTGATTAGGTTTTGGCCATGCTGGGTAAATTGCATGGTGGCCAGTTTGCTCTTCAAAGTGCGATATTTATCACTGTGTGTCTTGTTATTACTGTTTTTATATGAGAGATTAATTTTAGGGATGTTGGGGCTTGGTTTTGGTTATATTTCTCAGTGGTTCTTTATGTAACCAATTCTTTGTACATGTATATATTTTGGTCTTTGCTACGTTTGCACATGTGATATGATTGTTTAATTAGGAAATAATGTTAATATTATTAAAGAATAAAGAATCATTTTCTGAACATTTTAATATTTTCATCATAGAGTTTATGTATCTATATATCATTTTTATATTTCTATATCTAATCATTTCAATAATATCATGTCCCGTAGTGATATGATGGAAAACCATGTTTCTTGATTCTTGTTTTTTATTTCACATCATTGGTTTCATTTCTACCTCTGTTGCTATCTCAGTCTGCTTATGTCTCTTTTTGTAAAGTCTTACAGACACATAGGTGAAACAAGACAAGGATGTCATCAATGTCGTTAATGTTACAATAACATAAGAAAAACACATAGCTTGGACTTTGTCAATAAGATATCCAGTCAATAAAGGTACTAAGATGGCCCCTAAACATTGTGATGAAACCAGAATACTTGGTATAATCCCTGTGGTCACAGGCATAATGTTTTCCTGGTACCATAGCATTGCAGCTACAAATAATGTGGCTTGCCCTATAGATATTCCTAACATTGTTATCCACACTACAATAAAATGGAATTGGACAAAAATTACAAAGATGATGCTTGACAAAAATGTCATTAAAATATTTATGACGATGAGCTTTGTGACAGTTATCACTTTAGTTGCATATATTGGAATATTTATAAGACGTGATATTGAAGCTATTATCCAGTAAGCTGATATTATCATTGTACCTTGTTGTTTTGTCCAATGAAGACCTTGTACAACAAATGGTATTAGAAGACCTCCTATTGTTGATTGTATACTACCATATGCAAAGAATATCAAACCCAGAAAAATGAGAAACTTAATTCTGTAATATCGAGGTAGTGTATCATGTGTTTGATTTATGACACTTTCCTCTTGGTCATATACTTCAGTTGCCGGCATCGAGCCATTTTTCTTCTTGCATCTCACTAGTATACAAAAACATAATCCCATTATTCCAACATACAGACCAAGGATCATATACACAAATTGAATGCTAGATCTTGTCATGGTTGTAATATTTGTTAATCCATTGCTCGTGTTTGTAGAATAATAAGATTCATTCATTGTGAATGTGTGATTGTTGAGCAATATATACTCCTTTTTGATAAACATTTCAGATTGATCTCCTACGATCACTTCTTTGCTATTGTTATGTGCACTGTGTATTTGCCGTGATAAAAATGGTATTGCAAGAACTGGAGTTATAAATGTACCAGCACTATAAGAAAGATGGAGTCCTTGGAGGTACGGTCCCGCCTGTTGCCCCCATGTCAAAATCAGTAACACATTATGCACTGAAAATAAATAATTTGGATTAAATGCAATGTTATGTTTGAACATTTGATAGTAATAGTACAATAACGTCATTTCAAAGGGCAATATAGTGAAATATTGGACCAGGGCTGAAATAGCAAATTTGAAATAGAAAATCTTACGCACTGAACGATATCACTTTTCCCGGGAAACATAGCCGGGCGGATAATGTCATTATTGCCCGACTAAAGTCATTAACGCCCGACACAATATTGCTCACGTCAATATAGAGATTTAAATGCCTTCTCAACTAGTACTATAAAACCCCTAGAACAGGCCCTGCAAGGTGGTAATAATAGTGAATTGCACTGCACTTGACATTTATTAGTGCTGGTACTGCTGGTATGATAAACCATATTGCTAGACAGGGTGGCCCAAAAAAATGTAATCCATGGGTAACAATACCTAAAACTTTGATTCACATTTTGTTAAATAAACATATGTTGACTACTATACTTTTTTAAACTAGCAAGTTTCAAACATAACAGTTAATATTTGATTAAGTAAGAAAATTAAGTTATTTGTATTACTAATATAAGAAAAATCAAGAGGATTCAATTTTTCTTGACATATTTATGTAATTTACAATCCACAGAATAAGGTTGTGTTTTTATGGTCATCTGTAAATTGTTTTTACTGCAGTCTCCAGATGTATTTTGTTCAGTGCTATCATTGCAGAACCTAAGGGAAAGTTCAGATGCCTTATTTGCTCTGAATGAAGTAATTTGATAAGTGAGTATTTTGGAATATATTGTGATGAATTGAAGGAAATTACTCATCATTTTTTGTGTAACTGTTCCTCAAGCTTTTATAAAAATTGCAACACAAACCTGTATCTGCTAGTCCATTTAATATTCCATATAGACCAATCATCATCATCACTAAGGCAACATGCTGTAACCATGGTGTTATAATCATTAAAACAGAGCTCACAATCAAACATACTCCAAGAAGGAGTGACTTATTTATTGTTTTGATATTTGTAAGCCATCCAGCTGAGACACCTCCTAATACCACCCCAGCATATCGTGTTGTGAAAGCGAATGACATAGTTGATATGTCTACCCCTAACTGGTCTCTTAGGTCTAGAAATGTTGCAGGGAGAAGACCTTCTATCATACCCTGAAATTAGAGCACCGTTAAATATTATATTTTTGTATGTAAATCACCTCAAATGTAAGTATAGTGTGCATATTTTTTGATATTTTTTGGAGGTACTCTACTACCGGGCTCTATACCAGTATCTTTCGTATTGTTGTTAGTAATTTTGAATTCATCAATATTATTCAGTCAAATACCGAGTCTCAAGAATTTTTCAAGAAATCTGGTGGCTGGCGCATATCGAAGCAATCAAAGAAACAATCGAGATAATGACACCTTAATCATGAGTATTTGTACAAAATCTTTGCCCCATCATTGTATATCCTCTCAATTTAGCTCAAAATATCACCAGGGACATCGGAACAACACACGATTCCTTTTTATCGATAGGTTTAAACTATTCTCCTTGTGTCTCCTCACAAGACTACTGTATACTTACCAATCCCATAAATGATGCATACAGCAATATTGTAGTTAACCATCTCAGAACTTTTGTTTCATTCACATCAGTTGTTTTTTCTTCGTTTTGGCAAATACCATTCTCATTGTCACTTTTTGTTTTTCCATTTGGTTCCATGGTATCTTCAGCTTCACTGCCAGTTGATTATCTGTTGTAGAATTTTTTCATTATTTTTTTATTTGTTGAAGTACAGTCAGTTATGCATACAGTACAATGTTGTAGTGGCTTGAGTCTGCTGATCAAGTCAAGCAGGTGCAGGACTGTTATAGAATATGAGATATTGATGAGATTTTATTTAGAAAGTGGCAGATTGTGTGAAAAAGGTTTATGGAGCTGTATCTACAGCTCAAGACTATTGATCACAAATTATTAAACTTTATGGTGACATGGAGTTTCATTTGTGGATATATAAATCTATTTATTGAATCTAAATCTAGATAATGCACCAATGATGCAGAATTATTAATGAATCATCCTTGCCTCTTTTTAATTTATTCCTTTTTGATATACTGCATTGATCACAAATCATTTAACTTTCTGTTGAAATATAAAATATATCAAAATCTAAATAATGCACCAATGATGCAGAATCATGAATGAATCATCCTTGCCTCTTTTTAATTTATTCCTTCTTAATATAGTTGAAACTTACTCGTATATAGGCTTTCTTATAGGAATTACCTGAATCTGTATTTAAAGGCTGTACCTACATGTATATCAGCTGATACTTTGACCCTAATTAAACCTGGCAGCCCTTCTCAAAATCAATCTCATTGTCCTTGAGAGCATATCTCAATCCCATGCGTTAAATCCACTTGAAAAAATCAATTGACATAACTTCTGTCACATCACCATCACAAAGTGATATCTGGTCATGAACATCAAAATTAATAACTAGTCCAAAATACCGAGCTGATGGATACCTGCTTCACAGCAATGGCATCACATCTAGCCAGTTTTTCTACAATAAAAGCTGACTACTAGCCAAATAAGCAGTGCTAGTTTTTTTAAATTATCAATTTGTGTGCCCTTGAAAAAGATAAAAATTTCTGGAGGCATACATTGTACTTTTAGTCTTCTTGCAATATTTGCTTGAATCAATCCCTTCCGCACTTCTTGCTTTACCGATAAACAGCAAGATGAAACTAACTGGAGTTAGTGTCATTTAAGATGATGGAAAAATTTGTTTGACATCGATAAGCCTTTTATTCCAGCTAAACTAAGTAAAATCCTTACCATCTGGTTCAAATTGATTGAAGAAATAAACATGTGCAATTTTGTTATTTAGCATGTAGGTCTAGTTTCAATTAACTGCTTGGCCATTTATCACGTCTAAGGAGCCTGTGGAACGAATACCTTTTTGAAAAAATTGCTATACATTACCTGCACATGTTATTTTCTGGTACAGAAGTATGAAGGCATGTTTTTATTTCCTTGCTTTTTCAGGAAAGTATGACGGCATGTGTTTATTTTCTTGCTTTTTTCAGGAAAGTATCGTTACATCGCCTTCTTTCAGTAAATCTCATTAGAGATCAATGGTAACTCCTGGAATGCTGGAAATTTCATGAAATACATTTTCTAAATTTTTTCTCAACATTTCTGGACAACACTGGGGGTACCATTGTCCTCTTACCAGGTTTACTAAAAGAAGACGATGTAATGATACTTTCCTGAAAAAAACAAAGAAAAAACACATGCATTCATACTTTATTTTGTACCAGAAAATAACATGTGCAGGCATAGCAATTGTTTCAAAAATGTTTTCATTCAACAAGCACCTTTATGCATTTTGCTGTCTACTTTCAACATTAAGATTAGTTTTAGAAGTGCTATATGAACTCTGTTTTGAGCAATAAAGTCCAACAAGTAGATGAAGTAAAGTAGAGATTAAGTACAATTGAGTTCAAATTATAAGTTTTGTTATGACAAGAGATTTAATAATGATATTTTATATCATGTAAACTACCTAACTTTTCTTTGAAATTACAAGTGTGTTGAATTCTTCTTTATTTTATATAGTCAATGATGCATATGCAATGCATGTAGGCTAAATTATATATTTTTTATAATAACACATTTATTTCTTATATACATGTACTGAGAGTTTCTTGTGGTGACATTTTTTGATGGTCTCCAACATTTTTTGAATGGTGTTTGGAGGTTGGTAATCAGCATTCGGCACCTGTAGCAAATGGCAGGTGGTTACATGTACATGTTACATATTGCATGTTAATCCCTTGTTAAAATTGTTTCATTTTTATACTTGCAGACATGCCACAAGCCTGCCATTACAGAGGATGTCAACGACCCAAGGTTTGTCTGGTACTGCCACAAGTGTTCCAAGAATATGAAGAAAATTGTAAGTATATAGTGTTAAACTTGTTACACAATGTTGAATAAGATGCCCCCCCCCCAAACCCTGCCCCCCCCCCCCCCCACCAATCAACCATCCCCGGTTGATTAAACACAATTTCCAAAAATGGGACCCATTCTTCAAAGATGGCTCATCTTGTAGAAACTGGACCATATATTGATACACGATGGCTCCAAAATTTTAAAAATTGACCCAAATTTAATTTCGGCCCAGCCATATTTTTCCAAAAACATGCAATGTAAGGTGTCATATTATTACAATAGCAAGTGTATTTTGAAGATTTGTGTCAGCATTGTACCTGGTTTATATATGAAGATTTTGACAGGGTGTCATCAGAGCTTGTAGTTTTTGTATTTATAAACCTAAATCCATCTTAAATGAGAACATACTTACTCTCTTTCATATTAATATAAGCAGTATCTATGTCTGATAAATAAGGCAAAACATCCTTTTAAGTGTAAGCCATTCCACTATCCAGTTTTGAGCTTGGTGCTCCGATTGTTCAACAGTATATTTCACATATTTCAAACACCTCAATTGTCAAAGAAGTTCTTAACATACATGAACCCAGATTTAATCCAGGTTTTGTTGTACAGGTGTTATTTTTTGCTTTTAAATTTTCATTTAGCCATACAATTTCTCCAATAGAACATGAAAACCTGGCTTTTGTATTGATTCGTTTATTGATTCGTTTACATGCATTCTTCATTCTTCTTCAATGAAAGCTTCTTTTGTAGAAATCTGGTCGTTCTATTTTATATAGAAATAAAATTGTATATATGATACAAATATTTACTGAAATAAAGCTGTGAAGTTTTCGCTGTTCATATTTTTTCATATTTCCTTACTTAATATATTTACATGTTTGTTTTTTGTCAACATAGGTGGCTAAACCAACTAAACACAAGTCGAGCCCAACCCCATTTGTGCGTGAGAGCAAGGAGGTAAAACCTAGTAAAACTGAAGCAGCCCCTGGCCCCATGCTTCAGCCATTCAAACGTGTTGAGCCAAAGGTAGGTGAAGATGGTGAAGACGGTAGAGGTTAAAAGGTGGATTGGATCAGGAATCTTCAAAATATGGAATTTCTTTCTTTTGATTTTTTTCTGTTAATTTGCCTCTGGCTATTTCCCTCTATAAATAATTGGGTCCCTTTGAGAAATTAGAACAAAGCAAAGACAAACACATACTCTGATAAGTTGATGAATACTCCTAAGTATTAAACTTGTAAATTAACTTTTGTAAGACATAATAAACAAAGATCTGTAGATAAAAGCTGTCATTCAAGTTGATGTCCGAATGTTCTAAAACAATGTCTGCTACATATGTATGTTCTGATTGGTCTAAAAACGGATGTTATGGATCTTCAGACCAGTCTGTCTATGATTTATGAAATGTCCTTAAAATTATACTTGGAATGAATAAGATTGTGCATCACCCTTCTAGACCACCCAAGCAAAATAATATTACATCTTTTATTTGACATTTTGGAAGTGAAGAGAGGACCAATCTTCTTAGAGGGAGATCAATAGATTTTTTAAGGAAAATCCATATTTTGAAGATTTCCGATCCACCTTTTAATCTTTACCGTGAAGACTACACGTTTTTAATATTAATGCTTAATTATCCCAATGAACGAAGCCCTCAGTCTGTCAGTCTATCCATCTGTCCAAAAATAATTCTAAGTACTGGTGGATAGAACAGGGGATTATATATAATTGACTGTAACAAATACGTGGATTTGTTGGTTTTTAGAAATCGTTTTTTAATATCACTTTTTATCCTACACTTGGTGTACTAAATGTATAATAACATTAAAAAATAAATTTGATATCTATTGGCAAACTGAATAACCAGAGGATATCACCACAATATACGAGGGTATATCATAAAGTTCTCATAATATCTCTCTAATTTTTTTATTTTTAATATATTCTGATGAATTTTTCACAGAATGTGTAGTATAGAATGCTGTATTAATCTATCAAAAAATATTTGGTATAACAGAAATATTATTTAAGAAATGGTTGCCATAGTAACTGGAAATCAAGGCACCTGGGGCAAATAAAAAATCGTGCAGAAATAGCCCCAACTAACCATGTTTAAATGCATAATAAGTTATCAAATAAGCTATGAAACACATTAAATTGTTAAATACCATGTACACGGTGTTCATAAAGTTCTTGCAAAAGTGCTCTAAAATTTTTGTATGTCAGTCAGTCTGGCTGTAATTTTCACTCAGTATACCTACACTATTCATACATTGAGATCCTAAGCTATAATCAATAGGTCCTTGACTCAATATTTCAGAAAGTGTAAACAAAAAAGTAAAAAAGTCATATTTAGCGACATCTTTATGACACATTTATTAATTAAAGTCATTGTATTTCTAAATTTCCAGGGAATGTATATAGCCAGCTTTCCAGAAACACTTTTCTTTCTAAAGTTTTTTTGCTTGTGCAATTTAATTTCTTTTTTTGCTGAAGTTATATTAAATAGATTACCGAAAGCTATTGTTTGGTAAAACAGAGTAACAATTTCTTCATCATTTGTAAGTTGGGGTTTCTTGCACACATTAAAGTGTCATTCGCAAAAGAGAGAAATTGAATGATAACCTGTTAGTAACGGATTTTTTTTTTTACAAAAAAATAGACAAAGAAGGATAAAATTCAATTAACCATAACTTTAAATTAAAAGTTAACTTGAAACAATTTTGAGATAGCATTCTACATTCATATTTGATTGTATTATGGGAAAAATTTTCAGTTGTTTGAAAAAGATTTAAAGAGTAAATCGAAATATTGCAAAACTAAATCAATTTGTTAGTATTATGTTTTTATTATTTACTGGTCATATAAATTGAATTTAATGTTTCTGGTTGTCCACAAATCTTTTTTGGGGAAACCCTGGCTGGGGGTTCGTCTGAACCCCCGGTCCCTACGGATATGACATATGCACTGGCACAAAAACTGTGACCTCTTTTTGATCTCCAGGCATTCAAATAATAATTTTGTCACTTGTATGCTTATCTACACTAAAATGGAAAAATAACAAACACAAATTGGTGAAGTAAATATTCTGGTATTTGGTGTAATCAAAATCAGCACAATAATAAGGATCAACTATTTGTAAAGTTTTTATTTAAGAAAAGACAGCCTTGTCCAAGTAAATGCTAGGAAATATTCTTGTATGTAAAAATGATTGAATCTGGATTTAGGCCTATCTGGCCTTACATTAACATTGATAAGATGATGAATGGCAATTTCTATACAATTCTCTAAATTTGAATGAAGTATTTTTTTGTACACCCTTATGAAGGGTGAAAAGATAATGTAAACTATTTAGTCCATTATCACGATGGGTATCCTTAAAATCACAATGCAAGCTCAGTCGGATTTATGTTTGGCCTTATTTTAGGCAAGAAACTTGTGTATTTTATTGACTAACATCCCAAGTTGGGTCTTCTCTGGTTATATTTATATTAAGTAACAGTTGCATTATAATTTCACTGAAATTTTGCTAAAATGTGAATGGATTATTCGTTGGACACCATTTAAATAAGGTTGCAATGACATGTGGATGTGCCACATTTTATCAGCTTTGAATATTTTGATGTTGGTTCCAATATTAGTGTGATCCATAAAACGCCTTATATTGATTTATTCTTCAAATGAAGGAGACTGATCGTTTAAAAAAGCATGCAACAAAATTTAATGTACTTTTACCCCTACCCCAAACTTGATTAATTATCAACATTGTCCCTAAGTCAGGTTGAATTTGCCTTTATTATGATGTTTGTATACATGGATAGAAGACCTCTCTTTGTATATCAAGGATGCTTCATTGGGCCTCATATTAATGATACTTCAAAATATGGTATTTATAAAGATGTAATTGAGGTCCATACATTTCTTAATTTATTTCTATAAGCAAAGTAACATTATTATGTCACCATTTACCACATTTATTGTTATTGTCTCCAAATTTTTTTGTGGACAGTGTACAGCATTTGGCCTTCGGTGTCTGGTGGTTGGTGTTTGGAGTTAAACAAATGGCAGGTGCTAACATTTTGCTTGTTACATATACATGTATATTTATTGTATCATGCATAAAAAAGCTTCAAATTGACATAACTTAAATGGATTCATTGTGTTTTCCAGAGTTCTTCATCTTCTAAGGAATCTCCTACTGGGTCAAATACAAAACCTGGACTTGGCCTTGCTGGATTTGCAGCCAATCTCAGTGGGAAGTCTAGTGGAAAATCTGAATCTTCCAAGCTTTCCTTATCCGGATCTGGCAAAGGACTTTCGCAGCTTGCTGAAAAATCCAAATTGTCAAAATCTGGAAGCAGCGGAAGTAGTTTATCTAAATCAGGAAATAGTAGTGGCAGTTTGTCAAAATCTGGAAATAGTAGTAGTTTGTCAAAATCTGGTAGTAGCAGCAGTAGTAGTAGTGGCTCAAAATCTGGATCTAGCGGGAGTAGTTCATCAAAATCTGGATATAGCAGTAGTAGTGGCTCAAAATCTGGATCTAGCGGGAGTAGTTCATCAAAATCTGGAAGTAGCAGTAGTGGTTTATCCAAACACAGTAGTAGTAGTAGCTCATCATCAAAATCTAGTAGCTCAAGTTCTAGCTCTTCAAAAACAGGAAGTAGCTCGAGCTTGTCTAAAAGTGGGAGTGGAAGTACAAGTGGAGGTGGAACAACATCATCATTGTCAGCTGATAAACGGCTACAAATTATGAAGAAAAAAGCAGCTTCCAAATATAAATAGTGAACTGAATTTCTGTGATGCAAAGTATTAGCCTTTGTTGAACAGTGAAACTTTCATTTTGACAATTTAAAACTGAAAGTATCGATAATGATACTGCCTCTTCTGTAAATAAATTACTGCATTTAAATGTGTTTTTTAACAGTAACAGCAGTAAAAGCTATCTTGTGGAATACATTTTTAGGTGGAACAGTTTTCCTGTGACACTGACTAAATGTTAAATAAACCTCTGTAGTGGAACACCACCTAAATGGGACACTTTTCATTGGCATTCCACTTTGTACAGGTTTTTATGTCACCACTACAAGTGATGACATATTGTTATTGTCTTCAACTTTTTTGTGGATGGTGTTCGGCAGTTGGCATTCAGCATCTGTAACAAGTGGCAGCCAAATGTTGCCACTGGCAGGTGGTGACATTTTGCGGCATGTTAATGCCTTTTTACTGTAGTTTTGAAATTTATTAGCATTAGTGATTAAGTGAATCATTGGATTAATTTAAAATTGTAGAAAGCGAATAATATATTCAAAGATCAAAGAAGTAGCAGTAGTATTTCCAAAAAGAATTAAGTTCTTCTTGAGGGGATTTTAGGATGTTTTGAGAGTTAAACTCTTATCAAGGTTGCCTCGTTTAGAATAGTTAAAAGGCTTACATCTACTGTATACATGGATTAAATACTTGTAATCTAGTTGTAGACGTGTATATTGGATAATAGACAATTTTTGTGCATCAAACAGATAATATGTATCATCTAAATATAAATTGATAAACCTCTAATAAACATTTTATGATAGAAGATAGCACTGTTTATAGCACTGTTATAAGTAATATTTCAATTCAAAGTTCATGTGACTAGTTGGTATATTGAACAGATCTATATTGCCATGTTGATAAAACCAGAAAAGTTCAAAGGCCATTAATCACCCTTGGAATACGAGTAAAGTCAGTGATGATGCTCAGTTTTCATATTTGCAGCCTATATCTTGACAATTTTAAATCCAAACATAATATGAACACTTCACGTTTTCATTCATAATATTTATTGCATGAATTTTATATTATACATCAACTGTATAAAATAAATAGCTCAAAAATATATAATTTTTTAGTTATGTTTACAAATGTAAAATTAAATAATATTACATTTTATAATCACCGATAATCATAAACAACATTTTATTGAAAAACATTTTTAGCAATAGAGGACTTGCTATATACAGTGAAGATGAATAAAAATAGATGGCAGTTGGGCTTGAATACTTTGATTATATAACTAAATTTTTATTTGATCAAATGGTCAATAGCCTGACCTTTTTACAGAAAACTTCATCTTGGAAATTGAATACAAAAGTTAAAAAATCTCCTAGAATCTCTTGATAATGAGAATTTTATGATATTTCAAAGCTATGTAGCAAATCCTCTATTCAAGGTGAAAAACAACATCATATTGCATGAATTTCTGACAACAGGTGAAATGCATGAAAACAGACAGTCACAATTACTATTAAGGTAGTTGTATTTCATGTATTTCTGGAGGCCCAGAATTACTTTACGATAAAGTGTATATATTTTATTTTATATTTAAACGACCACAGACATGATTATGCTTCATAATCAAACAAAAACGTTGGTGTCGCCGATTTTTAGAAAACCTATTGATCCCCTATCTCAGGGAGCAACCTATACTGACGATACAACTATATTAGGCCTTTTGCCTGCTGCTAATGAAATCCCTGGATTGAATAAATAATTTCATTATTGAGATCAAGACGGATATCCATCAACAATTTCTTAAAAACCTACCATATAAATAATAAATAAAAGATACATACTGTACACATGATACAAACTTTATCATTGATTATACCTGTTTTATTTGAATTAAAATTTTAAATATCTAAATCAAACAAAATCTGTATCTCAATTATTTCTTTTAATTTTGAGTATTAAAATCATGATCTTTTGTACATATGGCCTACAGCCTATATTAGTCATAGTATACCAATTCCCTTAGTTCCCTGAATATCATTCATTTTTTCCGGATTAATAACCTTCCTGGTTATAAGAAACTATTACCAAAATGTACATAAACAGCTCCAAAAAGTCCAGGTACATTCAATATATAAAATATATTTAAATAAATAAATCCATAGACAAACTCAACCAATCAATGTATGACATTTTTATCGCATAATGATTTCAGTCTGCAGAAATCTTTCAATCTCCTGTGAGATTGACACAGGGATATATAGCCTGGATTATTCACCTAGTTTCATACTAGGTATGGGATAAATACTTGTATGATATGTCACATTATAATACACCAAATACTTGAACGATGTCACAAAAGCATCGATCTGTTACAACAATGATATGTACTTCTCCAAAATATGAATATATTATTATATGGCACTTATTATTCATAAAATCTCATTATATAATTTCATAAAACACAACGCACCAATCAGATGAGCATTCAAGTACAAAGAATTACATTCCAGTAAATAACTTCAGCTATGGGACTGAAGTTCAGACTAATAAATTAATTCGAGCATATGCATATATTTAATTCCAACGTTATGTGAGCATCGTAAAGGCATCTTTTAAAAATGTATTTTACATTCTTACATTACATTATATTTTCGGTAGTTCTAAACAGTCTTACTGTTCAAATTAAGATCAGTAATATTATAATTTATAATCAAACATTAAGTTCTTACATTAAAGTGTCTGCAGTGGCATATATTAAATGATATTTTTGGTAACATTTTATAAATGATCTTATAATTAGAATTAAAGAGGGACATGGGGTATAAATAGGAGGCAGACAAATGGAACAGCTAAAATAACTGTATTTTTGATATTTTCACATAGCTGGTAAATTTTCTCATATTTCATATTGATTGAGAAGATGTATTGGTTCCAATTTTATTATGTGTATCTTTCAATGCTTTTAAATTCATATTTTGCAGTTAGATTTCAACTTCATCTTTTTGTTGGATTGTGATAGGACATTTAAAAACACTGATAACATTTTTCAAATTTAAAAGTCCTCAAGATTAGCCAATCAAAATCAAGTAATTAGCAATGCTACTGATTAAACTTACTAATCCTGACTATCTGTGCCATGTTAAAGTGTGGATGTAACCTGATATTTTAATGAGAGTTGCTAGCAACTTTAAAACTGACCTTTAAGACAATAGGCCTGCAATATATTATGTCTTCCAAAGGAGAAGTATCCTCCTGAAGAAGAGGCCTCTTGGCCAGCTAGATAACCTCTTTTAAGCCATATCTATAATGTAATACATAATGTTAAGTTGTTTCATTAAAGTTGACTATTTTAGTAGACCTTGGACTCCAGCCTGCTTTTTGAGACAGCCTTAACAGTTCTTCCCTTATTGAGCTTACAAGAGGTTGGGGGGAGTTACCAACTTTCAAACTCTGAGCAATGTCAATCTCATCTCTTCCTTCTGCTATTGCTCCACCTACATTTTTCCTTTGCTCTGATTGGTTACTTAAAGCACCAATAGGGCTAGTCCTTTGTTTTGATCCTTCTGATTGGTCATCAGATTTAGCAAGCCCATGCTTGGTTGGTTGATTAAAGCTAGATTCAGCAATGTCAGATTTGATTGGTTGGAATCCGTAAGAGTTTTGTTGATGCAAGAGAGGATTTGGCCTCATATGTACTGAGTGGGTCCTAGAATCACTCCCAGTGTCTCTCTCTGGAGGTGATGGCACTCTCAGGTTTGTCATTGGTATTTGCTGGCCTGATGCATATGGACTTATTAACTGACTAGTCATTCGTAGGCTTGTATAATCATCCCCTGATTTAGTCTTAGGGGAATATGTCTGACTTGTCTCTGGTTTATAGGACTGGCCAAGGGTATCAGGGTTATATGATTGGCCGAGTGGACCAGAATTATAAGATTGGCCAAGTGGACCAGAATTATAAGATTGGCCAAGTGGACCAGTGCTGTACGAATTATTCGACTGGCCAAGTGGTCCTGATTGATATGACTGGTTCATTGGTTCTGAGTTACAGGATTGGTTAAAAGCTTGGGGTTTATAAGGTGGTCCAACGGGGGTCCTCTGGTCTGGTGGTATATGATTCTGGGGCTGGTTTGATATAGGAGTGCTTTTCAATGATCCCATAGTGCCTGGGAGATAAGCCTGAAATACAAAATAAAACTTGAACAATAATAAATTTTATTACCCAATATGTAACACTAATCCAGATTGGTCAATACCTAGTCACGTGTCCCGAAATAGATACTATTTCCCTTTGAAAGTTATATTCCCTCAAATGAAAGAAGCGGGAATATACATTTGAACTATTGCCCGCTGACGTCACGATTGCAACTTCTATTACCCTTGGAAATGTCTGCGCATCATCAATGCGCAGACGGAAAACAGAAAAATTGAGGATAAGCACAAACACAAATCAACTCCATTCACCATGACAGACGTGCGTGAACGATACAATATAAGCAACGTGGATAAAGTTCCATAAGCTCAATACGTCTGTTTAATTTCAAGTGTTATGATAATCTATTTCGCGTGTCAAACGCGATTGAATTTGTCTAGTGAGAGTTTCAGAAATTTCGTAGGAAAAGATTTTTGTTAAGCATATTATGACATCACAGCTTATAGTGCTAACAATGGACCTGGGGGGATTCCTAAGCGTTTTTGGCCTTCGCGGTGGAAATGGGACAAGAGTCAGTATAGGGTATATAATAAAACAAATAGGACTGCCTAATTTCGAGCAATAGTGTAAATGATTTCCCCTTGGGAATATCCTCTACAATGTACTATTCCCTCAGCCTGCAGCTTCGAGAATAGTACATTTTAGAGAATATTCCCTCGGGGAAATAATTTACACTATTGCCCTCAATGGCAGTCACTATTTGTATAATATTGTAATGCAAGTTTGATATTGATTCATGATTCCAATGATGCACAATTCAAACTGAGAATGTTTAGAAATTATGTTCCTGTTACAAGAGATTTTGACGAGTAGTGTTTTCAATATAAAAGAAGCAATATGTAAAACTCAATCAGATTACAACTAAAAATAAACTATATACATGTACATTTATATATTTTCCTGTTTATTAGTTACTTTAACCGATGTAACTTATTTTCAATGATTTAGCATAAACTTTGAATATACCATTTCCTTGGTAGGTGAGATGCGTGAGGTCTCATCAGCTGCCGTATATGGACTCCACATTATGTTCCCATATTCATCCTTCTTCTTGGTCATGGGAGTAATGAATAGTGGTGTATGCTTTGGTCCCATATCTGGAATTATAACAGGGAAAGTTTTACTTTTTAAATTAAATTTGACATTTTATATGGAACATTGTTACTGAGATCAATTCCACGTGGAAGAAGTCAATTCGTACCATTTTTCATGAGTTGACTGGGAATGTGGGGTGTCACATTTATTGCAACACACCTTGCATCAATGTCTTATGAGGTTAATTTCTTATATTGAGAAGTTTATCATCTATTGAAATTTAATACTTGTAGCTACAAAAAGCAAATTTGTTCGAGCAGTCCTAGCTCGACATATAATAAAGAAAAAAAAATTTACATCATGGTATAGTAGACTGTTCAATTTGGAATTTCGAAACTTAGCCAAACATCTCTCTAATAAAGATCATCAAAAAAGGGTTTTATCAAAGACTTCCATGCAAATGGAGGTGCGAATTCACATTCACAAATTTAGATCCACAACATGTTATCAAATGGTTAAATGCGCAAAATGTGTAGATATGTTTTCCTTAATAATGTGTGAGGAGGCCTTTAAGCAAATTTTCGAGAACGTAGTGAGAACAAGTTTGGTGTAGAGGGGAGGGGGATATCTCCCGCCTCAGTCTCTCTCTTACAAACGGGTGAAGGTAAAGAGGTGTATACACTGGCAGGTGAAATGCATTAAAACGGTTGAACTGATCTAGGATGAAGAAAAGATTTATTTCTTCATCCTAAAACTGATTGAAACGATTGAAACACAATTTACAGTGTATGTATCTAATTCACCTATTATAATACAACAATTCTAGTTTGTTTTGTTTGTTGCTTCGTTGTAATGGTATTGCAATACAACTCAGATTCAAGTATGATCCATTAAATAATATTTATTCAATTTCCTGGATTATCACTCTGTATAACAGTCTGCACAATTCACAGTTGAGTTTTTGAAAAGACCCAATTTGAAAGCAGTCATCCATCTCTATAAGGCGTCTGCCCGCAAGTCAGCATTAAAGACCACTGCAGTAATAGAGGAGCTAGGTCTTGAGGTCTAAGACCATGCACAATAATCTTCTGATCATGCAATATCTAAGTTTTAATCAGCACGGTAAGACCTTTAAAGATGACAATGACATACAGAGTTCTACTCTGAACTTTCTGTACTGACCAAAGAAGAGTCTACTTTTCAAAGTAGAGGATACATTACATTATCAAATGATGTAAAGCAAATTTAATTCCCTCCAGTTGTTGCATTTCAACTTTGACATGGGATGTACAAAACTTAAAAAGTTTCTGTAACTCTCTTTGTGTAATGTTGCCCCGGGTATTGTGATATCATGTTACCATAGCAACCATAACTCTACCCGAGTTACATAATTTTTGTCGAAACTTTGCAATTTATATCCAATCATGAAGGTACATTATGTCAAATTTTGGTGCATATTTAACAAAATACCAGCACCAGTCCTGTAACTTTTGGAACGCCCTGTATGTCACCATTTCTAGCAATGCCTGGAGGTGGTTAAAAAATAAAAGGAATCTGATATACACATAATCTCAAGTGAATCATCTATTAATACATCACTCCGATTTTAATAATGACAATTCTAGATTTATATTAAAAGTGTTCAATTGAACAGGTGCATTTGGATTTGTGAAATGCAACCTGTGTAAGGGTATGTTATCTTATAAAAGGTAAATGACATTCTATATAAGTGGCCCTTGTCATTCCACAGTTTCAGGTGTTATTTTGTGGACCTCATGTCTTGCCACATGAAGGAAATAAATAATATGTTAAAAAAATGTCTTGCCACATCACATGTGGAAATGACTTTGACAAACCTGCAAAAAGTAAAACCTAGGACATCTTTCTTTCAGTCCATGGACTCTAAAATAACAAGAATTTGCATTGTCGGGAGCGTAAAATTTGTTATTTTGAATGCCACCTCTTGTATTTTTCATCTGCCTCATGGACACAATGTTACTGAATCCATTGATTCCTCTAAAGGTTCTACACATATTAGCAATTGACTATTTATTTAAATTTTACTCCAGTTTTGAGATATTAGAGCTCAAAAACTGAAAAAAGTCAAATTGCGAAATTTTTCTAGACCAAATTTTAACTTGGTTCAATTTTAACAAATCTTTTTTTAAACATCATTTACAAGTTTCGTTGAGTTCTAACATGACCTTAGGCTTGAGATTTGACCTTTTGCTGACCTTCAAATTGTCAAAATGCCTACGGGGCCTCCGAAATATTGCTTGCAATCTTAAAATTCTACTTATGTTGTACAGATACATTTTTCTGGCATTATACCATTATATTATGTGCATGTGGTGTATAGCTGTTGCTGTGCTAATTTTTGTTAAATGAGCTGTACATGTACATGTAATTATATGGTATGATTATGTTACTGCGCTCACTATTTTTAGTTTAAAGTTTAAAGTACATTTATCAAGACATGTTGACTGTTCACGTTACTATTATTATTATTATTATATACTTTGCATTGGGTGTTCATGCGCAACCCTTTTGACTTATTTGTAATGATTATGTTATTTGTTTTCATTTGTCTGTTCCTAATTAATCATTTATTCCTTTAAAGGGGTGAACTGAGTCATAAACGCAACATATTGATGCAAAAAAAATTGAAAAAGCAGGGGTGGAAGGGTATGAAAATCAGGACAACATTTCAGAAAAATCATGTGGGTGGGTTGTTTGCATCTCCCCTGTCTCAAAGTTGAAATTATTTTATCATCTCTATGAGTGCTTTTCCTGGATATAATGCATTGGCCTAACACATGCACCTGTTTAAATCCTCAGAAAATATTCAAAATCTAACATATGACTGTCCGAAATCTGTTGCGATATTTTCCCTCCTCCTTTCTATAACATTTTAACTGCTTATTGAAAAACTAGACAACAGCAACGCCAAAGCGTAGCAAATCCCATCAAAAAGCCACGGCTGGCATTTATACAAAGTATATAGCAAAAATGGCTGCCATTTTTCAAAATGGCCGCCTTCTACCAAAAGTGTCATTAGACAGTGTGCCATGCTTATAGTGTTCACACACCAAATATGAACAAAATTGCTCCACTACTTTTCGTGTTATAGTAAAATACATTAAAATGGCGGACATTTATCAAAATGACCGCCTTCTACCAAAAGTGTCATTAGACAGTGTGCCATGCTTATACACACTACTATACCTTGCATTAGGTGTTCATGAGCAACCCATTTGGCTTATAAGTAATGATTATGTATTTGTTTTTATTTGTCTGTTCCTTATGAATGGTTTATCGGTTGAAAATTAGATGCTAGTAAGGCACTTTCAAAAATATATTAAACAATTCAATTAGACAAACAAAGTATCTTATGCATTTCTAGGTGTTAGGTATAGTAGTGTGTTATAGTACTAAATATGAACAAAATCGCTCCACTACTTTTCAAGTTACAGCAAAAATTGTAAAATAGCATGTAAAGGCTGCCATTTTTCATGGCTGCCATGTGCATCTTTAATACCTACATTTCTAGCTTTATTAATGTCCTATATAATTTTTTTACATTTAAAACATATTGCTATTATAGTTTTACATATTGTACCTAAATTACTGTAAAATCTGCACCAAAATGGCCGCCATTTTTAAATGAGCGGCCATTTTGAAAATCAGCTTTCCAGCAGAGCTTCTACTCCCATAAGGTCTATGTGTACAAAATATGAACAAAATCGTGCCAACGGTATTTGAGTTATTACCCGGATGGACAAACGGACGGAGGCGTTCCCTATATCCCTCCAAACTTCGTTCGATGGGATAATGAATTTTCTTCATCATGAGAAAAGTTCAGCTTTTTTACGATGAAGTAAAAAAGAGTTATATCCTTGTTTCATTTCAGGACACCTGGTATGTTAAATGTTCAGTCTATTAATTTATAGAACTGGGATAATTTTAAATATATGTATTAACTGATTATTGACTCAATAACAAATGATGCAATAATATAAGGGTCATATGCTTCACTTTGATATATTAAACCAAAATGAATACCCCCAAAAAATCTTTTATTACAAGTGATAACAATAGCTCAACCATGTGAGATAATAATAAGCTAAATAAAATGTAAAACATTTCATTAAAAATAAATACCACAACAGTATGTATATCTTTATAATATTCTTACATAAGCTAAATAGACAAAGATACCTAAAAGATGAATACAACTACAGTATATATTTGTAAAAAGTCATATGTTCCAACTACATACCTTCTTTGGGTTGATCAGTTCCCCAGCCAAGTTTGGGGTTGGTTTTAGAGAAGAGCCTGTCTGGTTTCTCCCCATTTGATGTTGATTCCCTGAAAAGTGAAAAAAGCATCAACATTGTCATCAAACTAAAATAAATGCAGTTTGTGGTTTATCATTCAGTTAGTTGCCAAAGGATCAGTTCTTTCTATGTACATTAAATCAGATGTTAGCATTGGTTATTCTCATTAAATAACAACAAAAAATGTGCTTTTCCTGAAAGTGTTTTTTGTTGCACTGATTACCACAGGAATCTCTCAGTGTTTCAAGCCATGTCCGTGGTGGTGCTCATTTCAATTATCAACTATCCACCGTTAATTTTTCACTCAAAGGTGATAGAATCGCAAAACTGTTCCGAGTCTGTTGATGCAATTTTTCCAGCATTAGATATGTTAAATTTTACTATTTCTAATGTTTCTCTGATCTCTGCCAGTTTATGTCCCTGGTAACTGTCTTTTCTTTCTGTTTCAAGTTGCTTTTCTGTCTTCTTCTTTGGAAATTGTCTCTGTGCTTTCTTGTGAAACTGCAGTGGCAAGTTTTGTCATTTTTCAGCACATGTATTAGCTTCTGCACCATCAATTCTTGTGTTTTCTGTGTTTGTAGACTTTTGCTTAAAATGTATTTTTTCTCTATGTTGTTCTCTCCTTTGATATGTGAAGGTCCATGTGATGTATGGCAAGTGATTTTAGACAGACTTATCTTTCACCACGAGTTCTTTCTGGCGTAGTGGTTTTTATTAAAACAATATTTTCTTTTGAGTGAAGTCTCCATGATGATAAAAATATCAATCAAACAATTCGAAAAATTATGAATAGTGACCCCATGTCAACATTTTTCCAAAATGTTGAGCCTATTTAGTTAAGAGGATCTTCTTTTTCTGATTTTTATTGCATGGAAAGATTATTCAACAAGGGGTCTAAAACGTCTCTAAAAGTAAAATGGTTTGAAGGGCTAGTTTTGAAGATATCTATTTTCGATGACCAAAATTATGCTGAAATAATGGATAGCATGAGTTCTTCCCAATGGGAAAAAATAACATGTGATATGTGGTTTTTAACTTAATGCATTTCAATACCCATCCCCTTTTCAGAAATTGTTAATATAGTGGAGAAGAAACTTTTGATATGTTGAGAAAAACAAGATCATAATTTTCCAGAGTTTGATATTTTACTATCTTCAGGACTTCACTTGAAGAAAACATATTGTTTTAATAAAAACCACTGTATTCATGGCCAGAAAGTACTCAAGGTGAAAGATATGACCGTCCAAAATCACTTGCCATACCTCACATGGTCCTTTTAGAATCCCCATTTTTTTGTTTTTAGTATCAGCTTAATGCCATTGTTGTTTGATCCCTCTTTTTAGTTATTTTGTCGACTTGAATTCCCTTTTCCTATGTGACTTTCTTTTGCTTTTTCTTTGAATTGCCTGTGTTTTGCATATCTTTGATGGTTTTATCGTACACTTTACAAGGTAATTGTATGATGTGGTTTCATCCATTCATTACTGGAGAAATTATAGGCATTGCTCTTCTAGATTATTAAGTAGAGCCAGGGTAGTTTGTTTATATTCTCTTTTATTTTATTCTGTTGCTATTGGGGCTCTTAAATAGTATATCCATGTTATGTCATAATGTAGTTGTTTGTTATTATGTCATAATGTTGGAAAAGGCTGGATTAAGTCCAAAGACCAATAAAGTGTGATGTGATGTCACAAATGAATATTTTCTTCTAAGTATGTATAAATGACAGAACAATTATCCTGACAAATATATGGAGTATATTTAAAAGATATATGAATCTATGCAAATACTCAATGTTAAGACCTACCTTTAAAGGATTTAAAGCAAATGTCATATCTTGTTGTATTATTGTAATATACTCCTATGATATTATGTATATTGTATATGTTAATGTAACTGCTTTCAAATGTTTTTTTCAATGAATAAAAAAGGAATAAAAAAAGAGACTGTTGTTATGTAAATTCTGTACTATATTTATGATGTCATAGATGTCCTCCATTGTTTTTATTTACTTTTTCTAATTTTTTTTGTATCTTCTAAATAAATAGTTGATTTATTCTCCAGTTTGTCATGTATTGTTTGCAATTTTTATCTATTTTCATTCTATGTATCTTACTTGTTGGAATCATCCATCGCTTCTGTTTATGGCATGTCAAATTTCTTGAAATTTTTGCATATTGTCAGGACATACAGTTTTCGATGTTTCCTCCTTGTCTCCCTAGTAACTTCCCAGTTCTTGTTCTTGTACCTGTTCAAGGTCATCCATTCTTGATCCCTGATTTGATAACTTATTATTGAAACAATATTGCGCTTGATACCAAGATGTTTTTCTCAAATAGCTGTACAGAGAGGGGTGAAAACAGTTTCAAAATGTAAGTTTAAACTTTCCTTGGCTAAATAACAAGACAGTAGATTTTGGAAAAAATGCATGGATACTCAGAAGAACAATTCAGTTGACTGTGGTATCAGATTTGTGTCGGGATATAAATTTGGACACCTATATCTGTTATCTATTATCCTATTATCCAGATAATACTTTGAATTTATCTGATACCCTGTAAATTATGATTGAAAATTATAAGAAAGGTCTGGTTTGATAAATAGATGTTTAACCTCCCCTCTTACATATTTCTGCCTGATCCTTTCCAAGTAAATGTTACCTTATAATTTCCCTATTGATTTATGAAAATCAAAGAATTTTTAGCATTTTATTTACCCTGGCTTTATTTGGAATTCAATATTTTTCCTACAACAAACACCCTAGCAGTTTACCTATCACTAGTCCCAGGCGTAGTGTGTGCCGATCTTTGGCGTCTTCGATGACGCGCAGAGCTTGATCGGTTCATTTGGGATGATCCAAGGGGTCCTTTAGAGGTGGTGATAGGACTAGAGGATGTTGAGTGGGGACCTACTCTGTTATGTCTAAAAGTAAAACAAATGACATCTACATGGGGAAACGAAATAAGAAAAAAATTAAATAAAAACTAAATAAAATGCCTAAATGTGATAAGAATAGAAATGAATATTTCTGTTTTGGGAATTTCACAAATTTTATAAAAAAAATATGTTATGCCAAAATTACAATAATTTAAGCAAAAAGTTGTATTATCAATTATAATGAATAAAAAAAAAAGAATTAAAAATATTTAGTAATCACTAGCCTCCAATGAGGATTGAACTCATGACCCCTGGTTTACAAGACCAGTGCTCTGCCACTGAGCTATAGAGGCTTGGATGTCAAACAGGTACAATAACTGATGATCATATAAACATTTAACTTTTATATTTGGCTGTTTATCATTGAAATAATACGATATCTTTATTAGTAGTACGGTCTATTTCATTTTGTATAACATTTTACTTCAAATGTTCCAAACTCTATTTACAGATTAAATGCTATTGTATGTCCTTAATACTGAGAACTATTCTAATCTTGTAATACAATACACTATCTTGACAGCTTGGGTCAAACTGACCTTTATGCATTGAGGTTGATTTTGATTATGGTGAAAATAGCATTTTAAGGTTTAACGACTAGTTTTGATCCAGCATATTAAAATTGATGCGGTTTTAATTTAAAATAAGTTTTGAGAATAGTTGGTTGTTATTAACACTCTATGTATTAGTGACTGTCAAAAAATAAAAATGTAAAAAAATGGTAATCACTAGCCTCCAATGAGGATTGAACTCATGACCCCTGGTTTACAAGACCAGTGCTCTGCCACTGAGCTATAGAGGCTTGGATGCCACCTACTTGAAAATTTACTTACATATGTGCTCAATACTTCAAGTATTGATATTATGTGTCTAAGCCAAGCTCATAAACACAGCATTAAATTAACTGTTAACTTCCTGTTGGCTACTGAATTTGCCAGCAAGAAAAATAATTGAAAAAATCATTGATTATTGATTGAAATCTATCAATGGAAACTGTGTATGTTCATGACTGCAATCATAAAAAGATATCATTGCTTTATCAAGTTTTTGTATATCAGCCTCTATAGCTCAGTGGCAGAGCACTGCTCTCGTAAAGCAGGGGTCGTGAGTTCAATCCTCACTGGAGGCTAGTAGATACATAATGAAAAGATATGTATGTTTTTCAAATTTAATTATTGAAAGAAGGCTATGAATTCATTGCGAAGGTCATGGCTAAGAGGCACCAAAATTCTTAAACAAAAAAACATTTATAGAAAAATGTGGATCTTATTATATTATTATTCTCTTTTTAATTTCACAATTATTTTTAACCAAGGCCATTCTACAAGGCACAAAAAAATCTTAAAAATAAATATTTGTATTTGTAAAAAAAATTTGGATCATCTTTAATAGTTGTCTCTTAATTTCACAATTATTTTTTAACCAAGCACATGCTTCTAGGCACTCAAATTCTTAATATAAGTAAATGTGTCTATTTTAAACTTTACAGTTATTTCTTAGCAAGGCCACTTTACAAGGGATGTTTATACTGATTAGTGATGACCCTACTTGTCTTACAAGTCTATTTGACTATTTGTTTGTTCATGCACAACAATTTTTTATTTTACTGACTAACATCACAGTTTGTTTGTTTTTATTTGCAATTAACTACCTAAATTAATTAAATTACTGTTATTACATTGCATATGCTGTTATATACTTATTTTGATTTTCAAACCGTGTCTATATGAATAACTTTTAATTTAAATCATAAAATTATATTTAATAATATACTTAAAACAAAATAGAGTAAATAACATTTCCTGCAATGATATAAATATCTATTATTATAAATAAACAATACGCACGTATATGTCCAAATTTTATTTCACAAAATGTACTACTTATTTCCAGTTTTTGTTCTTCCTCAAATTTTACTTCCAAATCAAAAAATATCTTAGTACTCTTTATCCTTTTCTCAATCTTAAATTCTTGAAATCAATATTTTTATGAATGCTTTTGATTTAATTGTTTCATCAATAAAAGAAGAAATATACTTTAACATCTGTGATGGTCAATACATGCAATTCCTCAATAGCTTACTTAGGTGTAACTGTTCTTGAGTAGAAATCTTTTTGAAACATCTATCATTAATGAAGACAAATGGTTTTTCAGCATATAGGGCTTTTAAAAGGAAGTCCATGCTACAATGAATATACAGTTTGATGTCTGAAATCTTAGACTGAGAAATACATCTGATCTTTGTACAATGGCCGATTGGACTAACAATGACTGGCTAATAATGTACTTTCTTTGTGAATGGGGAGTTAAGTACAGCCACAAGTGATTTGCCTGCCATCTATATGAGTCCAGGTCAACGTTGTTGATAAAGATTATTTCAATGTTTACTTACACTCAAAAGTATTTCAGCTTGCAACTTAGGCAAACAAATATGAAAGAGGACTGATTTGAATTACATGATATTTGTTTAGTCAATTACAGTATAAGGGTGGATTATTTTCACATATAACTCTTTGGAAATAGAGTCCAAAAAGTTCAAATTGTCTTAGTTGTAAGATGTAAAAATAGAAAAAAAAATGATGAAGTTAATTTAATTCTTAAAAACTTAAAATTGAATTATTCAATATATATGTCAATATGTATACTGTACTTTTACTTAATTTGGTGGCCGTTTTAATTTGATGGATCCGCCAAATTCCCCAGTAAATAGTAAGTAGCACCAAATTAAGTAGAAGTACAGTATACATAAAATGAATAACTCAAATTGTTAAGGTTCTAATTACGGGACTCGTCTACATCAAACTAAGGAAGTGCAACCACTCACTCCAATAATAAAAAGTAAAACCATGATGCACCAGCAAATAAAAATTGTTCTACACCTATCCTACATAAGTTTGGAAATCAAAAGCCCCTATTCGATAGCAAAGCCTGTTAAATGTCTGCACCATAAAACCTGTCTAATCTGAACACCATTGGAACCGGTGTAAAAGGGTAGGAGGTCCTATCAAATTATGGTCCTACTTTCAATTGATTTATATGGTGACCTAAATACAACTCTTTCCCTTATTATCGTATCCATAATCAGGGCCAGTAAGGGCCTTTAAGAAAGGGGACCATAATCCCCAGGGGACCATAATTTCTTTTACACCGGCTATCCTATAAGCGTTCAGATTAGGAGGTGCTCACATTTCGAGGTTTTTGCATCCACAAGATTCTGGATTTTGATGAAATGTGAACACATTCTCAATAAATCTTTATAGCTTTATGACATTCCAATAATTTGAAAATTTGATTCAATTGAATTTAGTCATGCTGAATAGTCTCATTTTGATTGAGACCATTCAAGTTTTTTCCAAAATCTTTGATATCAAGAGAAATCAGTGTTTAACTTTCACATATTTGAGCAATTTTGTGTGAAACATGTGATATTTTACGAAAAGTGTTCAGATTAGACAGGTCTATTTTTCAAATATGACTGTTCACTGTTCAAATTAGGAGGTATTCACATTTCAAGGTTTTATATCATGGGAAAAAAATATGGGACTGAAAAAGGTGTTCAGATTTAGAGGTGTTCGGACTACTAGCCAGGTGTTCGAAAATACAGGTTTTACTGTAAAATACTTCAGTTCCTCAATTACGATAAGTTGGAAATTTATGAATAAGCAGGCTCTCGCTAGATCATGGCCAAAAAGGGGATTTATGGTTGCCAAACCTTTGGAGGGGAGTGTATTTACAGGGAAAACAGTTTATGTAATAATACTTCTTGCTACAGTATTCCTGGTTATTTTCATGAGCTATTAACTGGTATGTTAATTGAATTTCCCATGAAATACTTAGTACCCAAAATAATGAAAGAGCATAAGAAATCTTCAAAGACTTTTACTCAAAAGATATATTGAACATCCTAACTTGAAATGAGGGTTTTTAAACAAGGCACCAACCATATTGATCATTTGAACAAAACATTTTAAGAAATGATTCTCACATGAAAATAACCAGAACATTTTCCACACAAGTACCTGGCTGATGGTGAAAGCATTGAGAAGGCGTCATCAAGCAGTTGGTGCATTCTGAAGCGAGCGTCCTGTAAAGTTTCATGCTCTGTACCACTATCCACATCATCATCCTCCATCTAAACATGCAACAACTAATGTGAGACTCTAGCCACTATGTATAAATCACATTGTACAGAGATCATTCATTCATTCAACAAAAGGCATTAAAGTCAAAGCAGAAACCAATTTACTCAATAGTCTTGCATCAGAACCCGAAAATGTACACCCCTTGTAAAAGGGTAGAATGTCCTATCAAAATATGGTCCTACTCTTCATTGATTTATATGGTGACCTCTTTCCCTTATTATCTTATACGCAATCAGGCCCAGTAAAGCCATTAAGAAAGGGGACCATAATCCCTGGGGGACCATCATTTCTTTCACACCCTCCCCATACCCTCTCAATCACAGGTAAAGGAATCACAGGCCGCAATATAATCAATTATAATTTTCACACATTTTCCCTCCTCCTTCAAATGAAGGGCTCCAGACATCATCCACTTAGTTCCTTTCCTCCTCTATGTTGATGATATCTGGACCCTGTGTTCAGTAGATGATTTTTATCCAGCTTTATGCTATAATGCCTTTTGGTAAAAATAGCTCAGTGTCATGAGCATTCCCTGCCATTTTGATGATTCCACAGGGATACAGAACAACTCAAAGTTGTCACAATTGAAATCAATCTATTTTTTCATTTCACAATTTTGAGCAGTTCTGGTTTTTGTGGCCACCCTGTACAATGATTTAATCTTGAATGAAGTTAAAGTGTGTGACCTTGCTGCCTTGGCCCCTTCACTATTCATAGTGGCCTTTGTGGTACTGTTGTTTTAGGGCTTCTGAGGATTAGGACACCAATCCACTGCACTTACATTTGGATGTGTGGAGGGCCATGGATTTAAGTCATTGTAGGGTGTTTATGAAGAAAGAAGATGTTTAATTGCTGTAAGACGGGGGGGGGGGCACTCCACAATAACATGATGCAAGATATAATACTAGTAACTGCTAAAGACTGATACCAAATGATTTAATATAGAAGTATAAATGGCTGAATTATATTCCATATTCCTCCATTATACAATCTTTAAAATTACTATGTGTTGCAGTCATTCACAGACAAAAGCATATACAAGTAGTAAGTCATGTAAATGACTTTGAATGAATGATAACACTTCATTTTACCAAATATTTTATAAGCTTTTGCCATTCATTAGGCTTGTAAAACCATTGAATCTGCTTGGGAATGAGCATGCAAAATGGATAAAATGTTGGCATGTAGTGTTATTGTTCTACTGTATAAAATTACACAGTCAAAGTGCCTCTGCAATACCCCCCTCCCCATTAATTCTCTCTTTCCTAAGAAGCAAATTTTAGATTTGGACTGTAAACAACAGGAGGCAATGGCCTGGGTAGGCATTTTTTCATTTTGGGCCAATTTTTCCAAAATACTGGCTTCATTGTTGATGGCATTGTCCTTTTGAGAAAAGGACCACATCGTTTTGAAGAGAATGAATTTTCCAAAAAATAAATTGCCTTCCCCTTTTGAATTTCCATGACTGTTCCTTAGATGAGACACAATAAACCTGATACAACAATCCTTTGGAACATATATCCTCGGAAAATATGATATTGACCTTGGGCTATATGATATTGACACTCGGTCGCTGCGCTCCCTCGGTCAATATCATATTACCCTTCGGTCAATATCATATTGTCCCTCGGAATAAAACCCATATTCAATCCCTCCCAGTAAATAACCTATTTATTCCATAATACACCCGTCTAAAATGCTACATTTGGATAATGCAAATAACCGGGAAAAAATAACCGGGAAACCGAAAATAGGTTAATATGCTCCAATACGATTTTTTCCGGGGACAATACGATTTTTCATGTAATACGCTCCAATACAATTTTTTCCCGGGGACAATACGATTTTTCATGTAATACGCTCCAATACGATTTTTTCCGGGGACAATACGATTTTTCATGTAATACGCTCCAATACGATTTTTTCCTGGGGACAATACGATTTTTACATGTAATACGATTCAATACGATTTTTATTCCTTCATATTTCCCTGGGAAAACAGTAGTATTATGGAATAAATTAAACATATCATTTAAGGTGAATGGCAATAAGCTGTGAGTGAATGCAAACTGTACTAGAATCCATTCCAAAGCTGATCTTAAGCCAAGTCATTAGCCCATTCCTGAAAACATGCATACCAAAATATAAAGGGGCTTTCCCAAGGAGCATTTGTCTATTCCGTATTTGCAACAAATGTTTTAAGGATCACAGAAATAAATGTAATTCTTATTAAAATATGGAACTTAGTACTAATAAAAACTAAATGGATACAAATACATATTTGTGTTATTTTTATACTATACAATATACAGTTTATTTACTACAATGTAGTAGTTCATCATAGTCTGGGTTGATAATGTTCTAAAATGTCAATGTACTTTCTCCTAATACAGCATAGAGACAAGTCTCCTTGAAAAGCCCCTAATACCCAGTAATTAACCTGTTCTGGGGATAAACATGGGCAAAGTACGTAAAGGCCTCATCAAGGAGGCTGTACATCTTGCCAAATGCCTTGCCAAGACTCTCGCTACTCCTTGAACTTCTCCTTGATGTTTCTGGATCTGATGTGTCCTGGACTATCACCTATATAGTTTGTATATGGTGAGATAACACATATAGAATTGTTTGGATATAGAAACATGGTATTTTCTTTCTATTGAGCATACGAAATTTGCCTGCCTTCTACTTAAATATTAAATAATGAGGGGTGAAGGTGGGGTGACTAATGCTTTATATCTCATTATGAGCAGATTGATAGAGAAGAACCAGGCAAGTGGCATAGAGCCACTTAATTTTGTAATTGGGCAGCTACTCTCTAGGCATATATAGGGAGGGCTCCAAGTCAGGAACCTGCTAATGAACATCAAAGGAATCTACTTTTATAAATGTTTATAAACATTTTTAAATACTCACAGATGGGATTTCCTCAAATGCAGGTTTGCTTGAAGTGTAGCGGCCACCAGGGTCAGATAACGTGGCAGCCGTGACATCATAACTTCCTCGTTTTCCACACTCTCGGTGGGCTCGCTTCTTCTTTTTCCTGGAAATCAAAGTTTTTATTTCAAAAATACACAAAAATTATGTACAGTAAATCCTGGGTAATCCAGACTCCTCTGGGACTGGCCAAAAGTGTTCAGATTGGCAGGTATTCACATTTCAAGGTTTTTTAACGGGACAGCATCTTTTCCAATCAATCGAGGTTGGGCCATGCAGCCAAAGGTATCCATACAACCGAAGGTAAGCCATACAACCGAATTTGGCTGATTCAATCTGACGGAGAATGCCGAGCCCCTATTTTTGACCAATTAGAGACGTCCTCTTCACATTCGTGGTACCCTCAGCCAACTTCGTTTGCAAAGAAAAGCTTCGGCAATCTTCGGCAACCTCCGGCTTTTCTTGAGGTATCTTCGGTTGCTTGCCAAAAGTCAACACCCGTTTTTTAACATGCAAAATGTCACCACAAGGTAATGGTCACAATGCAGGTTATGGTCAGAATGTAGGTTATGGTCACAATGTAGGTAATGACGTGTTTTTTTCACTACAAAATATATCTATCAAATTCAGTGTTATATCCCAGTATATACATTTACAAGATGCAATGTTAGGGTAAAGCTTACTTTGATTTTCCACTTGGGTCATCTAGGATGTTTGCAATGTCTCTCTGTGCCTTGTTGTAGGCATTTCTCTGCTTGATTTTGTCAGCTGGAATAAGAAAAGAGATGTTCGTCAGTTCATGAGAGCCTCTATAAAACACACATACATTTGTCATTTTAATGGTGAAAAATATGATGAAGAGCTGCATCAATATTAAACTAACGATTTTTCTCTCTCAGAAGTCGGCAATGGCTGGATGTACATGTGAGACATTAATAAAGAACTACATTTACATTCATACATCAAACACATTGATCTCATAGCATTGATTTTGAAAATAGGTGTGCACCCATCTGAAAACCCACTTGAAAATTAAGTTTCTTTTTGGAAAGTCCAGGGAAGAAACATAACTTAACTTTATTTTTTGACATGAATTTATGTCTCACGTCCTAAATACGTAAATATTTTATTTCAAATGTTACATACCAGTAGCTGGTGGTTTCTTATATTTCCTAGATCTTTGCCTCTGTTTATTCCTGTAGTGCTCAATGTCAGCCTTCTGTCTCAGAGAACTGTTCAGCTGGAAGCACATTGCACTCTACATAAAGTTGAATCTTTCATAATCCAAACATCTCTCTAATCTGAACACCCAATGGCATTTGGATTTGACAGTTTTTAATGTATGACATAAAAACTAATTATTGCAATTACATAATGTCAATGAACTGTGTCTTGTTTATGTATCTTACAAAATATTGTGCAATGGGGCTGAATAAAAATGATGTATTTTTATGAAACATGGTGTTATCATGTACCAACATTGTCTGCGTTGCTTATTGTTTATGTTACATAATACATGAATTAATGTGATGTAGTATAAGATGACATGCTATTTAATAAAGTAAAACTAAGAGCAAACCTCATCTTGTTCCTTAAAGGAATCTCCCAGCCTAGAGCTGGTCCCCACAAGTGGCTGTTGTACCAGTGGTGGGAGACGTATGGTATGTGTAGATGTATGTAGGGGCTCTTTAGGCTTCTCATTAACATATGACATTCTCGCAACATGGTCAAACATACCAGCTTTGTTTTCATCATCTGAAGTCAAACAAAACAATAAGACTTTATGAGTGGATCAAAAGAATTCTTGGACTTGAAAATTCAAACATCCACAGAATAAAAAAAAAGTCTGATAGATTTCTTAACTTTATGAATTCTGTTGTGAAATGAGGTTTTCTATATTGCCTGTCCCTTTTTCAGATCAGGGACACACTATAAATAGTTCACAAAGACGGAGGCATTTGGCCATTCCCAGCCTTTCCTTTTCCAATTCGTGTATTTGGAACAAAAAGAGGGGAATGGGGAAAATGGACACGCAACTAATACTGAGTATGGTTTTATATTAAAATAACACAAACAGGAAACAAGAGAGAAATACAAACACCATGAAAAATACAGTATTTCAACTGATAAATGTATAAAATGGTACATCCTTTATTGTCATAAATATGTACAAAAAGACTAAACCACCAAAAAGTGCAATTAAAAAATATGTTATCAAGTTCATACCCTAGGTCTCATAACACCTTAACCACTTTTAATTACATCTATCACCTCAAACATATCTATGATTATTCCACTTATAAATTATAATAAGACACAGTGAGAAATATCACACTTTGATAAGCAAAATGGCTGCCATGTTATTTACCCAGCATGCCAAAACCTATCCAGATCCTGGCACATGTTTCCTCTCACATCTGTAAAAATTTCAATTTAATTGGATAAGAAGATTTCCTGGAATTTTGATGACAAGATTTATGTGGTACGTGTCGTTTCCCGCCTGCCCAGATGCATGCATGCCCAGCAACACAAGTTGACAATACAGCATATTTTCAAAGTGTGATATTAAAAATGAAATTAATTCTAAAACCCACCACCAGAGGAATATTCAGTCAAACTACCATCATCCTCCTCATCCTGCCTGGGTTTTTTAGTGGATTTTTTAGGCCTATTCGGTAACTTACGACGGCTGTTAGTACGTGATGGATAAAGTTGTTCCTGTGACCCGTAACTTTCTTCTGTCATACCTGAATCGTTGTCATCATCTTTTCTACTGAAAATACCATGTCATCACATTGTATATAGGATTAGCATGTTACCTTTTTTCAGTCTCTATATTCATTACATCATTTTCCAAGTTAAAGCAGCCAATTTTCAGATTTACAGCCAAGTGATGGCTTGATGGATTTTTACTATTCAGAAAGCAGGAAAACTCGACTCAAACTTAGTATTACTTACACTCTTTCTACAGCTCTTGGTTTAACTCGACCTTGACCTTGTCTTCCGACACGGCTTTGACCGTGATCTGGTGAACGTTTCAGGTCTCGTTGTTTTACTGGAGTAGGTATTTCTCCTCTAACATTCTGAAGCTTTTCACCAGGCGCACTAAAACTTTGAGCTTCGGATGCTAGAGCAGTTTTTTGAGTGGCCTTTTGTGACCCATTTTTCTCCGAGCCCTGAAATACAATAGAATTCAGTTTTGATTAATCATATTCATTTAATAAACTTAATTTGACATATGTGGAAGATGCTGATTCTGTCACAATGTCCTATTTTCATCTATTAAGCAAAAAAAATTCCAACTTTCGTTGAAAAAAGACACTTTTTGACCTTGAGAAGGTCATTGATGGTAAAATCTCAAATCAGATTTGAACTTCTGAGAACTTGTAGATGATTTGAAAAAAAAGTTGGTCAATTTGAAGCAAGTTGAAAAAATACCTTTTGACCTTTTTTACATTGAGCAGGTCATTGAAGGTCAAATCTCAAATTTTTGATAAAAATGTGATACCTTCTGACCCTGTTTCATTACCCATGTATATTATACTCACTAAAGGTTTAACATCTCCACCACTATTGCTTAATCTTTGGGGCCTAGGACTGCTTGGTGTTTTTGGAGGTCTACACATCTTGCAGTACATGAACATCACACACCATATGATTCCGATCAATACTAACAGACTACCTATCACAACACCAATGATCCATAGCTTTTGGTCTATAGGTGGGAATGGTGGGAAGAATGCTGAAATATATAATCAAATATTGAAGTTATCAATTGGACCTGAATGATTAATGAACATTTCTTGATTTCTCAAATTTCTGACCAGTATATACTGTAAAATCTGCAAAGTGGAACACCTCCTTAAGTTGAACATATATCTAAATTCAAAACATATTATTGATTAAGGTACCGCATGCGTTCCACTTATAGGTTCTACTGTAGTTTATAATTGAATATATAAAACTTACGCTCCACAACTACTGCTACAGAGTGTCCCATGAGGAGAATCATCTCATGTTCATTGATGAGACCAAGCACTGCTACAGCATCATCAGTTGGCACAATGGAATTATTCTTTGTATGGTAGTAGACAAGAGACACATTATTCCCTCCCTCTCTTGTACTGTTCACCAACTGTAACATAAAAGATGGCATTAACATGGGAAAATGTCAATACCTGTAAGTTATTATCACAAAAGTGCAACAATATGTTACAGACAATGAATGGCATTAACATGGAAATATGTCACTACCTGTAAGTTATTATCACAAAAGTACAATAATATGTTACAGACAATGAATGGCATTAACATGGAAAAATGTCACTACCTGTAAGTTATTATCACAAAAGTGCAACAATATGTTACAGACAATGAATGCCAACCACAAAGTCACAAAAATAATGGCTATAACAACCTGTACCACACGGCATGATAAATTAAAAAGCTGAGTACAGGGTGTCCCTAAAGTACATGCAGTGTGTAAAAACCTATCTGTTGTAACACATCACACATGGTGCAAAATGCAGATACACTTATTGATTTTATAATGCCTTGTATGATTATTGGATATTATTTCATCAATAATATATTATAGAAAAAATACATACAAGCAGTAATACATATTAGTACATACATATACATATTCAGTTGTAAGGGGCCTAAGAAAGGTATTATTGACCCCCCATCAGCTTTAACAATGGTAATCTACTAATCTACAGATCTGGCCAATATAGGTTATCAAAATTGTACTTCTACACATAACTACATACCTGGACCTCAACATCACTGACTTTTACTGCACGCTTTGTTCTCTGTGCGAGATTCTCCTCCTCAGCTTGGGATAACAACGGGGTGTATGTTCCATTTTTGATTGCCTCGCTGCGGTCGTAGGCTTTCACAAATGCATTTGCGAGACGGAGCTCCATCTTTTCGAAAAATTCAGGAGTTCTGACATCACCGTCTTCTGGATCATCACGGTGGATTCTCAGCACTAAGAATATGAAAAATACTCAAAATTAGTGACAAATAACTAGGCAGAAAGTAGAACTGTAGGGTTCCAGTGGTAATCCATATGCAGTTCTCTATCCACTCAAACTCTCAATAAAATTTTGAAACAGAAATAAAGATAATTTTAAGCATAAAATAAATAATCAAGTATATTCTTTACCAATCTACTTTGAGCTTTAAATAAACATACCTGTTCTGACCCATGCAAATGAGAGAGTGCTATTTGTGGTGAGGGTTGGGGCTGGCGCTGTTGTGACGGGTTCTGTTGTAACAGGTCCTGCTGTGATGGGTTCAGTAATATTTTCTATGGTCATATTTTGTGTTGTAAGTACTTCTGTTATGTTTCTAATTGTGGTAGGTATTTCTACTGTTACATTTTCAGTTGCATTTGGTAATTCTGTTGTTACATTTTGAGTAGTAGTTGGTATTTTTATTGTTACATTTTGAGTAGTAGTTGGTTTTTCTGTTGTTACATTTTGAGTTGTACTTGGTATTTCTGTAGTCACATTTTCGGTTGTGATTTGTATTTCTGTTGTTAAGCTTGTTGGAATATCAGTTGTCACATTACTTAGTGCTTCAGTTGTCACATTACTTGGAGCTTCAGTTGTCATATTAGTTGGAGTTTCAGTTGTCACATTAGTCAGCGATTCAGTTGTCGCATTACTTGTTGTTTCAGTTGTCACATTAGTTGGAGTTTCAGTTGTCACATTAGTTGGAGTTTCAGTTGTCACATTAGTTGGTATTTCAGTTGTCACATTAGATGAAGCTTCAGTTGTTACATTACTTGTAGTTTCAGTTGTCACATTAGTTGGAGCTTCAGTTGTCACATTAGTTGGTATTTCAGTTGTCACATTAGATGAAGCTTCAGTTGTTACATTACTTGGAGTTTCAGTTGTCACACTAGTCAGCGATTCAGTTGTCGCGTTACTTGTTGTTTCAGTTGTCACATTAGTTGGAGTTTCAGTTGTCACATTAATTAGTGATTCAGTTGTCACATTACTTGGACTTTCAGTTGTCACATTACTTGGTATTTCATGTGTCACATTAGGTGGAGTCCCAGTTGTCACATTAATTGGGGATTCAGTTGTCACATTACTTGTGGTTTCAGTTGTCACATTACTTGGAGTTTCAGTTGTCACATTAGTTGGTGTTTCAGTTGTCACATTAGTTGGAGCTTCAGTTGTCACGTTACTTGGTTTTTCAGTTGTCACATTACTTGGACTTTCAGTTGTCATATTAGTTGGACTTTCAGTAACATTAATTTGGGATTCAGTTGTTACATTACTTGGTGTTTCAGTTGTCACATTAGTTTGAGTTTCAGTTGTCACATTAGTTGGTATTTCAGTTGTCACATTAGATGAAGCTTCAGTTGTTACATTACTTGTAGTTTCAGTTGTCACATTAGTTGGAGCTTCAGTTGTTACATTACTTGGAGTTTCAGTTGTCACATTAGTCAGCGATTCAGTTGTCGCGTTACTTGTTGTTTCAGTTGTCACATTAGTTAGAGTTTCAGTTGTCACATTAGTTGGTGTTTCAGTTGTTACATTAGTTGGAGCTTCAGTTGTCACATTACTTGGTATTTCAGTTGTCACATTAGTTGTTTTTTCAGTTGTCACATTACTTGGTGTTTCAGTCGTCACATTAGTTAAAGTTCCAGTTGTCACATTTGTTGGTGATTCAGTTGTCACATTACTAGTTGTTTCAGTTGTCACATTAGTGGGAGTTTCAGTTGTCACATTAGTTGGTGTTTCAGTTGTCACATTACTTGGACTTTCAGTTGTCATATTAGTTGGAATTTCAGATGTCACATCACTTGGATTTTCAGTTGTCACATTACTTGGTGTTTCAGTTGTCACATTAGTTAGAGTTCCAGTTGTCACATTCGTTGGCAATTCAGTTGTCACATTAGTTGGAGTTTCAGTTGTCACATTAGTTGGTGTTTCAGTTGTCACATTCCTTGGACTTTCAGTTGTCATATTAGTTGGAATTTCAGATGTCACATTACTTGGGATTTTAGTTGTCACATTACTTGGTGTTCCAGATGTCACATTACTTGGAATTTCAGTTGTCACATTACTTGGTGTTCCAGTTGTCACATTAGTTGGGGATTCAGTTGTCACATTACTTGGTGTTTCAGTTGTCACATTAGTTGGAGGTTCAGATGTCACATTACTTGGACTTTCTGTTGTCACATTAGTTGGAGTTCCGGTTGTCACATTAGTTGGTGTTTCCGTAGTGAAATTGCTTGATGTTTCAGTTGTCACATTAGTGGGGGATTCAGTTGTCACATTACTTGGACTTTCAGTTGTCATATTAGTTGGAATTTCAGATGTCACATTACTTGGATTTTCAGTTGTCACATTACTTGGACTTGCAGTTGTCATATTAGTTCGACTTTCGGTTGTAACATTAATTTGGGATTCAGTTGTTACATTACTTGGTGTTTCAGTTGTCACATTAGTTGGAGTTTCAGTTGTCACATTAGTTGGTATTTCAGTTGTCACATTACTTGGTGTTCCAGTTGTCACATTAGTTGGGGATTCAGTTGTCACATTTCTTGTTGTTTCAGTTGTCAAATTAGTTGGAGTTTCAGATGTCACATTACTTGGACTTTCTGTTGTCACATTAGTTGGAGTTTCAGTTGTCACATTAGTTGGTGTTTCCGTAGTGACATTGCTCGATATTTCAGTTGTCACATTAGAGGGGGATTCTGTTGTCACATTACTTGGACTTTCAGTTGTCATATTAGTTGGAATTTCAGATGTCACATTACTTGGATTTTCAGTTGTCAAATTACTTGGGCTTTCAGTTGTCATATTAGCTGGACTTTCAGTTGTAACATTAATTTGGGGTTCAGTTGTTACATTACTTGGTGTTTCAGTTGTCACATTAGTTGGATTTTCAGTTGTCACATTAGTTGGTATTTCAGTTGTCATATTAGATGAAGCTTCAGTTGTCACATTACTTGTTTCAGTTGTCACATTAGATGGAAATTCAGTTGTCACATTACTTGGTGTTTCAGTTGTCACATTTGTTTGAATTTCAGTTGTCACATTACTTGGTGATTCAGTTGTCACATTAGTTGGAGTTTCAGTTGTCACATTAGTTGGAGTTTCAGTTGTCACATTACTTGGTGTTTCAGTTGTCACATTAGTTGGAATTTCAGTTGTCATATTAGTCGGTATTTCAGTTGTCACATTACTTGGTGTTTCAGTTGTCACATTAGTTGGACTTTCAGTTGTCACATTAGTTGGACTTTCAGTTGTCACATTACTTGATGTTTCAGTTGTCACATTACTTGTTGTTTCAGTTGTCACATTAGTTGAAGTTTCAGTTGTCACATTACTTGGTGTTTCAGTTGTCACATTAGTTGGAATTTCAGTTGTCATATTAGTCGGTATTTCAGTTGTCACATTACTTGGTGTTTCAGTTGTCACATTAGTTGGACTTTCAGTTGTCACATTAGTTGGACTTTCAGTTGTCACATTACTTGATGTTTCAGTTGTCACATTACTTGTTGTTTCAGTTGTCACATTAGTTGAAGTTTCAGTTGTCACATTACTTGTAGTTTCAGTTGTCACATTAGTTGTAGTTTCAGTTGTCACACTTGTTGAAGTTTCAGTTGTCACATTACTTGGAGTTTCAGTTGTCACATTAATTGGAGATCCAGTTGTCACACTACTTAATGTTTCAGTTGTCACATTAGTTGGTATTTCAGTTGTTACATTACTTGGATTTTCAGTTGTTACATTAGTTGATGTTTCATTTGTCACATTAGTTGGTATTTCAGTTGTCACATTACTTGATGTTCCAATTGTCACATTACTTGGAATTTCAGTTGTCACATTAGTTGATGTTTCAGTTGTCATATTACTTGTAGTTCCAGTCGTCACATTAGTTGGAGTTTCAGTTGTCACATTTGTTGTAGTTTCAGTTGTCACATTACTTGGAGTTTCAGTTGTCACATTAGTTGGAGTTTCAGTTGTCACATTAGTTGGAGTTCCAGTTGTCACATTGCTTGGTGTTTCAGTTGTCACATTAGTTGGAGTTAGAGTTGTCACATTAGCTGTTGTATTAATTGTCACATTAGCTGGTGTTTCAGTTGTCACATTATTTGAGGATTCAGTTGTTAGATTAGTTGGTGTATCAGTGGTCGCATTTGTTTGAGTTTCAGTTGTCACATTAACTGGGGATTTAGTTGTCATTTTAGTAGGTGCTTCAGTTGTCACCTTACTTGGTATTTTGGTTGTCACATTACTTGGTGTTTCCCTTGTCACATTTGACAATATTTCAGTCGTCACATTAGTCTGAATTGCAGTTGTTACATTGAGGGGTATTTCAGTCGTCACCTTTGTTGGGGATTCAGTTGTCACATTAGTTGGACTTTCAGTTGTAACATTACTTGATGTGTCAGTTGTAGCATTACTTGGAGTTTCAGTTGTCACATTAGTTGGAGTTTCAGTTGTCACATTAGAGGGAGCTTCAGTGGTCATGGGAGTTAGTGTATCATTCGTCATATTATTTGGGACTTCAGTTGTCACATTGATGAATGAATCTGTGGTCAGGTTGACTGGTGGCTGGGTTGTTGGATCCTTTGTCCCATTATCTGACACTGTTGTGGAATTCTCCACTACCATTGACTGTGTGGTTATAAAAATACTTGAGGGAGTGGTATTTTCCAATATTGTCGATGGTATGATTAAACTTGGTGATAGTTCACTTAACAGATTTGTTGACGAAGACATCATATTGGATGATGCAATAATATTGGAATCAGTTGGTATCATAGAAGTACTTTCAATGCTTGCTGTTGGTATCATTTCAACTGAGGCAGTCAGATTGTTTAATCCTATAGATGTCACTAAGGTTGATATGACAGTTGTCATGGAAACAATCCCTGAGCCATTCCCAGATGGAGTACCTATAACACTGTCTGTGAGAACAACTGTAGGAATAGGCTCTAATGTAGTTGGTAATACTGTTGAAATTGTAGCATCTGATTTGTTCGTCCCTATATTTGAAACCAATGCAGTTGTACTTGGCATAGATGATGAGATATTGCTGTTTACTAATGGCGGCGTAGTCATTTGTATAGTGTTTATAAGCATGCTTGTCTGGCTGGGTGCTATAGACTCAGTTATGCTAATACCGGCACCTGTTCTATTTATAAAAGTTGAAGATGGCAGGATTACTTCAGACAAAGCTGTCTCATTGGTTGATATAACCGTAGGTGTAAAGTCTATGGATGGTTCAATTTTGGGTAATGTCTCCAATATGCTTGAAAATAATGAGGCTAGACCCTCCAAAGATATAGAAGGTTCTGAGAATGCGGAAGCTGATCGTCTAAACCTTGAGTGTGTTGAACCTAATGGTAGAGTTGATGATGTGACAGCTAAGGATTGGGAGGCTGATCCAAATGATCCTTCTAATGACTCGGTCTCTGATATTAGAGTACTAGCAGGGCTTGATATGTCCAAAGGGTGAATAGTTGAACTGGGTAAGATCACTAGTGTATTAAAAATTGATGGTAAAACTCCAGTCATTATCAAAGAATTGTTTGACATTATTGTAGGTATGATATTTACATCTAAGGTGGAGGGTACCACAGTTAAGGCAGATACTGATTCAACTGGTCCGATTACTGTTGAATTCATCCTTGACGATATCGAAGTCAGTGCTGAACTAATTGATTCTAATCTAGATTCTATATCAATACTTGTCAATGTAGAATTCTCAATATTTGATACATGAGGTGTGCTCAAAACACCAGAGGGAAATGTTCTTGTTGGTTGGATGGATAATTCTGTTGATAATAAATCTAAATATATGGAAGAATAATGCACCTTTTCTGACGATTTTTGGCTTGGAGAGTCCGTCAAAGTTGATATCTGTTGTACTACTGAAGGGGAACTGTTTATTAGTGTTTCAGATATGGCACTGTTTACAAGTTGATCACTTGAATCAATTGTTAATATTCCTGAATTAAATTCAGACCCTGTGAGTATTGTGGCTTGAGAAGTTATCTCAACAGTATTTGGCAGGATGGGCATAGATGTCTCTACTAGTGTTGACACTGATGTCATGATTGGCTGGATGGAATTTTCTAACCCTGTTGAGATTGTGACCTGACCTGTATCCAAGACAGGAGTTTCGCTGACATGTATGGTGTTAACACCTTCTGTTGCCATAGCAACAATTAAACTACTTGAGTAGCTGCTTTGTAGTGTATTTGTAGAAAAATTCTTTTCTGAAACTTGAAAAGTTGATGATATCTCTGAGATCACTGGTAATTGTGTAGATTGTTTGGACGGGCTGATCTCTGGGACAATTCCTGACATTTGTGTTTCATCCAACACTAAGCTGCCATCTATACTCGTAACCAGAGTTGAGTCTTGTCTTGGTATGTTTCTTGTTGCCATGGTAATGGATGTTTGAGTGGCTCCCAATGGTATTGACGCACCATCTGAAAAATGTAATTCAATTTCTGATTATAAATTATTGATTGTGTTTTTTTCATAAATCCCTCAATAACCATTAGATTGAAGGAGGAACAATCTAAAACCCAATTAGTTCAGGTATTCACAAAGGATAAACTAAATAGAATTGAAAAAGAAAATCAATCAAATTTTTTTATTGTTTTTGTACCAGATGCGGTGCCACTTTCACTGAATTCATTAATAAGATTAACATTGGAAAATTTTGAAGGGGTGGACCCTCAAATCTTAGGGGGAGCTAATCCTTTTACCTTTTATCATTTACAACAAGTGAATCTAGAGTTACAAATAAGACTGAAGACACATGATATATATATGTTTGGCTAGATTCACCACAAAAATTGTTGATTCCTAAGATAGCCATTAGTATATGTTTGTCCATGACCATTTCACATAATAGTTGTAACGTCCTTACACTCTTAGGACCAAGTTGTCCAACAAAGTGGCCTAAACTTGGTTCCTAAACCATGTTTAAGATCAAATCAGCAAAATGATGTTTTGTCTAACTCAAACTTGAAATTGATTTTCTGAGGAAGCTAAGTAGTTGTCCTTTGTAAAGATGATTGGTTGGTCCCTAAAAGGTGAATGTGACTTATGTTGGCTCAGGAGATAAATGGTTGATCCCTAAAAGGTGACTATGACCTGTATTTACCCACAAGTATTTTACAAGTTGCAATTTCCTTGGACTTCCAGACATCAAACTTTCTTATCAAAAAAGTGGTCAGAAACTTGATCCAGATTGAACAACTGGGGGAAAAACTGTAGTAAACACAAACACTGTTCATGTCTATTAAAAAACAGAAAATGGTAAGCTGAAAAATTAAAACAAGACCTCTTCTCAAACAAATTACACTTATAGACATTAGAATAGAGTTTTATTTATCCAACTGTTGCATCGAGGACATAAAATCAATGCTTGTATTTCACAAATGCTTTTTCTATTGATTTCTTAAGGACAATAATATTGTATATACTTCATAAATGCCGCTGAATCATCGTGCTTCAACTGCTGATAAAATTGAATTCCAATAGACAACTTCAAGTTGATTAGATAAATACAGAGAAATGTGAAATAAGTTCCTACCTTGTTTGTTTTCAATTCATTAGTTAATGATATAATGATCAAACTTGATATTGCTTGAAATTTGAGAATGTTTTTAAATAAAAACTGGTCCAATTATGCAAAAATGTTCTTTATTTAGAAATATTTTTCAACAACAAGTTTGTTTACAATCTGTAAATAACATCTATTTTCTCATCGTATCTAAAATTTTGTTTTCATTAGTTAGTGACAATATATGTTCAATTAGTGACAGCATAAGCTAAAGAGAGTAAGGATCTGTACTATTGAGAGAGAATAGACACGCTCCCAGTAGTAATTAAAGGTGTTATGAAATATTTATAAGAAACTGCCAATTTACCATATGGCACAAAAATAAAATAATGTCACAACAATTTAATCAAGGTAATTTTTAATTAAGAAACATACTGGATCTTCTAATTTAATCATATGTCAGGTGATTTCAATTTAATTTCTTAAAATTAAAAAAAAATAGTCAATAAATACATCAACTGATTTTAGCTACTAATTTGAATTTTCTGTTCAGCTGGAAAGTAACATTTTGGTAAAAAATTACTATACCTCCACATGTTAGTTTCTGGTACAAAATTAAGTATGAAGGCATGTGTATATTTCCTAGCTATTTTCAGGAAAATATCATTACATTTTCTACTTTTAGTAAACCTGGAAGCAGGTCAATGGTACCTCCTGTGTTGTCTGGAAACTTTGAAAGAAAATTTGGAAAAATAGAAAGTGTGAAATATCAGAATTTCCTCGAGTAATCCCATTGAACTCTTACCAGATATTCTAAAATAAGACAATGTTATGATACTTTCCTGAAAAAAGCAAGGAAATTAACACATGCCTTTATACTTTATAGTGTACCAGAAAATAACATGTGCTGCAGGTATAGCAATTTTTATCAAAATGTTATTTTCCTTAAATACCTCAAATGGAACTTCTTACAATCTTCTTACAATCACGCTGGGTCTGTATATCTATTTTATTTTTATGTCACATAATCTTTGATACATCCTTACCAACATTGTCCTAAATACATTTTGATATTCTCTGGTGATTTACATTGTAATCATTATCACATCTTGAGTAAGAGTTACATAAATTAGTGTCTATACACATATAGTAAAAGATTGGACTTTCTTCATCTACCTAATAGAAGGTTCATATTCCGTTCTTCAAAAGCATTCATGTACAGGGTGGGCCAAAAAAAAACAATACACAAGTTTAAAGATGAATATTATATGATATGTGTTAAACCATATGCCATGTAAATACATCCTTGTAAAGATAAACATTTCCTTCAAATTTGACACCATCTGATTGAAAAACTTTTCTTTTCTTGTGGAGTTAGAGGCTAAAATTGACACCAGGGGTGTCATGAGTGATCAAAAACCAAAAATGAAAGTTCCCAGATTTCTCTCCACATTGCAGTCACAGCTGCACTCAATATGCTTGACTGAATTATTTCAAATTTATTTAAGCGTAATACATGTACATGATTGATCGCTAATTAAAAAGATACAAGTATTATAGGTGAATTTTGCACTAAACTTATACCTGTTTTGAAGATGCCAAAATATTTTCCCTCCATTTTCCACAATTTGGAAATCCACAGTGAATAATTTTTTGGTCGCTCATTTTTGCCTCTAGACCCACAGGAAAACAAAAGTTTTTCAATCGGATGGTGTCATATTGTAAGAAAATGATTTATCTTTACAATGATATATAATACATGGCATGATCTAACATATATCACATGATATTCATCTTTAAACATGTGTATTGTTTTTTGGCCCACCCTGTAGTGTAGATTATTAGAATAACATGATTTGAAGGATTTAACTCATGAGGTCGAGTTGTAAAACAAATGGATATTACAGCTGAAGCCTCTATAGTCTTGTATAACTTTACTTCATATGCTTGATTGTCTTGCACCTGGCTGTTACCTGGACAATTAATAGCTCGTATTATCACCTAATCAAAATTAATCAATTATTCCAAACATTATCCTGAAAGGGGATGATAAATCAAATATCTGGTCTTAAAATAATCAAGGAAATCATGTAACGATTTATATAAAGAAACTGTGGTTCGATAATTCGCCCCAGTTCTGTATGCAACATTGTAACTCCCCCCCCCCCCACTCGACCCCCCAAAAATTGTGTTAAACACATACAGAAATCAAGACAAGGAGAAATAAAGCTGTGAACCTTTTTGGTTCATACAAAAGGGGTTGTATGTTTCTACAAATTTCAAAAGTGAACAAGCCTATTTACAGCAAATACAGGTGTATAATATTAATTAATATAATTTATATAAATATTGAGAATACTACTTAGAATAATGATTGATGACAGAATCTCCCCTGATAAGACACAATCTGAATACATTGACTTTAACTGACTGTAAGTGTTAAGTTTATATGATTCATGTTAAATACAATGTTTGGTTTGATTTAATGATTGAATGAAAGAGACATGATGAACATATTGACAATCCAAAGCAGTTGTCAGATGGTAAAATATGAAAATAAAACTACAGATGAGAAAATATGTTGCTGAACTGAGATTCTGAATTCATCAAACCATGAAACTAAATCATTTTCACAAAAACACAAATGTTTTTTTTCTGCCCATTGTTGTTGGCTAGCACAAGTGAAATGAGGAGAAATGGGAAAAGATTACATAGCAGTACTTATAATGGAGACAGTTCACTCATTCTAATTCATCAGGGTCACTCTTGAACATTCCCATGAGATATCCGAGCCTGTCACAAGGAAGGAGTATTCAGGGGTTTCATTAGCAGCAGGCAACAGGCAATTTTCAACGGTTGCACAAAATCGCCTGTTGTTTTTAGGGACTTTGCAACTTTTCCATGTTAAATATATGATTAATTTTGCCTGTTGTTTTCATTTATTTAGCCTGTTGGGAGAACCCCTGAGTATTATCATTTCTCCTCAGAAATCACAAGTCCATTTTCTCTCCTCCTTCATAGCATCTTCTCTCTATTTACCATTACCATGTATAATAATATGTCACTACAACATGTTACTTCTACCATATACCACTTGATATTTGACAGATTAATGGTTATATTATTCTACTGTGTCTTGACAGCTGATGGAGTCACATAGAACTTTATACTTTTTAAGTAAAAGTAAACAGTTTGTGTACTTAAATTAAAACTCTAAAAACATCTAGTACAGAGCCTTTTAAACCAAACATAGACATTTAAAGTGACTTTACTTTAATAGGGTAGTTACGCAAGGAGAATTTATAACCCCCCCCCCCCCGATCTTCATTGATCAACATAACAGCTACAAGGTTTTTCTTGTATGTGAAGAAGCCTTGACTTTCAGAACTTGATAATTTACTACATACTAAGATAAGGTTGCTTAGGAAAGTACTTGGTTGTCAAAACACACAAAGACACAATAGAGATTAATAGCAAAATCAAATTTGATTGATAAGAACTCATTTTCATATCTAATTTTAAGAAAATATAACTGTTGGACAAATAAAAGAACTAAATGACTTATCAATCGTCTAATTACAATGAATTGTATATTAAATATCATTTTGACCTTTATGGATATTAAATAATCTCAAGAAAAACCTGTTAATTCAAGAATATTGATTTAAAGATAACAGCTAATTCAGTGTCCAAAGGTCTCTAGAAAATACCTTTCAGGTACTGGTAGAACGGAAAGATTTTTGAACCTGCACATGGTATTTTCTGGTACAAAATAAAATATGAAGGCTTTTCTCCAGGAATGTATCATTACATTTGTCTTCTTTTAGTAAACCTGGAAAGGGGTCAGTACTGCAATATAATCTTCAATGTTGGCCAGAAACTTTGAGGAAAAATGTATGTCATATCACAATTTCATGGAGTTAACATTGACCTCTTACAGGAGTACTATAGAATCATACTTTATTTAGTACCAGCAAAAAACATGTGCAGGTAGCAATTTTTTGCAAAAATGTTTTTGTTCTACCAGTACCTTAAATAAAAGGAAAGAAGACTTTATTTTTTTCTAATGAAACACAAAATCATTCACTCCACATTAAGGTTTTGATTTCATTTTTCTGCTGTGACAGACGTAATACAGTATTCAGGTTTTTGATATTGTTTAATCAGGGCAATAAAATCTTTAGCTTTAAAATTAAGTTTTAACTGTAAATGTTCATAACATTGACATTTGCCTGATCTAAAAATCACATCAACAATGTGAAAATATAAACATAGATACATGTACTAGTATATATAAATACATACATACAGTATAATTATTCAATGATGCTTCATAAACCTGTGTGTTTTTACTGAATTTATTTATTACCTGCATGTTTAGATGTGATAATCATGATGAGTGTCAATTATCAAAGTGAAATATGGGGGAAGTTTATCAAAAAAGGTATAGTGGGTAGTAGTAAATCTGATGACACACATGTGCTACAGGAATTCTTTTTTACATGTTTCCAGTGTTTTTCATTTTAAATGTGTATGGCAAGTGTGGCAACTAAACTCTCTAGAAGCAATTTTCAGCTTCCTCAATATCACCACAATGTAATGAATCACAAAAGACCATAAACACAAAAAGTAATTTTTCCTTATATCTGTATGATTGGATTTCTTCCAATGTCTAGTCTCATTACATCCTATTGCACATAAGACATTATATTGCTTTATCATATGACTTTGATTCTTTATATGTTATGAACAATAGTTCAAAATATTAAGTTGTATTACTAAAGCAGATTGTCTTTCATGAATCCTGACTTTTCAATTATTTACCAGGTGACTATGTAATGTCATTTTCCATTGTCTTTAAATAGAAGACAACATGCAATATTTCAAGCATATCATTCTGCTATTATATTGGGATTATGCTACAGTGTGTCTGTGTCATTTACCCAATCTTTACCAATTAAATCTTAACCTTTTTATAGTAACACAAAAGTAATTTTAGAAGCACTTAAATAAATATTCAATATGCAATATTTAAAGCATATCAATTCTGCTATTATATTGGGATTATGCTACAGTGTGTCTGTGTCATTTACCCAATCTTTACCAATTAAATCTTAACCTTTTTATAGTAACACAAAAGTAATTTTAGAAGCACTTAAATAAATATTCAATATGCAATATTTCAAGCATATCAATTCTGCTATTATATTGGGATTATGCTACAGTGTGTCTGTGTCATTTACCCAATCTTTACCAATTAAATCTTAACCTTTTTATAGTAACACAAAAGTAATTTTAGAAGCACTTAAATAAATATTCAATATGCAATATTTCAAGCATATCAATTCTGCTATTATATTGGGATTATGCTACAGTATGTCTGTGTCATTTACCCAATCTTTACCAATTAAATCTTAACCTTTTTATAGTTACACAAAAGTAATTTTAGAAGCACTTAAATAAATAATACGCTTGTTGAAATGAATCTATGGCAGTGTTAGGCTGTCATGCAATTGTCTCAGTTACACATTTAGGAAGTGAGTTTTGGCAATAATGGTTTTGAAATGGTTAGCAGATTTATCAAGAAATGCTATACTATATGTATTATATCAAGGAATAACTAATTTGAACTACTGTATCAATGGACATCTCAAATAATTAATCTTTTCAAATAAACTTTAATAAATAATTTCAAGGAACTTTCGATTTTCTCATAAGATAACATTCAAAGTTTATATCTTGTATACCGGGGTAGATCTTGAAATTGACAAGGGGAGGGGGTCAACTTTTTGAAAATAAGGCACATTCTTTCTAAAATGACACATTTTCTCAAAATTCTAGGCATCTTTTTGATTTTAGAAAATAAGACTCAAATTGAAAACTGGGCCAATTTTATATTAATTTGCCCACCATTTAATCTACATCTATTCCATGACACATTATAACTAAAGTTAGTCATATGAGAAATTAACTTTTAATCCCAGTTCTTATAAAATATTAATGCTCTAATTATTTAATTAACAAAATGCATGCAAATTGTTAATTAAACCAAGAACAAAGGTGTAAAATACAGTGTATTGCTATTGTTGTTTTGTTTGTTGTTTGTGAACGTAAGTGGTTGTTTATATTTGTCAACTAACTTGCTACTAATTAATTATTGGTGAGACCAAAAAAAAAGTTTTTAAATGTAACGTAAACATGTGATTCTAAGAATGATTAATATTTTTTAATAATTTCCCAATATTTATTTTCCAAACATTTTATTTTTCTACATCATAAAACTGATTTCAACTGTTAAAGTCTAAAACTGGTCCTACATTAGCATTTTGTAGATTATCAGTACAAACAACAGGGGTTCAGTTCAAATCAACTGATTGAACAAGTTATTAAGATGACAAAATATCACCGCCTAGTTACAATTACAAAAGTGTAACATTTGTTACAGATGCTGATACTGAATGTTGATCAAAAGGCTAAATGCCTCAAACATGTCTATGTCTTGGTTGGGACTTAAAAATCACCCCCCCCCCCCCTCCCCTGCACTCTCTGTACACTCCCCCCACTCTGTCTGAAAAGGGTACACAGAGAGTAGAGGTAGATTTTCTTTGCGGAAACTCTACGACTGTATGTATCTGTTCCCGTGCATGTGCCCAGTTCTGATATTTCTACTTGCGCTTTTTACTAACCTGTGATACATTCTGTTGAGAAACAGGTGGATAATATTATATAGGTCCACATCATAAAGAATGCCGTCATCTCTGGGCCCTATATGTGTATCAATCAAATAGTACTGTAATCCGCATTCACTGTACTTCTTCGTTATGCTTGGCTTGGCTGTATTGAGTATGTACTCCAATTATAAATTTCAATGTTGAGTATGCCATATAGGCATATACTATTCATGTAGCAGCTGCACTGTGAGTGGGCATGATAATGTATATTTATAACTCATGTATGAGACTAAAGTTGACAATCACTCAAAATTAAATAGATTTATTTTTTGGAATATTTTTTCTGTGATTGATTCAACATCTGGTCATCTCCGAGCTGTAAGTAATTATAGTTTAAAATTATATCCAGAATGACCGCCGATATATCAAGAATCATTGTGCCAGTTTATGAGGCTGAATATCCTTTGAGATCGGAGAAATCCATCAATATTTTATGAGCTTCGAAACTTGTCTTGTAGTCTTGGTTTGTTTTTAAACTGCGCGCGAAAACGAGGCTGTGGATTTTTAAAAATTGAAAACGGTGATTGTTCATTTTCAAGAAGAATCGGCTCCTTACAGCTTTAATAATTTTTTATTAATTCAATAGAATATATTTTTGCAATTGAATACAAAATTGTTGTGAGTAAAAACATGAAAGTCGACTGATATTGAACTCTTAGTAATTTCGTTTTTATCCGGAAGTTGGTTCCCTGTTCCAGTGATGATCCAAAATGTCGTCCGCATTTTGGAAAATATTTCGAAAGTCAGGTCAAACATTTGCAAATTTACAAAAGCTGAAGACGAAAACACAAAGTTATAACAATGTCAGGGGCTTCTACAGACACCAGGCTTTATACGGTAAGTAACGTTGACATGATTCTGCTTGGTGAACTATTCCTGTGTCAACAGTAAAAATACCGGTGACAATTTTCTTATTTTTTATTTGACTCTCAAATGACATTGATCAGATTGCCAGATGATGGGAAATCAGTTTCAGCCCTGTCAACCCTCACACATTAGGCGTGATTGTCACGCATTTGATGGAAAAAATGAAATCACACCTCAATTTTGCGTGTATGATAAAATGTCACGCAAATCACGCATTAGATCTAGTCTATGAAGCCCATGGTCTATGTTAATAATGTGCTTATAAAAATGGGGATACTGTCAAAAAAACTAACGTTGAAAAAAGGCGAACGCATTTCGATATTGAACTTGGAAATATGGTGTTACTTCATCATCCTGGAGCTATTTCGACCATCATGCTTTTCTACATTGGTTTATATTTTCAATTCACACTGCAGTCTGTCGTGTTTGTTTTTTGTAAATTTAAAAAATAATTCAAAATCCTGAATAGGTAAGATCTTATCCGAGATGGCCGACCCTGAAAATGTGAATTATTGGTCATAGTCGAAACACGTCATGTATCAACATGGATGTAATGGCCCAACAAGGTAACCCCAAATGTCAAAGTGTGATGCAGTGCCCTTACGTGTACATGTATTGTCTGTAGGCTACCTGTTTATGTATTTCAAGCTTCCCATTTTCCTGTTATATGGTCATTGTATTTATGTAATTTAATAGGTCAGTCAAATAACATCAGCAATCGTTCCTTGAAAACCAAATCAATTAACTGCAAACACTAACCACAGAATCCATTTTTATTCTGTCTCGTAATCAGCTGCCATAGGATACTCCCATAAATCTGAAGGTACATGTACCTGTATGGAAGGCTGGTGGCCTAGATGATGGGGACTATCAAGTCCCTGTCAGATGTTGTAGGTCTATTGATTGTAGAAACTTAAAGTCTAAAATGAAAATGCTAGATCTGAATTATGGTCTTCATTTACATTTAATTCTGCCTAACACATGCAGTACATTTCCTAAGTACAACTACAATCATGTACATTTGTCTAATGCCTTACTTTGTATGAGAGAGCATATCTGTTTCATATCAACTTAATATCTACCAAACCGTTTAAACAATATAATTTTATGGGACATATTAAATAGTGAAGAGTGGACATATTATATTCCCGATTATATTATAGTGGTTTATGCATACATTTTGTGTGTTTCAGGCGCAATCCAGATCAATATGCCTGCACTTTCACCTACAATGACAGAGGGCACAATCGTGAAGTGGTACAAGAAAGAAGGTAAGGGATGATACACTAAAATTTAAGAGGATACAGTAGTAATAAACATGACAGAATTGAAGCATTTAAAAACAAACTTGCACTATGTTGAAAATCTGTTTGCATCCATGGTTTTGAAAATCGTTCAATTTTTGAACCTCCCACAAAATATAGCAATGTTGTAAGAACACATTGGTAATTTTATCTCATTGGCGGATCCAGAAGCTGACAAGTGGGGGGCCCAATTTTCAAATCAGACAAATATTTCCTTAATAATTTGGGCCCAATTTTTTTTCTGGGCCCAACCAAGGGGGGTGGGGCATAGATCCACCAGTGTGTCTCTGGGAATTGTGGAAGGCACAGACTATTTAACAGGATATTCAATCATACACTGTATTATGTACTAACTTACATGTGCTTACATTCTTACATTAGTCTCAACAGAAAAATGATTTCTTTACACCTAGGTGTTCAGTTGAGAAAAATCCTTCAGAATACACTGCATACTTATAAATGTTTGAAAAATCCAAGAACTTTCTGAATGCATCACTCATTAACAATCCATCACTGTATTTAGGTGACCCCATTGCCCCAGGTGATGCATTGTGTGACATTCAGAATTCATCACTCATTAACAATCCACCACTGTATTTAGGTGACCCCATTGACCCAGGTGATGCATTCTGTGACATTCTGAATGCATCACTCATTAAAAATCCACCACTGTATTTAAGTGACCCCATTGCCCCAGGTGATGCATTGTGTGACATTCAGAATGCATCACTCATTAATAATCCACCACTGTATTTAGGTGACCCCATTGCCCCAGGTGATGCATTGTGTGACATTCAGAATGCATCACTCATTAACAATCCACTACTGTATTTAGGTGACCCCATTCCCCCAGGTGATGCATTGTGCGACTTTCTGAATGCATCACTCATTAACAATCCACCACTGTATTTAGGTGACCCCATTGCCCCAGGTGATGCATTGTGTGACATTCTGAATGCATCACTCATTAACAATCCACTGCTGTATTTAGGTGACCCCAATGCCCCAGGTGATGCATTGTGTGACATTCAGAATGCATCACTCATTAACAATCCACCACTGTATTTAGGTGACCCCATTGCCCCAGGTGATGCATTGTGTGACTTTCTGAATGCATCACTCATTAACAATCCACCACTGTATTTAGGTGACCCCATTGCCCCAGGTGATGCATTGTGTGACATTCAGAATGCATCACTCATTAACAATCCACCACTGTATTTAGGTGACCCCAATGCCCCAGGTGATGCATTGTGTGACATTCAGAATGCATCACTCATTAACAATCCACCACTGTATTTAGGTGACCCCATTGCCCAATGTGATGCATTGTGTGACATTCTGAATGCATCACTTATTAAAAATCCACCACTGTATTTAGGTGACCCCATTGCCCCAGGTGATGCATTGTGTGACATTCAGACTGACAAGGCTGTCATGGCCATGGAGACTGAAGAAGAAGGAATATTAGCCAAAATAATTGTAAGTCTGTCAAGTTTAAAGTCTAGATATTGAGTAGAGTACATGTTAAGACTGAAATGTTAGCACAGCCTCCCTCATCTATCTTTAAAAACTATGATAAAAATTATGATATTACGCACATCTTTATAACCATAACACTTAACAGAAAACATTGGTAAACTTGTATAATATAACCCAATTTATTTGCTTCTTTATGATATTATGCACATCTTTTATGTTGAATAGTCTCAAAGACTGTCCACTTTGGAACCTAAATCAGTCATACTAAAATACAAATTGTGAAGAGCTAACTTTTAAGTATTCTAACCCATTTGTAGATGCCAGATAACAGTAAGGATGTCAAGCTTGGTACTCTGATAGCTCTAATTGTTGAAGAGGGTGATGATTGGAAGAATGTCACTGTTCCTGATGTGTCTTCCAGTCCTGCCCCTGACACTCCAAGTCAGCCAGCTCCTGAAGTGTCTCAGACTGTCGCACCATCTGGTGGATCAGGTATAAAACATTGATATTAACACATGTCGAATTGACGTACAAGACAATAAAAGTGTACCTTGTAAGAGGGGGAATACGCCATAGTCGCTCTGTGAGATGAATTGATTAATACACATAGTGTTCATTAAGACAGGCTTAACTGTATTTCCTTAAAAGGACAAAAAACAACTGATAGCCCTGCATGTGAGAACACACTAATGCTTTGATATTGTTCTCACATTTATAATGCAGTGTTCAATGTTAAATCATAGTGTTTATTAACACAGAGTTTACCTGAAGAAAACAGTTCAGCAATATCCTTCACTTTACATGTACTATTTCTACTTCAGTTCCTGGTATTGAGATCAAGATGCCAGCTCTGTCTCCCACCATGACAGAGGGTACTATAGTGAAGTGGTATAAAGAGGAAGGTGATGTGGTTGCCCCCGGTGATGTATTATGTGATATTCAGACAGACAAAGCTGTGGTTGCCATGGAAACTGAAGAGGAAGGAATTCTTGCCAAAATTCTGGTACATTTTTACTTTTAAATTCTGCTGATTTGATACTGAACAAACATAAGAATTTATTTGTACTTTAGATATAATCTTAAGGATCGTTTCAAGAATGAAAACAAAAGCTGATAGATGAATACAAAATTTGTTTTGTTGTGATTTCTAGAAACCTGGCAACAGTGAGAATGTTGTACTTGGGGATTTGATCGCTTTGATAGTTGAGGAAGGTGCTGATTGGAAGGATGTCATGATTCCTGGAACTACAGTGGCTCCACCTAGTGCAGTACCTAGTGCACCACAAGCTATATCAGCGGAATCAGTTGTTTCTACTCAAACTCCGATAGCTTCCTCAATTGGACACATTACAAGTGGAATTGTGTATGTACACTTAATATACAGTGTGCCAAAAAGATTCATCATATCAAATGCTCAAGGAATGTTTAAAATTAAAAAAAGTTCCTAGTCTCCAGATTTATAGAAAATATTCAAAAATAAAGATCTATGTATTTTCTATGAACATTTTAGTTCTTTTATAGAAAATAAGCTCAATTGAAAGCTGTGAATTAAAAAAAATAGTTTACAATATTGAATGCTCATGACTTTACCCATTATCATTCAAACTTTTTTTATTTACATTAATGACCACTGTTGTTGCAGACATGGTGTAGGCCCGGCAGTACGAACATTAATAGACAACTATGCAATAAAGTTAGAAGATCTGAGAGGTACAGGGCCCAATGGATATTTACTGAAGGGGTAAGATTTTAGTTGCCTATATCTATGACAGGTTTAGGGGTTCGACCCCCCACATTGGCAAATCCTGGCTACAGGCCTGTATGAAGTTTGCTAATTTGCATATGTCCATTCATTATTTAGTTTTTATTTTTCATTGGAATAAAAAAAAGATGCAGTTCTCTCTGATCTCACCGAGCCAATCAGAGTTTGTCGTCAAAATACGGACGACTTTCTATATGGTCATTTCGTCTGACATCATCGCATAGTTAATGAGCAGGCATTTAGCACGTCTTCCTTCAACTTCGCTGATTGGTTGGGAAAGGGTCAGCATGGTATATTTGGAATGATTTATTACCTGGGCTGTCACAGACACCAATATCGGGGCGAGGCTGTAATATCTATACTTGGCAGAGGGTAGTTCATAACTAGACTCTGCACGCAGGGTACTATTCCACATCATTTACTTACTTATTTCAGTGATGTTTTGGAGTGGATCAGAACAAAGAATCTGACACCTGTCACTCATGCTGTGGAACCTCCTCCTCAAGTTTCAGCTCCACCCCCTACCACTGTAGCTCCTCCGCCTAGAGTACCTGGACAGGGATATGTCGATATCCCCAACTCTTCTGTAAGAAGTATTATTGCCAAAAGATTATCAGAGTCAAAGGTATGTTTATTTGTTTGTTTGTTTGTTTGTTTGTTTGTCTTTTTGTTTGTTTGTTTGTTTGTCTTTGATGAATACATCTTGATCTACCATGAAGTTCATGTAAAATGGGTTATTGCAAGTGCATCATTGATTTACAAAATGGTTTGAACTTAAAAGCACCTGGAGCCTGAACTGTACATGTTATCATTATGTAGAGTCACCATGTACATAAATAATGACTAGGCTGTATGATAATCTGAACTTTTATAGAATGAAAATATTACAACAGATAGTTATTTAACTGGTTTACCCAAATGCAATTGGAGACATGATGAGAAAATTACAATACTTTATACACGTAGGCTACTTTACAACGTTTTCAAAAGTTTACCTGTTAATTTGTTAACTTAAGGTATAATTAAATCCATGCAGCTCAAAATAAAACATTTATTAAGGTTATGAAGAAATGACATTTCCTATTTTAATTTGTTAACTTAAGGTATAATTAAATCCATGCAGCTCAAAATAAAACATTTATTAAGGTTATGAAGAAATGACATTTCCTATTTTAATTTGTTAACTTAAGGTATAATTAAATCCATGCATCTCAAAATAAAATATTTATTAAGGTTATGAAGAAATGACATTTCCTATTTTTTTCTGAACGTATGAAACAACCTTAACATGCTTTTATATTTCAGATCACATCACCTCATAGTTATACATCTATAGAATGTAAAGTAACAAAGGCTGCACAGTTGAGAAAGAAGCTTCTTAAAGAGGGGACCAAGGTCTCCATGAATGACTTCATTATAAAAGCTGTTGCAGTGGCATTGCAGGTATGTGCTGTTGTACCCTATGCAAGAACTGAACGTCATTTATACTCTCAAAATAAGAAACAGTTCTTTGATCTAATCTACATGTATATTCAATCAGAATATGAATCCAGAAAATTACAGTTTTCTGTATGTAAGTCGTAAACATTCATTTCACATCTGCTATTGAGAGCATTAGTTCAAACCTAAAAGTATTGAATCGTCCATTATAGTCATACATGGAACTTTTACAGATGAAAATTGGTTTAGAAACTTCATTTTGATTTTTGAAGGGAATTTTCATTTGAAAATGAGAAAATGTTTTACTTGAATTTATGTTATGATTGAATGTAAAAAAATTAAAAAAGTTCTCACAATTGGGTCTCAGTATGTTGGGCAGATTATTTCAGTCACATAACTAACCTAAAATATAATATGCATAAATACCATGTAATGCTTATGTTTCTATCTACAGAGGGTGCCGGAGATGAACATTGTGTGGGAAGGTGACAACCCTGTGCAACTACAAGACATTGATATCTCTGTTGCCGTGGCAACAGATTCTGGTCTTATCACCCCTATAGTGAAGAATGCTTCTGGACTAGGTGTCGAGCAAATCTCCCACAATGTGAAGGTGAAATTTCTTATTTTTGTAACCAGAAAGATTTTAAATTGTTGAAAACAGTGTAAAAAGGCTTTTAAAACACTTCATGCTTAATTCTGTTTAAGATTGCATTTTCTGAATCCAGCCTAGCCTATAAATTTGCAGTAAAAATTGACCCTTGGCCCTCGATCGAACTTATAGAATCGTTCTATTTTTCTCAGAAATACCTTCAGAATTTGCTTGATTATTTTGCATACAGCTGCTCTAATGTTCATGTACTGCTTTGTTTTAGGAACTTGCTGTTAAAGCTAGAGAGGGTAAATTACAACCACAGGAATTTCAAGGTGGTTCATTCACGTAAGTACATGTACAGTAATTTGTATTTGTTATGTAAAATCCATGAATAAAATAATTGAAAATAATTAATATCCAATGTGAAGTAAGAACATGTCTGAATTAGACTTAAACAAAAACTTTGTTTTTATCTTACTTGCAAACATTTTAACTCACTGCATAACTTTTCTAGATCATTAAATAGGAGACTCATCTTTTCAATTTTTATCCATTTGATTTAGTTCACGCAGCCCTATTATTTTCACAATTACTTTATTTTACACATTTCCAATTCAGCAAAAATGAAAGTCACTGTTCTTACTTATAACAGGGCCAATAATGCTGAATTCAGCCTCTGCCCTGTCACTTGTATGTTGATTTTGTAAAGTAAAATAAAGAAACCATAAAACTAAACTAAACTGTTTTCTAAAATATGTAATGTAATTGTCTAAAATTTCACTAATCAACAAAATGAAAGAATACCTTAAATTTTTCTATGAATTTCAGGATATCAAACCTTGGTATGTTTGGCGTAGCAGAGTTCACAGCAGTTATCAACCCCCCACAAGCCAATATTATGGCAGTTGGCTCCTCTCGTCTAGTCCTGGGCACAGACAATACCCCAGAACCTGTTCTAACTGTGACATTATCCTCTGATGCCAGAGTAGTAGACCAGTTACTGGCGTCACAATTTTTAGAGGCATTTAAGGCGATATTAGAGAACCCTATGTTAATGTTAACATCGTTACCCCCTAGAAAAAGACAAGTTGACACAGCATGAGGGTAGAAAGTGTTTATGAGAGGAACTGATACTGTTCAATAGTGCTATGCTCTCCTGAGGATTCTACTTATCTGGATACAGACTTTTAACTAACCAACAAAGATTGTAAAATTTCTAATTTTTCAAGATTTCCAATTTTCAACTGGCTGTAAAAAAATTATTTCACAAAATTCTATAAAATGTCAAAAATCCTCTAATTTTTCAAGTTTTCAAATTTTCACCTGGATTCAAATAGATTTTCTCATTGATGTATGGTAACTTCTCAAAAATCTCAACTGGTTTTGCAGTAACTGGTTGCTTCAATTCAATGCTTGTAAGATCACTGATTGTAGAATTTTAGATATGTATACACATAAGTGTTATTGGATAGCATGGGTATGTTACAGTTAAGACTGCCTCTACATAGTTTTGATCTGAACTGAAATAATTTATAGCAAACCATTAACAGTATGACAAGTTTAAGGAAGTCTGAGTAGAATGCATAATCAGGAGCCAAGCATGCTTGCATAACAACATGCGTAAATGTTCCCATTAGTCTCACCTTAATTTCTAAGCAGTAAATTCACATTTTATGTTGGTATCATAAAATTGTGCACACTTTCAACACGCACAATTTTGTCAGGGAGTAACATTCTTTATCCCATACTTGGACGTGTTACGGGTACATAAAGCCGGTTTATAAAAACTTATATTTTCATCAGCGGGCAGATATAGCTTTACGTCCCGCTCCGAGCGGGCAGATATAGTATATCTGCCCGCTACGTCATAATCGCCGCTCGCATATTTGTTCATAATTTGTAACGTTCGCGTAATGACTGTAAACTACAATGGAGAAAACACAGACAATTGGGATCTGTTTGATGGTTTAAAAAAGGGAAAGAGCATCCACTTAATCAATCAAAAATTCGAGAAAATAAATGTGGGAATATTTAGGAAAATCGGCCCACTGCCAAGAAAACAAAACTGGACATGAATATTCTAAAATATTTCCACGATTGAACAATGTAAACCAGATGACCAAGATTGGTATGGGATAAACATATTATCCTATAGTCGGTTCAGGATATTGGGATTATCCCTTGGCCAATATAATATATTTTCCCTCGGGACCTGCGGCCCTCGGGCAAATATATTATATTTGCCTCGGGATAATCCCAATATCCTGAACCTCATATAGGATAATCTCTATTTACATGTATCAGGTTTTGTTATGATCAGCTCTACAAGAATGTACATGTCAATGATATTCATGTAAACAATGTTCATGAAAACGATGTTCATGTAATCAATGTTCACGTAAACAGTGTTCATGTTAAAATTGTTAATGTAAACAGTATTTATGCGAACAATATTCATTCATATTAATATTGTTTATGTAAACAATTTTGTGTAAACAATATACATGTAAACAATGTTCTTGTAAACATTGTTGTTGAATCATTTTAACTAACATATTTGTGATGCTATGCTATTAGAAATACAGCTATTATTTATTAATTAACTTTACAAATTGTTTGTTTTGTTTATAAGTTGCAGAACTGTAAACTTAAGAATATCGATGATAGATACACCATAGGCTTTCAATTGAAAGCCCATGGATACACCAAGGTGTAAAAGAATATTATCCTCCAGTCAGGACCATCCACATACCTACCTGATATGTTTTACGAATAATTCATGTAGGGGGACATCAGTCACTTAGGCAATATTGTCTATTTTACACCAGCTCAATTAGGGTTTTGTCACTCTTGGTAATGTTTGGCAGATAAAGGCAATACTGTAGCACAGGTAAAGTCTGCATGAAAGAATAGGCCTAGTTTCCTCTTTCTACAATAGTTTTGCCATGGTCAATTTTTTAGTCTTACATGGCTTAACAAATAACATTGAAAAAAGGAATAAATCTGATAGAAGCATTTGAACAATGCCAAATGTGCTTAATCATGTGTGTTGATAATCTATCTGTATATCATGTACATAGAGAGCATGAGGCAAAATTCCCCCACTTGATTATCCAAATTTTAATTTTAAGGCACTGTTGGCACCACAGGCCCAGGAAGATTTAAATCCCCCCCCAGTCACTGTATAGCTAATGTAAAATTCTACCTAATACATAGTGAGTGGGAGGGGAATGAACTCTTGTTCCCGTGTCTGTGGTAATTGAAAAAAGCCTATGGAAAATCATCTCCAATTATCACCTAACTTACTATTGATAATTAGTTGAAAGTTAGGTGTAAAAATTCACATGCAAATGAGCTAATTATCAACTTAATTAACGCTTAATTTGCAACTTAATTAACGATTAACTATCATCAATATGCAAATGAGCTATTTACGTAAATTAGTTGAAAGTTAGTTGTAAGTTTGATGTAAGTTAATCTCTAATTATCACCTAACTTACTATTGATAATTAGTTGAAAGTTAGGTTTAAGTCAGATTTGTGACATCTCAAAAATGACTCGCTTCTTTTTTGCTTCTCTTCACTCGGAGATTTTTGCTTCATCTTGAACTATTTTGTGACGGAATATTCATCTTAATTAGGATCTTTCAGAACAGACAACATTGAACTTGAACTATTGAAATTTCACAGCAAGAGGAGGGAAAACCCCATGATTCAATTGATGACATACGATTTCCTCCTTCACACACCTCCTTTTGTCGAGAGGCGTACCCTCCATCTTGATTTTCAAAGTTTTCAAATTGACCTAGTTTTAAACCAATCAACGATCGACTCGCTAAACCAATCAACGACGATGTCATCTCAATACAGATTTACATTATAAGCGTATGTCATCTTTGAATCGTTTCTCCCCCTCTTTTTTAAAGCTATTCTATTTTGCAATTTTTTAAGATTCATGAAAAGCATGTGAAAACATCATTATTGCCATCAACAACTAAAATCAGAACACAAACATTAGACTATAATGTTACATAATAAGGACGTAACAGATATAATCAAAAATATGTTTTGAAATGTCTTTGATCTAACAATCATTATTTAGAAGAGCACATTTGGATTACTTGTGAAATATAGGTAACCCATGTTAGTACCTAAATTGCATTCTAGGATTAATATTATATGATCTGATTCAAAAAGATTTTTAAATTCATAAACATTTCAGACAAGAGTGTGAATAAGATTTAACATACATTGTATTCATGTTCTACATACCCTTATAATAATGTTGACCAAATTTCATGGTAGTATACGCACCATTCACGTTGTAATTCTCAATTTTATGAGAGAAATATCTCTCACATGTTTTCTTTTTCCACCATCTTGAAATTAAATTTAGGGGGTTTGTATTTCTAAATCATGGGCCTAATTTACGACTAATTATCATTATAATCATCCTATATGTTAACTATCAACCAATAATCTACTTCAGAACAAAAACGTTTTAATTTACCACTTACTATCACCCTCAAACATTTCATATCTTAATTATCAACTAAAAATCATAAATCAGCATTATTGTAAGTTAATTTACGTTGAACTTGCTACTGATAATTAGGCCATAATTATCATTGATTTAATGAACGCTTAACTTTAATTCCAATTGCCAGCAGAATTGTTGATAATTAGTTGTAAATTAGTTGGTAATAAGTTGGTAATTAGTTTTATTTTTCAATTGGGATGGCACTGTTACAGAAGCAGCAAAATATATCCCACCGGAACGAACATTCAATTTCCAATGTTTTGACATTTTTATCATCTAAGTAAAACTGTATTTTTATCAACCTGTCCTATACAACATATTACAATAAGTGATACATATTTTGAATATTGCATTTGGTTTAAGTTTGCTACTTTCAGTTGTGTTATATAAGAATCTCCTTGAATCAAGAGACACTCTCTAATAAAAGCCCGTGGTTGTATAAGGATCGTGAGGGATAATGTCAATTATGGATGTGTGTTATATGATTTATTGAGACATTCACGATGAAAATTGAAAAAATATCAGTACATCATTGATTCCATTGAATGTTAGCTTAGAAAATGACAAGTCCCCTTAAACTTTCTAACGAGTGTAAAACTTTATTCTTTCTAATTTCAACCTGAAGAAACATCTACACTAGAGGCAATCTGCGCGAGATTCCATTTTTTGGTTCGGTTTTTGGCGCATGCGCATTAAATCCAGCAATTCAATTGGTTCAAATTATTATGACGCATGCGCATTTAATAACTTATAAGAACATTTGATTTGAGATAGATGTCACTTACGTTCATTATTTCACAGCAGTCCCTACCCATGATGCACCATGTAGTGCGGGAATATTTTTGTTTAGTGCCAAAACAAAAAGTGTACACCCAAAACAAATGTAATGACATAACATCAACCTGCCCCCCGATTTATAGACGTGTGTTGTACAAACTTAAACCGAACCGATGGCAGAAAAGCACTTTGAATCATGGGAATGAAGTACTTCCTTTAATGAAAATCCGAACCAAGTAAAAACCGAATCTCGCGCAGATTGCCCCGACTCAACATCTATTCATTTATTTTATTTTACATTGAATTTTACAAGTAAAGAAGGAAAGGAATATGTCCAAGTGTAACCTCTTAACTCAGGCTAACACTGCCAAACTGGTGGAAGATATCGATACTGTGCTTTTCGACTGTGATGGTAAGAAAAATACCCGGAAGTACACTGCTCAACATAAATAAATGAGGTGCCTTTGCTGAAGTGAGGATTTCAAGAGGCTCTACATCAGTGGATGAGAGTATACAAAATGTAAAATATACTAAACTTAAGTGATGTGTATCTAGACATCATTGTAAAGTATGAAGTCTCAAATCACCATGGTGATAGAAGATCCAGGTGTCAATTATTTATGGTGAGCGACTTCTGTCAGCTCGGTAGCACAGTCAGAAAGAATGTTCTGGCGAAAGGAGATTCTGGTTAATAATTGATATCTTATCTCATTCGAAGAACGTATTAGATGTCCGTGCTCGGTAGAGTAAGCAGAGACCCTATCTGTTGCAAGACTTACGCCTGGTGTAACCGTCACCATGTTATTCAGTGTTTTTAAATAGCACAAGGATCCTGCCATGACCGTGGTAGTGTTATCGTGAAAGCCTGGTATAACCGCAACAATGCTGTATTATATTGCAATGCCTGCCATGACCGTGACAATGTAATCATGTAGGCCTGGCGCGACCGTAGCCGCTTTATATGACATTTATGACTTATGTCATGTTTCTCCCGTTGCTGTTATTAGTTTTTTATGGATTAACCTTATTAATTGATCATTATAGAAAATATGTGCTTTCGAATCGAATCTTCTTGAATGAGAGTAGAGATATAGTTTGTTCGAAAATTATTTATGAGTTAAAAATGAGGGTTTCGTTGTGAAATTAATATACATTTTTATGTATCAATGAACACGAGTACTATGTACATGTATAGCAGTCTTGATTTACATATTTAAGGTAGTTAAACATGAGGAAAATTGTCATTACGGTGTTTTCATGCTACTTTAAATGCTATTTAATATAGGGCCGTGCCATTCGACCGGAATCGGTCCGAACCGCGGACTTTTGTTAAAATACCGGAATTCGGAATTTTAATATCATGTTCCGAAGGGTTTCGGAACAATATCGGACCCTTACCTTAGTACTTGCTTTGAATCGTTAATATCCGTGACCATTGTTCCTCCAGTGATGTTTTCCTTCAAACTACATCCAATTTGCAATTACGCATGCGCATTATGGTCAGAGCAGCCGGAAGTGAAAACAAGTAGAAAAAAGATCGAATTTTCTCTCTTTTTACAGATTTTAGAGTCTATTTCTTTCGTAAAAACATTCAAACTTGCTTGACAGGAAAGGTAAGTGTTAACCTGACAAACTTGGACGACGATATCGTCATGATCGCCGTCGAACTCACTCATACATAATTATTTTCATTTGTGAACCAAAAGGGGTTCCGAAAGTTCCGATTCCGTGAGACCAAGTTCCGGTTCCGATTCCGAACCGTCCGAACCGGTTCCGGCACAGCCCTAATTTAATACAAACACGGTCATGAGAGGCCTTGCAACTATTGTCCATTTCAGGCTTTAACCTTACCACGGTCATGACAGGCTTTAACATTGTCACGGTCATGACAGGCTGAACAGTCATTATGACGGTCATATCAGGCTTTAACATTACCACGGTCATGACAGGCCTTGCGAGCATTGTCACGGTTATATCAGGCTTTAACATAATCACGGTTATGACAGGCCTTGCAACCATTGTCACAGTCATATCAGGCTTTAACATTGTCACGGTCATGACAGGCTGTGCAATCATTATGACGGTCATATCAGGCTTTAACATTACCACGGTCATGACAGGCCTTGCGAGCATTGTCACGGTTATATCAGGCTTTAACATTATCACGGTCATGACAGGCCTTGCAACCATTGTCACGGTCATATCAGGCTTTAACATTACAACGGTCATGACAGGCCTTGACTGGCACAACCGTCACCATGTTATTAGGTGTTTTAAAGTTTCGCAAGGATCCTGCCATGACCGTGGTATTTTTATCATGAAAGCCTGGTATAACCTTTACAGTGCTTTACTATATTGCAAGGCGTGTCATGACCGTGGTAATGTTAAAGCCTGATATGACCGTGACAATGCTATATCATATTGCAAGGCCTGTCATGACCGTGGTAATGTTAAAGCCTTATCAGACTGTGGCAATGGTTGTAAGGCCTGTCATGACCGTGGAAATTGTCACGGTCATATTGTGCTTTAAAGTCCCCGTCTAAAGTTTGAAAATATTTTTTTATCATTCATTTACTATTTGTCAGGACTTAAAAAGTGATTTTAGAGATTTTTGAACAAAAAAAAATTTTTGAAAAAAAAGTTGTGAGCATTTCATTTCTCAAATATTCAAATTTCCCGCCATTTTTCAAAAAAAGTTGAAATTTCTTAATCATCAAATATTTCTTAATGCATTTCAAAAAAGATTATCTTTTTAACACCAATGCAAAGGTTGAACAAAGGACACACTATTTCAATAGTAGAATGCCATATTTAATGGGCCACTTCAATGTTTTAGCATATCAAAAATATTTTGAAACATTAGTGATGTCACTAAGGTACCAAAAACTTTTTGAAAAAAATTGAAATTTTTTTTTCGATGTCAATCTTTTTTAAATATGCTAGACTTTCATAAAAAACCAATGTTGATTGTCTAACCAGGTTAAAAGGAAGAATAAATTATGTTTTAGATATCATTGTACCATTGGTTTCTATGAGAACTAAAACTTTGAAATGCATTTTTCTCAGAACCATTTTCATGCACTGATAAGTTCATTTCTCGCTTATTTATGAACCGATTTTCTTAATTTTTTCGGCAAAAAACACGGGAGGATGAATGCTATGCATTGGTATGAATTGTTGCTAATTAGAAGATATGAGTGACCTTTAAAAGTTGGTTTTAAATAAATTCACAAATTTTGGAACAAAAAGTCTATCAAAAACCACTTTTTGAAATTAAAAAAAAAAGTTTCACATATCACACTTTCATAACATTGGGTAAGACTACAATATAAGCCAAAGTGGTTTAAACTTTATATGGGGCCTTTAACATTACCACAGTCATGACAGGCCTTGCAAACAAAGTATTGCAGCTAAGATATCAATGTATTTTTCCACATAATATTGCACTGTGGCCACTCTGAAATGTGTAGGCTTGGCACAAAACAACCTCATGCTGTGGTGTCAATTTCATTTGCCAGATTTCATGTGCCAAATGCCAAAAACTGCTATTGATAGGAAAAGATGTTGATGTGCCAAAACATTGTGTTATATAACAGATAATAATATGCCAAAATATTTCACAATTTTTGATAGTGTAATGATTATTATTTTTATTTTTTTACATTCTTTTATGATTTTTAGGGGTTCTTTACACTGGGGGTCATCCAGTTGCTGGATCTCAAGAAATGCTACAGAAACTTCGTAATATGGTAAGCACTAAGAATGGTCAGTACAGTAAAACCTGAATTAGTGAACACATCTCTCTAGTGAACACCTATCAACAGTGAACATTTTTTCAGCAAATCATCTTTCTCCCATTGACTCCCATGTTAAAGTACAATCCTATAGTGAACACCTACCTACTGTGAACAGTAAACACTAAAACTTGGCAAAATGAATTGAATTATCCTGTCTCTAGTGAACATTGAATCATATATAAGATTTCTCGCACATTTTCTGCAACTGCCTTATCAGAGTTAAGCACTTCATGTTTATTTTACCTGCCAAAAAATAATTAAAAGGTCAATTTGAGATGTTGATCTTAGGATTGATTGCATTAGAGATAATCAGGCTAACTATTATTACCTCTATCTGCTAAGTCCCAACTTCAATTTAAAAAACAGATTGGATTGAAATTATAATGATCACCCTTAATTGACTCTATCATGTCCTTTTAACTTATTCAAAATAAATTTCTTGGTTAAAAAATGTTCATTTTTCACAGGTTTTACTGTATTGTAGCTCAGGCCATGAATTAACTGTGTGAGTTTATGTTACTGTAATTTAACCAATATATCATCTTCGAAATGTTCTAGCTGTATTATTTACAGTGCCATTGTGCCATACACATTAAATAGTGAGTAAAAAATTATTCTTAAGTATTTTTAAATTTAAAGGATTTGTATAGCTACAGAGTTCTCACTAGGCTTTAAGACACCGGAGATTCTCCCTCTTGCTCCAGAGTCTAATAGCTTTTCCAGAGTCTTTAGTACTAAAGTGTTTTTTCCGGAGTCTAATTTTACATTTTTGTCACATTATTTTGGGTATAACTCTTGAGAAAATACAAAAAACTGGATACAAACAAGGAATAGGAAGTCAGAAACCTTTTAGAAATAAATATTGGGATTAAAATAGCAAGATAATCTTTAGAAGTATGTTGAAAAGTATACTAATAGGTTATCTCTGATCTCACATGGGAGAGAAGTAGTCGAGATACCGCAAAAAAAGTAGTATCTATAAATACTGCTAAAAATCCGGGGTCTAAAAATTTCCTGGTGAGAACCCTGAGCTATGAGAATAAATGTATTAATTATGTGTTTGTTTAATTTCAGGGAAAGAGAATATTTTTTATTACAAATAACAGCTCAAGATCAAATCGGCAATTTGTCGCAAAACTGAACAAATTAGGATTCCCTGCAGAAGAGGTTTGTAGCCTTAGATGTAGACAAAATTAGAGATTGGGGGACCAAATTATCCTAACATAGTTCATTATTTTGGGGGTGATATTTTTTAATAAGAAATATTATTGGCTTTGGTAACACAGAAAATATCAGTGTGAACTTGAATTCAAATGTGTTATTAGATAAAGGGCGAACGTAATACCCGGAATGTTCGCAAATTGGCGTTCGTTTATTCACCGCATCCGATTTGAATTAGCCAATAAACATGATAGGGGTGTGAGAACTTGAAAATTCTGAAGATGTGTCTTACCCCCCTCTGGACATAAAGTCCAGAGCTGAATATGTCAGCACATGTTGATGATTGGTAAGTAAAAACAATCTATCCTTATAACGTAACATATTTTCAATAGTTAAGTGAATTTCGGTCACGAACCATTCAGAAACAACAGTTAAAACGAAGATTGTCCGCGTCAGATTTGATTGTACCACCTGGAAACCAATGGGGTTTTCTCATTTGCATAATCAGGTCACCTTATACCACGCTATAGAGCTGGGTAAGGGGGGTAACACTGACTGACAGAAAACACAATCGCCACTTCAAGTACATTTCCCTGTTTATTGTGTTCGTTTCAAGCCGTTTTTACATGTCATATATTTTAGTTAATCAATTATGTAGCTCATGATGTGAACAGATTCCAATGCTATAAAGTAAAATAACTGCAAAACGGTACAGAAAAAGGTACCTAGGTCTGAGAAAACCTACCCCTCTATACACCATTGTCTAATGAAGACCAAACAAAGCCCCGTATGTCGTGCCGTTTCTCGTTTTGTTTGGTACACAACGAAGCCCCGGGTATTAAATAAGCCTCCTAAAATCTCATTTAAAACAAGACTTCAATGAGATTTGAAAGTAATTTAACCTATGGGCTATTGATGATGTCTTTCTACTAGGCTGAGGCAGTGAGTACATCGTGGGTGGCAGCTTGGTACCTAAAGGAGCAGAACTTCAAAGGTAAAGTCTACCTAGTTGGCAATACAGGAATGGCAGAGGAACTTGATAATGCAGGCATCAAATATACTGGACTTGGGGTGAGTTTCGAGGATTTATTCAAGGTATTAGTCAAACAGACGCTTTCTTAGTTTGAGAAATAATTTTTGCTGAAGAAATAAATGCCCCATGTTTCATAGAACTATGATTTAAGGAGGCTAAGATTGGTGAGGCAAATTAAAACAGGTGAGGCAAAATTAAGTTAAATGGAATATAAGTAGTCTTGCTCAAAGACTGTATCCACCCCCCCCCCCCCCCCCCCCCCCCCCCGTCACCTTCACTCTCTTTACCTGGCAATATACAGAGAGAGGGATAAAGGGGGGGGGGAATACAGGGTCTTTTAAGCAAGACTGGAATATAAGGCAAATAGCGAACTTCATTTCCATGGTTTCCGTTTAAAAATTTCTGAATAAATAATTTTCTGTAAAATTTTAGTCGGATCAGCCATTTGCTATTTTGCCTCATTGTTACTTCCTTGATATTAATTATTTAAGTGTTATTCATTTTGAATATTAAATGTTTATTTTTCATGTTAGCCAGATGTTGCAGAAGAAGAGAGTATATGGGACACTGTAGACAACTCCCACCAAATTTTCCCCATAGACCCTGAGGTAAGAACAAATATGCACAATATGTGCTCTTCTGATCTATTAGCAAATTGTAATTTTGATATGAAGTATGTAAGATTGATTTTTAATTCGGTTCATTGACTCAGCTGACTGTCTTGTTGTTTTTTGCGGCAAAATACATGGATATTTTTTGTTCTGAATATATGAATTTTGCTTTTGTTTGAAAGGGTTTATGCCTTACTTTTTGAAATGAATAATGTTTTACTTCTTTAAATGGACTAGAATGAAAAATTAAAGAATATCCATTGTAGATTTGTGGTCCAGAAACATTTAAAATTGAGTATAAAATTCAACAGTTTACCTAGAATGCTAGATGCAAGTTTGAACTTTTTTTAATTTTTGGGGGAATTTTAGCATGAAAAATGATATGAGATAGAAATATTGAAAATAGAGACGACCAAATATTGAAAATTGAAAAAATTGCCTTTTACATATTTCATTATTTTTCTGATTTTTATTTTTCAGGTGCAATGTGTTTTAGTGGGTTTTGACCAACATATCAGTTTCCCAAAGCTACTGAAAGCAGCCTCATATCTGAAAAATGAGAAAGTTTTATTTCTGGCTACCAATGAAGACCCTCGTCTACCTTTGAAAAATGCCCCTATTACAATGCCAGGTAGGTAACTTTTGTATAAGATGGCATGGCAAGAGATCAGGCTTAAACAGTTAAAACCTGTACATTGAACATTATTTTGCTGAGAAAATATGTTCAGTGTTGGTGTTCACTACAGAGAGGGTAATTTACAGAAGTCAGTAAAGTATATGCAAAAGAAGGATGTCCATTAGAGACAGGTGTTCGCTAGAGAGAGGTGTTCACTAAAACAGGTTTAATTCATTATTGTATTTGATCTTTTCCTAAAACATTATTCATTACTTCTTTATTCAAGGACTCACTTTGATTTTTCAGGTACTGGTTGTATAGTTTCACCAGTAAGAATAGCAAGTGGAAGGGAACCCCTAGTGCTTGGGAAGCCCAACACACCTATGTTTGACAGTATACATGAGAAGTACCATATCGACCCTGCTAAAACACTCATGGTTGGAGACTCGTAAGTATTTTTACTTGGCCTTAATAGGATTGTGCTTTATAGCATATTTACTGAATGTATAGCTAAATGTTATAATACTGTAATAAAACTAGCAATCAGGATGTTGAAAGCCAACAACGGTTGGCGTCTGTAACAAATTCTTAAAACTTCCAATAACTTAACAAATACTGTTTAGACTGAATTCAGCTTTTTTCAAAAAGGTCAGAAGATATTTTTTCAACTTGATTCAAATTGACCAAATCTTTTTTTCAAAATTATCTACAAATTATCAGAAGTTCAAATCTAACTTTTGATTTGAGATTTTACCTATTCACTGACCTTCTCAAGGTCAAAAGGGCCAAAAAGGTCTTTTTTCAACTTGCTTCAAATTGACCGATTTTTTCACAATTATCTCTACAAATTATCAGAGCTTCAAATTTGACTTTAGATTTGAGATTTGACCTTCTCAAGGTCAGAAAGTTATTTTTTCAACTTGCTTCATATTGACCAATTTTTTTTCAAAATCATCTAGAAGTTCTCAAAAGTTCAAATCTGACTATAGATTTGACATTCAACAACATTCTCAAGGTCAAAACAATATTTGGCCTTCAATGAATTTCTCAAGGTCAAAAAGGTATTTTTCAACTTGCTTCAAATTGACCAATTTTTTCAAAATCATCTACAAGTTCTCAGAAGTTCAGATCTGACTTTAGATTTGAGATGTCTCCTTCAATGACCTTCTCAGGGTTAATTTTTTTATTCAAAATCATCTACAAGTTCAAATCTGACTTAAGATTGAACTAATAATATTGTGAACAACTAGGTGGTGACATTTTGTCATGTTATGCCTTGTATAAGAATTGATTTTGTCTCCAAAACCTTTCATTTCTCAAGTGTAATATCATACTATAGGCCTGTATTCGAAATGAAAAAACACTAGCAGCATTCAGCAATGCTATGAAATCACAAAAACAACAATTATTATTAATTCAAAATTATTCTATGAATTGATAAAAATAATTTTCACATACTTTCAGGTTAAAGACTGATATTCTAATGGGCAATAAATGTGGTTTGAAGTCACTCCTCGTATTAACTGGTATCAACTCTCTGGAGGACGCCAAATCAGTCATGAATAGCAGCTCCCCTGATGTACAACAGCAAGCTCCAGATTTCTATATAGAAGATATTGGACAGTTCGGACAATTTTTATGATGCTAGTCATGTGTTAGCTAATTTATAGTAGTTAGTCATGCTTTAGCTATTCTGATTATGTTTATGACAATCATATGTGGATATAAATACTCAAATTAATGTCCACTTCCTGTCCATGTTCCTTAATATGTCAAGAGAACATGTTAGTAGACAGCAGTCTCTATCGTTTTAGTGCATTCACAGCAAGCATTTGTATTTATTGAATGCCCCCCCCCCCCATACCTCATACAGTGATCTCCACAGGATATTTTCTCAAGTGGGTGCAAAATTCTCATTTTCACAATTCAGACCAAAATTGGTCAAAATATGCCAATTTTCAAAATCAAAATTTTTCTCATTTCCAAGTGGGTGCAAATGGATTTTCAACTGAGTGCAAGCCTATTTCCAAAATCTAAGGGGGGTGCTGCACCCACTTACTTTAATGCTGGGGAGATCACTTGTCATACTGTATGTATTCTGAAAAATAATCAAGATAAGAAGGGTATTTCCATTTCATTACATTAAACACTGTATGGCATTAGGAATGCTTTATATTCAAGTAACATATTCTTATAGGTATTTAAAAGCAGTTGACCTTTAGACTCATGTAATTGCTGTATTAAATCTGCATTTGAAATAATAAGTATGCTGTCCATTGTTAGGGACAACTGAAGCAGTTTACATTAATTCTGGTCAATACAATAAATTAACAAAAAATGAGATAAGGTGAACAGTTGTTTACATACAGATCATGTTTAACTCAAGAGATATAGTTCTATTTAGGCACAAATAAAAATCAAGGTATTGAGTTAATGTTAACATACAGAATGTCCATAAACCCATACTTCACACAAACTTTGTTAATTGTCCAATTGTAAGAGACTTTATGGACACCCTGTACATATAGTTGCACCATCAAATGAACAAACACTGAATGCCAGGGGCGGATCTGGGAACCAACAAGGGGAGGGGGGGTAAAATTTCAGGTCAGATAAAAAAGATTTCGGGCCCCTAAAACCAAATTTTGAAATTTTGAGGCCAATTTTCTTCAAAATTAGGCCAGAAATTAAAAAAATAAGGCCTTACCATTACAAGGCCCAGTAATGACCACTTTTTGGGGCCTTAAGGATGTTCCCTGGACGAAGTTGAAAACGATGAACACCAACCCCTAATTTTTCTTTTCAAAATGTGAAGTACATAGCATAACTAAGTGTTTCTGTGAGTTTAAGAAAAAGTTAAATATTCAAAAGTGTGTTTTGGGGTGAAAACCTGATTTTTAACATGGGTTTCAATGAGAAAGTGCCACGCCCACTTTTGTCAAATATTGACACTTTAGAGGCCTCTTGCTCAGAAAAAAGCACACTAACATATGGTTTTTAAAGTTTTAATATTCTTTGTTGCCCGTGAGAATCCCAGAAAACCATTTTTGAGAAAAAGTTAAATACTATTGAATATTTTCCTATCTGACCAGGGAACATCCTTAAGGCTTTTTTTTGCTCAAAATTTTTTGGGCCCAATTTTTTTCGGGATCCGCCAGTGGAATGCTGATTGCTATAGTAAGATAGCATTATAAAAATATAAACAATTTGATAGTAATGTGCACATACATAAGTACAGATATTAGACCATGTGTTGATTATGCATGTTAAATCTTTGCTCATTTACAGTAATTGTACTGCCTATTGTACATATACATTTGTTATGAAAATATTGATATGTAGTAGAAACAGTAGTTGTGCAGTAAACAAGATGAATCTTTTTAAATGAAGTTTTGTTTATAAAATATTCATATAAATCAAGGGCTCTGTAAAATTTCACATATATGAATATCTGAATTTTTAATAAAATAAAATTTGAACAAGCAATATTATTTTACTTTTGTTCCCTATGTGATGAGAGTGATGCTATTGTTTGAAAACAGTAGAAAAAGAAGGATAATTGGTTCAAACAAAATATTCTTGCAATTTTCTGTAGATAAGAGGAGTAAAATATTGTCAATCAGTTTTTAACTTCACATTCTTATGAAAGTATGTCCATAATTAGAAAATTAAATCATTTGCGCCACAAGCCCTTTGTACATGGATTTAAATACTGACCTGGTTTAAATTGAATGCACCCAACCCTATGCATGGGTAGAACCATGGCCCATAAAATTATGAATCAACAATAAACCCGAAGGCACAATCTGACACAATCAAATTTTTAAACACTATTTTTGGCAAATTAGGTGGTGTGGGCATAATGAGGAATGGAAGTTTATTATGATAGAGAATCTATAGTTTTGCTCATGAATATATGTAGTGATAACAACTGGTGATCAGTAAAATAATAACATGCAAGAAATGGGCCCCAAGAAACACACCATTCAAAAATCATTATCACAGTCAAAACAAGTGAACATATATCAATTGAAGAAATACTTGAAGAACTTATATTTGATCAAGGACGTCCTTGATTTGATCGATTAAGATGTAATTAGTGCGTGGATGTACATTTCAATTGCTAAGCATCTATCGGGGCATTCAAACTCAACTAGCAATATTAAAACAAGAATGACAGGTCCCCGAGAGCTCTTCAAATGGTCATATGACACAAAACATGGCGGATGAAAAATATAAAGTACAACAAGGGTAAGTAAAGATTATAATGAAAATAAGCGTATTCAGTCAACAAAGTGGGGAATTTGACATCATATTATTTTCATAATAACTAGGGCATGGCTGAGTATGTTTTAAATCCATCAGATTACCGCCATGTCCCTATTTCAAAGAGAAAGTCTGGCTTTTTATTTATTTTATTTTTCTAATTCTGGGTGTGATTTTGCATCAGTTCAGCGTCAGTGTCTCTAGTTGACAGCTCATACTACTCCCCAACAGAATGGGCAATCAAAATACGTATTTTTTGTTATGGATTTTTATAAATGCATTTTTTTCACCAGAGAACTTCATAGCTTTCATGCTTTCATACACTCATGTACATTTTTCGTTATTTTTGGCTCAAACAGTGAGCCTATGGGATCGACCTGGAGTCCGTCCGTCCGTTGGTCCATCAGTTGGTCCATCCGTCAACATTGGCTGCACAAATTAAAATTGCTATTCGGATTGAGTCATATCCACATTCATTTTATGCATATCCAAAAACCGGGTACATGGTCGACCGGGTACCTAACGCAGGCCTGTCAACTTGGGAACACCTAACATGAGTGACTTGGAAATGTTGAACACCTCCCCTCTAAATGTGGACACCTTGGTCCAAATCTGAACACCTAGATCCAAATTTTGAACACCTTGGTTTAATTTTTATTCATCTTGCCAAATTTTGAACACCTCAAATTTTTTGCGCTCGCTACGTTCGCGCTTCAAACATCCATCAACGGGGGGGATAGGTACGAAAAATTTCAAACGGAATGCGTGACATATACGTGATTCGCGTGAAAAGTCCGAACAAAATGCATACGTTTTGTTTTCGGCGTTCGTATTTTTCTGTGTAGACGAACTTTTTTAGAAATTTTTCTACAGAAATATTTTTGCTTGACAATTACCAGGTAAAATGCGTATTTGCGTGACATTTTCTGTCACACAAAAATAACTGGCGTGACTTCAAATTCTTCGGCAAATGCATGACAAATACGCAAATTGCGGGACGGTTGACAGGCCTGCTAACGTTCCTAGCAGGGTTACCAACTTTCAAAGTTCCACATTTCCCCCGAGATATAGTAGCGAATTGACTTGACAGACTTAGCCAACCGAGTGCACTGTTGTTCGATATTTTTACCCTATACGAGACAGAGCACTTTTTAAAATAATCTATCCAGCAAACAGTGACGTCCATGTCACGTTGCTCATAAGTAGCATATAAGTTCCTAGAAGACGTTGCACATTTTCGTTCTTTACACATCGAGGCAACGTAAACATGAGACATCTATTGATGGTATAAAAAGAACGTTGTTGTAACGCGTCCGTAAAGTTTGTTAGTGTGGAAGACATAACAAACAGGAACGTTTGATTTTTTACTACATTGGTCCATATGTGACGTAACTCAAACGTTAAAATTCAATGTTGTCAAAACAGGCTTTTAATATCAAAATATTTGTTGGTGGAAAAAAACATGACAAAAACTTTGTGTTCTCACTAAGTCGGTTCATTTCCGATGTTGTCGAAACGTTTTTTCGAATTGAAATAACCTCAAAACTTGACTTCAATAATGACGTTCATGGACCGTATTGATCTGATGTTACTTATATATTCAGCAAAACGTCGATGGATGGTTGAATTTCAACATTGTGGAAATGGCTTCAAAATATTTGTGAGTTAAGGAAACGTTACAAAGACGTCAATATGTTCTCACTAAATCGGTTCATTACCGACGTTATTTTAACGTTAAAAGTTAACGTTGTCAAAACGTTCTTACGATGTGAAATAACCTCAAAACGTGACATCGAAAATAACGTACATGTATTGTCCAGATCCAACGTTATAAATAAAAAAATTCCTAACCCTGCTAGGAACGTTAAGTACCAGGTCACCCGGTTACCCGGTCACCCGGTTTTTTACACAAACCCAAATTTCATTTTCAGGGAACTTTCTCATGTATAAAGTCAATCTTCATTGGCTGCACAAAACGCTGTGTGAGCACAGGATCGTGGGTCCTTTATTTTTCTAAACTTTACATTTATTCATTGCTTTTGTTAATTATTATAGTTGTGGTTAAATTGAAATTATGACAAGCGAGGCAGGTAGAAAGGAATACTCGTGGAGCCACCTTTTGGTGGAAACTAATACTGTTGATGAACTGACACAACCAATAAGAGCCTCATCACGGATTAAGGTATATTTCTGATAAATTACTGCTTTATGTAGTATATCTTTAACAAAGTTGAATTATCTTTTAGGTATACTTGAAGCCCTTGTTGGGTCCAGAGACTAGTTGTAAGACTATTAAAAAATCATCTTTTTGGTCCATCATTAATTTCTGCTTTGTAAAAAACATGTATCAATTATACTCCTCTTCTTCGGTATGAATATCCATTCTGGGCCGGGTCGTTCAATCAAATATATTGCATCTGCAGCAAATACCTGTAACTAAGAGTAAGAATAAAAAAATTATCAAATGCCAAGTGAATTTTGCTGTTTTCTAAATATCAATATCCCATTGAAACAAGTGTTAAAATATTGTTTCTGATTATGATTTTCATTACAGTATCTTTGCCTGGCTGTGTCCCAGAACTATGTGGCATTTGGCACCAATACTGGGGTGATCTATATCTTCCAACGTGACCCCATCAAATACCTACAGGTCTATCTCGCTGATAAGGTAAATATGAGGTCAAAGACAATTTACATGCATAATGCACTTATTCATCATTTTATATGGGAATTGAGATGTTCAGACCAATTTATCTGAGGTACAGCTGTAACAGTTATCTGAGATACAGCTGTTATTTGAAGTACAGCTGTTCTGATGTATAGCTGTTATCTCAGGTACAGCTGTTATCTCAGGTACACATGTTATCTGAGATCCAACTGTTATCTGAGGTACAGCTGTCATCTGAGGTACAGCTGTCATATGAGGTACAACCTGTTGAGAAATCTATATTGAAATGAGATAGAATGTACGTTGCAATACTCAACTGAACTTTTGATACATTCCCATCAATCTTTTTCATAGCTTGGTGCACAATAGTTAAGACGGCAGCTACTTCAAGTGTTTTTATCATTTTGATCATATGAAATTGTTTTTGCATTATTATCTTTGAATTGTGTGCTTAAAAGATTGTATATTATCTCAAGTATTGTTTTCTTTGTAAAATTGATGTTTTAACAGTTGTAAGAGTTGTAAACTCAAAATAGTTTTGGTCCTGTTTGAAACTCCTTTTCTGAGTACTTTGGAATTTATTTTTGAACCATTGCAACTTATATGATTTATTTGCAAGTCATTGCTTATCTAACAGTAAAAAAATGACTCATACTTATTAACAATTTTTAATAATATATACAGTATATATATATACATTGATGGATTTTTCCCAGTTGATCTGTTTTTATAAGGTTGTGCCAAGATTTGACACTTTTTAAATATTTCCTGTCACAAATTTAGATCCAGATTTAAGGACAATAACTCCAGCAAGAATATTCACATTTGCAAAAAACACTTGTTTTCCTATATTTTATGTTTTTCTCACAACAAAATAATGTTTTACTAATGTTGCACAATGTTTTAGGATCGCTCAATCAACTGTGTAGAGTTTGGACCAGATGACAACCTCTTGGCATACACAACAAGGTATGTATTGAATAGGCATAAACATATAATCAGAGACTAATTTATGGCCAACCCATACATATCTATACTTTTCTGTGGATTTAAAAATGACCAAATCATACCATACATGTACCTTCAACGTTCCACATGCATATGGAGGTATTCTGTTTTAATCGGGTATTTTAATTGTGCAGAATTGCTCTACAACTACATTTTTGTCATATCGCATTGTTATCCTTATTTCATTTCCTTGAAAAAGATTTATGAAATAAATTAAAATATTCACAACATTATTGCAGCAAAGGTATTGTTCAAGTGTTAGAGTTGAACATTGAGAAACGCAGCAAGCCTGAGAGAATCCGTGTCTCACACGAACACAAGGAAACCATTGTGACATCACTTTGCTGGAACCATACTGGGAACAAACTCTTCTGTGGTGACCAAAATGGCAAAGTTACAGTCGCATATATATCATCTAAGGTATGTAAGGCACTTAGAGTTCTTGTCATCGTTATAGCAGCATAATTTAATCTTTTAATCCTCAATTTACACCGAACAACTAGTTTTCTGCTTGGCAGAATGGTGTATGAAGTTTAAGTTTTGCATAATGGGTTTGTCTATTGAAAAAAGGTATGACCTTTCCCAAAATGTAAATATAGTAAAACATGTGTGGAACTGGAACACCTCTGTAAGTGGAACACCAAGTCAGGTTACCATTAATTTTATAAAAAGTAAACATCTGTGTTTTGAGCACCAGTGGAACAATATTTTAAAGTGCCAAATGAGCTTCACTAACGTCCTCTCCCACTAACACAAGTTTTACTGTACAAGAAAATAATGTAAATGTAAATCATCATTGTGGGATCCACAGCCTTTACTATCCTTTTGGAATAGTTCTCTCAAAAGCGTTAGGTAAAGAGGGGCTCTGATAAATCCGAATGGTAAATCATGTGATGCTCTATTTATTCAAGGCTAAGGACCTGTTCAAACATCCAACAGAAGTCATCATGAAACTAGACTCTAAGGTGGTTCAACTTGACTGTTGTGAGAACAAAGTACTTGTCTCTACTCTCACCAGAAGCTACCTTTGCAATACTGCAAAGTGAGTCACAGTAATTAGCACTAAGTTATCCATTTTGTTTAGTTAAGGGTCATAAAAAAGTTGTTTTTTGTTTTAAATTACAGATTCAAAATTGACCTATTTTGTCACCACTACACGTGGTCTCCAACATTTTTTGTGACGACATTCAGCGTTCGGAGTACAGTGTTTAGCGTCTATTACAAATGGAAAGTGGTGACATTTTTTTATGTAAATACCTTGTGATTCTTTTTGTATATTATCAAGTACACTTGGTTCATTTGTGACTTTGTTTGTTTCAGGGAAAAATACACACACATTGGGACAAAACCTAGAGATGGTTGCTATGGTAATTGTTTCTTTCAAGGCCCAAAGGTGGAGACACCAGTCATCTATTGTGCCCGACCTGGATCTAGAATATGGGAGGTAGGTGAAAATGAATATGTTTAGAAATGTCATTGTATAATAACATTTTTCAGCAGTTGAAACTGGGTGTAATACCTAGTTGAAAATTAGAAATTGCTTTCGCACGTAGTTGGAAATTCTGATTCACAAAAAATTGGTTAACATATTAGAGTCAGACTTTTGATCAGATATTTCCTTGATGTTTCAGGTTGACAATGAAGGAAATGTACTGAATACCCACCAGTTTAAGAAACTGTTAGATATGCCATCACTTGATGTTCTCTCTCTTGGGTAAAATTAAGTTACTTTATATTTTATTTTTCATTTTTTCTTTGTGCATATGTGCATATATCAGATGTAAGAATGTTTGGCCTGCATCCCTATGAAAAAAAGATACTCAAGAAATTATTGATAAACAAACATATATATTACTGATGCCTTAAGCCTGTGTCCGATTTTCTCCACCTTGACTGGAATATGGATAAGGGTTGGTTCAAAATATAATCATTGAATTTTTGAAAATTAACAAAGTAAATGAATGTAGTATCACAACCCATTTCATGTCACTACCTTTTTCAATTTTTTTCAATTTCTCATTTCAGGGACCAAAGTGGCCGTTACCTTGGACCTGAATTGTCTTCCAATGGCCCCCAATCTCTGGCCTTCCCTCAATTACAGCTGTTTAGGTAGGTGAAACCAAAATATAGTAACATAGTAGCAATAATAGCATTTGGATTGGATTCTTGTCCTAGATACATATAGCTACATGTAATTGAATAGGAATGAACTGACCAGCTGTTTGAGAAGATATGGGTATTTGACTCATAAACAATATGAAGATTATATGAAAACAGCAGTTAACTTGCGTCTATAGTCTTACTTTGATCTCGTGAACAAACTACTTTTGTTCGAGCATTGAATCTGGTTCATGTGTATATTTGCTTGCTTATGTTTATATTTAGGCCTTTCACTGAAGGATATCAGTAAGTATACTGGGTAAAATTTTGTAAATTCTGGGTGGACGATTTTTAATTTTAAATGAACAGGGAAGATATCCTTACCATTTAATTTATTCATCTGCTGGAACTTTGTAATATTTATGATTCCAAAGCAATGCAATACAACGTCAACGATGCTAGCAATATTTGTATACGTGAATGCTGTGTAACATCTACTCTTATATGGCTTTTATGTTGATATGATATATGAAAGAGGTGGTGACATTATTTCCATCATATATTTGTGACCAATATACAGCATCCGTGTTTTGCATCTTTAACAAATTACTACAGTAAAACCTGTCTAAGTGGAACACATTTGATTCCTCCAAGAAGTGTTCCACTTCCACAGGTTCATTAACCTCTTGACAACCCAGAATGACGAGATCTCTCGTCGCCTCAGAAATGACCTCGAAACCCAGAGGGATGAGAAAATCCGTCACAAAATTGTTCACAAAAATTGCTCTTATTTGAACAATTTTCATCCAATTTACACAAAAATTGTTTTAAAACGTGTAGAAATGATCTCTGCCATCTAATTTTACTAAGTTGAGCATCTAAAGTTGTAAAGGTATGTAGTAAAATGTCAAAAGGTGGCAAAAATGAGAGATTCTCTGGTTTCAACCAATTTTAGAGCCTGGAATTCAAGAGGTTAACATTAAATCAGCTGGGGTGTTCCACTTTTTCTAGAGGTGTTCCACTTTCCAGGTTTTTCTGTATACATATTTGTAATTGCAGCAAGATGGTGATAGTTTGTATTGTTTTCAGGGTATTTTATTTAATAAAATCATACAAACATATTCACATAATGGTGATAAAGACACCCCAGGGGGTTTATAGCTTGTCACAAGCTAAATATTTAAAACAGCAATAATAATACATTGTTAATTTGCTATGTTACGAAATCTTGTGGGAAACTGTTTTAATTACAATGGTGTTGTCATTAATTGTGTATAATTAATATGTGCATCATATATTTTATGGTTATAGTGTTTCTCTTTGTACTATGTGATAACGACTGGAAGATGAGTGAATTCAAGTTCAACTAAAAATTTTCCAATCAACATATAACATTATCAAATACATAATATATGAGTTTAAGTTGTAACCATTTTGCCAAATAAAAAACCTGAAAAAGTTGTGATTCTTATATTTTCAGTGACCAGTATCTGTTGACATGGACTGAGAGCGCCCTCTATATATTCAACCCCATCAAAGTCCAAGTTCTACTCTGGAACAAACAATATAAAGGTATTACTGACATCAACTTCTTTCTTCACAAGGAAACCAATCATGTTGTTATATTTTCACTCATGTTAGTTAAGGATTTTGTTTAAAATGCCAACTTTTTAATCGCTGTAAAAAAGGAAACATCTCTAAATATTATATCTTTCTTTCTAAGATGAATGCGATTCTGATTCATTCAGCCACTTTTTATGGTATTAATCATTAATTCTATCATCATATGGATGAAAAGTAAATTAATTGAATCAATTTTAATATTGATCATAAAACAATCATGTTTGATTTCTTCTTGCAGATATTACCAGTGTGAAATGTTTCAAGAACGACCTGTATGTGTTACAAGGACAGTCTACAATGTCTAAACTCTCACTGTTAAGTGTTGAAAAGTGTATCCTAAAGCTGTCTCTGGGCCAACTGTGGCAACTCTGTGCAGATGTCTGTATCCATTTTAGGGCTTGCATCACTCCAAGCCAGGCCAGAACATGGATACCAATAGATATGTTGGAAGATATAAAAAGCAGTTTAAAGGATAGTGGCCATGCTAAACTATCTGATAAACTGGCTGTTGTCATAGCAACACTAGAGCCACCTATTGAGAAAGATGAGTCGCATAATGCTAGTCGACGTGGGAGCACTGAGTCGCAAGACAGTTCCACACGATTAGATTCTGGTATATATCTTATAAATAGGTCAGATAATATGGAGGCATTTCAAGTCAACACTCAAACATCGGTCACAATGGATACAAAGGATGTTGCCATGGATTCTATAGATGTTGCCATGGATACCATAGATGCAAGTGATATCAATCGTAATAAGGTCCAAGACAATAATCATATCCAACCCGTAGCTCTTGAACAAATAAATGGTGATTTATCAGTAAATCCGGGCACTGATAAATCAGATAATAATCCAGAAACAAATATGAATCATGTGCCTGTGCAAGAATACAAGTCCAAACCACTTAATTTTGACATTCCATGTGAGGAAAACAAAGACCCTCCTCAGGAAGAGCCAAGTGAGCAGCCTCCAACAGAAAATGATCAGTCCCCCACCCAAAGTGACCAGTCCCCAAGAATAAGAAAGAACTCGGATGCAAGTTTAAATTCTCAGACAAGCCTGGATAGGATAGATGAACGAGGGATTTTACGTCACGGATCACAAGAGAGTCTCTCAAGTAGTGACATGGTTGTAGGAAATTCTGGGATTGATCCAGAGCCTGTTTATGCAAAATCAGAACGAGGTCAGCGTTTGAAAGGACGTAAAAAGAAGGCTTCAGAGGTAGATCTTACTGGTGTAGGGAAAGCAGGAACCAAAAATAGGAGTAAAGGTAATCTCTCTTGTCTATACAATATTAATTGTGCCTATATGATATAGCACATATTGTAGCAGTAAAGATCTTAAATTGTATTTATATAGTTTAGTTTCACTAAAAAATGATTCGCACATCGATCAAAGGTTGAGACGAGAACCACTTCATTGAAATGTTGAAACATGATACCACTAAAACATATCCTACTGTTTATGGCATTATATTAAACCTTATTGAATATTTTTCTTTAATTTGTAGCCAAAGCTAGAAGATCTCAAAGCGTAGATATACAAATCATAGACCAAAAACCAGGTAACATTTCTGTCCAATAAGTAAAAATTAATATTTGATTGAATAGGGAACTACAGTATTAGATTGCATAATGCAATATTTGATTGCATTGGCTGCTAAATTCAGATGGCTGCCTTTTTCAGTTTGAAAGATAATTTCCGACGTTACTGAGTTATCAGATTTGGTCTAAAATTTGTAGCCTAGTGCCTTATTGGCGTAGGATCTTTATGTCAGAAGGAATTTATGATATCATGTCTTGTCATGATTGTATAATTTGTCTTTATGATCTTTATGTCAGAAGGAATTTATGATATCATGTCTTGTCATGATTGTATAATTTGTCTTTATGAGACATCACAACTGCCTGGTTTGAATAAAAGATTACTTCCTTTTTTAGTTCCAAGGGGACGGTTACACACAACAGACGGAACTCCAAGCTTGGAAGTCATTAGCAACCCAGCCAAAAAACCCTCTACTCCAACACAGGTTCAAACCTTGACCAAATCTCCATCACTTCCTTCTATGGACACAATTGATGCCAACGCAGACAAAGAACCAAAAGAACAACCCAAACTGAAACCAAACAAGATGTCATTCTCCAAGATGGTTGGTCCAATGGTATTGGAAGCCATGAAGACATTGACTCCAAGTGACCCTACTAACATTGGCCTGGAGTTTGCTCTGAGTGATATTGACAGTGGTGCTCACATTGATGGAGAGTTAGAGATGGGTCCTAAGATTTCATTCACAGCCATGAAAGAAAGGTATGGATTCTCATAGAGTGTTTGAGATTTGCCCAGTTTTTATCCTTTTGGTCTGAGCGAACCATCAAAGTGGTCAAAAAGAACCAAGCTTACCTTCTCAAAAATCTGTCTGAGAAGATCAAATATCTGAGATATTTCTGTGTGTCCTGTGTATTTTATCTCATGCTATAAATTCACTAAAATGCTCATTTTGTGTGCATTCAAAAGCAAAAATATTTTTGAATACCTGTACATGCTAAATGTGATTTGAAAAGGAAAACTCGGTACCCTGCTTAAAAATAACATTCTTAGATAGAATCAAACACCTATTGTTCAATTTATACTGAAAATGACATCACATCAGAATCAAGATCAATACTGCCCATTGTCATTGCAGTTTGTCTGAAAAGTTCAGCTCTGGTACAAAGAACCTATTGAAGAACTTCAAGGAGAAGACTGACCAGCTTAGGAAGAAAGACACAAGTGTTCCAGAATTGTTAGATGTTAGACAGCCAACACTAAGACATGGTAGAGCTCATGTAAGTGAAGAAAACTTGACTGTTGCATTTCAAACAGAATACTTCCCATCTGTCCAAAAATTCTTTCAAAATTATACAGTTTTTGTTAACCATTCTGAGCACTTTTGAAGTGATGTAGGGCCAAAAAGGTCAAATTTGAATCCCCATGGAATTTAAAAGTGAACCCCCATTGGCAAAGCTTGTTACAGGCTGGGACCTTCATCCCAACTTGTAACCACATATTTTTCTGTCTTTAGGGTCAGGAGGATGGACAAGACAAGGCAGAGCTTGTTAATGATCAGGAATCAAGAGTGGATCTTACACAACTTGAGGCTGCCACCAAAACTGCAAGGTATTGTACATAAACTTTGTTGCATTAGACAATTTAGAGACAATGTATTATTATATAAATGCTTTTGTGGTATACGTTATCACACCAGGACATCATTGTTAAGCAAATTCTTTAATCCATTTTGCTTCCAAAAGTTGTTCAGTTAAGAATTCATAATTAAATCAATTGTTTTCTTACTATGATGTCATCATTGCCATGTAAAACATAATGAACTTGGAATTTTCATAGCTAAGAAAGTTCTGGTTATGTATGTTTTATTTACAGTGAATTGCTACAGAACACCTCAGTCAAAGAGGCCGATCTTCGCAGTTGCTTGACCACTTGGGCCAGAGAACTGAACAAATCTCTACATGCACTCCACATAACAAGAGCCATTGGACAAATAAAGCATATCAATACTCAACTTACACAGCTTAGATCTAAGATCAAGTCAGAGAGAGAGGAAAATGAAAGTCTACAAAGAGTCAAAGATGAGGAGTTGAAATTAGAAGATAGTGGAGTCGTTGATGATGGTTTACATGTGAGTGAAACTCACACTGAGTCATTTTCAATAGATGGTGCAATAAAGAAAACCAATGGGAGTTTTGGTGAATCTGATATCCCAGTCATTAATGAAAGATTTACAGTAGCAACTACTGGCAGTCAAAATACTACTGCTGATTCGGACAAACTGAGATATAATGTGCAATGTGAAAACATTCCTAATTTCAATACAATGCAACCTAATAATGTAACTAACGATGAAGATACACTCGAACGTAAAAATGATATGAATGATGGCAGTATTATTAACATCTGTGAAAAGAACAATGCCAAAAAGATATCTGAGCATTCGGAAACACAATATGAAACATTGCTGAATGATCAGGAAGATCCTGATGAAATGAATCATCCCAAATCATTAGTTGAGCTTTCCAGGAAATCTCTTGAGATGAAGCCCTTTGACTATTCAAACAATTCAAAAACAAATCCAAAGGTCAAAAATTCACAGAATGGAGCTCAGGAACCTGTCAGTACATGCCATCCTCATTCAAACACAAAACCAAACAAAAACCTTGAAGATACAAAAAACTCTAAAGAACAGCTACAGAATATTTCATATAGCAACCAAAATTACTTGGAGGACTTTGAGAAAAAACATACCCGTATGTTAACTGAAAAAGTGAAAGACTGTCGTGAACAGATCTCCAACATTATAAACAGCATAAGTGAAATCATTCACATAGATAACCCCTTTACTGAAACTGAGCCTGAATCTGTTATGACTGAGCTGGCTCGTAAATGCTTTGAGCTGGAGGTACATGGCGATATTAATGAACACATTCCAACTGTTGAACATGTTATTGATGCATGCTCCGAGATCTCACTTGATGGGGATCTAGAGACTTGTGTTCATATCAAAAAGGATTTGGAAACTTTGAACAATGAGGATCTAGAAACATCTGTGAAAATTGATGAGGATTTAGAAACTGTGAACAATGTGAGTTCTGAAAGAGAAATCAGTATTATTGATCAATGTAACAGTGCTGAATATGCTATGAAATCCACGAATGGAAACCAGGGAATGAACCATGCAGCAGACTGTTCAGGTTTCAAAATAAACAATGTTGAAAGTTTTGAAAATGAAATCCCCATAACAGTGCCACGCACTAACTTAAGAACTATAGGCTCCACAGTAGATGATATCGTTCTTTCCAATAGTTTAGATGAGGCCATGGGACTTTTCACTAAATGTTACTTCTACATGCTTGATTACTCAAAGGTATCAACTGCATTGGAGAAGCTGCATGGACCTAGGTACAAGCGCTGGCTGGACATATTAGAATGCTTAAAAGGTAAGGTAATGAAGCAGTCATTTGCTTTATAAAAAAATTAGAAATACATTATACATGCACATGTATGTGACATGAATTTATAGCTTTAGTTTTTTCAATTTTGTAACATTTACATTTTACATGTTACATAAAATTGACATTTATGTAACATGAATTTATAGGTTTTGTTTTTTGAATTTTTTATAAGAAATATTCCAAATGTGTATTTTTCACTTATTAGGGTAGAGTCTCGTGCCTGTAAGCAGCTTTCATCAGGGGGTCTAATTTATTTTCAAGGGACTGTAATTTGAGCTGAAGAATAACATTTGGCCAAAAAATGCCAATTTCGATAATAGAAATTTCAATTTTGCCTGAGCAATACATGTACATGAATAATGTTTGTTAGAAATTCCAATTTTGACTGAGCAATACATGTACATGAATTATGTTTGTTAGAAATTCCAATTTTGACTGAACAATACATGTACATGAATTTTGTTTATTTTCTTATAGCTCTTGGTCAATCTGACCCAGTCCAGGTGCTGATAAACAACAAGAGCTTCAACAGTGCAGTAGATTTACTGAGGTCAGGGATCATACAAGACCCCAGATGTTACCTTGTCTACATTGTACAGTAAGTCAAAGCCGTATCTCACCCCCATGGTGAATCAATCCCTACTAACAATAGATTTAGTCTTAATTTACGGATTATTTGTGAATTACAGATAAAACATACCATAAGAAATATCGAGAAATGACCGAGTATAAAGCAAAACATCAGAAGAATAGAATTAAAAACTATTTATGATTTAAACTAATTGCATGTGATTTCAAATAAAAAAATACCTGACGTGTATTGTTTCAAAAATATATTTTTTAAATGGCCTATTGACTGTTGATGTGGAAAAGTCAGTTGGTTCTGCAGCTCAGTGGTAGAGCACTCGCCTGGAAAATGAGGCACCCAGTGGGGTGGACTGACTTTTTCACATCAGCCCTTAATTTCATTCTGTGTTTTCATTTATAAATGACCTATTGATATTCTGCAGACTGTGTAAGCTAAGGCCCCTGCAGTGCTTGGACTTTTGTGTGGAATCTAACCTAGTTAGGCCCCTAGATGTCCTCTATATGTGCATGAACAATGACAATCAGACTCAACACTTTCTACACTACATGCAGAGAAAATTGGAGAAGGATCGGACAGATAAAAGGTACATTTCAATGCTATAATGTTGTGAGGTTATCTTTGGCCATTGTGCTTATTTTGAGGCCATGTAATTCAACAATAATGTAAGCTCATTGACTAACATATCTGAGAGAAGTACCTTACAATATATCAAGTTTATGCAAATTCTTCATTGGTTGAATCAGGTCCCTGATAAACATGATTATGCAGTTAATATTTCTCTGAGTCCTTGGATATCATGATAAGGTATGGTCATTATAACAACATATATAACATGCATAACATTACAGTGATGGTTGTCATGACATCTACTCTACATTACAGAGATGGAGAGAAGTAAACAAATCAAATGGTTGCCAGAACAACATGTATGATATTAAATCAACTAATGGTTGCTATAACAATATATGTTATATTACAGCGAGCCTAGCTTACAGCAATGTGTAGATAAACTAGCTAGTGACAGAGATGTGGCAAGCATGTGGTTAAGGCTGTTACTAGAGAGAAGTAAACCAGTGGTTGCCATAACAACATGTGTATGTGGTTCACCAAGGTGAGTCCGATGCACAAAAAATGGTGCTTTGAATGCTACTCTTATGTTTAGTATGGTACAATTTGGTCATACTGAAATTGAACTAAAAAATGCAAATCCAGAAGGTCTGTAGAATTTGAAATGATAAAAGCATCCAATAAGTTATACCATACAAAAAAACTCGACAGAATTCAGTTACCTACTACAGATTATTCACATATCGAAAATATTATCATGGAATCAAAAAATCATATTCTTTCTCCAGGCCTGGCTCCCATAAAGCACACTGGAGAGATAGCAACACCATAGATGCAATCATTAACTCTGGGACATGTGAAACACAATGGACAATGAAAACATTGAGGAATACAGGGTGAGAAATAAGAATGCATTTTGTATATTTGGCTAGATTAGTTGAATACTATTTGTCAAGCTTAACTCGTGTTGTTTTTGTAGAAGGATGATATATGATGGGTAGGATTATTCTTCTATTCAAGTGCTTTCACATAACCTTTTTCATGTTCTTTGTATTATTTTCTATCAATTCTTTAGAAATACAGGGTGTCCCAAAGAAAATTTTACTGAGAGAAAAACATGAAATAACTATGTATCATGTGAGTATGGAAGGAATATTCTTGAATATGGTCATCATCTGACAAATAATTCAGTATTCATGAAGATATGAAAGTTGCATCAAGTGTCTCCACTTAGTTTTAGAGAAAACCTTGCTTTTACACCTGACAGACAATTTAGTTATCATAAACTTCTGAAAGTTTTACGAGGTTTAACACCATCACCCATTTTTCTTTGTCTTCAGAAAAGTTCAGTTTTTTGGATGAAGGAAAGAAGAGTTATTTCCATTTCATTTGTAGACAATATTTTGGGACACCCTCTCTGTTAGTCTCAAAACTAGTAGAATAAAATACCAGAGTACTACATATTTAACGCTTGTAATGAATCTTGTAATATTCTTTCCAGGTATTGGGCTGGCTGGCTGATTCAACAGAAGAAACTTGGAAACATCAAGGATGTTCTGGAGACTCTACTTAAACTTGGAGATATTGAACTGTTTCAACACAAAAAGTTTGGTAAGATTGAAATGTTGGACTTGCAACAATGACATACATCAAAAGACCTTTACTAAAAGGAATGTTTATAGCCTAAAATCATATTAATTGAGAATGTTTTCATTTACCCTAAATGCTCCTTATAAGTGTTAGGAAAAAAATGAATTGTAAAAATGTAGGGTCCCAACTAGCCTTGCCCAAGTCGGTATTTTTTAAAATATCTTGATCTTGAATTATTACTGCCTTGAACAATCTAATGCCATAATAGAAATCAAGATAAGTAAAAGAGACCGACTTGGGCAAGGCTAGGTCCCAACAGTCATTGAGAAATCATAATTTCCATATAATAGTGATATTCTATCCCTCACATGAAATAACAGAGAAGTATTCTGGAAAGTATTATGAATAATATATTAGTATTGTATGTTGTTTTTAGGTTATATCCCAGTTACACCAAAGGAATGGACAGATCTCTTGAAAATATATGATAAACAGAATAGTCAACATGCAGTGCCAAACTCTAGTGAAATTTGCTCAAAATGTGGTCAAAATTGGGCAGCCATAAATGAGCAGACAGATTCTGACAACGAAATTAAGAAATTGAAGGAATCTGATTGGTCATCCACAGTCACATGGGAAAGCCTTGCACTGCTATTGGTTCAGCATGTAGATGTTGATGAGGGATTAAAGCTGTTGAAAGGAGTGAAGATTCCAACTGGGGGTCTATCTTCAGAGTTCTTCAAACATTGTGCATTGAGGGCTTTAGCTGAAGAGAGACAAAGGTATTGTGTATTGACAATGTTATCTACAAGTAATTAATTTTTGTCTAACAAATATATGTACATGTATATATGTATATGTACAATATAAACTGTAAATTGTTTTAATTGGTCACCCGCTTTAATTTAGTAAAATTCATGTAGTCACTAATACAAAATAGTCACAAGTCCTCAGGTTACAGCCTGTTTATTTTTGAATATTTATTTTGTTCCTCAATAACTACAGAAAATACTGACAACTTGAAAAATTGTCAAATATATTAAAATAGATTTTAACAGACTAGAGTCATTGAAACTGTCTTTTACTGGACATATTTTCTATTGTATAGATATCAAGCTCTGTAGGTTATATGAAAATTGATCCATAAATCTAATGAATAGTGATGGTGAAACTTGAAACTACCTTCCAACACCTTGGTAAATGGTCCAAAGGAGGAGTTCAGGTTGTGGAACTTTTGCAGGGGAGAGTAAAATGTAAATATATCCATCCATTGTTATTCTTTGATGTTTTGCCGTTTTTATATCACAATCAGAAAGTGGTGACATATGACATAGTCTCACACTTGTAGTCAGTGGTTGGTGTTTGGCATTTGGTGGTCTAGGTGTTGACATTTTGCATCTTAATGCCTTGTTTAGGTATACCAAATAGTATCTTATTTCAGAGACTGGCTGAAGAGTACAATGTTAAAGATAGACACACACCTCTGGAGTAAACACTCGATGCATGATCCCCCTCAGGTGAGCTTGTTTCGCTGTACACTCCAATGAACCATTATGATTGTTGATTTATTATTTTATTTTACTACTACTTGTATGGCAACATATTGTTACAGTCTACATTTTGTAACTGGTGTTTGGCAGTTGGTGTATACGTCATATTGTTGTTACACTTTTTCATGACTTTTTGGAACCTTTTGCGGGTGATGACATTTTGTCACGTTAATGTATTTTTGAAAAAAATCACACTAGTGAACCAGCATATGGATTTGTTCTTTTGTTTTACTATTGTATATATTTAATATAGAATATAAATGATTTAATGACAGAGCTTATACATGGAAAAATTAATTAGCACCAACTTTTATTTGGTGATTCATCAATTTTGCACGATTTAAATCTCTGTAAGTAAGCAGCCAGTTTACAATGTTCTCCTGTGGTATTTTAAGGTTTTACCCCAATATAATATACATTTGTATTTCAAATATGTTGAATTGAATATTTGGATTATTGTTTCTTTCTTCTATTCCTGTAGTTGAGATATACCTGGAAAGATGATGCCAATGGTCCAGTACATAGATCTTCAGACATTAATGTAAGTGTTCAAAAATATGAACATTTAGATGCTACGGTCATGATTTAAAAGTGATTCTTCATCTATTTCACATTTCCATGTTATTCACTTATTAATATATTCGTGCATTTTTATAAAATCCTCAAATGGTTACAACCACAAAGTTAAGAATAGGCTCATGTACTGATTCTCCTCATCTTGAATTTTGAGCAAAATACTCTATTAGAAAAAAATTACCACTTATATACTGTAATTATATTTCAGGAGACATCACAAATGATGCTAAGCAGAGAAGATGATAAGCGTATAAGGAGTGAACTGTCCAGGTAATTCTAGTTCAAAACAAAATTGCATTGCATGTTAATTAAAATGTGGTGGTATTTTTCATCCACTTTTGTAGAAAAAAATAATTGTCAATAGTAGATAGATAAGAGATACAAAAACAAAGTTCAACAAATTGAACTCCAATAGCCCATTCTGTACAATGTATTGGTGACACAAGCATACTTCAGGCACGTAGCCAGCTTTCGCCAATGAGAGTTCAAATTGACCATTTTGGCCCAGAATCACTTGAAAAGTACTGGAAATGCTGAAAAACAACATGATTTTGAAAGAAATTTTGGTAGGAGAGGGTCCCATATTTAATATAACAGCATTTCCTGGCTACAGGTCTCACTTTTTCCATAAACCTTTTCTTGTGTGTAGAAGGTAACTTGTTTTCTGTTTTAGCCATTGTGTTTGTTGTGGACTGGTCCTCCAGAAAAGCGTTTCTAGCAGCATACCTGGTGTAATCATGTTCCAATGTGGTACGTGACATTTTATCGTTATTACATTTTTTGCTGTAGAATAGGGATTTGATCACCTATTTCTACTTAATCAAATATTATGGAATCCTAAACTTTTTAATTTAGGAATGATTTAAACAGTACTTAATTATCTTTGGATTATTTCTCCAAATTATCATTTGTAAATTGCTAATTTGTGCATTAAAACTAAATCCTAATGTTTTGTTTTATTTCAGGACATTCATTCCACATGGCTTGTATACCTGGGAAGCAGTGCAGTGTATGTCAACTACGATAAGTGATTCCTCAGAAACAGTGAAATGTGTGTCAGCTACGATAAGTGATTCCTCAGAAACAGTGCAATGTTTGTTAGCTACAATAAGTAATTCCTCAGAAACAGTACATTTGTGTGTTAACTTCAATAACTGATTCATTGCGTCAGGAATGATACATATGTATATGATGCCTGGGAACAGTATATATAATAATAATAGGATTTTATTAGTACTGATGCCCTTTTAGGGCCAAACGTACATCCAATATACAATTTTCAATAACAGTAAATATAGGCAATAAAGTAAAGAAAATAGGATTACATTCTTCAAATGACATATAAAATGTTACTTTGATATAAGAATCCTGTCTCTACCAATCATTAGATACTTTATCATGTCAGCAGATTCTTTTAATATGATCCCCTCACTCGTCAATAGAAAAATTGTCTTTTGGTGGTCATTCATGTTTTTAAAATTACGACACAGGTTTTCAAGTTTTTCAATATGGGATTTTCTGATAAACTCCAATTTTTTACATTTGAATAAAAAGTGTGTTTCATCTTCTATAACCGAGTCCTTGCATATTTTACAAAATCGACTATTAAGATCAGTAATTGGTTTTGTATATCGGCCTCTCTCTATCTCTAGATTGTGGGCGCTTATACGTAATCTAGTTAAATGTTTAGCATTTGAAAGTGTCGTTTCTGAAAGGTAGTGTTCAAATCCAAAGTGCGATTTTAGTTGTTTAAATAATCTAAGTTTCCCCCCATTCCCACTTATCAGATTCTTCCAATATACTTGATATCTCTCTATTAGTTTCCTTTTGACTTTAATAGCAAGCCTATTCGTGCTCAACTCTATGTTTACCCTATCTTCAAGATTCAATTCATCAGACATTTTTATTTTAATATGGCACAGTATATTTTTGAGTTGTTTGTGCCATGTAAATGTGTTATTTGTTAAATCAAATGTTTTACTCATAATTAATGAATCGTTTAGTAAACTCCCATTTGAACTCAACTCTAAATGACCGAGGTATTTGATTTGTCTTTTTATAATATCAACTACCAAAGGTATTCTTCCCAATTCTCCTCTTACTGCCATGTTTGTGGCTTTTCTATGAACCCCGAGAACATATTTTTGGAACCGAATATGATTGTTTTCAATTAAAGCACTTTCGTATTTCTGTTCAATATCTCGATTAGTTTGGCAGTCACGCTTGGTATATATATCATTACACCATATTTCCGAACCGTATAAAGCGACGGGTTTGATAAGTTGATCATACAATTTCATTTTCAGTGAAGACTTCATCTCTGTGCCGCTTGTCAATTGATAAAGTTTAAACATGGCTTTATTTGCTTTTTCTTTTATGTTTTGTTGGGCCGCTTTAAAAGATCCCGAAGCACTTAAGACAATTCCCAAATATGTATACCTTTGAACATTTTGTATATTCTTACCATTTATTTGAAATCGTTCTTGACAAACTTTGCCATATATGCCCCTGCAATGAAAACCTAAAAAGTGCAGCGTGTGTTGACTATGATAAAAGATTCCTGATAAACAATGTTATGTGTGTCATTTATGACAAATGAACCCAGTGAAACAATGCATTGTGTGTCAGTTACAGTAAATGATTCCTAGTATCATCACCCTGGGTATAGTCTGTCACGTGACTTCATGGATGACGTGTGCGCGAGTGATTCGCATTTTCTTTCGCTTGAGGTTTGTAATCACACTTTTTACATGTTTTAAGATTTTGTATCTCTGTGAAACTTGTCCCGTACCATCAATGTCTGAAGACGATCTAATTCACCAAATATCTCATCCAAGCGTGTCCCGGTTAAAGAGAAATTCGCACTTTTGTGTCTCGCAAAATGACGTGTGCGCGAGTAAATCGAATTTTACGAAGGATGGGTGCGCGAGTCTAACATATTTATATTCATTTTAAACAATTCTGCAAGCTAGACACAATATTGATTTTGTTACAAGGTGATTTAAAAACATATGAAAAGCATACCTTTCTCCCTTTGCACGAAATATGTACGCCTGCTACCACTGTCCACCAGGAACTCAAAGGTTCGAAGGCCTAGAGGGTGTAGCCCTTCATACCTGGGAAGAACATAAGTATGACGAATTTCGTTTTTATGTAAGAGTTTTAAACCACGAAAATGGTTTTATGTCATACATGTCTAAACGGTATGGCTTCATTCCATTCGAAAAAGAACTATCAAACGAAAGAATCCAGATTGATTCAATAAACAACAAAATAAAATTGATTAAAGCTGAACATGATAGTCCACACGACCACATTACAAAGAAAACTATGCTATGTACCCCAGAGGCTAAAGCAAATGTAAAAAGAGAGCCCATCTAGACTTCTGACAGTAGTTTCTAAACCACTCGTGCTTGGGCTATACATATTAAATACCTGAAACTAATAATAACAAGTGAAATGTATAAACAGTTACAAAAACAATTTCCTTATGAGTCGTTTCATGAAATTGTTCTAGAATTGTAATAAATACTATAAGGGCACGGTGTTTTCTAACTAATAACTACCTCAATAATTTATGATACCTTAAAGTGTTCTTGGGGTATATATTTTTTAACCAAATTCAAATCATTTTTAGTAGGGGAGGGGGAGGTATCAAGATTTTACCCATCAGAATACCTTGCTTTGGGGACAAATGCATGGTAGTGACGGGAATCATTACCCAAACTATTTTGGGCGCAAATCAATTTTGTATTTGACTTTCTATTATGCTGTTCTTCAATTGTTTTTTTACAAATGGAGGATCTGAGTACACGAAAGCTCATATTATATTGCTACATTTATAGCGAACATTTATTTCTGAGTCTGTAAAAACAAAGTATGTGGGATCACCCTTGGTATACGCAGCTGACGAAATGGACCGGTATGGGTCAAAAGCTGGACCTGTACGGGTGAACTTTGGGGGTACTTAAAATCATTCGGAGGGATCATATATTTCAACTTAGATACGAAGAAGTCAATATTGAGCAAGTTATAGCTGTTTTAAATTCAAATAAAACCGTTAACCCGTACCGGTCCAGCTTTTGACCTGTACCGATCCATTTTGTCAGCTGCGTATACCAAGGGTGGGGATGCGGAAGAAGTTAGAAGCTGCTATAATTATTTGATATTACTTGGTATCATGGGCTTCCCCTTACTATTCCTTACATGGTTCTGATCGTGGCGGATGCCGAGTAACCACATAACAACTCTAACCCCCCCCCCCCCCTTGTATGGGATGTCAATAAATGAATATGCTGCCGGTTTTATGAGACCGCCAAAAATTTAATTCAATTTTTGGTTCAAATTTTAATTCACCTGCAATGCCGGACAGCCCTACAAGCTATTTCAAAACATTTATTGTCATTAAACGTAGACATGTATGTATGTGCCATACATGAAACTATTCTTTAACATACTACTTTAAGATGACAAAAACAAATGTCACGTGAGTTGAATTCTGCCTTAGCTTGCAGAATTGTCTCAAGTGAATAAAAATATTTTAGACTCGCGCACCCATCCTTCGTAAAATTCGATTTACTCGCGCACACGTCATTTTGCGAGACACAAAAGTGCGAATTTCTCTTTAACCGGGACACGCTTGGATGAGATATTTGGTGAATTAGATCGTCTTCAGACATTGATGGTACGGGACAAGTTTCACAGAGATACAAAATCTTAAAACATGTAAAAAGTGTGATTACAAACCTCAAGCGAAATAAAATGCGAATCACTCGCGCACAGGTCATCCATGAAGTCACGTGACAGACTATACCCAGGGTGATCATACTCGTTTCTCATTTTGATTTCCAATCACACTGGTATCAGTGGACAATCTGCAAAACAAACAAATCATCTGATTGGTGCACGTTAAATCCAGCGCACAATCACATGATTTGTTTGTTTTACTCTAGGATCTCATTGGTCAGACTCCTTTTAAATCACAGTTAAGGTCAGGGTGCATGATGGGAAATTTTCTGCATTCCTCAATTGAGTCACATGTTATTTTTCAAACAAGAATCACTCCTTCCCCACATTGTCTATATCTTCCAGCTTTGCACAAAGAGTGCACTTATGTGCCTAGAAAAGCCTTGTGAGAAGGATGTTTTGATAAAGTGTATACAAAACAAGAAAATTCAGTGAAAAAAATGAGAAAATTTTCAGAAATTTTTTTCACTGAATTTTCTCATTTTTTACACATTTTACAAAACAAACCTTCTCACAAGGCTTTTCTAGGCACATAAGTGCACTCTTTGTGCAAACTTGGAAGATGTAGACAATGTGGGGAAGGAGTTATTCTTGTTTGAAAAATAACATGTGACTCGATTGAGGAATGCAGAAAATTTCCCAACATGCACCCTGTCCTTAATGGCCCTTTATTATTGACTAATGAGGTTGACTGACCAGCTTTGACTATTTACCTTATACATAAGAATTAGCATAATGTAGGCTGGATAAGATAATATCTCATTCATCAGAATCCTCAATATATGACAAATTAATAGGATTTTGGGCAGAAATGTCAACTTGACATCCTAAGGTATGAAAACATCATACCAACCTTGGAAATCCAAGATGTCCTAGTATCAGTAATAATGACAAATATGGAAAGCCCTGGCAAACATATGGAAAGCCCTGGCAAACATATGGAAAGCCCTGACAAACATATGGAAAGCCCTGGCAAACATATGGAAAGCCCAGGCAAACATATGGAAAGCCCTGGCAAACATATGGAAAGCCCTGGCAAACAGTGCAGTATGATTTATCCACTAAGATTAAAAAACCCTAAAACATTGGGATTGAAAATCTTTATGTAATCTAATGAAAACTCTATCCCATCTTCCATAAATAACAGGACAATTATTGATCAATTCATTGATAGTTTCACGATTTCAAAAATTATTTATAATATAAATTTAGGTTTGTATTATACAGAACATGTATATTAACATTGAACATTATATTTTATCAAAATTCCACCAAAACTACATGTAGCCAGTCTGTATTTTTAAAAGTGATGCCTTGAGTTTTGCAGTAATCATATTAGTAACTCATTGAGTCGGTGGATATTCTGCTTAGTGGTAGATTTTGGTTTTGGTTTATTTAATAATGATCATGTTATTTTATGACAGTCATTGTTTTGAAATATATAATGTATTGAATTATAATACAACCAGTTTAATAGGTAATTAACCTCATAGTCTTTGTTTCAAAATCTACACGTTTAGTACTTAAAAAGCAATATCCAAGATGCGAGTAGAAATAATCTTGATTTACATCATTAAAAATTCATAATTCAGTCAAACTGATAAATGTGGTTTTGAAAAGAGTTCATCAACTTTGAAAATTTAATTTTCTCTGAAAATGTGACTTCTAGGTCGGGGAGATTCCCCATAGACCCCATGTTGTAAAACCACAAAAAGTGAAATATCTTTTCTTGTGTTGGTCAGATAATATTTTCTTTTACTGGACTTATTTTAATTTGTATAAATATCAGATACATACGGGTAATATGAAAAGTAAACCACTAAAACTGATGCATATTCAAGTTTAAGGGAATTTTGTAATACCCTGCCATGTTAATTCCCCCGAGTCAGCCACCTGGTGGCGGAATTGGTAACTACATACTCGCATCTGAGTAATTATGAATATGTGAATGGAGAGCTGCTTTTCAATCTTAAAAGCTAGCCTGTGAATAAAAAGTTTGATCACTGAGATAATGATGACATATTCATGAATTCATTGCACATATTTACACTTTGACTATGACATCTATAGGCCTACTTGTGCTTAGTGACGTGTACTGTAAATTGCAATATGAAATGTTGTCAAGGCTATAATTCACCGATTGACCGGAAACGTTTTTTTTCATTATCATTTTATATTTATATCCATGTAAATTGTATTTAATGAATTGATCGAATAACACGACATCTATCAGTCTATACAACGTCTTATATATCAGCTCGTGGAAAAGTGAGTGGCAATTCACACATGCGCATCGTGTTTTCGTTTTAAAATTTTATGTAGCCCAAATAGGCTTAAATGATTTTAGTGACGTCAAATTTTTGCATTTTGGGCAAGCTCATTGCGTTAGACAAGAAAATCAAGTATTGAATGAAGTATTTTGATTTAAGTTCACTAATATAGTAGTTTCAGAAGGTAATTTCAACGTTCCCACACTCTCTATCCCATAGGAACTGGCTATCCCCAACAGGGCTAGGAATACAACATAGACGATGCTGAGGCTTTGTCTGAATAAAAACAGCATCTGATTCTTCCCCGCAACGGTTTGGGACGGTATGAGTGGCTAGCAGTATTCCAGGAGGCGGAATTCCTTCATTGTAATTATTGCACATCACTTGGCCGAGGGTCTCATTGTACGGTTGGTTTGTATTGTTCACCAGAACCATTGCACCTAGCCCATCCTTGCTCAGGAGGTTGGTAATGTTGCGGGAGCACAATTTGGGGCACTGACGGAGCATGAGGTTACAGTCGGAGCAGGTGTTGTTGGTGTCTTTGAATAGGATGTCGTCACTTTTATATAGGATGCGTCCTAACTCTGGAGTTGGCTCAGTTCTTACTCTACATTCGCATCTGCAATGGAGACATTCGATTAATTGGCAATGTAAAATAATGACTGTTTTAACTTACATATCATAAATGACCTGATTTATATGAATACACAAATTCGCCTTCGTTCTCCTAAACCAAGACTACTTATCATGTCACCACCACAATTGGTGACATTGTTGTAGTTTTCCTGTGGCGGTGGTTGGTGTTCGGCATTCGGCGTCTGTAACAAATGGCAGGTGGTGACATTTTGCACGTCACCAAAGCACAATGGGTCTATGACTTCTAAATTGAACAATTGCAATTGATTAAATGTAATTGCTTATTGCTGAATAACATCCAAAGCTTTACATACTTGATGTATCGAGGTGGCCCAGCGATGGTAATGTTCAGTGCTGAAAAGAAAAGTGAATCTGATAAGCTCTTTAAATTATAAGATCGGATTCGAGCTGGATTCAAGCACAAGTTATCCGTGAGATGGAATAATTAAGTCCATATTATCAGTACTGCACTTGGCTTAAGTTCTATGCACTCATGACGAGACAAACAGAAATATAATTCATATGGGAAACCTTTTGTAAGTTCTTGCATTTGCAAAATTTAATGACATGTTTTACCGTTGATAATGTTGAATGCCATTCCAACAGGGTACCCATAAGATTGCCCCATCTTGTGTCCATACACGTGGGCCGCTATCACGCCCTGTATGGTTGGAGATGAAGTAGAAGAAAGATTTTCTCGAGTCTTGTCGAGAGTAGATCGATTAGTTGGTGGTTCTGTTGAAGGTCGATTAGTTGGTGGGCCTGCTGAAGGTTGGATGGTAAGAGTGGGTTTTGTGGATGTGTTTATAGTAGGGTGGTTTGTGTTTGTAATAGGGCTGTTTGTGGACGTGCTTGTAGGAGGAGCTGGCTTAATTCCGTACTGAAGAATGTACGAAGTGTCATTTCCCAGCTGTACTTGAGCTGACTTAAATAAGTCCGCGCCAAACGGTACCCAACCCGCCTGTACTGGATTTGTGTTTAATAGTACATCATTTCTATCCGTCTCGTTCAGTGTTACAATGTTCAAGGAGTTATTATAGGGGGTGTCCAGAGCCCCGGTCGCAAAAATAAACTCATTGATATACTGTTCAATAGGTGGTACTATCATCATAAAAGGGGATGCAAAATCAAGAAACCTCGACCCTGTGCTATATTGAGCAACTAAGCAAGGTTTGTTCGCAAAGATAGCATGTCGTTCTTCTACACCTTCAGACAGACGTATAACTTGTTCTGTGTGTTGTCCCTTGTTGATTCGGGCTATAACATTGGAAGTAGGACTTTTGTTTATTAAGACTCTAGTGTCATCTTCGGAAGCGATGACACGATAAATCTCGTTTGGAAGAAGTCTATCTTCATCGTCCGATTCAAGAATTCGTCTTCTTGTGTACTGAATGGCAAAAGTTCTTCCCCATTGTGTTACAGGAGGTATCTGTTCAATCAGATGATCGCCACAGCATTGATCGCCAGGCACACTTGTGAATGAAGCTCCAGAAAACACAGCTATCTGGGCATTACTTGAGACAATACTTCCTGTCAAGTCACTCCCAAACTCATTCACCTGATACGTTTCCAGCTTGTTTAGCCGAAGACTTATATTCTGTGATACGTAACCGACATCTGGTAACTTGCGTAATATCCTAACCTCTGTCCCATCCACAGTACCAACTATGCCAATGTTGGAGGATTCTGATGCCTCGTTAGCCTGATAAGATGGTATGATATAGTAATTCCCAAGGTCTCTAACTGGGATGCCCAAAAACCCATCACTTGCAACTCCCTTATTATTCATACCATGTACTACTATAGGCGACTCAGAATATACACGTATGCCCTTGTTCTCTTTTACATTATTCCCCATCTGAAGACCGCCTGGGAGGGCTACTGAGACTGATTGGGCAGGGGTGCCTTTTGGGCCTAAAGTCCGCTGGATTTGAGAAGGAAGATAGGGTGAGGAGATGTTAAAGGAAACGGTTTGGTTGTTTGGGTTGCTAACAATCACATTGACGGTTGATGAGTTACTGTTTCCCTTTACATTTGATGTGAATCCTATGATGAAATCGTACCATTGGTTAGTCCTTGCTGGAATAAAAACCATGGTCCATGATACAACGCATTGGTTAGAATTTGAAATGCAAGTAGTTCATGGCACAATAGAACAATCGAAGATCTGTTAAATATGGGACTTGAATAAAGGAGTCCGTGGAACAAAATACCATATGGGTATATCATAGGACATAATATACATCCCATAGGGTTACGGGACTTCATGGGAAATATTGTGCATGGACCCAATGTACCAGTTTGATTTTTAATTGAACTCACATAATTTTGAATAAATAGTTGTAACTCACGTGCTTCTCTTTTGTCATTCTCGCAGTTTCGTCCATTGAAGTTTGTTGGGCAGTTGCATGTGTATTCACTGCTTGGGGGTGATGAGGTACAATTCGCTCCATTCAAACATGGCTTTGAAGCACAACGATCAAGTGGTGTGTCACAATATTCTCCAAGAATATTTTCGAGACAACAGCACCCCCCTCTCCAACAAAACCTACAAACAGTTAACACTTTCAAATTAATTTCACCTTTTCTGAGCAGGCCAAAATTGGTGAAATACTCTTAATGATTTGCCTTAATCTCATTTCAAATTTTAATTACTGAATGTATATTATTTAATCTTTGAACACCCATGTGCTGAGGAAATCATCGTCATCACTGTTGGTGGAGGAGGGACTCTATTCAATATCTTCAAACAGTTATTATGTCACCACCACTTTTGCTAACATTATTATAGTCTTCAACTTTTTTGTTGACAGTGTTCAGCGGTTGGTGTTCGCCGTTCGGCGTCTGTAACAAACGGCAGGTAGTGACATATGATTTTGCATGTTTGTGCCTTGTTCCTTACTACTGACATTACACATGTGGTATCCATTGAATCAACTATAAAACAAATAGTCCTAATAAGAAGGAACTTTGGGGGTGTTAACGGTATATATCAAATTGCGATTTAAAAGAGTCTCATCTTAAATAGAGATCCACCTACCCAAGGTTACATCCCTGACTTGGACATTCTGGGTCACTCACCGGATCTGTAGACTTCACCTTGCACTCCGAATCCTTAGTCCATCCTTCATGGCAGATCTAGATTTAAAGGACATAATTCAAATAATAGTTCAAATTACAGTGTTTATTCATATTGTAACATTAAGGATGTACTGCATGAACCGATTAATTCCCGGGTATTGTAACGCCATTGGTTCACGTAAGAAGAATCTGAAATGCGATCAGCTCAAAGTAACTAGGCACAGCTTTCGTATTCTTTGACGAATTTTCTTTGCCCTAAGTTGTCCCATTGTACTATAAATATTTTCTGTTGCAGTTATCATGTCAAAGATAGATGAAAAAGTTGCACAAAACGAGAGGTACGCGAAATACCTAATTTAGAGTTCAGCATGAGCTATGTATGGCTTATCTTCAAATGAATCAACCATTGAGGTGTTTCTCAAAATAGTGTGATTCACGTCATTTCAAGAAATGCAAAATGTAGCCAAGTTATCATTCATGATGACCTAAAAGAGAACAACAAAAACATACCTTGGCCCCTGATATAGGGTCACATGTGTAGTGTCCTTTCTCGCAACTATCGGCAGCTTTGCAATATGTTTCACAATATAAACCATAGTAATCGGGTGGACACCTGGACCCAGCAGTCGTGGTTGTAGGAGAGTGAGTAGGCGTGGTAGTTCTAGGGTGAATGGTTGAACTGTCTACAAAGTCTTCACAATAGTCACCTGGAATAATATAAAGTATATATATGTCACTTAATTGATCAAGTAGTGTCTCACCTAGCTGTTGTCAAGCACGATTAATTGTTTCTTTCTTAGCATTTCTTTGTATATTACCACCAGTTGTGTGACATATTGTTATAGTCTCCAACTTTTTGTTGACGTTGTTCGGCGGTTTATGTTTGGTGTTCGGTGGTTGGCGTTTGTAACAAATAACAGGTGGTGGCGTTTTGCATGTTAATGCAATGTTTAATAATTAAGACAACCTTATCTCATCACTAATACATGTATCTTATTTACACGAGGTCACTGTTTCATTTGATTCAAAGGCTCGAAAGTGGGCAGTTGCTTATACTCAGTTTTAGAGGACTGCTTTATTCACATTTGACACACAATCATTGATTTACATTACCTTCAAATCCATCTGGGCAAATGCAGTAGAAATCCTGTGGTCTATATCCGAGATCGATGCACGTTGCTCCATTTAGGCAAGGCTGTTTGTAGCACGGTGTTTCTATTATTTCACATTGTGGACCGACCCAACCTTATGTTCAATAAGAAAATTCATTGTAAACTTGCCAATTATCCACATAAAAGCAAAATATACATTTTCCAATTATATGTATTGAGTAAAAACAAAAAGGGACAACCCCTGATGCACAAGCAAAAATACAGTTAGAAAATAACAAAACGTCTCTAAAGTAGACGTCACATTTTGGGCATTCATTTTTCAATTTATTATTTTGTATTTGTTGTGCTGGCATTCTGGCCAAATGTATCCAGACGATGGGGAACGGTATGCCCACACGGCCTAAGTGTGACAGCTCCATAAAATACCTACCTGATGAACAACAACACGTTAACTTGAAGCAGTAACCATTGATACAGCCCCCATCTGGACACTCAGGGTCAGACTCAGGGGGGACGAGACGTGTTGTACAGTTCAAGTGGGGATCGCGGAATCCTTCCAAACACACCTTATTCCCGTTTTCATCGCAAGTGTAGTGTCCATAAAGGCAGCTGTTCTGAGGTCTACAAACTAATAAATTAAGAATGAAAGGAATACGTATACACAAAGTATATTGAAAATAGGGCTCATACACAATAATTGGATCACATTGGAAGATATGGCATGTACATAATTTATCATCATGGAAAATAAAGCTCGAAAAAGATGTATTCCTTACAAAATGCTCAGACTGATTTCAGTAGCATGTCCATTTACTAGTTGTTTTGTAAAACATTGCAAGAATAACTTCAATTTGTTTTTATATATTTTAATATTTAATATGAATTAAATACAACTTACTCTGTCCATTTGCTTGATATATAACTCCTATGCATATAATCATAATTAAAATATTAAGTACAGTATGACGATTTTTTATATCTCCTGCCATTTTAAGTTTGAATGTCTACGTGTTCAAGAGGAAGTTCTTCATCCAAAGTGTTATGTAAATTATTCTTACATAGATAAAACAGTAGTTTACATGATTTGAAAACACTTTAAGATATTGTGTTGCCAATGATATTTTACTTTACATTTATCTCTTTACCTTTACGACACGAAACTTTAAGAGAAACTGTATAATGAGAGGTATAAAGGATGTTCCTCAAACAGTACTGAGTTTCTACCTCAAGATTAATGATTAAACTACCGTATTTGATTAAATGAAATCACGGTTGATATCACAGGGTAACCACACAAAAAATGAAAAAAATCCAGAGATTCCTAGAAAATGCTAGAGTTGAAAATGGCATATATCTTTATGAAAATGTGAGATTTTGCAGCACCTTTATGACAACGATGTATAGTATTTTATCAGTGGTGAGGACAGGCTGCAACCTCTCCCTCAAATTCGGTGACATACTATAGTAGACAATGATTTTTCTCTTGATATTTTTCGAAACTCGATGGGTCAGAGTAATAACGCAAATGCGAGTAGGTAGTTACCAGTTTCACCACCAGGTGGCTCGCTTGGGTCAGATAGCATGGCGGGTATAGTAGAAAGTTCCCTTTAACTTCAATTACATCTCTTTCAGTGGTTCAATTTTCATATAGCCCTTATGTATCGAATCGTTTTGCAAATTAAAGTATGTCCAGTAAAAGAAAATGTTATATGTCCGATACAAGAAAAGATATTTCACTTTTTGTGATTTTGTAATATGGGGTCTATGGGGAATCAACCCGAACTAGAAATCACATTTTCAAAAAAGATTAAATTTTCAAAGTTGATAAACAATTTTCGAAACCATATTTTTAGATATATTTTTACGTGTAGATTTCAAATATGACATCACTTTGACTGAATTTTGAATATTTAATGACGTAAATCAAGATCATTTCTACTCGCATCCACGATGGAAACATTCGAAGAATGATCGTAATTTCTTCATAAAATATTACTGAACCAGGATGGGATATGAAAGTATCTGCTCTACCAAAACTTTTAGCATGTAAGCTTACATGATCACTGTTCCACACCTGGGTGACTCTAACTGCAGTTAGTATCATATCAAGATGGTGGCCAAAATTCTTGCGTTTTTTATAAACCACCAATTTCTGCTAAACCAACTTGAATCTGGATTCCAAATGTTTCACCATGTAAACTAATGAAGTCATGATTATAAACAGTTACAAGAAAACTTTCAAAAATCCGCGATTTCGGAGAAATTATTAAACTGCCTCACTTAGAATGACTCTAATTGGACTAGTTGATGACATAGGAATGACACGTCATCATCAAGTTCAGATAGAGTCCAGAAGAAGTGAGTAGCTCCCATATACTATCATATTCTATCGTATTCGGGGATTCCCCTTAGCCATCCCATATGGTCATACAAGCCATATATGGATCTATCACATGATATTCAAAATGGCGGACAACGGTCAGTTGGATTCCTATATGGTCATGTAAGCCTTATATGGATCTAGCACATGGGTATCACGTGATCGAATATTAAGATGAACTTTGGGAGATCTCCCCCCTGGATAGAGTCATTCTAAGTGATGACGTTTTCTTGAACTTTCTCCAATATCGCGGGTGTTTGAACGTTTTTTTTTGACTGTTTACAATACTAACTTTATTAGCTTGCATGGCGAAACATATGGAATCCAGATTCAACTTATGTTTACCTGAAATCGGAGGTTTATCGAAAACGAAAGAATTTTGGCCACCATCTTGAATTACACTAACTGCAGTTAGAGTCACTCAGCTGTGGAACAGTGATGATGTACGTATGTGTCTTTATTATATACCTCAAATGTATTCTAGATGATCATTGGCTTATTCATGGTCACATGACATGGAATAGATGAACTCATTCCCTGGAAAGTCCTAAATCCCTGCTTTCAGGGAAGATGAATTGTACTAATCACCAGTGACCAGTCAATAGTACATTTTATCTTCCCCCAAATCTGAGATTATAGGAGTTGAAAGGTAAAATGCCTTTAAATGCCAATAAGAACCTGTGAACATTTGATATTGAAATGAAAAGACTTCTCATTTTGTTTTTGTTTACAGAGTACTTATCATATAATAAAACAAATAGTGACTGCCACATTTTCGGGAAATAGTGTAAAAATTTTCCTCTCGGGAATATCCTGTCCACTGACTTGTTCCCTCGGCCTGCAGCCTCGGGAACATGTCAGTGGACAGGATATTCACTTGAGGAAAATATTTTGCACTATTTCCCTCAATGGCAGTCACTATTTGTACAATGATGATGTAGCGACGAATGACATGTCGAAACGCATAACAGATTCGAATTTCATGCATTTCAGTCAGTCTCTCTGGCTCCGTTAATCGGGTTATCTTCAAAATGACAAGGATCTTCCATGGATACTTTACAAGCTTATTCTCTTGTAGACTCAGTGAGTGATACGTTGAAAAATATTTTTAGTTGAAAGCCCATGGTTGACGTATTCAAATAGGTAATAGCAGTCACGGGGTACCATCGAATAATTTTGGCAACGTACCGGAGAACGACATTTTACTAAGAAATGGCAATAATTTAGCACAATATATTTTTTAACTCGAGTTCTATTTTGATTTTGACAAAAGTAAGTATTCCATGCAATGGCTATTTTATTCATTAGTTTGAAGGAATTCTGTTGGAACCCAGTTCTGATCAAGTACGAAGTTATTGAAATCGGCGCAGTCGGACTTTACCCCGAAAGATGGTTTTTCGATTATAACTTTTTACAACATTTAAGTATAGACTTTTGAAAAAAGTACAGAATAGTCCTTATACTATTGAATAATTCTGTTATTTCTGATTCACACAACTCTGATTTGTTTAATTAAAAAAAAAGTTTTAAAAATATTACTTAGGAACGTAACCGGAGCTGGGAACGTAACCGGAGCAGATCAGTTGAATTATATAATTTAAAAAAATAAAATATATGATTTAAAGCATATATATTATTTACAAACACATATGAATGTTAAAATGAGCATTTATTACCCTTCACTTACAGGAAAATCAATGCATGGCAAAACATATAAATTTTCTAAAGATATATTTTTTGCACTTATATTTTAGAGTATCAAAAAATTCACTGATAGTTATTGCTTCAATGTTTTAATAATCTAGCATTTAAATGCTTTTATTTCCCCTGAAAAAGAGAAGTTGTCTTAGAAGTATAATACATGTATGTATAAACAGCATATATATACGAAATTAGTATAACAGAGTGGGTTCTAATAGTTCGCTGAACAAATACAATGGGTGAAATCAAATGGAATTATTTGCTTACTACATTTAATCACTTCATTCTCCATACAATGATTGTTCTATGTTTGATAGCCTTTCTAAGGTAAGTGCACTTATGCATGGTAAATACCAAATTTAATTTTTCACAATGGATACATTTTTTTCTTTAAATAAAATGTAATAAATACGCATTCGAACAATCCCGTATGTTTTTAAATTAGTATATGTGCTTTAAATCATATATTTTAATTTTTTGATTAAATAATTCAACTGATCTGCTCCGGTTACGTTCCCAGCTCCGGTTACGTTCCTAAGTGATATTTTTAAAACTTTTTTTTTAATTAAACAAATCAGAGTCGTGTGAATCAGAAATAACAGAATTATTCAAAAGTATAAGGACTATTCTGTACTTTTTTCAAAATTCTATACTTAAATGTTGTGAAAAGTTATAATCGAAAAACCATCTTTCGGAGTAAAGTCCGTCTGCGCCGATTTCAATAACTTCGTACTTGATCAGAACTGGGTTCCAACAGAATTCCTACAAACTCATGAATGAAATAGCCATTGCATGGAATACTTACTTTTGTCAAAATCAAAGTAGAACTCTAGTTAAAAAATATATTGTGCTAAATTATTGCCATTTCTTAGTAAAATGTCGTTCTCCAGTACGTTGCCAAAATTATTCGATGGTACCCCGTGGCAGTGTCTCACAGCAGGATGACTCTAACTGCAGTTAGCTTCATTCAACTCAAGATGGTTGCCGAGATTCTTTCGTTTTCGATAAATCTCCGATTTCAGCTAAACCAAGCTGATTCTTGGTTCCAAAAGTTTCGCCATGCAAATTGATAAAATTTGTATTCAACCACAATTGAATGCCCAAACACCCGCAATATTAGGGAATTTTAAAGAAAACGGCTTCACTTAGAATGACTCTAACTGAAGTTGATGATCTTCGTCATCATTACCTATGCCATCATCAACTTTAGTTAGAGTCATTAATAAGTGAAGCCATTTTCTTTAAAATTCTCCAATATCGCGGTTGTTTGAGCATTTATTTGTGGTTATTTACCATCGTAGCTTTATTAATTCGCGTGGCGAAACATTTGGAATCCAGATTCTCTGAAATCGGAGGTTAACATTTTCAAGTTTTTTTCATTCGCGAGATTACAGATTTTGAAGAAATGTGAACATTCTCAATAAATATTTATAGTTCTCTCGATCACAAAGCTTTATGGTATTTCAATGATATAAAAACCTGCAGATGTTTGAAAGAGACGTATACGATTGTGACCTTTCAATGTTTTTCCAAAATTTTCGTATCATAATAAATGTGTTATGTAATAACAGAGAATTTGAAAATTATGAAAATTGCTCAGATTGTGCCTTTGTCACATTTGCTCCGATTTTCACTACGGCACCCGGCCGATTGAGTATTTTGTTCAGAAATGTATTCAATTTTGAACAAAATACTCAATAGGTCGGGCGCCGGCCGATGAATCGTAGCAAATGTGACACAGGCATTAGACACGTTGATTTTACATGTATTATACCTTGGCCACATTTGCTTCGATTCATCGCCCGGCGCCCGGTCGATTGATCAGTATTCTGTTCAAAACTGAACACTGGCGGATTAGGGGGGGGGGGGGGTCCTGGGGGCCCGCCCCCTCCCCCTCCCCCTTGGGTGGGCCCAGAAAAAAAAATTGGGCTTCAGGTCCAAAAAAGTGGGCCTTTTTGGTCATTACTAGGCCTTTTAAGGCCTTATTTTTTAATTTCAGGCCAAATTTTGAAGAAAATGGGCCTCAAAATTTCAAAATTTGGGCCCACTTTTGGATTTTAGGGGCCCAAAAATTTTTTCCCCCCAAGCGCGGACTTTTTTTCTCTGACCTGAAATTTGCCCCCCCCCCCTTGTTGGTTCCCAGATCCGCCCCTGCTGAATACAATTGTGAACAGAATACTCAATCGGCCGGCCGATGAATCGGAGCAAATGTGACCCAGGTATTACTGTTCCCTTTTCAAAGTGGGAGGTATTCACATTTCAAGTAACAAAAAAGTAGGTAGTATTAAATTATCAATGCAAACCATATTTTATGTTTGGTACGAACTAGTACTATGATTTAATGATAAAAAAAACTGATCACAATAAGCAACAAGCAACTGGATACAATATCAATATTATATTATGCTGCGTTATACTATAAATTGTTGGACAATGTTGTGAGCTTCATGTACAATGGTTGTATAAATATGTCAAAGTTTCTTTGGAAAAAAAATGTAAGAACAATGTTAAGGATTTTGAATTTAATAGTTGGAGACAATCTTTATCAATGAGTATTCAACTTCAAGATTTTAGAACTGTACAGTTGCATGTTGACATTCCTTCTATCTGGTATTACTTAGGAGTTAAACATCCTGAACTTAAGCAAACATGTAATATGATGATTAAGTTGCTATGTGGTATACATAATTTAGAAATTAACAACCATGGTTTACCTAGAGAAAATAGGGAATGTAAGAAATGCAATAATTACTCATTAGAGGATCTTTATCATTTTATTATGGGTTGTGATAATTATGTTGATATCAGAACGATTATGATTGAAAATTTGATTAAGGAAAATCCTACATTTAAGAAACTTTCATGTGAGGTATTATATAACATTATTTTAGGCATGGAGTTTCCAATGAAAAATTGGGATAATGTTTTGATTATTTCATGTAAGAGTGTCTCAATTATGTACCAAAGAAGATTTTTTAGCTGATTTACCAATGTATCCATTGTTATTTTGGGCTGAGACTAACATAAAGTAGAGTATATTAGTCTCAGTTTTGGGTCTAAATTTTGCCCATGTATACATGTATAATTCATGATATTGTAATTGTCTAATTAGCATAAGGTATAGTGTAAGATTGTTTTAATTGTCAAACTATTCTTCAGTATTGGAGGCTAAATAAATAAATATACTATATAAGTATAGAAAATATGAGATTTCACATGAAATTCTGGCCATGATAGCATTGTAAATCCACAATCACATGCTTTAAAAGTTTTGGCGGATTTCACTTTGTTCCTCGCGTATATGGGTTTTGTTTGAGCACAGAATATACTATTTACAAAATACATGGTACATTTCAAATGTTCAGATTGCAGCAAATGGTAACACTGAGAACTGACCATAAGCCATTAATTAACATCAGTCAAAAGAACATTAATTACATGACACCAAGAATTCAAAGACTCATGTTAAAGCTTCAACGCTATGATTATATCATTGAATATGTACCAGGCAAGGAACTTTATATTGCAGATACACTCAGCAGAGCCAAAATGATGTCTAATATGAACACTATTGACACTTCAATTGATGATGAAGTTAATATCTCAGTAAATAATGTTGTCAAATCATAACCCTACTCTGATGTGAAATTGAGAGAAATTGCCATGGAAACTACTAAGGATCCATATTTACCCACAATCATGAACTATGTTCATATCTCAGATGAGAGATGAACTTACAGTTGTTAATGGACTTCTACTCAGAAACAAGTGTAGTGTAATACCAAAATCCATGAGATCTGAAATGTTAAGTCGTTTACATGAAGGACACTTATATTAGGTATTGAAAAATGTAGACGCATGGCCAGAGAAACATTTTATTGGCCAAACATAAGCCAGGACATTACTGATATGGTCAACCGATGTGAAACATGCCAGACATTTAGATATAAGCAGCAGAAGCAACCGATGGTCACAGGTGATAATACCACAACTCCTTGGGAGAAAGTAGCTGGAGATATATTCCATTTGTATGGAAAGAACTATCTTGTTATCATAGACTATTTCTCAAATTATCCAGAAATGGCCTTACTGAATTCAATGACCAGCAATACAATTATCACACACACTAAATCCATATTTGCTAGACATGGAATTCCAGGTACAATGAGAGCTGAACATTCAAGTTCAACATTCGAGAAGTTTGCCAAAGACTATGAATTCAACTTGACATTTTTGAGTCCTTACCATAGTCAAGGCAATGGTTAAGCTGAGAATGGAGTGAAGATCATCAAAACACTACTTAAGAAAGCTATAAAATATGGCAAAGATCCTTATCTAGCACTCCTAGCACATAGGACAACCCCTCTTGAATGTGGTAAATCTCCTGCAGAGTTATTGATGGGTAGAAAGCTAAAAACAAAATTACCAAGTTGTGAAAGCCTACCTGAGAATAAAACTGTAAAGAAAAAACTAGAACTTAAAACAAAACAGAAAAAGAACTGTGATAAAACAGCCAAAGTATTGCCAAACTTAGACATAGGTGATACTTTAAGAGTTAAGATCAGAAGTAAATCATGGGACACAAAAGCTAAAGTGCTCAGTAAGGAAACAGCAAGATCTTACAAGATTAAGACTGAGACAGGTGTTATGTACAGGAGAGACAGAGTGGATCTTCTTAAAACCTCAGAGACTTTTAACATGAAACCATATTCACCAGAAGATGATCCATATATGCAAGAATATTTAGATGCTATGCCTTCTGTCAATGCTCCTTCCAAGTAAATGCCCCAGTCCAGCCTATGCTCCCAAGTTCAAGTCCAAAGTCCCATAGTTCAAAGCTCCAAGTTAACCCTAATGCTCCTAGTCAACCAATCCCCCAGCCAGTTATTAGGAGATCTAGCAGAATATCAAAGCCACCTGATAGGTTCATTGAAAAGTTCTGAAACTGCATGTATTTTAAAAGTCAATAAACTTTATGATAGACTATGTATACTCCCCCCCCCCCATTATAAGAGAAAATCTCTGGACATAGAAGTGCATACTCAACCAGCAGGAGCTACTAGAGTATACATACATGTAGTATATTTTATTGTGTTAACTTTGCTTTGTAGCATTCAAGGTCTAATGAGACTTGAGTATAGACACTTTATCTAGTTTGAAAAAAGACTGGTATCCATCATAACATTGAATCTGACATTGAGATAAACTCAGATGGATAAAGCACATTATTGTGTAATTAAGTTCTATACGTGTTCTTTAAAGTACACAAAAGAGACTTTATTGTGTAAAGAGACTTTATTTGTTTTCATACATTGCTGTACAAGGCTCACAGATAATACTTTACATTTTATTTACTAGGCTCATTAATAGGCTAGTGCGTATATCATATTGTCATTTTCACTATAACATGTTTGGCTTTCACTTGTTTTTTTAAAGAAAGGAGGGTGTAACAATATGTATAACTGTGTCATTCACTATGATTGTGATTGTGATATTGTGTTTTCTCACAACCGGATGTTGTCATAATAAAAACGGCCTCCAAATAATAATTCTCGCCTATTTTCAAGGGTGTTGTTTAATATTAAAATGGATCACACACACACGTGTAGAAGTATGTACATCGATTATAAAAGAAGCCCCACGCTTGGTTTATCATAAGTTTATCCTTGGAATAAAATGTCGTTTAGTATTCCCAGGTTTATCACAAGGAGGATTAGCTCCAAGAATTGACAGTCGATATTTTCCAACAATGAAAACGTCGAAATGTCGTTATTTCCGAAAAACCAATATCTCGATCATATATTGTAAGTTTTTGAATTTTTCGTTAGGAAATGAGACCAAAATTCACGATTTAAATGTTGAAGTGAACAAGATGGCGGCTGTTTGAATTCAAAGTTTGTCTCTCGACATGCCCATACATTGGACAGAATATCGATGTTGCACTTTGGGATCCAATCCTCCTTGAGTTTATCATAAATTTATTAAAAGCGTTTCTATGGTGTTTGTATACGTAGGCAGTGACATCAAGCACGTTGTTACATGTTGTACCAATGCGAGATCGATGCCAGCAAAATCATGGGGGCCAGGGAAACGGCAGCACAACTGGCTCCTGCAAATTATACGTACATTTGCATTAATCGTTGTATTCATTTTTCATGCATTCATAATATTAGGCTAATTCAAAGGATCTCTAAAGAAGCTTTTGCGTACGGATGGATTGGAGGGGGAGGGCAGTCGCCCCAAACGCCTCAAACGCCACTCCCTTTCGGACGGGCTTGTATGTAAGTACAACCTATAAGATCTTCAAATCCCATACACAACTAAAACAATTCGGAACTAAGATATCTATCAAACCATAAAATACCAATCAAAAGAAAAAATTGCATTATTGTATTGTATATCTTTGATTTTTCTGCTCATTTCTGCATTGCTTATTTCTGCATGTAAAACAACCTGATTTCCGAAATTCGAAAATCGTCCAAAAATTTGATAAAATGCTTCAATCCAAATATTATTATTTTGATATCAAATAACATGATTAACTTCAAACATTGTCGTTTAATAAATGACGTTTTGAAGTAGTAGTTTTATTTTCATACCAATAACAAAAAAGTTTTGCCCCATGTGCGCACTTCTTAGGACACATAAAATCGAAAAATTAAAACCCTAAAAATTTCCCCTCATTCTATATAGACATTCAATATTATTGTTTTTAATGTTTTTTAAATGCCAGTATGGTCCACTCGTGCAGGGCTCTAAAAACGACTTACCTGAGCCACCCAGGGGGAACAATCCATTCAGGAGAGAGCCTAAGGAACCCCCTGCTATTTGTGAGGTATTATTTGCTCCCGTGGTGTTAAAAGATCCTGTCGTGTTAACAGACCCCGTGGTTGTATCAGCTTCCGTGGCACCAGCGCCAGTGGTGCCAGCAGCTTCCGTGGTGCCAACGCCAGTGGTGCCAGCAGCTTCCGTGGCACCAGCGCCAGTGGTGCCAGCAGCTTCCGTGGCACCAGCGCCAGTGGTGCCAGCAGCTTCTGTGGTGCTAGTGCTAGCATCCGTTTCCACGCTAGCAATTGTGCAATTAACTGAAATTAATATTCACACATTGGAATAGACAAAGAGCTGATCTGAATTGGCAAATATCTCATCCTTTCCTTTTACGCTTCTCTTATCTATTTGAAGCTACAATGAAAGTGAGGCAATTCACTAGTGACCTATTGCGTACTTTCCAACATAATAGGGGGTTTAAGCTTGCAATGTTTTTCACAACCTAAACGTGAACGGGAAATATTTGAGCGATACATTTGAATCTGTTATTCCCTGAAGATTTTTAAATAAAGAAACATATTGGAATAATTTCTCTGCCTTTATTTTGGATTATTTGATTATATATATATATAATATATATAAACGGAAAATAAATGATAACAGGGCGAATCTTAAAACAACTTTTATAAAATCTAGATGAAATCTACTTACGTCCATCCCCATCAAATCCTGCGTCGCAAGTACACACGGAATAAACTGAGTCGTCTAGTTCTCTTCTCTTTCTCTTCGCGATTTCGTCATTACTATATATTTGTAAAGATACACACGTTGCATTTTCGTCACAACTTTTCGTGCAACCCTCCATGATTGGCAAGCAAACTGAAATGTTACACCATAAATAACATGACAAACAAATTCTATCGAGTTGGTTTTGCATGCTGTACCTGGATGATGGTACCACCTTCACCATGATTGATGAAACTAACTCAATGTGGAATAATAATGTTATGTATTCTTCCTGTAAAGTAAGTAGCATCCGTGATTAGATTAATATTCCCTTTTTGTTATGGAAGATGTATCAACATTTGTAGTTATCGGACAGACGTTGTTCTCCATTTTGGCTGCAACTAACCCATGTCAATGTCATCCTGTTACGGAACAGTGATAGTACACAGAAAAGTTCAGATATGTCAACAACCTCCGATGACATGGTTATTACGAACGTTTGCACACACAATATATAAACACGGACTTAAAGTCCGTGATATAAATATGTAATACAATACACAATATTCAATGTCGGACTAATTGGTCAAAATAGGGGCTCGGTATTCTCCGTCAGATTGAATCGGCAAAATTCGGTTGTATGGCTTACCTTTGGTTGTATGGCTTACCTTCGGCTGCATGGCCCAACCTCGATTGATTGGAAAAGATGCTGCCCCGTTTAAATACGTTTTTATTAAATGATAGGTCGATCAATATCTGAAATTTTATTTCATTTTTGAATGACCTTCAAAATCTCCAGTGTATCTTACTTCTAACTTACACATGCGAACTTTGAAATATATTTCTACAAGCGTTCGCCTGGTATATTCTATTACATCTTCTCAGCTTCTAAGTACATGGGCTGAACTCGGTGGAAAAATATTTTTGTTAAAATTACCTTTTAATTTGAACGTTTTTAAGCTTCAAAATGAAAAATTCTCTGGTTTCAAACATTTTTACTCAATACTTACATCCGTCGCCGGCGAATCCCATGTCTCCATTTGCGATGTCAGATATTGTCGTACAATTCTCGTCCTCACATGGTTCTTCTATTGTGCAGGTATCTACACTAGTACAGCTCTTAACTAAAACACAAAAAACATCTTCAAGCTCACGTTAACAGCGGAATTTCCTCATGTTTTCATCGGGTGGTCCTCCTGTTTTCATCGGGGCCATTGGCACACCTTTAATGTTGTATTTTTCGCCCCCCCCCCCACAGTAGATATACTTGTGCAGTTATTTATCAATATGATCCGTTAGACTGTATGAGGTACGTCATTTTTGTCTTTATTATAACGCCCCCCCCCGAATTAGTGGTGGTGGTGGTCTCTTTGTACTCACTGTCCAGCTTTCGGACTATCAATTCTAACTCGGCCATGAGAAGAAACCTTTTCAACAGTGTTACTCACCACATCTCACAGGATAGCGTCCGACGGAGTCTTCTACAGGACCATCAGGGCCCATATACGCCCAATTAGGTGATACAGGCGTCAACGATCCGGAATTAAAAGCCAATGGAAGGTTTTCACCGCCAATTTCATTTGATAATTCCCAACTGCCTTCGCCAGTGAAATAAAGAAATGTTGCATTCTGGTCTGCCCACACTGATTGGTTTTCATGCTTGTTTTCAAGCCTTGTGAAATGGCCGTAGAGGCCGTTGATGAATTCAAAGTCGACTATTAAGGAGTCACACCCATCTGCAAATGAAATATCACTCAATGAACAATTATAAATAAAAGTCACATCAATAAAGATCGAACTCGTTACAATGTTGATATATACTCCTCAAAAAAAGTTAAGGACCACTTTTTTATTTTCACATAATTTTTTTCAATGTAGATAATGAGGTGCTATTCTTTCACGTTTTATTTGTCTAGATTGTGTTCTTATTGTAAAACAGAAATGAAACATTTTTCACTTCATTTGATGCCATTTTTTGGTGAGCACTTGGGCGGATCTCAAAATGGACATACAGGATCAAAAGTCAAAATCGAGTATGGCCACCTCTAGCTGCAATAACAGCTTGACATCGCCGTCTCATCGAGTTTATGAGGTCATTGACATCTCTTACATCCATAGCGTCCCATGCAGCCTCTAGAGCAATTGCTAGCTGCTGTATCCCACCTGGTTGAACTTCAAGCTCTTCAATACTCTTCCCCAACATGTCCCAGGTATGCTCAATCGGATTTAAGTCTGGTGATCTTGCAGGCCAGTCCATGTGGTCGATCCCATGGTCCTCTAGGTACTCGGTCACCACCCTAGCTCGGTGGGGGCGGGCATTGTCATCCATAAAAACAAAGTTTTCCCCAGCATTTTCTGCAAAGGGTAACACAATGGGATCAATGACCTCATCCCTGTATCGTACGCCTGTCATTGATCCCCCGGGAACCACATACAGCCAAGTACGGTTATCATAGGAAATGCCTCCCCACACCATGATGCTGCCTCCCCCATAGCGGTCATGTTCTGTGCCACAAGCATCAGCATATCTCTCTCCTTGTCTTCTGTAGACTCTAACACGTCCATCATTGTGATCAAGAGTGAACCTGCTCTCATCAGTGAACAGAACATGGCCCCACTGCTGTCAGGTCCATCTGACATGCTCACGGGCCCAGTTGAGACGGATTCTTCTGTGGGCAGGGGTCAGTGGGACACGCCTTACAGGCCTTCGGGCATGCATATTGGCTCTATGAAGTCTGTTACGGATGGTTTGAGTGGAAACAATGACTCCAGTAGCATCAGCAAAGGCATTATTGAGTCGACGGGCACTACTAAAGCGGTTGTGGAGGCTGAGATTCATCAAATAGCGGTCATTTCTGGGGGTTGTTGCAGATGGTCGGCCACTGCGGGGCCTCTCTGTGTATTGCCCTGTCTCCCGGTGCCGTTGGCTTGCTCGATTTATGACACTATGGGATACACCCATCACTTCACCTACCCTTCGCTGGCTAAAGCCAGCTTCCAGCATCCCTAGTGCTCTAGCAACCTCAGTTGCATTCAAGCGACGTCTTGGCATTGTCAAAATGTTGTCTGATTGTAAGTAATGTAAGCAGTAGTGTAAGTTATGCAAGAAAATGCATTTGACCCATTTTTTTACACTCCATGAGGTCAGTTCATGCCCCTAAAAACCAACAATTCAGGATGTGTAATGAACCAGAACACATTATGCAATAACTGAAACTGATCATGTGTGCAGTTGATTTCAGTGTGATTGAGGGCACTCAGTGCAGTTATATAATAGCACTTTTAGCTGTAAACAATGTCATTTGAAAAAGTTATACAAAAAGTAAAAAGTGGTCCTTAACTTTTTTTGAGGAGTATATGATCATGGGGCAAAATCTTCTCGAACCCGGACGTATTGCCAATATGAAAATCAAATTGCAAGAAAGAATATAGCATACCGAATGTCTGTACAGTTGGACATCAAAATTTTAGCAATCTTGGAGAACGGGCCCAAACAACATGTTGGTATTTCAAAATATGTCAATGAATAAAATCAAATATAAAGTCAAAAGCTAAATCTTACTTTAGAAGAATGCCCTTTGAATAGAATTTGAAGCAAGTTCAAATTTGACCTTGACAATGAAAAGTATTCCCGACCTAACACAAGAAGCAATATCAATGAATATACTCACATGCATCACCAGCGTAGTCAGATCTACATGCACATGTATAGCTGCCATCTGTTTCTGTACAATCTGCGTTGTCATCACAAGGATTGTTCGAACAATCACAATAAACTGGAAAATAAATATGTGTTCAGTACATTGTTATGAGCGTAATGTATTGGTATTGTCAAAAGATATTAGAAGAAATATCCCTGAAATTTCATATGTATTCATCAAACGGTTCAGTTTGAAAGGTGTAGACAGGAGTTTCAAAACTAGATTTTGCACAGTTTATATTTTACACCCATTTCCCCGTACTTATCAGATTTGGACGGAGATCAAAAATGCGTTAACATTCACCCAGAATGCCGAGAAACTAATCATTTTTAGATTATTGTACAAAGAAACATCCCTGAAAAGGAGCACGTATGTTATCGCAAACAATTTCAGAAGGTTATATCTTGGATTATGACTATTTTCTGACAATGAAGACAAGTTTATCTTTTAGATCAATTCATTATCTCAAAGAAAATTATATACAGTAATAATAAAGTCAAACAAACTCGGAGATGTTTAACTAGCAATCAATCCATCAACACACTTTTCAAAGATGTTGACCTCATTTTCACCAAAAATGCAATCATGTTTTACATTGTTTAATGCAATTACTATTCTTTATTTTGATGTATCAAATATTTCTTGAGAGAAAAACTTAATTGCTTTAAGATAAGTGTTCCCCATGTTATTTCTCCATTGAAAATTCTCATGCTATTCATTGGTTTCAGTTCATTTTGGTCATCCAAATTCAGTATCTTTAAATTCTCTGGAGCAATCAACTTTTCCTTTTAGGAAATCGAACATATCTCAAAGCGCATTCTAATTATGCATTCAACAATTATAATAAAAGGTTGAATTTTTGGTGAAAATTTGGTCAACATTTTTGAAAAAGTACGTTGATTGGTCCATTTATTGCCCCTTCAATATCACTTAGGTCTGATGAACTAAATTATCATTATATATACTTTTCTCGAAGATAATGAATGAATCGGCTTTGTATAAAAAACCTCCTACCTCATACCCACATACCCACCTACGTGGGACATGATACAGTCAATGAAGGGTTCAATTTTAAAGATTTTTAAATCTCAAAATAGCTCTAATTAACATTTCTACAATTCCGGCTTTATTTTATGACTAGACAGATAACAGATCCATAAATAAAGGCATATGGGTGCATTGTAATGTGTAATAACCCTAGGGCGCCCCAGGGGAATAACTTACTAATGACTGCGAGCATAGGTCCAACAAGCCAGATAAAGAAATTGAAAGAAAGTGTGCTAAATTTGATGCCCCGAGTGGGAAGCGAACCCAGCTGGGATGTAGTAGCAACTTAATTGCTATCAAGGGTGTTACAAATGCATCTATAATTCATCATAAACTAAGATTTAATAAACTAAGATCTTTTAAATTGAACCCTTCAAAGACTGTATCATGTCCAACGTATTGGTGGGTATGAGGTAGGAGGTTTTTTATACAAAGCCTGAATTGGATCTAAAATATACACCCATGTTCATGATCAGAAAATATTCATAATTCAAGTTAGAATCGTTTGAAATTGTTTGCGATAACCTACGTGGTCCTTTGAAATCAATCAGTCAACGGTTCGCCGAAAATATTCAGATATTTTATCAGATATACAAGTTTTTGAAGATGCCTTCAGTTTCACATTTTTATAAGAATATCAATTGAAAAAGGGGCGTAACCTCATTCAATACTTTGACGAATGTTTTATCTGAAATAAAGTCAAAACTGTAAGAAATATTAAAAACTGGCCATGATACGAAAGATCTAGCAAACAATATTATAAAAGTGTGACATTTTAAATTTTGTGGCATTTTAAATTTTCGAAGCATATTCTTATCTCTAGCTGTCGCTTAGACTTTTAATTATAAATCAAACACAAATGTTCTTACCTATAATAACCTGAATGCACACAACCATCAGGAACAAAGCCCAGGCCGGTGGCAATGCTGCCTGAAAAAGAAAATGGATGTGCGTGAACCAACGTAAGTCTAATTCTGAATCCGTGTGTCGAAAATGTAAAAGAAACGGAGATAATTGCATTCTGGCTTACCAGACCCCTTTTTACAGGGTGAACCAGAAATGGTAACCCAAACAAATGGTAATAACACCCTCATCCAACATGGATTTAAAATCATATTTGGCATGCATCATAATTGAACATTGTTCATATAACGGAAATATGCCAAAATCATATCCGATTTGAATCCCCAAACTTTCATCTTCGGAGCCATTCCAAAGATGTCCACGCTCACAACTCTAGAACCTTGGATGAAGCAAGAGAAGGTTCATCGGGCTCGGGAAACACCTTCGATCGTCCTTCATTATAAAACAAACCACTTGTCAGGAAGAACCCCTTTTCTAAAAGATCAACGAACCCCAGGCTGGAAACGAACCCAAATCTGAAAGATGACTTTTTTGCGCGAACAATAGTGAATTGCACATTTATACTAGAACCATATTCAGTACGTATTTCATCCTTTGATATTCCCTTGCATTGTTAATTCTAAACATATATATGGCTTATATCATATCAAAGTGTTCGTCTTTAGATTGTCTTTTCGGAGACTATATGATTATTTTTTCGTTTCTGAGAATATGAAAGGATACTTGCCATGTTCTAATTTGGGTAAGACCTCAAAATTAAGGCGTCACGCGTAACAAAAGACGACAAAGAAACCTACTCCAAGAGGGCTATTTGATGATGTTCACATAATATTCTGTAATTTGATTAATTCGTTGAAACCCTTTTCCGTCGTGTGAACCCTCCCTTCCCTAAACTCTTTCGTTATGAAATGAACCCCAGGAAGGGAATAAAAATGGAACACTCCCTTGGTAAATCAAGGACTGTGTGGTCTTTTGATTGCTTACTTTTTAGGTTTCATTGACTAACAAGCAAAATAACTCGAAATGGCAGAAAATTAAAATCAAAAACTTTTAGTTTCACGAAAATACGATCTAGGTTCAGAGAATGATGTTTTGTTATCGCATATCGCAGTGTTGAATTTTCTCTCATTATTGAAAAATCCGAAATGTGTGATCTCATTGGTCATCTTAATCGGGGTTTTACCTTATTCGAACTGAAGTTGGTTGATTCCAATGGTACCATATTGCTTTTAATATTCTATTGATTTTTGGATGGTGAACTTCTATCAAGGATAATAACTCAATGTTCATTACCTGAATCTTTTTCAACGCCCTCGAAATAATTTTTCTAACGTTTTAGATACGAATTAAAATTGAAAATGACTTTAAGATTGCGGGAAATGAGATTTTTAAATTACACATCTTAGAGCGTTGGTTTCTTATATAAGCTTTGAGTCCATGGCTCATATGGCTCTCATTGCTTCTGTTGTGTTAGATGAAAGGGGTTGAGTATTGAGCGACCCGACGACCAAGAGGTTATTTCAAAAAGCTTAATTTATGCTACGCCAATGTACTAAGTTTCTAATCACAAAAGAAAAGAATTATATACAAATAAAAATATTTATTTTGCACTTGGGGCTCTAAACATTTGATTAGTATATGAGTTCATTCCCTTTGCTACAACGAAATCGTATTCATAAACAAATCATAATAAAATGACCGCCCGGCCCGATTGTACTGGCCACCGCTTGGGTGGGCGACAGTACACACGGAAGGTAGGGCATGATTTGATGTGACCAAAACGTCAACATACTGTAGCGCATCCTGTGGGATGGCAGTATGTATGCTGGGAATGAATGAATAATATAAGGGAAACGCCTAAATCATTTGCGCTCAGTCACCGTGGATGAGCTGAGATAACTGCTCGTGTGGCAGTCATTGACGTGGAATATATCTGTGGAAAGCTATATCGCTGACGTCAACGCAACAAAATAGGACGTTATACGTAACATAAATATGTATGTAATCAACAATGATGATGTTACCTTACATTATCAGTTCATTCATTTGGAGAGGTACTGAACTAATATATATTTAAATTTTGATTTAAAGAATAAAAGAACCTAAGGTGACGTGGAGGGGTGGAGGACGGTTAGGTGTGTAGTGGTCTCCACCGATACAAAAACTTCAAGCTGACCTCAGAAAATAAACAAGATATATTAGTGGAGTCAATTAAGGCAATAAAACCCTAGAATTGCACATGCTATATATATAGCACTATTTCCTGACATAAGAATCACTACTACATATATTTTTGATATCTAACGAAGTGGTGTTGAAAAGTGGCCCCATTTGATAATAACAGGCCTTGAAAATTTTGGGCATTTACATTGAGCCCAATGTTAATTTATCAATCTTCAAAAGATCCCCTGCAGTACAGTTTTAGAGATATAAAGCCCATATTCCCAGGATGTTACAATAACATGATTATCTTCAAAATAAGAAGGGTTAAATTTTTTCTTTTACCTAGTTCCAAAGAGTTTGAGTTTTAGAAATTCCCCATTGGCTGCCATTATAAATGGCTATCAATATGGCTTTACTAAAGTGTCCTTTTCTAAAAAATTCCACGGTGAAATTTTCTAATATTACAGATTCCTATAGTTAATATATTGATTTTAAAAAAATCAAACAGGTACATTTCTGAAAATTTCTTATTTTTGATATATTTAGCCGTTAAAAACTATAAAAGACCTGTATTGAGCCCCATGTTAATTTATCAATCTTTCAAAGACCCTGTGCAGAACAGTTTTAGACTAATAATGCCCATTCTCCTACTATGTTACAATAACATGATTATCTTCAAAATAAGAAGGGCAAATTCTTTTCTTTTACCTACTTCCAAAGATATTTGCATTTGAATTTTGGAAATTCCCCATTGGCTGCCATTATAAAAGGCTATCAATATGGCCTTACTAAAGTGTCCTTTTCTCAAAAAGTCCACGGTGGAATTTTCCAATATTGTAGATTTCTATAGTTAATGTATTGATTTAATAAAAATCAAACAGGTACATTTTTAATTTTTTTTAGTTTTATATAATTAGCCGTTAAAAACTATAAAGAACCTATATTGAAGCCCATGTTAATTTATCAATCTTTCAAAGACCCTGTGCAGAACAGTTTTAGATTAATAATGCCCATTCTCATACTATGTTACAATAACATGATTATCTTCAAAAAAGGAAGGGCTAATATTTTTCTTTTACCTAGACTCCATTTCACTGTTTTATTGCGTCAGTGTGTAGAACCCCAAAAATAAGAAATTGGGAGACCATTGTGCAATAATATATGGAAAAGTATATTCATAATGTACATGAATGACATTTGTATATTTCAGATTTTTTAGTTTTTGTGCAATAAGCCTGTGCCCTCTTGTAATTTGAAGAATTTCGGCCATGTTAATCTTATTGAAAATAACATGGCAGAGAAGCATCCAAATATAAGAGGCCACACACTTTATGAGCCAAACTAGAAGCAATCCAAGATATACACATGTCATATACACACGCCTAACCATCGACAAGGTACAGTCACGTGACAGTGACAAAATATGCCGTAGTACACTTTTGATGTACTATGTCATTTCCGCCATTTTATATCGCCATTTTCTAGAATGAGGAAGCGAGGTAAGAACTAGCATTGATTTGATCAATATTGTGTCAGTTCATCATCAGGCAGTTGTTGCATTCGATTTGTAATTAAGTTGCAAATATGCATATCTATTTCAAATGATCCTCAGCAACTTCAATATCTTGTTATAGATCTACCCAGTACGTCAGGGATCTCTAAATCTTGACTGAATTTCGCAAAATTCTCTCTAATTTTTGTTTTGCTATGCAAATAACAGCCAAACTACGACTAACACAACTTAAGATAAGTATACAAATATACATCCAGAGTTAATGCAAAACCGCTTTTTACTTTGGATGCTACTACGAAAAACAGATAATGTATGTTGTCAACTCGAATGTATGTTGTCACATTGGCCTTACAGATCTCAATTCACAGTTAATTTTACATGAATGAAATGCTATAATGTACGTGTAATAGAAGGAACATATTTGATAATAAAGTAATAATTTATAATAATAGGGCTGGCATATCGAAAAATTTACTCTAATATTTTGTCCGTTAATCAATAAAATTGTCATTGATATGATTAAATTTCAATGTTACTAATAATTTTTTAGTATTCCATAACCCTGGCTTTTGAACTTCTGCACTTTCCCCCCTAGGCAGACATATACCAATTTCTCCAAAGTATGTGTCATATATCATATTTAAGCTTATCCAAAGTTACATTGATTTGCCAAATATGATGGTTCAAATGGTAAAAAGTAACAGGCATTTCAAAAATTAGCGTTTTGCCAAAAAGTCCATTTCAGTATCCTGGAAACAGCCCTGACCTGAATGTGACAGAAAATATGGATGCTATTCTCGAAGATAATATATGGATATCGAGTTCTAAAAAGATGACGTTTAGGGTAGATACTCCAAGGAAACTCTTCTTAAGCCTTAAAAGGGTTTTATGAAGATTACAAAACGCCATATCCCTATTTGAAGCCAGTTTAAGATCATATATGGAAAGTATTGCTGCTGTTAACATGGCGGCTAAGGAGACACACCGACTATTGTTTTGGTGTAAAACTGACTTTAATTTTGTCCAAACACTAACTTTTGAAATTCCTGTAACTTTTTCCATTTGTGAGTTGAACCATGATACTCGGCAAATTAATGTAACTTTGGATGAGCTTTAAAATGATATACGACACATACATGGAGACATTGGTATATGTCTGCCTATGGGGGCCCATAATTTCGGGACACCCTGTAGCATAAAGTCATCTTGGATTAGCTAGTAAAGATCTCTCCATGAACTCCTTAAGATTATTAAAATTCATAAAAGTGCAACTAAACATAACGTAACGTACCGACGTCGAGTGGTTAAAGAGGTCGGAAGAAAACACGCCGTGGTCACATATTAGTCACCATATTAATACTTTCATTAAATAAAATAGCATTCAACGAAAAAATCACTTTTACCTGTTTATCTGTACTAGGGATACAGGAGCATGTTCGTTGAACATCACTTGTAACGCATAGAACCCTTAATGCATTTTGAAATTAAATCATTGCAATGTTTAATATTATAACTCATGTATTTCAATTACAGGGACAACATACACTGTGAGTTGACAACGTACATTTCTGATTTTTTAAATTATATCAAATGCATGAATGTTTATTAAATGTTCACCTGTCCTAAACTGTGTAGTTTAGAGAAACACATTCTCATAAAAATATTCGACACTCTGAGACGTCAGGGGAGAAAATTATCAAAGGAAATGTGTAAAAAACAACATTTTTCCAACCGAAGAATCGTATGGGTAGACTAACAACGAAAAAAATCGAGCACTGCTCGAAGGTCTTTTAACGTTATTAGAAAAATAAATGTCTTTGAAATCGAATGCACGCGAAATCAAACATAAAATCCTTTGTGTTCTCCTAAAATTTATTTTTGAAAACCTGCATCGAACCTACATCATGGTCTTCGCTCAAAATCAGTTAATAGTGACATAGTACATCAAAAGTGTACTACGGCATATTTTGTCACCTGTCACGTGACTGTACCTTGTCGATGGTTAGGCGTGATACAATAGGAATACATTTTTCCTTATATTATTGCAAAATGATATTTTGATTTCTAATTTTTTTTAGCTTTTACTGACGCAATTAAACAGTGAAATGGACTCTAGTTCCAAAGATATTTGCGATTGAATTTTTGAAAATCCCTATTGGTTGCCATTATAAACCGTTACAATATGGTTTTACTATAATAGATTGTCTTCTCAAAGAATCCACTGTGAAATTTTCTAATATTGTAGATATCTATAGTTAATATATATATTTTTTTTAAAATCAAACAGCTACTTTTCTGAAAATTTCTTATTTTTAAAATATTTAGTCATTAAGTTAAAGATTGATTTAACATGGTGCATAATATAGGTTTTTATAGTTAATAACAGCTAATTATATAAATGAAAGTAAAACAATTCAGAAATCTGCCTGTTTTTAAAAAAAAAAAAATAGAAATGTACAATATTAGAAAATTCCATAGTGGACTTTTTGAGAAAAGACGCTTTACTTAAGCCAAATTGATACCGTTTATAATGGCAGCTAATGGGGTTTTTCCAAAATGCAAACGTCAATATCTTTGGAAATAGGTCAAAGAAAAAATTTAATCCTTCATATTTTGAAGATAATCGTGTTATTGTAACATCCTAGGAATAATGGCTTCATCGCTTTTGAACTGCTCTGTATGGGGTCTTTTGAAGATTGATAATCTAACATGGGGCCCAATATGTTTTTTATAGTTTTTAACGGCTAGATATATTTAAAATAAAAAATTTTCAGAAATGTGCCTGTTTGATTTTTTTTAAATTAATATATTAACTATAGACATGTACAATATTAAAAATTCGACAGTAGACGTTTTGCGAAAAGGAGACTTCAGTAAAGTCATAATGATAGCAGTTTATAATGGCATCCAATGGGGATTTCCAATATTTCAACGCCAATATCTTTGGAACTTAGTTGTTTTGGATAAAGTCATGTTATTGCAACATCCTTGGAATATGGCTCCATCACTTTTGAACTGCTCTACAGGGGGAGTTTTTAACAGCTGGATATATTAAAAATAAGAATTTATCAGAAATGTGCCCGTTTGATTTTTTTAAATCAATATATATATATATCAACTCTACTATCGAAATATACGATACTAGAAAATTCCATGGTGGACTTTCTGAGAAATGGACACTTTAGTAAAGCTATTAATTGATAGCCGTTTATAATGGCAGCCAATGGGGAATTTCGAAAATTCAAAAGCAAATATCTTTGGAACTAGGTAAAGAGAAGTCATACCTTCTTATTTTGAAAATAATAGTGTTATTGTTATATCCTATGAGTATGGCCCTTATCACTTTTTGAAGGGACCTTTTGAAGATTGATAAATTATCATGGGGCTCAATATAGGTTTTTATAGTTTTTAACGGCTAAATATATCAAAAATAAGAAATTTTCAGAAATGTACCCGTTTGATTTTTTTTAAATCAATATATTAACTATACGAATCTGCAATATTAGAAAATTTCACCGTGGACTTTTTGAGAAAAGGACAATTTAGTAAAGCCATATTGATGGCCGTTTATAATGGCAGCCAATGGAGAATTTTCAAAATTCAAACGCAAATATCTTTGGAACTAGGTAAAAGAAAAGAATTTGCCCTTCTTATTTTGAAGATAATCATGTTATTGTAACGTATTAGGAGAATTGGCATAATTACTCTAAAACTGTCCTGTATGGGGTCTTTTGAAGATTGGTAAATTAACATGGGGCTCAATATAGGTTTTTATAGTTTTTAACAGCTAAATATATAAAAAATAAGAAATTTTCAGAAATGTACCTGTTTGATTTCTTTAAAATCAATATATTATCTATAGAAATCTGCAATATTAGAAAATTTCACCGTAGAATTTTTGAGAAAAGGACACTTTAGTAAAGCCATATTGATAGCCATTTATAATGGCAGCCAATGGGGAATTTCCAAAATTCAAACTCAAATATCTTTGGAACTAGGTAAAAGAAAAAATTTAACCCTTCTTATTTTGAAGATAATCATGTTATTGTAACATCCTAGGAATATGGGCTTTATGACTCTAAAACTGTACTGCAGGGGATCTTTTGAAGATTGATAAATTAACATGGGGCTCAATGTAAATGCCCAAAATTTTCAAGGCCTGTTATTATCAAATTAGGCCACTTTTCAACACCACTTCGTTAGATATCAAAAATATATGTATTAATAATACTTATGTCAAAAAATGATGCTATATATATAGCATGTGCAATTGAACACTTATCTGACTCCACTATATACCAGGCTTCTAATGTGTAAGTTATCTTACATTCAAGCGATTTTAGCGACATCTTAATGTCGTATCATAAAATAGCGTTATCCATTGAATAACTTACAATTTACCGAAATAAATACAGTAACATTAGATCCATTTAGATTTTATTTCTTAAAATCTATTTAAAACTCGACTTCTTACAGTCGGTGTAATGTTGACTGATTGACAACAATTTAATGCGAAACTTATTTCGAAATATTTTATATACTGTATATAACGAGGGTAATGTCAACGAGGGTTGATCCAAAAGATCTCCACCGTTTGTTCTTAAAAAAATATTTTCCTCGTATAACAGTTTTTGTTAACATTTTTGGTTTTTGCTCCTTTCTACCAGAAAATGTCTTTCCGAACCTTGTTGGAACAAAATACCATATACAACATGTTTTTAGACCTCTCTTTTTAGACCTCTCTTATAAGGTCGGAACTGACGACCGCGTGAGACAAAGTCTAGGATGGTTGATTTTCGGAGAAAGAAGCTGATGATATTTTATTGGAAGAAAATACCATTTCTAACTAGAACTAAATGCTATCACTCTTCGATTATATTTCTTGGAGACAGTAGTATGAATTATCTACAGGTGTGTGAAAACTTGTTCCTTAACATTTCCTATATCATCTCCTCGTACGACCTACCCTGCGTGCAGAGTCTAGTTAAACTACAGAAGACGAAGCTCTCTTTTAAGAAGTGAAGTCAAACGAATGCAAAGGGTACGTACGACCTATAAATCGGGTCTTATAGATTTGGTTTTGATTCAGCTACTGTGATGAGAGCTTGAAGGAGAAGATTTTTTACAGATAAAGCCCGGTATACACCAATGAGGCAAGTTAATGTGAATGACTTTTCCGGAATTCAAAAAGAAAAATTGAATATATTGTTCTATTCTACATATTTTTAGTTTTCAAAATAATCGAGATGTACTCAAAATAGATATGTTGAAATATGTAGGCTATGCAGGTATTTGAATAAAAACTTCATAAGCTTGCATATTAAATTGGGAGTACGCGATTTTCTTGATTTTGAATTTCGGAAGTCGCCTCACTTCCTGGGCCTTAATCAATAAAATGCGTATTACTATGTTTAATATGCGTATATCTACTATATACATTCCTAACTACGACACACTTCAATTGGTTAAAAAGAATACATCATAATCAATAAATACATAAAATGAATTAATCAAATATTCTTATTTTATCATACCTTTTCCATTGATAAATTGCTCCTCAGATCCTGCTTGATGAATTCTATCAACCATATAAACTTTAAATTCAGTTGCAATAAGCCAATAATATATAGTTGTATTCAATTTAACCCTAGCTATTGTCATAACCAAGCTAGAATTTATATAAAGTATTTTGTTGCCAATGTACTCAAAACACTGGCCATGGTTTCACATGTATAACGTAGATAATCTCTGGCGGACAATGGAGTCAAAGCGATTAGCCATGATCTTTAATCCGAAAGTAATTCATTATAAGTCTATGTTCCTTTTGTGTTTAGATCAGCGAAAACCATTATTCCATTTAAGTGCATGAGTGTTGAATAATAAAACAAACAGTGTTTCTCGTACCAGAAAATGACTATATTGGGGTTGAGTTTAACTTGGGGCATGAGACAACCTCTCCCAAAAGGATTTGCGGAGTTGGAATGTCATGATTTTACTCCTTTTCATGTTGTACAACGTTTATCAAATATGCAATTTAGCTAATTTGTGAAACTGTATGCCATGTACTAAGATACATAATCGGATCATACCACACCGGTATAGCCTGACGACGGTGTTGTCACAAATGGCGAACATAACCGTCGCTTCAACTCTTCAATCACTTGTTCCTCGTTTCATGGGACTTAATCACTTGTTCCTCGTTTCATGGGACTTTATCACTTGTTCCTCGTTTCATGGGACTTTATCACTTGGTCCTCGTTTCATGGGACTTTATCACTTGGTCCTCGATTAATGGGACTTTATCGTTGCTAATTTTATTCATGTATTAAGCTCTTGTGATGATGTATCTAATCATATGAAATCCCAATTTCGATCAAATTGGGTCGTCACAATATAGCGTCTTCGATATCGCCAATGACAACGGAATCTGAATTTTAAATAATTTACCATGCCGTTGTCTTTGTAAATTATCCCAAATCGAGGCTTATTTTCTAAAAAGAGGATCTTGTTTTTCTCAATTTTAACATATTCTCTACACTATATTAACGATTTCTGAAAAGGGGATGGGTATTGAAATGCGTTAAGGTTAAAAACCACACATCCCATGTTAGGGAAAACTTGTGCGATCCATTGTTTTCAGCATAATTTTGGTCATCGAAAATTTATAACTTTCAATACCATTCTACGTTTGAAGAAGTTTAAGATCCCTTGTTAAATAATCTTTTCATGCAATAAAAATCAGAAAAAGAAGATTCACTTTTAAGTAAATAGATTCGACATTTTGGAAAAATTGTTGACTTGGGATTCCTATTCATAATTTTTCGAATTTTTCGATTGATATTTTTATCAATATGGGTACTTAACTTGAAAGAAAATATATTGTTTTAATAAAAACCAATGTATTTGTGCCCAGACAGTATTCATGGTGAAATATTGACTGTCTAAAATCACTTGCCATACTATACTGCACATGGACCTTTGTCAATTTCACTGATTGAAATCCCTGACCGATTGAAATCCCCGTTGCTATGTGGTTGCTAGGCAAAATAATGGACCGAAATTAAATTAGAATAATTCCAATTCAAGCATTTATCTATTTTCTTCTTGAATCACTTGTTGGTTTTTGAAGAACATCTTGAAATATGAATCCTTAAGACAAAAAAAGTTGAATTGGAAATTGTTGATTATTCAATTCCGCGTTTCATTGATTTCAAGGGGTTTTCGCGATACCTGCTACATTTGAAGGTTATTAAAAGTTTTTACCTTAATTTTTGGTTTATTTGAAAGGTAATAGATTATTCAAGAAAAGCAAACCCCATCTATCCCAAACCATAAAAATTGTACATTTGAGATTCCGACGTTTTGTTAACAAACGAACCGTTTCGGTAACCAGCTAAATCGAATGGATCACCAATGAGATACAGACTTAACACAATAAAATTTACTGAAAGTTCATTATAGAAAAAAACCTCAAAAGCTACTTTAATTCACAATTTTGATACTGAAAAGCCAAGGTCAAAATTTAGGTCTGAGACGGGTTTTCCTTGTTTTTGCGATTCTGACACTACGCTTTCATAATATTCTTCGAGGCTTGGTGTATCGCCAAGGATATGCTAATAGTCTTTGCTTCTTGCCATCAGAGGGTATTTTAACCTCCAGCATATCATCTCAACAGCATATCAATGATGCCATTGACCAGTTTAGGCCAAAATTTAGGACTGTAATTGATCACAATGGTGGACATATTGAACGTCTGTTTAAGGTAAATGAAGTTGACAAAAAAACTTGGTTTTTGCAATTTTCGGAAAACCCATTTTGAAACGAAAATTACGTCATTTATGTTATGGACGCTGGTTAACAGACATTATAATAAATCTAAAGTTATGATATACCAAATTAAAAAATAAGTAAATACCCTATCCACAGGTATATTATAATATGACATGTTTTCATCAAGAAAAACAATATATATTTTTGGAATACGAGTGTCCCATTTTTGGACCACCCTGTACTTTTGAAATATGTGCGGAAAGTAGGTCAAAACAAAAAGTTCTAAAATGCAACGTTTGAGGTGTCAAAATAATTGGAAATTTCCGACTTCCATTTGAGATTCTTTGATGTTTTGAAATCTCGAAAAGTCGACATGATGATATCCTCATGTTAAGTCAATGGTGCAAACTTGATGAGCAATCCACTAAGCTACATATGTTCAGCTTCTTACACAGCTACCAACGAAGCTCCTTACTCAGCCTACGTACCTATATCATATTTAAAGTGTACATAATATTAATAAGATTTCAAGTCCATAAGGCTGAGTGGTCTCAATCCTCCCAGTGATTTAAAAATAAGTGAAACGAATTAAGGCCTACCCCTATTTTTCAATTTGTTTTAGAAAAGTATGACTTTTTATATATTAATATTATATTTAAGGCATACATAATATGAATATGATTTCATTTTCAAGTCCTTAGGGGTTAGTGATCTAAATTCTCCCAGTGATTTAGAAATAAGTAAAGCAAATGAAGGCCTACCCCTAATTTTTTTTAAAAGATTTCCAAAGTTATGATTTTTTTCTCAACAACCAATGAATGTACAATTCTCTTGCTTTGCAAATATATAGAGTACACAACAAGGTAAAACTTGAATTTTTCATACATGGTTAAGTCGCTTTTTAGGAATATAATGGCGTTCAGGTAAAATTACTGTGCGCATTTAATGCAAATTTTCAGATGAATAATCAAAAATATTCTCATTTACTCTTAATTCCAAAGTTAAAGAGATACACATTGGGATATCTTATTTGAAGCAAGAAATTGTAAAATTACTTTAAGAAAATTCCAGACATTTGAAAAAAATTTCCCTTGGGGGGGGGTCTATTTTTCAAGGGAAGGGGGTACCAAAAATGATTTTTACATGTTCCACCATATTGGTAAATTTTTAGTATGTTATTTCAACTGCATATATGAGTTAAAAAACAACATTTGATTACAATTGCAATTAGTTTTGGGTCAGATGTTACTTTGACTAGATTACATTGGAAAGGTGAGAGTGTCAGCTTTAAGGATCTGACCTACGATTTGGCTACGAAATTGAAGGATTAAACCTTTTATACCCAAGGGGTCATTTTCATGATTTTTGAGTGAAATGAAAACAAATTAATTCTAATTTATCCAGACACTAATAAGTAGTAAGAAGACAAAATAAAGCTTGTACCATGAGAAAATATTTATACTACTATAATAATTAATCCGAAACTCATGCTTTTTACAATGACCTTGACCTCAGATTTCAGAATCTTGTATTTTGTTAACCAGATTAATCTAGACCACATTCTACGAACAGTGCCTCTTAATATTAAATAGATGAGAATTTTGGCAACATTTTATTATCTTAAGTGTTTTTAAACATACAAATAATTGTATGAATCGATTGTTTCTAATCTATTTAAGTATATCCACTTAAACGCATTGGTGTCAAAAAACCTTAAAATGGCCATGGCCAGAGATATGAGGACTGGTCAAACATTCGTGTTATTTGTGATTTTATACACATACATAGGATTTGGAGCAAATGGCCAGAGTAAGCTATATTTATTTATTTGAATTTGGAAGTTATATTTGTATTGATGGAGTTTATAAAGAGTTGGATACCCAACTTGGTCACTCGAAGTGGATGGGGCAATGAAATATTCAATTTGATGATGAAATGGGGGTGATTTTAAAGACAGTGTTTTGTGTTGATTTTTGTTTTAAGTTTAGCTGATTTTTCCCAAATGTTGAATCTTGTTAAATTTGATAAAATGGTGTACTGTATTGTTTCTCTTATCTATTAGAAGTGTATAACTTTTGCATTAACTTTCGGTACATACTTATTTAGTATAGAGTAATTATAATGTAATGCCCATTTTTCCCGTGTTATAAGTAATTATAATCTCTATATCCAGTTTGTAGACCTCAGAACAGCTGCCTTTATGGACACTACACTTGCGATGAAAACGGGAATAAGGTGTGTTTGGAAGGATTCCGCGATCCCCACTTGAACTGTACAACACGTCTCGTCCCCCCTGAGTCTGACCCTGAGTGTCCAGATGGGGGCTGTATCAATGGTTACTGCTTCAAGTCAACGTGTTGTTGTTCATCAGGTAGGTATTCTGAATTCTAGACTAATGCAGATTTTGAGACTTTAAAAATATTCCTTTCCTTTTCGAGTTCTATGATGGTGGCAGTGTTTTGCTATTGGAATTTCTAACCTTGTTTATGTATGTGCATCAGGATTTGTCCATTTTTATTATCTTTTGTTTTCATGTGGATAGTTGGCAAGTTAAAAACACGAATTTTCTTATTGAACATAAGGTTGGGTCGGTCCACAATGTGAGATAATAGAAACACCCTGCTACAAACAGCCTTGCCTAAATGGAGCAACGTGCATCAATCTTGGATATAGACCACAGGATTTCTACTGCAGTTGCCCAGAGGGATTTGAAGGTAAATCGTGCAACTTATTCAGGGGCGGGCCTGAACGATGAAAATAAAATGGGGCAAAAATGTATTTTGAAGACACTGTGCGAGAAAAATATAAGTACACGTCGCACGCAACTGGGGACAATAAGCGAACATTATGGCGTCAAAATACCAAAATAAAACAATGAGCACAGAGCGCAAAATAGCATTATAACGTCAAAAACGACGAGCGTCACATTTTTTCAAGTTTAGTCAACCCAAAAAGAAAATGATTTATCCTTACGTATTTAATCGTGATAAAATTCACAGAGTAGCAAAATCTCGACGACAATATTTCTAATATGTTTTTGAATTTTGAAAAACGGTCAGGAAATCCACTTGAGAAGTAAGTAAAATTCTTTCCCCGAATATCTCCAGCTCACCCGTTAATTTGGACACCATACATGTTGGCGAATAAGGACTCACATAAAATTTTCTATTATTTTAGGTGACTTCTGTGAAGACTTAGCAGGAAGTTCTACTCCTCAACCCCCTACTACCACACCTCCCCAACCCCTAACTACCACGACTGCTGAGCCAAGATGTCCCCCCAACTATTACGGTATGAATTGTGAAGCATACTGCAAAGCTGCCGATAGTTGCAAGGAAGGGCACTACACATGTGACCCTTTAACAGGGGCCAAGGTTTGTTTGTTTGTTTGTTTGTATGTTTGTTTGTTTGTTTGTTTGTTACATGGGAAGTATCCTCAACAAGGAAAGTAAGGGTGGTATCATAGATCTACCAGTATTTCACAAATTAAGAAAGGGTCCCTCGGTGTAGCAATGCAACCATGTGGTTAATGGTTATATACGATTTGACGGTACGCGGAAACTACGTTCGATTAAAGGCCAGGTAGATTGAAAATTATAAGGGCAATTCGAAAATTCATAAGCGTTGTTTCAATTGCATTTCATGATGTAGCAATGACAACATTCCCTGTACATTCACAGTATTAATAAAATTATATTTATTAATAATTCTTTTGACAAAGCTCTGCTTTGAAGGATGGACCAAGGAATCCGGGTGCAAAGTAAAGTCGACTGATCCATTAAATGACCAAGAATGTCCTAGCGAGGGATGTAACCTTGGGTAGGTGAATTTCTTCTTTCATAAAATGGCGGAAAATCAGCAAGTCCGATCAAAGAGCAGCAATTTAATAGATTTCTGGAAAACGCTGAGTGAGTTTAATACGCTATACTGTTGTGGTAGGAAAGCTTTAGCTTAGTTTTCGTTGTGTTCTGTTTGGATATTGGGGTTTTTTAATGACCGATTATTGTAATTATGTTTTTCAGTGCTTATCTTTCCCCTTTTGTCACACGTGCTAACATATTTGTAGGTTTTGTTGGCGTGGAGGATGCTGTTGTTTCGATAACATTATTGGACAATTTTGCGACACACCGGTTAATCGTTGTGACTCAGCACCATGCCTGAATGGAGGGACTTGTTCCTCAACACCACCAAGCAGTGAATACACATGCAATTGCCCACCAAACTTCAATGGACGAAACTGCGAGAATAACAGTACAGCGCCACGTAAGTAATTTTTATGTTTGTTTATGGGAATATGTGGTAATTTATCTCCTATCGTTGGAAATACAAGGCCAATGTTCGTAATGTTTGAAGATGGAATCATTTCCAAGGTGAATTTGTCGATAAAGTGTGTATTAAGGTCATGTGATGACATACCGTTTGTAGTCGTTCGACTTCACTTCTTAAAACAGAGCTTCGTCTGCACATAGGGTACACGCAGTGATGTCACAATGTTGTAACAATAGTGGAATGATCTTTAAATTGCATAGTCTCCTAAAGTAGGCCAAGCAAATGGGCTCATAAAAGGCCCAAACATCCCAAAAATTGCAACAGTTTTTAAATTAGTCTTATATTATGTATTAATATCAGTTGAAAAACATATCAAAAATATAGAAAAATGTATGCAGTGGACAAATATGAAATTTCACTTCCTAGGTACCCCCTACAACCCTACCCCAAAATTGAGTATTGGTAGGAAACAATTAATTCTTCCCAAATGGAATACTTTAGTCAAGTATTCAAGCTTTATTATGATAGATCACATATTCACAAATAATTAAAATATTATTTTAATCAATTTTGAGACCAGTAATTGGTCATTTGACCCCAAAGTATAACAAAATAGGCCACAAAACAGGCATGTTATCACATTTCTATTTAGATATTTAAGGATCAGTTTGTCAGAAAAGCATGAAAAAAATCATGGTGTTACATATTCATATGAACTTCATATTTGGTGAATGTCAGCATTCTAAAAAGTATACTTAGGAAGAAAAAAATTATTTCATTTTCATAGTTTTGCCCCGCCCACTATAGGGGAGACAATAGTTTTGATGATTAACTCCCACAATGCATCACATTTGTATTAGAGTTGACATCTAAATCATTTATATAGGCTTGTCATCATCTAAAATACAAGTTTTGTGAAGGTTTATACCTTATTAGTATGAAAAATAGGAATTATTTGACCTCACTTTTATTTGATGAATAATTACATATCACCACTCTGATATTAGGGTATTTGATAACTGCTATATACTAGGCTTATCTAAATAATGTAAGTTGTAGTTTTTGTGGAATTTAATATTGTTTAAATTATTAATTACAATCCGCAATTACAAAATTTGCATATATTTAAATTCATCAGATAAATAAATCATTACATAAGAGTACATTACTATGGAACTATCAATTGGATGTATAATGCTGTAGAAACGAATTTATGGCTATTAAACAGAATTTAAACTGACAGAGAACATTAAAATCTCAGATATATAATCTGGGGAGTCTTTCATTAATATAATTTCAGTGCATAGGAATGATGGTAATTCTGTCTGTCAGGTTGGAAAACATTGAGTGTACATGTGCTGCATTCAGAATCGGATGCAGATATTGTGATTGTGAAAACTGCAATCCAAAGTGTCCAAACCTCAAATACAGTAGGCCTACTCATACAGATCTCCTTGTGCTTCTCATTTATCATGCACAAAACACAAACTTCAACATTTTCTTCAAACCTGAACCAAAAGCAGCAACCCAAGAAACAAAATGTTGGAATATAAATGAAATAAGATTGTCTTTGGGAAAAGTGGTCTGTGACAATATTTTGTTTCTTTTCTGGGGTGTGACATCGCATTCAGGTTATATATGGCATAGACAAGAGGCTATCATTGAGGCAGATAAAAAAGAGTGAGTTCTTGAGAAAACAAGCGGTTGTTTTTAGATTACCAAAAGCACTGGTGATCCGCTCGATTACGCTTGTCGTTTCGGTAACAAAATGTCTAAACGTCGAAAGTACGATATTTCTTTTTTCCTTTTTTTCACGCATTGTAGGCAGAATCCCCACGATGTTTTTTTCTCAGGAATTAAATCGAAGATTCTGTTGTCTTCTGAACTATTTGTTCGCAAATATGTACATCTTTTAAACATATAATACTGATACATGTTTGTGATAACAATGTTGTGGGAATTCTGCCTACAATGTGTGAAATAAAGAAAAAAAAAAGTTCGATGTTCAGACATTTTGTTACAACGTAAACAAGTAGAAAACCAGTGAAATGCAAGCAACTCTGTCATTGCAGAGGAACATGCTCTTTTGTCAATTTATGGTGGAAAAATGGTGAAACCCTAAATTATCTTAGGCTTCTAAAATTCTATTAAAAGAGAGCAGCAAGATCTGAATTATTGCAGCCCCGTGTTCTTCCTCCATTTTCTGATGCTGCGGAATACCACAGTTACAGAGTGTACCATCAGATCCAGGAGTGGGAGGGAAATAAACTGCCTCCATTATAATTGGGCTGGGAATTAAGCAACAAAACTATGTACCAATTGCCTAAATGCAGCTCCCCTTTCTCAGAGATCATCCATTGTGTGTGTAAGGCAGATTGTATTTCTATGAGATGTTCTTGTAGAAAAATGAAATAACTGTTCTTTGACATGTAAGGTATGCAAAGGCATTTGTGAAAATACCTCCATTACTGATCATGAGAATAATGATGACTAAATATGAACACTGGCAGATCTGGGCCCCTCCCACCCCCTTGGGCGGGCCCAGAAAAAAAATTGGGCCCAAAAAGGCCTTAAGGCCCCGAAAAGTGGGCCTTTTGGTCTTAAATGGGCCTTTAAAGCCTTATTTTTAATTAAAGAAAATGGGTCTCAATATTTCAAAATTTGCCCACTTCAGGGTTTTAGGGGCCCAAAATTTTTTCCGCGGAAGTTTTTTTCTCAGGCCTGACATTTGCCCCCCCCCCTTGTTGGTTCCCATATCCGCCCCTGATGAAAGCTGGTGATAGACAAGGTTGTAACTGATTGTTGTTACAACATAATAGTATTAAGCTTATTTAATCAGCATTCTTTTTTGCTCTTTATAAGTAAGACACATATATGAAGGTTAAGATTACAAAATTAAGGCAGCATTTTTGATAATGAACATAACATAATCGAACATAATCATTTTTTATTGAATTTCATCTTGAAATCGAACATTCTTCAGTTGAACTTCTTCATTTCATTTCTCAATATCACTGTGTGGTTAAGAACACCTTAGTCAAAAGTAACAATTTTTCCTTAATACAGGGCGAGCCAAAAAGGTAACCCAAACAAATCTTAATAATCCAGTCCAATCATCCTGCATGGATTTAGTGTCATATTTGGCAGAATTGAGTCTTGGTCAATGTATTATCAATCTACCCAGTCTCAGTGGTCTCTAGTGGTCACGATTTAATGGCCATTTTATACCATGCCATGAAATATGGGTGTCATGCCTGGAGGCCAACTTGAACGTATCGTGCGTTGTTGTTCAAATCAGCATAAAAATCATGTGTTATGACTCTCATCTTCATTCTTATCTCTTGTTTTAATGTTTCAAGTGTTGTTAGTATCGAAAAAAGGTCCACAGATAAAAAAAAACTGGTGGTATTGATGTCCAGTCAGTTAGGCACATTTCGATATTTTGAGCACATTTTGTAAATGGCCATAAAATCATGACTATTAAGGATAGATCAATGACACTTAGTAGAATGAAAGAACATTGAACAAGGTAATTGTGCCAAATATGATGTCAAACCCATGCTGAATGACTGGGTTATTAACAAACATTTGGTTGGGTTACCTTTTTTGGCTCATATTAATAAACTGATGTCAGGGACAGGGATATTTAACATTTTGTTGCCTTTTCAAGGACATTTTTTGACCACTGATTGTAACAAATCGTTCTCTGTTTTACCAGAAAAGGTATATTATATATCAAATTGAATTTAAAAGGAAAAAACATTTGATAATTTAACAGTTATCAACTAAAAGTAGGGCTTCCCCTATATTTCACCTGGCATTTGCTGTTTTTCTACTTTTTCTTTACATAATCCTTTCCTGAAAACCTCAAAAACTGTTTTCAGGACAAAATAAGCCTTTACAAATAATTTAGTTGTGCTATTGAGTTCAAATATGACATATCTTGGAAGAAATTAAACAAAAGTAAGGTCACCCCAAAAGTGGGTGTGGTAAAATATTGAAATTTCAAATATTATTTTCACGCTCATTATTCACTTAATGACCCTGATACTTATCAAAGACAATGTTCAGGTGTACAATACCCTCCTTGATATTTTTCATGCAATTCTGATGAATTGATACAGAAATAAATACATTGTTATATTAAATTCGGGCTATTTGATGGCCTATTTTCAGATATTTGGCGCTAGAAATGCCAATTATTGCACTCAAATAGTTGGTTAACAATTTTTAGTTGCTCTTATGTCAGTAGACTATCATAATATTACTCGTTTAGTTGACAAGAGTATTCCATTTTGAAATAAAAAAATATTTACAATCCCATACTCAAATTTGGAGGGGGGTACCTGGAATGTGACATTTCATATTTGTCCACTGCATATATTTTTCTATATTTTTGATATGTTTTTCAACTGGTATCAATATACAATATAAGCCTAATTTAAAAACTGTTGCAATTTTTGGGATGTTAAACTTTCATTTGCCTAGCCTAAAGATGAAGCCTCTCAACTTGTAATTAAATCACTACATATACAACTATTGAACAAGAATGTCACCCATCATAATTTAATTATTGCACTTGTTCGTTTTATTCCAGCTAGGACCAACCAATGGTATGAGTTCATCATAGGATTCACATCCAACATGAACATAAATAGTAACGCATCCGTCAATGTGATCGTTAGCAACCCAAACAACCAAAATGTTCTCTTTTACATCACCTCACCCTATCTTCCTTCTCAAATCCAAGAGACTCTCGGTCCAAAAGGCACTCCTGGTCAATCCGTCTCAGTAGCCCTCCCAGGCGGTCTTCAGATGGGGAATAATGTAAAAGAGAACAAGGGCATACGTGTATATTCTGAGTTGCCTATAGTAGTACATGGAATGAACAACAAGGGAGTTGCAAGTGATGGGTTTTTGGGCATCCCAGTTAGAGACCTTGGGAATTACTACATCATACCCTCCTATTTGTCCAAAACAGCATCGGAATCTTCCAACATTGGTATAGTTGGCATTGCGAAAGACACAGAGGTTAGGATATTGCGTCGAGTACCAGATATCGGTTACGTATCCCAGAATATAAGTATTCGCCTTAACATGCTAGAAACGTATCAGGTGAATGAGTTTGGTAGTGACTTGACAGGTACTATTGTTGTAAGCAGTGATCCGATAGCTGTGTTCTCTGGGGCTTCATTCACAAGTGTGCCAGGTGCGCAATGCTGTAGCGATCATTTAATTGAACAAATTCCTCCTGTAACACAATGGGGTACAATTTTTGCCATACAGTACACAAGACGGCGGATTTTTGAATCAGAAGATGAAGGAAGACTTCTTCCAAACGAGATATATCGTGTTATTGCTTCCGAAGATGACACTAGAATCTTAATAAACCAAAGTCCTACTTCCAATGTTGTATCCAGAATCAACAAGGGTGAATACGTTGAACAAGTTCTTAGACTTTCCGAAGGCCTTAATGAAACGAGGCATGGTATCTTTGCGAACAAACCTTGCTTAGTTGCTCAATATAGCACCGGATCGAGTTTTCTGGACTTTGCCTCCCCTTTTATGATGATAGTACCACCCGTGGAACAGTACATCAGTGAGTTTGTATTCACAACTGAAGCTCTTGATACTCCATATAATAACTCACTGAACATTGTTATACTCGAAGGTGCTAATAGGAATGATGTACTATTAAATGGACAACCAACTGCTGACAATTGGGCATCATTTGCCTTCTTTCAGTCGACACAATTACAATTGAACAGTGGCACCTCATATACACTTCAATACACTCCTAAAGAACAATCTGCAGAGAAAGTTATGAGAGGAAATACGACAATGAAAGCTTCTGAAATACCAACTACTGCCTCAGCCATTACAATGGAGTATTCCATCCAAACAACTGCTGATTCCATCCAAACAACTCCAGACTCCATCCAAACAACTGCTGACTCCATCCAAACAACTACTGACTCCATCCAAACAACTGCAGACTCCATCCAAACAACTGCTGACTCCATCCAAACAACTATTGGCTCCAAGCAAACTATTGCTGGTTCGAACCAAACAACTGATAAATCCGTCCAAACAACTATTGGCTCCATGCAAACGACTGCTGACTCCACCGAAACAACCGATGAAACCACACCAACAGCTGCTTTCCAAAACTCAACAGCTGCAACCACATCATCCTCCGATTTTTCATCCATTTCTACTACAACACAATCTACATCACAGGGTCCGACAACCACTCCACTAAATATCCCTACATCCACTACGCCTCCTACCAATTCCCCTCCTACTCCTCCAACTACCAATCCCCCTCCTACTCCGCCTCCATCCTTACAGGGTCTGATGGCGGCTCACGTGTATGGACACAAGATGGGACAATCTTATGGTTACCCGGTTGGCATGGCATTCAACATTATCAATGGTAAGACAATATTGAAACTTTTTGTTTTGTTTTCAATAATACTTTAATTTTGGTGCTGATCAATAGACAAAAAATGAATTTTTAAATACTTTTAAATATTGATAAATCCCGAAGAGCCAGCGTTTATTCAATTTTTCAAAAGATAAACTCAGGATCATGAGTGAGCCTGATGAACTTATTATGTTTTAAACGTGACAGCAAGATGCATGCTTGTGAACGTTGTTATATGAATTAAATATGTGGACAGAGTACTCAGATTTTATCCAAAATAACCCAGGATTTAACTAACATTTTCAAGTGGATAAATCCCAATTTGGAATGAAGGCAATGGTCTAAATGAATATGTATGGCCTAACTCAGAAAGAACATACAATGTAATCGTTGGACACAAGAATCATGCTTTGTTCGTTATATGATAACAAAATGAATGATCGGATACTTATAAATTGTAATGTAATCAAATAACCTATCAGATTCATTTCCATTTTCAGCACTGAACATTACAATACCCATATAATCTAATCAAATAACATATCAGATTCATTTCCATCTTCAGCCCTGAACATTTCAATACCCATATAATGTAATCAAATAACCAATCAGATTCATTTCCATTTTCAGCACTGACCATTACAATACCCATATAATGTAATCAAATAACCAATCAGATTCATTTCCATTTTCAGCACTGAACATTACAATACCCATATAATATAATCAAATAACCTATCAGATTCATTTACAATACCCATGTAATGTAATCAAATAACCTATCAGATTCATTTCCATTTTCAGCACTGAACATTACAATACCCATATAATCTAATCAAATAACATATCAGATTCATTTCCATTTTCAGCACTGAACATTACAATACCCATATAATATAATCAAATAACCTATCAGATTCATTTACAATACTCATATAATATAATCAAATAACCTATCAGATTCATTTCCATTTTCAGCACTGACCATACAATACCCATATAATGTAATCAAATAACCTTTCAGATTCATTTACAATACTCATATAATATAATCAAATAACCTATCAGATTCATTTCCATTTTCAGCACTGAACATTACAATACCCATATAATATAATCAAATAACCTATCAGATTCATTTCCATTTTCAGCACTGAACATTACAATACCCATATAATATAATCAAATAACCTATCAGATTCATTTCCATTTTCAGCACTGACCATACAATACCCATATAATGTAATCAAATAACCTTTCAGATTCATTTCCATTTTCAGCACTGACCATTACAATACCTATATAATATAATCAAATAACCTATCAGATTCATTTCCATTTTCAGCACTGAACATTACAATACCCATATAATATAATCAAATAACCTATCAGATTCATTTCCATTTTCAGCACTGAACATTACAATACCCATATAATATAATCAAATAACCTATCAGATTCATTTCCATTTTCAGCACTGAACATTACAATACCCATATAATATAATCAAATAACCTATCAGATTCATTTCCATTTTCAGCACTGAACATTACAATACCCATATAATATAATCAAATAACCTATTAGATTCATTTCCATTTTCAGCACTGACCATTACAATACTCATATAATATTATCAGTTATTACACGTTTCAGCATGTGATACAGGAAATATTCCACGAAAGTAAAAATTGTATAACCACGAAAGCGCAGCTTGAGTGGTGATACTTTTTTACTGAGTGGAATATTTCCCGTATCACATACGCTGAAACGTGTGATGACGATTTTATCACATACTATGTAGAAATTTAGTGATTTGATTGGTAGCTTTCTTTGTCGTTCTAACTTCTAGTTCCTCAAATGACGAATTCATCATTTCTAAGAAATAGTAACATAGCCTATATGTGACGTCATTTTGAATTAGGAAAGAATAGAATGAAGTTGTATGACGTCATTTCATTACCATAGACAACGTGTGGTATGTGTGCTTGTATCATATGAAATTTATGTGATACGAGAAATACGTCATAGAAAGCAACCAATCAAATCACTAGATTTCTACATAGTATGTGATAAAATCAAATAACCTTTCAGATTCATTTCCATTTTCAGCACTGAACATTACAATACCCATATAATATAATCAAATAACCTATCAGATTCATTTTCATTTTCAGCACTGAACATTACAATACCCATATAATATAATCAAATAACCTATCAAATTCATTTCCATTTTCAGCACTGAACATTACAATACCCATATAATATAATCAAATAACCTATCAGATTCATTTCCATTTTCAGCACTGAACATTACAATACCCATATAATATAATCAAATAACCTTTCAGATTCATTTCCATTTTCAGCACTGACCATTACAATACCCATATAATAAAATCAAAAAACTATCAGATTCGTTTCCATTTTCAGCACTGATCATTACAATACCCATATAATATAATCAAATAACCTATCAGATTCGTTTCCATTTTCAGCCCTGAACATTACAATACCCATATAATATAATCAAATAACCAATCAGATTCATTTCCATTTTCAGCACTGAACATTACAATACCCATATAATATAATCAAATAACCTCTCAGATTCATTTTCATTTTCAGCACTGAACATTACAATACCCATATAATATAATCAAATAACCTATCAGATTCATTTTCATTTTAAGCACTGAACATTACAATACCCATATAATATAATCAAATAACCTATCAGATTCATTTCCATTTTCAGCACTGAACATTACAATACCCATATAATATAATCAAATAACCTTTCAGATTCATTTCCATTTTCAGCACTGACCATTACAATACCCATATAATATAATCAAATAACCTATCAGATTCGTTTCCATTTTCAGCCCTGAACATTACAATACCCATATAATATAATCAAATAACCAATCAGATTCGTTTCCATTTTCAGCACTGAACATTACAATACCCATATAATATAATCAAATAACCTATCAGATTCGTTTCCATTTTCAGCCCTGAACATTACAATACCCATATAATATAATCAAATAACCTATCAGATTCGTTTCCATTTTCAGCCCTGAACATTACAATACCCAAGCCACCTCGATATCTCCAGTAAGTATGATTATCTATTGAGCTGGATATCTCAAATAATAAAAATCCACCCATTGGGTAGACTCCCTCCAAAGGTTTGGCAACTCCAATTCAATAGACCAATCCAGTATATCATGCCATCTATTGGTTATGATGTCAATCTAACAATTTCAGTGCAGACATAGGATAAAAATATTGCTAATTTTCAAAAACTTGTTTCAATTTTGTTTTCAAACATTTCTGCCTGTAAAATATGACATCATAAATCTAGCTAATATGCCCTAGTTTCCTTGGTTCACAAAAAGGGGTCAGGATTTATAGGAAAGGTCTATTAATTTGTCATCAATTCAAATGATACATGTACTTTTGGTGGGTGTTGTACAATCACTGTGTAAAACCATGTAATATAACCCATTGTGGTAAAAAATCACAGAAGTCATTGATGTATAACTGACTAACAGTTTACTTATATAGTCATATCCATTTTGTAGATGCGAGTGTAAAGTAAGAACTGAACCCACTCCAGGGCCAGGACGAATCGTCTACAATATCGACAACATCCTGTTCAATGACACCAACAATAACTGCTCCGACTGCAACATCATGCTCCGTCAGTGCCCAAAATTGTGCTCCCGCAATATAAGCAACCTTTTGGGACAGGATGGTCTTGGTACACTTGTTCTGGTGAACAATACAAACCAACCGTACAATGAGACCCTCGGTCAAGTGATGTGCAATAATTACAATGCTGAGGTTCCAGCTCCTGGGTTACTCCTAGCCACTCATACCGTCCCTATTGGTTGTGCTGAAGAGTCAGATGCTTTGTTTATACAGACACAGCCTCAGTATCGTCTATGTTGTATTACTAACCCTACTGGTGGACCACCTTACTGGGATAGTGACTGTGGTGCCCCAACGTCAAATGAATAATCCTGCGACACTCTACCAGTAGACTTTTAATTAAAAAACTTGAATGGTTTACAAGTTTCCAAATGGATTATACCTGAATTTAGACTTAAAGAGGCTCTATACCATAGGATAGCACAATCAAGACCACTCTGGAATTTCTTTTGCATATTGAGTTGCACCACATATTCACCCATCTACTTACCATAGAAAAAGTCCCAAATCCCCCTCTTTCAGTGTTAATTTTGCGATTGTGCTGGCCAATTTAATTATTTTCACGGAAATTAATTCAATATGAAGTTTGAATATCCCGGGAAAGTCCTCCTGTTATCTGATTGGTCGTTGAATTTGTTTATCATGAAACTGATTGGGTACCTGAATCAAGGGGCTTGTGTGACTCAATGGGGATCCCCCTCGCTAGCCGAGGAATCGATTGTGTTTAATTCTGGAGTTTGGTTGTTTTGTTGATTATTTCAATATTTCAGCAATAATATACCAAAAAGTTATTCTCAAGATATATCCATGGTATGTGAGATATTATGAGCAATAACAATAGGACATCATTGATTGTCTGGGGGAGAAACCTATGGTTTAGTGCATCTTTAAACCCTGTATACACTGTGAATTGCAGTTCAACTATTTCTATCAGTTCAATTGATTCAATGTTTGCATCATTTCGAGCAGAGCATTCCAACAGTTTCAAACAATGCACCTTCAAGACTGATTCAAAGAGTTTTTGCTGCTTGCGCCTGTTAAGCCGCTTCAAGTATTTCAACACATGACCAATTTAACATTTAAACCATGGGCTTTCAATCTATTGAATGCTCATGTGTAAACCCTTTCAATCAGTTTGACCGCTTCGCCCCAATTCAAACATTTCTCCTGCCAGTGTATACAGGGCTATAAACAATGAACAAACTTAACATTAAAAATTGTTTTTTTCATAAATATATTTAACATTATTTATCCCTTCCACGTGTTAGCTAATACTATAATAGCATTTTATTCATAATTATGCTTTCATTGGTGCAGCAAAAATACTTTCATCGTGTTTATCATTTTGCCAATAATCCAGCTCCAAGCAGAGTATAACTATAATACAAGAGGCAGTGTACACGCCCAGTTTTATCATAATTCAATTTTGCTCAGAAGTGTTTAAATCCTGATAACTCAGCTCCAGAAATTCAAAACATGAATAGAGAACATGAATGAAATATATTTTACATGTACATTGTACATATTAACATATTATGATGTAAAATAATACAGGGACAAATTTGAGTTAATAGTTGGCAAGGCAACTAGATTCACCTTGCAGAGTTTCAGAACATTAATGCATTTGACTGAGATGATTAAATCTGTTAAAAAATAGAAAATTGTCTGCTATTTCGGTCCATCTCCACCACTGCCTGGAGGTTGAGACATGAGTAGTTGCAATGATTTCCTAGTACTCTCCAAGAATAGATCCATGCTGGCATACTGTCTCTGGCGTAAACTGGAATCCGCCTGAAAATACATCAAATACACGTTTTGTACTCAAACGTGGATTTAGTTTCACCAATGTTTATGTCTCCATTATAAACAAAATCAGAAGTTCAATGTGAGACGAGAAGAATTTTGGAAAAAGACTTAAAATTATAATGCTCCATTGCAAGCCAGTAGTCAGCTTTTGCTAATAGGGGGTTCACTGTTCAAAAAATTCCAGGCAGTTTCACAATTGACAACAGCCCAAAATCACTTGAAAAGTGCTCAAAATTGTAAAAACTGCATGATTTTGAAAGAATTTTTGGCCACCCAACACCCCCCATGGTTAAGGGTCTGACTGTAAGGATCAACCTGTGGTCTTAGGTTTGTAAGGAAATAATCTTGTCAGTTAGCTAGGGGTATTAGTTACAGGCAACAGGCAAATTTCTCTGTTTTTACCAAAATCACATATTGTTTGAGGAACTTAACAGCCGTTTCAATGTTAAAATAATAATTTCCAATAATTTTGCCTGTTGTTTTCATTTCTTTTCCCTGTTGTTTTCATTTCTTTTGTTTGCCTGTTGTTTTCATTTGCTTTGCCTGTTGTTTTCATTTGTTTTGCCTGTTACCTGTTAACCCCTGTAACAGTCAACATCTACTTTTTTTTAATTAAATGGAGCAAACTGAAGAATATAAAGATGAGGCTTTGCAGAGACACCTGTTATGTCATTGATGACTAATAACAACAATTAATAACAATTAGAGACATCATTGTATTACAATCAATCAATTGAACTTTCCACTAACTGACCAAGTGTCAGAACAAGCTGTTACAAAGCTGTGAACTTCACCTTTTAATTATGGAATCAACTCATTGAATTCAAAAAGTGAAAAAATTCAAAAAGTCAAAATTAGCAAGGAATAATCTGATAATATATATATAATATATATACAGATATGATATTTATATATGGTCTTAATTGTATAGGAATACAATGATGTTATGTCTGTCATTGAATGTAAAAAGGTGGGAGAAATATTGATAACGTTTAATAGGGAATAGGTTAAATTACTTCACTTTTGTCAAACCCTCGTTGACCTTTGATGTGAATTTATAAATCAGGTCCTGCAAGTTCTAAGACAATTATTCTGTCAGTCAGTATAACACAATTTCTATATTGTTTCCCCTATTTTGATGGAATAGGCCTTGGATTGATTTCTATGAAAATTTGAAGCTTATTGTCAACTTATTTTTGTTTGTGAAAATTATTTGTAAGGGAGGACAGATTTCTTTTGCAAGGGAAAGTGGGTGTCTATGATGAGGTTAAATTATTAGTACATTCTAAATGAAAATATTAATTAAGCCATGAGTAGATCTACATGGGTCAGCTGTCCAAGATTCCCCTCGGGCTAAATTGTACAAATAATGTGCCTATTAATTCAACCCTTCATGAAACTTAATAATTTAAAACATTCACATTTTTTAATTCAAATAAGCAAGAAAGCAAATAGGGAAGTTTAGTGTTACACAATAATACACATACCAGCTATAAAGGAATTCATACTTTGGACTTTGTATTTGTCTTCAGATTTTAAGGAAGTTTTTATCATAGCATCATATTTCAAGGACCAAGTGGAGATATCAAAACATATGAATAAAATTCGAGGGACTGAATAATAAAGTGATACCCTGCCCTAATCAACAAGTAAGTGTTGTTTTATTTTATCTATTGCCGAGTGCATTTAAAAAACAAACAAAAAATCTAGACACAAATTTTTGCTGGCAATAACAAGAGTAGTTTATGTTATTAAAAGTTCAATTCCAACTGAACAATATGGGAAAGCTATTTACAAATACTTATGTATTTTCGTCAGCTGCATTAGAGATAATCAATTCTAAATTTTCCTATTGTGGTTCACCAAGCAAAAATATCACTTAGTGTAAAAAGTAACATATATCTTGATAATGCATTTTGAATGTGATAAATATGAAATAAATATGAAACTAGAAAAACAGCAACTCCACGGAGTAGCAAATCCCACCGAACAAAACATATTATGCTTATTATAGCTAGTGTAAATGTTGAAATGTTTGTGCACTTTGTGATAAAAGCATGAAATTTGGCACAAAGTTAGTTTATACCATTGTGAACTAGGCATCATCATATAAAATTTGAACCAAATCTGTTCACTGGTATATGAGTTATCAAAGATTACGTTTTTTACGAAAATTGGCCGCCATCTTGAAAATTATTTCTTGAACAGAGCTACTGTGTCCCTAGGCATAATCATATAAAATTTCAGCAAATCTGTTCACTGGTATTTGAGTTATCAAAGATTACGTTTTTTACGAAAAATTGCCGCCATTTTGAAATTAAGCAGCCATCTTGAAAAAATTTTGACGAACATAGCTACTGTGTCCCTAGGCATCATCAATATTCCAATAAATGTTCATTAAATATCAAATTGTCCCGCAATCCGCAAAGCAATGCAACAATAATTTTTAAAGAAACATTTTTGCATATTCTGCTTTTTGCCATTTTATTAGGTATTTTTATGAGTTAACATAATGAACAGAGATTAGAGTCTGTCAGATAGTAGGGGCAATGTTGGTGCACCTCGTACTTCTAATCCTGGATTATCATGGGATTATCTATACACTAACTGTCAAAGTCAGACCCACATATTAAAGGTGTCAATTTGATGATTTTATGACAATGACTAAACACAACATAAAAGCACACTCACTTGCTTGAGTGGAAACTCAAGGAAGCAAAGATGACATTATTTTTGGCTATGACTTAAAGTGGCAGCAAAGAACAATGAGTGCAAGTGTTGCGACAAGAGCTCTTGGGACTTTAAATCAATACAAGTTAGTTACTTTACATTAATAGTTACTTCAGTTACTTCAGTTACTTCATTAACAGTTACTTCACAAGTTAGTGTAAAATTTGAACAAAAGTGTATCTTTTGGCCGAGAGGGCTTAGGCGCCAGCATGTTCAGGCTAGGCGATTGGGCGCCGTAACCACGAGGTTGCGAGTTCGATACGCGGTGTGCTCCGTGCGTTTATTCATTCACTTTCTCACCTGTTTTTGTTCATTTATATATGTTTTCATATCATCTCTGGCTGCATTGATAGCTGTCTGTGTTGCCTCGCTAGCTTTACTTCTTTCTGCTTCTATAGCTTCACTAAGACATGTCTGTAACAGATTGGAATATGTCTGTACGAGAATACTATGTCATGGGTCATGTTTGAAAATGTAAAAAATACTGCTTATCCAAAAAGTGTTTATGTAAGGCTTTTTGAACTTTCCAAGGGACAGATAAGAGGGGTCTGGTAATTCAGAATGGATTACCCCCAATAACCTATGTAGCTTACCTTACTACTAACATTCTGTTCTGCTACTGCTGTAGCGATGGCCTCCTTCCCTCTCTCACGCTCTTCATCTAACAAATCTAACAGCTTTTTCTAAAAGAATAAAAGTTGCATTTATTATATTTAAGGCTCATTAATGAAAATGTAAGTCTATTTCAAAATGTGTTGTTTTCTTAATTTGAATCAAAAACTTATTGTAGCCTATATGAATTGTAAGTGAAAATTCTGGCTGGTATCTCATAAAATTAAATTGTATAAGACAAATATCATTATTATCCAAAAGCATCATTGTGCTAAATATGAGAAACATCTTATTCACAAAAACATTACTGGATCATGATTAAATCCTTCAATGGTATAAACTATATAACTAAAATAAGGCACCTCTTTCAATGGTTTCAGTATAATTCCTGACAATAGGCAAAATTAAAGTAAACTGTGATCTCAACATGGAAATATATTTCTTGAAATAATAGCTGCTAAGGAAACCTCTGTATTTATTCAACCAATAATGATAACATACCTTTTCATCATCTATAAATGCCTGAGACTTGACCTGTTCTTCTTTGACTGCTTCACGTATTGCATCCTTGCTTTTCTGTCTCTCTTCCTGCAAGCAAGGACATGTATACATGTACAGTAAAGCAGTACTTACAGAATGTACAGTATAGTATACATGTACAGGAGAACAGTATGTACAGTGAATTACATACGTACAATAAAACAACACACAGTATGTACAATAAAGTATACATGTACATGTATAGTAATAAAAAAGTATGTGCCGTAAAGTTATACACATGCAGTAATACAGCTCAGATGTACTGTAAAGTACACAAGCAGTAATACAGCTCAGATGTACTGTAAAGTATACATGTACAGTAAACCTTTGTATCACCCCAGCCCCTCTTGGACATTTTTTCAGTTTCATTGCACTGGTTTAAAATATTATTTGAGGAAGTATCCACTAAACACATTATGTTCTTGATGCATTTTATCTTGATACCCTGTTATACAAAGCAGTGGGTAAAACATGGTTCATCCAAATTACGATCTTCTTTGATTCACTCGGCTCCACTCGCCCGATAAAGTATGTAGAGATGATTTATGAGGGTAGGAATTTAAAAAATGCAATAAAAAATTGCAATAAGAAAATAATATACCGGTATGAACATTGAGAAAGATAAGTAATTTAGGTATATGTATATTATATCACCTCACTTACCTCTAAGGCTTTTTCTAATATCTCTCTCTGTTTTTCCTGTTCATTTTTTATACATTTTTCCACATATTCCTGAAAAGGATATTTTATATTGTCATTTCTACAAATTGTTAAACTTGAGTTTATTGTATTGTCAAACTAGACAACAGCAACGCCAAAGCGTAGCAAATCCCATCGAATAGCCATGGCTGGGATTTTTACAAAGTATATAGCATAAATGACAGCCATTTTTCAAAATGGCCATCTTCTACCAAAAGTGTCATTAGACAGTGTGCTATGCTTATAGTATTCACATACCAAATATGAACAAAATCGCTCCACTACTTTTTGAGTAACTGCAAAAATCGAGTAAAGGCCATTTTTCAAGATGGCTGCCATGTGCTTCTTTAATATCTATACATTTCTAGCTTTATTAATGTCCTATATAATTTTTTTACATTTAAAACATATTGCTATTACAGTTTTACATATTGCACCTAAATTACTGTAAAATCAGCACTAAAATGGCCGCCAATTTTAAATGAGCGGCCATTTTGAAAATCAGCTTTCGAGCAGAACTTCTACCCCCATAGGGTATATGTGTACAAAATATTAACAAAATCAGGCCAAAGGTATTTGACTCATTACCCGGACGGATGGACGGAGGCGTTCCCTATATCCCTCCGAACTTTGTTCGATGGAATAACTAATTAAACAAATGTTCAGGACATATTTGGTTGCTCAACTCATTAGTGTTAACTATAGGCTACTCTTGAACGTTTTTACATTCTTAAACAAGCATTAAAAATAACCCTTCGATAATCTTAACTAATTATCATATACGTGACCAATTTTCAAATGTATTATCTACTCATTGCACAAAATGAATTTCAGCAAATAATATTCATTTCTTTGAGGAAATGTAACATAAAAAATGTTATATAAACTGGGCTTATTGTATGATAATTGATTTAAATTAAATTTGTATAATACAAATTCTATTTCTAGCTTTTTTACCTTACTAGTCTTCTTTTGCTTTTCTATAGCAGTTTTAATGGCTTCTTGCATGTTTGATTTCTCTTCTTCCAGAATTTTCTGAAATTCGTCACTCTGTTTTGCCTTTTCCTTGTCATATTTTTCTAGTTCACTTTTTAAAAGTTCTTTGAAATGTTCTTCGTTCAATTGCTGTTGTTCTAATACTGCAGTTTTACAAAGTTCCTGAAAAAAATTAGATTCATGTTGAAGGATTCTAGTCAGATTCTATGTTTTTCAGTAATTTAATGTGTTTCTACCAAGCGTTTGAAAGATTTAGGTCACTAACATAATGGACACAGTCTAGCAATATCTTGAGCCTTTTGGCAGTAGTGACACATAAATTCAGTATTGAATATAAGAAGGCCAACGTGCATATACTTTATATATTATGAGGTTATATAATGGTTCTTTCTGTATATCGTGTTTATACTCGAGTGAGTATATGATATATTCACAAGTAGCGTAGCGAACGAGTGAATATATTATATTCTCACGAGAGTATAAAATGCACGATATACAGAATGAACCATTATATAATCTTATTATGCCACAAGTTCAATTACAGTTGATTCGAACACAATCATAACAATTAAAAACCATAAAAATATCCCATTGCCAACTCAGTAATGCCGATGTTGATCTCGATCCATTTATGACGTCACTTGATTCTAGCAAATCATGTGGGAACCATTTATGACGTCACTTGATTCTAGGAAATCATGTGTTACAAAACATACACCTCGTACTTCGGTCAATATTCATTTGTTCCCAGAATGCTTTTCTACAGTGGTATACGCTGGAGTGTATACGGAGGAGTTGTATACGATGACAATTTACCACTCTCCACTGTATATCGTTGTTATAGACCCATGTTATACAACTGTAATCGGACTTAGAGTGGTATAAAACAAAGTATTGTATATAAGAAATCTGATATGCATACCGTAGTATCCTGAACTCTATAACCTTAACATATTATGTAATCGTCTGGAGTCTACAGCATTATGAGCTAAGTAAAGCCATCACTTGTGAACTAGAAAACATATTTATAAAGCATTACACATACCTTATATTCTTCAACTATCACAGCTAGTGCATCGTGTCCTGCCTTTCTAATGTCTTCAAGGTCTTTGTCATGTTTTACCTGAAAGGATAGATTTTGCGGAGATGACACAGGCAAAATACAGGCAAAATTAGGCACCAATCAATAGATCAGTGCTATTTCAATACTGATAAAGACTGAGTTTTACCTTAAGTAAAATACCAATACAAATCAGGGCCATTGCTAGCTTTTGCAAAGGGGGTCAATTAAAAAATCCAGGGGAGGTTGAGATTTAACAATTTTGGCCCAAATTAACATGGAAAGTGCTCAAAATGATGAAACTGTATGATTTTAAAAGAACTTTTGACCAGAATTGTTTGCTTGAACTCAATATCATCTCTTTTAGTAGAGAATCTACCAGTGATAAAGCAATGCTAATTCTAAATACATACATATGTAATGAAGTGATATCAAGTACAATTTACCCCAATTGACTTCAATTTTTACTTTGTAGAATACTGACAATGGCAGGGAAAGATCATCAAAAGTGTCAGATAAAGCATGAGTTACCTGCAATTCATTGTATTTTTCTTTTTGTGCTTCTAGGTCTTCTTTACTCTTAGATAGCTCTGCTTCCAACTCTTTCTGACTGGAATTCATGTTTTCTAGATCCTGAAAGTTGATATTTACAGAATATTATGTTACCTTTTATCCAAGATTATGAATATGTTTGCACAATAATTAGGGAATAACCTTAGTTACCATAAAAAAATATGAATCTCCTTGGTTCATTGGTGCATGGTTGATCACATACAAAAAAACAAAGAGTGTTTTGGTAACGAAAAGTGTATTTCAATCTTCTCTGACCATACTATTTCATGCCACTTGTCTCTAAAATATAAACTAGGGATGGGACGGTTCGTTTCGGTTCGGTTCGGTTTTTCGGATCATCAGCCGTCGGTTCGGTTTTTTCGGTTCGGTTCATTCATTTTAAGGATTTGTATTGATTGACATGATTAGCTGCTTTGTCTCTGACTTCACTGCTGACTGTCACTTTCTTAATCTTCATTTCTTTTGGGAAAACGGGAATTTGAGATCCAGACGCCATATTTGAATGTATTGTGGGTGCGCACAAAATAATACCCTATATCGAACCTGCGCAAATATAAATTTGCGCAAATCTTTGTATCAATTATGCCACGTTATAACAATATTTTATAGATGGAATTTTATGTTATAGTATTTCATGAACAATACATATTATTTAGAATACACGACTAAAAAATATAGTACCAGGGACCACATGATTGATTACCGAGGGATACGAATACGCGGATACGAAACGAATCTAGTAAACGAGTGAGCTAGCAACAGACAAGACAAACAAGGTAGGGACTAGGAATATCAAAAATGTTGCTGTAAAACAGTGTTTTTAACTGTTTTATTGATACTTGACCAATGAAATATTAACGTGAAAACGATCCGAAAAGCTGATCCGAAAGTAGGGCCGTGATCCGAAAACCGATCCGAAGGCTATGAACCGCGGTTTTTCGGTATTTCGGTTATCCGTCCCACCCCTAATATAAACATGAATATGAATTTTCTGGCATCCCAATATTATAATTCAAAATGTTAAAGTTGCCGCTTAACCTTACTCTGCTTTTCACACTCATATTTTACATTTCAAAACACGTCTGTCAACACGTTTTTCTCAATCAGACTACTGACCTTTTTTATTCTCTCTTTCTCCTCATCAGCTAGACTCAATTTATTTTCAAGTTCTTTCACCTTCTGCTCCATTTTCTCATCAGTGGCAGGTTTTGTTGAAGCTTTTTTCTCACCAGATGGCACTGTAGCAGCAATGGCTGCGTCTATTGCATTTTGGGTACTTGATAAATTCAGCTCATCGTCAAAGTCTAACGATATGTCAAAGTCATTGGAATCTACTGTCTTTTTAGAACTTGATGGTTTTGAATTTGATTTTTCAGTCACATCAGGAGCTTTTGCTAGAGTTTTTTTTGATAAATCTGGAATATTGCTTGCACCTTTATTTGTCACATCTGGGCCATTAGACAAAGCTTTTTCCGTAGCACCTGTTGGTTTATCACTATTAGTTAGATCAGGTTGTCTATTACTTTTAGCTCCAGATATAGGAATCTTTTCTGTTAAATCTGGTTGGTTCTGAGATTGACCCATAGGTGGCTGCACTGTGCCTTGACCAAGGTCAAGGTCAAGTACACCTGCAGGGGGAAGCTGCACCGAGTGCTCATTGGTGAAGCTCTTGGTTGGCATGGATACTGGTGGCTGAAAGTGACCATCGAGAATGTGGTCCTCTAAAAGTGGGCCGGATGATTTAGAAACAGATCCTCCCTGGAAAATAAGCTGCTATGTTAGACTTCCAAATGAAATTAAAATGCTAGAAATACAATTGTGTCAGTTGGGCTTGCATTTTAAAACTGAATCATTGACTGACATTGTGTGACCTTCATGAGAACTGGTTGTGCATAGTCTTTAATATTAACACCAGGTTGCCTAAAATTATTTATTTAACAATTGTATAACAATATACCAACATTGTATGAAACATACTTCTGTACAGACATATTAGATTGAGAAGGATAGTTGTCTAATAAATATTTATTTTCCTATAGTATCCAATTTCATTATCTTGCTTCTTACTACATTATTGCCTTGCACACCATTCTTGCCTCATACAATACTCTTGCCTCATACAATATTTAGCTTTAAATAGCTAAATTACCTTCGATACACCATTCTTGCCTTGCACAATACTCTTGCCTCATTCAATATTCTTGTCTCGTACAATACTCCTCATACAAAATAATTGCCCCATACAATACCCTTGCTCTAGCAATACTCTTGCCTCATACAATATTACTCTATGCTTGCCCCATACAATATTCTTGCCTCAGTTACCAGTCTTGCCTCACAAAGTATTATTGTATCTTTGCCCCATACAACACTTTTGCCTCATAAACCATTCTTGCCTCATACCTTACATCATAAAATATGCTAGTTAGTCACACAATATCCATGCCTCATACAATCTTGCTCATATTCCATTCTTGCCTCATACAATACTCTTGCCTCATAAAACATTTCTGCCTCATAAAATATCCTTGCCTTGTACAATTAATTGTATCAAAAAATATTCACCTGTGAGGCTCCATTTCCAAGATCAGGGGCAGCAATAGGTCCATTGGGCTGTTCAGGGGGCTCTTCTACCTCGATGAAAGGTGGAGCCACATTACCCCCAGGGGCAGCTTGAGCTTGTAGGAGATCTGGCTGTGGGTTCACATTTTGCCCCACTGCAAATAAATCCAAAGATATAAATATAAATGTGATTCACTTCACCCCACCAATTTATTTTAGCTTATGTACTTATTTAAAAATGTATTGTATTTTAGTCGCAATGAATGTGGCACTTACACATATTTGGTGTATTTGATAATGTAGTAAACCAAACATTATTTTCAATCATTTTTAAGTCTCAATTTGTAATGACTACTAAGAAAGTTTAGAACCACTACAATTTACCAATAGCAATATCTTACTTCCAAAAACAGCCCATGGGGAGGGGGCAGCAACAGCTCCATCTATAACAGGTTGAGCCTCAGCTGGGGCAACAGCTTCGGCCTCCTAAAATATATAAATCTAAATATTCAATTTTGATTGGTCATATAGAAGTGAATGTGTCAATCAATGGATTATCTTAGGATCTCTAAAATCTAAGATATCATTTAGTGCATTTAGGTAGTGTATCATTAGTATTTCAATCTTGGTCCTTTGTACAAATATAAGATTGTTACTATACTTACCTCAAAGCCGCCAAAGTCTCCAAAGTCATCATCATCATCCATCACTATATGTAATCCTGCAGTGACGCTGTTACACCTTACATGTACATGGACCTTAGTAGCAGTGTAGCATTCACCTTGCTGACTTCTGCAATTAAGCAATGTATAACATTTCTGTATGCATATGCATGTAAATCAGGGGTTTCACTAGAATTTCTCACAACAGGCTAAGGGTTTGTAGAAAAAATGGGTACCGGGTAGTAAATCCTCCATGCTGGGTTCAAACTTGGTACCCGGTCGAAAAAAATGGGTACCCAAAAAACGAAAAATACAAATATAATTATAACATAATAAGATTATTAGAAAACCATCGAACCCCCTCCTGGCTACGCCTATGACATTGTAAGAAGAAGATTTGAAAAACATGACAAATCAATCTAACTCTATTTTCAATAGTTCGTATGTTGGTACGTGAATTGTTTTGATTATGATTTAAATCTGTAAATAGCTATCGTTACTTTAGCAGAGATGTGACGTGTGTTAATTTACATGATGCAAATTATCCCAATTTTCGACAAAACGTCCACTGAAGTGTAAATTGTTATGTCTTACAATGTCATGGGGGAAAACAAGGAAGTATGAATTTGTTCCTCCGCGAACTCTGAGACTAACATAAAATGTTAGTTTTTTATGTTAGTCTCAGGCGAACTGCATCATGGGAAATATTTTGACCTTATGAGGAAAATATTTCGCGTCTCCTCTTTTGAAGAGGGAACAAGGAATACGACAATTCCTGCATGGGGCATGTCTAGTATCTTTCTCGTTATACTACAGCTCACTGCACAAGGTTGAAAGGTCATATATTGGTCTATTATGACTGTCATAGGCCTTGGGAACAGAGCTGTCAAGTGTCCCGCGAATGGCGGGATTATCCCGCAAATTTGATCAAAATTAGGCTAATTCGCGTGTTCCGCAATGTCCCGCGAAGTCCCGCAAATGTCGGCCTTGACCTCCGCGAATTTCCGAAATTGTTGCGTGATTATCTTATCTTATATAAGAAGTTTTTGCACTTTTGAGGAGTAAAGTTTACCTAACTTTAAGTACCCAGCATGCTTTTGTTTGGTATCAAAATAAAGAGGAAGGGTTCAACTTTCATTTTAATTATGATAATAGGGATGTAGGTCATAAATAGTTCCAACGTTGGCCTTTTTACTACGCGTGTGGCAAATGAGAACTGAGCAAATGTTAGCAAACGCGAGTTACAATAAATGGACATCTAGAAAAGTAACCGGACTCTCTATCATATGCTCTCTATAATTTGATGTAGATTAATTGAACCCCATGCCTATATGAACAGGTAATATATATATAATACTATGGGGGAAAGTGTTTCATAGTTGGTCACGAACGCCATAAGTGCAAAGTATTGTTCAGAATTTTTGAATTTCGTGTTCGATTATGGGACTCACACCTGAAGCATGGTTTTTGTTTTTGATAAATAACAATAAAGTTTAATAATATTCTTATGCGTATTTTGTGTAATTGTGTTGACGTTTATTTAAGTTACAATTTAAGTGTATTATATTTGATTAATCAGTATCTGAAAGTTTGATTGGAGTACTTTTACCAATCACGCAAATCCCTTGCATGTCCAGGGACATCCTGCAAATTTAGGTGGATGTCCCGCAAAATGCCGCAAATTTAGGGTACTTTGTCTAAAAAATCTGTCCCTCTATGAAGTCTTTGGTGGTTAAACTGTTAACTGTCCCGCAATTAGGTTGTTTGTCCCTCGAATGGTCCCGCGAAATTGATAAAAAAGGCCTATTAGCGCAATCACGCAAATCCCTTAAACATGCCGCGAATTTAGTAGATGTCCCGCAAAATCCCGCGGATTTTGGGCACTAGGTCTAAAAAATCTGTCCTGCGAGAAAATCTTAGGGGGTTGACAGTACTGTGGGAACATGTATAAAATAGCGAGTCGACATCTGTGTTACTAGAAGAAGTAGTAATACAGATGTCGACTCGCTATTTTATACATGTTCCCGGGGCCTACGATGACTGTATTCATTGGATTTTTCATTTGAATTTTCAAAAAAACAGGTGTCACCTATGTGAACATGCGCGACAAGAACGCTTTTAATTATCAAACTTACCAGATTATATTTTCTTAACAGTTAAACTGTATGTGCGGTTGTTAAATTTTCACAATTTACGCTACATACACTGACTTGGATTGAAATCTTACAAAGTTGATGTGGGCGCATCCATTTAATAATCGAGGTTCATGAATCACCACAAAACATTTTATTAACTTAAAATAATAATCTACTATCAACACATTTTTCCATAAGATATATAAAGATATTTATGCTTTTAATTTTGAAGAACTGGTCCTCTGTTTTCTAGATAATCTAGAATCTTTTGTTGCTACAAAAATAATTTACAATATATGTAAATAGGACAAGAATGATGGATCCCCAATTTTGGGCGTGTCATGAACTTAGAAAGTCTAGAATTTTTTATTAAATTTCTGAGAATCGCCTCTTTTACCGTCATGAAACGCTGTAAACTCTAAATCACGTATTATTTAGAATAACTATATGAAGATGTAGCATTTGTAAGTATTATTTTTTAATTAACTTCTGGGGAAAATAGCGAATAAAATGTTCATGCCGGTGTTTTTCCAACACGGAAAGATCGCGCGGTCAGGCGATGTCATAACATTTTTTATTTATACTTGACAACAACGGTTACGTTTGAATTTCTACTGTTTCTATGAAAATGAATTGTAATTGACATTTGGCATTATTTGTTGTTGATGTGTTTGTTCATTTTAGCTTCATAGATAAAAACTTATTCAGAAGTGGGTGTGGCAAATGATCACATACCAGCCAGAATTTCTCAGCCAGCCAGGATTAGATCTGGGGCGAAAGGTACATCATGGGCTTTCAACTAGAAAGCCCATGGGTACATGTAGGCCTATAACTGCCCTGTCAACCTCAAGCATTAGGCGTGATTGTCACGCATTTGCTGGAAAAATAGAAATCACGCATCAATTTAGCGTGTATGATCAAATATCACGCATTTTTTGTTGAAATTTTTAAAAATCGTTTTTGTGAAATGCTGACACGGTCTTTGCCCCCCCCCCACCCCCCCGTTGACAGCGAGCATTAGCGAGCTGGAAAAATTTTAGGTGTCAGTCAGTGTTCACTGAAGCTGTCCAAAGTTTGAAGGAAGGTATTCAACATTTGGAAGTCACTCATGTTAGATGGTCCCAAGTTGACAGCCCTGCTATAAGGTTGACATCATTTTGGGGTAACTTCGACAACTTGTTATTTTTCTAGAAACCAGACAATGGCGGAAAACAGAAATTATGAATTACAATAAGTAAGTGTCAAAGGTACCCTATTTCTCACGTCGACATTACCCCTTTGCCCTATCTGGTCTACTTTTAAGATGGAAACAGAAATAACAAAAATCATTTAAATTTCCTGGTGGGGGGATCAGATGGAGGGGGGGATAACATGTATTTAAGACATGATAAGACATGCTACATGTAGTTGAATTTATTCTTATGACTCCAAATTTTCCCATTTTTCATTCTCCAGAGATATAATTTCCAGTTTCTTACTGGGGTACTGAGTTTAGTTTTTTCAAATACACAAGTTCTTGTGAATTTGTTTCATTGTATAAACATATAAATCCCCCCCCCCATCCCATCTCCCCTCCATCCGATATTAATTTATTTCGATTATTTTTTGTATAACGCATGGAAACTAACTTTAAAAAGTGAGCAATGTCATTAGTATTGTGATAATAACGTCCCTAATTTATACCTATTTATTACAGGTCATGTAGACCATTGTTGCCCGATTTATAGCAAAAACATTGACTTTTGCACGTTGGTGATGATGCGCCTTTCTTAATAGATCTCATATCTAAGAAGGGTATCAGTTAAAAAAATAGTAGATGACCTAACATATTTTGCCATGCACTGCGCCTATTCAATTGGCAATTCAGTTGTAAATTTTCTCTTGAAAAAATAAATCTTCCAAATTGTTGAGTTTTCTTGCAGAAATCGCCTAATCCCCCACTCCATCCCATTTGTACGATCACCAGTCTTGACCTATTGTACTATACATTTTTAATGAAAGAGTCTAGAGATCTGAAATCAAACCAAAAATCTCTGTTGTCCCTATTGCTATATCACTGAATTGATTGATCAAATAAGATGTATTTCTGTCAGATAGATTCTGCAATCGTTGTACAATACATGGATTTGATAACTCAGAGATGCGAGATGCCAATTACCAGTTTCACCACCAGGTGGCTCATTCAGGTCAGATTGCATGGCGGGTATAGTCGAAAGTTCCCTTTAACTTTTTGCTTTAGTGGTTCAATTTTCATATTACCATTATGTATCTAATAGTTATGCAAATTAAAACATGTTCTGTAAAAGAAAATATTATCTGTCCAATAAAAGAAAAGATATTTCATTTCTAGTGATTTTATAACATGGGGTCTATGGGGAATCTCCCCGAACTAGAAGTCACATTTTCTAAAAAAAATTAGATTTTCGAATTTGATAAATAATTTTTGAAACCATATTTCTAGATGTACTTTTACATGTAGGTTTCAAATATGACCTCACTTTGACTGAATTTTGAATAATTAATGACATATATCGAGATTATTTCTATTCGCATTTTACAAAGGGAATTTAAAAAGGACATGTGCGATAGTTTAAGAATGTCAAGTGTTCTGACCAGTATTTATTTGAATTAGAAGTTATAGGAGATACTCTACTGTACTTGAACTTGGGATCCCACTATGACTTATCTCTGCTGTCATTGTGCTAACCTGTACCATGGGCTTTCTATTGAATGCCCATGCCTTTACTGTACAGAAGTCTGAGCTCATTCTTTTAATAATTTCTCATGAATCTCTAACGTCCTTGATTTTCTACCAGAATGTATGATATTTTTAAATTATTTATTTTGTGACATACTTTTTTAAAGCATGTTAGTTGATGCTAGTTGCTACACTATTAATTTAATCATAAAAAATATCTGTTTTTATATTTAGAATTTAGATTTATTGATTTTTCTGTTTTCAGATATATGATAGACCCAGAACAACACGAATGAAAACAAAAAATCACTAATTAAACATACAAAAACAAACAATTGTGACATCACAAAGCTTTTTATTAAACAATGGAGATGCCAACAGTGCCAGAATTTTACGCTGGACGGAACATTTTTGTCACAGGAGCAACTGGTTTCCTGGGAAAGGTACTAATTGAAAAACTTTTAAGATGTTGCCCGGATATAAATGGCATATATATGTTGATGCGGCCCAAAAGAGGACATACTGTTGCAGAAAGATTAAAGGATTTAGTAGAATCAAAGGTAATATTAAATGTAGTAATACATTTACTACTAGCTTTATAGCATTTAAGCATGCATAGATCTAGGGCCTATAATCTAGAGTCCCAAAGGCCCACAATTCCATGAGGTATGATCCCCAACTAATATGAATTTCAAGGCTGAACGTTCAAATAGACCTAGGGACTACCCCCCCCCCCCAACTTGGGAGTCTGTGAGACCAAAATCATAATACTTTTGCTAGTCTCACATACCCCTGAGCATACTCCCCTGTACTTTGGATGTTCAAAACCTGTCAGATGGTATAATATTCAAATTTTGCTTATTAGTTCAATTTTTGACTCATATCTGTATGATTATAAAACATGAGCATGGAAAGTGAATCAATGAAAAACATGATGAATATTTCATAAGTCATTCATAAGTATATAGTAGTGTTCCAAATTGTAGTGAAAACTGGTGCCGGTATTTCCGCAATTCAATACCTTACCGTAACCGAATACCACGGTTTTGGGTCTACGTTCGCGAATTCGTACATTTCTGTGACTGTGTTTAGATTTTTAGAAGTTTTTGGTGGTGAATTTGGTCCCTTTCATACAAACGCAGTTTATAGTCATGATTTATCAATGCCTTACCTGATTATCGATAATTTCTGCATTGAATTAAGACATTTACAGCCAGCTATTTAACACAGTCGTTCCTCAAATTGAAAAAAAACGAAAAATGGGAGACAAAAACAAAATGTAAATATTTCCGATGTGTAATGATTACTCTTCTTCACTTTTTATCAATGTTAAACACATAATCTTGCGATTTCTGGTAAGATTAATTGATTCTTTAGATATTCCGGTATCTGGTATTGGAATTATAGTCCCGACAGGCCAGAATGCCACCGTAACGGTACTTCCGGCAATACCGCAGACCACTAGTATATAGAAGGGTAAATTGATGGGGTATACAATTGCATTATGAAGAAAGTCTTTCAGATACTAGTATTCCATGTGACACATTTAATAATTGTATCATCATAGTTCTCCTGAAGTACTATGTATAAAAAGATTTTATAAACAAACAAAAATTTCGGTTTTCACTTTTCAGTCAGGGGGGCGTGCGATTGTGGCATAAACAAGCCAAAATAATAAGATTTTTACAGAAATTGATGCAACTTCCTTCAAAAATGAACTAGAAGCTTCAAATAAAAAGCATTTTAAAGCCCTCCCACCCTGGCTACACCTATGACAAAACAATTACAGGGTGTGTCATGATTATATTAACTTAGAAACTGGTTAAAACAATATAATTGCTGATGTTATGAAATAGTCAAGTAGGCTGGGACATTTTGAAACTAAGATTCAAAGGCTGCTAATTATGTTGTACCCCATTCAGAAGTAAAGCACTTTAATGAATTTTGAAAGGTGCATTTCAAAGTTGTTATTCTTTAAAATACCATGGCTGAGTATACATTTTGTTCTTTGACCCGAGAAACCCTTCATTATTACTTTTATCAAGTGGCATACCAGTAAATAACACATGTATGCTAGTTTCATGTGAACATTCAGTGAAACCATGGGCTCTTAAAAGCTCATGATGAAACTTATCAAAAAGGTCACTTGTATTTGCTCTTTCAATCGAATCATTGTCTCATGGTCAAGTCAGTTTGTTTTTTATTTTTGCATTAGCAAAAAGTTTGGCTCATAAAGTTTCATATACGTACTCATGAGCCTCGATGCTGTTCAAAACCTGAGTAAGTGACAAGAGAAGTTGTGGGGCAATATCCTAGATGCGAGTAGAAATAATCTTGATTTACATCATTAAAAATTCACAATTCAGTCAAACTGATGTCATATTTGGAATCTACATGTAAAATTACAACCAGAAATGTGGTTTTGAAAAGATATAATATATATATATATATATAATCAACTTTGAAAATTTAATTTGTTTTGAAAATGTGACTTCTAGGTCTGGGAGATTCCCCATAGACCCCATGTTGTAAATCCACAAAAAGTGAAATATCTTTTCTTGTGTTGGGCAGATAATATTTTCTTTTACTGGACATAATTTCATTTGTATGTCTATCACATACATAAGGGTAATATGAAAAGTGAACCACTAAAACTGATGAATATTCAGGTTTAAGGGAAATTTGTAAAACCCTGCCATGTTATTTTCCCCGAATCAGCCACCTGGTGACGAAACTTGTAACTACCTACTCGCATCTGACTAATTGTTTATGGTTATGAAACCATACATGTATTATCTCAAATCAACCTGTAGAAATCACCTCTCAAAGTCCATTAATACTCAGCTGATTTATGTTGGTTTAATCCATGGACTTTAAGTTCATGTTTATTGAAACTAATCTTTGAACTTTATTTATATTTGTACTCTATATCTTGCGAAAACAAGTTAATTTGATCACTAATTTTTGGGTTATTTAAATTTATTTTTGATGAGTGCTCTGGAATGTTGCTGTGCACTTTGCCATTAAAATTTAAAAGTTCTTGTGCACTGAATGACTGGTCTGTTATACATATTACAACCATGTCCATATTATGCAAATAGTCTTCTTAAAGTCCCCGTCTAAAGTTTGAAAATATTTTTTTAACATTCATTTACTATTTGTCATGACTTAAAAAGTTATTTTAGAGATTAAAAAAAAAAATTGGGAAAATAGTTATGAGCATTTCATTTCTCAAATATTCAAATTTCCCGCCATTTTTCAAAAAAATTGAAATATTTTAATCATCAAATATTTCTTAATGCATTTCAAAAAAGATTATATTTTTAACACCAATGCAATGATTGAACAAAGAACATACCATTTCAATAATAAAATGCCATATTTAATGGGCCACTTCAATGTTTTAGCATATCAAATTTTTTTGCAACATTAGTGATGTCATTATGACTCACTCAGGTGGCAATCTTTTCTAAATATGCTAGACTTCAATAATAAACCAATGTTGATTGTCTACACAGGTTAAAAGGAAGAATATATTATGAAATGCATTTTTCTCGGAACCATTTTCATGCACTGATGAGTTCATTTCTCGCTTATTTATGAACCGATTTTCTTAATTTTTTCGGCAAAAAACATGCAAGGGTGAACGCTATGTATTGGTATGAATTGTGGCTTATTAAAAGATATGCGTGCCCTCTAAAAATTAGTTGTAAATAAATTCACAAATTTTTGAACAAGAAGTCCTTCAAAAACCACATATCACCCTTTGATAACATGGGGTAAGACTATAATATAAGCCAAAGTGGTTTAAACGTTATATGGGGACTTTAAGGGTATTTCCAGATTCATGAAAATTAGTCAAAGTAGTTGTTCTGTTGTCATGCTCCATTATAATCTGTATGTCAACTAGGTAGTGCATTTTGTATTTGTCAACATTCTTACCAGTAACCCTTATATGGTTACCCTAACACTTAAATCCCCACCCCCTCCACTAAGTTTAACCTCAGAATTACAGATGTTTGGTCTTTTTCAGATATTTGAAAAATTAAAAACAACCAGTCCGAACTATGGAGAAAAACTTCACGCAATTGCAGGTGACATCATGGAACCAGATCTTGGAATCAGCCAATCAGACGCTGAGTTTTTAGCAAATGAAATTTCAGTCGTGTTCCACTCGGCGGCAACTATACGATTCGATGAACCACTGAGGTATGAATTTAATTTAATTGCATACTTGCAATACAATCTTGGATTACATATCTTCATAGTATATTCATTTCAGATATGATATTACAGTATTAAACCTACATCGACTCATTTTATTAAGAATGTTGCTACTTTATGTGCTATTAATAATATGTGAGAAATATGAATTGTGGCATATGTTTGTAATGTTATTTTAGGCTAAAGCCCTTTCATTTGAAATGATTATATTGTGAAAATAACCATCTGAAATGCAATTAACTGCTTGCTTTATCACAAATATAACTGTACATGTATTTTGAAACCTACATGTTGATTGCATGTTTTTCTCTTGCATATTACTGCCTTAATGAATAAACCATACGGCCAACTTGAACGAAAGGGCTCGTCTCGCCACTATCAATAGATAGATATCTCCTTGTAAACTATTCAATAACTACCATCATATGCAAGTGCTTGGATAGATTAATAAATAACAATTGATAAAAGTAAATGAGCATTTGTTGGAAAAATCGATATTATGATCGTTTAACTTTTGGAATGCATACCTAACATACATGTAGATTGTAGAACATAAGCTTATTATATTGCTAAAACCCGGGTTGCTAAATAATTTTATGTTGCTGATCATGGTTTTCAAGTGAAAGCTCATTGGTGAATGAAAAAATTTAAAAATGAAAATTGATTTTTAAAACTGAAGTTTTTTGCAAAATGGTATTAAATATTTTGACCTTATGTATGTCTCTGACTACAACTTCTGCTGTTTTCATATTATCTGATGTATTTGATATGTTAAGTTATACATTTTTACAAGAATATACAATATGATATAAGTAAGATAAGGTTATTTAATCAGAGGGATTGAATATGAATTTTATTTCGAGGGAAAATATGATATTGACCGAGTGCGATATTCCTTCACGACCATCAATAACCTATTTATTCCGTAATATTTTTCTGAAACTTGTTTGTATGTCGTCACTCCATGATGGTGATCGTAAATGATACAATTTAATTAATCCCATGACATTTTCAAGGTTTAACAAATTTTAAAATAGAAATAATACTAATAATGTTCATATGATGCCATAATAGCACAATATTAAGTCTCATGAAATTTTCTGATAGTTCTGATACGGGATCTGATACACAATTTTGGCTGATACAGGACCCAATATGATACAGGACTTTGGCTGATAGTTTTATGCCCAGTTTATTTCCCAGGGAAAACATGTTATTATTGAATAAATCGAAGAAAAAAGAAGAAAAATTAAAATTGATGATGCTAAAAGAGTGGTATCGATATGGAAAGCTTTTTGAACACATGTTTCTCTTAAACCAGTCATGAAAAAAATCTAAAAATTTAACACATCGCCAATTCAATGGTCATCCTTTGAATGGTAACAATATAATTTGAAAAATATATATATACTTTCATCTATATTGTTTTAGAAAACACATCAAACACTTGTTTTGTTCTTGGTTTCATGTTTCCAGAGTGAAATTAAACATCTTTCCGAACCTCATTGGAACAAAACGACATAAACACAACATGTTTAGGTCTCTCAATATAAGTATCTTGTTAATGAAATAAAAGGTTTATTTTGATTTTTTATCTATCTTGGGGGGATTTTGTTTTAATTTTTTGAATACTTTTTTGAAATCAACCAAAAATTCCTTTGAACAAGTACAACTATAATATTGAGAAGTGTAAAAACATGTTGTATGTGCTATTTTGTTCCAACAAGGTTCGGAAAGACATTTTATTTCATTTTCAAGAATTGGTAGAAAGGAGCCAAAATAATTGCACTAAAAAAAAAAAAATGTTAACAAAACCAGTTGTATAAATATTTCTAAATAATTTTCGCATTAAATTGTTGTCAATCAGTCAACATTACATAAATTACCATGTTTTTTTACAGAATGTTTTCAATGATTGGTTTAAGAGAAAAACATTGTTGAATTCAATTCTCCATATTGATACCAATCCTTCAAGTTGATTTGTCCATTCATAATTACTCAGATGCGAGTAGGTAGTTACCAGTTTCGCCACCAGGTGGCTGATTCGGGGGAATTAACATGGCAGGGTATTACAAAATTCCCTTAAACTTGAATATGCATCAGTTTTAGTGGTTCACTTTTCATATTACCCTTATGTATGTGATAGTTATACAAATTGAAATATGTCCAGTAAAAGAAAATATTATCTGCCCAACACAAGAAAAGATATTTCACTTTTTGTGGTTTTACAACATGGGGTCTATGGGGAATCTCCCCGACCTAGAAGTCAAATTTTCAAAGAAAATTAAATTTTCAAAGTTGATAAACTTTTTTCAAAACCACATTTCTAAATGTAAGTTTACATGTAGATTCCAAATATGACACCAGTTTGACTGAAATGTGAATTTTTAATGACGTAAATCAAGGTTATTTCTACTCGCATCTGGGATATTTAATCCTTACAAATTATCACAATATGTCACAACATAGATATATGTTCATCTAACAATCCCTCTTTATCATGGGTAATACATGATTTTTGATATATTCATTGAAAATGAAATATTAATCATATATTATTGTTCCATTTATAGAGTGGCAGTTACTATGAATCTTCTAGCTGTTAGAGCAATGATCAATTTGTGCAAGACATTCAAACAGCTAGATGCATTTATCCATGTTTCAACAGCCTATGCTAACTGCGATAGGACCCATATTGAAGAGACAGTCTATGATCCTCCTGTTGATCCACAGAAAATTATAGATGCTTTAGAGTGAGTATATGTTATGTGTGTTCCATTTTAGAGGAAGCAAGTTCTGAAATTCCAAATGCAATTTCAGTCTGTTGAGATTCCGTTCCTTGCCAGCCCTATTTATTACCATTGGAGCAACACTATTTTACTTGTTTTTGTTGCAAGTAATATTGTAAAAAAGGTGTACAAAATCCAACTAGCACTGTGAACTGGAAACTAGTTTTTATGTCCCCACCACATATTGTGGGGCCATGTTGTCGGCCTAGGCACGTCCGTCTGTTCGTCCGTACATCCGGCAGTTTTCTCAAGAACTGCTTCAGATATGACCTTCAAATTTTCAGGGATAACTCATGAGTGCATACAGATGTGGACGAAAGATTTTTAGCTTGATACCTACTTCCTGTCGGCCATTTTGAAGTCAAATGCTAAAATCCTTTTCTGCAAACTTTAAGAAAAACGGCTTCACGGTTGCTTTTAAAACTTTAACATCTTGTTCAGCTTACTTCATTCTACATCTGATTAGGTTTTGGACCTGTTAGTTCAGTCATGTCAGCCATTTTTAATGTCTTAAGAAAAGTTAGCGCACGATAATACTTTGTTTCACATTGAACGGTGTTTTTAAGTTTTCATACTTAAACTATTTAGTAGCTTTATAAATAATTCCAAGTGTACTTTGCTGTAAAAGCCTATGTTATTGTTAACAGTAGTTATATGTGATAATTTTGTAAAAAGAAATGAGCAAAAAATAGTAATCACTTTTTTTATTGTCAGCCATTTTGGATTTTTCCATCCTAAAATTTTGTCTGTAAAGTCTTGTCTACATGTTTTCAGGTGAACCGTTTGGTAGATCAATTTCAAATTTTCAGGGATGATTCTTAGTATGAAAATCTAAATCTGATTAGTTTTTTGGCATTCTGGGTAAATGTCAAGGCAGCCATTTTGGATTTTCCGTCCTAAAATCGTGTCTGTAAAGTCTTGTCTATGCGTTTCAGGTGAACCATTTGGTAGATCAATTTCAAATTTTTAGGGATGATTCTTATTATGAAAATCTAGATCTGATTAGTTTTTTGGCATTCTGGGTAAATGTCAAGGCAGCCATTTTGGATTTTCCGTCCTAAAATCTTGTCTGTAAAGTCTTGTTTGCGAGTTTTCTGGTTTACTGTTTGACGGATCAATTTCAAATTTTAAGGTGGCCATTTGCATTTTCCGTCCCAAAATTGTAACGGTAAAGCTTGTTTACTGATTTACAGGATAACCATTTGATGGGATCACCAATTGGTGGGGACATATTGTACACATTTGTGTTCTTGTTTATAGATTGTGTCACCTATAAGTTGCATGTTTGCACTGTTTTCTCCCTTTTTTACCCCTTCCTTAAGTTACATATTTGTACTGTCTTTCTAGATGGATGGATGATGAGACAGTGGAGCAATTAACACCAGGATTAATAAAACCTAAACCAAACACCTACACATACACCAAACAATTAGCCGAGAGTTTACTGCTAAACGAAGGCAAGGGATTGCCGTTAGCTATTGTGAGGCCATCTATTGTTACTGCATCATGGCAAGAACCAATGCCAGTAAGTTGTATGATGTTAACTTTCAAAGTTAAAAAAATTTACATTTTTTCGAGTTTGATTTCGAGGATTGGCAAATTCTCAAAATAATGTTCAAATGTTGGCTAAAAATAAGAATATTTTTAGATAGATTATACATTGCTCTTTAAATTGTATTGTCATTATCCTGTGTCTAGTAATTAAACACAGTGTCTACTGAATCTATTATTATTTACGCTTACATTCTTTTGCGTGACCTTACATCTTATCTCAATTGAAAAAAGCCTGTCATCTAGTATATCTCAAATCTTATTGGTATGTATATTTAAGGTAGGTTGAGAATAATAGGTAAATATAGCAATTAACATACACAAAAAGCTCCAAAATCATCATACATGGTCCTCCTTAAGAAGTTAACTCTAGGCTTGGTATTTATGTTTCTTTTGTTGTATATTTCAGGGCTGGATTGATAATTTAAATGGTCCCAGCGGAATGTACATAGCTGTAAGTACTGTTCTAGTTAATATTTTACTCTATGTGTGTTTTGTGTATATTATTTACATTTAATGATATTCACATTTTTGGGTACAGTACATTGGGATTAACATTTTACAAACATTATTGTTTGGTTTAAAAATCCTGAGTTATAATTCAAAGTAGTGTCCTTGGTTCATTTATGTATTTGCATTTTGCACTTGGACATTTTCTTAATAGTACCTTGCATAAAAAAGTTTGATAGGTGGGGGTCTCACTATTCTTATCTGTCTAATTTTAATTTCCAGGGCTGTTTCTTAGTATGAAAATCTAGAACTGATTGTCTTTGATTCATGATAGGTAAATTCAAGGCATCAATTTTGAGGTACAATATTATTCACCCTGTGTCCTGTTCACAATCATTCTATCATAAAAACATTTGATTCTAGGCTGGCAAAGGATTACTGAATTTTTCACCCTGTGTCCTGTTCACAATCATTATATCATAAAACCATTTGATTCTAGGCTGGCAAAGGATTACTGAATTTTTCACCCTGTGGCCTGTTCACAATCATTATATCATAAAACCATTTGATTCTAGGCTGGCAAAGGATTGCTGAATTTTTCACCCATTGTCCTGTTCACAATCATTATATCATAAAACCATTTGATTCTAGGCTGGCAAAGGATTACTGAATTTTTCACCCTGTGTCCTGTTCACAATCATTATATCATAAAACCATTTGATTCTAGGCTGGCAAAGGATTACTGAATTTTTCACCCATTGTCCTGTTCACAATCATTATATCATAAAACCATTTGATTCTAGGCTGGTAAAGGATTACTGAATTTTTCACCCATTGTCCTGTTCACAATCATTATATCATAAAACCATTTGATTCTAGGCTGGCAAAGGATTACTGAATTTTTCACCTGTTGTCCTGTTCACAATCATTATATCATAAAACCATTTGATTCTAGGCTGGCAAAGGATTACTGAATTTTTCACCCATTGTCCTGTTCACAATCATTATATCATAAAACCATTTGATTCTAGGCTGGCAAAGGATTACTGAATTTTTCACCTGTTGTCCTGTTCACAATCATTATATCATAAAACCATTTGATTCTAGGCTGGCAAAGGATTACTGAATTTTTCACCTGTTGTCCTGTTCACAATCATTATATCATAAAACCATTTGATTCTAGGCTGGCAAAGGATTACTGAATTTTTCACCTGTTGTCCTGTTCACAATCATTATATCATAAAACCATTTGATTCTAGGCTGGCAAAGGATTACTGAATTGTTCACCTTGTGTCTTGTTCACAATCATTATATCATAAAATCATTTGATTCTAGGCTGGCAAAGGATTACTGAATCTTTCACCCATTGTCCTGTTCACAGTCATTATATCATAAAACAATTTGATTCTAGGCTGGCAAAGGATTACTGAAGTCTGTGTTATGTGACTCTGATGCTGTTGCTGATATCATCCCAGTTGACATGCCTACAAACATGTTAATATTGGTTGGTTGGTACACAGCCACACATAAACCAAGAGAGGTTCTTGTATACCATTCCACAACAGGAACTGTGAATCCATTCACCTGGGGACAGATGGGTAGGTTCCTTTTTCATTTATTTTTGTAATTAAATGTAACAGTAAGAATGTCTGATTCTGATCACTGCTCGCTTCCCATTGTGTCATGAACCATTCAGTGTAAAATAATAATTAAGTTCTAACATTTCATTGTAACGTTTTACAAAGTTTTGGAATCACTGATTTTAATTCTTAGGAAAGTGATTGAAAAGTATTTTTATGCCAATCATTGATGTTACTCTTGGAGATTCTTGGGACTGTTCTTATATTTTATTATTATTTTTAGATGCACATTTTTTGTCCATGAATGCTTTGATTAATGAATTTGATTTCTAATGTGATTTTGCTCTACAGTATGATGTGATTTCACATTAAAAAAGAACTATATTTTTGAAAATCAGAAACAGACAATTTTATCACTCTAGGTTAAATTCAGTTGTATCTTTTGTGAGTATAGAAAAGTTTAAGAGACATTTTTTATGTAAGCATAAATAATGATTTGCTACAATTCGAAGTGACAGCGTTTACTCGTTTAGTTCATTGTCATACATCAGTGTTCTCCCTAGGATTTGTATTCACATGTTTGTTTATTGTGTAAAATTCTCATAATTTCACAAATCTGGCCAATAAAGTTAGTAGAAACTTGACAAATTTATAGATTTTCACAGTATGTATATATTCAAAATCTGAATTGGTTGCAACATCCATATGCTTTATTCACACTCGGGAGAACACTGTGTATCATGATACAAATATATAATAAATATAATGTAAAGATTGACAGTAGTCTAGCTACAAGCCCCTGTGAGTCCCCCCTCTGAACTACACACCTCCCAATATGTTGTGTTGGTAAAGTAGATAGGGGGGGGGGTGGCAGTCTTGAAGCGAGACTTATTGACAGAAATTTTTGTTCACTGTAGTAATGATGAAAAGTCTTGTTTTGTTACAGAAAGAACATTAATTACTTGTAATGAAACTACATGTACACTGTTTGATAAAGTTGACCTTTTGTTTGATGAGTTTTGTGAAAAACAATGAATGCTATCTAAACCTGCCCTCATGCTTAATGACAGCTGCCTTAATGTAGTTTTTTGCAGTTTCTCTCGTATCTATGAAAAATTTTCTTTAAGTCGTAGCTGCTTGTACCTCTCTTTTTAAAACCTGTTTGCTAATAGTCGCTCTTGCAGATGTAATATCTACTTTTGCTTTAACATCTTATCATGAGTTCTTAATAAGATATCCTACATTTTTCTTTAAAGGGTTGCCTTGACAAGAATTGTTATAAATGCAGTGCAGTGATCTCCCCAGCACTAAAGCAAGTTGGCGCAGCATCCATCTGAGATTTCAAAAACAGGCTTGCATCTTCCACCTGAAAATTCATTTGCCCCCACTTCAAAATGAGAACACTCATGGAAAATGGGCACATTTTGACCAATTTTTGTCTCAGTTGTGAAAATCAGAAAAAATCCTGTCGAGAACACTGCAGTGGAAAGTATTAATGTCTCAGTTTAAAATGCAGACTTTGACCTTAAGTATTGTGTTACTGCCAATGTGTTTGCTTCAGTGGGTGCAAATTTCTAATTTCTGCATTTCAGCCCAAAATTGGTCAGAATATCTGAATATTGTTATAGTTTTGTTTATTGATCATGTCAAGGCAATTCTTTGAAAATAGACATTTTGGCAAGCTAGTTAGAGTTGGACCCAGAGATAGATAGCACATAATAAGATAATATATAATCTCAAAGATTTTTTACCAAATTTAGTAGCCATTCTTGATTAATGATTCTGAAATGTGTAATTTCTTCAAAATGATAAAATTGCACTTTTGGGCAAATTTATAGAAAACTGAACATATAAATGTAAATAAAATCTTTGCATTTTGGGTTTTGGAAAAAGAGGCATCAAAGAACAAATGGTATCACAGAAAAAGATTCTGAAATTGAGAAATCTTTTGAAAAATTGCTTGCTATCTCTATTCTCTGACTCTGACCTTAAGTGTCAGAAGAGCTGAATAATATGCTTAAAACATATGCTTAAATTTTAGAGAGACTCCAGCAACAAATGATATGCTACTATGACAACCATTGGATTAGCATAGCAACCATGCATGGAATGTTGTTGTTACCTGTAGTTATCTCTTAATATTTTATCTTCCAGAGACTGTAGTCAATTCATATTTTAAGAAATACCCATATGATGATTGTTTTCGACGTCCCAATGTTTCCTTAACATCAAATGAGTAAGTATGACCCAGAATTGTTCTGATTGGTCAATGATGATTATAATGTGTTCTGATTGGTCAGTTTTGGACATGATGCACACTGATTGGTCATTGGTGGTCATAATACATTCTGATTGGTCTGTATTCTATAACATGTTATATGAACTTCTTCCTCACGTATGCTGCAACTAAATATTGTGCACTATAGGTGAAAAATGGACTTTTTCAAAATGTGGTTGAGTGGATACTGCTATTCTTGTCTTTCTGCGCTAATCAAGCCTCATTTCCATCTCGCAAAAACTATTCCATTCCAAGAGTTGATTTAGTGGATCAGTCTACTGGAATGACAATAACTCAACAAAAAATCAATTACATCTAAAAAATCAAGCCGAGATATGTAAAATCAGATGTATATGTACATTTTTTTTTAAATGAACTTAAAAGTTTATTATCCACTAGTTCTTAACTCTCACACTTGACATACAATGGTTATATATTTTAAGATTGGATATTAAGAAATTTGAAATGAAATGAGACTTGATTATGTACTTGTGCTTCATGTTGCCTATAGCATATTCTAATGTTATATCATGCTGGAGATAGGCATGGAGGTTAGTGCTTTATATAGTGATAGCTATGCTGACCTAGAAAACATGAAGATATACTTGGAATTATGGAGGTTGCTCTTTCGCTTTTAAGATTTATTGATGTTTCCTTTAGAATTAAATGGTGTTGAAGATCCTGAGATACGTGTTATTTTATAATAATTCATCTTCTTAATAGTCCCATATATCAATGCAATTTAAAAGTCTCATGCATCAACACAATTTAAAAGTCCAATATATCAATGGAATTTAATAGTTCCACATATCAATGCAATTTAAAAGTCTCATGCATCAACGCAACTTAAAAGTCCAATATATAAATGAAATTTAATAGTCCCACATATCAATGCAATTTAAAAGTCTCATGCATCAACGCAATTTAAAAGTCCAATATATCAATGAAATGTAATAGTCCCATTCATCAATGCATTTTAATAGTCTCACATATTAATGCAATTTAATAGTCCCATAAATCAATGCAATCTAAAAGTCCAATATATCAATGCGATTTAATAGTCTCATATATTTGATAGCCCCATATATTGATGCAATTTAATAGTCCCACATATCAATGCAATTTGATAGCCCCATATATCGATGCAATTTAATAGTCCCACATATCAATGCAATTTAATAGTCCCATATATCAATGCAATCATATAGTTCCATATATCCATGCTATTTAATAGTCCCATTTATCAATGCAATCTAAAAGTCCCATATATCAATGCGATTCAATAGTCTCATATATTTGATAGCCCCATATATCGATGCAATTTAATAGTCCCATATATCGATGCAATTTAATAGTCCCATTTATCAATGCAATTTAATAGTCCCATCCCATTATATCAATGCAATTTAATAGTTCCGTCAATCCCAGCATGCAGATAGAGCACAAAAATTGGAACATAGATCACCAGCGTGCATATACATGTTCACTGAAGATCAGTGCCCAATTTAAGTAAGTCACGCGGTACAAACTTCGACCGTTAATTTGAATTTTTGACCTACCGGATGTTTGAAAATCAAGGATTACGAATCTCGTACTGCACCGTTTTTCTTCAAACTTGTTCCATTCAAAGCATAACAAAAATCCCTTTCTGTTGGTACATTATTCTCTTAAACAGAGTTACTACTTCCAGCGGCATTTTGGTCCCAAGCTGTAAGAAGGCCTTCTAACAGCTGGGGACCAAAACGCTGCTAGAACGAGGGACTTTTTACAATAAAGTAATGCACCGACAGAAAGGCAATATTGTTTTGCTTTTAATGGTATACGTTTGAAGAAAAACGGTGTAGTATGAGACTCGCAATCCTTGATTTCCGAGCTGGTAGGTCAAAAATTCAAATTAACGGTCGTAGTTTGTACCGCGTGTAAGTACATCAATGGAAGCAGCGATCATGAAAATGCTGTTTCTCAAAATAGACACACCTTCCCATTGATTTCAATTGCATTTTTGCACGTTTGACATTTGAGATTTTTTAACAACCAATGATAGATGTGTGATCGATCCTTCCCAGCAATGATAGGCCTTGGTGTATCCAGACAAGGTTCCCTATTAATCATTATTGATTAGGTAATTCATAATATAAATAAGACATCCTTTATTAACATGTTTAAGGACCACCCATTTTTTGTTGAATAAGATGTACAATACTCTTAACATAATTTTCCATAAGGTTTTAGCAATTTTAGGCGCATACCTGAGGAAACATGGAAGCCTTTATCCTAGCAACAAAATTCAAAACCATCTTCTTAACAAAGCTTCCATTTTCCCATGGGCGTTCTCTTTCATGGGCTTTCAAGAGAGAGAGAGTCAATGATAATCCTTACCAGATCCCAAATTTTATCTATTAGCTTCTGCTAGCTGATGGAAATATTATATATTCTAATCTTCTTCCCTTTTACATATGTTCTTTCTTGTATTTTAGTTATCTGCTTTTTAATACTAAATCCAGTTTTTGTGTCTCCACTTTTACACATTGAGTGTCTGTTCATTTATTTATGTATAGTATATGTATGGTATGTCTTTCCTATCCATTAGTTGACGTTGGGATGGCCTATTTTAAAGATCAACCATTAAACGCCTGTTTCCGTCGGCCAAAATTGGCTCTGACTGTATCTCCGTGAGTATTGCATGCTGGGAAGGATGTTGCACGCTGGGTATCTCTTGCACTAATATAAACACCGTGTAAAATCCTTGGTTTATTCTCTATAGTTGCTTCTCTGCTTAATCCCTACATGCCTAACTGCTTTAAAAGTGCAGTCGTATCCCCAGATTTACGAGTTGCAAATTATAATTATAAAAATGCTGTGATTCCTTCCATTATAAATGGGATGAACATTTATCTTTATGTGTATTTGGCTATGATTCATTACCACTGCAAGGAACTTTGAAAAGTTTGCAAAATCTTGTTTCTTGTGTCATTTATTCAGTCCATGCAAAGAATTACATTGTGTGGACTACTATGATATAGGCTACCAAACCTTTTCTTGAAGTGTGTTTACTCTCTATTACTAATTTTTTTACTTAATTTGTCAAGGTCTGAAGATTTTTAAATTTGGAGTTTACTTCTATTTCTATCTCCAGCAATGAACATGTACAGGGTGGGCCAAAATGCATCCATATTTTATTTTCCAATAATTTTTATTTTTTATAATGCATGGATTTCAATAATATGGATGTTTTTGACCCACCCTGTACTGTATATATCTTATTATTGTGTCTCATTTCACAAGTAAAATATAAAAGGCCATTACAGGGTTTAACACAGTATGTTTGGAGATTTCTGAATGTTTTTGTGGAAAAATACATGCTTTGTGCAAAACGAATGATTCATGTGTCAAAGAATGAAGTACCATTTTTGAGAGAATTCTGTTTGTGTGTTAAGAGATCAGTTCTGGTGAATATGAATACAACAGTATGATTGTGTGCTGATTCTTCATATACAATTTAAGTCCCTGTCATTGAAACACATGTCACTCAGTTACTATGGCAACAATTATTTAATCATCTCAGTCCTGGCTTTTTAAAATAGTTCAATTAAACTCACAATAACATGTTTAAGACATGCTAAAAAGCAAAATTCTTTCTAATTTGACAAAATATGAGACCTAGTGTCATTTCTCATTGAACACCCTGTAGAATGTACATGTTCAGGCAGAATGCACAGTCTGCATTATATAGCTATGTGCAGTTTTTTGTTCATCCCAAAAATGCATGTGCTGTATTATTTGAATGGGCAGTTTGCTCTCAATGAAACAAGAAATTAGTCAGTTAGTTAACATGTAGTTGTATTTTCGCATAAGTTCTGTACAATTTTGAATTTACACTTTTGTTGAATCTGGCATCATTGCTGAGTGACTGTATGATTGCACCATTCACAAGACCTACTTTACAGGAAGCTATCTGAAATCCTTGATTTGAAGACCTGTCATTCCCTCATTCTGATTGAGCGTGATGGACTGCTTCCCCCTTGTCTGAAAGTGTGTGAAGATGTGTTATGTACATGCAGTAGTCGCTTGTAGTTGTATACCCTATTTTACAAGTATATTTTAGAACTGTCCATGTATAATGCTAGCTAGAAATCTCCATGCTCTATTGTTAGTTTCGATTTTTATTATCTTTAATTAAAACTGGTCAGTTTCATTATACATCATGATAATTTCACAAAGTGTATTTATTATATCGAGTCTCAATCTACTACCTGTTCTATCTGATTTGGTTTAGATTAATTTTAAAGGAAAATTTTTCCTATCACTAGACATTAGTCAATTCAATTAATATCAATAGTATCAGAGGTTTCTGTAATTGACTTATGAATTGAGAAAATATTGATCTTAGCTTTTGTCTCAAATTGTAACAAATTGTTGCATTTATAACAAATTGTTGCATTTGTAACAAATTCTTGCATTTGTAACAAATTCTTGCATTTGTAACAAATTGTCGCATTTTTAACAAATTCTTGCATTTGTAACAAATTCTTGCATTTGTAACAAATTCCTGCATTTGTGACAATTTGTTGCATTTGTAACAACTTTCTGCATTTGTAACAAATCAAATGCAACATAACAATCAAACAAGACAATACCAATGTCCTAGTTACAACCTAGTTACAATTAACAATATGTTACAGATACTGATGGCAACATTGATTGCCAGTCACAAAAATACAAAAGCAATGATATGTTACCACTCTTTGGCGGTGACATAATAATCAAATTGATGAATGTATATTTTGAAACAATATTCCCCTCATGGCGTTTACAGATAGAATAAAATTAAGAAAAAAATAAAATATTGAGTGTAAAAATAAGAGATGATTCTTTGCGCATCTCCTAGCTAGAATTACCATTGATATTTTTTATGTCACCACCATACGTGTTTTAGTCCTCCACTTTTTAGTGGATGGCGTTTGGTGATTGTGTCTGTAACAAATGACAGGTGGTGACATTTTGTATGTTAATGCATTGTTCTTCTTATATTGTAGTACTAATGTGCATTATTCCATTGCAGCTGGTTACATAACTACTGGATGTTTGTTAGTCACATGATTCCTGCCTATGTCACAGACCTTGCATTTAGACTTGCGGGCAAAAAACCAAGGTAAAAATTAGTATACTTTTTGAAGAGTTATAGTTCCGAAATCTTATTTATCTTAAATCATAGCCATATTTGGAATACATTTTTTAACTTCAAATCAAAGCCGCCATATTCAGAACAAGTGTTTTAACTATGAATCATAGCAACCAGATTCGAAACAAGATTTAAATCTCAAACCTCAGCTACTGTATTTGGATAAGTGTTTTGAGCACCACATTTGGAACAAGTTTTTAGCCTCAAATCACAGTCTCCACATTTGGAACAAGTTTTTATTTGGAACAAGTTTTTCTGCAATTTTATCCACAATGTAGTTCTCATCTCAAATTTTGAATCTTCCACATTTCAGGATGGTGAAGACTTACAATAAGATGCATCGTTCTTTGAGTACCTTGAACTTTTTCACGTTACGAACATGGGAGTGGACGTATAAAAACATAGATTGTCTCAAAAAGGCCCTGTCTGAAGAAGATAAAAAAGTAAGATATTGTTTAATCATACAATATATATAATAGAAGGGATCGATTCTAAACTCTGATATTGTTGATGTTTTTCCAAAAGTGATTTATTGAAGAATATGTACCCCTCATCTCTAAATCTTATGGACTTGACATGTCATGTCACGTCAACCATGCATTTATCCCTTTTTATGGTTAAAGTACTTTATGGAATTATAGACGTTTCTGATAAATCATGCCATCTTTTGATCCATCTCCTTTTTCATAGAGGGCAATAGAGATATACATCCATACATACAGACAATCATTGAATCAAGTTGACCAATTCTTTTCTTCAATATCATCTACAAGTTCAAACCTGACTTTAGATTGAACTCATCATATTATGAGCAACAACTAGTTGCAAAAGTTATTTTACAAATGCTGGCTGAAATGTCCAAATTTTTTTATGTTTTCCAATTTCTCTACTGGGTGCAAATGGACCTGTAACTGGCTGTATATATAAATGCACCTGTAACTGGATGCAGGACAATTGTTAAATTCTTAATTAGGTGCAAATGCTTGAAAGGTCTCAAGTTTGGGAGATTATCCTACTTGCATTCTATTATTGGCTGTGAATTCATATGATCTGAGAATTTATCTAGATTTTTATCTTTAAGGATAAATCTTAGATTATTGATCCGAATAAACATTTTGATTATTGTCATATGACATAACATATATGAAACTCATTAGTCTGTTTCTTAATTTACTTGATATTGAACAGAATAACCTCCTTAATGAAACACTCGCCAATGTAACATTGTAATGATTATGCTTGTTCGATTTCAGATATTTTACTATGATCCACGCTTGATCCACTGGCCTTCCTACATAGAAAATTACTGCAACGGTACCCGGATATACATCCTAAATGAAACACTCACCAATGTACCCGCAGCCAGGGCACATATCAGAAAGTAAGACTACACTGTAATAAATGTTCAGATAGCTTAAATAAATGCCCCAAATTATGTGGTCTGTTCATGCATTAAAAACCAAAAATTATCTTAGGAGCATTCACCATAAATTCCAAAAATGTTCTGTTCTTGCATTAAATACCCAAAATTATCTTAGGAGCATTCACCATAAATGCCAAAAATGTTCTGTTCTTGCATTAAATACCAAAAATTATCTAAGGAGCATTCACCATAAATGCCAAAAATGTTCTGTTCTTGCATTAAATACCAAAAATTATCGAAGGAGCATTCACCATAAATGCCAAAAAATGTTCTGTTCTTGCATTAAATACCAAAAATTATCGAAGGAGCATTCACCATAAATGCCAAAAAATGTTCTGTTCTTGCATTAAATACCAAAAATTATCTTAGGAGCATTCACCATAAATGCCAAAAAATGTTCTGTTCTTGCATTAAATACCAAAAATTATGTAACCAATGCAATGATAAATGTCTGAAACTACGTATGTCAAAGATACCAACCTTAAATACCCAGAATTCTGTGGGCTTATTCAACATGTTATATGTGTTCCAGGTTGAGAAATATCCGCTATGTGTTCAACACCGTTGTGATCGTAGCGCTCTGGAGGTTTCTAGTGGCCCGGACAGACATAGCAAGAAATCTTTGGATGTTCATTATGACTCTAGTGTACAAATTCGTCAGAATGACCCACATTACTAGCACCCGATGATATATATGACTGATCAGTGAAACGTGTGATGGATTGTGTTTTGAAACGATAGGGATTCAAATTAAAACCAAAATACCAACCTTAAATACCCAGAATTCCAAAATACCATGGATACTGAATCCTTATCATCTTATCAAAACCAAATGATCAAAATAGTAAAATTACTAAGCAATTTATGAAAACCTTGTTCACAAAATATACCATGTATATTTGAACATTTTGGAATAGTTTGGAACTATGTGAGACATTTCTGACGATAATATGAAAACAGGTTACGAAGCACTCCCTGCCAAAAGTGGAGAAAGGAGTCAGTTACATCTTACTTTTTGGCATCCAAATTAAACTGGATCGTTGGGATATAAAGGAGTAAATTATTTATATGGATCAGAAATCAGTGGATTTTATTAAATTCATAAGAAAAGTATTACCAAATGATAGGTTATATCATGAACAATTGAATATTATATGTACTGTATATATAGGAGGGTGTTTCATATTTTAGATTTTAAACATTAATTGAATTAAGCCCTATAGACCCTTATGTTTTCATGTATATGCTGAAAAATTGCAGGCCAATATCAAAACTAACCTGCTTTTGGCCTCTAATGTACATATTATATATATATGGTACTAACTATATATAATTGTAAAATAGACATTTGATATTGGAAGCAAGCAGACTCAACCAAAACCCATGACTACTATAGAAATGGGCTCAGAACTTATTTCTGATTCTAAAATACACTTAAGTTTTTACAATAAATTTAGGATAATTCCCGTAACTTGCAGCTTCAATAGACTTTGTTACAAATGAAGTGTTGCAGTTACACCCCTGTTATGCTACCTACTTGCTTAAGCAAGTGGTTACATATTGTTATAGTATTTTTGTGACAGTGTTCTGAGTTATTCTTCTCTAACAAATGGCAGGTGGTGACATTTTGCATGTTAATGCCTTGTTTAAGCCTGATAAAACAAATTCAGTATATTTTGTCATTTTGTTTCATGCTTTTGAAAATTTTCACTTGTGAAAATGCATTTTTAAGAGGTCATAAGTTGTGCTCAAAGTAGGTAAAGCTTTTTTTCTTCAAAAGCATTAATTTGTTTCATTGTTATCCTAACATATATTAGAGGTATTTTACTCAATTAGAAAAGTTGAACATTTTGGGGATGCCCTTTTTTATTAACTTTTATACCTTGATCTGATATTTGACATGTATCTAGTTTAAGGTAAATTCACTAATTTATGGAGTGATAGACGAGTTCATGAACTACATTACATTCCTAATGATTTTTATGTACTTGTATTTCAATTTGTCTAAAGTTCAACATTAACAATTTGAGATCAATGGTTCAACTTGAGTTTTGATACAATGTTGGTGCATTTGTACATGAATGTATGGTTTGATATAGATCAACTTTTTGACTTTGGAACATCTGTTTTGTTGTTCTCAAGTAGAATAGCCCTTAACATTTACTTATATATCATTCTACCTTCGGACAATTGCACTGTGAAAGGAGGTGGGGGGGGGGCTGTTAAAATACCAGATCAACTAAACCTTTATACAGTTGAACTCCTAGAAGTAGAACAATTTTCAGAGTCCCAAGACCATCTCACTTCATGTTAAGTGACCCTTTAAGTTGAACCTAAGTTGAACACCTCCCATTAAGTGGAACATTTTTAGAGGTACACCAAAAGCAGTTCAACCTTGACAGGTTGCACTGTATATTTTACATGGGCATAGACAAGCATGAAGTAGATTAGACTACTGCTTCACCAATATTTTATAAAAATGTATTAAACAGATGTTTTTTCAATTAAACTTTGGCAGTGAGTTCCAAATTTAGTTGTAGGTGTCTTACCTCTTTAAATTTGCATTGCCTAATTTTTGATCATGCCTACACTGCTGTATTACCATTTTGCGAGATATTCCTTGTTTAGTATTTATACTTTTTACTTAAAATGATTTACATAAGACATCTCTATGGGTGTATGTGGGATAGAAAAATAGGTTAGGCAAATTAAGCTGAATGGAAAACATTTATGCAAATTAAGCTGTGGGGCAAATTAAGCCAATTGAAAAATATGTGAGGCAAACTAAGCCAATTGAAAATAGGCGAGGCAAATTAAGCTGATAGGCAATAATATAGGCAATAATAGGCAAGGTTAATTTTAGCCCAATAAGATAAATTCTTCAGTCATACTTCTTATGCACTGGTACTCACCTAGTTACGAAGTCTGGAAGTTCTTCTATCTTGTTACGCTGACGTATCGTCAGGGTAACTGGGTGAGTAACAGTGATATGTGCTGTTTCATTTTTTGATAGAATGTCTGAATGAATATATTTTTGTAGAATTTTGTCTTGTGCCTGGTTACACCCATGTACACCATGTACAGCAATGGCATTGTTTCATTTCTAACACATACAGTTATGTCAATGTTTTATTGGTTCATTTCATCAAAAGTTATGTAACTAAGAGGTGGACATATTTTAGTTTGCAGGGGAGTCAGTTATTGACATGATTGGTGGCAATATACATGTAGAGTAGATGCATATTTTGTACTTGAATAACATTAGACCTTCATGTACCAACTGTTAAACATAATGTGTGTTGTGGTGTTTTTCCTTGGCTTGAACTTGAACTGGTTACAATTTTCTATATACGGTAGTACATGTAATAAATAACTACATAATGTATGTTGGAAATAAAGGGATTTTATTAAATGAAATATGTTTCTTTTTGTTTTTATTTTTCTCCATTGGTTATTTATCACCATTCATTAACTGGGAATAATTCAGTAAAGCATGACGTACCTTTAAAGGAAGCCTTATTTTTCAGTTTCATTTTTTATCATCATTTATTACGGAATAAATACTTTTTTATTGCACGTCCGAGAACCAATATACATGAATGTGAGTAAATCACCCCCTGTGAACCCCCACCCATAAAAAGTGGGTAGATCTCCATAAAAGAATCTAGGGATTTTGTCAGAAGAAGTGAGCTCCCACAATTCTTTCATATTCTATCATATTCGGGGATTCCCCATTACATCATTTCCCGCATCATCTCCAATCAAATTGCAGGATGTGATCATGGGAACAATCATTAGCATGTGCTCTCTCAGTGCTCCGCAGTCCGCATGCGTAAGGTAACATTTGAAATTGTGGAAATGGCGTTTGTTTCAATCATGGGCTTTCAACTAGAAGGGTAGGCAACTTCCCATATTTCATACATAAACATTGCCATGGGTTTTCAAAATTGGAGAATGTACACATTCCAAGAAAATCTTATTTTGTACTTTTTATTGATGATTAAAAGAAATAACTCAAAAATAAAAACATGATCTTCTACATACATCTTGATAATTTAATAAAAATTGGAATTCATCATAATTATGACAATACAGAAAGTGAACATTCTCCCACAAATTATGTTTTTATTGGAATGTGTTTTTGAATAATTACCCACAATGCAATACTTAAAGAGAACATCTTGATAACTCTTATTCTTATTGGTCTCTATTGTTTACTTTTATATGATATTGAATATATTTTATGCTTAAATCATATTAAAAAGTGATTTTTATTCAAAATAATACTAAAACATATACATTTATCTAATACTTTTTGAAATATTGCCATAAAAGGGAAGCATGTCATTGTTCATTTTGAAGGTCTCATGTTATTACATAGAGTTGCATACCCTTCTAGTTGAAAGCCCATGTTTCAATTAACATCATTTCAACATCATCATTTCAAAACTACGGTTACAATATTGAAGTCACTCGTTCCAAACTTGAAGAGAATAACTCATAAAACAACAGCGAACATTGTGAGATCTGTTTCAATGACAAATGAGGCCTATATATAAAATTGGTCATTGAACATGCCAAATGGCCCGAATACTACAGGTCATCTTTGGGAAATCTCCCCCCCCCCTGGTATTTTATCGTATAGTACTAGGAGAACCTTCAACTGTCCCCGACTTTGAGAATTTGTTAGCTCATTGTTGTAAATTTGATTTAAGGCCAAGTAATGCCCAAAAAGGCCCATAATTGAGGCCCTACAAAATTTTGGCCACAAACTTTTTAGCTGGGCCAATCCAAATGGGGGGGGGGGGGCACCATGCGGTCCCCTGGATCCGCCATTGGTTATGATTCCAGTTCCACCCGTGATTCCACCAAATCATGAATTTCCCCGGTAATGATCCATTTCTCCATTCTCAAAATTCATTTCGTTCGTGTACCTATTGTAACAGTTTGGCCTTTTTTGTGGATATGTGGTAGTGTGGCTAATAAAAAGACCACTGTTTAGTAAACGGTGTTTACTTGTGGATTGCACGGCACACGTTAAATGTGCTTTGTCCCTAAAGAAATAAACAGAATATATAATTTTATATATATATAATACAAAACAATATATTGTGGCGTTTATAAGCCCAAATAAGATGTACATGCAATTTCAAATGTAATGTAAGAATATTACGGTGTTATTATTTCTCTTAAAACTCACAACTCAAAAGTCCATATGAGCTAATAATAATTATCACTGATAAAATAATATCCAGAGTCCATATAAACTGATGATCACTATATAACACTGTTGTATTCCGAATATGCAAAGTTCATGTAAATTGTACCACTTGTACGTCTTGTATTGTTATTGTATCTTGAACCTGGAATAGTAAGCTGAGCGTAACAAAGTCTTGTCTCCTAATTTTGGGAAGCAACTTTACACAAAATTCGTAGTACTCATGCTGAAGCTTGGTGTGGATTTTAAAGCAGGGGTTGGCGTAGGGGGTATTGGAACTGCTGGAACAGGCGCTTCTTCGTCTTGAATCTTAATACACACCTGGGAGCATATGACTAACATCAAACATAAAAGTACAAATAAAATTCCACCCACGACCAAGATGATGAAGGGGATATCCAGTTCCATCCACTGTAAACTCAGCAACTGTCTTGTGTCTTGCTTCCAATGAAAATACTAATTCTCTTCACGTTGTTGTAGTATCCTCCACTGTGTTGTAGGATAATTCACCTTTAATTATATGAAATAATCAAAGTCAAACTATCGGCTCTGTAAATGGCTATCTCCTGGATCCTCTTCACTGTGTTGTAGGATAATTCAACTTTAATTATATGAAATAATCAAAGTCAAACTATCGGCTCTGTAAATGGCTATCTCTTGGATCCTCTTCACTGTGTTGTAGGATAATTCAACTTTAATTATATGAAATAATCAAAGTCAAACTATCGGCTCTGTAAATGGCTATCTCTTGGATCCTCTTCACTGTGTTGTAGGATAATTCAACTTTAATTATATGAAATAATCAAAGTCAAACTATCGGCTCTGTAAATGGCTATCTCCTGGATCCTCTTCACTGTGTTGTAGGATAATTCAACTTTAATTATATGAAATAATCAAAGTCAAACTATCGGCTCTGTAAATGGCTATCTCCTGGATCCTCTTCACTGTGTTGTAGGATAATTCAACTTTAATTATATGAAATAATCAAAGTCAAACTATCGGCTCTGTAAATGGCTATCTCCTGGATCCTCCTCAATGTGTTGTAGGATAATTCAACTTTAATTATATGAAATAATCAAAGTCAAACTATCGGCTCTGTAAATGGCTATCTCTTGGATCCTCTTCACTGTGTTGTAGGATAATTCAACTTTAATTATATGAAATAATCAAAGTCAAACTATCGGCTCTGTAAATGGCTATCTCTTGGATCCTCCTCACTGTGTTGTAGGATAATTCAACTTTAATTATATAAAATAATCAAAGTCAAACTATCGGCTCTGTAAATGGCTATCTCTTGGATCCTCGTCACTGTGTTATAGGATAATTCAACTTTGATTATATGAAATAATCAAAGTCAAACTATCGGCTCTGTAAATGGCTATCTCCTGGATCCTCTTCACTGTGTTGTAGGATAATTCAACTTTAATTATATGAAATAATCAAAGTCAAACTATCGGCTCTGTAAATGGCTATCTCCTGGATCCTCTTCACTGTGTTGTAGGATAATTCAACTTTAATTATATGAAATAATCAAAGTCAAACTATCGGCTCTGTAAATGGCTATCTCCTGGATCCTCCTCAATGTGTTGTAGGATAATTCAACTTTAATTATATGAAATAATCAAAGTCAAACTATCGGCTCTGTAAATGGCTATCTCTTGGATCCTCTTCACTGTGTTGTAGGATAATTCAACTTTAATTATATGAAATAATCAAAGTCAAACTATCGGCTCTGTAAATGGCTATCTCCTGGATCCTCCTCACTGTGTTGTAGGATAATTCAACTTTAATTATATGAAATAATCAAAGTCAAACTATCGGCTCTGTAAATGGCTATCTCTTGGATCCTCTTCACTGTGTTGTAGGATAATTCAACTTTAATTATATGAAATAATCAAAGTCAAACTATCGGCTCTGTAAATGGCTATCTCTTGGATCCTCTTCACTGTGTTGTAGGATAATTCAACTTTAATTATATGAAATAATCAAAGTCAAACTATCGGCTCTGTAAATGGCTATCTCCTGGATCCTCCTCACTGTGTTGTAGGATAATTCAACTTTAATTATATGAAATAATCAAAGTCAAACTATCGGCTCTGTAAATGGCTATCTCTTGGATCCTCTTCACTGTGTTGTAGGATAATTCAACTTTAATTATATGAAATAATCAAAGTCAAACTATCGGCTCTGTAAATGGCTATCTCTTGGATCCTCCTCACTGTGTTGTAGGATAATTCAACTTTAATTATATAAAATAATCAAAGTCAAACTATCGCAATTGACAAAGTTTACGAACGTCTTATATGGCATCAACTGCTAAGTACACAAATTTCCTTCACAATTAAGTAATCAGCCTACCTAAAAATATAACATGCGCACAACAGCATAGGCAAAAATATTACAAGTCAAAATATGTGCCCTTGAAAATAACTAAGTTCAGTTAATGTTGAGTTATACTAATATTGAAATATTCTAAGTTCAATATTTATTCTCAAAAAAAACAAAGTCCAAAATAATGTTTCTCCAAATATTGACTAAGTTCAATAATTTCTATCTCAAAAATACGCAAAGTCCAATTTCATGTGTTCATGAAATTGAACTGACAGAGCTCAGAAATCTAGTATAGGTTTGATGCTGCCTCCAAACACGGTACTGAATATTCCCTCTTGAGGTATCCTCTACACAAATACACGGGTAGATGGCCAAGTTATCATCTACAGAATCACGGTGTAGCAGTCTTCCCTCTCAGGTATCCTTCATCACAAGTAGATGTCCAAGTTATCATCCACTGAACTGAAGTGCAGCTATGTATCTCCTATCTGCCTCGGGAAATATTCAAAGTCCCAACAACTTTCTACTGAAAATTGTCAAAGTCCAAAAATATTTCCTTGAAAAATGACTAAGTCCAACTTCACATAAAAATATGAAATTGAAACGGAGCTCTGTCCCGAACGAAAGCTAGCTGTAATCTGCTGAGCGCTCTCAGCTCGCTGCTTATATACCCAGCAGCGGTGCGGCGATGACGTCATCCACTTGTTTACATCAAATTCCAACTTCATACGATTACAAGCTAAATAACGCCAAAATTACTCCCAAACATGAAATATAAATGAATTTAAATTACAGAGACATGAAATATAGCAACAATTATGCACAGAATGACATAATAAAGAAGCTTTAATGAGTTAAAGTTATCCTCATGAATTTAATTCCAAAATGGCCTAGCGCCGCAATTCTCAACTTGATCTCTATATATCTCGAAAAGTATACGCTAATTATATTCCAAACTTACTCAATAAAAACTTGAGATCGTTAGTTATACTAATCTATCAAAACTATATAGAAATAAAGGCAAACTAACCTGTATTGGAACGATATGAGGGGACGATTCAAAATGCCGCACTAAAAACGTAGGTGGTGGTTACTGGATGTCAACTACCCAAACGTGAAACGAAAACACTAATTATATTGAAAATATACGAAATGACCGGAAGTAGCCAGTTAAACATGGTAAACAATTCACATACACAATTGTTAGACCAAGTAGGAATAAAAATAATTGCCCAAATATGTGTATAACTAGCAAGCTCAACTATAACCGGGGAGATTGCTGATAAAGTGCTGAAAACCTCCAAATACTAAGACCATAAAATTTTTGAAAAATAATAATTTGTTACACTCCTCCCATCCAATGATTTTGGTGTTTACAACACCAAGTCCAAAGTACACAAAAAATAACAAATTATTTTAAGAAAATATACTATATTACGACTGGTGAGGTAGTTTCACAGGCTAAATCATTATGAAAATAAAAACTTCTCTTAAATTACTGTTCATAGAAAATATAAGTATGTATATATCATCTTTATAAAGTCTCTGGGATAAGTTCAGTAACTTATGATACTCTCATGGTAAACTGTCTCTTAACTATGTCTCTAACACTGCTGACACAGCAACTACTTATCTACATAATATACTTCTAAGAAACGTACTATATTCCATGATAATCACTTAGTCTATCATAAAATTACACATCACATGTCTTCATGTTGATCAAGAATGTCTCTTTCGAAGTTATTCACTTTGTCTTTCACATATCACCTATCCTGGATCGTAGGTTTTATCGTAAATGTCTTTCCATGTTAATCACAGTCTCTCACGTATCACATACTCCATATAATCTGTATGTTACTCATTAATGTCTTTTAGTGTTTATCACAGTCAATCACATATCATATACTATCTTTAATCCGTGTGTTGTCTATTAATATATATCCATGTTAATTATGCAGTCTTTCATATAACACATACTCTTTAATCCACATGTTTTTCATAAATATCTTCCCATGTTAATTACAGTCTTTCGCATATCTTTATAAAAACTAAGACAGTCTTGTGTTCTACATTAATCACTGCTATCCTTATCAAATCACACTGCTACGTTCCAGATAATTTCTTAACATCTTTATGTCTTTATATCCTCAATAATCCATAAACTAAACTCCGATATAACAAAAGTAATCAGTCATACTTTAATGTCCTTTCCATCATATTTCTAGGTTTTTCAATCAATTGGTAACGTCCTTATCTATATTTCCAACAAAACGAACCCAACTCCTGTAACAACTAATACTGTAAAGGTTAACACTTAAATTTTCAGACTGGCATACCTAGTGACCAGAGTTTCATCCTCGAGGACGCTTCCATCTCTGGCGTAGTAACGGAATCTTATCTCCATCTTGATAGGGTTGTTTACTGTGCCCTTCTTATAAGGCTCATACTCCTCTGTTTCGACGTCCTCCTCCTCTAACCTTTCTAATACTACTTTGGCTGTTTTGGTTATTTTCTTACTCTCATCCTCATCTGAACTGGTCTCAATAATGGCAACACTTTTTGGCTCTTTCTTTGACTTTTTTCTCGGGGCACTCTTTGGCTTGGGTTTCGGGGATTTTCCCTTATCTTTATTCAGAACATACTCCTTTCCTTCCCCAATTGGTATAACAATTCTACTGTCCCCCTGACTATCGACCTTCTTGGTCCCAGTATGTTTTCCCTCTTTCTCTTTAGGTTCTACCCTCTTCCCCCATACTATGGGTGACTTACTGGCCGCCGTTGTCACAGTGTTTGAAGCCATGGTGGTAGTCGTAGAGGGTAATGCAAGGGGATCCTTAGTAACACTCTGGGAACTCACAGAACTTGTTTTGGAGGTAACTACTGAAGTCTTGGGTACAGTGGTGCAAGGAACACTCGTGGGAGTAGGGCGTGTCCCAAGGGAAGTTACAGGGGCCTTAGAACTGACAGGGGTTACTTCAGGTGACGTTGCATGATTCTTAGAGACAATAGGGGCTGGGGCAATTACCTCAGGGGCGCTCATTGGAGATGTAGGTGGGGCCCCTAGACTAGCAGAGGGTGGAGGGAATTGAGGTCTCTTGACATCAGAAGCCGATTGCCATGTTTGTAACAACCCACTAAGCTGCTCCATGAGATTAAATCCTGTGGGTTCCTGGACTGTTGCTATGCGTTCAACTGGGAGGGAGTCTTTACTAGAGGACCTCGAAGGCCTATCCCATCGGGCGAACTTATCCACCTTACCACTATCACTACTATTCACTCTACGCTCCTTACTGTCTCTATCTTTACGATCATTGCTTCTGTCTCTATGGTAATCCCTACTATCTCTATCTTCTCTACTGTCTCTATCTCTACTACGGCCCCTACGATCATTGTATCCATACCGGAACCTATCACCACGGTCACCGAATCTTGGTCTTGGCCAATGGGACATCTTGTCTTCGACTCTGGAAGCACATAAAACAGTATTTAACTCATAATCACACAAGCGTTTTGGGGGTTTCCGGACCCTCCTTCCCAACCCTTTTGATTGGCCCATAGAATCTGTACCACCCTGTTCACCCTCAATCACTCTCTTATTTTTAGACTTACTACACCCTTTTTCCTGTGTTTCACTATCTGCATCAAGTATCACTCCTTTTTCCCTCATTTGGACTTCTCCTTGGTCGCTAGGCTCACATTTTTCATCTCTCGGCTCAGTTTCATATAACTCCACATCCATCGGGTCTGTTTTCACCTCTATATTCATTTTGGTCTCGGGTGGGGTCGGATCATCATCATGGAGTATTTTGTCCTCAGTTTCATCACTGTCCACTCTCATCTTTTCTCTCTGTTTCATCTCGGACGAATCCAAAGTCATTGGGTCGGATGGAATCTCCTCCAACTTCAGTTTGGTCTCATCCGAAGGTATTTTCCAGTCTTCTGGAAGTTGGCTCTCGTATGGTTTGAGTTGATCAAAATGGACCACTTTGGGTGTCCGCTTTCCCCACTCACAGATGCGATAGGTGACATCAGACATCTTCTGCAAAACCTGAAATGGACCTAACCAACGACATTGCAATTTAGGAGAAATACCTCTTTTCTTGTTATTGTTTAAGTACCATACTGCATCACCAGGATTATATCCTTTACCAACCACACGTCGATCATAAACATCTCGTTGACGGATTGCTGACTTTTTTAACACCCTGCTTGCCCTTTCATGAGCATCTTTCAGGCCTTGTCGAAGTTCAATCACATAGTCTGTCTTCATTTCTTCCCATTGTGGATCCTCTATCATCCAAGATACTGGAACAGATAATTCCCGCCCAAACATCATCATAGCTGGCGTTTCCCCGGTAGCATCATGTGTAGATGTGCGATACGCCATGAGAGCAAATGGAATCTGTACATCCCAGTCAGACTGATGGACCTCGGGTTGCAACAACTTAGCAATAGTGTCAAGTAAGGTCCTGTTATATCTTTCGACCATCCCGTCACTCTGTGGGTGGAAAGGGGTGGTTCGGGTCTTGTGTATCCCCATCAACTTGCAGACTTCTTGAAAAACATGAGATTCGAAGTTCCGACCCTGGTCGGAGTGCAAGTCTGCGGGAACTCCGAATCTACACACAACTTCTGTAACCAGCTTGTCTGCCACTGTAATGGCTTCTTGGTTAGGAAGGGCAAAGGCTTCTACCCACTTGGAAAAATAGTCAGCACACACCATGATCACCTTGTTCCCTCTAGACGTCTCGGGAAATGGTCCTAATATGTCCACTGCATACCTCTCCATGGGACTACTTACCCCTTGTATCTGCAATGGAGCTCTTCTGGCTCGCAGAGGTTTTCTTCTCTTTCCACACGTGTGACAGGTTCGCACGACCCCTCTGACATCAACCCTCTGTTCGAACCAATAAAATCTCTGCCTACTTTTCAAAAAGGTCCTACGGATTCCAAAATGCCCCGCTACCTTGTTAGTATGACACATTTCTAGAACAACCAGCTTCATCGGGGATGGTACAACAATTTGCAAATGACCATGCTCTCCACTTGCATCCTCCCATCTTTTACAAAGTACATCCTTGTGAATTTCTAGCTGGTTCCAAAGGTGCCAATAATGTTTGGTTGCTGGTGAGTTAAAACTGATTTTATCCCAAATAGGCCTAGTGTTAGAGGAACGCAAGGCCTCTAATATGGGCTGTATCTCAGGGTCCTGTTCCTGTGCCTCTGCAATCTTTTCCAACGTCCAAGTTGGTTCAATAGCAACCATAGCAACTTGTAATTGAGACACATCTTCTTGTTGAGCTACCTCATCACAGTGAGAACACTGTGTACAGGGTCTCCGAGACATAACATCGGCGTTGGCATGTCGTGGTCCAGGTCTGTACTCCAATTGAAAGTTGTATTCTTGAAGCACCTCTAACCATCGAGCCAATTGTCCCTCTGGGTTCTTAAAATTCGTCAACCATCTCAAGGATCCATGGTCTGAGCGAATGGTGAATCGTACACCATATAGATATTGACGAAAATACTTCGCGAAGTGCACCACAGCCAGGAGTTCCTTCCTGGTTACACAGTAGTTTAACTCTGGTCCATTAAGTCGGTGACTGGCATAATATATAACTCTTTCTTCGTTGTCTTGTATCTGGGATAAAACAGCGCCAACAGCTTCATGACTGGCATCTGTGTCCAATATGTAGGGACAATCATCCCTTGGAAAAGCCAAAATCGGTGCTGTAGTTAACCTTTCCTTTAAAGTAATGAAGGCTTCTTCAGCTTCAGAGTTCCACATGAACCTCTGGTTCTTCCGTGTTAACTTGTGCAAAGGTCCTGCTATTTCAGCAAAGTTTTTAATGTGTCTCCTGTAATATGATGCTCCTCCCACAAACTGCCGGACCTGCTTGACAGTCTTTGGAGTGGGATATTGTAGCATAGCTTCCACTTTCTTGGGATCGGGTGCAATGCCCTCCCCTGAAACTACATGCCCTAAGTAGTTTACCTGTGTCTGAAGTAGAGTACACTTCTTTGGTTTCAACTTCAATCCAGCTCTACGTAATCGCCCAAATACCCCTTCTAAACGTTTTAGAGCTTGTTCAAATGTAGGGGAGAAAGAAATGACGTCATCCAAGTAAACTAAGGACCCTTCCTTGTTCAATCCGCTAAGGACTTCTTCCATCAGTCTACAAAAAGTAGAGGGTGCGTTTGCCAAGCCAAATGGCATTACAGCCCATTGGAACAGTCCCCCTCTCACAGTAAATGCAGATTTTTCCTGTGCTTCTTTGTCCAGTAATATTTGCCAGTAACCACTGGCTAAATCCAGGGTGCTGAAATACTTTGATCCATTCATCATGTCTAACGTTTCGTCAATCCGTGGGATAGGAAAAGCATCTTTCTTGGTAACGCTATTGAGCTTCCTATAATCCACACAGAATCTCCAAGACCCGTCCTTTTTCTTTACTAATACAATGGGCGATGCCCATGGACTCTGTGATGGCTTAATTATACCTCGTCGCAACATGTCTTCAATGAGCTCATTCACTTCATCTTGTCGACTTCTGGGCAACATTCGGTATCTTTGTCGAATAGGAGTAGTATCCCCTGTATCAATGTTGTGTTCTACTAATGTAGTCCTCCCCAAATCATCATCACTTTGGGCAAAGATATCCTTATTTCCTCTTAGTAGCTTCTGCAATTGATCTCTCTGGGTCTGATTAAGTCCACAAGAACTCCGTTCAAACAAGTCCTGCATAAACTCTGGTAATGGCAAAAGTGAATCCTCAGTCCCTTCTGAACCTGTAAGCGGGCAAATTATTTCTTCAGTGACTTTATCGAGATCTACTTGATAGGTGTCCTCATCTACAGAGGTAATGACTCCTAATACAGCCCCTTCGGGAATGGATATTTCAAAGTCATTGTGATTCCTTACTTCCATATAACTACTTTGACTTGTATCAGCTAAGGTTGTCACAATTTCGAGTTCTTCTAAATCTTCGGCATCTAAATAAGGTTCAATAATACCCATCCCAGTGAGTGGCTCCTTCCATTGAACTTCAATAAATTGACCAGAAAAGGCAGGTAAGATCACTTCATGGGCAGCATTATAACATAACGAAGATTGTCGTGGATCAAACATTTGCCTTAAATCTGATAATATATCGTCCTCCAACTCTAAACTTTCTGGTGTATTAGGAGGCGTTTCTGGAATGATGATTGGAGTAGCTGGAGGGCTATCAGGAAATCGCATTCCTTGTTCAGGTGATGGAGTTTCAGGTACAAGTATATATTCCAACTGTTCCCTGGCATCTTCAAAATCCTGAGAATCCTCAGAGTCCTCCATACTCTCCTCAGGAATAGATGAAGGGCTATCGGGGAACTGGATCCTGGCTACAGGTGGGGTTTGTGTGGTACCTTTAAATTTTGCTCTCTCTTTACAACTGGATCCACTATCAACTGATTCCACTTGTTTTCCACAAGCCTCAGAGATAAAATCATCTGCTTTTAGATCAGAACTGTAACTCTTATCCAATTTGACCATTGACCCCACACTGCAACTTCGAGAATTGTCTGTTTCCCTCGAATTCAACTTCATTTCAGCATCCTCATAACTGTCTGTTGAAATATTGGGTTTGTCCTTGGTCCCAAAGCTAACTGTGCATCGGTGGTAGTCCACTATCGCGCCTGATGCAGAAAGATAGTCACTTCCCAAAATTCCTTCGAAGTCAATTGGGGCTACTACAATCTCCAACTCCTCTTCATGTCCATCGATACTCACCTTACCGAATATGGCTCCTAAAGTGGCCAATGGTTCCCCATCAGCCTGCAGCATAATATGAGTAGCTGGTATAAGTTTAGGACGATAGCGAGGGTTCATCCTTCTGTAAACTTCACTGTTTACAATGGTGCGTGCAGCACCAGAGTCCAACAAAAAGGCTACCTCTGCACCACAAACATCACCATGAGCGATAACTTTACGGACATCTTTTGGGGACTCATTCTTTGAAACATCTCTCCCAAAATGAGAGAGGAATTTAACTGGAGCGGCTTGGCGTGACTCAGCTTGTGCTTCTTTAGCTCGCTCCTCCATTCGCTTCCTGCTATAACACTCTGCAATAACATGACCTGGTTTATGGCAGAAAAAGCACTCCAATTTTCTGTATCGACTTCCCTTTATTTCGGAATTGGTCTTCGGATTATCACCATCAGACTGGATTTTCGTCTCCATCAGCTGAATCCTCTTCTCCAGATTTTTGCGGTCTTGTTCAGCATTTTTACGATCTTTTTCCAGGTTTTTTCGATCTTCCTCTTGCTTGTTGCCTAATTCCTCTAACAGCCTAGTGAGTTTCTTCAAATCATCATCCTTGTCTTCTAAAGCATTAACACGGCTATATCTGGACTTTTGTCCTTTCCTCATTCTTTCCGATTCCACATAAGATTCTTCTCTCAGGGCAATTTCAATTGCCTTGTCTAACGTTGTGCATTCTTTATTATGTATTGCTCGGCGTATATCATCCTCCGCTATCGCCTGCTCAAAACTACGCCTTGCTAATCTATCCTGGGCTGACCTACTCATCTCAGGATATGCCAATGCTGTAAGTCGCCTGATATCCTGTCCTAAAGTCTGTAAAGATTCTTTTGGCTTCCTCATTCGCCCAATTAGTTCGGCCTCATATACCTCTGCTTTTCCTCCAGGCCCATATCTTTTCTCCAAGGCTAAAACCAATTGATCATACGTATACCCAGCTTCCATTTCCAACACGATTTGTTGGGCAGTCCCCCGCAGACTGGTAGCTAAGTACTCATTTTTCTCTTCTGTGGTCCAACTGTTGGCCTTAGCACATATTTCAAAATGGGCTCGATACTCCTGCCAAGGAGTAGTGCCATTATATGTCTCCGGCTTGATCCTATTCTTGGACTTGGACATCTGGTTAAACAATTTCATAAGGTCCATGGAATCACCAGGTATATTATTATCAACCTCTCTTTTCCTCTCACTAGTAGAATCATCTCTTGAAGAACGCGTTTCAAATCTACCTTCAACTTGACGTATCCCGTTATCACTCCCATATTCATGCTCCATCCGTTGACCTCCCATTCTGTGCATAGACTGGCCTCCTGAAGCACAAACGTCCTCTTGCTTACATGCAGGATCTCGCTGGTCTCTACCAGTTGATTTCTGTGTAGGAGTGACAGGAATTCTGTCTTGTCTTTCCAGTTTCCATGGTTTCATTCTTGATGGAGTAGGAGGTTCAGGTGTAAAACAATCTGTGTTCTGCGGACAGTGCCTCATGGGCAAAGGAGGTGACCGTTGTGCTCCCCTTCGAGCTCCACTTGGAGTTGCATACAAATCATTACCAATAGCATTCCCTGTATACAAAACACCATTGGACTTGGTCTCTGTACTAACTGCTACTGTAGTACTCTGTATATGCTGCAGGATCGCCTGCAACTGATGATCTTGTTTCTCCTGTCTTTCCTGTTGTCTTTCTTCGCTTATTTGTTGTTGCTCTTCTCTAATTTGTTGCATATGTCTGTTCTCTTCCATTTGCTTTGCTATTAGAGTCATACTATGAGTCTGTATTTGTTGGGTCTCTTTAATATCATCCAACTGTTTCTGTTGCGCCTCTGTAACATTCCCAAAAACAGACATCTGATCTCGCAACTGACCTTCCACCATAGTTAACTCTTGTTTCACTATATCCTCTGTCTGGCTCTTTTTCAAAGGCCGATTCATAACAGTAGAGGTTATTGGAAAATGTCTGGCAGTATTCCTTTTATCCAATCCCAGGGGATTTGCTGGAGTCTCTAGATTAGTCAATCCTCCTCCAGACCAATACCCTGTAGTTACATTGCTGGGTAAAACTCTTTTCTCAGTATCCACCTTTGGATCCTTTGATCTAGCGCCTGCACCAAGAGGGGCCTCCTTTGATGCATCAGAAAATGTGGCGCCAACTTTGTCCAATGGCTGAGTTGTATCATTAGCTCCCGGATTATTTATTTCCATTGGATTTGTCTTCATGAATACAGTAGTCTCCCCTTCAATCTCTATATCCTCATCATCCATTGGATAGGGAAGATTGGACTCTGGATCCATCCTAAATCAGTATAATGCACCTCGGGCTTATATCTTCAGACAATTAATCCCACCGCTGCCACCAGTGTAACAGTTTGGCCTTTTTTGTGGATATGTGGTAGTGTGGCTAATAAAAAGACCACTGTTTAGTAAACGGTGTTTACTTGTGGATTGCACGGCACACGTTAAATGTGCTTTGTCCCTAAAGAAATAAACAGAATATATAATTTTATATATATATAATACAAAACAATATATTGTGGCGTTTATAAGCCCAAATAAGATGTACATGCAATTTCAAATGTAATGTAAGAATATTACGGTGTTATTATTTCTCTTAAAACTCACAACTCAAAAGTCCATATGAGCTAATAATAATTATCACTGATAAAATAATATCCAGAGTCCATATAAACTGATGATCACTATATAACACTGTTGTATTCCGAATATGCAAAGTTCATGTAAATTGTACCACTTGTACGTCTTGTATTGTTATTGTATCTTGAACCTGGAATAGTAAGCTGAGCGTAACAAAGTCTTGTCTCCTAATTTTGGGAAGCAACTTTACACAAAATTCGTAGTACTCATGCTGAAGCTTGGTGTGGATTTTAAAGCAGGGGTTGGCGTAGGGGGTATTGGAACTGCTGGAACAGGCGCTTCTTCGTCTTGAATCTTAATACACACCTGGGAGCATATGACTAACATCAAACATAAAAGTACAAATAAAATTCCACCCACGACCAAGATGATGAAGGGGATATCCAGTTCCATCCACTGTAAACTCAGCAACTGTCTTGTGTCTTGCTTCCAATGAAAATACTAATTCTCTTCACGTTGTTGTAGTATCCTCCACTGTGTTGTAGGATAATTCACCTTTAATTATATGAAATAATCAAAGTCAAACTATCGGCTCTGTAAATGGCTATCTCCTGGATCCTCTTCACTGTGTTGTAGGATAATTCAACTTTAATTATATGAAATAATCAAAGTCAAACTATCGGCTCTGTAAATGGCTATCTCTTGGATCCTCTTCACTGTGTTGTAGGATAATTCAACTTTAATTATATGAAATAATCAAAGTCAAACTATCGGCTCTGTAAATGGCTATCTCTTGGATCCTCTTCACTGTGTTGTAGGATAATTCAACTTTAATTATATGAAATAATCAAAGTCAAACTATCGGCTCTGTAAATGGCTATCTCCTGGATCCTCTTCACTGTGTTGTAGGATAATTCAACTTTAATTATATGAAATAATCAAAGTCAAACTATCGGCTCTGTAAATGGCTATCTCCTGGATCCTCTTCACTGTGTTGTAGGATAATTCAACTTTAATTATATGAAATAATCAAAGTCAAACTATCGGCTCTGTAAATGGCTATCTCCTGGATCCTCCTCAATGTGTTGTAGGATAATTCAACTTTAATTATATGAAATAATCAAAGTCAAACTATCGGCTCTGTAAATGGCTATCTCTTGGATCCTCTTCACTGTGTTGTAGGATAATTCAACTTTAATTATATGAAATAATCAAAGTCAAACTATCGGCTCTGTAAATGGCTATCTCTTGGATCCTCCTCACTGTGTTGTAGGATAATTCAACTTTAATTATATAAAATAATCAAAGTCAAACTATCGGCTCTGTAAATGGCTATCTCTTGGATCCTCGTCACTGTGTTATAGGATAATTCAACTTTGATTATATGAAATAATCAAAGTCAAACTATCGGCTCTGTAAATGGCTATCTCCTGGATCCTCTTCACTGTGTTGTAGGATAATTCAACTTTAATTATATGAAATAATCAAAGTCAAACTATCGGCTCTGTAAATGGCTATCTCCTGGATCCTCTTCACTGTGTTGTAGGATAATTCAACTTTAATTATATGAAATAATCAAAGTCAAACTATCGGCTCTGTAAATGGCTATCTCCTGGATCCTCCTCAATGTGTTGTAGGATAATTCAACTTTAATTATATGAAATAATCAAAGTCAAACTATCGGCTCTGTAAATGGCTATCTCTTGGATCCTCTTCACTGTGTTGTAGGATAATTCAACTTTAATTATATGAAATAATCAAAGTCAAACTATCGGCTCTGTAAATGGCTATCTCCTGGATCCTCCTCACTGTGTTGTAGGATAATTCAACTTTAATTATATGAAATAATCAAAGTCAAACTATCGGCTCTGTAAATGGCTATCTCTTGGATCCTCTTCACTGTGTTGTAGGATAATTCAACTTTAATTATATGAAATAATCAAAGTCAAACTATCGGCTCTGTAAATGGCTATCTCTTGGATCCTCTTCACTGTGTTGTAGGATAATTCAACTTTAATTATATGAAATAATCAAAGTCAAACTATCGGCTCTGTAAATGGCTATCTCCTGGATCCTCCTCACTGTGTTGTAGGATAATTCAACTTTAATTATATGAAATAATCAAAGTCAAACTATCGGCTCTGTAAATGGCTATCTCTTGGATCCTCTTCACTGTGTTGTAGGATAATTCAACTTTAATTATATGAAATAATCAAAGTCAAACTATCGGCTCTGTAAATGGCTATCTCTTGGATCCTCCTCACTGTGTTGTAGGATAATTCAACTTTAATTATATAAAATAATCAAAGTCAAACTATCGCAATTGACAAAGTTTACGAACGTCTTATATGGCATCAACTGCTAAGTACACAAATTTCCTTCACAATTAAGTAATCAGCCTACCTAAAAATATAACATGCGCACAACAGCATAGGCAAAAATATTACAAGTCAAAATATGTGCCCTTGAAAATAACTAAGTTCAGTTAATGTTGAGTTATACTAATATTGAAATATTCTAAGTTCAATATTTATTCTCAAAAAAAACAAAGTCCAAAATAATGTTTCTCCAAATATTGACTAAGTTCAATAATTTCTATCTCAAAAATACGCAAAGTCCAATTTCATGTGTTCATGAAATTGAACTGACAGAGCTCAGAAATCTAGTATAGGTTTGATGCTGCCTCCAAACACGGTACTGAATATTCCCTCTTGAGGTATCCTCTACACAAATACACGGGTAGATGGCCAAGTTATCATCTACAGAATCACGGTGTAGCAGTCTTCCCTCTCAGGTATCCTTCATCACAAGTAGATGTCCAAGTTATCATCCACTGAACTGAAGTGCAGCTATGTATCTCCTATCTGCCTCGGGAAATATTCAAAGTCCCAACAACTTTCTACTGAAAATTGTCAAAGTCCAAAAATATTTCCTTGAAAAATGACTAAGTCCAACTTCACATAAAAATATGAAATTGAAACGGAGCTCTGTCCCGAACGAAAGCTAGCTGTAATCTGCTGAGCGCTCTCAGCTCGCTGCTTATATACCCAGCAGCGGTGCGGCGATGACGTCATCCACTTGTTTACATCAAATTCCAACTTCATACGATTACAAGCTAAATAACGCCAAAATTACTCCCAAACATGAAATATAAATGAATTTAAATTACAGAGACATGAAATATAGCAACAATTATGCACAGAATGACATAATAAAGAAGCTTTAATGAGTTAAAGTTATCCTCATGAATTTAATTCCAAAATGGCCTAGCGCCGCAATTCTCAACTTGATCTCTATATATCTCGAAAAGTATACGCTAATTATATTCCAAACTTACTCAATAAAAACTTGAGATCGTTAGTTATACTAATCTATCAAAACTATATAGAAATAAAGGCAAACTAACCTGTATTGGAACGATATGAGGGGACGATTCAAAATGCCGCACTAAAAACGTAGGTGGTGGTTACTGGATGTCAACTACCCAAACGTGAAACGAAAACACTAATTATATTGAAAATATACGAAATGACCGGAAGTAGCCAGTTAAACATGGTAAACAATTCACATACACAATTGTTAGACCAAGTAGGAATAAAAATAATTGCCCAAATATGTGTATAACTAGCAAGCTCAACTATAACCGGGGAGATTGCTGATAAAGTGCTGAAAACCTCCAAATACTAAGACCATAAAATTTTTGAAAAATAATAATTTGTTACACTATTATTACTTTTTTCAGTACGCGTGCACTGTAGGATCAACTTGACCCTTAGACGAATTCATCATTAAAACTTGAGAGGCGTGACAGTCGAAAACAGAAATACTAGAAACATTACACTTGTTCCTTTTAGCATAAATCACTATAAATTCTAACAAATATAACAAATTGTTAGATAAAAAATTGTTGATTTATTCAAAAAATGACCTAAAGTGAATATCATTTCAAGTTTTTGATAAGACTTCGCCTGTATAATATATTGGCAACCCTTGGACAAATTATGAACTCGCCCATTGACCCCACGGCATGAAATATTCGATCGGATGATTACAGTTGCCGAGGCATTGATGACTAAAAACAATAAAAACCAGGATATGTGATACTATTTGGGATCAGATGCGACTAGATGATGAAAACGTGATTAAAGAATACCATAGGACATTCTGAGGTAAACTATTTGTTGTCGATAAAATCAGGAAATGGTAATTTATAACCTCGCCTATTGGTTTCCCGGGATTTGTGTTGCCGGCTTTTTTCGAGTTCTATAGCTGCTGCTGAAATATTGTAATAGTTTGAGAGATTATACTTTATTATTTATAAGTCTCCCTTTTCTCAGGCCTAGTTGTCAATCCAACGATAATCGAATTACTTGATAAACTGATAAGCTGTAAAAAAGGCCAAATGCACTGAACGAAACAAATTACTTTCAGTTTCATCTTCCTTCAAATATAAGAGCTAATTAGAGGTATCAGAGGAATGAATTCAAAACATTCATTTCTTCATCCTAGTATCAGACATAATTACTTCTCTAGCTTACCACCTTCGTCAGCTAGTTTCCAAATACCATATGTGGTTCTGATGTTCCATTGATATAACATATTCCAATACATCTCTCTTTATCTTGTCAAAACCTTGAGAAAGGGTCGATGGTAAACCAGGACCCGGGTTTCCAAGACCCAGGGATTTCCAGGGAGAGGGAAGTCAGATAAGAGGAAGATACCACACAAGCGGAGGGTCACAAGAGAGAAGGATATCACACAAGCACAGGGTGTCACGGTAGGGGTGGGTGTTACAGAGAGGGGGAGGGGGTTCAAACAAGAGGTGGATTACGGGGGTGTTACAGGAGTTGGTGACAAAAAGAGAGGTTGTCACAGAAAGGATGGCAAAACAAAATGATGGTCCCACAGGGACAGGGGTCACATGGGTGCCCAGCATCGAGTGCTTCTGGAAACCTGGGGTGTTAAAATTAAATTCGAAGCATTTTTAGAAAATCATGCCATTGACGTCATTTGTCTTTCAATTTTACCAATCAATGATGATGTCATCTCTTTTACGGTGTTTCGCTCCGCAAAACATCAAAGCACAACCATTTACTAAGAATATGTGGGTTTCAAACCCAGTTGACCACATGGCAGGCAAACATTTTTCTGCTAAACCAGCTGAGCAAAACAACAAGAATATACGTAGATCAAAAGACTGTTTCGGAAGCAAAGTTGTGAATTTTCCAACCTTCAAAAAAGGAGACCTTTTTTCTACTATAGCCAAATCAATTTCTACAGTTTTAGTCTTTAAGATGTTTTTAAACAAGCAGACCAGTTGATTCTTATTCCAGATGAAATATTAATCAATGCAATGTCTTGTGACACTTTGATCACAATTGAACGCACCATCGCACCCCCTCCTGGCTACGCCTATGACATTGTAAGACGATTTGAAAAACATGACAAATCAATCTTACTATTTTCTATTTTCAATAGTTCGTAATTCGTATGTTGGTATGTGAATTGTTTTGATTATGATTTAAATCTGTAAATACAGTAGCTATCGTTACTTTAGCAGAGAGGTGACACGATGCCCAATGTGCCTACTAGGCACGCAGTTTGAAACTCTGACAAACTGCGCGCATATTTCAAAATCGAAGATGGGGAGGACACGACTCCCAAAAAGAGCCAGAATACGAAAAATACAAGGTTAGTCTCGTTCTAAAGACAGTACCATTCTGTGAAGATGAACTTAATTTACTCATAGTACTCAATGTTGTTCCCGATGTAAACCTAGTTATCTCAATATAAGGGTCTTAAGTAGCTTCTGTGTTCAAAATTCACAGTGTAAAGTTATATCTATGTCTTTTTATCGTCATTTGCCATTTATTCAGCCATTGTGTCTGTGTATGCTAGGATATATAGGATCACTCCATCTGATTAAAGCAGCATAGTTTGTGTTCAAAACGATAATACGCCATAAACGTGATTTAAACATTTTTCTTGTCAAACTGCGCGCCTATATTCACATGTATTTCCCAAACTGCGTGCCTAATATTTTCAAACTGCTTACCTACCCAAGCTTGTTTTGTATTTTTAGAAAACGTAAGCGCCATATGTAAGGCACATATGTGTCTTATAGTAGAGCCCCATAAGTGAAACTACCCTGCGTGCAGAGTCTAGTTAAACTACACTCTGCCTAGTAGAGACCATATTACAGTTTAGTAGCCCCGCCCACAAGACGGGTACCGGTAACAGTTTGGGTAAATAACTTTTGACTTACGCGCTGACCTTCCACCAATCAGCTAATTTGAAGAAACATACGCTAAATGCGTTCTATTTAAATATGCGCATGTCATTGGTCAATTCCGGGCTCAACGATGACGTCAGAAGGAATTACCATATAAAGAACGTCGGTCAAATTTGGCCGACGAACACTGATTGGCGCGGTGAGTTCACAGGTTTATTCTAGTTTGAAAGAGTGAAGACGAAGCTCTCATTTAAGAAGTGAAGTCAAACGAATGCAAAGGGTAAAGTGAAACACTATGAGAGTCCATCCACCAAGATGGTGATCTGAAAATAAAAGTTTTTCGTTCCCAACTTAATTGTCACTTCTATTATACATTTTGACTTTCAATATGAAAATCTCATAAAATCTGACGATAAAGCAAAATTTCCAAAGCTATATGAAAAACACCTACACGTGCCTCTGTAGAAATTCCAATGATAATATGAATTTTTAATAGTGTATGCGCACAGTTTGTAATTTCTGGCTAAAATAGGCGCGCAGTTTGTGCTTAATTTCTTTTTAATCTCCTGATTATCTGTTTTATCTCGAAATATTTTGAATTAAACATGATAAACGCGTAAAGAATTAAATATAAAACGAGTCTAAAGTATTTGTCATTTATGTTTAAAGTTCTAGATCGATTTACGTATAAATTTCCCGTTAAATCAGTGACGAAAATGCCATTAATCTGCTTATGTTTTAAAACTTAGATTCATTTGCACATAGTTTTTGCTAGTATTTGCAAGATTCGTATATTCGCCACAGAATGAACGCATTGAACAAGAAAACAATGCAGGATAAATTTCTTTAAATTACGTTTCAAAATACAGACTCCAACTTAAATGATGCAATGTTGCCAGGCACGCAGTTTGTGATCGAAACAAACTGCGCGCCTAAGTAGGCGCGCAGCTTGACATGGGCACCGTGGGTGATGTGTGTTAATTTACATGATGCAGCGTGTAAGATTTTGATTATAAATCATAATTTAAGTTCTCCCAATTTTCGACGAAACGTCCACTGAAGTGTAAATTGTTCAGCTTACAATGTCATAGGCGTAGCCAGGAGGGGATGATCGCACCCCCCCATAACCAATGAAAATATGACCATGATGATAGAGGAAGAAAAGAGCCTTAAAATGCTTTTTATTTGAAGCTTCTAGCTCAATTTTGAAGGAAGTTACATACATTTTTGTAAATTCAAAACAAATCTTTCACGTTTTCTAATGATATATGTTATATATTCGTATTTTTTGTTTTTTGGGTACCCGGTTTTTTGACCGTGTTCCCGGTACCAAGTTTGAACCCAGCATGGAGGATTTACTACCCAGTATCCGGTATTTTCTACAAACCCTCATCTCCTCTCACATCACCGCATAGTTAATGAGCATGTATTTAGCACATTTTCCTTCCAGTTTGCCGACTCAAGCTGAGTTAGGGTCAGTGTGGTAGATTTGAAATAATTTTATTACTGGGGCTGTCACAGGCACCAATCTTTGGGACAGGGCTGCTAATAATATAATCTGATAATAATATAGTCTGTCTATACTAGACAGAGGATAGTTTATAACGAGACTGCGCACAGGGTAGCCTTTACAGAGTTTCATAGATAAGGCAAAATTCACCAGTCCATTCTGGTTTTGTGGAGTATTTATGTTTGACTTACATAATCCAAATCAAGATACAGGTGTTTGGACAGACCACCAGGGTCCAACATCCGTCACCCCTTCCATCCTCCCACTAAAATTCCATTATTATAGAATACCCTTCGCAAGACATTTAACTTTATATCTACTCTTAAAGTCTTATTTTATTTAGCTTCTTGTATTTAATCAGACACAACATTTTTCAACTCTTACAAAGAGACATGAAAGATGCATTTGAGTTTGTTAAGATCTTAACAGAATTAAAACTGTGAAATTAAATGTTGACCAGCTTATTTGAGTCCAGGGTTATTACATGTATGGTACATGTATGTAGACTATGTTTGATTATCCTGAGTTAGTCAAAGGTGAAGTTCATAATGTTCAAATATTTGCTTAATTGTTAATCACAATTGCTCTTTGACCATGTCATACTTCTGGATCATCTGGTCAGTTGCTGATTATAAAATAGAGTTGTCAAGTGGGGGGGGGGGGGGGTATGATAAATTGGTAATTTGCAATATGACTGATTTTAGACAGGCATTTTTTGAACTGTATTTTTCTTTTATAACCACTGATGAATTTGGGTGACCTCAGTTGTTTCCTCAAACTTTTTTCGATCTCTTTTTAAAAAGTCTTACTTTTCAAAGAGGAAGGGGCTAATGTTGGGGGGGGGGTAAAGAAATTTTAAAGATTTTTGGGGCTCCTTGTATTTTCCTGATCAACCCCTGCCCTGATGCATGCATGTAAAGTTGATTTTATCTCTTTTCCCCAGATGTCATGAATGCCAATAATTTTTGAGAGTGTCTTTCCCTTAACAGTGTAGGAGTAAACAGACAAGTAACTTAATTGATATTCTTCTTTGGTGTTACGATCAAATGTAAAATATCAATCTATCAATAACTACCAATCTACCAACCACACCTAAGTTTCTGATCCAATATTCATATTTTGACAGTTTTCTAGGCTGAAACTTAACAAATAAAATCAAATCTATGTCAGCATGGCCTGGCGTGGCACTGACATTGACCCCTAATTAGACGTTTATCTTGAGGCCTAGAGCAAAGTACCAAAGTACCATTAATTCAATGCTGCCTATATATTGTCTATGCTTCAGATGACTAGTGCTAATATAATGATACTGTAGCTGAAAGAGGTATTGTTTGAAAAACAAATTGAGGGAGTTTTATGAGGAATTCATTAAAGAAATTAATTTATTGTTTAATAAATAACATGGGTGTTGAAAATTAGAATTACAATTTAATTTCATGTAATATTATACAACATACAAATATTTAATTGTATTAATTAAATTGGAATTTTGATTTTTAAGTGCATCACACCTGTTAGAAATTATGAAGTCATTTTCTAATGAGACATGAAATACACATTGAATTGACAAACTGAACTAACATCTATTTTATGATTTGTGAGACCAGGATTTTGGTTTTATTTGCAGCGTAAAGCAAAGAAATATACAAAATGGCAGCTATTGATGGATCTCCGATATCAGATTTTTACGTGGGTCGGAGTATATTTATAACTGGTGGTACTGGATTTATGGGCAAAGTTCTTATAGAGAAACTGATACGATCATGTCCAGGTAGGTCTATATTTGTTGCTAGATCTCATAACATGTATAAAGCATACAGGCCCGTAGCCAGGGGGGGTTCGCAGGGTTCGGGCGTACCCCCCCCCCCCCTGGCCAAAAATTCTTTCACAATCATGCTGTTTTTTACCATTTTGAGCACTTCTCAAGTGATTTTAGCCATATTTGGGCCAAAATTGTCAAATGTGAACCCCCCTGGAACTTTTTGAAAACTGAACCCCCCCTTGGTAAATCCTGGCTACGGGCCTGGCATATTTTGCATCAAGCCTGTGTTACCCACCTCCCCCGTCAATTCTCTCTGACACTAGCTGAGAGTAGGCCAGCAAAGAACTAGATTAGATGTTAAAATACGATTTTTGTTGGCCTGCTCGCTATATCTGATTCTCTCTTTAACTATCAAGAGTGGTTATTTCTGAGTTTCATAATGTGTTTGAAATCTTATGTCCAGAAAGAATGCTCGTGAAGTAGTAGATACGGAGATATCAATGTTGAACTTATGAGTCATTGACACTAATTAGTCTGCAACTTTTGAATTATGGCTGGTTACCACCTATAGTACATGTATATCATTGTAATTGGAGGCACAAAGGGCAACAATCTGAAATATTAACCTGACATAATTGATTACCCTGGATTATTCAATTTAAAAGTACAGTGACTGTACAGGGTGTTCCAAAGAATTAGTTGAAATTTCATTGAAATTTGACATTTACCTATATTATGATCGATGTAGAAATGAATGCAACTTAAAACATGGAATTAACATTAACAATCTTTTCTCTAAAATTAAAATGAGTTACCTATGAGACTTTTCACTTTGTCATATTTAGGTATGTAGCATAATGAATATCTGGCCTAATATATTATATGATTTGATCCATAGAAATATATATAGGGTTTATGTACTGGGAAGTTTTGGATATGGGGTTTGTCCAGAGGGATACATATCTCATGATGGCTAAACCCCATATCCAAAACCTCCCAGTACATAACTGCTTTATCCTATACCCAGTAGAGTTATCTAATGAAAACTCTATTTTTCAACATTTTTTCACATTTTTTCAATTTTTCCAACATTTCTTTTCAATATTTTTTTCAAAGCGGAATAGAAGATATGGAGGTTCTGGATATGGAAACCTCAAAATCAGGATACGGGATATATCTTTCCAACTTATCTCCCTAAAACTCTACTTGGCATAGGATAAGAGTTAGTATATCATTTAATTATATTTCATTCTCTCTTATACATGTATATATATTGTTGTATATATTCATATTATAGGCGTGAAGACTATATATGTACTGATCAGACCCCGCAAAGGCCAAGATGCCCAACAAAGGCTGGACAATCTGCTTAAAACTAAAGTAAGTCCCAGCAAAATGTATTTCACCTTACAATGCCCTATGCCATGTATGGAAACACCAAGTCTCTGAATCCAGTCAAGAAAAGAAAGATTGTACCAAATTGCAAACTATTTTTCCTTTTGTATAATTGCATTTGCCTTTTGTGACTTCTTTCTCAGCAGTTGAATTAAATTAGAAAAAATGTGTCTCAGCTATGTACTATTCTCACAAGTAGAGGTTTAGTTTGCCTAACAGAAAGATGTATGTTACATTTACCTGCATATTTTAGTTGATAATGTGACAGTCCCTTACAAAGAACCTTCAAGTTTTGTTCAGTTGGTAAGGAATCTAGGCTAATCTTAATATTATGAAGAGTGACTGTCCAATTTCTAGTACTAACTCTTTTCCTCAGTTATTTGCAGGTTTTGAGAATTTTACAACTAAAAGAGTTATAAAGCATTCTTTGAGTTAGAATGAAATAAAACCAATTTAATTTGAAATCATATGTCCGCCATTTTTCCACATCACAATTTGAATTGCCAGTTTTGGTCTTATTACCTCACCAAAAATTCCAAAAAACACATAAAGTGATCAGTATTTTAGTTCACATCTTCTGGATCGCTAACTTGGAATTTACAGCCAGTTACTAATGTCAGACGTTAACGACATTTCGTCCAGTTTTCGAACATCGCCATTTTTCTTGGAGCCATTTTGTTTTAATTTTAGACGAAATCCTGATGAAATCATGTCATATCTCATCAAGGAGCCGAGCGGGGTTCGTTTTGATTAATGATTTATTTATCTGGCGATTTTTAAAATATTCGATAAATTTATGACACCATGGCCAGCTTTTTTCAAATGGAGTTCACAGTATTCCAGATGAAATCCCCTCTAGCCAAGTATTGGCTAGAGACTCGAGTAAAATTAGATAACAGTTAGACCATCTCTTAGCTACCTGTATGTTGGTACAGCAATTTGAGAAGCTGCATTTAAGAGTTTTATTGCCTCTTCATGAGAGTAAAATTGAATGTAAACTGAATTTATTAGATAAAAACTGATGTGATAAATATTCTGATTGGGTAGGCTAAATCCATACTGTTAAACCAATGTATTCCTTCAGTCATGTAATACCTTGATGGCTCAAGATGGGCTAAATCAAAGAAGAATCATTTCAAAAGTGAAGATGAAGTCAATCTGAAAATGTTAGTTGTTAAATGCTTCAGTTTGTTAAAAATGTCAAGCATTGAAATCTATCCAAGTTTAGAGGTTGATTTTAGTATTATCACTGGGGCCAGTTGAGCTGTAAGATCAATACTGCCATATAAAAGTTGTGTTTGCATTACTAAGGGATCATAATATATACCACCAAAGGATATGCAAGTCTAAATACAATATAGTTTTGTGGAAAAACTATTGAGATTTCACCTTGTAGATTACTTTACAAATGTACTCTATTTGTACTAGTTGAAATGTCTGAATCCATTGTTAAAGGATGAACAACAGACATTTTAGACAAGTCGAAAACAAGGACACAATATATTTTATCTCAAATCATATTATTGAACTTAAATTTTACTTTCTCCCAAGAATGATAACTAATGGAAATGTATATTTATATAATACAATGTAATTGTGTTTTTACTTCTCCATAATTATATGTCAGGTGTATGTTCTAAAATATGATTTATGTATTTATGTTCTATGAGTGTCTATAATACCTTGTAAATTGACAATTGTACAGTAAAACCTGTTAATTAAAACATCCCTGTAAGTGGAACACATATGTAAATAGAAACATTTCTAAGTGGAATACTTTCTCCAGGCCCTTGTCCAATTAACTTAATGTTAATGAAAATGCTATATGTGTAGAACACCATCTACTATATTGTTATATATCTACCATTACCATCTACTATATACACCATCTACTATAGTATGCGGAACATTTCTTTTTTGGGGAACCAGGATTGTTCCACTAATGCAGGTTTTACTGCAGATTGGCTTTGTATAAAAAACCTCCTACCTCATACCCACATACCCATCTACGTGTAACATGTTACAGTCATTGAAGGGTTCAATTTTAAAGATTATTAAATCTCAAAATAGCTCAAATTATTAACATTTCTACAATTCCAGCTTTATTTTATGACTAGACAGATGACAGATCCATAAATAAAGGCATATGGATGCATTTTAATGTGTAATGACCCTAGGGCGCCCCAGGGGAATAAATAACTAACGACCATGAGCATAGGTCCAACAAGCCAGATAAAGAAATTCAAAGAAAGTGTGCTAATTCCCTAGTGGGGATCGAACCCAGCTGGGATGTAGCAGCAACTTGCTATCAAGGGTCATTACAAATGCATCTATAATTCATCATAAACTAAGATTTAACAAACTAAGATCTGTAAATTGAACCCTTCAAAGACTGTATCATGTCCCACGTACGTGGGTAGGTGGGTATGAGGTAGGAGGTTTTTTATACAAAGCCCTGCAGATTGATATTGCATTGCAATTTATGATTTTCTGTTTCTACCTTCAGTTATTCGATGCAGTCAGAAAGACAAACCCAGACTTTCACTCGCACTTGTTGCCAATAGATGGAGATATGTTAGAGGAAAACCTGGGTATCAGCGATCATGACGTACATATTCTCCAGAACGAGGTTTCTATTGTGTTTCATTCGGCAGCTACAGTAAAGTTCGATGAACAATTAAAGTGAGTCCATTAAAACTGAAGAGTTGCCATAACTGCATCCTCCAAAGCAGGTGTCCAGAATCCGTACCTCCTTCTTCCCCCCTGCTATAAGCAGTTAGCATTTCCCCGATTGAGAACTCGCAATATGATTAGCTGTCGCAACACTGCGACAACAATCATGTATACGTCATCGGCGCATAATTAGATCACGTGATTCAGTTTAATCGGGCACGTCCAACTTGGTTATAGCAGGGAGTAAAAAGAAAGAAGATATTCTGGATTTTGAAGCCCTGCGATCGGAGGATGCTATAACTGAAGAGTTGCTTATATCTATTTTTGTTTGAAATTTAACGTCCCCCTCCCCCAAAGGAATAATATAAAACTACTGCTCATTTCATGCCTGGATTAAATGTGAGATCGCAAACCAAGGAATAACTGAGAACATTTACTTTTCCAGGTTGTCTGTTCAGATGAATGTGTTAGGTGTACAGAAAATAATTGAATTATGTCAAAAGTTGACAAAATTAGAGGTAAGAAGATATCTATTACATTAGGGATAATGCATCAAATGTATGTATATGTGCAATTTGTTTACAGTTGTTGTCTAGTCAATTACAAGCCCCAAAATGTGAATCAAAATTGGTGAAACTAGTTTTTTTCACCTGCTATAGAAAGAAATCAAGATGACAACTTTACAGTTACTTGTATACATGTACTGCAGTAAAACCCGTTTTACTGAACACCTATATCTAGTGAACATACTTTTTCATGGCATCACATACTCATCTGACTTCTGTAGGAAATTGCCTCTATGCAGTGAACACCTACCTTCAGTGAAAACATTTTTGTGGCTCCTTCTGTGTTCACTGTACAAAGGTTTACTACACATGCGTACACTCAAATTTTCTAACAGAAAAAATAAGATTTCCAGATTTCTGCTCTTTCTTATCCCAGGCAGAGACATATATATATATATATATATATATATATACAATACATATACATATATATATGTCTCTGACCCAGGTAATCTGCCAAATCATTAAACGTAGGAAATTGGCAGAATGGATTTGATATATATCAATGATATAGAGAATACCATGTTATTAAATAGGGTTTTCTTTATGTCAGACTTGGACTGCTCAAACAAATTCGCTCACGTTACAGTGCAGTATATCTATTTATGCATTAATTTGAACAGATGATAAACTTCTCAGTATTAGAAATAACCCTCATAATGGCATTATTGCAAGGTGTGATCTGTGGCATCCCATATTCTGTATTATCAACGAAATGATATACTTGCATGGAAGAGTAACATATTGTATTAAAACATCCATTATATAGCAGTAGCACCCCGGATTAGTCTGACTACGGTAAAGTCAGATACCGTTGTCACAAATGGCGGACATAACCGTCGCTTCAATTAGATTTTCATGAACTGTATGTTTAATAGAGCACCTAGACTAAATTCCTTTGGAACAACAATCAATCAAAGTGTATCAATACTAATTGTAAAGTTAATAATGTTCTACCATCGAAATAAAGTCTTTAATTTGACCGATCAAAATGAAATATGGGACAACGGACACTGTAATTACCATATGCTGTTGTCTTTCTAAATTACTCAAATTCAGATTCCGTTGTCATTGACGATATCGAAGAGGCTATATTGTGGCGATTCACGACCCAATTTGATTTGAAATGGGATTACATATGATACATTATCACAAGAGCTCAATGCATGCACAGAATTAACGACGATGAAATCCCATGAAATGAGGACAAAGTGATTAAAGAATTGAAGCGACGGTTATCTCCGCCATTTGTGACAACGGTATCTGACTTTACCGTAGTCAGGCTATTCCGGTGTGAGTAGAGCCAGGAACTTTTACATGTCAAAACTCAAAATGAAAATATATTTACTGGAACTTTTCATGTATCTGCATCCATTCGCATGGCAGCAATGAACTGATGTTGCAGTTCGAAATGTATCAAAAACACATACGTTTAACAATGAATGAGAAAAGACCTTCGTTGTGTGCTAGTCTAACTACGTGCATACTATGAAAAAATGGCTTAGCCATGCCTTTGTATACATTTAGTTCTTTTTTGTCCTATTGATCCCATAATCAGTTAAACCCACATTGTTACATTCCAACCTGAAGACTAAACAATTCTGTATATGTTAAAACATTTCAGGCACTTGTACATGTGTCAACGGCATATGCAAACTGTGACAGACAACACATAGCAGAGCTTGTCTACCCACCCCCATTGCAGCCTCAGAAAATACTAGATGCCATGGAGTAAGTGTTGCCCCTCGTGCAGGGTTAGAAATCAGTGTAGAAAAAATAAAATACCATATGCTAATTCTGTATCCTCTCAACAAATCCTATAAAATTTTCTAAATTTAGGTCTATTTTAGTCATTCATTCTAGCACACAGATCCCCTTCTGGAATATACTAATATCATTTTGGTCAAAATCTGAATAATTGTATGTTTTTATGTTCATTGTTTGTCTAGGTGGATACAATGTATATAGCCCATTAAGTTGTTTTGTTCATTGTCCATCTATGGGGTCTCTTGAAGCCCCAAGTCTTAAGTAAAAATTTATTTTCTTCATTTCAGCTGGATGGATGATGAGGTAGTGACGACACTAACACCAAAGCTGATAGGAAACAGGCCCAACACATACACCTACACGAAAGCTATGGCTGAGTACCTGCTTGTAGAGACATGTGGGGAACTACCTGTGGCCATCATAAGGCCCTCAATAGTGGGATGCTCATTCCAAGAACCCATGCCTGGATGGGTGGATAACTTCAATGGACCAGCAGGGATCATTGCTGCTGTAAGTTGTGTTGATTAACCTGAAGCAGAGTCCAGGGGTTTCATCAGCAGCAGGCAACAGGCGATTTTCACCGATTGTTATCACAAAATCACCTGTTGTTTTTAGGGACGTTTCCATGTTAAAGGACGATTCTCGGTTTGGAGAACGAAGTTCATCGATCTAAATGAGCATTATCCCTGATTCAGACAAATTTGATTTTTTCACATAATATAGATTTGAATGTCCTCTTTTAAATAGTCATAATTTAATTTGGGTAATATTTCTAGATTTTTCGCAAAAAAATGTTAGCGCAGTACACTGATGAACTTCTTTCTCCAAATCGAGACTTGTAGTTTATTGAATCGGTCTAATTGAGCGTTATCCCTGCTCCAGACCAATTTGTTATTTTTACATCTTGTAGATTTAAATGTCCTCTTTTGAATATTCATAGTTTAGTTTGGGTAATATTTCTATATTTTTCATGAAAAAAATTATTAGCCCAGGAGACTGTTCTCCAAACCGAGAATCGTCCTTTATGATTTCCATTAATTTTGCCTGTTTTCATTTATTTAGCCTGTTGTGAGAAATTCTAGTGAAACCTCTGAGAGTTTGAACTATTTTATTGGCTTTGTACCTTTGACTGTCATTATACTTTCTATTGCATGTGTTTTGAATGAGTTATGGATTAAGGCGCTAACTTACAATGTGTCATATTTCTTAAAATGTTAGTTGTGTTTGCAAGTCATTTAAACCAAAGGGTTGTGATTTTTCAAATCAGTCCATTAGTTCCCATATTTGTCCTGAAATCAGAAATATTTTAAACTCAATGCAGACTGTTTTGGGGATACAAGGGTTACCCAGAACCAATACTTCATGAATGAACTTGTTGACATTCTATGTTGTAGATTGGAAAGGGAGTCCTCCGTTCAATGCTGGGTGATCATGACAAGACAGCCGACTTAATCCCTGTAGATATGGCAGTCAATTGTATGATAGCAGTCGCTTGGCAACGGGCAACAACAAACCCTAGCAATGTTCCAGTGTATAACTGCACCACTGGTCAAATAAACAGAATGACCTGGGGAACCATGGGTAAGGTTTAACCTAAATATAATTGGTCATATCCTGAAGTGCATGGACATCTAAATCCAATTTAAAATATTAAGGTTATTTCAAGTCTTGACGATAAATTTGGTTTTTGGTGTGCTACATTCAAATGTTTTCATGTTTATATCTGGGACATAATAATGCACAATACATTCGGATCAATTTGGAGTACCCTCAAGTTTCCCTGCAGTTTTGAAACATGTATCATTTTGTTCTATACTCATCAAAAATTCTTATTTGTATTTCATATTATTATATATTTTTCAGAACGTCTTTCCTTTAATAGCCTTATGAATAATCCACTAGATGGAATTGTTAGAGTGCCAAACCCAAGATTCACTAAAAGCTGGTAAGTGAAATTATTATCCAGCTGAATTCAAGGGTGGTATTCAAGATTAAGTCCCTCGGGATATTCCAGAATGGTTTGATACTCCCAATAACAGTATTTGACAAAATATATGTAGTAATTCAATAGTCTATAACTATTACTGTACATTGTATTACCAACTAGTCCAGTTCTGTATAATTCATTTACAGGTAGATACTACCCATGGGTGGTTAGTCTTACATCAACCCCTTGGGTTACCCCTCTTTAAGAAACTAAGATACACCTCTACACAGGAGAATCTAACAATTCACTAATTAATTTCTAGGTTAAAACGTGACTTCTGTCTGTTCTTCGACCACTACTTACCTGCACTTCTCCTAGATAGCTGGCTCTTCATCTCAGGCAGAAAACCAGTGTGAGTATACAGGCCCGAGCCAGGATTTGCCAAGGGGGGGGGGTTCAGTTTTCAAAAATTTTCAGGGGGGTTCACATTTGACAATTTTGGCCCAAATATGGCTAAAATCACTTGAGACGTGCTCAAAATTGTGAAAAACTGCATGATTTTGAAAGAATATTTGGTCAGGGGAGGAGGATTCGCCCAAACTATGCGAACCCCCCCGGGCCTGGTATAGTTTTCATTAAATCTTTGGGCATAATAGTATGGTTATTTTTCATGTAGTTTAATCAGTTAAAAGTATATACAGGGTGGGCCAAAAAACGCCATTTCTTTTCAAGACACTATAACTTTTTTATTTTCCAACCTACATACCCCAAACTTTGCAGTTATATAGTGCCAGGGGTTCTCAGTAATAATATAATGTAACAAGTCCTTCAACTTGGATAATATTTGATCTAAAAGAGGAGTTCAATTGGTCCGCCACCCTATTTGATGACAGATTTTAGTTTTAGTCGCCTTGCTGATACAGCAGTATCAATGGAATGTTAGCTAAATTTTTTTCAACATGTCTTAATTGCCAGCTTCAGTTCAGCAATTTTTTAGATTGGGTGCCTTTATACAATCTCCTGGGGACCTTCCCATACCCTTTACTCACTGGGGTTTGCATCAGGGCTATTAGCTTGGCGGTCATCAGGCCTTATCAGTTCAGGAACATTTTGCAAATTATGCTTATTTCTCATGGCACACCACATGTTTAAGTGAGACGCTGGTGACATATTTTTTTCAAGTAACAGTGTACAATTCATGATCCTTGGCTAGATAACAACTTCAAGTTTCGTTTGGTATGCAAATTATGATTTTGTACCTAAAATTAAAAAAGTAATAGGATTTTGAAAAAAAGTGGCGTTTTTTTTGGCCAACCCTGTACTGTACTGGAAGTTGACTTATATCTACATTTATACCACTCTAAGTCCAATTACAGTTGTATAACATGGGTCTATAACAACGATATACAGTGGAGAGTGGTATATCGTCAAATCGTATACAACTCCTCCGTATACACTCCAGCGTATACCACTGTAGAAGTGCATTCTGGGAACTAATGAATAAAAAATCATGAAAATGTTCATGAGTGACGTCATGAGCATTATTGAGTTGGCTATGGGATATTTTTATGGTTTTTAATTGTTATGATTGTGTTCGAATCAACTGTAATTGAACTTAGATAATAAGATTATATAATGGTTCATTCTGTATATCGTGCATTTTATACTCTCGTGAGAATATAATATAGTCACTCGTTCGCTACGCTCACTTGTGAATATATCATATACTCACTCGAGTATAAAAACGATATGCAGAAAGAACCATTATATAACCTCATAGTACACTATACATCATCATCCTAAGCAGGTGTCCAGAATCCGTATCTCCTTCTTCTCCTCTGCTATAACCATTTGGATGCGCCCGATTAAACATGACCAATGTGATCTAGTGTTGCAACAGCGAATCAAATTACTAGATCTTAATCAGGAAATGATATAACTGCTGTTAGCAGGGTGTAAAAAGAAAGAAGATATTCTGGATTTTGAAGCCCTGTGATCGGAGGTTGACTATACATGAGCACTCAAACGATCACAAAGTTGAAGATTTTGTTCTTTTCTTCATTTCAGATTCCGTAAAGTAAATGACAAGATTATCAAAGCATCGGCAAGTCTTGAGTTCTTCACAACCAATGAGTGGGAGTTTTGTAACGACAACATCTGTGCTCTTCAAGCGAAACTTTCAAAAACAGACAGAACAGTAAGTTATACACAGTTGACCTGTCCAGAGGGTGACAGTCAGTTGAATGGATGGTTTTTACTTGTTTTGTTAGTCGACAATGTTAAATTAACCCATACTACAAAAGCAAAATCTTTATCCAAAAATGGTGTAATATTAACTCGCTCTTCATTTCACAGACTGCTCTCTATACCTTTACCACAAACACATGTCAGGAAAATAGTGTTCACTGCACACAGGTTTTACTGTTCTTTTTCCAGACTTTTAGCTTCGATGTGAAGAGAATCAATTGGCCCCTGTATATGGAGAATTATTGTTTGGGGGTGAAAAAATTTGCCTTGAAAGAACAGTTATCCAACCTGCCTGCTGCTAGAAAGGCACTCAACAGGTATGGTGATAATAATAACTCTTCCCCTCGTATTAAGTAATTTTGATACTACACTGTCCGTCATGCATTGTTTGGAAAGCAGGATTTTCTAAAGGGAGTTTAAATAAAACTCTGTTACATCAGATTCATAACATGTACAACTGTAGTCAATACTTAGGCTGACAATTCCAAATACATGTACAATGAAAATCTGGTACCTAGCATATATAGATTGTGGCATTTGAGATTATATTAAAATCAGATCTTTTTATATTTACTTCACAGGTGTGATAAACAATACGTATTTAGTAATGATACTGTGTATTTTTTTCCAGGTTAAAGAAGTTAACAATGGCATTTAACTTTATAATAGCAATCCTGATATGGAGGTTTGGGCTCACCAGATTGACTGTAGTTCGCAACTTGTGGCAATTCTTACTTAAGCTAGCCACTAGTTTTCTAACCAGGATCCCAGGATTTGCCAAATCTAGTTGAAGGATCACGTCCATGTTTCCGAAGCAATGCAGTAGAAACCTGATACAGGGTGGCCCATCATTCTGTAAAGTGACCCATCAGCTTTATTATAATGTAAAGTTGCTAGGGATAATTGAGCAATATTAAGGATCACCCTGTAGTTTATAGAAACAATCTTTTGTGTTATAAGATGCAATGTTCAGTGTCAGTTTTATGTCGGTAGTATATGATCAAGGAAGGTTGGCTCATAGAATGCAATCTCGATATTTTCTAACAATGGATCCGATCTTGAAGGGTGTCGTGATGTTCACTTCAAATTTTAAATTGCGAGTTTTGGTTTTATTAACAAAAAATGCAAAACACACAAGCAGTGATGATCGAGATATTAGCCTAGCTCGAAACGTTTGGATTATTGATTATGAATTCATAACCAGTTTAATGTCAGACAATAACAACATCTTAACTTTTTCATTGTTGGAAAATACTGAGATTGCATTCTGGGAGCCAATCCTCATTGGTACATGTGATCAACATTCAATTATGGACAGGGTGTAAGTTTCTTGTAATTTACATGAATGTTTATATTCAAATATATTTATGATAGACATGCAGATAAGTACTATATTTACTATGTATTTATTACGTATTGGATATATCTAATGGTATCAAAACCAATATTCAATTTTGTTGTTTTTGTTATTTAATTGATAGAGACAGTCATTCAAATTATTCTTTACAAAACCAGTGTTTCTTTAATTAACAGTGTCAAGTGAAAAGCAGTGCCAAATAAAAATTACCCATAAATTCACATGTTTCAGATATTTGGACTGAGCTTTTAATGTGCTTGTATAGCACCAGTAACCATGGCAACAACACTGCTAATTTATAGTGCTTTGCCAAATGTTACCTTGAAAACAAAAATTAGTGCACATCTTTAAATTTATTTTTGTATTTTTCAGTCTATGGTACATGTATGTAAAAATTCTGATAAAGGTGACCCAGTCACGACTCGCGAGCCATTATTTTAAAATGTATCGTAGAATATGTTTCTGTAGATAGAATGCAGCTGATTCCATACAATTACATTCTTACAGACAGCACCAAAATTTTCTTAATCCTCATATTCATAGTCTGTGTGTGCTCCAGACTACATGTATGAACTGTTCTGTTTCTGTGTTTTAAACTGTATATACTGTACTAGATTGAATACTAGTATGTGCTTTAGACTGTTTATGTGTGCTAGACCCTGTATATGTTGACTGTATTCATGTACAAGACTGTTCATATGTTCTGGACTGTATAATTTATATGGGCACAACATGCACAAGACTGTACATGTGTGCTAGACTGTTAATGTGTGCTAGACTATATGTTGACTGTATTCATGTACAAGACTGTTCATATGTTCTGGACTGTATAATTTATATGGGCACAACATGCACAAGACTGTACATGTGTGCTAGACTGTTAATGTGTGCTAGACTATATGTTGACTGTATTCATGTACAAGACTGTTCATATGTTCTGGACTGTATAATTTATATGGGCACAACATGCACAAGACTGTACATGTGTGCTAGACTGTTAATGTGTGCTAGACTATATGTTGACTGTATTCATGTACTAGACTGTATATGCATACTAGACTGTACATGTGTGCTAAACTGTTAAGCTGTATGCTTGTTGACAGGCAGGTTGTTAAATAATTTTTTAGTTTAATATACTAGTAGTTTATTTTTGTGTCACAAGCAATAATATTAAAATACATTTAAAACACTTTTTTTAAAAAACATTGCTTCTAGCCGATGCCGGCTTATGAGACACCAAGTTGATACATGTGAGGGTAATATTAAAATTCCCATGTGAAAATTACTAAATGCACAATAAGACAGTGATAGAGACCATAATTTTTGTATACTGAGTTCACTGTTTACTTCCACTTACTAAGAGGAGACATCTTCCCCAAGGTTGATGTTCCTGGGAGCAAATGGAAAGAGAAACCCTGCTTAATCAGTGATATAAGGGCCCTCTGGTTGGCCCAATACCCTCCTGAGGGGTCCCCCATATCACAGTGGATCTACAGGTTTGCATCATGTATAATCATCCATCAAATCACTGTACTTCTTACTCTCTAAAAAGAATAGGTGAGGGGGTTTGAACAGAAACTAACTGATGTAAGGGATGGAATAGATATCGAAAAACTTATCAGATAACAGAATAATATTGTTAAGAAATATATTTACTTGCATGTTTTGCAACATGATGAAACTCGCTTGCATGTTTTTTAAGAAATAAATTTGATAAAATCTCAATAATTTAATCCATGTTTTTGTAATTTTGCAATGCTGGAAATACACCCAATCCCTTAATATGCCCATTGAAAGAGAATGTGAAGAAAAAATATTCTCGTTTTCAATGAACTTCAAGAATAATACCCATAGACAATACAATTAATTTCCATTCCAAGAAAATCTTGAATACAAGGTGTAACAAAATGTCACTTCTTGGTAGGAACATAAAACTTCAATGGACAGGAAAGAATGTTTATTATATAGAACATGGTGTGACGTCAGATCTATGTAGCAGTGAAATGTCCAAAATGATAAGATCAGAAAATGATCAAATCTAGTTCGGAGTAGGGATACAAGAGATTACCGTTGGTTATTTGGTTTCCTGTATAAAAAAGCTTTTTCTCCTTTACTAGCCCGTTGCAGCGCCATCTACATGTAAGGTGTATTCCCGATAGGGAAAGTAGGCCCCACTAGTTTATCTGGAAACATTTCCAAGTTTGGTTAGACAGACGGAGGGACGGACGGACAGACACCTGGTCGATCCCATAGGCTCTGTGTGAGCCAAAAATAACTACTGCCATCAAATATGAAGAAAATATATCCTCTAGTTTAGGGAGTTATATTCTGGACAGACAGACTGACTTCACTATATCCCTACTGAACTTTGTTAGATAGCCTGAATATTGCATGTTATTGACAAACTCCTGTAATTCTGTTTCTTCATGATTTATTTACACTATGGTATTTTCAGATAATTCTAATGAGTCCATATAATCGTATATCTCATAGTCTCTGTATCTGGCCTGTGTGGTGTGAACCCATAGTGCTGTCCTGTGACCAGTGGATTAGGCTACGAGGGCAGAGGCAGTGGAGGACTCACTGAAAACACACAAAATATATTTTTTAGCCAATTTTCATACAACAGAAAATTTCATATATTTTATAATTTTAATAGGAGTTTTATCCTAGAGTAAGTTTCTATCCTGGAGTAACTAAATTCAGGAAAGAAAATTAATTGGTCTCAGACAAATGCCTTGCTTTGTTCATCATATGAATCAACTGCTAACAGTTGCCATAGCAACCATGATGCCAATAAAGGAAATACTCCTAAATCAACTAATCACCATAACAACCATTAAACAATCTTCTGACTTGTCATCGTATAATCATGGACCATTCTTTATACCGTTAGATAGGATACATAATCAAAATATAGAACATTTCTTATGTCTTAAATCATAAATACTGGATCCTTGAAATAAAATACTTACTACTTCCATGTTGGTGGCAATACTCTCTTTTTCTTGTAGTAACGAGCAAGACGGTGAATACGGGATTCAACCAGAATGAGACGGAATTTGGAGTCTCTATCCTGAAACAATGATGGAGATAATATTAGTACAGAACTTGTAAGTAAAGGTAAAAGAGAATTCAGTACATAGCATTAACACAGCATTAAATTGCATCACATCTTAATTTAAAGTTATTTCCAATAATAAATCTCTCCACTTAATAAATGTAGCTACAGTAGGAGTTTTGTAGGCACCTTTCCTGAATGTCTTCCAACTAGATTATTCACTAGAAAGGCCAGGTACATGAACGGAGATCAAGACCTCAACCTTCTAGGCTTGATAGCTCACTAGAGACAAAGCCAAGCTTAAATCTCCTAGACTTGCACATCCAGTCTACTAGAGAGTACTAGCTATTAACCAAGCACTCCTAGATTTGAGACTGTTGATGAAGCAGAATGAAAGTGTTGTTTTCTCTAGTAGAAACAGGCTTTCACCTTATTTCTCTAGGTTTGAAATCAAGTAGATCTCATGGAGTTCTGAAAAGTAAGTTTAAACAACATATGGACAAACTGAATTGTATTTTATCTCTTTATTTTAGAGGTAACATTATCATAGTATCAATTGGTCTCAGACAAATGCCTTGCTCTATACAGCATGTTAATTGACTGCCAGCAGTTACCATAGCAACCATGATGCCAATAAAAGAAATACTCTCACACTGACTAAATCACCATGACAACCACTGAACAATCTTCTGACTTGTCATCGTTTAATCACTGACCAATAGGAAATATGTTCAACTGTTGCATATGAACAGGTATAAGCATGACTGTTGTCTACAGTTCAATACAATGCTTTATAACTAGTTCATATCTCAGAATAGACAATTTTACATAAAATATCCATTTACAGATGAAATTTTCTATTTACCTTCCTGTTCCTTTCAAGATGCTTCCTCATGGCAACAGCCTTCTTGATAAGATGATACAAATCCTCTGGGATCTCAGGGGCCATACCCTTAGCCTTAAGGATACGGAGGATTTTGTTACCAGTGACGAACCTGACCTGGGCGACACCATGGGAATCCCTCAGGATAACACCAATCTGTGAGGGGGTCAGACCTTTCTTTGAAAGTTTGTAGATCTGTTCTTTAACATCTTCAGATGTCAGTTTCAGCCACTGAAATTACAAAAGTTCATAAATACATCAAGTTATGTACTGGGAGGATTTGGATAAAGGGTTTATCCATGAGGAATATTCTACAACTCCCTAAGGGACCACAGGGACAGAGGCGAGATAGATATTTCTCATATGCCTAATAAAGATACAGCCATCTTTACCCCATGCAAGATATTGCCATCTTTCATCCTATAAAGTCACACGTGCAAGATGAGATTTACTTATGATATCACATGTTTAAAAACATCATGAACCTGACAACGGATTCACAGTTGCTGGAATTACAACATGCGTTTTAGAAAGGCGCTTTTCAAATGCTACACATTTAGGCCAACGCAAAAATACAGAAAATGATGGATGGGAGCCAAAAAATTATATCAAAAAAATTGAAATTAAGTTCACGGCAAAAGTCTTGGTTATGTTTTCTCTTAGATGCTAAAAGAATACATTTATTGTACACATCTGCTGGATATTCTCCATATCTACATCATTAGTGCACGAAAGGCATTTTAGAAATGACAGGTGTAATTCCCAAATAAAATTTCTAAGGCGCTTTAGAATCGTTATAAATAGGTGAAAATAAGGCATAATCAAGTCATATGAGAAAAACTTTCTTGTACTCGTACCTGTGCAATATCGTTTCGACTGAATAAAGCAGAATTATCAAAGCTCATCAAGAATAGACAATCTTGTAGTATGTATCCAACAGACCGAATATAATATTCGGTCTGTTATGATTGATATATTTCCTGTGGAAATCTCGGTGATATTTTTTGCACATAAATTTCTCGTTTATTACAAGAATGTTCACCTTGAAAATTGGTGAATATGTTGAAGAGATGTTCATCTTAAACTAGAAGCAAAAATATTTGTATAAGGCGGGTACAAGTTGATATAAAATAATGAAATGTTCAGACTCACCAAAACTTCAGGATGTGTTTATAAGTACATCGCGAAATCAATGTCAAGGACGTTTGAGTTCACGAGATCCAAACGAGATATGCAAATTTTGAACTTTGACAACACATGACCACTTGATTACCTCGGCCTTCTTCATGAATATTTCCGCTCTATTTACTATAAATGAAGAAAATTAATCGGGATAATGATAATAAATGACTAGATCTAATAAATTCCCGCACAAATGGAATTTATCAACACGCTTCCGTCCGCTCCACGTGTTATTTGTTTACAAATAGACTGACGTCACTGGCTAAATCTCGTTTATCGTGAGAATTGGCATTGCCAAAATGGCTTGACCTAATCAATGGCTTCGCTACAAGAAGCGTCTGTACATTTTATGAATATCTTCAGTAAGAGGACAATATACGAAAAAATAATATTGTAAGTACTTTATAAGGTAATCATTTTATCATTTAACAAACTTATTTGTAACATTTATACAACACCACATTTTACAATAGGTGACTTACAGTCTGAATATTTATTCAGACGAAGGATACAGTCTAGACAATCTTGCACAGGTATTGAAGTCTTCATGCCAGATGAAATCCAGGTGGAAGACTGCTGTCATATTCCAAGCAGGTATCATAAATTTTTGAGACTTGAGTTTGATAACGACAGGTGTAAATTAGATCTATACTTACAGTTGGCACAGATCGTCTGTATGGGAGAGCTGACTGGGATATACCCTTTCTGCAATAACAGAGAAACAACGTTTATTTACACTGAAATTACAGTTAGCCTACCCACGGACGGGAGTGACGTTTTAATGTCGGAGTTTCGTTAGAACGTCACCTCCGTGAGCTCCAGACACGTGTTAGCACACTTCAAATATGAGCAAGTTTTCTCGCAAAGATTTTATTAAACATGGAAGATTATTTTCGATTATTTATGTGACATTTTGCTACTGATATATTCATATATATCTTGGACTAGTATAAATTATTATTTGGGTAAGGGATAAAGTGTAAGATGGCAAAAATATACGAACCCTGGAGCGTGCATACGACCCATGATGGCGGATTTTGCGAAGAGGCCGTCACGTGATCAAATTGTAGTACATGTGCTCTACACTGGACGAAAAATTAATAAGGGACCTATCATTCTGAAAAAAATCTGTTAAATTCCCGGGAATAGATGCAGTATTTTCTCTATGAACAGAGGTTTAATCACAAGGATGAATCAACATGTCTCTCAAGTCATCATACAACTGAGATCCTATAACTGGATCATTTTTCTGGGATGATTAATTGAAAGCAGCCCCAGTTTGTTTATGGGAAGGGTTTACTTGAGTCCACAGGCCCAGGAAGATTTAACCCCCCCCCCTTTTGAAGTAATATAACATGTAGTGAGTGGGAAAGAAATTGTTAAAGGTTATTGGTCAGAAGAGTAAGAGATTGTAAATCATGGAAATTCTTAGTAGCCTAATAAGGAAGGACATATTGTCACATAAAATGGAATTATTGTTTATTTTTCCGTCGCTGCCATAAGAGATAAAGAGACAAGTTGCGAGTGAGTTTTGAAAAACTGGGCACAATTTTTTGCTCTCATCATTCCATCTAGCAAGGTATAGTTTTGAAAAAGTCTATTGAAAATGAATTTGGATATTTCAGTACTTCTTATATCCAATAACTTCTGAATTTGATTAGAAATCTCAATTCAATAGCTAGGATTGCAAGGAAAACATTGGTAAGCTCTTGAAAAGATTACAACCATTTTACACTCGCTGTCCTCCCATCTAATCTCTTAAGTAAAAGTCACCCAACCAAAAAGCAAAACAATGAAATTGTATTCTGTGAATCAGCTATCGTTCTAGGTCAATGCTACCTCTTCATCCTAGGTAAACCATACTTGCCACTACAATTAATTCCTCCTTCCTAATCTGCTCAAATACTGGAATATCCAATAGCCTCCATAGGACAGGGCAATAATAATTTTTAAATAAAGAGGGCAGGCCAATCACTTTGTGTAGAATTAGGGTTTCTACTGCCGCTGCCATCTTTATATCAGTCCCAAACCTGGGACGGAATGTTACCACTGAATAACTGAAATACATCAGGACATTTGTGCAGGGGTGCACTGTATGATATGCTCACGTTATTCCTGGTAGTTTGAATAGACAGATTCAATGGCAGATATTAGCAATAACATGTAATGGTGACTTTTAGAGTAAGTACAGTAGCCAGGGTATGCATATAATAATAAACTAAACAGAATGTATGGTAATATTACTTATAAATAATACTTTATTGCAGCATAACAAATCTACCAAACTCTATATAATAATCAGCCTTTCACTCATATACAAAATCTACAACACCTTTATGAATAACAATTTTCAATATTGCTGGCATGCTCGCTTCTGATGTTCTGTATAATTCACGAATTCTGAATAAACTGTAAATTGGTTTCATTTGACAGTATTTTATATGGTGAATTTGTAATTAAAATATAGCTTATATTAACCTCTTGACTACCCAGAATGACGATTCGAACAATTTTCATCCAATTCACACAAAAATTGTTTTAAAACATGTAGAAATGATCTCTGCCATCTAAGTTTGCTAAGTTGAGCATCTAAAGTTGTAAAGGTATGTAGTAAAATGTCAAAAGGTGGCAAAAATGAAAAATTCTCTGGTTTCAACCAATTTTAGAGCCTCAGATTCAAGAGGTTAATAACATGGTTAAACTACAAAATTGATGAATCGCCAAATTAAGCCAATTTACAGTACATGTGTATACAATAAAACTATTTTTACGGATACTCATTATGTTCAGTACAGTGGAGTCATTTAACCAATGTTGTGTATTGAATATGTCGCATGATTGACAGTGACAGTCTGGCACATTAAGTCAAGGTGTGATCACATGGCAAAGTTTGGCCATGTGTCGAAAAAATAGAATTCAAAATATGGAAGACAATCTCACTGGTCATATATCAAATCCTAAATGTAATCAGAATATAGATTAAAGGGCATGGGTGTTATATCTAAGCTAGCTATATATATTCTCTTACTTCAAGTATCAGTGATAAGATCAATCAGTCCAAAAATCAGTGACAATTTCCATCAGTCATGAAAATAAGTGAAAATGTCAATCAGTCACAAAATCAGTAACGATTTCCATCAGTCATGAAAATAAGTGAAAATGTCAATCAGTCACAAAAATCAGTGACAATTTCCATCGGTCATGAGAATAAGTGAAAATGTCAATCAGTCACAAAATCAGTGACAATTTCCATAAGTCACAAAAATCAGTGACAATATCCATTAGTCACAAAATAAGTGACTACATCCATCAGTCATGAAAATAAGTGACAGTCATGAAAATAAGTGACAATTTCCATCAGTCATGAAAATAAGTGTAAATTCAAATCAGTAACAAAAATCAGTGACTATATCCATCAGTCACAAAATCAGTGACTATATCCATCAGTTAAAAAATACTAAAATTAAAGTCAATTAGCAAGCATTCAAATATTCAAAATTATGATCCTAATTGTTATAAAACATCTACTCCTAGCACCTCTAGGCCTGCTTGTGAAACAGAAGCATATATCAAACAAAAAACTAATGCAAATGGCCCAAAAAATCTCCAATTTAGATGCATTATCATTGGTCCCCCACCTGGTTAGAACAAAATGGATGAACTTCCGCCAGAGGAAATTTTTATTCCTTGTATAGAGAAATAAATTATGAACTACCTGTATGTTCGGTGGGATATAAAATAAAGCGCTCACATATTTTTGATGCATCAAAATTGTGAAATTTGTGATTACAAAACTAATATATGTAGAAATATATATAATGTCTAAGCTTCCTCATATACAGCCATATATGCACAAAGCAACTACATAATACAAATCAAACGATGCAAAAATATAATATTGAGATACAGAAACTGCAAGAGATCACTTTGGAAACCCTAATGCCTAAGTTTTATTTAAAAACCCTAATTCCTAAGTTTTATTCAGAAACCATTGTCCCTAAGTTTTATTAAGAAACCATGTTTTATTTAGAAACTGCCTTGACCAAGTCAGTATTTTTTTACTTATCCTGATCTTGCATTGTTACCGGCGGTCATATTAGAAATCAAGATAAGTATAAAAATAAAAAGAGGCCGACTTGGGCAAGGCTATTAGAAACCCTAATTCCTAAGTTTAATTTTGAAACCCTAATTCCTAAGATTTCTTTATAAAACCCATATCCATAAGTTTTAAATGGAAACACGTGTCATCATTTTGTTGGCTCACATATCTTGAACCTCTCAGCATTTTGAGGTTACTGTATACCATCAATCTGAATTTTCTGTACTTTTCAAAAATATTACCAGATATATTTTCAGCTGAATCCCAATTACCTTACAAAAAGCCCAAAATACATGTATCATAAGGACTATAAGTAGAGCATAGATAACATATAGATTACATGTATGAGGGTGACGCAAAAAGGCAACACTCCAATTTTGAAATAAAATACTAAGTTATGATAAAATCTTGTATAGGAAGAGTGATACATTGAAGACTGCAATCTTGTGAAAAAATAATATTTTCTGTCATGACATTTTTCTGATTCGTCATTTTAGAATTAATTCAGTCTGGTCTCCAGGTTATTTCCTAAAATGAATTTCTGGTTAACAGACATTTAACCTCTAAGAAACTCCAAGAAAAATTATTGAACCAAAATAGAATCAATTAGATCCCAAAATAGAGTCTTTACACTTTCCAGATAATATCCTAAAATAGCTTCTTTACACTTTATAGATATTATCCCAAAACAGTGTCTTTACACTCTAAAGATACAGTTACTGTACTTCTATTTAATTTGGTTCTACTTCTTTGGCAGACTTGCAATATTACAATGCACTAATGGTACCAATTTACATGGTACTAAAATTACCAGGGACTTTGGTGGCTACTTAATTTGGCAGACTTTAGCAATTTCAAAATAAAACGGCCGCCAAATTAAAAAGAAGTACAGGTAATCCCAAAATAGCTTCTACACTTTACAGATAATATCCAAAAATAGTGTTTTAACACTTTACAGATACTATCCCAAAATACTTAACACTTTAGAGCTAATATCCAAAAATAGTGTTTTAACACTTTACAGATACTATCCCAAAATACTTAACACTTTACAGATAATATCCAAAAATAGTGTTTTAACACTTTACAGATACTATCCCAAAATACTTAACACTTTAGAGCTAATATCCAAAAATAGTGTTTTAACACTTTACAGATACTATCCCAAAATACTTAACACTTTCAAGATAATATCCAAAAATAGTGTTTTACCACTTTACAGATACTATCCCAAAATACTTAACACTTTACAGATAATATCCAAAAATAGTGTTTCAACACTTTACAGATACTATCCCAAAATACTTAACACTTTACAGATAATATCCAAAAATAGTGTTTTAACACTTTACAGATACTATCCCAAAATACTTAACACTTTACAGATAATATCCAAAAATAGTGTTTCAACACTTTACAGATACTATCCCAAAATACTTAACACTTTACAGATAATATCCAAAAATAGTGTTTTAACACTTTACAGATACTATCCCAAAATACTTAACACTTTACAGATAATATCCAAAAATAGTGTTTCAACTCTTTACAGATACTATCCCAAAATACTTAACGCTTTAGAGATAATATCCCGAGTTAACAGTTTACAGATAACATCCTAAAATATAATGTTTATCTTTTTCAGATACTTTTCTACAACTATGTCATGGCTTAACAAATATTGTCTTTACATTTCATTGATACGATCGCAAAATACTGTATTTACCACTTTGAAGATACCATCCAAAAATAGTATTTTCCTTTTGTGGAAACTATTCCAAGACAGTGCCTTTACAATATAACCTAATATCTTAATATTCAAAAATATCTTATTCATAATTTTTTAGTTTAATGGACTGGTGGAAGGGCATGTGAAATTTATTAATATAATGTACATGTTTACAATTATGTTTATCATTTATTATATAATCTATGATATATAATTAACTCAATATATATAATGACTATTCCAGTTATACAAATAAATACAAGAATCTTTAGAAAAATACAACATTAATGGACATTTATTCAACAGTATCACAATTCAGACAAATCGAAGCATTACATGACTCGAGGCACTTGAGGCGGCACATCTATTCATGGGTCTATTTCCAAACTTCAAGTTCGTCAGATCATTGATCATATCTTAATATTTTTTCAGTAGCACCCATTTCCAAATTGTAATAAATGATGGAAATCAAAAATATATTTCACATTGAGTTCAACGAGTTTCATTTCATATAGAAATGATCGTATGTGCGAAAGGATCTTTAAAACATCTGAAAGTTTGGAAATATACATCTGGGGCCTATTTCTCAGAAATTTCATGATTATTCCTAACTTTCTGTAAGAAAATTGGAATAAACAAACCATATTTAATATTATTCATTCATGATATATTTCTGAAAAATAAGCAATATATAAATTTGTACAACAATCTAGACATTTTAAAAGCAACTGTAGGCCAGTAGCCAGGGGGGGGGGGTGTTTCGGGGGATTCTGGCAAACCCACTGGCCAAAAATTCTTCCAAAACCAGACAGTTTCTCAGCAATTTCTCAAGTGATTTGGGGAATTTGAAGCCCCTCTGGAATTCTTCAAACCTGAATCCCCTTGGCAAAGCTGGCGATGGGCCTGCCATTAGTCTGGGCTGGGGAAATAACTATGTATGCTCCAACCCACCCCATATTTTCAATCCCGTATTGTCTGAAGTCATACCAAAAAACAAATATTAGAGAGAAATGATGACAAATAGGCAAGACTACAGAACAGAAGACACAAAAATGTGATATTTTCTAAGGAGATATGTATCATATGGAAGGATGTGGAACATAGGGCTTCAAAAACAGGGCTACAAAAACTGAGCTAAGAAAGGGCTTTGTACCTGTATATACGTACTTGTCACATTACTTTGAATACTATATATATAGTATATTAAGGTAAAATGTGTGTAAATCCTAGTCATAATACATTTCACAACAGGAAATGTACAAAATCCAAAATAAAATCATACATACACATACTGTATAATATGTATTATATATGTTATACTACATGTATATTACACTAAATTAAATCAGCCAAATATTGGTCTCCGAGTTTAAAACTATTTTTTTAACTTCAAAATATTTTGATGTTATTCATTTTTAACTGTATCAAAATTAGTAAAATGTTTGCAGTGCCGAGGAGCATGCATGGTGAGTCGGCTCAAATTGCAAGTCGATATTCATTGCACGAAAGACACGAACCCTGTATTTGTTACTACTCAATAAAATAATGTCTCTATTCTACACTAGTCCCCGGTTTTTATAAAAATCTAACTAGACTCTGTCAATATATGAGATATGTCGAACAAAAATCAATCTCATGATCTCTTTTAATAACAGTTTAAACAGTAGATTCTCTTATCAGTCAGCATATTGAGGAATCTCTTTCATTTTCAAGTGAAGAGGCTTGAGCAGAAGGGTGTGTTACATGTGCCTGCATGGATGTACACACAGCCAGTTAATTTAATCTGAGCATGGGCTATGTAAGCCCATGATTTGCAGCTGATTATTGCAAGGTGCTCAGAAAAGAAACCTTTTTCCTATTTTAATTTACAGTGGGGTCCTTAAGTCCCTATGTCACACCCTTCTTGAGCCCATGTTTGTGTTTCACAGCTAAGATAGTTTTACGGGTTTACGTGTACGTAACTGCCTTACTGGACTCCCATTTTGCTTAAAATCATTATTATTACTTGACCTATAATTATTTTCTGGTGAGTCATCTTGAGATTGGTGGCCATTTTGAATAGACTGGCTATCTGCATCCTGGTTGGTTGTGAGCTTAGCATAGGCATGATGAACAAACCTAACTAGCCAGAAATGCCATATGGTGTAAAGGATGAGCCCAATTGCCCCACACACCAAGAAATAAAAAATTCCTGTGGGTAGAGGCTTACTGATCGTAACAGGATCAAACTTGAGCGTTATAAGAAGTTCAGTTATGATGATGCATAACAAAATCCAAGACTGCTGGCCAAACTTCTTACATTTACTGGAAAAATATAAAGAAAATCATCTTATGAACATTTTGTGAATTGTATATTTAGATAAATCATAAATGCTTCAATAATAAATTGAATAAATGTATTTCGTAAGATAGAATGAACTTCTAAATAAGGCTAAATAGATTAATAAAGTATATGTAAAGAGACTTACGGATTATCGAGGAATTCAAAACATTCACGCATACAAACTCCACCTATACACAAAAGCATGACCAGTCTACCAAGGCACAGAAAATGCTCTGGGGGAATCCAAAGTACAAACTTCAAGTAGAATGTATTCAGTTCAGCCAAAAGGAACTGAAAATATAATTTACTTCAGGTAAGAGTTCAATAGTTAACAGTTAGCAAGAATACGAATAAGAATTTAGTACTCTATTATCGCCTACTTGATTTATTTGGAAATTATGATTATTTTTCGTTAATACTTGGCACTTGGTCCTTCCTCGATTGAACTTTTTGAAGTGGAGGGGCGCTTGTTAGGGGATGGGCATTAAATATGGCGATTACGGTAGTTTCTGTTTCTGTGATGAAAGCTAATTTTTCAAAAAATCATGAAAAAGACAAATCTGACCATATTTCCTTATATGGAGAAGAGAATGAGGGAGTTATCTTTATGAATGATGAGATAATACACCTTAGGCCTTTACAAATAAATTGTCGATTTCGTTTTTCCAATGAGGCCTCCAAAAGTAAAGGTTAACCTTTAGGGGTCTTATGGTTAACTTTTAGGGGTCTTATGGTTAACTTTTAGAGGTCTTAAGGTTTACCTTTATGGGTCTTATGGTCAAGTTTTCAGGGTCTTATGGTTAACTTTTAGAGGTCTTAAAGTTTACCTTTATGGGTCTTATGGTCAAGTTTTCAGGGTCTTATGGTTAAATTTTAAGGGTCTTATGGTCCCTTGAGGGATCTTATGGTAGGGGTCTTATGGTTAACTTTTAGGGGTCTTATGGTTAACTTTAAGTTTGGTCTTACCATGAAGATGATAAAAATCATGGCCAGCCAACGCTTCAGGCTGGAGACTGGCCTCCAGTCAAAGTCTGTCCAGCTGTATGGTCCAAACTGTTGAAAAACTCGCCATAGCTTGCCCCTGGAAGAAAGTCACAATGCTCATATTCTAAAATGGAAAATATGGTAAAAAATAGTGCAATTAGTAAGGAATCAAAATTATATAAAATTGTCAGAAACATTATGAAGTCATTCAACAGACACTTTGCTATTAACCTTTTAGTTAAATCATGCTGAAGTCTCAAAATCCAAAGATCTTATATTCCAATGATGGAGGAGACATATGTTTGCAACACCTTTAAAGTGACATTCAAAAAATATAAAAACACCCTCAGACACCTGCAGAGTGGAATAAATTAAATGAAATAAAAAAAGATTACTCACTTGTATCCAGGAATGTTCCACATGCCTCTCCAGTACCACTTTCTCATAGATAGCACCTTAAGGGTCTTCATACCAAGGTAGATACCCAGACCATTGCATACTATGGCATCCATTATCCACTGAAATAGTAAAAACTCATGGACTATAGCAAAGAAGTTTGTCAAGCCATTACTAGATAGATAAGAGAATAAATGCACGAGTTGAATTCTATGCAATGAAAGCAAGACACATAGTGATGGCCCTGATGGCCCCCATGTTATTTACCCAGCAGTGGCCAAAACCTTATCAGATCTTGGCGCTAGTGTGTTCTTGCATCGGGGCTCAGCGAAATATGCAAGGCCCACAAATTTCACTATGACAAATGTTTTTCTTTAGGGTAAAAAAGCTGAAGTTAAAATTACTTTTTTATTTTCAAAATTGAAAAAATTTATTTTGGCAAAATAATGAACTCTTTTAAATAATTCTGTCTGAAAATCATAGCCGAGGCTATACTCACATGGTCCCACCAACATTCACTGAAGTTTGGCAACTGGTGTTCTAGCGTGTACTCCAAGACCTCAAACATGATACTGATGACCATACAAAGCCAGTAGTCGCGAATAATGAGCGTCTTCAACCACCAGCCAAAGAAATGAGTTGGGACAAAGCCATCCATTTTGTCCTATAATAACAAAAGAACAGTTATAAATATATTTACAGCGATTTAGCCCCAGGATTTACTCCAAGAGCAAGAGGGTGCAAAATCCTCATTTTCACAATTTTGATCAAAATATTGCCAATTTTTCATGATTTTCTTCATTTTCAGGTTATGTAGGTAAAATATCGTTCCCATAGCTAAAATTCAGAATCTTCAAACTGTCGTTACTCATACAGGTTCTGAAAGAAATTGTGAAATCACTTACACTACTTCAATCTCAGTATAACATCCTAAAGTAACATTGTTGTTATGATATCACGCTATCCTGAGTGGTAAAGGAAATTTATTGCGTAAAAAATGTTATTGAGTTGGTTATTTTAAAGATGGCTTCAGGAAGTCGAATGATCTCGTTAGTATGCATGCAGACGCATGCGCATAAACAATTACCAGAATCTGAATCTCTAAGCACGGAGGTGCATGCTGACAGGCATGCCCATTAGCGAGATCATTCAACGTTTTTATCCTTTTAGGCTTCTATGATTTTCCTTCCCTTTTGACATCCCTTAAGTCACAAAGGCTTTCCCAAAATCCTGCAGGGACTTACCCATATATTGTGGAAGGGATTATCTGGGACATCAGAATCGTATAATTTACAATTCCCTCCAAAACTTTTCTCCATCAGTGGTTTTCCCAGATCTTTATCTATAAATGTGAGCAGTTGGCGTGCATCATACGCGGTCTGAAAACAGAAGTGAGCATCAGTAAAAGAGAGGGATTTTTTTTAAATTGCCTTAATTTCTTGTTTCTGCTCTATAACCATTTTTGGTACTTTCCCGTTGGCACTAGTGCATATATATTCAACGCTTTTCCAATGACTTTTTGTGTGAAGGACTCCTTTATTGGCTAAAGGATTCTGAAATTTTTCAGTTTTAAATTTTACATTTGAGCTTCAGGAATAATTAGAGGCAGCAAGGATTTAGGAATAAATTGCATAGCAGGCCTATAGCCAGGATTTGCCAAGGGGGTCCACTTTTTAAAAAATTGGAGGGTGGTTCAATTTTTCACTTGAAAAGTGCTCAGAATGGTGAAAAACTGCATGATATTGAAAGAATTTTTGGCCAGACCCCCCCCCCTGGGGCTACGGACCTTGTGCCACAAAAATGTCAACTTAAAAAGAGCCCTACATCACTTAAAACCAAATGCACAGTTAAGTTTTCTGCATGGGTGTCTACCAGTAAGTGATTAATGGATTCAGAGAATTACTTCATCGGTAAAACACAAAATATATCGACCAATTTTTTTTTAGATTTCTTGGAAAAATAATTTCATTATCTATCTTTAGTCGAAACATCCCAAAGGTATACAAGTATGGATTCTACCCTTTCAAAGGTTATTGATTCTGTAACACACCCAGGCCCGTAGCCAGCCAGGATTTGCCAAGGGGGGTTCACTTTTTAAAAATTTCCAGGGGGGTTCACTTTTGACAACTTTAAAATCACTTGAAAAGTGCTCAGAATGGTACATATGCACTGATACCTAAGTACATATGCACTGATCAGTGTATCATCCATTATTACAGTCAAAGGATAAGGAGTAATTAATTAAAGTTACAGTATACAATAATTACAGTTTACAATAATTACAGTATACAATAATTCATAACATTGTTCTGAATCAAAGATTACATTTGCAAATCATTTTTGATTAACTATAAAGCATTACATTTCAGTCATTCATTTCTACTGGATTAATTAGTGAAAAACACATATTATCAATCAAGTTCAAATGATATATACTAGGGTCATAAAAGTCCAATAACATTATATCCCTTGGCTAATTAATGTTTATTTATGGTAAGTTGAGTCATATTTTATACTTACTTGAAAAAGTACAAAAACTAAGGCCAGCTCATATGCTATGCTGGTTACGAATACAAATCTCCAAAAAGCTGAAACAAAAAAGTAAATCAGATTGATATACGAGGCATTAACATGCAAAATGTCACCACCTGCCATTTACTGCAGACACTGTCTGCCGAGCACCAACCACAGACTGTAGAACACCAACCACTGAACACCATCCACAGAAAAGTTGGTGACCATAATAATGTGTCACTACTTAAGGTGGTGACATAATAAGTTATTTAGTCTTGAATCAAGCTCTTGAATCCCCACCCCATTAACATACATGTTATAGCACACTTTTTGGTGTGGAATAAGGCCAGGGACAAATATTTGATACAAGTGCTAGTGACAATCTTAAAGGTGAAGTCTTTAAAATCAAGCATGAATAATGGCCTTCTCTGACATTTACTGCTAATGGTTCTAATGGATCCCAGCAAATGTAGTGCAACCAGATCAGATTTACCACTCATGAAGCTCCTGGGGGATTTTAGACTACTTTCATATAGATGAGCAATTACTAAAATCGTCCAGATGGGTGCGTTTTTTAATTTTCTTAGCACACCAGTTGGTTATTATGAAAACATATTACATGCTAGTGTGACTGTAGAGGAATTGTGTAGTCTACAGTAGCGTAGTGACCCCCCCCCCGCCACCACTACTTTAACTACACAGGTATGAAAACTTCTCACACAGGGATGTACAAAGGCTAGTTTGCCTTACAATTGTTATGAGTGCATGTACAAGTAACAACACATAGTCTAATCACCTTGTGATATAAAATTATGTAATTGCTGTGAATAGTAAATCACAATGTTTTTATGAATTCAAATAGGCTTATGAATAGTAAGGCTAAGCAATAGAGGTCAAAAACACAGATACAAAGTGCAGATAATTAGATAAAGATAATTAGGACCACAGTTGAAACCAAGTTAGAATTAGAAGTAACTTTCAAGAACATTACAATACATGAAATACTCTACATATTGTGAATAATATCGACATCGACAATCATTACGTCCCGGGGCGCCCTGCAAGGAGGTACCAACGAGGACTGCGTAAGGTAATATAGTAGACGGCTTCTTTGGCATGGTGGCAGCGGAACTACAGTACGAACAACACATCGTCGAGATCTGTAAGTGATGAACTTTATAATTTCCAAAATGAGATTTCAAAATGAGAGACAATGATGACATTGAAAACTTCCTAACAATATTTGAAAGGACAGCTACAATGTGTAAATGGCCAAAAGAATATTGGACTCTGAAGTTGGGACCTAGTTTAACTGGCAAAGCACAAGAGGCTTACACAAGTGTGGACCAAGAAGAAGCAAGTGACTATGAAATCGTTAAAGAAGCTATTCTTAAGTGATATGCTATTAATGAAGAGACTTACAGAAAACATTTGTAGATTTCGGAACCTACAAAGAGATGATGGAGAGGGAATCAAACCATTCACCATACGTTTTAGAGATGTTTTTAGAAAATGGATGAAAAATGTTAACACACTTTTCATGTTCATGAAGAAGATATTTTGGCCAGACATTCACAGAGATGTAAAAGGATTTTGCAACAGCTGTGATGTATGCCAAAAGACATCGAGGAAAATGTTATTAAACAGAGCCAAGATGATACCCTTACCAGTCATCACTGAACTATTTAGCAGAATAGGTAAGGACATACTTGGTCCCTTAGAAAGATCCAAAAGAGGAAATAAGTACTGTATATCTTAGTTACAACTGATTATGGAACTAAATTCCCAGAAGCTGTACCAATGAAAACAACTGATTCTAAGAAAGTAGCTGAAGAATTGATGAAGCAGTTCAGTAGAGTTGGAGTTCCCAAAGAGATTTTACAGATCAAGGGACAAATTTCCTTTCTAAATTGATGCAGGAAATGTACAAGATGATGAAAATAAATGGAATAAAAACAACTCCTTACGACCAACAGACAAATGGTCAGACTGAGAGATACAATGGAGTACTTGTGAAAATGATCAAAAAGCTAACAGAATATGAGCCAGAAAATTGGGATATTTTTCTTCCATAATTGTTATTTGCATATCATGAGGTCCCACATGCTAAAACTGGGTTTTTCCCAAGCTTTTTTTCTTTACAATGACGAGTTTAGAAATTTAAAAACATCCCACTTACTGAACTTTTAAACTTTTAAGGCATGTATTTTCAAAAAGCTTTACATTGGCGATATTCCATTACATTCTTGGACTTTGATTATTTTACGATTGAAAGTTGTGAACTTTTATGCAGGCATTTTCAAAAAGCTTTACATTGGCGATATTCCATTACATTCTTGGACTTAGATTATTTTACAATTGAAAGTTGTGAACTTTTAATGCAGGCATTTTCAAAAAGCTTTACATTGGCCATATTCCTTTACATTCTTGGACTTAGAATATTTCACGAAGCAACGTTGTGAACTTTTAATGCAGGCATTTTCAAAAAGCTTTACATTGGCCATATTCCTTTACATTCTTGGACATAGAATATTTTACGATCTAACGAGGTGAAATTTTACAGAATGCATTTTCAAAAAGCTTTACATTGGCCATATTCCTTTACATTCTTTTACGATCTTATGAGGTGAAATTTTATGGCATGCATTTTCAAAAAGCTTTACATTGGCGAAATTCCATTACATTCATGGACTTAGATTATTTTGTGATTGAAAGTTGTGAATTTTTATAGCATGCATTTTCAAAAAGCTTTACATTGGCCATATTCCTTTACATTCTTGGACTTAGATTATTTTACGATCTATAGAAGTGAAATTTTACAGCATGCATTTTCAAAAAGCTTTACATCGGCCATTTTCCTTTACATTCTTGGACTTAGAATATTTCACGAAGCAAAATTGTGAACTTTTTATGCAGGCATTTTCAAAAAGCTTTACATTGGCGAAATTCCATTACATTCATGGACTTAGATTATTTTGTGATTGAAAGTTGTGAATTTTTATAGCATGCATTTTCAAAAAGCTTTACATTGGCCATATTCCTTTACATTCTTGGACTTAGATTATTTTACGATCTATAGAAGTGAAATTTTACTGCATGCATTTTCAAAAAGCGTTACATTGGCCATTTTCCTTTACATTCTTGGACTTAGATTATTTTACGATCTATAGAAGTAAAATTTATGGCATGCATTTTCAAAAAGCTTTACAGTACATTGGCCATTTTCCTTTACATTCTTGGACTTACATTATTTTATGATATATAGAAGGGATATACTATATATATATACTTGATAACTTTTAAGGCATGTATTTTCAAAAAGCTTTACATTGGCCATATTCCTTTACATTCTTGGACTTAGAATATTTCACGAAACAAAGTTGTGAACTTTTTATGCAGGCGTTTTTAAAAAGCTTTACATTGGCAAAATTCCATTACATTCTTGGACTTAGATTATTTTACCATGTAAAGTAGATAACTTTTAATTCAGGCATTTTCAAAAAGCTTTACAATGGCCATTTTCCTTTACATTCTTGGACTTAGAATATTTTACGATCTATAGAAGTGAAATTTTATGGCATCCATTTTCAAAAAGCTTTACATTGGCCATATTCCATTACATTTTTGGACTTAGATTTTTTCAAGATTTAAAGTTGTCAACTATTATGTTATGTATTTTCAAAAAGGTTTACATTGGCCAAATTCCTTTACATTCCTGGACTTAACTCATTTTACGATTTAAGTTGTGAACTCTCATAGAATGCTGTACATGTATTTCCACGCTTTACTGTCCCCTTTCCTTTAGCCTACTTATTTTGACTTTTAGATTTGGTATTTGTTGGATTCTGTTCTTTCACGACGTACAGTACATGTAGAATTGTAAAAACCACATGTCATTGGAGAGAATACAGGAAAGATCGCTTAATATAGAAATGAACTTGCATAGACAATAGTATTGATAGTGATTGAAGAAATCCCCAAGAGAGCCCCTCGAATAGACGGGATTGTTTTCCCCGATCATCTTCAATACTTTCACAAGAGATGGTTGGAAATCGATCTAAAGTTATGCCTTATATTTCTAATTTGATGATAGAGTATGATTCCAGGTGGGAAAGTCGTGTAAAAGGCGAGAAATGTTAAAAGAAATGAGAAAGTTTGACGGGCTTTTGACATGCGCAGAACTCATGCGCAGAAGCTCTTTTGGTAAAATGCCGATCAAATTTCTTAACTTTGAAACATTTCCTTCATTTTATGTACTATTTTGCGATAACATTAGTAAAACATGGTGTTGAAAGCACCCAATGATAGATATTAATCGGGAGGATGTACCGGCCAATACTTAATATCGAAGGTAGAATACATATATGGAATTTGACGCGCCGACCTCAGAGAAAACACTTCCGGTTTTATAACCAAATACTCTATCGATCAGAATATCTTATTGTAATGTAATTTCGCCTCACATCTGCTGATTGTTAATTACAAATTACTCAGAAGTACACGTAGGTACATGTAAGGTACATGTACAAGTCAAGGTTTACATGTAAAATAATCCGAGTCCAAGAATGTAAAGGAATATGGCCATTGTAAAGCTTTTTGAAAATGCATACCATCAATTTCACTTCTATATATCGTAAAATAATCGAAGTCCAAGAATGTAAAGGAATATGGCAAATGTAAAGCTTTTTGAAAATGCATTCTGTAAAATTTCACCTCGTTAGATCGTAAAATATTTTAAGTCCAAGAATGTAAAGGAAAATGACCAATGTAAAGCTTTTTGAAAATGCATACTATAAAAGTTCACAACTTTCAATCGCAAAATAATCTAAGTCCAAGAATGTAAAGGAAAATGGCCAATGTAAAGCTTTTTGAAAATGCATGCCATCAATTTCACTTCTATATATCGTAAAATAATCGAAGTCCAAGAATGTAAAGGAATATGGCAAATGTAAAGCTTTTTGAAAACGGAAAATGCATTCTGTAAAATTTCACCTCGTTAGATCGTAAAATATTTTAAGTCCAAGAATGTAAAGGAAAATGACCAATGTAAAGCTTTTTGAAAATACATGCCTTGAAAGTTATCAAGTATATCGTAAAATAATCTAAGTCCAAGAATGTAAAGGAATATGGCCAATGTAAAGCTTTTTGAAAATGCATGCCATAAAATTTCACTTCTATAGATCGTAAAATAATCTATGTAAAGGAATGTGGCCAATGTAAAGCTTTTTGAAAATGCCTGCTTAAAAAGTTCATGACTTTGTTTCGTGAAATATTCTAAGTCCAAGAATGTAAAGGAATATGGCCAATGTAAAGCTTTTTGAAAATACATGCCTTGAAAGTTATCAAGTATATATCGTAAAATAATCTAAGTCCAAGAATGTAAAGGAATATGGCCAATGTAGAGCTTTTTGAAAATGCATAATTTAAAAGTTCACAACTTTCAATCGCAAAATAATCTAAGTCCAAGAATGTAAAGGAAAATGGCCAATGTAAAGCTTTTTGAAAATGCATACTATAAAAGTTCACAACTTTCAATCGCAAAATAATCTAAGTCCAAGAATGTAAAGGAAAATGGCCAATGTAAAGCTTTTTGAAAATGCATGCCATAAATTTTACTTCTATAGATCGTAAACTAATCTGTGTAAAGGAATGTGGCCAATGTAAAGCTTTTTGAAAATGCCTGCATAAAAAGTTCATGACTTTGTTTCGTGAAATATTGTAAGTCCAAGAATGTAAAGGAATATGGCCAATGTAAAGCTTTTTGAAAATACATGCCTTGAAAGTTATCAAGTATATATCGTAAAATAATCTAAGTCCAAGAATGTAAAGGAATATGGCCAATGTAAAGCTTTTTGAAAATGCATACTATAAAAGTTCACAACTTTCAATCGCAAAATAATCTAAGTCCAAGAATGTAAAGGAAAATGGCCAATGTAAAGCTTTTTGAAAATGCATGCCATAAAATTTCACTTCTGTACATGTATATCGTAAAATAATCTAAGTCAATGAATGTAAAGGAAAATGGCCAATGTAAAGCTTTTTTGAAAATGCATGCCATAAAATTTCACTTCTATAGATCGTAAAATAATTTAAGTCCAAGAATGTAAAGGAAAATGGCCATTGTAAAGCTTTTTGAAAATGCTAGCTATAAAAGTTCACAACTTTGCTTTGTGAAATATTCTAAGTCCAGGAATGTAAAGAATATGGCCAATGTAAAGCTTTTTGAAAATACATGCCTTGAAAGTTATCAAGTAAATATTGTAAAATAACCTAAGTCCAAGAATGTAAAGGAATATCGCCAATGTAAAGGTTTTTGAAAATGCATGCTATAAAAGTTCACAACTTTCAATCGCAAAATATTCTAAGTCCAAGAATGTAAAGGAAAATGGCCAATGTAAAGCTTTTTGAAAATGCATGCCATGAAATTTCACTTCTTTAGATCGTAAAATAATCTAAGTCCAAGAATGTAAAGGAATGTGGCCAATGTAAAGCTTTTTGAAAATGCATGTTTAAAAGTTCACAACTTTCAATCGCAAAATAATCTAAGTCCAAGAATGTAATGGAATTTCGCCAATGTAAAGCTTTTTGAAAATGCCTGCATAAAAAGTTCATGACTTTGTTTCGTGAAATATTCTTAGTCCAAGAATGTAAAGGAAAATGGCCAATGTAAAGCTTTTTGAAAATACATGCCTTAAGAGTTATCATGTACATGTATATCGTAAAATAATCTAAGTCCAAGAATGTAAAGGAATATGGCCAATGTAAAGCTTTTTGAAAATACATGCCATAAATTTCACTTTATACTTATAGATCGTAAAATAATCCAAGTCCAAGAATGTAAAGGAATATGGCCAATGTAAAGGTTTTTGAAAATGCATGCCATAAATTTCACTTTATACTTATAGATCATAAAATAATCCAAGTCCAAGAATGTAAAGGAAAATGGCCATTGTATAGCTTTTTGAAAATGCATGCTATAAAAGTTCACAACTTTCAATCGCAAAATAATCTAAGTCCAAGAATGTAATGGAATTTCGCCAATGTAAAGCTTTTTGAAAATGCCTGCATAAAAGTTCACTAAGTCCAAAAATGGCCAATGTAAAGCTTTTTGAAAATGCATGCCATAAAATTTCACTTCTATAGATCGTAAAATAATCTAAGTCCAAGAATGTAAAGGAATATGGCCAATGTAAAGCTTTTTGAAAATGCATGCTATAAAAGTTCACAACTTCCAATCACAAAATAATCTAAGTCCAAGAATGTAATGGAATTTCGCCAATGTAAAGCTTTTTGTAAATGCCTGCATAAAAAGTTCACAACTTTGCTTTGTGAAATATTCTAAGTCCAGGAATGTAAAGAATATGGCCAATGTAAAGCTTTTTGAAAATACATGCCTTGAAAGTTATCAAGTAAATATCGTAAAATAATCTAAGTCCAAGAATGTAAAGGAATATGGCCAATGTAAAGGTTTTTGAAAATGCATGCTATAAAAGTTCACAACTTTCAATCGCAAAATATTCTAAGTCCAAGAATGTAAAGGAAAATGGCCAATGTAAAGCTTTTTGAAAATGCATGCCATGAAATTTCACTTCTATAGATCGTAAAATAAACTAAGTCCAAGAATGTAAAGGAATGTGGCCAATGTAAAGCTTTTTGAAAATGCATGTTTAAAAGTTCACCTCTTCAGATCGTAAAATATTCTAATTCCAAGAATGTAAAGGAATATGGCCAATGTAAAGCTTTTTGAAAATACATGCCTTGAAAGTTATCAAGTATATATAGTAAAATAATCTAAGTCCAAGAATGTAAAGGAATATCGCCAATGTAAAGGTTTTTGAAAATGCATGCTATAAAAGTTCACAACTTTCAATCGCAAAATATTTTAGGTCCAAGAATGTAAAGTAAACTGGCCAATGTAAAGCTTTTTGTAAATGCATGCCATAAATTACACTTCTATATATCATAAAATAATCTAAGTCCAAGAATGTAAAGGAATATGGCCAATGTAAAGGTTTTTGAAAATGCATGCTATAAAAGTTAACAACTTTCACTCGCAAAATATTCTAAGTCCAAGAATGTAAAGGAAAATGGCCAATGTAAAGCTTTTTGAAAATGCATGCCATAAATTTCAGTTCTCTATATCGTAAAATAATCTTAGTCCAAGAATGTAAAGGAAAATTGCCATTGTAAAGCTTTTTGAAAATGCATGCTATAAAAGTTCACAACTTTCAATCGCAAAATAATCTAAGTCCAAGAATGTAATGGAATTTCGCCAATGTAAAGCTTTTTGAAAATGCCTTCATAAAAAGTTCACAACTTTGCTTCGTGAAATATTCTAAGTCCAAGAATGTAAAGGAATATGGCCAATGTAAAGCTTTTTGAAAATGCATGCTGTAAAAGTTCACCTCTTCAGATCGTAAAATATTGTAAGTCCAAGAATGTAAAGGAATATGTCCAATGTAAAGCTATTTGAAATGCCTGATATAAAAGTTCACAACTTTCAATCGTAAAATAATCAAAGTCCAAGAATGTAATGGAATATCGCCAATGTAAAGCTTTTTGAAAATACATGCCTTAAAAGTTTAAAAGTTCAGTAAGTGGGATGTTTTTAAATTTCTCAACTCGTCATTGTAAAGAAAAAAAGCTTTACTTTAAAATGACATAAATTTTTGTCCCTAAATCTTGACATATATATTAATGGGAGAGAAGCGAGAGGCCCAATAGATGTTCTGAGTGAGAGATGGGAACCCTACAAGTATGTTTCTACAAATGTCATTGAGCATATCATAAAGATGAGAGAAAAATTAGAGTTGATGCATGAGATAGTGAAAGATAATGTAATCAGAGCAAAACACAACCAGAAAGCCTACTATGATGAAAAATCTTGTGACATAGAATATAAACCAGGAGACAAAGTTTTATTATTGGTTCCTTCTAGTGAGATGAAGCTACAAGCAAAATGGCAAGGACCATTTAAAATCTTAAAGAGATGCAACAAAGTCTTATGACATACAAATGGGCAACAAGACAAAAACATACCATGTGAATCTCCTGAAAAGATATCACAATCCTAATGATTTCTGCTGTTTCACTCTACGCAGCATTGGAGATGACAATAATGACAGCGACCAAGTCAGTGATAATGATGATGCAGAAGAGTACATGCCAATACAATGGCTGATCATAGATGATAAAGAAAATGAAAATAAATTCAACATTTCACCAAATCTCCCTAAAGAGCAAGAAAAACAAAGTGAAACACTCCTTGATGAATACAATGACGTGCTGTCTGATGAGCCTGGAATTACAGACTTAATTACCCATCACATCAACACCAAAAGACAACAAACCGGTTAGACAGAGGCTGAGACAATCCTCAAAAGGCATACATTGAATTGATGAAGGAAAAGGTAGATAAAATGATATATAAGGGAATAATGGAACCATCTATGAGTGAATGGGGCTCAAACTTTGTTTTTGTACCAAAGAAAAATGGAGAACTCCGAGGTTGTGTAGACTTTCGAGATTTGAATAAAGTGACAGAGTTTGATGCATATCCTATGCCAAGAATAGATGAAATACTCGATGGTCTTGCCACTGCTGTTTTCATATCTGTAATGGATCTGTTTTTGGCAAATCCCCTTAGTAGTGATTCTAAAGAAAAGATGTCAGTACTAACTCCCTTCGGCACATTCCAATTTATAAGAATGCCTTTTGGGTTACATGGTGCACCTGCCACCTTTCAGAGAGCAATGGACAAAATGCTTGAAGGAACTGAGGAATACTCTGATGCATATTTCGATGATTTGGTTGTATTCAGCACTAATTTTGATTCACACCTTCATGATGTCAAAAACATTCTTGAAAGATTGAGAAAACACAACTTGACTGCAAAGCCGTCAAAGTGTAGATTTGCTTTTGAAGAAGTAGAATATCTGGGTCACATTGTTGGAGGTGGCACAGTTAAGCCAAGCATTGAGAAGACAGAAGCAATACAGAGATTGGAGAAACCCACAACGAAGAAGAAATTGAGAACATTTTTGGGAATGACTATTTTCAGAAATTTGTACCAAAATATGCAGAAATTGCACCCCCCTAACCGAGTTGACCAAGAAATCCATACCAGTGAAAATACCATGGGGAGACCAAGAACAGAAAGCGCATGATCAATTGAAGAAATTATTGTGTTCTGACACAATCTTGAGTAGTCCAGACTTCACAAGAACTTTCTTGTAATAACAGATAGGCTTATGAATAGTAAGGCTAAATCAATAGAGGTCAAAACACACAGATACAAAGTGCACATAAGTTCAGTTGAGAAAATTTATATTGAGAGTAAACAGGCAATAAAAAGAGATGAGATAACTAGAAATGAGATGATTAGAAATAAGATAACTAGAAAAACAGAAACTCCACGGAGTAGCAAATCCCACCGAACGGCAGTTGAGTTACTAAAGATTACGAAAATGAAAATGAAAAATGGCAGCCATTCTGAAGATCAGCCGCCATCTTAAAATTTTTTTCTCGAACAGAGCTACTGTGTTTCTAGGCATCAGCATATAAAATTTGAACCAAATCTGTTCACTGGTATTTGACTTATCAAATATTACGTTTTTTCTTATGAAAAATGGCTCCCATTTTGAAATTCAGCCGCCATCTTGAAAAAATTTCTCGAACAGATCTACTGTGTCCCTATGAATCATCATATAAAAATGAGCCAAATCTGTTCCCTGGTATTTGAGTTATCAAAGATTACGTTTTACGAAAAATGGCGTCCATTTTCAATATCAAGCCGCCATCATAAAAATTCTTTCTTGAACAGATCTATTGTGTCCCTAGGCATTATCATATAAAATTTGAGCCAAATCCGTTCACTGGTATTTGAGTTATCAAAGATTACGTTTTTTTTTACGAAAAATGTCCGCCATTTTGAAATTCAGCCGCCATCTTGAAAATTCTTTCCTTTGTCCCTAGGCATCATCATATAAAATTTTAGCCAAATCCGTTCACTGGTATTTGAGTTATCAAAGATTACCTTTTTTACGAAAAATGGCCGCCATTTTCAATATCAAGCCGCCATCTTAAAAATTCTTTCTTGAACAGATCTATTGTGTCCCTAGGCATTATCATATAAAATTTGAGCCAAATCCGTTCACTGGTATTTGAGTTATCAAAGATTACGTTTTTTTTTACGAAAAATGTCCGCCATTTTGAAATTCAGCGACCATCTTGAAAATTGTAACTCGAACAGATCTACTGTGTCCCTTGGCATCATCATATACAATTTGAACCAAATCCGTTCACTGGTATTTGAGTTATCAAAGATTAAGTTTTTTTACGAAAAATGGCTGCCATTTTGAAATCTAGCCGCCATCTTGAAAATGTTTACTCGAACATATCTACTGTGTCCCTAGGCATCAGCATATAAAATTTGAGCCAAATCCATTCACTGGTATTTGAGTTATCAAAGATTAAGTTTTTTTACGAAAAATGGCCGCCATTTTGAAATCTAGCCGCCATCTTGAAAATTTTTACTCGAACATATCTACTGTGTCCCTAGGCATCAGCATATAAAATTTGAACCAAATCCGCAAACTAGTATTTGAGTTACTAAAGATTACATTTTTTACGAAAAATGGCGGCCATTTTGAATTCAGTGGATATATTGGAAATTCCTTCTCGAGCAGAGGTCCTATACCCATAAGGCATAAGCCTATAAAATTTGAATCAAATCCGTGAAACGGTATTTGAGTTATCGCCCGGACAAACAGACGGACGGACGGACAGACGGACGAACGGACGGACGGACGGTCGGCTTTCCTATATCCCTCTCGAACTTCGTTCGGTGGGATAATTAGGACCACAGTTGAAACCTAGTAAGAATTACTAAGTAACTTTAAGAACATTATACATTACAATACATGAAGTACTCTACATATTGCGACTAATATCGACATCGACAATCGTTACATCCCAGGGCGTCCCACAAGGAAATAACAACGAGGACTCAGTAAGGTAATAGAGTAGACGGCTTCTTTGGTCAATATGAAATGGATTTTAAACTTAATTATAAAGTTGAACATGCACTCAAACAAGTGATTATTTACGATATTATGTCGTAAAATAAGACCAATGTCGTAATTATGACCATGGACTAGCATTTCAGGCTGCAGACTGAGTCAATGAATATACGACGTAAAATCCTGATGTTTTTTACATTGACTGGACAACAGCAACGCCAAAGCATAGCAAATCCCGTCGAACAGCCATGGCTGCCATTTTTACAAACAAAGTATAGAGCAAAAATGGAGGCCATTTTTTCAAAATGGCCAACTTCTACCAAAAGTGTCATTAGACAGTATGCCATGCTTATAGTATTCACATACTAAATATGAACAAAATCGCGCCACTACTTTTCAAGTTATAGTAAAATAATTTACATTTAAACCATATTGCTATTACAGTTTTACATATTGCACCTAAATTACTGTAAAATTGGCACTAAAATGGCCGCCATTTTTAAATGACTGGCCATTTTGAAAATCGGCTTTCGAGCAGAACTTCTACCATCATAGGATATATGTGTACAAAATATGAACAAAATCAGGCCAACGGTATTTGAGTTATTGCCCTGACGGACGGACGGACGGACGGACGGACGGAGGCATTCCCTATATCCCTCAGAACTTCGTTCGATGGGATAATAACTGCTCCAGGGTACTGGTTATGACATCACATAGAAATCTCTCAAATCACTATATGGTAGAGTTAACTTATCAATCTATATGGGAATGCAGCACACCATCTAGGTATGGCACTTTTCTCACTAATTAATGATACCCCCTCATACATACCTGGATGGGGTCTTCTAAATGGACCATCTGGGGTATGGACAACTCCAAACAGCACAAAGGCACAAAGGACTGCAAGTAATCCTCTAGAAATAAAGTACAGAAAAACATGTAGAAATAAATAATGTAGAGAACTAAAAATAGTCATCAAAACACAATGGACTTGAATAATCCTCGATACAGAAAATGACATTAATCGTCATTATACAAATGGCTTGAAACAATCTTTAATATACAGAGGACAAAAAATAATCCACAATATACAGAAAATAAGATATTATAAATGATGTACAGGGTGGTCAAAAAAATGGAAACACTTACACCATTTTCCTCATATATTGGTCATTTTAAGAAATAACTCCCTGATATTTTGCACATCTGTACATCATTCAATTTCCTACCAGCCTACTTCATTTCATGACCATCAGATTGATATTAACAATGTTACAGCACTTTACAGAACAGCCCTAGTAGCCACTATTGTGCTGTCGGGCCACCTGCACTCGCTGTCCAAAATGTCCCTACCTGTAGGGGTATGGCAAGGAAAAAGTGTATGAGAATGACCTCAGGACAATCACAAACCTCAAAAGTGAGATCATCCGTATCATTCAGGCCATACCTGCTGAGAAATGCATTCGGCCCATTGACAACTGTGCATGTTTGCCTACAGCGCGATGATGGCCAAAATTGAAGCATGTTATTCAAACTGCTGTAAAATTGAGACTATCAGTCTGATGGTCATGAAATTTGGTAGGGTGGTAGGAAATTGAATGATGTTCAAATGTGTGAAATATCAGGGAGTAATATCTTAAAATGACAAAGATATTAGGAAAATGCAGGGTTTCTATTTTTTTTGACCACCCTGTACATGTAGAATTAGACAAATCTTCAAGTGATTCATTGTCTGTAATATACCCTTTATAATAGTTATATTCAGAGCATAAAGTACGAGGCTCTGACAATCTAGGTATGACTATACATTTCATAGGCGTAGCCAGCAGAGGGGGGGGGTGCGATTGCATTAAAAGGATAGATATTTGAAGCTTCTAACTTAATTTTGAAGGAAGTTGCATCAATTTTTGTAAAATTCAAAATAAATCTTATTTTTTGGCTTGTTTATGCCACAATCGCACCCCGTAATTTTTTGGCGATCGCACCCCTTCTGACTGAAACCTGGCTATGCCCCTGCATTCAATCCTAATGAGCACATAGTTCCCATGAGCACACTTGTGACTTCTATATTGAATATGGTCTCAGAAAACATGAAGTTTAATGCATTAGTTTTGAATATATACATAACAAGATATCTATCAAGATAATGCAGAGAAAGAAATACAGGAGCTGTAGAGTATGTAATCCTTAGTGATAACCACTAAAAGATCATATGCAATAATTCTTTTCTATATTTTTGCATGTGCGTTTATTAGATTCTCTCAATATTTTACCCTTTTGAATTTCAATTTGGAAACCGCACTGTGCACTCATTAGAGGGAATACAGTAATTAAAATAGAACATAATTCTATGCCCGTAACAATAGCATTTCTAACAAAAGGAACGTCTCATATTCACATTGTATATTTAATTGACATAATCCGATCTCTGTATTTGACAGATGAGTAGAGAATTAAGCAAATCTAGTAGAAAACTTTACGGAGTGATTCAATTCTAATTTCCGCTTCTAATCATTAAGCGATTTCTCATTCTCCATTGATGTTTGATCAAGTCTGACAGTTTCAATGATGAAGCCACTTGCAACATATCCGTTTGCTTGCCTTGTAGTTGATAGAATCATATAGGGAAACTGATATCTAATGACAGAAAGGTCAACTGCCACAGTGGGGCATCCAGAACAAGGATGGGGGCCAAAAATTAGGCCCAAATTTTGAACAATTAAGGGCCATTTATTGATAAATTGGCCCAAAAGGCCAAATTATGCCCAGAAAGACCCATTTTTGAGGCCCTACAAAATTTTGGGCCGTCTTACCCAGATCCGTCACTGTGCCATATATGTTCAAATCTTTAATCTGCCATATTTTTTAATTTTTCAAATTTATTACCTTTTTTTCATTCCAAAATGATACAATTTTATATATGTTAATTTTTGTAAGCATCTGAACATTTAAGTAACACTAAACTAATATAATATAGAAGTGTTAACCTTTAAAAGTGTTCATTTTCAGAGAAGTGTTCATCTTTTGAAATAAGTAAATGTACATATATCTTTAAAAATATTTGAGAAAAATGTTATATTGTTTACAAAAGTACAAGATGTACTAAGTTTCCTTTATAACTGTACTATGAAATCTTTTCTTAATTAAAACCATTTTTGGCTAACACTGATTGCTTAACATAGATTTGTAATAATGGTCATAACAATATAAAAATTGTGAAGTATTCTGCAATTATTATTATGTTTTTACTTATACAAGCTCTAATATACCATCTGAGCCATCATTATTAAACTTGAGATGTATGAAAATTTTAATTCTGGTTAACATGACCGTGCCCCCCCCCCCCCCAATCCCAAACTCTACAATCCTATAGGGAAATAAAGATAAATCAGAAATGCTTGAATCTCATTAGAAGTTCATCCACCATAGATTTCCTATCAACACCAATAAATGTTTTTTAAATGTTAGGCGTTTTATGGAATGTATCTGAAATTCCAAAGCGAAGATTCCCAGAGAGTAACAGGATATTTGGTTAGTATGTCCTGATATAAAAAGCAAAGAGAATGTAATTAATAAGATCTTATTTAGATTGGAAATATCGGAATTCGCAATCATTCTCTTGTCATATCGTATCATTCAGTTAAATGCAGAATGAACTCAATTGACGTAACTTCTTGGATAGATCAGTTTTAACACTCGTGATCAAAATAGATTTCACCTTGAAAATATGCAAACATTCTGTATTTGGAACGTAAGGTTAAAAATATTTTCAAAACGGAAATTCGATTTCAGTTACAAGGGAGTTTGAATCCATATGCATGATTTCACAATATTATATCTAATCCCTTATGATTTTTTTGTGATCCATTATTCATTGTAAAATATTGATGTTTATTTTAAGATAAATCAACTTCATGTAATTTGATGTTTTAAAGACCAAGTAAAATTATTTCTGCTACACAATACAAATGTACAAGATTTCTATAAAATGCAATCTAAAACAATTCATAACTTCATGAATTTTTCATGGACCCTTATCACTCACATTTTAATTTGGTTTCACCCAAGCCCTTTAAGACTCAAATCAAATCCCCAGGTTTTGTTTTTCAGGGAATGGAGGCAATCTATATTTCTCATCCTATTTTAAATGGATAATAAAGAAAGAATATTTGTGATACCAATGACACCTTCCCTTACCCACCCCTTGCCCTCTTTCACCTCTTCATGTAAAAAGGGGCTTCAGGCCCATATAGTAGCCAGCTATTGCCAAGGTGGTTCACTTTTCAGAAAATTTCCAGGGGGTTCACTTTGACAAAGGAGGAGGGAAGTTATCGCAACAGATTTCAGACAGTCATATGTTGGATTTTGGCTATTTTCTGAGGATTTCATGGAAAACTGTCTAATTTTGAAAGAATTTTTTGCTGGGAATCCCCCCCACCCCTCCCAGGCTACAGGCCTGGGCCTAACGATGGATCCTATGACCAACACATCATCTGAACATATAGTGAGAGGGAGGGGGGCAGCTACCTACCTTTTAGTATTATACTCAGGATCAAGGCTAACATCTTCAAATATGGCCACATAAAGTAGAAGTAAGCTAAATATAGCTAGGACGGTCAATGTGTGAGCACGCCTGCAAAAAAACAAAAACAGTGATAAATATCACAACCAAGGAGAAAATTACCTATTTTGTAAATACCCTAACATGCTTAAATTGTAATTAAGTCTTGGCACTTAGTTTTCTCTCGTGGAAAATTCAAGTTAAACCCATGAATGGTCCTTGCTATCTTGATTGTGCTATATACCAGCAAATATACCATGAATACAAAATAATGCATAGCACTTTTCAATTGTTATAAAAACATTTCATTCTGGCATAAAATTCTCCAGGGCAACTGTGCAAAATGTAATTTATAGAAGCTGAATTGATAAAAAAATACTAGCACAATTAAAATAAAATGTGTACATATTTGCATAAACCAGGCAAGTAATATCGACTCTAGTCTCTAATGCTATAACCTTTTATAATTGACTACTTATATTTTCAAAAGATGTTTTTATATACAATTTTGACTTTTGACTTTAGAAGACATGATTCCCCCCCCCCACCCATTCATCGTAATTTTTGTGGGGGAATTTGTGAGGCAATGCGAGGAAAAGTATGGTTTTCAAATACACATTCAAATATAGAATATTTATGACAAAGAGCTGCAGGTAGCAAGACAGCAAGTACAATCAAATCAATATAAACAATCTATTGTTGAGGATCACTTGCTTTTTATCAAGAGATTGAGTATATAAAATGAAAAGTTAGGCCCTGGCATATTAAAAGTCAGTTTAGCAGTGGTTACCAGATCCAAGACCTTCCTGGTAAGAACTTATTCCTTGCATCTATTTAACCATTTTTACCCCAAATTCCACTTTGGGAATAAGTGAATCTGAAAATGTGGAGTAATAATCCTTATTATGGGACCTCATTTGTCCTTTTCCTTTTGTGTATGTTAAACATATATATCAGACCTCCGTTCTACTGGCCTGATTAGAATTTTAAGGAATGTCTTTGATTTTGACATGTCCTTTGCATTTTAGAGCAAAAGAAAAAGCTTGATTGGTCTTTACTTCAAAGATAATTTCCATTAAACAAGCAATCAATCTATAGGAGTATAGGGGCTTTACTTCACCACTGAGAGAGCACCATGACAGTTTCTATAAGAGATTACCCAATGTAAGAACAGAGATGTGTTGAGTACTGTAGATTGGGTTAATTTGGCGCCCGCTTTAATTTGGCGAATTTGGCGAAATTAAAAAATTCGCCAATATAAATCTTCGCCAAAATTTAGGATGAATCCCCGGGAATATTCTAGGGTATTTCGTCCAGTGTATTTAGGTCACTTTCGTTTAGTTTTTTTCCAAAAATATGAAAAAATGTCTGTCATAAATTGGATCAGAACTGGTCATTCACTCATTCATACTAAGGGAAAAATAGAAAGGAAAAGCACGGTATAGTAGCAGCATCGATCGAGGTGCAAAATGTAAAGGATGATCTCACAAAAATGTACAAACGTGGTGAATATCGCCAGTGGTCCCCAAGAGAAAAAATGAACATAGCCAAACATGCCCATTTACATGGTAATTCGCTAATAGCGCGTAGGTTAATTAAAAAAAATGTCCATGTCCGCCAAATTAAATAGCCGCCAATATGCCAAAAATGGCAAAATCGCCAAATTAAGTAGCGCCAAATTAACCCAATCTACAGTATCAAAATGTAGAGCGAATCGATTTCAAATTAACCTTGGAAAGCAAAGAACACATCAGGCTATAGACTTATCAAATTTTTGGTTTGACATTATTATTTGAAAGATGATCCTCGAAAGGACAGTTTACACTATGCTTAAAGATACAGTGTGCCATGGGTTTCTCTTCTGGACGATCAGTGATGTCCAATTATAATTGCTTATAATACATAACTTAGATATATCTGAAGACCAATTTATGGGTATAGTATTGCTGATATATTGAGAAAATCAACAGAACAACCAACTGTCAGAATTGAACATAATTATATCCGATCGCGGCAATCAAGGGAAAACCCTGCCAAGCGACACAAGCAAATGAGCGTTGGCAAACTGGGAACACGCCATGAGCCAGGCAGCCAGTCAGATTCAAAGCTGGTTCTTATTTTCTTATAGAATTTCCAGAGCTGCCATTTATGGAGTTCCTTTGGTCATCGGACCATACTGATAAACAAATTAAACAACCAATAAGATAGGTTCCTAAGTCAACTCGGACCCTAGCTGAATCGGACCCTATTCAACTCGGACCCTAGTCCAAGTTGACCAGGGTTCAAGTTTATTAAGGTCTGAGTTGACTGAGGTCTGAGTTAACAAGGGTACGAGTTGACCAGATACCATACTTAGGTGCTCATGTACTCTAGTCCACATTCTTTAACCTGCCAATTAAAGGTAAACAACCAACAATCACATTGATTTAATAGCAATAAGACAGGGAATAGCACAGGTATTCTAAACCAACATAACCTGAATTCAATGTGTTATGTCAGTATATTCCTGGAAGATTAATCTTGCATAAAGCCCTTTTCACTCACCCCTGTCATACAAACCTTACCACAAGGAATTGAAATAGAAAAGTGAGAGCTCCAAAAATGTGATACACAACTACCTTATCACTGGCGGATCTGGGGGGGGGGGCTGGGGGCCCAAAAAGATTTTGAGCCAAAAAAGGCTCCAAAAAGTGGGCCTTTTTGGTCATTACTAGGCCTTTAAAGGCCTTATAGGTTTTGGGGGCCCAAAGTTTTTTCTCTGAACTGAAATTTGCCCCCCCCCCCCCTTGTTGGTTCCCAACAGCTCTTGGTTCTTTAAATTTGATTGAAAGATGTATATTAAAAAATAATTTAGATGTAAAATATTTTTCAAAGTGACCCACTTTGAGGATTCTTTTCTAACTAAACAAATGAGTATTTCTGTTTGGAATTTTGATATATGTTCAATGTTTTTTTGGCATGACCCCCAGGGACTGTGTACGAGAGGTCAGGAAATTTCCCTGATTCCTCTCTATAACAGGGATTGAGGGGGAGGAGGGGGGGGGGGGCAGTGTAGGATCTTAATGGAATACTTGCTTTGCTGCAAATTGATTTAGACTTATAGATATTAGTGTGAAATCTAATAATGACAGTCCTTCCAGGGACAATAGCACGACGGAAACTAATTATTACGAGTCGTGAAATATTATCAAATAGATAATTAAATCAGCATTGATAGGATATATCTGTTATACCGGAGGGCTTTGTCATATTAGATTTCTATGGTATGACGTTTTCATGATTGAAAGTCAGACTGGATAGAGCATCATGATTTTCTTCTCAGCCCTGAGATGTTTCAAGTGAAACAGAAAGGTGCTATGAGTATCAGAATGGTGTAGAGAGTATTGGACATCATATGAGGGTATTAAGGATGCAGTACCGGGTCGGTTTTCACGTCTGTTTGCGCAGGTTTGACTTCCGGTTTGAGAAAGCTAGCTCCCAAGAACGTCATTTTCGCATTTAGTCTTATTCAAAAATTATAGTTTATTTCGATAATGATGTTTCCAGAAAAGAATTAAATTGCAAACATTTTATCAAGCATATTTTATCCCTTTCACATTTGTGGGAAAACTTGTTCTTGAGTCGCAATTAGTGGATACGAAAACCAGGGTTCGAAAGGTGCCAGCTCTATTGAAAACTCAAAAAAGTAAAAAGATTCATTTTGGGTGGGTAAAATAACTTTTTTATTTTGTAATTACCAGAGGGTCAATTCTCTTCATATTGCACTTGGATGATGATAACATCATAGTGATACATTGTAAAAAATATGAGCAAAATCTAATGTCTGGAACTTATTCTATGCTGACCTGGTACTGCATCCTTAAGTTGAGATTAGGACATTAGCCTTTCAATACAACATTGTATAATGAAATTTTATCTCATATTGGCATCAGCTTGCGAAAGACTAGCTTAACCTCCTATTACCACCCTATGCAGACAGAGCCTGTGGGAAATATTGGGTGCGGCGCAAATGAGCGGAGGGTGCGGAGCTAACGGTCATTTTTGAATTTGAAATTGGGGTATTTCTGAAACTAAGCCGTTTTGGGACTTCAAATATACCAAGATATGTGTATTTGACACCAAATATCAATAAAATTGTGAAAATAGTAGTGCAATTCATTTTATAGCGACGCAGTATGCCTTAAACATTTCCCAGACCTATATATTTTGAGACTATCCTTTTAATACTGCGTCCCCAGCATTCATAAAAAATGGTGTTCAAGATACACTACCCATGCAAATTATTTTTGCATCTTGGAAGCCAGGCAGTATCTGTGTGATTTTATAAAAATTCGGAAATGTTCTTCAGATATGAGCCCCCTCTAAATATTGGGTGCGGAGCTACGTTTATGGAGCTGCTCCGCACCCAATATTTAGAGGGGGCTCATATCTGAAAAACAATTCCGAATTTTTATAAAATCACACTGATACTGCCTGGCTTCCAAGATGCAAAAATAATTTGTATAGATAGTGTACCTTGAACACCATTTTTTATGAATGCTGGGGACTCAGTATTAAAAGGATAATTTCAAAATATATAGGTCTGGGAAAGGTTTAAGGCACACTGCGTCGCTATAGAATGAATTGCGCTACTATTTTCACAATTGTATTGATATTTGGTGTCAAATACACATATCTTGGTATATTTGAAGTCCCAAAACGGCTTAGTTCCAGAAATATCCCAAATTTAAATTCAAAAATGACCGTTAGCTCCGCACCCTCCGCTCATTTGCTCCCCACCCAATATTTCCCACAGGCTCTGTCTGCATAGGGTGATTACATGAGGTACTGAATCGAGCATTATGTGGATTAAGCATTTAAATCAAAGTGTCGAAAATAGTACCTTTTAAGCAATCATGCCGTGCTAGATTGAGACGTATTTCAGAAGGCACTTTGATTTTAAGCCACCTGTAACATTGCTATCTAATGATGCCATATTGGAATTAGTTTGATTCTCAGCAGCTGTAATACCTATCATCAAAACCCAGCTTATTAGTCACATTGAAATCATTGAGCTACGCATGTAACATTTTTAAAAAGAATAAGCTCGATCCCTCAACTGTCAATATTTTAAGGACTCCAAATTTTCAAGAGATTGATAAAAAAATTAAAATTTTGACACAAAAAGGGTTTCTGTCGTGGATTCCATGCTAATTTAAATACTGCTCTTACAAAATACACAATACATTTGAAAGCAAGGTTTACACACGTATATTTGCACCTTAAATTTGAAGAACTGTTTCCCAGTTATATCTCATTCTCGCTCAGCATGCTTTTACAAAGTCCCCTATCCTTTTCTATTCCTTAAATTGACAAGAGGAACAAAGAGCAGAGACTAAATTCATGACTATCATAGGGTTACAGAATTTATTCAACAAATTATATAGTGTTTGAAGAATGAAATAATGACTCCATAGCATGAGATGGTCCCTTCAATCAACTAAGATGAAGTCTAAATAAGTCATGTTATAATGCAATGACCCCTCAATGAAATCAGATAATGAGATGACCCCTTGATGAAGCTAGTTTATGAGATAACCCCTCAATGAAGCTAGTTCATGAGAAGACCCCTCAATTAAACTAGTTCAAGAGATGACCCCTTCATGAAGTCATATCATCAGGTGATGGCCCCTCAATGAAGCTAGTTCATGACATGACCCCTCAACGAAGCCAGTTCATGAGATGACCCATTAATGAAGTCATACCATGAGGTGATGTGCCATAATGAGAAATAAGTTGCATCAGATTGCTAAATGCTAATAAACATTTCATCAGATCACATACGTCATCATATATACACTGTATCATCATATACAAATATACAGTACGAAATCTATTGTTGAATATATTGTCATGTCACTCTTACCCTGGGGTCAGAATATGATTTTGGTATGATCCTTACTTATGAAATGGCTAATGACTTGCCCAAATCATAAGTTGCGACAGTTCTAAACATGGACCCCTGAATCAAAGTGAATAAATAAATAAACAAATAAATGAAAAATTGATGAGACCAACTTTGGACTAGAGGATATAAAACATAAAACAGTTAAATATTTATGGGTGTCAGAGTGCGAGCTACTCCTGTGAGAGAAATTTCACTGAAGTCTTGTTTTAAAATGTAAAAAGAGTGAAATGGGGAGGAATTAGAAAGGAATAAATTAAACAGACATGTAGTGAATATTCTGAACAGATGAAAATAAAAAAAATCAGGTTTTTCAATCAAATATTAAAGATAATTTTAGATGGGGAAATGACATGATCGAAGAGAATTTATAGGACACAGGCACTGTCACGCAAGGTGCAAATGTTGAGAGCAAATAATAAAGGTAATCGTAGGTATAGTATAACATATCGTTCTATTCTATGACCTCATCATTAATGTCATAGTGTGTCATGAATCAATCATTTGATCAAGGGTTGAGGAGGCCAACAATTATAAGATGAAAGGCAGGTAATTTACTTCTAATCAGTACTCTTTGCAAGAGTGGCTCACACTCGTTTTCAGTGTTCTCCACAAGATATTACCTCAAGTACGTGCAAAAATCTCATTTTCACAATTCAGACCAAAATTGGTCAAATTTTGCCTATTTTCACGATTTTTCTCATTTATTTTCAAGTGTGTGCTAATGGATTTTCAGATGGGGGCAAGCCTGTTTTTAAAATCTTTGGTGGGTACTGCACCCACTTGCTTTAATGCTGGGGAAATCACTGGATTACTGCTCTATATATATTAATGGTAATCAAGGCGCCTCACACTCTTTATCTTAATGCTAAATCTATAAACCTGTTAATCACACCTACTTGTTGCAAAGCCACAATTTGATGGGATTTCAAAATAAGTGAACATACCAATGTGACCCTGTAGCGCTCATAGTTAGAGGGAAGAGTAATTTCCAATGATCTAAGGATATGTGAGCAAGGGGTGGGATATTGAGTTAAAGAGCTAATTAATGGTACTGACCCAGGAATATCATCCAAGAAACTACAATCCCAACATGAGGACATCATGATAAACCATGACATCTAATTTCTTCCCATCTGATGTGCTCAGATCACTGAATATGCCTCATAATATCAGAGCATGTTTCAGGTGAAACAGAAAGATGCTATGAGTATCAGAATGACATGAGGATTACTAACAGCTTAAAATAAACAACTCCTCTCCTTATCACAACTAGGCCTTTGCTTAGTCACATCCACGTAAATTGTGAGAGTTCTCAATCTCAACAGCCTAATCAAAAGCCTTCAGTTTACAATTATATGCATAATACTGAGATCTCACAAAACATCTTCACGTATGTATGCAGTAATTAATTGAAAAATGGCAAATTGAAATGAACAAGAAACAAAAAGACAAGCATGGAAAAACATGGCAGTTCCAATCGATAGCAGTCCTGTATGCAGAGTGATTTCATTCAAATTTAGAAATTAGAAAGTAATGCTGTAAAACACCAAGGACTATATAACTGCTTCATATGACGCCATAATAAATTGATAAATATTTTCTGATTAAATCGACTTCATATTACCACAGTCATACCAATCTCATAGAATCAAATTATCACCATGTGTTTATTCAATCGCAATTATTTGTTGATTGCATATCGTTATCTCCTGTAATATAACACATTATTTACAATGATTAGAGTTAGAGTAGCCTGTTGCCTTACAAAACCCAGGCACAGAAATTAATTCTTATCTAAAAAGGCCAAATTATTTTTCCTTTCATAATAGGTTTCAATAGAGTTAGCTCGCTGTACTCTAGCACCCCCCCCCCCCCCAACTATACACCTCCCCTGTGTGAGAAGGTGTGTAACCAAGTAGTGGGAGGGGGATCACAGGCATTTGTATAAAGACTATACTAGTAGTTGACATTTTTCTACCTATCTTCTCCTGGACAAAAATAGAATCTACCTACACCTGGATAAAAAGAGGGGTTTACCTATATATCCACATTGAAAAAATGAAGTCTACTGAGTCTCCTTTAAGTTATAACATCCTATGTTTAGCATTGTTTTTTCTGAAGTCCTTAAAGGCCCCATGTAAAGTTTAAACCACTTTGGCTTATATTGTAGTCTTACCCAATGTTATCAAAGTGTGATATGTGAAACTTTTTTTTTTAATTTCAAAAAGTGGTTTTTGATAGACTTTTTGTTCCAAAATTTGTGAATTTATTTAAAACCAACTTTTAGAGGTCACTCATATCTTCTAATTAGCCACAATTCATACCAATGCATAGCATACATCCTCCCATGTTTTTTGCCGAAAAAATTAAGAAAATCGGTTGATAAACAAGCGAGAAATGAACTTATCAGTGCATGAAAATGGTTCTGAGAAAAATGCATTTCAAAATTTTAGTTCTCATAGAAACCAATGGTACAATGATATCTAAAACATAATTTATTCTTCCTTTTAACCTGGTTAGACAATCAACATTGGTTTTTTATGAAAGTCTAGCATATTTAGAAAATATTGACATCGAAAAAAAAATTCAATTTTTTTCAAAAAGTTTTTGTTACATTAGTGACATCACTAATGTTTCAAAATATTTTATAAGCTAAAACATTGAAGTGGCCCATTAAACATGACTTTTTATTATTGAAATAGTGTGTCTTTTGTTCAATCTTTTCATTGGTGTTAAAAATATAATCTTTTTTGAAATGCATTAAGAAATATTTGATGATTAAGAAATTTCAACTTTTTTTGAAAAATGGCGGGAAATTTGAATATTTGAGAAATAAAATGCTCAACTTTTTTTTCCAAAAAAATTTTTTGTTCAAAAATCTCTAAAATCACTTTTTAAGTCCTGACAAATAGTAAATGAATGATAAAAAAATATTTTCAAACTTTAGACGGGGACTTTAAGGAAAGAGCTTTTTTGTTTTCCTTATACCCTCCAAAAATGACAACACCTTACAATTTGAGCTATCCTGACAGGTAATATTCAATATATTAACAGGTAATATTCAATATATTAACAGGTAATATTCAATATATTAACAGGTAATATTCAATATATTAACAGGTAATATTCAATATATTAACAGGTAATATTCAATATATTAACAGGTAATATTCAATATATTAACAGGTAATATTCAATATATTAACAGGTAATATTCAATATATTAACAGGTAATATTCAATATATTAACAGGTAATATTCAATATATTAACAGGTAATATTCAATATATTAACAGGTAATATTCAATATATTAACTGAACTTACCAGAAGAAACTCATGGTACCATCATCAAACAGTCCACCAGTGCCCCGTGCTTCTCTCTTCTCCGCCTCCCAATCGTGAGCCGTCTGCTCTTCCTCCATGGTGCTCGTCACTGTAATGTCACCATTTACTGCTAACTGATGCGCCATCCTGCTCGGCCACCTCAACCTTCAACAATTATGAATAAGTTGAATGGTAAAAAACCATCAAATGCAGCGATATCATGATATTTTCAGGTCAATATGTATGATTTAATATTAATTGAGCTCATTCTCAACATTAAAACATAACTAATAAATAAATGAAAAAATATGCAAAAAATGAAAAATAAAGGTGAGATGTACAAAGATAAATAAATATTTTGAGGTAACCTTGACATGAGCAAAAAATCGATTTAACTAGTATAAATGTTAAGAGTTTTGAATAAAACTCATCTAGTAAACATAAAAGCTGTATTTACATTAAAGAAGAAACTAGTTATATTTACATAGTTTTGTACATTGTTAAATGATATGCCGTTAAAGTAGAGAACACATATTTCAAAGGTCGTGTAGCATAGCCAGGATGCGACAGACGAGGCACTTGCCTTGTCGCTTTAACATCCTTTGAGAAATATTCTTCTATCAATGAAGTTGTAAATAAATTATTTAACTTTTATCGATTTCAAATTAAATGATTTTTTTTCATTCAACTGTGCATAGTCTCATCTCAAAATGGTTATCACTGTGTTCTTGTATTGCCATCGTCAAAGTAAATTTGAATTATAATGGTGTTTTACCTATGCATACTTTACATTCATATTTCTGACAAATAATTTACATTCATATTGTTGACTGAATTACATAGCTGCCATTTTGAATATTCTTTGCCTTGTCACTATTTTCATCCTGGCTATACCACTGGGGCTACATATACAATGATAGTACCCCGGACAGGTTCAATGACGTAATTGTGTTTTTACTCTATATTTGCAAAGGAACAACCATTCTCATTGAAATTTTCAAGATTTAGCATTTTTATATATACTCCTCAAAAAAAGTTAAGGACCTCATAGGTTTACATGTTAACCCCCATATTTGTTTAACGACTGTTTTCTAAGCGGGGAACAAAAGAAATCCCAATGAAGAAAATAAATCTGTATCTTGATTCTATTCCCTATAAAGTCCGCAACGTTTCAATGTTATATCTCCATTACATTGGGTCAAAATTTGATGTCAAAATTGATGAATTTCATGAAATGTAACAAAAATGGCAGATCCCATGTTAAACAAATGGGGAATGGTGGCTTTGGGGCAACTCAGATTTTGGAATATCTATTCAGCAAAACATTTATTAAAAATACTTTCTAAGTAGAAAATTGAATGATTTTACATTTTACATGCTAAATGTCTCGCTTATGTTGTTAAAATTAGCGATACGGAGCGTTAAAGTAATTTTGACCACCTCACTGAACCACCTGTGTTATTTCAATAAGAGAAAAAATTATTGAATTTGAAACCATTAACTTTTGTAAAGCCTGGACAATTAAATCATATTTTTGTCGAGTAGACAATTTTGCAAATTTATTATCTCTTACAATCTCAATTTTGAGAGCAATTGGATGGATGGATCGTTCCTCATATGACTTATGGCAACCCAACCATTCCCCATTTGTTTAACATGGGATCTGCCATTTTTGTTAAATTTCATGAAATTCATCAATTTTGACATCAAATTTTGACCCAATGTAATGGAGATATAACATTGAAACGTTGCGGACTTTATAGTGAATAGAATCAAGATACAGATTTATTTTCTTTATTGGGAATTCTTTTGTTCCCCGCTTAGAAAACAGTCGTTAAACAAATATGGGGTTTAACATGTAAACCTATGAGGTCCTTAACTTTTTTTGAGGAGTATATTTCAAAATTTAATAGACATTCATTTTTTATTTCATTATCAAGGTTGTTCCAGAGAAGTGGAACGTAAGTTCTAACAGAAAATCTAGTTGCTTTATCGATATGGGAGATTTCATTTTACCAAGTCAGTGTAGTAGTGTGACAATATCTGTCATCTGATAATAATGCAATCATATGACTTGTGACATTATTCAATTCTTGAAATGCCAAAATTGAGCTTTTTCAAAAATTACAATTGTATAAGTTAGAAAATGAATAGGTACCAAGAATCTGATTTAAGCTTGCCTAAATCAAACTGCAATTGACTGTGATAAATGACTACTGACTCTTATTTCAAGTCTGAGCTTGTGAATGCAACTAACCCCTGTCAGCTACCAGATCAACCTCCTATTTTATGGGCAACTCATTTAAATATGAATAGAACCTGCCACTATTCTATTCATATCTAAATGAGTTGGTCATAAAAGAGTAAGTTAATCTGGTAGCTGCTAGCCGTTAGTTACATTCACGAATATAAGACATTAACATGAGAAAATGTCACCACCCAAGTCAGATTTGAATTTCTGAGAATTGGTCAATTTGAAGCAAGATGAAAAATACCTTTATGACCTTGAGAATGCCATTGAACGTCAAATCTTTTTTGACCTTGAGAATGTCATTGAAGAACAAATTTATAGTCAGATTTGAACTTCTGATAACTTGTAGATGATTTGAAAAAGAAAATTGGTCAATTTGAAGCAAGTTGAAAAAAGACATTTTTGACTTTTTTTGACCTTGAAAAGGTCATTGAAGGACAAATCTTAAATATAAAGTCAGATTTGAACATCTGAAAACATGTAGATGCTTTTGGAAAAAATTTAAGTCAGTCTAAACAGTATTTGTTAAGTTATTGAAAATTAAGAATTTGTTACAGAGACCATAACAATATGTCACCACTTTTTGGTGGTGACACATCATATCTACTATTCTTACTTAAATTCTCAATTGTTCCAAAAATTCACAAAGACATATATATATCTGAAACCAATTACTCTATTAACATTTTATAATTTTTTTTTAAAAAACAGTTGAAACACATCCAGGTAAAATTACTTATTGCATCATTGAACCTTAATCAATGTCAAAATTATTTATAACTATGGCAATATAACTTTATCCCACATTTGGGCTAAATTGCAGTTGCCCATGTCTCCATTGCAGTGTATATGTTTTCGTGTATGGCTTCTCTTATCAACCTATTGTTTCTGTTTCTTTCTGTGCTAACTATTTTATAGTTGTCCCAATCAATTTGGTAGTTTTCTTGGAGAATATGATCTGTAATCGCTGATTTGTTAAGGTGCCATGGAAGTTAACAGGAAATGACAAAACAAAAAATGACAAAACCATGCTTGATTTTGAAAATCTTTTGAACCAAGATAACAGTTATGTTTGGACCTCCAGTCAGTTTAACTAGTTCAACATATCATTTACATGACCAGGAACACAATGGAAATGGTCAGAATGACCATCAACATGATGAAATAACCTTTTCAGCACTCTGAAAATGTGACTGAAAAATAGCTAAAAGTAGGTGCTCAGGAAAGGTCAATGAACAGAATCTTTTGATTTTTTCAGAAAATGTGTCCAATATATTGCTCTAAATGAGTGGAGGTCCAAACAGAACTCTGTTATCTTGGTTCAAAAAAATTTCAAAATCCATCATGGTTTTGTCACTTTTTGTTTTCTCATTTCTTGTTAATTTTCATGGCACCTTAAAATGATGCTTTTTTATTGTTTTTAGTGGAGTAACTCCTTCCGTTTTGTGTTCCTTGAAAAGGAATCTATGAACTGAGAACCAAATTTCACATGTGTTCGGTGATTTTTCATATTGAGACTTTCCGAACCGAGTGACAGGCTGCATTCACTGTCAAATCGTATATTTTGAGCTAAGATTTGATTCAAGGATCACAATATCACAAAAGTAATTTCAGAAAAAAATATTGAAATTTTTCAAAAAAATAATATGCATCATGGCAGTCTTACAGCTAGGGTGCATGTTCAGAATTTTCTGCAGAATTCCTCAATTGAGTCACATGTTATTTTTCAAACAGGAATCACTCCTTCGCCACATTGTCTATACCTTCCAGTTTTGCACAAAGAGTGCACTTATGTGCCTAGAAAAGACTGGTGAGAAGATTTTTTTTGTAAAATGTACTTTACTTTCATTTCACCGTTACTAGAAGTTCCCGGATGTACCAGCGTACTCTTATTAATTTGTTCTGTTCGGTATTTTAGTCCATTAGCATTCGGTATTTCAGTGCACTTTTCTTGAACTTTTTCTCGATGTACATCGCGATGTGCATCGATGTTTACTACTTTTTGCAAGGCCTGACTTCGTCGCTAACATGCTAAATATAAGAGTTAGCTGATGTTTGGGAGTCTGACTTACCTTCTAAAGGTTAGAACCCGAATCTTAATGAAACCATATCACCTTTGTTCCGTCAACCATGGAGCATTTGCCACAACATCCAAGAGGTAAATCATGGACCGAGAAAATGAATGATTTCCTTGTAAGTTCCAGAAGTTTCAATACGAAAAATTACCGAACATATATGAAAACCGAATATTTGTTCGTTGTTTTCACGATTTACAGGTTCGTATGTTCATCCATGTTTTGGTCTAAATTATAAAGCATCACCAACAGGTCTTACTCTATTAATCGACTAATACAGCAGACGGCTCATATTTCTACGTAGCATTTCGTTCAGACAAATAGTGGGACTGTAGATCACGCAGTTTCGTTCGTTGCGTACTTCACTCGAAATTGGTAATTTTATATTGGCTACTTCACTTAGTTTGGCGGATGTAGAACATTGCTTAATATTCTTTTAATTTTCACACCAGACATGCTTGGTTGACACGTCAACAAAGTAAAGTTCAAGGGTCAATGCGTTATTTCGTGATAACTACAACGCCTTCCCGAAAGTCAACCTTGATGAAAAATGAAAAAGTCGGAAAAGCATTTACACTAATTTTTATCAAATGCTATGTTTATGCATCATCATCGACGCAACAAAGGTGATATGGTTTCATTAAGATTCGGGCTCTAACCTTTACAAGGTAAGTCAGACTCCCAAACGTCAGCTAACTCTTATATTTAGCATGTTAGCGACGAAGTCAGGCCTTGCAAAAAGTAGTACTACTGAAAATTGCCGATGTACGATTATGGCACATCGCGACAACACTAGTAATTTCACTTTCATAATCTGATGGACATAATCAGCATGTAGTAGAACTTCCCAATAGGTACTAGGCCTATCTGTGATTTGATTGAATTTGAAAATGCATGATGCAGAAAAATTATTAGAATCATGGACTGCAGACTAGCCTTTGGTAGGAAAGCAGAGTCTCCAAGTTTAACAAAGTCATGAATCAGAAATGATTTTGTTCCATACACAATATATAGTTCGCATATTTACATGTACTTTGAGTACTTCCCGCTAAATAATACAAAATACTCACTACAAATATTTTTCCTCCTGCAAGTTGCTAGACTTGGGTTATCACTGGATGTCCAATTTCTGAATGTGATCTTGTGGAATGGAAATATTAATATTTATTGTATAAGATCAATTTCAACTCAAAAAAGGTAATAGGTATGCATTAAGGTGCTATGGAAGTTAACAGGAAATGACAAAACAGGAAGTGACAACATTTTTTGCATTTTTTGACACTTTTTGAACAAAGATAACAGAGTTCTGTTTTGACCTACAGTCAATTCAACTAGTTCCAAATACCATTTACAGGTCCAGGATCACAATGTTCATGGTCAGAATGACCCTAAACATGATGAAATAACCTTTTCAGCCCTATGAAAATGTGACTGAAAAATAGCTAAAAGTAGGAGGTAGGAAAAAGTCACGGAACAGAATGTTTTGATTTTTTCAGAAAATGTGCCTAATATATTGCCCTAAATGATACAATCTTTGAAAATTTAATATTATTTATAGAAAAAGAAAAAAAATGAAAAAACTGATTTGAAAAGCGATCTATTTTCCTTTTTATGACCGCCATTTTTGTTTCAGACAATTTTCTAAATTTTCAAAGATTGTATCATTTAGAGCATTAAATTGGGCACATTTTCTAAAAAATTCAAAAGATTCTGTTTAGTGACCTTCCCTAAGCTCCTACTTTTAGCTTTTTTCAGTCACACTTTCGAAGGGCTGAACAGGTTATTTCATCATGTTTAGGGTCATTCTGACCATGCACATTGTGATCCTGGTCATGTAAATGATATGTGGAAATAGTTAAATTGACTGGAGGCCAAACCAGAACTCTGTTATCTTTGTTCAAAAAATGTCTAGAAATGCAAAAAATTCTGTCACTTCCTGTTTTGTCATTTCCTGTTAACTTCCATAGCACCTTAACATCGAGAATATTCCTAAGTATTAATTCAGTAGATAAAACATTGCACTATAATAATTATTATGAAATATACAATGAATATTAATTTGATCGCTCCCCAGGTTTACGACAATAGGACAACGGACTTACTTTCGGGTATGCACTAAAAACTCGAACAAGCCTATGACTTCTTCTTCTTCTATTAAAGTACAGACTCCTCTTTAGGATATTTCGTACTATGAATATTGATATGATAATTCAATCATATCATTAAAGGCTTAGAAATTAGAGATTTATAACAAAATAATCAAAATTCTAAGAATATCAATGTATCTACTTATTTGTTTAAATTTTTCTAATATTGAGTGAGGATTTCTACACTGTCAATGTTCTTTCGTTCGAATGAGTTTTACGTTCGCTAACTTAGTGAATCACAGGAAAATCGAAAAAAGTAAATGATCGATTTGTTAGTGATGCTTGTTTAATATGACAGTACGGTTAATTAGTAGTACATATGAAGCGAACCATGATACTAGTATTCAAGCTCGGCTTTACCGTCGTAATTGTTGGGGCAGTTGTGATGTTTTACGTGCTCAATTTTAAAAATCCGGTGAGAAATGCAAATGGGAACATCGAAAGTGAAGTGGAACTTCAACCAAAAGACCCCAAAAATCAGGAACCTGTGCAAGGCAACAAGATCAGGTAGATCTAATTTCATAACTTCATGCATCTCAAAATAATCTTCTTTCATAGTTATAGGCATGTACATTGATGACAGTGAAGTTGTCTTTGACCAGATTTATTCCAAGGGGGGAAATTATTCAATTTGACACATTTATATGGCCCCCATGGAAAGGAATTTGATAAGCCAAATTTTTTTTTCAAATTTTCTCAAAGTGTGTCCTTATTCACCTTTCCAAAAAGTCAAGAAAATCCATCATTTCCGCTGCGCTGAATGGCTATATGCAAATGATTGAAATCGATGACGTTTGGGGAATTAGTCTAGTACAGTAGTTCAACGTCGTTAAACTCAATAACGGCGTTCTTTATTATTAGGAATTTTTTGGGGCCGTTATTGAGTTTAACCTCCTTACTATTCTTTCCTTTGATGCAAGTTCTGAATCCATCGAAACCATTTTTCCGCGATAACGTGCAACTGATACTTGACAATAATATAAAAACACATAACATCAAGCGATTTAACACAATATTTTTGTGTTAAATGTTCATTTATACAAGTAAAATGAGGCTACACTAACCAATCTCTAAAGTGACATTCCGCATGTCCGTCATTGTGTCTGTTCGTCTGAGTGTCCCGGATCGTAAAATTAAACTACCAGCGAAACGAAATTGTTGTCAAATAGATTGATAATTATTATCGCGATTACTCGGGATAAAAAGATCAATTTTGAGGATAACAGGTATCTTTGATTAATTTATATAGCGCGTGTATACACTCAAAACAGTTATTAATTGCAAACCCACTGTTCGTTAATGCAGTGCCGTGATGACGGTTAATTCCTGAAACGATTTCCAATTTCGATGTTACCGAAACTGACCGACATTTTCGTCATTTCCAAACCTGTCTCCAATATTTTCGTAATTATGCATCAATAGGGTCTAAGGGGGATACGGGACGGGGTGTATGTGTTTATAAGGTATGTATGCATGTTTGAATCACATTCTTTGTGTAATATTGCCATGTTTTCAGGGTTTAATTTGTTCCGCCTGTCGAAACCTCCTGAACGATTAAATTAACGCATCAAAGGCAAAATGGTCATGGAGGTTAGACCTAGCCGGGCCATAACACATGTCAGATAAGAAACGAGGCCCGGGCTAGGTCTAATGTTGTTGGACTACTAGTACAGCTGAGTATATGAATATTTTGACTTACTTGATAAAAACAACTATTTTTGCACTTTTCATCCCAAATCTTAAATAATTTAATCAATTTTCTTTACAGAACTAATGTTTATTAAGACTCTCAATTCAGCCTCACACTTATACGATTATAACCAAAAAAAGTAAATGGTGAAGTTACACAAGCAACTAGATTAAATTATCTGGTCGTGGTCTAACCAAACCCGTCTGGCCCAGTTATCTACTCACGAACTCGTAGATCTGGGCCAGACGAGGTCCAATGCAAAAAAGGGGGGATTTACTCCGGAAAAAACACACTGGTTTTTCAATGTACAATACGTGCTGATAAATGAATAAACATCATAAAAAACACTCATGTGTTTGTTCCTTGTATCAAACTTTGTATTTATATTAGGTTCCTATCGCTGGATGACTGCTAATAAATAAATAAGAACGAAACGATTAAACGCAGCAAAAAGAAAAATTCTTCTGCAATCTGTTCGTGATCTTGTAGAATATCGAGAAGTCTCGGCTGCATATTTCGTTCAGTACTACATTAGGTCAGTTCAATAAATTGAAAAATCGTATTTAATGTCCACCATATTTATTTCAAGTCTAAATACAACACAGATACGTCTGTTTTATAAAGTAATCTACATTTTGATAATAAATCTGCAGAAGAAATCATAATATTTGGGATGTATTGGTTCCGGGGAAATGTATTTTCGTTCCATGAAAGTTAAAAAATCATCGCGTCACACTTATGTTATGTCACATCATGTGACTTTATTCGGTGCGGAGAACTGACGAAAATATTGACGAAATCTTGTGCCCATTTCAACATCAATATAACAGCAAACAAAACACCACATTTAAGTGTAAGTTATATACTCTTTATTTCAAATAAATATTTGGGTTTACATGGAGCCCGATGTTTTGGTTGGATGGCTAATAGGGAATGAATAATAAGTGATGATTCAGCGACATGTTTTTTCCGGAGTAAATCCCCCTTTTTTTGTATTGGACCTCGTCTGGCCCAGATCTACGACGTCAGGAGTAGATAACTGGGCCAGACAGGTTTGGTTAGTCGTGGTCCTATTAAATGGCTCTTACGTTGTAATATAAAATCTCATCACAAATTCACCGTAACTGCCATTCACACAAAATGTGCAATTGAATTGAAACACAAAAACAAGTATTTCGGATATTTTGTTATTCAGGGGGTCATTAACAGAAACTTCATAAAGTTACGAATTTGTAAATCAATTGTTGTAACCCGTCACAGTTAGAGAACAATAGACTTTACGAATTCTTAACTTTACATTCTGTTAATGGCCTCCAGGATCCCATCGACCGTGGATAATTTTACTACTTCGTAACTAACCCATGTAATTTGAACGGTTTATTCTGTACAAAGATCCTTTCCAAACATATTATTTTTATCGGAGCTCAGCTAGCTAGGGAATTTTAAATTGAGTAGAACAACATTATTGGATCTCATATTTGATTCAACAGAATTATTATGATGGTTCTTATGCATACGTCTGGTAGGAATTTTGGTAGTTAAAAGGGAGAAATGGGAAACTCAATTGGAATTCTATAGCACACACAGCATTGTCTCATTAGTGTACATTGTACTTTACCATTGCTGCTTTCTGCATGCTTGAGGATAATATTTCTTCCCGTGTTGCTCTTTAAAATGTTTATGCATCATGCATACACTGTACCTCTGGTAGGAATTTTAAAAGGGAGAAATGGGAAACTCAATTGGAATTCTATAGCACACACAGCATTGTCTCATTAGTGTACATTGTACTTTACCATTGCTGCTTTCTGCATGCTTGATGTCAGTATTTCTTTCCATGTTGCTCTTTAAAATGTTTATGTATCATGCAAAATATAATTGAAATGTACTGTGAGAAATTGTCTTCATTCCCTAAGCAAGGGAATTAATTTGTAAACAATTTCTATGTATTGTGAAATTACTATGATGTAATTATGTTCTGAAACCAGATTATACGCACTACATATGTATGTAATGTTCAGTTGAAAATTGAAGGACAAAAGTGATACAATCAAGAAAACAAAAGTTTTACTGGAAGACCAGGCATGTTGAAAAACTGTCATAATTTCCAGTTCATCCCCCGTGTTTATGCAACTTATTTTTTCCATATTACCATGAACTTTGTCAAAATCTTAACATGTCATTTATTCAATTGAGATTTTTCTTTTGTTTTGGGAAAAAATCCTCCATTTGCTTGCTTCTTAATATGTGTATCTACAGAGTGAGCAAAAAGGTAATAAAACCAAATGTTTGTTAATAACTCAGTCATTTAGCATGGGTTTAAAATCATATTTGACACAATTAAACCTGCTTCAATGTTCTTTACTTCTACCAAGTTTCAATGGTGTATCTCTACTCATGGTCAAGCTTTTATGACCACTTATAAAACATGCTGAGAATGCCAAAATGTGCCTCACTTATCCAACATAAATCCTATCTGCGGGGCTAATGTCTACACTAAAATCCTTGGAACATTGACACGACAGATTAGAAAGAAGATGAGAGCCATAACACAAGATGTCTGTGCTCATGTATTGAACAACTAATATGCCCAAGTTAGCCTCCAGACAGGATCCTGATATTTTACGCCATTCTTTGTTTGTAAAATGGCCATAGAATCGTGACCATTAGAAATAGATCAAACTTGGTAGAATGAAAGAACTTTTAACAAGGTTTAATAGTCCAAAACTGTTCACTAAACCCATGCTGAATGACTGAGTTATTAACATTTGTTTGGGCTACCTTTTTTGACTCACCCTGTACAACTGCAGGATGGGTCCTTAAAGTTTGTCTCCAATGTCTTGTCTTGTCTACTACTTGTTTTAAGGTAAACTGTTTGATGGATTGATTAGAAGTTTTTAGGGATGCTTCTTGGTATGGATATCTAACAATTTTTGTAAAGTCAGCTTTGATTTCTTCTCCAATGTCTTGTTTTATATACTGGTTTTCAGGCAAATTAGTTGATGGACTGATTTGGTCGCCGGGTTGGCCTAGTGGTTAAGGCATTGGTCTGAAAAGCAGGAAGTCTGGCTTCAAGCTGAAAAGTAGAGGTCTTGGGTTCAAACCCAGGTCACAGCACTTCTTGTGATTTGTCTTTGACCTATGACTGCCGACCTATACCGGCGATTACTAGAGTGCTGCTAACTCGATAAAAGGCTGGCGCTGGCTAGATTTGTCTATGGTTCTAGCCAGGATAAAGATACCAGTTCTTCAACCCGACAATGGGAAGAACTGCTCTACCTAAGTGACTAATATGTCATGATATGACATCTAAAGAGTCGATAAAAGATATATATATATATATGAATATATGCATTTAACAGTTTTGTAAATGTCTCATAAAATGCACAAATCTCAGATACTGTATAAAAATGAAGGCCTACAAATAGAATTGGTGCATTTAAAATTACCAAGTTTATTAGCCTACCCTGCATTTGTAGAAAAAGTAATTTCAGAATCTGAAACTTCCGAGGTATTTACTAGGATATGCTTAGTTCTCAGCACACCTCACACATCTTTCATCAATGAAGCAAAAATACATTCTTCATCATTTATGAAAGGTAAAATATATGACTGCTCAGGTATCCCAGATTTGTTAAATGTCAAAAAATATTCATGACGACCATATTTTGAAATGTAATTTGCACTTTTAAAGAGATAAACCATAAAGGAATTAGAAACCATGATTTAGGGAATGCTCTAAATTGTATGAAAATGGCAGAAAGTGAGAAACTTCATTCAAATTTGAGAGAGAAATTACGAGAAAACTCAAAGCAGACGTACATTTCATGCATGGTAAACTTGAGGGATCATTACGCTTATCTAGTACTACTGTTCTTTGAAGTTCACCTGGGACCATACTGCTGGTGATTTATCACACAGCCTGGAAATAAAAATAAAAAATCCCTATAATCGGTTAATGTTCTATTTTCATTCATTTCTATGAAGTAAAAGGACATGCTTTACTGTTATCAAGGAATTAAGTTATTGATTAACTGGTTATAACCTGAAAATGATCTGAAATTCTATTAACATTTTAGAGAGGAAATTGTGGAATAAGCATTGCCAGTGAACTCCAGGGTCGTTTTTAGTTACAGAAAACAGAAAACTTCAATGAAGTGCTGGGAAACACTATTTCATTTTTTAAAGTGAAATCGGAGTTCTTGTCTACTAATGTTCTTTGATAACCAAGCAATGTTATTGTTTTTATTTTCTTTCTAAAGTATTACTTTGTGTCTCATATATTGAAAGTCATTGTTAAAATGTATCTTCGTCATTTTTTACCTTTTGGGTATTTTTAGATTTGTTATGACTATAGAACCAAAAAATGGAAAGGTTATTATAAGTTCCATTTGTCATATTCTTTCAAAATCCTCCAAGAAACAATCAAATGTGAAATATTGATATCATTTCTGTGGAATCGATTACCTTTAAGAAGATAGACGTATTCACATTACTCAGTAATATGGTCATGTAAGACATTGGAAAGAATTTTTAAATGTAAATGTGCAATTCAGACACCCTAACACGGTACAGCGCACATTACTACACATTACTAAGGCAGAATAGAACAGTAAAACATGTGTATCCAAATGCCTCTCTTATCCAAATGCCTCTCTCATCCAAATGCCTCTCTCATCCAAATGCCTCTCTTATCCAAATGCCTCTCTTATCCAAATGTCTCTCTTATCTTATCTGAACAACTTTCAATGTGATTTGCTTTTTGGATCCCATTTTTTAAGACTTCCATATGAAAACACCTATGTGGAACACATGCCAATCTGAACACTTTTGACAAGTCCCAGTGGCATTCAGATTAGATAGGTTTTACTGTGCATTTGTTTAGAGCAATCTCATTTTGGCTTTTCTTGTGGTTTCCCAAATGATAACAAAAGGAATGAAATTGGGTAAGGGCTTTTAACCACATACATACAATAATTTAAAAAAAGATTTTGTTTTATCATTGAGATTATAAAATTGAAAGGATTCAGAAGCTACAAAATGCCTCAGATTTTTAGAACTCAGATAAGATTTTCATGTTGCTACCGAAAGTGGTGACATATTGTAATATTCTCCAACTTTTTGTGGTGGTGTTCAGTGTTTAGTGGTTTGTGTTTGGCAGTTGGTATGTTCAGCATAAAATGGGGGATATAAAGTCAACACGTGTCTGTTTTCGGTATTTAATTCTATTTTCGGTGAATACCTGTGTATCTTTCACAAGTGATATTCAGTGAAGCCGAAGGGCTAGTAGAATATCATCTTGTGAAAGTGTCATAGTTACCTTCGGACTTCATTGAATATCACTTGTGAAAGATATGCATTTATTCACCGAAAATAGAATTTTCCAGTGGTATATCATATATAACTTGAAGAATCATAATATATTGTATGCTATATATTCTTATGAAATTTTCTCATTCTGGTTTCCCGTTACTATGGCAACCATTTCTTTAAGATATTACTGTTAAACTTAAATATTTTTTGCTGAATCAAGACATTCTATGGTCCACATTATGTGAAAGTTTCATCAGAATATATTGAACAATAAAGAAATTAGAGAGATATTATGAGACCCTCGTATAAAGGTGATTCGATTTTATCTGGCCACCCTATAGACTTGCCAAAAAGTATGTTTCTGTTGAAAAGTTCTACAATCTGTGCTATAATAGGTTCTAAATGAAAAGAGGCAAGACATGTGCCAAAACTAATTATTCTATTAACTTAACATAAAAAAAATCTTGAAGAACATGACTGATGAAAGGCAGGTTATAAAGAAACTAAACTTTTTAAAATAAAGAGAATATATTTTTGTGTGCCATTCAAAACTGACATTGATGAAACTGGCACTTGCCTTTTTGCCAATGGCTTTTACTATATGCACTTGGCAATGGAATTAAAAAAAACTCTGATTGTGGTAGTCTTATATTGAACTTTATTGTGGAGTCTTGTTTCCATGCTGTGAAGTTCTTAGCATGAACGAACAATATGGACTACTGAATTATTCCAGATCCCTTTGTTTGTATTAGGTAGTTTATAGAGCATACATCCTGTAGCAAGAATCAAAGTGGCTGGAAATTTTGTATATTGTGGGGTACTCAAAGGGGAAGCTACAAAGTGGAAGAGATTGTTTCAAGTAGTAAAAGTCAATGTGAAGGATTACATATCGTTTCTTTCCATTCTGAATCCCCAATCCTTTATATATTATGATGGTTAAGTGTTTAGAGGGGGTTAGAGAGGGGGAGAGAGGCTGGAAGTAAGGCTTTGTGGAGTAGGCTTTTTCTTAAAACCTCATGTGAGTGTCAAGTGATAAAAATAAAAGATTTTTCACATAAATGAATAAATTTATTACAACTTCAGTGTTCTCCCCAAAAAAAAATTTCAACTGGGTGCAAGATTTCAAGTCTGAAAAAATCAGCACTCGCTACGCTCACAATATCTCAGTGTAGGTGCTTACTTCACTTATTTTTCAAATCAGAAGTTGAAGTGCAGATTCCAACTGGGTGCCAACTGGGGGGCCTTTGGTTTCAAGTAGGGGGAGCCCCAGGTAAAAGTGACATGGGGAGATCACTGAACTTGTTCATCACCTTAAATATTTGAATATTATCCTTTGTTAGAAATATGTGATAGACTTAATGATACAAAATGAAAATCCAAAAATAGAATAGCAAGACCCCATTTGGGGGCCCCAGTCATGTTACAAAGGTAGAGAATAACAGATTGAAGTTGTAGAGGAAATGTATAACAAAATGATGGAATCTCATAACAACTGCAGTAATTATGTTTTTTCTTCAGTATCTGTTAAAATAAATCTGTTGAAACAGTTCAACACACAGATACAAAAAACAGAAATTACTCCATGTTTTTTTAACAAAGGGCTGCCTCAATTTGAGCCAGTTGTTGTTCTTTTGCATGAGTCTGTATAAAGAGTACATGTTTATGAAGACACAGGCGTGCAAGATCATCCTTCTGGGGCTTATATCTTTATCATTACCTCACCTGGATGTTTTAAATGAGAATGGGATGAACATTTTAATGGATCTATTTCAAATTACTGTAATTTACTATTTTTAGCATTGCTCATCTTGAATTTCCTTTTAGATGGAATGATTGATTTGGCATATTGAATCAGTTGTCCTTCATTATTCCATAACAGATTTTCATTTTGAGGTTTTGAGGTTTTTAAACATAAACAGGCAATACTGAGCTTGTATCATATTTACATCCTGGAATTTCCTGTTTTGCATCTATTAAGTATACAAGACATCAGCCAGGATTTAAAAAGAGAGGGGAGGCAAATTTAAACTGAATGGAGCTTTATACTTGTACATGTTTTACTTTTTAAAACACAAACTGAAGCTTATTTAGCACATATTTGTATCATGGACTGTCGTGTTTCATATACACAATTTGGGTATATATTGTAGTTGCAAAGCCGGGATCTAAAAGCAGTAGAGGCAATTTAAATGAATGAGGCAAATTAATGATTATTTTTAAAACATAAACTGAAACTTAATTCATATGAAAACTAAAGAATTTATTTTTTGCTACAAGGGGCTTGTATTTATGAAACCTTTTATGTCCCTAAATATTGGGGTATGCTTTAATCATACATTCAAAGAAAAGTTTTAGTTACATACTTGATCTAAATTGCCTTGCCTAGTCCAAGGGTTGAAATGAGGCAATTAAACTGGCCTGAAAATAAACATTTAAATGAGTAAATGTACTTGACCCATGCTTAGATATCTAAAAACAAAGATAGAAATTCAATCCATTTGAAGATAAAATGTAACATTTAATATAAGCCAGATTTCCTTTCCATATGATTATAGGTCTCTGAATATTTATTTTTTATCTGGTTTTTGAAATATGAAGGAATTCCGTTTTTAACCTATTTTTACCCAAAAATTGGTCAGAATATAGCAGAAATGCAATTTCAAAAATAAACTTTAAGTTATCGACTCTCTCTCTTAGTTTTTGTTTTGCTGTTTTGCTTCAGTATTTGTAATTCTACCTCACTGTATTACATAACAAAGAGACTATATGAGAGAGCGGTCAGCTGCTGGTTAATCACTTGTGGTTCAGCTTGCTAACACTAAGAGCTCATGCAGCATGGCTGCTTTTACCCTTTGTTTTCCTATGAGGATTAAGTCTAGATTTAGATTCAGATACCAAAGAAAGTAAACCTGTTACTTAAAGTAGATATGTTATTTCATAATAATTTCAGTTTTTTAATGTGCCATGAATGGCCTAAGTTAGATGTTCGATTTTTTAAACAAAAAGGATATATCACTTGTTCCGGAGGAATCTATTTATTAAAAAGAAATTACGGACTGTGGCAAGATAAATTATAGGATGATTGTCCGAGGAGAGAATGTTTTCAGAAAATAAATCTGTTTATGTTTTTATGTCACCATCAAGAATTGTTAAAGCCACCATTTTCGTGGTATTTTTTACTTTTGTGTTCGCAGTTGGCATCTGTAATATATTGTTGAACTTGTTATGCTTTCATTGCCATTTGTAGATGGTGATATTTTGTCATGTTTTTGCGCCTTGTTTCATTCTTGTGTAGTGTTTATGTATCAGAATTTTGTCTACATTACAGTTGAGCTATATTTGGCATGATATTACCAAATAAAATATCTTCCAGAATTTAAAAAAAATTTTGATGCGTTTGTTAGTCTGCTACATAAATTCCTAATAATCGGAAGAGATATTGCTCCATTTGATAAATATAAATTCTGGCACTTTATATACCCTTACGTTAATGCTATTTTGTTTTGCTTCAGTGATGAAGCAGAATCCAGGATCCATATTGCTGTTGTTGCTTGTGGGGAAAGATTGGAGGAAACCATAGTCATGCTCAAAAGTTCAACTCTGCTCACAAAATCTAAACTACAGTTCCATATATTCGCAGAAAATGATCTGCATGCACCATTTAAAAAAGAGGTAAGTTTTAAAATCATTGCTTGAGTCACAGATTAAGTCTCCTTTCACCCTCTCTTTCTCGCCTTTTCCTGCCCAGGGTGTTAAAGAGGAGAGGTGTTTTGCAGGGTCAGCAGGGATCTGCTTGACATGTTTCGAGATCTTTAATGTCAATTTTAATTTTTACCAAAATATAGAAATTTTTATCAGAATTATGAAAATTTTACCGAAATATATTTGCAAAAAATTAATTTGTAAACTAAGAGAAGCCTCCTGGCTATGAGCATGTCACATATGTACTTGATTCAGCACAACTCAACCTTCAGTCATTCAGATAGTCTCGAAGATTTCAGCCTTATAGCCATTAATATTAGACTATATGGTTCATGATTTGAGGGATGAAAAAAGCTAAGGGCAGAGGGAATGAGTCCTCACACAACTGGATCTAGATTTGAGGATCTGGTACTCATCATATCTCATTTATTACAACATTCTCATATTCAGATAGAAGGCTATGATATCCCATGATTCATGATTGATGACGCACCAAAATTGTGAACAAAACAAGATGCACATGTTCTGCTGTTTTATATTATACTAACTACACAATAGTCACAAAACAATAGGTTTACTACTTGTCATAATGTCAGATCCTGTAAATTATTTATGTAGATGCAAATAGAAATTGATTTGCTATATTTTTAATATCTAACTACAGTGATCTCCCCAGCATTAGAGCAAGTGGGCGCAGCATCTACCTGAGATTTTAAAAACAGGCTTGCACCCACCTGAAAATCCATTTGCACCCACTTGAAAATGAGAAAGATAATGAAAAATAGGCATATTTTGACTGATTTCTGTCCAGTTGTGAAAATGAGAATTGTGCACCCACTTGAGAAAAAATTCTGTTGAGAACAGTGAACTATATAATATATATACATGTACGACATTCATTATTATGTTAAAGTAGCTTTGTAGATATTGTGCACACTTAGGTCTTGAAATGTTACATCTTTCATTAACTAATACAATGTTCTCTCCTAAGCTCCTCAAAACTTGTAGACGTAGATCTTTGTTATTGAGTCAGTTAGAGCAATAATACTTCACAAAGGGTGTTTTTAGATATTTTTCTTGACATGTAACCTGTTTTCAAAATAGGTTAGTTTGTTTATTTTGCTAATGGGTTTAATTGAAGTCCGTGTGAAGAAAATAAACATGTCTGTTACACAATAGAGTTTTGTGTCTCTACAGAAGTTCAAAACTTCTCTTAATCCACTTCATCTAGTTCTTTTTTTAATCCTTATTATCTTCATATTAGAATATGATTATACTAATAATATGACATATTACAGAATTCAATTTAATCAAAATCTGACCATGAACTGTGTAATAAAAAGAAAATGTTGAGGTTTATGAGTGGATATCATTTTTTATCTACGCTGAGAAGTGGATATTATTTTTATCTACTCTGAGAAATAAATATCTGCATTCACACTCTCATTAATATAGACATTGTTATTTTTGCTTGTAGATTTACTCATAAAAGGATAGTTTCTAAATAGCAGAAAAATCAATGAAATCTCGTGCTGCCATCTTTTATTCAGCTTTTAACTCGGGCCAGAGCTCCATTCATTTACATGCTAAAATCTTGGAAAAGTGTCTTAATTTCATGATTTATCAAAGTGCGTTTGTTGAATCTGTATAAAACCTGAATGATATACCACATGATGACCCTGTTTACTTACATGTTGTGATTAAACATGCAAATGTTGATTGACATACAAATAATCCACAGATTTAAAGAATTTTAGCATTGCATCTATGGACATTTGGCCCAAGTTTTTTTAAATTGTTATAGAAAATTATTCAAATTACATAACTGTGTAAATCAAAGCTATTATAGGAGAAAACATTTCACTGAATTCAAATATGCCATTTAAAAGAAGGTAATATAAGTCATTAGAGGTCTAATATGCAAGTCTCTTAAAATCTCACGAAAAACGAGATTTAGCGAGATTTCAAAGGCTATATGGAAACTATACTATTGCATCATGATATACCATGACATCTCATTTCTTCTCAGCCCTGAGTTTCAGGTGAAACAGAAAGATGTTATGAATATCAGAATGCATATATAGGATATTCTGGGTTCATCTTCATTTCATTATCGATGTATTGCATTAGATGAGCCATATATGTTGATGATCCTCAAAAGATAATTCACAAAAATGTTTTCTAGTTCTTTCTAATGAATACTTTATTTCATAATCTAAATGAGTACATAGTATGGTGTTGAACTTGTTTCATCTTCGTCACTAAGTTCCTGCCAACATGCATCTTGTATTTTAACCATTATAGACCAAGCTTTGTCTTTCTTAGACCTGTAAACAGAATATTAATGAATATTAAGTTAACATGAAAATACCATCATGCATATTCTTTATATTTTTTATATTTGAAATTGAGAATTTAGGTCAACACAAATTACTATTATATTTATATATAATCATATATTTGATCCCCTTTTCCTTGTATAATACTAATACTGCTATATGACATCTTGACCCATCAAGGTATTTAACACTTCAAAGAAAATAGCAAAAAGTACTGTTTTAAAATACTTAGGGATTGTTTCAAAACTTTCACATTAAACCCTTTACATTTTCCATTTTGTTCTCTGCTACACTACCTATCCAATCAGGCAGAATTCCATGTATAGTTAACAGAATATATTTTTGGGAGGCGCATGGCCATTCAATTCAAAATGGCTGCCAGTTTTTTCGTAAGAATTTAATTTGATTGATTCAATTCACTTGAGGGATTCAATTCAAATGATTCAATAAAATATGTTTTGTTAAGGTGGGATTTGCTACTCCAGGGAGTTGCTGTTTTTCTAGCTCTTGAAAAGATTATGATGAATATTACTTACCAGCGACGGCACCCTGGAAGCCAGCATTGTAGTCGCACGCAACCTCATTCTGAATATAATCCATTCTATCATTCTGGAAGTTATCACTCTGATCAGGACCGCCTACGAGAGCTCCATAAAGAATGTTGGGGTTGGGTTTTGAGGCATCGTTTTCAAACGTGAATCCATTTTGGTCATATGTACTAGAGCTGAAATACATAATATAACATAATTGTACTTTTGATTAATTTATGAATTTTCACTTCAAGTAATGATTTCAAAAGGCCATATAACCCTAATATCATAAAAGTTTTAAGGTAGATTTGACTGTAATGCTAGTAAAATACTGTTTATGTGACTTTCATTCTGTAAATTATGAAACTATGTTAAATAGATATCTTTCTTGGATAAACCTAACTGCTGCAATATAACAAGACCATGATTCAATTCAAAAATATGGTATTTATTACCTTCCTCTGTGATGAGGTCTATCTGGGTAGTTATTGCCTCCTGTGTGATCAAAGCCAACCACAAAGCTCATTTTGGATCCAAAGCCCATCATATAACTGATCTGGCCCTCAGCCCAGTCATGGTATTTTGAGGCATCAGTGGTAGAGTCTGCATATTTACTGGCAAACAGTGCAATGAAGGCAGCATTAGCTGAAATGAATAAGATGTTATTTTTTCTCACTGGAGATGTGTTCATACATGATTCAGTTAGATATCCTAGGTGGTCAATATTTGGCTTTCTTTTGTTGGGTTGTAAGGCAAATTTTCCCTTTACTCTTAATTTCTGACAAAAAGGTCGCCATTTACCTGAAAATTTTGAAAAAATGCCCTCAGAAACATTACATGCTTGAACAACTGATCTCTTATCTACATACATACCAGAGTATCTGCAAGGTCCCCAAGCTCTGAGCCACACCAATCCACAAGGTGTTTTAGATTTTCCTACCCATGCATCAGCAAACTGCATGAGTGTAGCCTTCTGGGTACTATCCTCTTCTGCCAACAGTGCAGTTACACCTAATCAAAAAGAATGAAACCATCCACAATTCCTTGTTGACTACTGTTCACATTACTTTTTCTGAAGAATTTCTTTGTTTTTCTGAATAACCACATATCACTTGGCGTTTATCAAATAAAATTTTCCTACATCATGAGATTGTATATATTTGATTCCCTGGCAATCAAAATTCAAATCAGCAATAACTAGGAGTTTTTTTGACCAATCGGGAATTATTAATCAAAAAGCCCCATGGTATGGCAGTGAATTTTCCCCATCTTACCTGGGCATTTCTCATCCCAAGAATATTCTTCCTTGGCTGTACATCCCAATGCCTTGCTTTTATAGCTAGCGTCATTAGTGGCTTTATACAACCATGCAGCTCCCCATTTCAGCTCATCCGCAAATCCACTCCAAGAACTGATAAATTTGAAATAAATAGTTCATAAATCTCTTTGTTTTCATATTTCATATGTTGAAATTATGACATTTTAGTTTTAATCCTGAATGCATCAATGTTTTCTCCTCATTTCCAAAAGGATCTCTAAATGAGTCTAAAATAATTTTCCGTGTCCTCTCTGTTTCTTGGAAAAATATATATACTTTGGATAAATCAAGTATCCAGAACTCTCATATACAGGGTGTTTCATATGTATGCACCCCCCCCTCATAACTCATACATGTAGCATTGCCACCCTATCATGTTATATATCATTTTGTTCCTTATGGAAAGTTACATAAGATTGCAAAGTTTCAGAATCCAGGGGTGTCCCTGAAAAAAGATACAATGTATTTGCTTACTTGTAATATATACTGGCATCAGAGATGGAACTTGAGTAAACGCCTCTGCAGGTGTCAGCAAACTCATATAGGGCTTTGGCATTCTCAAGAAGTGTGTTTGCATACGATTCATCTGTAATCACAAATGAAATGTGATTGGGGCATTAACATGGTGAAAGTAGAGTTTAGCAATGTACAGAACAATTTTGTATATGGACAGAACAATTTTGGCTTGGTTTCCAGAATTCATACAGAATGCAAGAATATAACCCCTCGTCATGGGGTTAACTATTTTTTTTAGATGCTAAAGTCTTGTCGTAATTGTTGCTCTTTTGAATCCAATTTTAACGTTACCACCATAAGTAACATATTGTTATAGTCTTTAACTTTATTCTGACAGCATGAGGCAGCCAGAATTCGGCATCTGTAACATATCACTGGCGTATCTTTGAGGAAAATAGGCCTCAAAATTTCAAAATTTGGGACCACTTTTCGGTTTTAGGGGCCTTAAATTTTTTTCTGCGCAAGCGCGGACGTTTTTTTCTCTGAACAGAAATTTGGCCCCCCCCCTTGTTGGTTCCCAGATCCGCCCCTGCATATGGCAGGTAATGACATTTTGCATGTTAATATCTCGTTCATTTTAAGAGTGATCCTTTGAGCATTTCGGGTTTGATTACATACCAGTATCTTTGAAGAGGAGATAACCAGCTGCCAATGCAGAAGCAGTCTCTGCTGCCAGGTCTGATCCACATTTCCCAGGTCCAATAGAGTAGATTGGTCTATTCATGGTCATCTTCTCTGGAGGTCCCATATAGCCATGGTCAAGGCCACCATTTCCAACCTAGAATACCAATGATTTAATGGGTACTGCCTTAGGTAAATTGGTAAATATTCGTTTGCACCCGCTTGAAGATGAGAAAAATCATGAAAATACTGTAGGCATATTTTGACCAAAGAATTGGTATCGATATGGCAAATTATATCGGACACTTGTTTTTCTTTGAAAATTTTACACATCGTCAATTTAATGATCATCCTTTGAGTGGTAACAATTTAACTTGAAAAAATTTATATACTTATCTCTTTATTGTTTTAGAAACACATCAGACACTTCTTTTGTTCTCGGTATCATATATTCGGAATGAAATAGAACATCTATTCGAACCTCATTGAAACAAATGAGATTACACTACATGTTTAGGTCTCTCAATATTGTAATTGTACAAAGGAATGTTTGGTTCATTTAAAAAAGTATCTTGTTCATGAAATAATATATATAAATATTTCTTATCTATTTTGGTTTTTTGTTTTAATTTTTGAATGCTTTTTGTTAAATGAACCAAACTTTCCTTTGTATAACTTTAATATTGAGAGGTTTAAGAATTATGTTGTAGTATATGCCAGTTTGTTCCAACAAGGTTCGGAAAGATCTTTTCTTTCATTCTCAAGAATTGGTAGAAAGGAATTGTTGTCAATCAGTGACCATTACATAAAGGATAGTGTTTTTTACAGAGTTTTTTCAATAATTGGTTTGAGAGAAAAAAAATGTTGAATTCAGATCGCCATATCGATACCAATCCTTTGGTCTAAATTGTTCAATTAAAAATTTTGCACCCACTTGAGATAAAATCCTGGGCAGAATACTGTATATTGTATTGTATTTTGTTGTGTTGTATTGTACTATATATTTATTGCCTCTTTCATATGAGAGAATACATTTTAATATACATATAAGACAAATAAAACGATAAGATTGAATGCCACCGATTAAATTGTCCTTGATTTTAATTTCAAAAGTTGGTTTTAAAAATTCCTCAAATGTAAAAAATCTAAGCCATGGGATCAGAAGCTGAATGCCACGTACAGAAATTATAGATACATTGGACAGTATCTTGTATAATGCACATTACCTGGCCATAGAACTTTTGTGTTTTGCCATTCTCAATCACATGACACTTGAGGAAGTAGTCCAAGGGCCACTTCACCTCATTTAAGGCCCATCCCCATTGGTCTCCATATCCATCTTTAAACTCAAGCATTGACCAAATAAGGGTTGTTGTAGACCAAGCCATTGGGAATCCAAACTTCACATGATCTCCAGCTGAAAAGTAGATGTTTTTCACATTAATGACATTTTTTCAAAACAGAATTAAACAAAAACCCAATGAAGTAATTATAAGAAATTACATGTATATTGTAAATAAGATCTTTTCTAATACTCAGCAAACATTTGCAAAACATATACAAAAATCATTAAATCAACATTGATTCAACATTGAGAAATGTTTGCTGTTTTTGCAATTACATTTAGTACATTTGCATTGCATGTACATTTTTTATTATATATTGTTGTTAGAGTATGTTACAACTGCATCATTTTTGGGTTAGTATTGTCAATTGGGTTGCTATACCTACCATCATACCATCCACCTGTGAGGTCATGACTGCCATCTTTATCCTCTAGAGCTGAGTCTCCACGCCAAGCGATCCTGTTATTAGCGGGAAGTTTTCCAGATCTCTGGGCCTCGTAGAATTTAATTGACATTTCGATGACAGTCAAATAATCATCTGCAGCTATAAATGATGAAAATGTATTTTAGTAGATGAAATGGGAAAAGTTTTTGTACTGGTCTGTTATTGTTTATATATGTATACAAATTGGTGACTTTTTTAGTATGATAAGCAGTGATGTTCCATCCAATGAATTTTAAATCTTTAACTAGCCATCTATTTTTTCACACTAAAATAAAAATTAAGATACATGCCCAAAACGGTAATTGTACAAGTATACAGCAATTTGATCTAGGGTGAGGCCCAAAACATGGACCCTCCCTGTATGGAACACCTGCCAACAACCTGACTTTTTGTCAGTCTGGAGACTGTTCCTTGTTTGCAGATTTTACATGTACTAGCAACATACTTGGTTTGTCATCGGATCCTGAGCAGGAAGCCCCTCCAGTTGATCCACCTGATCCACCACCGCTTGAGCTACCATCGCAAGATCCACCATTCGCCAGTTCATTTGCATTAACAGTTGCACAGATTCTGATTGAGTTCTTGTCAATACTTGCGTCAAATCTGACAAGGAATTTGTGCTCATAGTTTGCACTGTTGTAATGCATCCTGACTGTGTTACCATCCTTTGTGCAAGTTGCCCCACCATCCCATTGCTTGAAATATATGTGTAAAACCAATGTAAAGAATACAGAATATTATATTGAAAAGGCAATTATCCATAAACATGCATTAACCTTTGCACATGTTGAAAGGCCATTTGGCAGAGATGGAAGACACATGTATATTGCGGCACTTAAGTTTGATCTGGCCTCCCCAAATCCAAGGGATGGGATAGTCCAGTGATCTTATCAGTTGGTGCTCTGCTCACTTGAGCTTTTGAAATGGGCTTGCACCCATTTGAAAACCTATTTGCACTTATTCAAAAATTATAAAAAACTATGAAATGCCTTTTGGTATAATGTGATTCTAGATCTTTTTAAAACCTACCTCAAAAGCATAGATATCTTTGTTGCTGGTCAAGTGAATTGAATAGCCATTGTTAAAGTTGTAATGGTTGCTAATCCTAACATACGCCTCAAGTCCACCATCCCATGTATTTCCCAAAACAACATTCTGCCAGTCATTACCTAACAATATAAATCGTTATATATATATATGTAAAGCATTATTATGTCACCACCATAAAGTGGGTGGCTTCACGTTTCTTGCTAAACATTCTTAAACTTGGATTGATTTGAAATTTCCAGAAATCTTTCTTGGTAAAAAGAAATCTAAAACTAATTAAATGCACTGCTCAGGTGATTTACACTGCTGTTGTAGTTAATACATTTTTATCCCAAGTTTCACCCTTTTCAGGGTACATTGAATAATAGGTTTTTTTCAGTACATATGCGATGTGTACAATATATACATGTATATCGAATCTGCATTTATTGTAGTCTGGTTTACCAGGACACAACTTGTGACTAACTTACATGTGACTGAGCTTCCTTGGGTTGTTGATTGGGTTGTTCCTTGGGTTGTTGATTGGGTTGTTCCTTGAGTCGTTGATTGGGTTGTTCCTTGGGTTGTTCCCTGGGTTGTTGATTGGGTTGTTCCCTGGGTTGTTGATTGGGTTGTTCCTTGGGTCGTTGATTGAGTTGTGGTTTGTGAATCAGATTCAGCTGGACCATTTTTCCACCAGACAGTTCCAGTCACACCACTTTCTGCAGATGTGACATGAATATCGAAGCTTATGATCTGATCATTGTGGTAGGCTGTATTATATTGGTCAAACAGTTTCCATCTGGTACCATCAGTATTAGCCTTTGCAGTGTTTGTTGTCCATTTCTGAAAGAGAAAGGTGTTCTATCTTAGGCAAGGTACAATTTTATATGTTTCACAATTCTTCACAATCACTTCATGTTAAATTAAGGTGGTAAAGGAGCTTAGATGGAATCATTTTTGCACCTCCAAAAACTCCAAGAAGACCCCTAACAATAGATTTTTGTTGTTTTGTATTGTGGGGCCTTGATTGTTTGTTGCTTGGAATTCTATATATTTTCTATCGCATACTCTGATTTCGAGCATCAGTATAAAATCATATTGAGTACATATGATATGTAATATATAATATACAGTGGAAACTGCTGAGTAGAACGAACACCTATGTAAGTAGAATACCTCATAAATGGATCAGTTTAAAAGTCCTGTTAAGTGGCCCCTCTCAAAGTGGAACACTTTTTGTGGTCCCAAGCCAGGGTGTTCCACTTGCACAGGTTCTACTGTATAGTGATAACCAAATGAATATACATGTATAAACCCCCCATTGAGCACATGTGCAAAATAAATATGATATATTTAGATAACTTACAGTGATTGCTGTCACAGGCTTGTTAAATTTCACAATCATCTTCCAGTATGAGGCAGGTTTGTCTTCATTAGCAGTGATTTGAACTCTGAATGGTGTGATGTATTCAGCTCCTTGTTGCCATCCATTACCATTTTTGATCAGGTCTACGGCTGAGTTCACTTTGATGCTGAATATGAAGGCCAGCACGCCTAATGCTGTTGTGGTTCTCATGGCAACCTCTTGCTTGTCTCCTTGGTGTAGATATGTTGCGTCTGTCGTTGTTGGATCGTCCCAACTTGTGAATAAACTTTGAAAATTTTCAAGTTTTTATACTGTTTGATATTTGAACAATGATTTTAAGTTTGTGTTTAGAACAAAAGATTTAATTCGAAAATTTTATCACTGGAAATGCTAAGGCGTTCTAATATGATTATTAATTTTTAGAAACATGTTTGAAACAATTGAAGTTCATAATATACATATAATTATTAATTTTGGAATAAGTTTATTACTCCGAGTAGATCCACTTATATGTCACAATATCATGATTTTCAAACATCCAGTATTAGAAATTAAGTTCATATACTTCAATTAAAATATTATGAGTAAACTTCTCAATAATTCCAGAATTTTGCAAAAATCTCTTTATTTGTCCATCGACGTGTCTATTTCTAAAATGCTATGTTTAAATGTTTATCCAAAATTTAATTGCAAGTTACTTTCGGGATCTAGTTGGGCCATTTTTCCTCATTTCTCAGATGTTCCTGATTTTCTCACTACAAGGGAAATCTAATATCCAGGATGTCCTTTATGACTTTATATAATGTTTGATACATGTCTAGGTGCACCCAAGGGAAGAACTGCATATAGGCGATCAGCCTGGGGGGTTGGTCGGTATCAAATTAGGGGAATAATCGGCATAGTGATTTTTGGGAAGGTTAAGACCTCTAGAGTAAGAAAATATGTGATAGCATTGTAACAGTTGTAGCTAAATGGGTGTTATCGCCCATTTTTCAAAATGGCCGCCGGTGCACATGTCACAATATAAGAGTGGGTATATCTAAGCACACTGAGATGCAAAAACTGTGATTTTAGGACCTTTGTCTAGGTTTGGGGGTCAAAGATTTCATTTATGTCTAAATCTAAGTCATCAAACAATTGTTTCTTATAGAAATCCAAGATGGCCGCCAAAATAGGTGCAAAAACGGATATGTAACTACTGTTAATGCTCAAGAATCACTTAAGAACAGTGATTTTGGAGCCCATATCTACATTTATGAGGTCAAGGATTTGATTTATGTCTAAATCTGAGTCATCAAATAATTACTTTTCATAGAAATCCAAGATGGCCACCAAAATGGATGCCAAATCGAATATGTAACTATTGATTTAAGCTCAAAGAACAGTTAAGAACAGTGATTTTGGAGACCATATCTAGGTTTTAAGGGTCAAGGATTTGACTTATGTCTAAATCTAAGTCATCAAACAATTACTTTAAATAAAAATTCCAAAATGGCCACCAAAATGGGTGCCAAAATGAATATTCAACTATTGATTTAAGCTCAAAGAACAGGTAAGAACAGTGATTTTGGAGCACATGTCTGCATTTTAGGGCTCAAGGATTTCATTTATGTCTAAATTTGAGTCACCAAACAATTACTTCATTTAGAAATCCAAGATGGCCACCAAAACGGGTGCCAAAATGAATATTTAACTGATTGATTTAAGCTCAGAGAACAGTTGAGAACAGTGATTTTGGAGACAATGTCTAGGTTTAAAGGGTCAAGGATTTGACTTATGTCTAAATCTAAGTCATCAAACAATTACTTTATATAGAAATCCAAGATGGCCATCAAAATGGGTGCCAAAATGAATATTTAACTATTGATTTAAGCTCAAAGAACAGTTAAGAACAGTGATTTTGGAGACAATATCTAGGTTTTAGGGGTCAAAGGTTTCATTTGTGTCTCAATCTGAGTCATCGAATAATTGCTTTTCATAGAAATCCAAGATGGTCACCAGAATGGGTACCAATGAATAACAAGTAAATGTTGATTTAAGCTCAAAGAACAGTTTATAGCAGTAATTTGAGACCATGTCAAGATTTTTGATGTCAAGAATTTCAGTTATGTCTAAAACTATAACTAATTCCTTTATTTGGATCCAAGATTTTCAACATTGTTGCCGAAGTGAAAATAAGATTTATTATCTAAACTTTTAGAGGAGTTAGAATATTAATTTTTGATATTTTAAGTTTGCGAGGTCAATGATTTTAATTTTGTCTTAATAAAATCAACAAACATTTTATTTATATAGATATCCAAGATGGCCTCCAAAATGGCTGCCAAGATGAATTCATATATCTATCCATTTATTATAGATCACCAAGAACAATAATTTTGGAAGCAATGTTTACTTTAAGGAGGTCAAGAATTTCGGTTATCTAGAGCTATGTCATGAAACAACACATTTGTGATTAATATCAGAATTAAAGATGGATGCCAAAGTGTAAATATTATAAAAGGTCAAATAAGAACAAACAATTACATGAACATTTGCGAAATAAAATCTTATGCTCATCGCATTAGCAATATTACTGTAATTTGCCTTCCTTTCCCTTAGTTTTGTTGTGGCTCAGTATCATAAACATTGACTATAGAAAGAAGTGGACTGCCTATAGGAAGAAGTAGATTATTGGATGGAGAAGATCAAGCACAAGAAATTCCTCGAAGACAAGTGTATAATACACCAGAAAGAGTTTGATGAAGATAAACATTTTAGTCAGTCCTCAAAATCGTGACTCTGCAGCCATTTTGGTGGCCATCTTGGATATCAAAATAAAGGAATTATTTTATGACTTAATTATCGACAAAATTGAAATTCTTGGCCTCTTAAACCTGGACATGGTCTCCAAAATCACTGTCCTTAACTGTTCTTTGAGCTTAGATCAATAGTTAAATATTCATTTCAGCACCCATTTTGGTGGCCATCTTGGATTTCTATAAAAAGTAATTATTTGAATACTTAGATTTAGACATAAATGAAATCCTTGGCCCCTACAAAATAGACAGAGTCTCCAAAATTACTGTTCTTAACTGTTCTTTTAGCTTAAATCAATAGTTACATATTCATTTTGGCACCCATTTTGGCGACCATCTTGTATTTATATGAAAAGGTAATTATTTGATGACTCCAATTTAGACATAAATGAAATCCTCGACTCTAGAACTGTGACATGATCTCCAAAATCACTGTTCTTAACTCTCCTTCCAGCTTAGATCAATGGTTACATTCCGGTATTCGTTTTGGCATCCATTTTGGTGGCCATATTGTATTTCTATGAAAAGGTAATTATTTGATGACTCCGATTTAGACATATATGAGATCCTTGACTTGAGAACTGTGACATGATCTCTAAAATCACTGTTCTTAACTGTTCTTTGAGCTTAAATCAATGGTTACATAACGGTATTCGTTTTGGCACCCATTTTGGTGGCCATCTTGGATTTCTATAAGAAGTAATTGCTTGATGACTTAGATTTCAGCATGAATGAAATCCTTGACCCCTAAAACCGTAATAAAGGTCCTAAAATCACAGTTTTTCCATCTCAGTGTGCTTAGATATACCCACTCTTATATTGTAACATGTGCACTGGCGGCCATTTTGAAAAATGGGTGATAACACCCATTTAGCTACAACTGTTGCAATGCTATCACATAGTTTCTTACTCTAGATGTCTTAACCTTCCCAAAAATCACTATGGCAATTATTCCCCTGATTTGATACCGATAACCTAAATTTTGGGGTGAAGCTGATGGCCTAATACATTATTTATCCTGTTATTAGTTCTAGGAATTAAAGTATCATACCTACAAGGCATACACATGCAGTGTTTGTCTTGTTACATTTTTAGGAATTAAAGTATTATATGTATTTATGACTTTATATTTTACAGCTTGATGTATGGCCAGATGGAGTTAAGGAAAGAACTTTGTGCAGTATTTATCCTATTACATTTTCAGGGAGTTAAAGTATTATTCATATGCAATGCATTTATGACTTTTTATTTTACAGCTTGATGCATGGCTAGATGGAGTTAAGGAAAGAACTATGTGCAGTATTCATCCTATTACATTTCCAGGGAATTAAAGTATTATTCATATGGAATGCATTTATGACTTTATATTTTACAGCTTGATGCATGGCTGGATGGAGTCAAGGAAAGAACTATGTGCAGTATTTATCCTATTACATTTTCAGGGAGTTAAAGTATTATACATAATACAATGCATTTATGACTTTTTATTTTACAGCTTGATGCATGGCCAGATGGAGTTAAGGAAAGAACTATGTGCAGTATTCATCCTATTACATTTCCAGGGAATTAAAGTATTATTCATATACAATGCATTTATGACTTTATATTTTACAGCTTGATGCATGGCTAGATGGAGTTAAGGAAAGAACTATGTGCAGTATTCATCCTATTACATTTCCAGGGAATTAAAGTATTATTCATATGCAATGCATTTATGACTTTTTATTTTACAGCTTGATGCATGGCTAGATGGAGTTAAGGAAAGAACTATGTGCAGTATTCATCCTATTACATTTCCAGGGAATTAAAGTATTATTCATATGCAATGCATTTATGACTTTATATTTTACAGCTTGATGCATGGCCAGATGGAGTTAAGGAAAGAACTATTTGCAGTATTTATCCTATTACATTTTCAGGGAGTTAAAGTATTATACATAATACAATGCATTTATGACTTTTTATTTTACAGCTTGATGCATGGCCAGATGGAGTTAAGGAAAGAACTATGTGCAGTATTCATCCTATTACATTTCCAGGGAATTAAAGTATTATTCATATACAATGCATTTATGACTTTATATTTTACAGCTTACATGCATGGCTAGATGGAGTTAAGGAAAGAACTATGTGCAGTATTCATCCTATTACATTTCCAGGGAATTAAAGTATTATTCATATGCAATGCATTTATGACTTTTTATTTTACAGCTTGATGCATGGCTAGATGGAGTTAAGGAAAGAACTATGTGCAGTATTTATCCTATTACATTTTCAGGGAATTAAAGTATTATTCATTATATGCAATGCATTTATGACTTTATATTTTACAGCTTGATGCATGGCCAGATGGAGTTAAGGAAAGAACTATTTGCAGTATTTATCCTATTACATTTTTCAGGGAGTTAACGTATTATTCATATATAATGCATTTATGACTTTATATTTTACAGCTTGATGCATGGCCAGATGGAGTTAAGGAAAGAACTATGTGCAGTATTTATCCTATTACATTTCCAGGGAGTTAAAGTATTATACATATACAATGCATTTATGACTTTATATTTTACAGCTTGATGCATGGCCAGATGGAGTCAAGGAAAGAACTGTGTACAGTATTTATCCTATTACATTTCCAGGGAATTAAACTATTATACATATACAATGCATTTATGACTTTATATTTTACAGCTTGATGCATGGCCAGATGGAGTCAAGGAAAGAACTGCGTACAGTATTTATCCTATTACATTTCCAGGGAATTAAACTATTATACATATACAATGCATTTATGACTTTATATTTTACAGCTTGATGCATGGCCAGATGGAGTCAAGGAAAGGACTGCGTACAGTATTTATCCTATTACATTTTTAGGGAGTTAAAGTATTATACATAATACAATGCATTTATGACTTTATATTTTACAGCTTGATGCATGGCCAGATGGAGTTAAGGAAAGAACTATGTGCAGTATTCATCCTATTACATTTCCAGGGAGTTAAAGTATTATTCATATATTTACAGCTTGATTCATGGCCAGATGGAGTCAAGGAAAGAACTGCGTACAGTATTCATCCTATAACATTTCCAGGGAATTAAAGTATTATACATATACAATGCATTTATGACTTTATATTTTACAGCTTGATGCATGGCCAGATGGAGTCAAGGAAAGAACTACGTACAGTATTTATCCTATTACATTTCCAGGGAATTAAAGTATTATACATAATACAATGCATTTATGACTTTATATTTTACAGCTTGATGCATGGCCAGATGGAGTCAAGGAAAGAACTATGTGCAGTATTCATCCTATTACATTTCCAGGGAATTAAAGTATTATACATATACAATGCATTTATGACTTTATATTTTCAGCTTGATGCATGGCCAGATGGAGTCAAGGAAAGAACTGCATACAGTATTTATCCAATTACATTCCCTGATGGTGAGAACGCTGAAGAATGGAAGAAGCTGTTCAAACCATGTGCCTCTCAGAGGTTGTTTTTACCAGTAAGTATAAGGATATTTTCTCAAAAAAATCTTTTTTTGTTACCAATCTCGAAAATCTTGATTTACTAAATGAATAAATAAAAAGAACAATAACCTTAGACATTCCTAAATTCATTGAAAAAGAGATATATTCAAAATGTTTAACGTTCATGGAAGCTGTATTGTTATGCTCAGGATTCAATGAATTATGGATCACTTTAAGCACGATGGTCTTGTTTAAGACTTTGAACGAGGGCGCTAGCACACAAGACATGAGTGCATTAAATCACCCACAATTCACAAAGATTTTATACAATGTGACTAAAAAGAATTAGATTCAACCAGAAACTTTTTCAACGACCACGGTTTTGCAAGGTTTACATTTTGATCTACATAAGCACCTACTCAGCTATACCATTTATAGATTTATTCTCAGAAGAATATTAAATATACTATCGAGGGTGGGGTGTTCAGAAGTTTTGAAATGGTTTTTATTTCATCATACTTATGATTTTAAGATAATATTAAGATAGATGTATTGGCATATTTGGCCTTGTAGCATCCACTTTTGTATTTGATTGTCATTTTAAAAACTTAAAAACATAAGATTCTTAATGTCAGCCAGTTTTCATCACTCCCCTCCCCCTCGCCCCCCCCCCCCCCCCTTCAGAGAATCACATTTACTCAGTTAAAAGCTTAATAATTTTAATGTTTCCCTAAATTCCTCTAAGGTATAACATAACATTCTTCAGACAGGCAGGAAAGAATTTGAGTTAACAGTGACATTTCATATTTAACAGACTGGTGTTTTATTTTTTGCCTTTAAGTTAATATTTTATAATGCAAATCTTTTAAGAAGATAGTATATGGAACTATTTTATATTGATGTTGATAAATATTTCATGCATATGCTTACCATGAGGAGCAATCAATAAATAGTTGCTAAACTTGTATTGAAAGACAAAGTATGAGGAAATGTTTGAGGAATTTAGAACCTTTTTGACCTGACCCCCTAAGCTATTTTTGTAATTGATCTGTGGCCTCAGAAATAAAAGACCATTGTTTCAGCAGTAAATAGATGGACTATTAATTCATTCAAGAGTTTCACATTTTGTTGATAAAACAACTGCTTTTGGCACTTTTCTTTATCAAGTACTTCACTTAAAGGCTCATTCGTGACTCAACTGAGTAAAATAACAGTCAGATTAAATATCTGAGGTGTAAAAATAAACTATGCCAGTGTTGACAGAACATTTTTTTTATTGCATGTTGGGGTCAAGATGAGCACATCTGATTGTGTAACTCACTTCTATATGAGCAGTATCGCAACAACAAAGAAAAATTCAGTATCTGGTTGGTTTATAATGCATTGTAAAAGCCTTTAATTTAGAGGCACTCAGCCTGAATACACATCCCAGGGCAGGCATGCTATTTATCACACTCTGAAGAATTACATGTATGTACTAGAAAAAGTGGAGTTGTAGCTTTAGGCTTGGAAATAATCTTGTTTCTTGTCTGAAGATTGTTATGTGTTAAAGGCAAGAAAACAAGAAAAAAAGTGAGCTGGGAAATTTTAATTAATACTGTGAAATTCTTTTATAGACAAGGAAAATCATGTATTTCTCTAATAATATCATTTTTATTCATGTAAATCTAACTACAAAATTACAATTTTAAGAAAGAAGGCCTGGATGTCTCATCCAAAACATTTTTGCTACTGCCTTTAACTATGGGTTTATAGTGCAAATTTCTGGCTTTATGAATTTTAAAAATATTTGGGTGATTTGAGCTCTGAGTTGGAGGGATGGTGCATTTAAAGAGGAATATGAATGTACCCTTGATCGTCAGCTGTTAAACCTGTAATTTAGCTGACAGCACTGCTAAAATGAAGAGGCACAAGAGGCAAAGTTAGAAAAACACATTATAGCCCAAGAGGAGGGAAAACCCTAGAGCTTAAGAAAATTTTAAAACCGCCATTGAATGCCGTCATTATTCTGTTGATTTGGCTAATCAGCGACGCTGTCGTTTCAGTACAGATTTACATATTAGACATATCTCTTCTTTGAACCTCTCTCTTCCCCCCTCTTTTACAGCCTAGACCACCCCTATGGGTAAAAATTACAGAAAGAAAAATTCTACAAGTCACTGTCGTTACCGTATGGTTATAGATTATAGCTAAGGAAGTGAAAAGTGGTTTCAAATAATTCACATCTTTTTTATGATTTTATGATTATATTCATTTCATTCATTACAATGATGTCCATCAATGTATCTCATAATTACAGTACTGTACACACTATGCTTATCTTGATGTGATATTGTTTGACAAGTGAATTTTTTTCACTTTGAAGTTGATGAAAATGTATTTCAATTACTGGTAATTGGTTGCCACCTTTGGTAAACCTCAAATCAAAATATTGCCCTTAACACCATATTAAACACCACAAAAGGCACACAACACCCTAATGGACATCATATATGAAAGACTATGATAAACCTTATAAAGGAAAAACCAACACAGTAATAAACTATTTACTTTCAGAATATCCTGGCAAATGTTGACTCCATTCTATATGTGGACACAGACATCTTGTTTATGAGGCCCCTGGATGACATCTGGGCATTCTTCGGCAAGTTCAACTCTAGTCAGATAGCCGCCCTGGCCCCAGAGAGTGAGGATGCGGCCACAGGGTGGTACAATAGGTTCGCTAGACATCCATTCTATGGAAAGTTAGGTAAAGATTGAGATGATATGTTTTGGGTTATTTCTCTGCAATTAATACACATTGGATGTTTTCTTTAAAAAATCATTAGATGGATATAAGGGAAATTTACTATATTAGATAATTGGAAAGAAGCACACTAGATAATTGTTTTATTTTGTTTTAAGCTTGAATAATCAATACGTTATTGACTTAGTGTTTAATAAATTATTTTGCAAACACTGTCTCAATCATGATTTTTCAACAGTTTCCCTCTGTTTGTAAGATTTTCATCACCAGCTTTGTGATGAAATCCAGTCATAAAAACATAAAGATCTTAATATTTTTTAAATAGATTTGTCTGGGATTGTTTATTATACTGTTTGCTTCTAGGTGTTAACTCTGGTGTAATGTTGATGAACCTAACTCGCATGAGGATTGTAAACTGGCAGGACTACATACTCCCATACTATAAACAGTACAAGTTGAAGATAACATGGGGTGACCAAGATCTCATAAATATATTTTTCCATTATCATCCAGGTAAAATACAATCATTGTTTACTTGGATTATATTAAACTAAGATCATGTTATTCTAAAGCCATTTTATACTAATACCAAGATCATGTTACACTCAGACCATTTTTAAGACTAGTGAATTAGATCCCTGATTGGAGCCAAGATAATATAAAGGGTCATTTGTGTTTAAGATGGTCAGAATCATAATTACCCCCTCCACACTTTATACATTTTGTGTAACAAGTGTAATACACTATGCTTTCTTGATATCAATTCTGTAGAGGTTTGATAATTACTATTTACTTTATTGCAACTCAGTCAATAATTCCTGGCATTGTTATGATATAATAAGGGAACATAAACTGTCAACATAAAGTATAAACATAAACTATGAATATCAAACATATGAACTTCTGTAGACATAAGACTGGGGACGTGTATTTGAACAATATTCAGAGATATATCATGTATTTTAAAATGTATGATGTACTGGATCAATTTACTTAAAATTGCTTCAGAATATTCTCAATTTAGAAGAACAAACTACCCCATTTGTACTTTGGGGAGAGGGGGAGGGGGTTGGGTCTGTCAGAGATCCCTGAATTACTGAGGCATTTTTAGAACTTTTACTTTATATTGCTTATTAGAGGTCCCTTGACCTCATCTTGATAGACCCACCATTGAGTAGGTTTTAGATCATTATAATGTATTGATTTTAAAACATGTAAAGAACAATACGACAATCTATAAATATTAACTTTCAACTGAACATTCAAATTCACTAAATGTGCTGACATTTTGAACAAATATGAGGCAAAATGATGAATTATGTATTTGCATCTCTCATACTATGAACGCCGATAATATCAATAGATTAAAAGATGTTCCTTAAATAATTTTTTCGTATGTCAGAATTTTACTCTAGTTTTCAAATATGTAATCAGATTTTGATAATACTGAAATTAAAAATGTTATTAAAGAAAAAGTGACCCTTGAACATATTCTGTCCGGGCTACTTTAAAATGTGCAATAACATATGTCTTTACTTTATAGAAAAACTATACATCTATCCCTGTCAGTGGAACTACAGGCCTGACCACTGTATGTACATGAGTGTATGTAAGCTAGCTGAGATGGATGGGGTCTCTGTGCTTCATGGGAGCAGAGGTGTCTACCATAATGAGAAACAACCAGCATTTAAAGCAGTGTACACCGCTATGAAACAGGTGAGGAACCTTCCCATGATGCAATTTTTTAACAAGGGAGGGGACAGCAGATTTTATTGCCATTTATTTATGCATGGGCTTTTAAGAGAAATCCCATGATTCAATACCCTGCCCACAGTCTTGTTATAAACTACCCTCTGCCTAGTACAGACTATTACAGTTTAAGAGCCCTGCCCCCACGCCCAATGCCCTTAACAGTTTGGGTCATAAATCATTTCAAACCTACTGTGCTGACCTTTTCTCAAACAATCAGCGAGCTGGAAGGAACATGTGTTAAATGCATGGGTGCAATTATGCAATTACTTCAGAGAAAATATATAGAAAGTTGTCCATATATTATATAGACAAACTCTGATTAGCTCAGTGAGTTCAGCGATTTATTGAAAACTGAAAGAGTGAAGACGAAGCTCTCTTGAGAGAGAAGCAAAGAATGGAAAGGGTAATGATTCATGCGGGTACAGATAACACATGAGGGACCCAATCACCAATGGCATAATTGGTGTCCCTCAATGTAGAATTTGCAGTTACAAAACATTGTATATTATTATATGAATGTACCAGTGTTGAACAAGACTAGGGTAATGTTGATCTAACAAATATATGTTGCATTAACAATGCCAAGAAATTTGAATTTTTTTTCAAAAACTCATATAAACATGTACAATTGTAAACAAATCCAATCTTAATGTAATATCTCTATACTGAAATAAAAAAAATCAATAAAAAATCATAATGCAGTTTTACCGCTAAAGTTATACTTAGGATATTGTTTTAGTGTCATTGCTGCATTATAATTCAGTTTTATTTCTATTTTCACTTCATACAGTATGATAAATGTTGAAAATAATATTGACAGAGAGGGGTTAAATATTCTTGATAAATTATTGTTTTATCATAAGTGTTATCTAATACAACAGGATGAAGCAAATGATAGTACAACATAAAATCATAACAGTTAACTTAACTGTAATACTTTATTAATAGAGTTATTTATTTTGTAATTTTCGTGTTTTTTCCAGTACACATTTGATGGTGATTATTTATTTTGTAATTTTCGTGTTTTTTCAGTACACATTTGATGGTGATTATTTATTTTGTAATTTTCGGTTTTTCAGTACACATTTGATAGTGATTATTTATTTTGTAATTTTCGTTTTTTCAGTACACATTTGATGGTGATTATTTATTTTGTAATTTTTGTTTTTTCAGTGCACATTTGATGGTGATTATTTATTTTGTAATTTTCGTGTTTTTTCAGTACACATTTGATGGTGATTATTTATTTTGTAATTCTCGTTTTTTCAGTACACATTTGATAGTGATTATTTATTTTGTAATTTTCGTTTTTTCAGTACACATTTGATGGTGATTATTTATTTTGTAATTTTCGTGTTTTTTCAGTACACATTTGATGGTGATTATTTATTTTGTCATTTTCGGTTTTTCAGTACACATTTGATAGTGATTATTTATTTTGTAATTTTCGTGTTTTTTCAGTACACATTTGATGGTGATTATTTATTTTGTAATTTTCGTGTTTTTTCAGTACACATTTGATGGTGATTATTTATTTTGTCATTTTCGGTTTTTCAGTACACATTTGATAGTGATTATTTATTTTGTCATTTTCGTTTTTTCAGTACACATTTGATGGTGATTATTTATTTTGTCATTTTCGTGTTTTTTCAGTACACATTTGATGGTGATTATTTATTTTGTCATTTTCGGTTTTTCAGTACACATTTGATGGTGATTATTTATTTTGTCATTTTCGTGTTTTTTCAGTACACATTTGATGGTGATTATTTATTTTGTAATTTTCGGTTTTTCAGTACACATTTGATGGTGATTATTTATTTTGTAATTTTCGTGTTTTTTCAGTACACATTTGATGGTGATTATTTATTTTGTCATTTTCGTTTTTTCAGTACACATTTGATGGTGATTATTTATTTTGTAATTTCGTTTTTTCAGTACACATTTGATGGTGACTTGAAATCTGACTTAGTAGACAAAGCAAATGCGCTTTTGATGGAACCAACATCCAGAGGAACCAATTGTGGAAAAGTATCACAACTATATTTTAAACAATTTCAAAAACATTTACATGATAGAAAAGCACAAGATAATAGCCAGAAAAAACCACCTTCCTGATGTGTTCACATGAACTTAGCTTACTAGGAAACTTGGATGCTAATATTATGTGTATAAAAGTAATATAAGGGATCAAATGCTAACATGTAAAAAGTGCAAACGTGTAAACAAAATAATTTAAAAATGTATTTTAGAAGGTACAAATGCTGAGAAAACGAATTGCAATTATGTAGGGAAACTGTAGTAGAGATATTTGTTGTTAGTGTAATGCTAATTTAAAAATCGATGAATACAAAACTTTACTATTATTACTTATTAGAAAAGTAACATATGTAATAATATGACTCAAATATGTTTCTACCTCAATTGATGTAGTTATACATATTTATACTGTCATATTTAATAGATTTATATTGTCATATATGACATATTTATAATGTCACAGCCACCAGTAACATGTTTATACTGTCAAAGGTGACAGATACATGTTGTCATAGGAATATGGTTGTCAATGTCATTGTTTATTTTGTCATAGGATTGTGGCAGTGTATTCTGTCATGCTGAAGAACAATTTATTGTAGAGCAAGAAAAGGTGATCACAAACCAGTTTTTTTGTGGCCTCATAAGCAGCAGGCTTGGCTATTTATGAAACATTTATATAAACAGAAGTAGCAATATATACAATCATTTAATGCATTGTAAATTGTAATATGAGAAACCATGCACTTATGCGAGTTTTTACATTGGTGATTTATGGTCCAACCAAAAACCAAGCGTAAAGAGGATATTTTATTGTTTACATTAACTCTGTGTAGTACAATATTAATGTACTACAATGTGTTCTGTCTGTTTTTCTGTCCGTTTGCCTTATTTAATGTTTTTTTATGTCTCAATGGACTGTATCAGATCATTGATGTCTCTATGTATACTGTATTGCTGTGGTGTGGATATTGGTCAACTGCTAGGCCTATTATATAAAATCACATTTACTGTATAGTAAAAACTGTCAGGTGGGACATCTCACAAGTGAAAAAGAATATTGATTGGCTTCATGTTAATGGGCTTCTGTAAATAACACCTCTCTAAGTGGAACACACTATAGTCCAAAGGTGTTCCACAATAAATCTAGAAGTGGTGACATATTGTCATAGTCTCGAACTTATTTGTGGACAGTGTTCAGCAATCGGCATCTGTAACACCATTTGGTGTTTGGCAGCAAATGGCAGGTGGTGAAAATTTGTACGTTAAAGCCTTGTTGCAATTCGAATAGGTAGGCCCTGTGATGACCCAAACTGAATGTTTAATAGCTTGACAATTTCAGGGAAATTTTGAATACAATATCATTTTGACATCAAATGCGTATTGACTTTCTAGATATACTGTATGAGAAAAATAGTTTACACATACATTGAAATACAGTAATTATTTCCATTGGTTATGCACAAGCCTATAAATAATAGAATAATATTATATGGAAGATAGGAAATCAATGAAAAAGTAGCATATACAAACACCTTTTTCTGAACAGAAATAATTTTACTGAAAATTTTCAAACCACATTCATGGTTCGCAATTTTGTAATTGAAAAATAACAGGCCTATAAAAGTAACAAAAATGTTTTTCATCATAATATAATGTTAGCAACCATTCTTTCCATTTAGAGAAATTAATAAGAATATGTACATAAGCTGGAAAATTAAATGATCATTCTCAATGAAATGAATAGGTTTAGAAGGGGCAAAACATCAAAATTGGTCCAAAAATAAAGCTGGAGTTTTTGATTAATAGAAATCCAGAAATTGTTGATTGTTATTTTAATTACCATTGAGTACAAATTAATGTTAGATGAAAATCGATACAGAAACGATTGTTAAATATTTTTTAATTACATAAAGTGTGTACTTCATTAGATACAGTTATTGAGTTCAGAATTAATCCTATGTATGTACTCTTTATATTTATTGGAACTTTACATTTATAAGCTGCTGTAATACATGTACAATTAACATATTAATATGCATATCCATTATCCATTAACTAATGCTTCTTTATTAATGTACATGTACGGTATGTAATGTACGTACATATATACTGAATTATTAGAATCGACCCTATAATTACATAGAGTTACATGTACATGTTGATGCCATGCACAGATAGACCCCTAAGTCTCATTCTGCCCATATTAAACCTTCTGTACTTGTCTGACATTAACTTTTATTTTGCCATTTCATGTAAATGAGAATGTTCTTCATAAGAATTTGTAAGGCAGTAATCTTTCCAGCATTGAAGTAACCGAGAGAATCATTCAGTTTAGAGTTTAAAAATTATCATCCACCGTGTTAATTCACCCAGTTGAAAATATAATATACCCAGGGTATATTAGGGTTCATCAGTTACATTGTACCTTGATAAAAATCTACTTGCATCCACTTGAGAATTTGAAAATTACATTGTATTTGAAAATTACATTGTATATTAAAATTACATTGTATTTGAAAATTATATTGTATTTGAAAATTACATTGTATTTGAAAATTACATTGTATATTAAAATTACATTGTATTTGAAAATTATATTGTATTTAATTTGAATATTATATTGTATTTGAAAATTACATCACAATTGAAAATTACATTGTATTTGAAAATTACATTGTATTTGAAAATTATATTGTATTTGAAAATTACATCGCAATTGAAAATTACATTGTATTTGAAAATTACATTGTATTTGAAAATTACATTGTATTTGAAAATTACATTGTATATTAAAATTACATCGCAATTGAAAATTACATTGTATATTAAAATTACATTGTATTTGAAAATTATATTGTATTTGAAAATTACATCGCAATTGAAAATTACATTGTATTTGAAAATTACATTGTATTTGAAAATTACATTGTATATTAAAATTACATTGTATTTGAAAATTATATTGTATTTGAAAACTACATCGCAATTGAAAATTACATTGAATTTGAAAATTACATTGTATTTGAAAATTACATTGCATTTGAAAATTACATTGCATTTGAAAGTGCATTTGCAGTCATAAAGAATTATGGAAAATCATGATATGTTTGATGTTATGTCATATTTCTTAATCTTATAATTGAAATTAATAAAATACTAATTTTGATCCAAGCTGAGAAACATTGAAAAACTGCTAATGTGTGATAAATATGAAATGAATTCCATGCTACGGGTGATTAATTATATTAATTAAGACCTGTCAATGAAATATGTGTTGTGTTATTTACAGTATAAACATGAACATGTTATTTGTTGAGCTTAATAAATTTATGTGAAGTAAATCTGTATTATTGTTGATTTTGCTGTTTTTATTATGCGGTTTTGTTAGTCTTGCTCAAAGACTGTATCCACCCCCCCCCCGTCACCTTCACTCTCTTTACCTGGCAATATACAGAGAGAAGGATAAAGGGGGGGGGGGGGTACAGGGTCTTTTAAGCAAGACTATGGTTTTGTGTAAATGGAAACATATGGATTCCACGAAGTAATCCATTTGCAGATATGTTACTGGGATTGATGGGCCATGCATTAATATCCCAACAATGCATATACCACAGAACAATGCATGCGGCCACGTGAATAACAGAAGAAATGATTCAAAATGTCAGTCCCATTTACAGGCTATAAAACTGCACCATTGGTAATGTACAGTTATTAGGGATGCATCTCAGTAAAATAGCTCACCTATGTGAGCTAAAAAGAAACTAGAAAAACAGCAACTCCACGGAGTAGCAAATCCCACAACGCCCGGACACACGAACGGAACGGACGGACAGACGAACGGCTTTTCTACTTAGTATATCCCCCTCGAACTTCGTTCGGTGGGATAATAATGGCAATATCCTTAGACAAGACTCTGACACTGGATTAACTCACACTCAACATTCCTTTCTAAGATAAATTTAAAAAATATATTTTTTAAAAATCATTTATTTATTCTTACACTTTACAAGCAAATTCTCGACAAATTTGAAATAATTATATTTTATATCATACTCCATATCGTACCAGAAGTTGACAGCAATACAAGCATGCGACTGTTGTACATGATGGAACCATAAACTAGGCAAATACAGCATCTCACCAGCATTGAGTGTCACATGTAAAGCTTGTGATTTGGCATACTGGGGGTATTTCTCTAAGTCTGGCTTTAAAGGGTCTATAGATATCCAAGGGACTGTTCCAATGTCTGGTTGATCTATGATGTTAAATTGTCCTGATGTTGTTTCTTTGTATGCAGCTGCGGAGTAGTTACCTGAAAATATATTTCTCGTTACATGCCTTCTGCGATTATTGTCACCATCATAAGTGGTGACATACTGTTACAGTCTACAACTTTTTTGTGGTTGGTGTTTGGCAGTCAGCGGTTGGCAGTTGGCATCTGTTACAAATGGCAGGTGGTGACATTTTGTATGTTAATGCCTTGTTTTGAAGTGGTTTGTCGTATTCTGCAATCAGGGGTTCTTAAAATGAAGATTCGGTAATCTCTGGATGCCTGTTAATTAAGTTGAGTAGATAAATTGAAATCCTGGAAATATGAATTATATTTACTCAGACTTTGGAGTCTTTGAACAACAAAGATAACATGATTTTCTTGAAGCCTATTCAAAACCATTCCTACCCTTGCACCAAGGTTTCCCCAATACTGCGTTTGCAGATTCCCATTTCCATGGAAGAAGGGAGGGGGATGTAAAACATGTAAGCACGTCATGGTGAGCCATACAGGGTAGAAGTATGCAAAATTCGTTGATACAATGTCTTTTGCTACAATGTATTTTGTTATAGCAAGACAGACCTGGGTAGAGATGGAGAGGGGCATATAGATACAACCTGAGTGCAAACTTACCATATGGTATGAATGGCAGATCAGTGGGTGGGTGGAGGATAAAATGTTTCTGCCCCGATACAACACAGTAGAGATTCTCATAATGATCCTTGTGCATAGATGTCACTGCTCTACCATCGCCCATCCAGAAGTTAACAGCATCTGGGCATTTGCCTTGAACATATAACAACAGATATTGCATAGAATGATACACCTGGAGTGCTATGTTAGTGTTTACATAGTTTAATGTTGGATGTATAACGAGGATGTATTATATCACCCAGTATAAACATTTAATTCTAATTGCAGTTTAATAAACACTTTATCTTTGAAAACAACAGACAAGCAAATCTTCAACATAAATAATTTGTAACACTGACTAGCAGTAACTTCAAGAAATAATTTGCAAGATCTAGATTGCTTTAATGGTGATCAGTACACAATCATGAAGATTTTAAATGTATTTAACTCATTTAAATTATACCCACGTACCCAAAGCTTCACTAGCCCAAGGAATTTCTTTTTCTGCATCATCTATTATTTCCGAAAACTCGGCAGTAAAGTTAGAGTTTTGTTTTTGCACATAATACACTCCATTGTAATTCTCAGGTGTTTCCATGATATCAAGGAATGAGTTCATAGTCATTGTCTTTTCTTCTGGCATTATGAATTTATTCTGATGTACAGCATCTGCATAACCATTTGGAGTTGCAGTAACTGTCACTTCTTTGTTCCCGATCTTATCCCTGAAACATAGTACATGAATGGTCAGTGCCCACACTCACAATCACTTTAATCTAAATAATTCTAAAGATTCTATGAGGAAAGTCAGAAGCTTGATAAAGCTGTATGTAACGCTTAAGCTTTTTAGAGAGATTTTGCCTTTTGATGATACTAGTTTGGACTTAAAACCATTCCTGGCTAAGATGCTTTTGCTACTTATTGCAGCATCACCTACTGCCTTGACAGAAATCATTACATATTATGCACTGGCTGAACCAGGGAGGGGGGGGGGGGGGGGGGCAGAAAAAACATTTTGGACCCAAACATTTTGTAGGGCCTCAATTAGTGGGCCTTTTTGGGCATTACTATGCCTTTTTGGGCCTCTTTAGGCCAAATTGTGAAAAAATGGGCCTTAAGGACAGGGTGCATGTTGGGAAATTTTCTGCATTCCTCAATTGAGTCACATGTTATTTTTCAAACATGAATAACTCCTTCCCCACATTGTCTACATCTTCCAAGTTTTCACAAAGAGTGCACTTCTGTGCCTAGAAAAGCCTTGTGAGAAGGTTTATTTTGGAAAATGTATAAAAAATGAGAAAATTCAGTGAAAATTTTTTTTGAAAATTTTCTGATTTTTTTCACTGAATTTTCTTGTTTTTTATACACTTTATCAAGTCTTTTCTAGGCACATAAGTGCACTCTTTGTGCAAAACTGGAAGGTATAGACAATGAAGGGAAGGAGTGATTCTTGTTTGAAAAATAACATGTGACTCAATTGTGGAATGCAGAAAATTTCCCATCATGCACCCTGACCTTAAGGTACAGCTGGAAAGTAACATTTTGGTAAAAAATTGCTATACCAGCACATGTTATTTTCTGGTACAAAATAAAGTATGAAGGCATGTGTCAATTTCCTTGCTTTTTTCAGGAAAGTATCATTACATTGTCTTCTTTAAGAATATCTAGTAGGAGTTCAATGGGAACTCCAGGAAATTCTGATATTTCACACTTTCTTTTTTTCCAAATTTTCTTTCAAAGTTTCCGGACAACACAGGTGCTACCATTGACCTGTTTCCAGGTTTACTAAAAGTAGACAGTGTAATGATACTTTCCTGAAAAAAGCAAGGAAATACACACATGCCTTCATACTTAATTTTGTACCAGAAAATAACATGTGCAGGTATAGCAATTTTTTACCAAAATGTTACTTTCCAGCTGAACCTTAAATTTTCAAATTTTGGGCCCAATTTTTAGATTTAGAGGCCAAAAGAGCACAGCCTTAATGGATGGCTGCACTACAAGTTCATAAGTACATGTACACTTACCAATCAGCATCAACTTTATACAGTACTTACCTTAGGTATGAATGCTGTTCCCATCTCTGCAGAGCAGGCCAGTGGTCTATTGCATTCTTAATGATGACTGGTTTATTTGGGCACACCCAATTTCTAAGGAACTCAATTGCACTTGGTGCTCTATCCAAATATTGCACTTCATCTCCCAGGTATAGCTCTGCAATAAAAGAAGCACAAATATTGCGCAAATCTCAAATTCAACAAGAATTACTATTACCATGGGAATGTCTGATGCTGGACAAAACATCAAGAATTTCCCACCACCTTAGTATAAAAAAGTTTTACATGGACTAAGTGCCGTAATTTGTTGTGATTACAGTGACACTTTGACACTTGACACATGGTGAGATTCCTGAGGTTACAATGTCTATTGTATAAAATATAGGGTGGAGGCATAGATCCCGGCCAGATTCTTTTGTAGTAGGATCAGTAGCTCAATAAGTATTCTTTGAGCTTATGAGATCCTACTACAAAACGATCTGGCCAATATCTGTGGGTGGAGGTGAGACTTATTCTCCATGGAGAAAACATTCATTCATTCATGCATATTTCAAATAATAGATTAAACAAAGGAATTCCACTGTCAGGCCTCCAATAGACCGCACTACAATAGCCTATCATACACATGATAAAAAATTAATGAAACATATTGGGCGATAATAGATTATATATTAATTAAATCACTGTTATCTGGTCCTGTAGTTATATATTTCATTTGACAACCATTGACCTACCTTTCGCTTCTAGCGATAGCTCATCAAAACAAAGATCAAGGCCCTTTGTGGACATTTAAGAAGTACACGGCAATATCTTAAATATTTTTTTGATTTTCTGAACCCGGAAGTAAATCTGACCTTGACCTTTCACACATGCTGAGTTCCTTGACAAGGGTTTTTTCTGCAGGTAATAATATGTGTTTTATTCAATAAGCATCCAATAACATTTTGTATGATATTGATATTCCAACTCAACTGGTTTCTAACAACATTTGTATTGAATTTCATACCAATCGTTGCACTATTTGACGGTGAATAAGTGTAGATTTATGATATCATTTCTAGAGCTTTTTCTCAGAATTGTTGAGAAAAAACCAAGGAGGATTGGAAGCCAGGGTTCCAACTCGATATTCTTTAATCTCCACGCATGCGTCATTTGCTATTCGTGTCTGTATAATTTGTACGACTGCATGGAGAATGACCCGATACTCTCCAACAAAGCTATCGCTAGGTGATTGTTTTGCAGAATATCGGTGTTGCATTCTGGGAGCCAATCCTCCTTGAGAAAAAACAGAACATTTCTGATTTGTTCAAAATCAGTTCAGATTACTTCAACCAGTTTTTGGTAACTCCGTAACTTGATTTTCTTCCTAATTGGAGTCCCATGTTATTTTCAGCTACACGTACATGTAACTGTATTACTCATTCCAATGGTCTACATCTCACTCTCAGTTTTAGCCCAGTTTTTAGACACAGGAAGTTGTTTCAAGACCTTTTGGGGCCCTTTTTTCTTTCCCCAATTTCAGAACAGAACTCATCTGTTCTGAGAGGTGGAGGGGGGCAAAAGCCCATAAAGGTCCAAAAAGGTCTTGATATGTACAACTTCCTGTGTTTTCAGAGAGAGGACATATATGGCATGCCTTTGAAACATCCTTGGATTGGTATAAGGGCAAGGCAGAGTTAGGCCCATGAACTTTCTTGAGACACAATAGTCAGGATCAATATATTTCTTTACGTGACTCTAACTGCAGGTATAACTCAAGGTATAGCCAGACTGATGAGCTCAGAGCCTGTTGCTAAGAAACTGTGCACCATGAAGAAGATAGGGACGCATAATGGTACATTTCACTGTGATGAGGTACTAGCCTGCTTCCTACTAAAACAGCTGCCAGAATATACAGACGCTGAAATAATTAGGTAAAGTCTTCATCAAATAATTCTCGAATCACATCCTCGATTATATATTGTGTATTTTCTTTTTTCTTACTATAAATGTCACATTTCAGTTTATGTCAATGTAATCTCTCTTATTCTAGAAAGGTACAGCTTTTGGATTGAATAAATGTACATATTTTTCATTTAAGTTATGACTTATACCTGTATCATGTCAGTGTCAATATTAAACCAATAATTTTTTTTACTAGCCAAGAGAAATATTTCCATTATAGGTTCATTCGAAACAACTTCCTCTAGAATAAACTCTAGCAAATCAAAAGTCAATCAAATATTAATCTGAACAAACTTTTTCAGGACACGTGATCCAGGGACCCTAGATACATGTGATATAGTTGTAGATGTTGGAGGAGTATTTGATCCTGAGAAACACAGATATGACCATCACCAAAGGTGAGAGTGTGCCAAAACCTGTATTTGTGAATATAACACATCTATATAAAGTAAACATCTGTCCCTAGTGAACACCTCTGTTTAAAGTTAGCACCTGTCCATAGTGAACACCTTTATTTCAAGTAAACACCTGTCCCCTATGAACACCTATGTTTGAAGTTAATACCTGTCCCTAGTAAACATCTCTATTTAAAGTAAACAGCTGTCCCCAATGAACACCTATGTTTGAAGTTAATACCTGTCCCTAGTAAACATCTCTTTTTAAAGTAAACAGCTGTCCCCAATGAACACCTATGTTTGAAGTAAACATCTGCCCCTAGTAAACACCTCTGTTTAAAGTAAACATCTGTCCCTAGTGAACACCTCTGTTTGATGTAAACACCTGTCCCCTATGAAGACCTATGTTTGAAGTAAACATCTGCCCCTAGTAAACACCTCTGTTTAAAGTAAACACATTTCCCAATAAATACGTCTGTTTGAAGTAAACATCTGTCCCTAGTGAACACCTATGTTTGAAGTAAACATCTGTCCCTAGTGGACACCTCTGTTTGAAGTAAACACATGTTTCTTGTGAACACCTCTGTTTGAAGTAAACATCTGTCCCTAGTGAACACCTCTGTTTGAAGTAAACATCTGTCCCTAGTGAACACCTCTGTTTGAAGTAAACATCTGTCCCTAGTGGACACCTTTGTTTAAAGTGTCCCTAGTGAACACCTCTGTTTGAAGTAAACACATGTTTCTTGTGAACACCTCTGTTTGAAGTAAACATCTGTCCCTAGTGGACACCTCTGTTTAAAGTGTCCCTAGTGAACACCTCTGTTTGAAGTAAACACATGTGTCTTGTGAACACCTCTGTTTAAAGTAAACACATGTTTCTTGTGAACACCTTTGTTTGAAGTAAATACCTGTCTCCGAGAGAGTAAACACCTCTGTTTGAAGTAAACGATCTGTCCCTAGTGAACACCTCTGTTTGAAGTAAACACCTTCTTAGAACATACACCATTGACATTGTAGTGGATTACAATTATGTTCTTCATATTTCCAGAACATTCAGTGAAAATATGCACAGTCTACGACCAGAGAAAAAATGGGTAACCAAACTGAGTAGTGCAGGTCTAGTATACCTCCATTTTGGTGAAAGAATCATTGCAAAATTAATCGCAAAAACAGTTGATGATGACATCACAAAGACAATATATGATAAGGTATATGAACAGTTTGTTGAAGAGATTGATGCTGTGGATAATGGCGTGTCACAGACAGATGGTGAATCTAGGTACCATATAACTACAACCCTAAGCTCTAGAGTCGCTAATCTCAACCCAGCTTGGAATGAGAATAACGTAAATGTACAGGTAAGAGAAAAGCTATTAAGGTAGGGCTAGTGGCAGAATTTTCAAGTCATTAGATTTCAGTAAGCATGGGAAAAGTTCAGAATACTCATTCTGTTTGGTCTACCTTAAAGTATCAATTTGAAAACTTGGCAGAACAGAAATTTGAATGTGACAAAAATTGCATTTATTAAAATTATCTTGTTTGGACAAATAATTCGTCTAACCATCGTTTCTGTAATGTAATTTGAAAAGTTTTGGAAAACACTGTAACTGTGACATCATATAAAAAATTACAATTAATAAGTCATATGTATTTATATTATTTATTTGTTTATTTATTAGGCCCAATTTGAGAAGGCAATGCAGCTGGTAGGAGGAGAGTTCAAAGACAGAGTGAACTATTTCACCAACTCTTGGTGGCCTGCTAGAACACTAGTCGTAGAAGCATTCAGCAAGCGCCAAGAGGTAGATGTGATTATCAAATATATATCAAGAGGTTTTGAGGAAAAAATGTTGGCAAGTTGTAAGTTTTGCGTGAATGAACCATAAGTCCAAAAATTACCATATGAACTGCTCGTTCCAAAATTGTTGTTGGTTTAAGGGAAACCACCTCACCACGTAAGCCAAGTATCCAAGAAATTCTTTTAATTTCTTATTTCAAATTCTCAATATGTACTTTCTGAAATGGCCTTGGCTATTGAATAATGCAAAAATTGCATAACCTGAACATTATCAATCACTTTTTAAACTTAATGTTGTTTAACACTTCCATGTTAGGTTAGAGTGCTAGTAACCATTACCAATGAAATATGAAAGGTCATTCCCTGGAATACATTTGTAGTAATAAAAATCACATTTAAGATTTAAAAGTTCAAATATCATTTTAATTTCACCCATCAACATGAATCATCCCAACACAGTCAACTAGCACCATTTAGTGAAGTGATTTCTATAATTTACTAAAAACATTTTATTAGATAAATCAATTAAATAGGAATTTTTATTTTTCCATTATCGTTCCACAGTCAGTCTGCACAAATTCATATTCCTCATATATTGAATTTTGCTATTTTACTTCAGGTTGACCCTAGTGGGGAGATTCTTCTCCTAGGAGAAGGTGGTTGCCCATGGAAAGACCACCTGTTCCTCATAGAGGCAGAACAGAACATTACTCCAAGCATAAAGTATGTCCTCTTTACAGACCAAAATGGAAAATGGAGGGTACAGTGTGCACCTGCTGCCCTTGGCTCTTTCAAAAGCAGGTATAGATTATGGAATTTATAAATTTTTATGCATGTATCTGACTCCCTTCCAATCTCTGTATGTTATTCTTGGCCATTTCACTCTAAGTTTAAGGATGTAGTATCTGTTCTCCTCACATTTCCCTAGAATTTGGAAATTTTGGCTCTTTAATGGGGTGCCGTTGTTTTTTGACACCCTGTATAAACTCAGGGATCACCTTAAAGAGAATCATATGTATTCTTCCTTTCAGGTTGCCACTACCAGAGGAATGGTGTGGACTCAGGGATAATGAATTGTCGGAAAAATCAGGAATCCCAGGAGGCATCTTTGTACATGCCAATGGATTCATCGGAGGAAACGAGACATTTGACGGAGCTTTGGCAATGGCTAGAAAGTCACTTAACATGAGGACTTAAAAATATTCCATTGTACATTAGATGTCTATCAGATATTGACTTATTTGCCCTTGTTACACCTCAGCTGCTATTTAGGCACTGTGGCCCAGTCAGAGCTCTCTCTGAACTGATTGTAGTCTAGCTACAAGCCTCTGTGACCCCCCAACGCCCCCCCCCCCCCCCTGACGTGACTACACACATCTCACACACTCATGGGAAGGTATGTAGGGGAGGGGGGGGGGCACGAGGGCTTGTAGCTAGACTAAACTGATTCCAACAGATCATGTCTGAAAATTTATTTGGATTAAAACATTTTCAAAGATATATCAACTCTTAAATTGGAAATTACAGATGACCTAATTTTGATTAGATTTACGTGCATGTCTTTAAATCCAAGTCATTGACAGCACCTACGTTGCTATACATATATTGCCAAATTGTGGTATAATCAGGACGTTGTACATAGTTTAGTTACTTTAATGAGTCTCAGATTCAGATACGACCTGTGAAATACATTCAACCATATTTATATTTTTATTACTAAAATGTTGAATGAAATTCAGCTTTAAGAAGTGGCTGCTACAGTTGAATAAAAATTGCACCAAAATTATTACATGAATACATTACCAATACATTGGACTATTATGCATTTTACAATGTTATATTGGTCAGTTGGAATAAACCAAATGGCAGTAGGTAGTTACCAGTTTCATCACCAGGTGGCTAATTTGGGTAATAACATGGCAGATATAATAGAAAGTTCCCTTGAACTTGAATATTCATCAGTTTTAGTGGATCAAATTTCACATTTATCTGATAATTCTACAAATGAAAATATATCCAGTGAAACAAAATATTATCTGATCAATAAAAGAAAAGATATTTCACTTTTTGTTATTTTATAACATGGGGTCTATGGGGAATCTCCCAATGAAGAAGTCACATTTTCAAAGAAAATTAAATTTTCAATGTTGATAAACAATTCTTGAAACCGCATTTATACATGTAATTTTACATGTAGATTTCAAATATGATATCACTTTAACTGAACTTTGTTATGTATTTTGTATCTTAGGCTTTTATATTTGGTCTAAAATAAAAATGTTAGAAACTAGAAAAACAGCACCTCTCCAGGGGTTCACTTTTGGTATGATCGTAACTTTCTATCCCCAGAAAACCATTCTCTAGTTTTTGACGAATAATGACTTGCAATTTGGTCGCAAGTAAAATAAAGAACAGCACCTCTTCAGGGGTTCACTTTTGGTACGATCGTAACTTTCTATCCCCAGAAAACCATTCTCTAGTTTTTGACGAATAATGACTTGCGACTAAATTGCAAGTTTCGAAGATTCCAAAAATAGACCCCAGGGTAGCAAATTCCACCGAATGAAACATACTTTATCAAATCACCCATCACTTTGAACATAACATGATAGAAATAACAAGGAAGTTCTAGTAGTACAGTAGTATTACTACTACACACATGATGTTAAGTGACGTCATGTTATAAATTTCTTGTTAAGTAGAAGTTTCATGACCTTAAGGCATTATTTGAACAAAATCCATCAACTGTTATTTAAGTTACCAGAGATTACATTTTTTACAAAAATGGTGGCCATTTTGAAATGGCCAGCCATATTGAAAATGGTCCTTTGCCGTGATTTCAAGGTTGTTTCATTTGGAATTTGTTACAATGGTTGCTTGTTTCATTTTTATGCCACCCTCAAAGGTGGTGACATATTGTTATGGTCTCCGTTCTTTTTGTTGTGGTGGTTGGTTGTTGATCTACACATTCTAAGAAGTTCAAATCTGACTAAAATTTGAGATTTGACTTTCAATGACCTTCTCAAAAAAGGTCGAAAAGGTATTTTTTCAACTTGCCTCAAACATGGACTTTCAACTAGGTGAAACCCCATGCTTCAAATTGATCAATTTCTTTTTCAAAATCATCTCATCTACAAGTTCTCAGAATTTCAAATCTGACTTTAGATTTAAGGATTGACCCCTTGTTTCATTTGTCAGTTTTTGCGAGGGTTGCTTGTTTCATTTTTCAATATTTGCAAGGGTTGTTTCATTTCATTTGTCAGTTTTTGCAAGGGCTGCTTGTTTCATTTTTCAATATTTGCAAGGGTTGTTTCATTTCATTTGTCAATATTTCCAAGGGTTGCTTGCTTCTTTTGTCACTATTTGCAAGGGTTGCTTGTTTCATTTGTCAATATTTGCAAGGGTTGGCTTGTTTTATTTGTCAATATTTGCAAGGGTTGCTTGCTTCATTTGTCACTATTTGCAAGGGTTGCTTGTTTCATTTGTCAATATTTGCAAGGGTTGGCTTGTTTCATTTGTCAATATTTGCAAGGGTTGCTTGCTTCATTTGTCACTATTTGCAAGGGTTGCTTGCTTCATTTGTCACTATTTGCAAGGGTTGTTTGCTTCATTTGTCACTATTTGCAAGGGTTGTTTGCTTCATTTGTCAGTATTTGCAAGGGTTGCTTGCTTCATTTGGACATGGTAGCAAGGGTTTTCTTGCATGTCAAGCAGCTCATTTATCTATATTTATGCTTTATGCATTGGCCTTTTAGGACCAAATTGACCTCTTGAACACCAAATGCAGGGTACCCTACACACTGTTAATGGTAAGTTGATATGAATAGACTATTTGCAAACTAAATCAACAGTTGATTCATAGTCAGCTGTATGCCAACTTGGCACTATATAGTAGTGCATATACTGTGCACATACTGATTCTATTCTAAAACTATATGAAAATCAATACTTGATCAAATATCAGAATCAAGGAGAGTGCAATTGGGGGACTGAGGGGTAAGTTGCAGGCAGGGAGGGTTCTACCTTAGAACCCAATATGGATATTCACCTTAGGACTGCATGGGTCAAAACTGGACTAATATCTCCTAAGGGAGAACCCTCTCTAGATGCTACTTGATCATGACTGGCACATAATATGTTTTTTTGTATAAGGTGATGGTAGGTAGAATGAAAACATTTTGTGAAAATATTGCGATATCTTCACATGTTATTTTCTGGTAAAAAATAAAGTATGAAGGCATTTGTGAATTTCCTCGCTCTTCAGGAAAGTATCATTACATTGTCTTCTTTTAGTATCCTGGTAAGCTTAAGAGGTCAGTGGTGCAGGTATAGCAATTTTTCAAAAATGTTTTCTTAAACCGTCACCTTTGGCCTCCTATATTGACATACTTATTGACTTCTATGTTGCAATACACTATGACTTTGAAATCGTAGTTCTATAATGTCACTGAGTATACTTTTTATACTTATAGGGAAGTCAACCATAGTGACCATATTCATAGCAACTGAACTATAACAGACTGTAACATCATGTTTGCGATACTAGTTGCAGTAACAGTAGTACTTCTCTTTGGGTTCATATGGAATAAAACACGCAGTAGACTGACACACATCCCAGGTCCAAGTGGAATACCCATAGCAGGAAATGCCTTCGAATTAACGAGCACCTTCATAATGATGCAAAAAATGCATGAATGGATGGAGAAATTTGGTGACATCTTTAAGATTAATCTTTTTGGAGAAGAGATTGTAGTCGTGAGTGGAACATTGACTGGGGAGATGTTGGTTACAAAAGGTAAGTACATGTAGCCTAGGACTCAATATATTGTTGAAGATGTCTGAATTATTAATTATCTTGTAAACCCATAAATGGGTTGTTTCCAGATCTTTGCATGAGTGCAAAGTAGGAAACGATGCATGAGTGGGATTACATCCAACAATGCATTGAGTCCTAGACTTTTCACACACTCCTCTAAAATTTAATTATCCCATCGAACGAAGTTCGGAGGGATATAGGGAACGCCTCCGTACGTCCGTACTGTCCGTCCGTCTGTACGTCCGTCCGTCTGTACGTCCGTCCGTCTGTACGTCTGTACGTCCGTCCGTCAGTCCGTCAGTCCGAGCAATAACTCAAATACCATTGGCCCGAGTTTGTTCATATTTTGTACACATATACCCAATAGGAGTAGAAGTTCTGCTCGAAAGCCGATTTTCAAAATGGCCACTCGTTTAAAAATGGCGGCCATTTTAGTGCCGATTTTACAGTAATTTAGGTACTGCATATAAAACTGTAATAGCGATATGTTTTAAATGTAAAAAAGTTATATAGGACATTGATTAAGCTAGAAATGTAAATATAGAAGAAATACATGGCAGCCATCTTGTAAAATGGCTGCCTTTGCATGTCATTTAACGACTTTTGCTGTAACTTGAAAAGTAGTGGAGCGATTTTGTTCATATTTGGTATGTGAATATTTTAAGCATGGCACAATGTCTAATCACATTTTGGGTAGTAGGCGGCCATTTTGAAAATGGCCACCATTTTTACGTGTGTTATTTAACATTTTTTACTGTAACTCAAAAAGTAGTGGAGCGATTTTGTTCAAATTTGGTATGTGAATACTTTAAGCATAGCACAATGTCTAATGACATTTGGGTACTAGGCAGCCATTTTGAAAAATGGCCGCCATTTTTACATGTGTTATTCTACATTTTTTACTATAACTCAAAAAGTAGTAGAGCGATTTTGTTAATATTTTATATGTGAATACTTTAAGCATGGCACATTGTCTAATAAAACTTTGGGGAGTAGTCGCCATTTTCAAAAATGGCCACCATTTTTATGTGTGTTATTTTACATTTTTTATTATAACTCAAAAAGTAGTAAAGTGATTTTGTTCATATTTGATATATGAATACTCATAAGCATTGCGTCTAATGACATTTTGGGTAGAAGGTGGCCATTTTAAAAAATGGCGACCATTTACATGTACATGTGTGCGATTTTTTTAAAATTTTATAGGTGGCTACTTAAAAGCATATAACTTTTTCTGAATGACAACTTGGCTAGTGAGCAACTATTTTGAAAATTGTGGCCTTTCTTATGCTTGTTGTTTTATGATATTTGCTATATATTTCGTTTGTAAAAAAGCCAGCCATTTCTGTTCGATGGGATTCGCTACGCTTTGGCGTTGCCGTTGTTCTGGTTATCTCTTCACTCCTCAGTCAAAAATTAAAGCAATTGGAATTCATTACAAGATTGTTTATATTTTGTTTTGAGGGTTCCAATATGATAAAGACCGGCCTCATAATAAAAGATCAGTTAACAAGGTCTAGTTTATCATATTGGAATTGTATATTGATGAAAATATCAATATCTGATGAAATATCTTTATTCTTTATATTGGGACACAAACAATGAGTTTTCTGTAACTGATATATTTTCAGGGAGTGATTTTGCTGGTAGACCTAGAATACCTGCACTTGAAAGCCTTGAGGGAAATGAAGTTCACTTGGTGCTGAGGGATTATGATCCTAAGTTACGTTTCATCCGTAAGCTTGTACATAAAGGACTTCGTCAATATGGAGAAGGAATGGACAAAATTGAAGCCATCTCTGTGACAGAAATTGCTAAATGTTTAGACAAGATTGAGAAGTTAGATGGAGCAGATTTTGACCCATTTCCATACATTCACCATGCTATCAGCCAAGTCATGAATACCATGGTGAGTTTTACGTTTTTTTTACACTTAGCTAGGTAAGGGGTGTCCAATACTAGCCAACCAGAACACATTATTTCATATAACTGCACTGCATTATATAACCAACAACTGCATCCAAGGTCACTTTTCTTTTTGTTTAAGGATCCCTCGACTCAGTGCAATGTAGAATGACCATTTCTTGAAGGTGTTGCTTTCCAAATTTTGCATGAGATGCACAGCATCAAGTGTTCATTTCAGGAGACAATGCCTGAAACAACAACTTTCCTAGCTATGTGTGAATTTAGATTGTAATAAAATGGTTGTCAAGGTGACAATTCATGATGCTGACTGACACAAACTTGAAACAGAAGTTACACTTGACTCTTGCAAAAGTTTCCTTGAAAACATATTATTTTAAGTCAATTCATATCTTTTAAGTGAAGAAGAATTTAAAGCCAAGACTCGATGCATTGTGGCTGATTCATTCCACTGAGGAATGTCTCCTCAACTTTACAATCCTGCTGCACGGTCATGCAAATATTTGAAAATGACACCTTCAAAAGGAATGATTCAGCACACAATGCATTGAGTCCAGGGCTTAAAATCTTTAATATATACAATTACTTATCAAGAGGTATTTTTGCATTTTGAATATTTCATGAAATGACAATTTTACAGGTCATTTCAAGATAACATATGTTGATGTGGGCACAGTCCCCCCCCCACCCTGGCCAAAAATTCTCTCAAAATCATGCAGTTTTTCACCATGCTGAGCATTTTTCATTCTGAGCATTTTTGGGCCAAAGTTGTCAAAAATGAACCTCCCTGGAATTTTTAAAAAGTGAACACTCCCTTGGCAAATCCTGGCTACAGATCTGGGGTATAACTTCATTGTAACTTTGTCTTAACAGGTAACAGGAGAGGCAGTACCTGACGGACACCCAATGCTGAACAAAGCCATTGACTGGGACAGACTCGATGGAGAGCTTAGTCAAGATATAACACTTTTTTTGCCTGGAATGGACAAATTAGCATTTTTACTTAGTGGAAAGTTAAAGGATTATGCTGGCATCTTGGAATTTTTCATTGAACACTGGAGAAGTTACGAGGTAAATATACAGTACTGTTAGTGTACTAGTCTATTTTATTAATCAAACTTTTGCACACAGTAAAAAGTGTGAGCAATTGGGTGAATGAAATATTACCTTTAAATCATGCAAACATAACATATCATTGCAGTGGACATTACCTATAAGAACTTATGAAAATAAGGGTAGAATGGAATTCCAGATTTATTTTTATATAATATGAATCTTTATTAAGTATATTTTCAATAAATCACAAAAACAATATGGAAAATATGGTAAAAAGTTGTTTTTACATTGATTCCTAACATGTCTCCTATTTACTCTTAGAGTGTTTAATTTAGCAAAGCCTTGATTAAAATCTTGAGTTTTGTGGACACACTTCATTTAACTTAAAGCAGATATGAAATGGTATTTTTAACCTAAAGGAATCAATATAATTTTTTGATAAATGTATTTGGACATGTTTTCTCATCAGTAGTGTGAAAACTATTTCACTCTAACAATCGTTATAGCTGCTTGATAAGCAATATTCGAATTGGTTGTGACGTTATTGGCCCCCACGTGATCTCTCACTGGTCCCCACGTGGCCCGTTTTGGTCCATTAGATCATGACGTCATAATGCCAAAATGTTTTGTTATTTGTTTACACGTTGTGATTACTATGGAACCAATAAACCAAAGCTATATTTTGTATATGACGTTACTAATCACGTGGGGGCCAATTTGATTTATCAGTTAGTTTTATTTCGTTATCTATGACCGTTAGCAGTTATCTAACATTTATTTTATAATGGGTATCGCAAGAACTCTACGATGGGCTTACAATGGAGAAAACCGCATTTTCGTAGCTGCAAGTTGAGAAAAGCTATTTCAGTTGTGCTTTAATTGTATCTACCAAGCTTTGCTTCATTTGCAAATCTTTTTACAAGTGTTTTACATTTATTGACATACTTTTTGAACTGAACTGAACTAACTTGAGGGAGGGGGGAATCTGAATATGATTATCTATACATGTATTTTAAAAGAAAACAATTACCAGGTCTCATATTCACCAACTGTTCCAGGCGACCTATGATAAGGAGAACATGAGAGGACTCTATGATGTCATATACAAGGCATATCTCGAATCTGAGACAGATGAAGAGGGAATCAAGATCTCATACAACAATGTGAAGTACCTCATGTTTGAGTTATATGGTGCAGGTATGTAAATCAATTCTTGCTTTTCAATACAATTATGTCTGCTTGATTGTTTCAAAACAAACTCAATCCTTCACCTTTCTTTATTACTCTGTAAACTATGTCTTGAAGTGATGGTTTATGATGTCATGGATTGCTATATTTTTCATGTGTCTTAAAGTGATGGTTTATGATGTCATGGATTGCTATATTTTTCATGTGTCTTGAAGTGATGGTTTATGATGTCATGGATTGCTATATTTTTCATGTGTCTTGAAGTGATGGTTTATGATGTCATGGATTGCTATATTTTTCATGTGTCTTAAAGTGATGGTTTATGATGTCATGGATTGCTATATTTTTCATGTGTCTTAAAGTGATGGTTTATGATGTCATGGATTGCTACATTTTTCATGTGGTTTCCTGTAGGTATCACCACAACACACAAATCAATCTATGCATTTGTTCACATGATGGTGACCCACCCTGACCTACAGAAGAGAATCCAAGCCCAAATTGATGATGTTATCGGTTCCCAGCGAACCCCAACGACGGCAGACAAACATAAGCTCCCTCTATTAGAGGCAACGATACATGAAACGTTGAGGTATATATCTCATCTTCCCTTCGCTCTTCCCCATGAAACGAAAAAAGAGACAAGTCTAGGAGGGTATGCCCTACCAAACAAGACACAGGTAATTGTTTCTTCTTTTATAATAAAATTATAGGTCAAATGCTAGAGAGGGGAGTCTTAAATAATATTTCATATTTTCCATGTATCAATCCCTTCATATATTTATTTGAATTTGTCAGGAAAGTTTTTTATATGATAACGTGCATGTTTACTTACCATTTAATTCTATTTATTCCTAGGTTTGGCCATTACTATCTGGCAACCATCACAACCCTAAGTACTTCAAAGACCCCTTGAGCTTCAACCCTGACAGGTTCCTAGAGAATGATGGCTCTCTATCACCTGCTAGCTCAAGGAGAATGTAAGTGACTCTATCATTGTTGTCAGATTTGGGTTCTTATTCTAGCTCGTTTCTAAAAGTTTTTTAAAAGTTAAACGCCTAAATAAATTTCATAATACTCAATCACTCAATACAACCTAGATGTGATTACTCACAAATGTATACTTTAAACGTCTTGTTTTCAATACTTTGTTTTCTGGAAGTATGGTAAGCCATATTGTAACTAAATAACTCAATAAATTCTCATCTTATACGCTTTAATATTATGGTGTCAATATATAAGACTAAAATAGATTGAGACTTTGAACTATCAAGTATTAAATTTTTGTTTCATTTTGAAGGTTGACACCATTTGGAGCAGGGACAAGGAACTGCATTGGGGAGGTATTTGCCAGGACGAGGCTGTTTTTATTCACTTCGAGCCTGTTGCAACGATTCACACTCCTTCAACCAACTGAAGGAAAGCTTAATGTTCTTGATCCAAAAAGTGAGGATTATCTCAAGAAGATTCCGTGTGTTTGCCCAAACTTCAAAATCAGAGCAATCTCAAGATGAAAAAATCATTATTAAGTGACACAATCTATATGATATATCACAACTATAAGTCTCTACCATTTCTGATTTAAGTCTGCTGTCATTGCCACTTTGCCAGGACTATATTTGACAGAGATTGGGTGGTCACGTGATGTCATTTAACAAGAACTGTCGTCTAATTGTACTTATAGAAGTTCTAGACTGTATAGAGTGTAACATACAATATATATCAATTAATATTCTAGTTCTAGTGCAATTTTATTTTGAAGTGGCTTTTATAATTTTTACCTTTTGAGGAAAAATTTTTTGGGGAATTTTTTTCCAAACATGATAAGCCCTTTCAATGATTGATTTCAATTAGAACTTCTCAATGGCACGATATAGTGACATGATAATATTTACATATGTTTAAAGTAAAAAGTATTAATGAGATCTAGATGTATTAGGTCTTTTTAATTTTTTGTTAGTTTTGTATTTCACAATAGTGTATTATACTATTTTTCACAATAGCAGTAAGCACTGTACTTGCTATTCAGAACTTAAACCAGGACATTATTGGATTTTTTGATAGACTGACCAACTCCTATTGACAATGTTTTTTCTACAGGGTTCATAAAACACTTATACAGGGTTTAAATGCTTAAATACAGCTGTTTTTATTCTCCAGATACATACATATATATATATACATGTATTATATCCTCTTACTGTAAAAAGACAAATTTGATACAAAAAAGTGTTATGTAATGTACAGTATAAAAATAATGTAAAAATAAAAAATCATTATAATTGTGTTTTTTGTCAAACCACGTAGAAAAACAGCAACTCCCCTGAGTAGCTAATCCTCTCAAAGAAACGAGGCATTAACATGGAAAATGTCACCACCTGCCATTTGTTACAGATGTCAACCGCTCTTACAGACACTGTTCCAGATGCCAAACACCAACCACCACCAAACACCATCCACAAAAGTGGGAGACTATAAACAATTTGTCACTACTTATGGTGGTGATGTAAAAAACACTTTTTAGATGAATTTATGTCAAATTAAATATTTCAAGATCGAAACTAGAAATCGGAAAATCCACTTTATTCATGAATCTGTATATGTCACAATGTAATATTTCCCAACTGCTCTACCTTTGATTAAATTGGCGGATATTAAAAGACATACGAGTTTTAACGGTACAAATGATGAAGACAATACAATATTGAGTTCTAATAGTACAATAACGTCATTTCAAAGGGCAATATTAAACAAATATTGGATGATCAGGGGCTGGATATGGCAGAATACCTATTCGAGAAAAAATATTGGGCGAGGCGGCAGCCGAGCCAAATATTTTTTCGAGGATAGGTATTCTGGCCATATCCAGCTCCGGATCATCCAGTATTTGTTTTATTATGCACCTCCCAATGAAAGTGGAGTACTTACAGTTTAGTTGACATTATTTTGACATTTATTTATTTTTTCTTTCAAAACTCAGACCGGACTTCCGGCCAGTTTATTCGCTACACTGGACGAAAATATTTGAACCGGGAATTTAATTTTTATTTATTCGAGACGTTCTTGCAGAAGTATATGTAACTTTTGAATGATAAGGGTAATTGTGATTGATTAAGCGCATTTTTTCTTCTATTTTCCGCCAGTTTCAGATGTAAGCTTTAAGTAGTACTCCAGTTATTAAGAAATAAAACTCTGAAGTGGGAATGTTGCAAAAACATTGAAAAAAATATCCGACCCTTTTTCTCGAAAGGGTCAGATATTAAAAAAATATCCGGCAGTTTTCAGAAAAGAGCAGAGTATTGCCAAATTACAAGCAACTAAGAACCAATCAGATTTGAGTATTTTAATGAGGTGCATAATAAAGTGAAATATTGGACCAAGGGCCGCAGGCACAAGGTCCAATATTTCACTATTTTGCCCGCAGAAATGATGTTTTTACTATTATTACCACCGTTAATGACCAGGGCTGAAATAGCAAATTTGAAATAGAAAATCTTATGCACTGAACGATATCACTTTTCCCGGGAAACATAGCCGGGCGGATAATGTCATTATTGCCCGACTAAAGTCATTAACGCCCGACACAATATTGCTCACGTCAATATAGCAATTTAAATGCCTTCTCAACTAGTAATAAAACCCCATGAACAGGCCCTGCAAGGTGGTAATAATATAGTATAATGGGCCATACTTTGAACTAGTATTCAAGTTATCTTCTGGACAGAAGGCTTTACTAATATCCCAATTGAACTTTGTTCATTCTGATAATAATAGTACAATAACGTCATTTCGAAGGGCAATATAGTGAAATATTGGACCAAGGGCTGCGGCCCTTGGTCCAATATTTCACTATTTTGCCCGCAGAAATGACGTTATTACTATTATTACCAAGTTAATGCCCAGGGCTGAAATAGCAAATTTGAAATGGAAAATCTTACGCACTGAACGATAGCACTTTTCCCGGGAAACATAGCCGGGCGGATAATGTCATTATTGCCCGACTAAAGTCATTAATGCCCGACACAATATTGCTCACGTCAATATAGCAATTTAAATGCCTTCTCAACTAGTACTAAAACCCCTAGAACAGGCCCTGCAAGGTGGTAATAATTAAGAATACAAAGCATTAACATGCAAAATGTCACCACCTGCCATTTGTTACAGATATTGTACATTGTACACATTTGTTACAGACACCAACCACTGGACACTTCGTTGCTGGAAATTACACCTGAAAAAATGCCAAAATGCTTTACAAAATCGCCATCCTGATTACACCAACATTTCAAAAGCACCTTAGGAATTTTTTTTGAAATTACACATGCCATCTCTAAAATGCTTTTCATGCACTTTTAACAATGTAGATATTGAGAATATACAGCGGATGTGTACATCTGCAATAAATGTATTCTTTTAGCATCTAAGAGAAGGCGTAACCGAGACTTTTGCCAGGGATGTGAACTTACTTTCAATTTTGCAATATAATTTGATGACCTATTGCATTTTTGGGTCCCATCCATCATTTCCTGTATTTTCGTTTCTTAGTGACTAGGACTTTTGGAAAAGCGCTTTTGTAAAACGGCAATCGTGATTACACCTATTTTTCAAACCGGGTTAAAACCTTAGGCGCCTTTCTAAAACGCATGGTGTAATTCCAGCAACTGTCCACAAAAAAAGTTGAAACAAATACAGAATTTTAAACTGATAAATTATGGCAGTGTTGTGAATTGAAATCTTGGTTTACAGTTTAGGCACACCGATGGTTTGCAAATTGCAGAGCTGAACACAATAATAATGACAATAATCATTTGGTTTAATAAGAATATATTTCAATTATACTCTATTTCATAGAATTAATTTATTCATTATTACACACAATAAATTGAGAATTTAGACACCAATATTATATTATTAATAATGCTTTTAAATGAAAACTGAGATTTACGAGGGGTGATCAATAAGTAATGGACGCTTTTTTACACAGATACTTTTTATTGACCAATCCCTCTGATTTTCATACCAGTGATACATCATTCAATTATCTATCAATTCTGAAGATTTGAAGACAAAATATATAATACATGTTGATATATCCTAATTTCCGTGAAGGAGGTACAGGTACCCCGGGACCGACATTTACGTCACATGTTCAGTTTTTAGCCAGTTTGGTAAATTTGAGTTAGATTTGAACTTTTTATATGCAAGAAGTGCTGTATTGTTTGAAATTTTTTGCTGACTGGTAACACATAAACAGAAAGTATTGTGATGTCAAAGTGTTGTATGGAAGAGGTTTGCAGGTCAATTTGAGAAAGCATTGTGGAAGAAAGGGGTGGTGAGAGAAGGGAACACCCTACTCCATATGGACAATGCACCTGCCCACAGATCTCAAAATGTTCAGAAAACAATATCCCTGGACCTCAAAATTGAGCCCTTGGCCAATGCACTATATTGTCCACATCTGCTCACATGTGACTTGTTTATTTCTATATTACTCATTTCTATAGAGAAAGGACGCAGGTTTATTAACACTGATTAAATAAAACAACTCATGCAACTGTATCTTGCTGCCATGTCAGAGAATGGATTCAGCCTTGTCTCACAATCTTGAGTTAAGAGGATGAGGAATTGTGTACATGTAGCACTTGATGGAACCTATTTAGAGGGCCCTGTGGAATGAATGTGACATAGATACCACATAGTAATGATAAAATATTCAAAATCAACTATGGCATAACAAAATGGGGTATTTCATGACCATAATGGTTTGTTTTGTTCAGCCTGCATTCAACTGCATTGCATGTTAAACAAGCTAAAATAGCTTTAGAATATGTGACGTAAATGTCGGTCCCGGGGTACCCGTACCTCCTCCACAGAAATTAGGATATATCAACATGTATTACATATTTTGTCTTCAAATCTTCAGAATTGATAGATAATTGCATGATGTATCACTGGTATGAAAATCGGAGGGATTGGTCTATAAAAAGCATCTGTGTAAAAAAGCGTCCATTACTTATTGATCACCCCTCGTATATTCAATCTTATGAACAAAATGTGCAGATATGTGTACACCAGAACATACAAAGTTGGCAGTTTCTATTTCATAGAAAAAATCTGAAAAAATATGGGAGCACTCTATGATTTAGTGTAATTTTTGAAAATACAATTCAAACAAATTCATTTATTCAACAGAAAAACTCCAAATAAATGGTAGAACTAAAATTCCTTCAGATATAAATTTACATAGATACAGTCTGTATATATAGTGTTATTTCCCTATATTTTGGTTGCAATGAAAATTACCCAATATAATTTCTTTATACAACATATATACATTTATATAGGATATAAAAATGCTATGAATATTTAAATAAAATATATAATTTGAAAGTGTTCTGTGTGGAGCAAATAAACGCACACATGGATTTATATATCACATACATTGTACTTTCACACAACTGTGTACAATGCAACATTACCCCCCTCCAACAGAGAATAATGTTCGTCCTCAAGCTTTCAAATCTACGATTAAATATAACATGTATGACCTAGGATAGGTATCAAATAATATCTGATATAACTGCACGGTAAATTACAATGAACAACATCCAAGGTAAATAAGAATGTCCCACAAATAAGCAAAATTACTGACACTTATTTTGATCAAATATAATTCAAATTCTAGTTAAGGAAGAAAGGTCATCGAAGGAGGTCATTGATAGACAATACCAGCTTGGGACTATGGGAAATCACCTCATCTGGTCTACATCTATTGGAATAAGTGGCACCAATTGAAAGTATTGAGCAGGGACTTTTAAAGCAATATACATATTTCACTATATTGCCCACAGAAATTACCTTATTAGTATTTATACCAACGTTAATGACCAGGGCTGAAATAGCAAGAAAATCTTACGCACTGAACGATATATAATTTCCAGGGGAAAATTGTCAGTCGTTAATTGTATTATTGACCGGCAATATGGCCCGCCATTATGACGTCAATGACTGCTCAAGTCGATATAGTAAAATAAATGCCTTCTAAACTAGCACTAATACCCCTAGAACAGGCCTGGTAAGGTGGTAATAATATTATTATTGTGGCTCAACCTGTAAAATATGCCCCAAAAAGATTGTTGCAACCCGTAGCTTACACCATCAATGGATCATAATACCACTGATCTGCTGAATACATGAGAGTTTGAACGATTTCATTCATGCAGGATGACGTAATATGAAAATCCGTCCATCTTGTACAAGTTACAGCTTATTACAATTCTTTTTAAAATCAGACTATTTTAGAAGCTGAAATAAACAAGATATCTGTCTATATATGTAATCTAATATATAAATAATGAAATTCATAAATATATTTCCTTGTTGATGTTTGATTTGTAAGCAGTTCAGTTTCAGGAGTAACGAGCCCACTACATGTAATATAATATACATAATAACACAATTATGAACTCTCTAGAAAGCCTGTAATGTAAAGTATCATTTCAATTAAATATACATTTACAATATACAGCATATACACATAGTGTATAATATTAGGAACTTTCATTTAAGGCAGAGTGAACTGATCTGTCAATAAAAGATGGAAAGAATGAACAACAATCAAATTGTCTAAATTAAATTATTTTAAGCAATAGTCTTGACCTGTTGACTAACATATTAAGCAATAGTGCTTTCATTGAGCTTTTGGCAATGCTTGGATTAAAACAAGAACTGTACATAATTATGTGAGGTAATACCTCATTCCTGATTCCCAGTGATGAGCTAATACTGCAGTACCCACACATACACTCAACTATTAAGGTAATCCAGGTCAACATTTATACTCGTACATGAAGGCTAGCTGTATAAATTGGTCTAAAATTCACCCAACTCTTCCCACCTTAAGTGTGACTAGGGTCGTGTCATATTTTCAATATAATTTGAAAAATAAGCTACATGGTAGTTGACTTTTTCCATGATAACTCATACGTCGAGTGTATTCCAATCCTTTTATATGAAGCTCCGTGATTCCTTTTTACTCAGTAATTTAGAGAATGAACACTGCAATAGATCAGAGCTTCCATTAGATCCCGAATTTTCTATGTAAATGTACAATACTACATTCCTATATACAGATGCCCTAACAGTCAATCTCATGTAATCCTTAAGACAAGAATGCTGCATCCCCCTCCCACTGTCTGTCCAAGGCACTACTATACTACTAACTAGCACCTCCCTTCAGTGAAAGACACCAAGGGCTGTATTCCCCCCCCCCCTTGTTTCCCACTTTCCAAGGCACTATGCTCTGTATTTATGTATAAGCAACCCTCAACAGTCAGGTTGTGCTGTATTTTATTCATGACCATCTCTGCAGTGTTGTTATGTGCTGTATTTGAATGTAAGGATCTGACAGTCCAGTAAATATGTAATAGCGTTGGGACTCCTAGTTGTATTGCACCTCAAACATCGTCATAGTAACGCAAAGTATCTTCTACTTTATTTGTGATCTGTAAAAATTCAGAGATGATCAAAACAAAATGGTTTTTAGTTAACAAATGAAGATTCCAAAAAAAAGCTGAAGAAAATTGTATGCAATGGACTAGGTAGCACAAAACCATTGCCCAGACGCTAATAAATACAAAAGAAATCAAGGTGATTGCTACAATGCTACATGTATTATGTGCTATTCCTACAGAACACTCAAAATGTCAATAGATCCAATGATTCATTCACATTTCAGAGATTAAGGGACTGTAAAAGTAACAATCAGATATGAATAGTGGTGATTTCTCCAGGATATTTTCTCAACAAGGTGCTTAATCCTCATTCTATCTGTTTTTGGTTAAAAAATATCTGAGCATTTCATGATTTTAGCAGGTAGTGGTGATTTTCAACTAGGGAGGGGGCATGTAATTTTCAGATTTTCAACTGGGTGCTGCATCCACTTATTCTTATCCTGGGTATATCACTCCATAGGTATGACACTGAAAATGATGTTCAAATGCAATCATACCTTTTTATAAAACTCTAACTGGGCCTGTAAATATTCTTTCATCATGACTCTATAGTCATTGACTCTGCCTTTGTGGAAGTGATCTATTTCTGCTAATGTGACATAGCTGATGCTGTCAGCTCTATTCACTACTCCTTGAGCTTCAGATTCAGACATCTTGCCCTCATCTGAAGCCTTCTGAACCTCCTTCACTTTACTCATTGCACTCTAAAATAACAAGAATAGGCATTTATGGAAAATAAGCATTTATGGAAAGTAAGCATTTATGGAAAGAAGGCATTTATGAAGAATAGGCATTTATGGAAAATAGGCATATATGGAAAATATTTTCAGATCCCAATAACATGAACACTCCAAATGACTAATATAGATGGCATGTCAAAAATGGGTACCTCCTGTGGTCTCAGATAACCACAAAATATAACTTTTACAAAACTAATTATCAATCAATTTTTTTATTCAGGTCATACACATTAGAGGACTTTTGAAGTTAAATGTACATGTAACTGAAATTTATTACATTTATTGACAGTAAACAATCCCAATAGTGCATAGGACGCAAACCATTTCTTTCTAAAGCATCTTATTCTGCTGAAATGTTTCCATACCTTATGTACATTTATGTTATCAGGCCATGTGGAGAGCAGACCCTTCCACTCATGTAGAGCATCAGTAAGTGGGTCACTATCAAACTTTGGCTGCAAGAGAATGAAATAAAACAGTAATTACAAGTAACATGCTACAATAGGATCAGTGCTTGTGTATTTATTTGCTCATCTTTATTTTAAAGGGCTTATTTGCTGCAATCCTCATTCAAAATAAAATGTAATGTGATTGTGACTTCTATGATATATAACTAAATCAATAGATTGGGACATCTTTAATTATTGAAATCATTCTTGAAATCATTCTTGAAATCTACATGCATACGTAATAGTACATGTGTGTTGAATATGGTATATACCTGTTCGTCATACAATGTGCCTATTTCATCATATGTCTGTCCAGTGTTCCTCAGGGCTGCAGTGAGTTTATCAGAGCCAGGGTAGGCATCCATCTCAAATGCTTTGCCAAGGTTTGTTATACTGTGACCAATCTTTTGAAACTCTCTCTTGTAAGCTGAAAAGAAGATTATACATAGTGAAAGTAGATTATGCATAATGAAAGTAGATTATGCATAGTGAAAGTAGATTATGCATAGTGAAAATAGATTATGCATAGTGAAAATAGATTATGCATAGTGAAAGTAGATTATGCATAGTGAAAGTAGATTATGCATAGTGAAAGTAGATTATGCATAGTGAAAGTAGATTATGCATAGTGAAAGTAGATTATGCATAGTGAAAGTAGATTATGCATAGTGAAAGTAGATTATACATAGTGAAAGTAGATTATACATAGTGAAAGTAGATTATGCATAGTGAAAGAAGATTATGCATAGTGACACTATTAGTGTAATATCAAGAGCCAATGCCAATATATTGTATTATTTAATGCTAAATAGAACAAGGTATGAATTCCCCAAAAAATCTACAGAATTTTTCTGAGACAAAAAACTAATGCCTCAGACAAATTTGATCTATGGCAACCATAGAGCGTACTTAGCTTGCAAAAATCAAGAGAAATATGCAGTACAATGTAGATTTTCTTCATCAATTTTGTGAAGCTAGAGCCACCGTAGAGGCTGATGTGACAGAGGCTTACACAATACTTAAACAGAATTTAACCCAACCATTTTTGTTTAATTCATCAACACTTACGTCCTTGGTGTTTTTTGATGTTTTCTGTCATTACATTTAACACTTGGCTGTTTGACTCGTACATATTGCGGGAAAACTTGGAAAACACTTCTAGTTTAGCCTCTCTGCAATAAAACATGGAACATTTACAAATGGGCTAAAACGAAATTGTTTACAACATGTCTGTGGGGTCAATTGTATATGTATTCAAGGAGTAACAAATTAATTGAACTGTGATTGCTTTTAAACCAAAATGAGCAATAATACCTCAATGTAGGCACTGAACCTGTAGATGGGATGGATAGAACCTCAGCAGATATACAGAAAAGGTGCATAATACGTATATTTACAAACAAGGCAGTAATATGCAAAATGTCACCACCTACTATTTGTTACAGACCCTGAACATCGAAAACAAACGACCGTCCACAAAAAAAGTCGGAGACTACTACCACTGGTGACATAGAAAAATAAGATATGCCTTTACAAAATTGCTTCCATAAACAGATTTTATGTCCATTTTCACTTCTACATTATATCATTTATATCCATATAATATGCTTCCTGAATAGTGTACTAGGTAACTTCCAATAAAGTTGAGATGTTTACATTTGTACTATACTACAGGCTGTAATTGGTATAGAACAAGCATATCCTACTTGCTGTCAATTTAGAAAGGATGATATTTCATTAAATACTTTTTCATGATTAATAGATCTTTCTCCACCTGAATATTTCCTTTATACTGTGTAGGATAGTGAAATAAAGCCATATAAGAAATTAAATTTCTGTTCAGCAGTACTTTTCTTGTCATGCCTAATCTTGCATTTTTTTAATTTAGGATTTTACCATTTTCTCTGAATTTTTAGAGTTTTGACAAGAATCTTTGCAATTTTAGAGTAAAAATGAACAAGACATGAACATGCAAATTACTACTACATGCCATTTGTTACAGATGCTGAAAATGAACACCAACCGCCAAACACCATCCACAAACAACTTGCGGTGGTGAACTTTATTTTCTTTTTTCCGGCACAAGTTTTTCTACTTTAATACAATATTATGTATATTGTGTATAATGTAAATGAAATAAATGGGCTATAAAATGCGGGGGTGACATAAAAACTGGTCATCTTGTCATTTTCACAATAACCCTTCATGAGCACCTGGCCTTATTAAGGGCTATATAAACCTTGGTTATGGCATACTAGTTCTACTTACACGTCCTTGCTATCTAATGGTGTACTAGGCACATCTACAGTGAAGAACATCTTCCCACCATTAAATGGATCTTTTTCAGCATTTCTCTTCCCAATCTTCCATTTCTAAACATAAACAACAGACATATTTTCAAAGTTAAACTATATTCTGACATTAAAGCAGATATGAAATGATATTTTATAACTTAAGGAATCAATATAATTTTTTGATAAATGTATTTGGACATGTTTTCTCATCAGTATCGTGAAAATTATTTCACTCTTACGATCGTTTTAGCTGCTTAATAAGCAATATTCGAATAGGTTGTGAAGTTATTGGCCCCCACGTGATCTCTCAATGGTCCCCACGTGGCCCGTTTTGATCCATTAAATCATGACGTCATAATGTCAAGATCTTTTGTTATTTGTTTACACAACAATCATATGGTTGCCGTGATGTCGTGATTACCAAGGAACCAATGAACCAAAACTATATATTATGCATGACATTACTAATCACGTGGGAGCCAATCTGATTGATCAGTTAATTTTATTACGTTATTAATGACCATTAACAGTTATCTAACATTCCTTTTATGATGGCTATCGCAAGAACTCTACGGTGGGCTTAAAATGAAGAAAATCCCATTTTTGTAGCTGCAAGTTGAGAAAACCTATTTCAGTTGTTCTTTAAGGAGTAGCTTGTCCAAATATTTTTTCTATTTGTATTGTAAATCATCCTAAAGTCCATTTTGACCAGTGAATGCACTTATTGTAAATCATATTTTCGGTTTTAAATTAATACAAAGAAATCTACCGAGGGCCTTATTTTACATTGTCAGTATAGTAAAAGACATAAAATCATACAAAATGTAATAAAGTTCTCCCCTGTGAACCAATTCCGAAACTGTGGGCTCATTGGGGATTTTCTAATTTTCCTATCTTAAATGAGAAAAAGTATATTGGAGAATAATAAATATTTATGAATATTATCAGCCTAAAATATAAACGCAGAATACATATTACAAATAAAAAATGAAACCATAGGCATGAGGCTTTAGCATCTTACAGTTTTGAAACTTTGAAACAAGCTTGGATACATGTATATTGCATTATTTTCAATGCAGTAACATGAGCTAATATAAAAATATCTTATATGTGACAGATATAAAAATATCTATCTTATTAAAAACATATTATTTATGATCAGGTGACGTACAGGACTCATTTATATTATTTATGTTATTTCTCTCATTTTGCTTACTCTTAGATTAATAGCACATTTAATCAAAATCTGGTGATTGATTATACACTATCGTGTACCTATTAAAATCTTATTCATTATGATATGAATGAAACCTTTAAAAACAAGCAAGTTGAGCACTAGCTCTAGAAAGAAAATTATTTCTAATGACTTTATATATATATATATACTTGTATATATACATTATATAAATGCCGACATTCCACAAGGCTCTATTCTGGGACCTCTACTTTTTTTGATATATCTAAATAATCTCCCGCAAACTTTATCAAGCAAATGCTATATTTGCGCCGATGATATATCTCTTTACCAACCATATTCCAAATCAAACAATCTGATCTAAATGCAATTTCCCAATGGTCTCAGACATGGAAAATAAACTTCAAGGCAACCAAAAGTAAAGACATTGCATTCTCGAACCCATGAAAATGTGAATTCACGACACTTTACCGCGAGTTGATCATCATAAACATTTAGGTTTATTTCGAAACACCTAACTTTTGACCAACATATCACAGAGCTCAACAAAAGGATTGACAAAACTCCTAAATCCACTTAAACCGATAAGCAAAACATTAAATGGAAAACACCTGGAATTAATTTTCAAATCTTTCATACAGTACTCCCAATTTTTGATTTTTGTGACATTCTTTATGGTTGTGTAAATATTACAAAACTAAAACTGATTGATCAACTATACTACAAAGCAGCCAGTATTTGCTCAGGTGTACTACATGGAACTTCTTCAACAAAAGTCTTAAATTGGCCATCATTATCTGATAGAAAACAAATGCATAGACTTATCTTAATGTACCGAGTTCATAATAATATGCTTCCATCCTATGTTTTGAGTATTTTCAATCAATACCGTAGAAATCATATATTAGTAACACGAAAAAGCCGTGATTACCAAATTCCAGTGAAGATTTTTTATGAATAAAAAAGTAATAAAAAAAAAATTAAAAAAAAAACATTTTCAAATAGATCATGCATCTTTAAATCTATCATGGACTCGGTTTCTCTTCCACCTGACTTCAAGGAATCACCAAACTTAAACAATTTTAAATCTGATCTAAAAGGAACATTACAGACAACCAACATCATTAGTTCTTCTGAGATTTCCATAACAAGGAGCCAAGACATTTCTCTGAATAAGGTGTGCTATGATCTGATCTTTCACTCACAACTTTACGCTCACAACTTTACCAATGTACCATCATCTATTAAACATACAGTTCATGAAAATCTAATTGAAGCTATTCCGGTGTGTGCTTGTTGCGAACAAATTATGACTACATCAAAAGATTTTTAGTGTGTAGTGTCGGAAAAAATCTCAAATTAATAAAATTGAATGTCTTTAAGTATTCATTTAAGGATTTAAGCCTTGGATTCAATGCAATGTGGAATGACCATTCTTGAAGGTGTTGCTTTCCAAAATTTGAACGAGAAGTGGAGGATCAAGTGTTAATTTTAGGAAACAATGCCTGAAAATAGTGTGTTCTGATTGGCTGGAATTGGACACACCTTGCCTAGCTATGTATGAATAAGCAATATAAACGAACCTTTTCATCTGTACAAGTGAGAAAATGATGGAAGACGTCAGATTGTGACACAACGGGATGACGGCACATCCTGTTCATCCATTGTTGTAACTGGCGCATACGTCCCATGATAAAGTCATCCTCATAACGACCAGATACTTGCTTATCAGGCAAAGGAGGCACCTGTATACAGGGAAACTTTTCCACCAGTCGCTCGTGCAACCAATCAAAGTGTTTATACCGTCTGCTTACTTGGATGTTACTAAACTGAAAAATAGGAAAATAAGTTATTAGTTGAATGGTTATTTTTCTAAGGTTATTTTATCCCATATTTTATATTGATTGTTGAACTTGTTATAATATTTTAAAGGCACACGTAATATTAATCTGATGAAGTTTTAAAAAGGAAATCATTAGGAACTCGAACAACTTAGCAAATTGCTTGGTGTCCTTTTTTCATTTTCAAACAGCGACTTTTGGGGAGAAAGTAGGTTAAAACTCAGTCTATGCGTCTATGGTGTCACTATATTCTTTTTTACTGGTATTTAATTTTGTTTTATTTTCGATTAAATATAAATATATATATTATAATATTCAAAGTCTCATTGTGTTACTTACTGTAGGTGTAATCTGATATGCTATAAAACTTTTCAGTCCTTTTAGTTTAGATTCTTTTTTGGGGGAGGCTATAACACATGTGTATTGGTTATCAGGTTGGAGCCAAAGTGGACCCTCACTACTCTCCTAAAACACAAGAATCCAATATATATTTAAGGGTCTAAAGGGCATACAAATAGGCAAATAACAATAGGCTATAACACATGTGTACTGGTTATCAGGTTGGAGCCAAAGTGGACCCTCACTAATCTCCTAAAGAATACATAAAATAACCCAATATATGTAAGGGTCTAAGGGGCATACAAATAGGCAAGGCAAATTAAAGCTAAAGGAGATATCATACTATCAATGGTCTTACTTTCACAGATTCTTTTAAGCAGTCTAAGGATAAGATATTATCTATGGCTTGCTGATGAAAAATCTATTCAAAGATATTGAAAATGGCAGACAATGGGTGTAATAAATCATTTGAAATAATCCAAACTGTCAATTTTAAACTATGTACATGAATGCAATTAAATGCAGGCCCTTGCCTGTTGATCAACAGTTCAACAATATATAAACACAATGCTAACTTACAATAACTTTCGGTTTCCTATCAGCATCAGGCACTGCTGCGGTGTTCTGGCCAAGGAGAAAAGCATCTCCTCCCATCTTGGCAAATGACGAAAATCGACTGAAAACATACATGTTATGAATAAATGTACCCTCCGGTCCAAAAAAATCTGTGTGTCTTCATGTTCCACATATTTTATCCAAATTTGGCACACATCTTTGTTACATATAGGGCATCAATCCCTGAAAGTATGAAATTGTATGGTTTCCATTTTCAAAAGTTATGAGCATTTTATGATGATGCACAGATGTTTTTGGACCAGAGAGTATACATACATGTATTTAAAACATTTAGGTTGTCCTTCATTGAGAGCTCTTTTGGGAAAGGACCTTTCAAGTTCTGACTCATATTCTACCTTTTTAAAGGGACAAAGACAATATATTGATGTAGCCCCACAAATGTAATTAATTACAAATGAGGGAGGGAGTAAAAGTCGCTTGGGGTGTTATAAACATAAATTGATTTTTAAAAAGATCAATAAACTATCAATTACATTTTCAGGCCAGATAAAATGGATATAACCAATCTTAAAAGCGATCAACAATTTTTTGAGACAGCATTGAAATACTGCCACCAATGTTTTTCAACATGTGTGCTGCAAGTAAAAATTTCAAGTCAATCTGAAGATAACAGGGTTTATCTTAATTTTAAAGGATTCAATTGTCCTAATCTCATATGTCCTTGATTCAATACAGGATCTCAGATTATTTACCTTCCAAATCTTTTGCTGACTGTACCAGTGGGTTTCCCAGGGTCCCCTGAAGGTTTCTGCCTGTTAGGCGCTGAAAGTCCAAAAGTCCCTGGACCAGCCAACTCCTGAAAAATAATCTGTTACTTTCTAGGCCCTGAGAGTTTGGATTTGTTCATTTCATTGCGTGTCTCATCAGCATATAAGTCTAAAGTTTGACAGTTAGAACATCTTGTATTTATGACCTTTGATAATTAGTGTTCTGTTTGATGAACAAAGTAATTAATTAGGCAGATAAGCAGATGTCTTTTTGCTTTTACAGATACAGTATTCAATTTCAAAATCTGTCTCATGCATTTCTTGTGTGGAGCAAAAGTAGGGGATGATTAATTTCTTGCTTCAGTTCCGCTCCATAGCCTATGATAGCCAGTTGGGACTTGCGAAACCATTATTAGTGAACCTTTAAATATCTCCAAAAATATACTTATACATTCGTATATGTCTATATGAATGTAAGAATGCAAGAGTTGTTAAAATTGAGAAAGTTGCAAGTTTCACAAAAATGGCAAGGAAGTTTTGCACCTTGGTTTCAACTGAATTAACCTTTTACATACCATCTTGAATGTTAAAGATCTTTATAGCTACATACCTCTTGCGTAGTTGTGGAAGATTCATCATCATCCCAATCGTCATCCCAGTCCTCATAGCTCTGTTGTTGTGGCAGACCTGCCTGGTTGTTGGTGGTTGAGGTCTGGGCTACTGCAGGTTGCTGAGGTGGCACTGGTTGGGCAGGCTGACTCCATGCCCTGAAATGAGGAGTGGCATATTAAAGGTATTATCTCCCTTGTGTGTGTGTGTAGAGTCCGTGTAAAGTCAGTCATCCATGCACTGAAATGAGGGGTGGCATATTAAAGGTATTATCTCTCTTGTGTGTGTGTGTGTGTGTACCGTCCGTGTAAAGTCAGTTATCCATGCACTGAAATGAGGAGTGTCATATTAAAGGTATTATCTCCCTTGTGTGTGTGTAGAGTCAGTGTATTTTAGCATGATGTGGGTATGTTGTTCAATTGTCAATGGAAGTTATGGAACAACATTACAAAGATAATTTTATACGGAAGGAGTGAGAATATGAAGATTTTATAAGTGAGAAAATGAAGATTTTTAAGTGAAAAAATGAAAATTTTGTAAGTGAATAAATGAAGATTTTATAAGTGAAAAATGAAAAATTTTGATGAGCAAGTGAATGACACATCAACATTTTCCTTATATGGAAGGGGGGTGAAGGATTAAACACTAATGGAATTGACTTTTTTCCTCAATCGTAACATTGGATAACATCCCTTTAGCACTCCTTACTGAAGTTTGGAAATGTCTTTTCTTTGAGAAATTTGTATCTTCCATTGACTTACATGTCCCAGAGGCATTTGGATTAGACAGGTTTCATTGTATTTGAATGAATTTGTAATGGCTTATAACAATGTTGAGTCTCTGTGGATAATAATAACAGCACGCTCAATATAGTGCATTTTGCACCATTAAAAATCCATTATGTAATAGAGTGTGAGACAATTGCGTAGTGTTTCTACAAGGCCTGGTGGTGATTTTGTAGGGCACATCCTTGTAAACCATACAATAACACTAATTAGTGTTCATTTCCCATACCAGCAATGGCATACAGCAAATTGGAAAATTATGAATAGGGGCTTGATTTGATGTTAGTGGGGGTAGGTCCCCCTTTTACACCTCATTCCCCAAGGTCTTTCCTGCTTTTATGTAAGGTATAACAAATAAACAAATTGCTATAATATTAGCAGACAAGATCCTGAATGTGGAATGAATGTAGATGGGAGGGGGGGGGGCAGAGACTTTCAATCAGAAATGCAGTCTATATTGAACACGATACCTCTAGATAATCAGAATTTATTTCCATTCATTTTCTAACTCTAACAAAAGCAACAACAGATACTTTCGGGGTGAAGATTCATCATCATCAAAAGTGAAATTATCTGTCCTAGCAAGAGGGTAGAACTTCCTATTTGCCTAAGAGTTTTCAGGGTTGATACAAGACTACTTTAAATAGAAGTCTATGAAACTAAAATACTTTTTCAGGATTGATTCAAGACTACTTTAAATAGAAGTCTATGAAACTAAAATACTTTTTCAGGGTTGATGCAAGACTACTTTAAATAGAAGTCTATGAAACTAAAATACTTTTTCAGGGTTGATGCAAGACTACTTTAAATAGAAGTCTATGAAACTAAAATACTTTTTCAGGGTTGATGCAAGACTACTTTAAATAGAAGTCTATGAAACTAAAATACTTTTTCAGGGTCGATGCAAGACTACTTTAAATAGAAGTCTATGAAACTAAAATACTTTTTCAGGGTTGATGTAAGACTACTTTAAATAGAAGTCTATGAAACTAAAACACTTTTCAGGGTTGATGCAAGACTACTTTAAATAGAAGTCTATGAAACTAAAATACTTTTTCAGGGTTGATGTAAGACTACTTTAAATAGAAGTCTATGAAACTAAAATACTTTTTCAGGGAAGCTACAATACTACTACAAATGGAAATTCATGAAATTCATGAAAGCAAAACACATTTTCAGTGAATCATACAACTCGGGAATTTCACAGACAAGGAATAAACAAAATTCAACTTGAAAACTATAGTAGGTCAATATGACCTACCAATCATTAAAATAGGCACAAATGAGATATACACAATGCTTTCAGCATTAATATTATTAAAGCATTGGAAAGAAAACATAGCTGGCTGAGCCAAAGAAATAGGTCATTATGACATCATTAGTCTCACAGAAACATGGGTTGCTCCAGGTTTAAAACTTGTGTGCCAGTTTTTTAATCACATTTTTACAATTCTCCAGATCTATTACCTAATTGAAAATTGGAATAGATGCAATAAATAACATTATAATGATTAAAAGAAACTTACTCAGTGTTGGATTGCTGGGATCCCCAGTTGTCCTGTGCAGGAGGTGTGGGCTGGTCCCATGAGTCATGAGACTGAACACTTTGGCTCTGTGGTATAGACGCAGGAAAACTGCTGGGTGGGGCTGGGGGTGGGGGGAAATCAGGCTCTGGGGGTCCTGAATTAGTTATCTGGAAAATATATGAGGAGTTTTATATTTGTTGAGTTATGCAAAATTGTCCTTATTTGATTTATGATGAAAAAACGAGGTGTTTTAAGACAAAATATCACCACCTGTAAAAATGTTAGGTGTAAGGTGTTAGGTGTCTTTAAGTCCCCTTACCAAGTACCATGGTTACAGATAATGCAAAACTCCGTTGAAACCATGTGTTGCGAGTAAAAATTTCAAGTCAATCTGAAGATAACATGTTTTATCTTAATTTCAAAGGGTTCAATTGTCCCAATTTCAAATGATCAGTTGTTACAATAGTTACGTAAAACAAGGGCATGAATTTTCACTTACCAGTTGAACATAAGCTTCTGGTAAAAATCCCTGCTCTCCGTTGGCTTTTTTGGCCTCCCACCAACCCTCACCTACATCCTGTAAAAGAACATTCTAATATAATTGCGTCACATCAATTTTAGATGATATAAAATTAATATAATGATTTTAGCAGATGTAATATTTTTATGATAAACATGCTTAGATGGACTACATGCTGTTGCGCCATACACATTAGCTGTGGAAATGTAGAGGTTTCCTCAGCTGCCTCCAACTTCCATCAGAGTAGACATCTCACCTAGGGGAATGAGCGGTAAATGCTTGAAACCCAACTTCTTATGGTCGACCAACGCTCACCTTTTCACATCACCGCTCAAGCTTGAAGAAGGGGTTAAAGGTATGCTAGCTATTGAGAGAGAAGACTTATTGGATACAGGGTGTGTCATGGTTATGGTGGAGATGAGGCAAGATGACAAGGGATTACCGGGGCAACCAATTTGCACTTCTTCTCAACCACAGCCAACGAGAGCAACGTTCAGCTTCCCTTCCCAGAGTAATCATTGCTTTCTTGCGCTTGCGAGATGGTAAACCAAGCAACTTCAACATCCAGTCCATAGGCTTGGCTGGAAAATCTCTGCAGCCTACTTCCACAGGGAAACATATATGTCTGCTCAGCTGAGATGTAAAGCTATATTCTGCCCGCTGATGCCGATGCCCACATGCTTTGTATACCTCAATCACGTCCAAATATGGGAAAAATGTGGATATGCGCAGTATTTTAGAGAAAAAGTGAAGAAATAAAATCCCAATATTACTGCAATAACACTTGAACAAGAATATGTAAAACTATCAATTTGGGTCTAGACAAATTAATGGCCCGCAAATGCCAGAATAATATACTTCCTCAGAGTTTATGTAAACTAATCTACATTAAGAGAACCAGGAAAACTTTTTAAAATTCCCGATGGAAATATAATATTTAAGTAATTAATTTGGAGTATATAGTTGTATGTTAGCTTAGTATAATTATACATATTTTCATATACTACAGTACATTGTAATGGTCAAATATGATATTACTCTAACTAAATTGAATATTAAAAGATGAAAATCAAAATTATTTCTACCACTTGATAAAAAAAATCTTAGGTCGACTAGAACAGTCTGTTTTGTTAACTTAAAATGGCCCTACATTTCTCATTCTTTAATTTTCTACGATGTAATAGTATCAATAATTATTTACAATACCTGACTAATAATAGTGAGAATTTCATCTGCTCGGAATGAGATTTCACCCCCAGCTTTGTCTCCATCAAAGTCATACAGTCCCTTGGCCTGGAATGACAAAATTTGTTAAGAATGAGGTGCATGTGATTGTGAACAATATCTTACATAAAAATCAATTGTTACGTCTGGAAACTGCGAAAAAAAGTGAGACACCATAGCCTAAGAAAACTAATGATTATTAAAATTTGCAACTAAGATTTGAAACCATACACTAACGTATAAGTCTTATATTGGCATATGATAATGCTTACATTGCATCGAAGAAAAAAATAAAGAACAAATCATATTGTAATTAATTGTTTTTATTTTTATTTAAGGAAGAGATCATAAAACACCTCATACTGACATTCAATCAAAATCTTCAATAGGACACATTTAATAGAACTCAAAATTCAGAGATTCATTTTAATCTACTGCAAAAATAATCTTGATAGCATGTGTACTATCTGGTATTCTTGTACACCCTTACATATCAATGCAATATTATTGAATATTTATCTTTCAAGTGTTCATGTAAGAGTAAACAATGATATATCTCAAATCTACCGCAATAAGAGACTAATGCAAAAGTTTGATATCAGAAAGCGAACTATATTTTAATAGTTAACTCTCAGAAATCCACGCACCCCCCCCCCCCCCCTCCCCTGTTTATAAATAAAACACAAAGTGCTCATCGATACTGGCTACCGAGATACATCATCAGTAGTCGCCCTTCCTCGGATTTCGGGGGCTATGCAATGGGACTTTGCCCATGCTCCGACTATATCCGATTATTATTTGGAAGGTGCCCCCAGCAGAGGTTAAACCTCCACCTGTATCTCTAATGGTTGCCATAGATGGTATTTGCCTACTGTAAAGATACTGGTATTAGAATAACTTCTCATTGGTGCTTTGTCAGTTGGTAGATGTTTCTTTCTCAGCATTGAATACTGTTCTGTTCTGCATGCAGGAGGTCCATAACATGAGGGTCAGAGGCTCTGTGGGGTTAATCCTGGCCAAGTCCCTCTACGGCTCACGTAACTTTTAAATCACTGCGTTGCTACTTCTCGAAAAGAAATCTGTATTACAGGCCCAAAGGTATACCATGACATGTTTCGTGCATCCGTCAGGTCCTTCTGTATAGTGTAGAAGAAAGGATCTTTTGTGGTACCATAACTTTCTTGTGTGTGTGCATAATGTAGCAGGTTATGCACGTCACATGTACACGTTTACAGTCTATTGGTACGCAGGTCAAGCTGCGCCCGCGAATAACACGATCATTCATGCAGAGCGATTCGAGATCAGCCTGTATCACACATCCCTTACTGCATGTTCTTACGCACTAGTCTTTCCCAGCTGTCCCTCCGTCTTTTCCAGAGTGCCAAGTGGTCTTTCCCACATGTCAGTTGGCCTTTCCCAACCGTCATAAAAAATAAGTTCATAAATAAAACACAAAGTGCTCATCGATACTGGCTACCGAGATACATCATCAGTAGTCTCCCTTCCTCGGATTTCGGGGGCTATGCAATGGGACTTTGCCCATGCTCCGACTATACCCGATTATTATTTGGAAGGTGCCCCCAGCAGAGGTTAAACCTCCACCTGTATCTCTAATGGTTGCCATAGATGGTATTTGCCTACTGTAAAGATACTGGTATTAGAATAACTTCTCATTGGTGCTTTGTCAGTTGGTAGATGTTTCTTTCTCAGCATTGAATACTGTTCTGTTCTGCATGCAGGAGGTCCATAACATGAGGGTCAGAGGCTCTGTGGGGTTAATCCTGGCCAAGTCCCTCTACGGCTCACGTAACTTTTAAATCACTGCGTTGCTACTTCTCGAAAAGAAATCTGTATTACAGGCCCAAAGGTATACCATGACATGTTTCGTGCATCCGTCAGGTCCTGTTAACTATATATGAGAAACGCTGATCCTCGCTGCATTTTTTGAGAGTTATCCTGAAACACAACAGGTGTCCAGGTTTTACAACTTTTAGCATCCTAACTCTCCTATGTCTGATGACTGTCTACAGCTTGGGCTGGAGCTTTTGGAGTCTAATGTGGCTTTGACAAAATTCATTCAGTTATGTTAGATCATTTTTTCAATAGACTTCAAGATCACATTACCTTTCGCAGTAATGTAACCTTTCTCTCCTGCTCCTAGTGATCAGTCCAGAATGTATTAACGAGTCAACGACCTTCAAATATCCCATTGTCACTTACTTCAATGCTGAAGCTCAACTTCATATTCCTCTATTTGATGTATATTTTTACCGAGTTTTAAAAGATTTTTTCAGTATTTATAAATCATATATTTTAGAATTGAACAGTAAAAAACAAAGAACATTTGAAAGCATGATTTCTTTGATAAAATATGAAATTAATTACAGAAAAAATGTATTTTATTGTTCAAAGTGGAATTTTGTATCAAAACTATTAAAATGAAAATTGTATGAATTATCTATTTTATGTCATTGTTTATGTTATGTAAAATGACCAAAAGCTGAATAAAGACTATTTTAAAAGAAAAAAAAGATTTTTCATTTTAGAAAGCACTTCACGTAACACAATGGACAAGATGTCAACAAAAATGTGATGACAGTTCCCTAGAATTTAATAATCGATCTCTTGCACTGATCGCTAATACAAAAAAAATCATCAATTGCTCTAGCAAATTATGAAATACTCATGAAATTGAGGCTGTTTTTAAAAAACATGATATCGAGATAATAAATACTTTTTTGAGGATGTAGATGTGTCTCTATGACAGAGATATATATTTAATCAACAAGTTAAAATGTGGCATTTACAGTCAAATTTTAAATGTTTTACTGTACTGACCTTCATTTGTTATCACCTAACTAATTTTATGATTCAATATCATATCCTCTATGTATGAGTCATCTATCAAATACATGTATTGTTTATTTCTGGCAAAACATAATTTTTTGTACAGTGGATCTTAGTTTGGATTTGTGGGCCACTGGTTTCAGGCCAGTAGCCAGCTTTTGCCATAGCGGTTCACATTTTAAAAAATTCCAGTTGAGTTTCACATTAAAGAGAGAATCAGATCTAGCGGGCAGGCCAACAAAAAATTGTTTCAATTTTTGAATATTTCTGGCTCATGTCATGCCTTGTCATGTCTTTTTTCTAAAAATCCCCAAAGTGCACACGTTATCTCAGGAAAACTAAAGATTTTTACAATTAAATGTATTATTTTTCAATAAGAATGGCTACCATTCTTATTATTTGGGAGAATTTAAACATTTTTCACCCATTTTTGCACTTTGAATCCATTATAATTTCATTAATTTATAACATATCGTGAATCTATTGTGAGATATTGTATTTGAGATTGTAAGGAATAGATTGGTACGTCAGAATTGTACATGTTGCTCGTAATTTTGTCACCCCTATAGATCTGAAACTGCCTTGAATGACAAATTTGGACCAAAAAATTGCCAAAATCACTTAGAAAGTGCTAAGAATGAGGAACATTTTTCTTTTTCATCGAGAGAGATTCCATCACTTTTCAAGATGGCGGTTGGATTTAAAAGGGGATTCCCCGTTTGACTGGCCCGGAAGTACCAATAAATGGAGGAATTTGATGGTTGAAATAAGTTAATATTACACGCAATTATTGCGATCAAAAACGAAAATTTCTTTGTTCTGCCGATAAACCCAGACAATTGTGGATTCAACTACACGAAAAGAATGCTAAAATACCAAGGAATCTATTGAAGTGGTATCTTAAGTGTAAGAAGTGTAGAAAATTCTCCCATGTTGTAATCGTACAGGCAAAATAAGACATTCACAGGACTATAGTCCTGGTCCGGGATAAGCGACAGGCGTCTCTCGATAATTGGTCAATTCGCGAAAATAAGCTGCAGCGTGTACCGTTTTACAAAATGTGGATAATCATGAGGAAGATGTGTATTATTTTCTTAAAAAATATCAATATTTTCTTCTGAAAAGCTTTCATGACCTGTTGATCCTTGAACTTGAAATGGTGATATCATCACATTACAGATTTCACAGTGAGAAATTTCACTTTTTCAAGAGACTTATTAAGTTATAGTTTCTACAATACCCTTACCTCAGAAATCTACATTATCGCATAATCTCATTTGATGATGGTGATAATGGAAACAGAATAAGGCATAAGCTGTCAAATATGAACACAAATCCAAAACATGAAATTGAAAATAAAAGTTGAAAATCAAAAACAGAAAAGTGGGTGGACCAGAATTTTTTTGTATGGATGCCTTACGTCCTTTACGAACGAAATGAGAATGTATCAGATCACCTGTATAGCGAAATATAAATGAGTATACAATTCATAGTAAAATATCGCTATCAATATTGATAGCACGGCCGGTTGTTATCGTCATAATAAAACACGGAACTAAAATTTCTACTTACTTGAACTGCCATCTTGGATTCTAATCACGTGACTGGCTACATATAAGGAAAGGTCACGACAACTCTTACGCGCGGGAAATTTAAAAGTTAAAAACTTTGAAAAATATTTGTCGACCGTAAATCGGATATTTGCATGAAACCAACCTGTTACGTACACATCTTGGAAATCGAGTGAAAAAAGTTGCCGCTTCAAATAGCTTCGGCCTGGATGTTGACTGCACAGTAGTTCTCAAAAAGAGGGACCGGTGTAAAAGAATTTATGGTCCCCCAGGGATTATGGTTCCCTTTCTTAAGGGCCCTTCCTGGCCCTGATTGTGTATAGATAATGAGGGAAAGAGTTGTATTTAGGTCACCATATAAATCAGTGGAGAGTAGGACCATAATTTGATAGGACCTCTTACTCTTTTACACCGGAATAGCCTGACAACGGTAAAGTCTGATACCGTTGTCACAAATGGCGGACATAACCGTCGCTTCAATTAGATTTTCTTGAACTGTATGTTTAATAGAGCACCTAGACTAGATTCCTTTGGAACAACAATCAATCAAAGTGTCTCAATGCTCATTGTACAGTTAATAATGTTCTACCATTGAAATAAAGTATTTAATTTAACCATGGGCTTTCAAAATAAGATACAGGACAACGAAAACTGAAATTACCATATGTCGTTGTCTTTCTAAATTACTCAAATTTAGATTCCGTTGTTATTGACGATATCGGAGACGCTATATTGTAGCGATTCACGACCCAATTTGATCGAAAATGGGATTTCGTCCGCCATTTGTGACAACGGTATCTGACTTACCGTAGTCAGGCTATTTCGGTGTGTCTGAAACGTTATTAGTAGAGTTTGTGCAAATACATTAAGGTTAATAAATGTTGAAGAAGCGAAGTATATTATGCAGTCCAAGTAAGTCCCATCGTACCATGGGCATCGTGATGGCGTCCCATATCATGGGCTTTCAAGAGAAAGGATGCGTCTCAGTGTGATTTTGCTCCGATGGTGTATGGGCACGCCCTCTCCCTCTCCCTGAAAAAACATCCAATGGTGTAATCCAGGATAGTATGGACAACATAATTACTAAAATGATGAGACGAGTAAATAGAAAACGCGGAACGACGAGAGACGATATCAGTTTCTTTGCTAGTTACGTATAATAACAAAATGATGAGAATGAGTAAAGATGCGCAAATGGCACCGCTATTATGTAATTTAAAAGGAACAACCTAAATGGGATTCCTTGGTTAAGAAGGAGGAAGTACCAATTGACTGAATTGAGCTGCCACCATTGAATGCTAGGAATAAAAACACGTATCCCGCGTCTTGTCCAGAATTGTCTCACGTTGCAAAATATTTTCTACGAAATCGCCTAAAAGGTTTATAGACGACTCTTTTGAGAAGCGAAGTCAAACGAATGCAATGGTACTAAAAGATACGAAATCACTAAAATAACATATTTTCAATGGAACTTTTTGCAAGAGTCAAAATGGCAAAGCATCAATCTCAATCTGTAGAGTCAAGTTGCCACATTGACAACCATTCAACAAATGACCTTGGGTGAGTTATTGATTATATAATGCAGTGCAGTTATATCAATTACTGTGTTCGGCCACACAATGCTTAACCATGTGTGAATTGAATGTAAGATGTCCGATGTCCGGTGCATTTCGGAGATTGCTTTATTAGATATGTAGTTGGCCTTCCAAGCTTGACAGTACGTAAGTAACATAGAAAAGGAATAAAGAGTGTAGAATGTTTGAATCAAATCCAATGCCAATATTTTCCAAACAATTCTAATTTCCTGAAAAAAAATGTGAAAACAGGCCAAAAGGAGAAGATATTAAAACTTTACGATGCAGAAATGTCAGAATCCATTAGAATTGAAAAAGGGAACGCCCTATCCTCATCCCTCTCCCTCCCTTCAATTTTATTGCTCGGTAACCTTACCTTAACAACGCTTAATATTGACATGGGCTTTCAACTAGAAAGCCCATGATATTGATAACCTTAAAAATCGAGAGTCATATTGGATCAATTAGAGTCAAAGACAGAACTGTTGGACTTTCCGAAAATAGGCTTAAGCTTACTAGTAGCATGATATCATCTTGCTCTGTTCCGTCGAACTTCGAAGATATCAGTTTGTACTTGGTAATAGACTAGCAGTGCGAGTAGAAATAATCTTATATCATTAAATATTCAAAATTCAGTCAAACTGATGTCATATTTGAAATCTACGTGAAAAAGTACCGCTAGAAATATAGTTTCGAAAATTGTTTATCAACTTTAAAAATTAAATTTGTTTTGGAAATGTGACTTCTAGTTCGGGTTGATTCCCCATAGACCCCATGTTACAAAATCACAAAAAGTGAAATATCTTTTCTTGTATTGGAAAGATAACATTTTCCTTTAATGGACATATTTTCATAACTATAAGATACATAAGGGTAAATAATAAATAAATTGTACCACTAAAACAGATGTAATGTTAAAGGGAACTTTCTACTATACCCGCCATGTTATCTGACCCGAACGAGCCATCTGGTGGTGAAATTTGTAACTTCCTATTCGCATCTATGTTATTGCGACTTAACATCTCAACAGAAAGCTAACAAGCTTAGTACCCTCTACGGAGCCTCAGGAGTACATTAATTATAATTACTAGAAAGCTTCTTGGCTACAGTCATAACTTATTTCCGAGAAAACGCAAAGAATTGCATAAAACATTTAGAAATGAACTATGTATCTGGAGCATGCTTTTGATAATTTGACCTACTTTTGCACAATGTAGGTTGTAGAATTATCAAAGTACAACACACAAATTGGAATGTGTTTCTGAGAATCCAGCAGTATCAATTTATATTACAGTCGTCAATGATTTTAAGTAAGGTGAACATAAATGTGCAAGCCTATACTATTTGAAGAGAATCACTGCCACGAGAGTTTAATAAACGTGTAATCAAAAAATGAAAAATGTAAGTAGTCGTAGACGTCATATCAAAAAAGACGGTAGAAGTGTTTTTAGATCCCCATCCTTTGCCAGTTGCAATTTTGAATATACCACTTTACCATTTAACTTGTTTACAGTGACATAATCGAGCTACTTGATCTCTAGGCGTACGTCAAGATACATTCTATATTTGGGAGTATTTGTAGGACAATCTGGCCCTAACTGATATTTGATGACGGCAATAGACAGTTGGGCGTCTCGGTCTGTATTTTCTTATTCATCTGATTCGTCACACCATTCCCTTATTAAAAATAAGTTGGTCAAATCAAATTTAAATAAATGACGACAAAACATACAATTATTGAGGATTTAAGCCCTGGACTCAGTGCATCATTCCATTAAAGTCTTTGTTTCCAAATCTTTGCATGACCGTGAAGCGGAAACGCAAAGTTTAGGAAACAGAAGGCATTCGATATTAAATTACACTATTTGATGGATTGAATATTGAAAAATTATAGGTATGATGTGATAAGTATGTTTTAGTACACTTAAATTGTTTAGTACGTAATCTACACTCCACGCCAAAAGTTTGGCAACCCTACCACCCCCACCCAATAGATCGATTACGTGTTAAAGCCTCTCTATGTTTGAATTCTTAATTGCATAATCTGCATTTCACTTTTTCAAAGCAATTTTAGATAATGTTTTGACTTCTAACAATTTCTTGATACACTCAGTTCAGTTCATGATTAACTAAAGAACAATTTCTTAATACACTCATTCGAGTTACACCGAGGACTCCGATGCGGGTAATATTTTAATATATGACGTGATTTGGCCAAATTGTTTGGTATTTTCAGAAATAGAACACAACGCCTGCTGAATCCGCATAAAATACAATGCAGGTTTAATATTGCCGCCGGAATTAGGTATACACCCTTGGTATACGCAGCATGGAGTAACCGTTTTTCCCTAATACCAAACCTTGAATTTCCTCCTAATCTAGAATAGGTGTCAAACTATGAATCAGGCTGACACAATAATTACCTCACCTTACCTTAGCTTGTATAACAATTGGCAAGTGAGGGGGCGTTTACATCTATGCGAGTTACCTATATTGACACGGTCATTACAATCTGAAACTGTCAGAAGCAAATTATTATTCATCGTCAATTATATAAGATAATATGATTGTAATTGTGTCTCATAAGCCTTTGGAGGCTGGCCGTATAATTACGGGTGACACTGTAATAAATAAATATAATCTAGACCTCATAAACTCATCTTATTTTCACAGTAGTTTCAACCATTTATCATTTATTGGAAAATAACATCGTAATGGAGCATTTGGCCGTTCTCAAAAGCCCTGTCCAATGATGCCCTCTATTTTATAATACTGCAGTTGCAATTTATGCATTGAACAAAAAGTAAACCCCTGCAACTGGCCATATTTCCCTTATTACATGCTGGAATTCTTTTTTATTTTCACATGTTGTAGAGGAAGGTCTAAAATTTATGTTGGTACCATACATTTTTGTTAGTCTTGAAATTTGCAGAAATTATAAGCCCTAACCAAACCTTACTGAAAATGGACAAATTGTGATTTTCAATATCCGCGATTCTTCAACCCTTAAACACTTTTCCCCTGAGAATTTTTTAAGCTGCAGTCTTAAAGAACTAATATTTTCTGACTTTGTTCAATTTTAAATCCTGCACATTATGGCTTAAAACTAGCATGCTACATTTGTTAGTTGCAAAGTTATTGTGATCCAAAGAGATGTGCTAAGCTTCCACAGATGAAAACATTTCTTCATAAATCATGGACCAATTCTAATGATATATGGCTCAAAACATTGAATATTGGATTTTCTTTTGATTTTTTAAAGATATTTGATGAAGGGGTTATCAGATTCCTGGTCACAGGGGGCAACTTCCTTCCATAAGAGTCCCCCCCCCCCCTCTAACTGTTGCTGTAGGTAACATACCCCTGAACTGTTGAACAGTTAAAATGCTTCAAAATGATCAATGAAAGTGTGAAATGTGTTTTCTGCTTGAATATTGTCCCTTTTGTCATATGGTAGAGTTTTAAACTTGTATCTCTAACTGAAAGCTGTTCATCCAATGTGTTTCAACAATTTCCGTGAATCACATTTGTAAAATTTTGTACAATATCTAATTTCCAGGCATGTTTGTTAAACACTTGTAATTTCTTCAAAATTTAAGACTGAGTATAAACTATGGCATCAACCAAAATTTTAGACATTTCTCTACAACATGTGATAATATGAGCCAATTCATGCATGTATTAAGAAAAATGTAGCCTGTTGCAGGGGTTCATTTTTTTTGGACCACCCTGTATATACATTATACAACATATTTTATTGGAATTTTAATGGAATGATACATCAAGAATATTTTTTTCGATATAAAGTTATCAGAATAAAGAAATATCAATCCAACTCTTGATATATACATCTCGACATAAATAATTTTTCAAAATGCATAAGTCAAATATCCTGAAGTATTCAAGTTCAACAATAATTATTCTTGCTTGAAACGGGGATCGAACCCTAGACCACAGATTCAAATGAAACTAAAATCGAATTAAGAAGAACATTGAAATTAAGGTTCCTTAAAAAATTTGACTTGATAAATTTTATTGCTTTTAAAAGTTTTGTGTATTTCTGCAATACGATATGTAATACGTACCCTGCGTGCAGAGTCTAGTTAAACTACAGAAGACGAAGCTCTCTTTTAAGAAGTGAAGTCAAACGAATGCAAAGGGTATGTAATACGATGATGGAGCTTCAAATAGGTCAGTAAGACACCTTTGAAGGTCAAACGATAAGGCTAAAATCTGGCTCAACACATTTAAATAAAATGTTCATGTTCACCCTAGATGTTCAACGAGCTAATCTTTTGTTGCCCCATGTTGCCCCCCAGGCTTTCTTTATTTCTATGGTTTAATGACATCACTTTCAGCAAAACAATGAACATAATGATCATGAGAACGCGAGGGAGGATAATATAATCACAGTTTATGGACGTAATCGCACTTTGTGTTTTGATATTTACACGATCGATCTCATATTTGTCTTTAGTATTTAGAATTGACTCTTCATTTCACTTGATAAGTCCAAATGCCATCGGGCATACGGGATACATTAGCACTAATTAGGCATCTACAATCAATACATTACATAGCTCTATGATACACCTAACAATGTAACTCCAACTCTACGGTTAGCTATCGACAAACATTTGGAAATTATCTTCTTCTCTAGACTCTTCAAATCTCTTTAGAATACTTTTAATGGTACTACTTAATTTTAAATGGAAATCTTTTCTGTGAATTTCTGAGTAATACACTGCTCATACATGTATATTCGGAGTACTGGGAACTTAGGAAAAATCAGTGCATTTTAACAATTACAAAAGGCTTTAATTTAACGGTATACAGGATACAATTTCTCATTAGAATGTACCCCAAATGGGAATTTTCGACAGATTTAATCCTGGAAATTGCCCTGGCCAGACAGTGAAAAGTATTTGAAAAATCTCTATTCATTAAAATTTGATAATCTAGCTTCGAGCCCCCCCTCCCCGCCCCCAACTTCAACAACAGTTGTTGAAGTAGATAAGGGGGGGGGGTCCCCCGGGGAGGGGGGGGGGGTCCCCCGGGGGGGAGGTCCAGTCCAGGGTCTTGAAGCAAGACTAAAATTTGAGAGCATGAGAGAGGGAATTAATGGATAATTGGTAATGGACAACGGAGTATATTGAATGCTTTGAATATACTCTAGTATGCATTCATTGAATCCTTTGGTTAAATAGCTTACAAGTATAATACTGTCATATTGAAATAATGCAATGGGCTTGGGGAATGTAATAAATACAATTATACAATTTTATTTACGATTAACTCCATGCTGAATTTATGAGTATCAGTTCATATATATATAGGACTTGTATCAGGTATCAAATGAAAGCTTATGTTCAAAATGTATGGGTTAATTTCTTTCAAAAAATTGAATATTTACATTGAATTTGAATATAAAGATATCAAATCTTTTAAAGTGCAGAATTCTCAAGAGAAACAATAATATTTTAACCGATTGTGAAAAGTGTGATTTCTAAGGTTTATTAGAGCAATTTTAACGCATAGAGGATTGAGACTCACTAGTGTCCCATCAACAAAATGAGTCTCCAGCGTCATTTGCTATATGGAGAGCAACCGGGGTGCATTTTAAGACTGAGTCAATTGGTGAATGGGGAACCAGGTGACAATTACCGTTCATATTGAGATTCCAGATTTCTCACTTAAAGAAGAAATTGTGATTCCATTAAGTTAATTTACAGACCATTAGAGGATAAACGGTTGTAATTCTTCTACTATACTTAGACCCCTTTAACCCCTTAAGATTAAATATTCATTGCATTTTCTTTCTTACATCAATGGGCAATCTGACCATTTTTGTCAAAATTCAGAATTTTAATTTTGTCCACCGCAGAGGTTAAACTGGAATGAGAACACGCGAGGATGAGATGGCATGGGAGAATGTAATCGCATCACTTAGTAATGGTGTGTAAGGACAAATGTTATAGCAATGGGCAATCTGACCATTTTTGTCAAAATTCAGAATTTTAATTTTGTCCATCGCAGAGGTAAATGAGGAATGAGAACATGCGCATGTAATCGCCTAAGAAATTCATGATGTGTAGGAATAAATGTTATAGCAATGGGCAATCTGACCATTTTTGTCAAAATTCAGAATTTTTAATTTTGTCAACTGCAGAGGTAAAACTGAAATAAGAACAAGTGTAAATGGGATGGCATGAGAGAATGTAATCGCCTCACTTCATCGATGTGTAAGGATGAATGTTATAGCTTCTTTTGCTTTCAGAGATGCCAATATTGACATTGGAAAAATGGAAATTAAATGTCAATTTATATTTAGTTAATCAATGTTTACTAGTGAGCTTATCGTGTAAACGTTACCAACTTAGGGCCCCTCCGGGTGTTGTTATTATGATAACTAACTGAGAGTAGAGCTGAGAATAGTATTTTAAAGAATGTCATCAAATCGTTAAGTTATTAAAAATGATATATGGAGTTTCAGAATACGAACGCGTGTAAAGAGGGTTATTACTCTCCACGTACGAAGTACAAATATTCATAGTTTTTTCATTCTGTGTTTTCATTAACATACTTTTGATTCTCTTTGATCATACTAAGATCTCCATCTAAAAGGTTATATTTTCATGTCTCTTGAGGCCTTCAACAGATTCAAGAGCCATTCACAGATTGAATAGAATCTGACTATTTGTGATTCCTTCATTCATTTCTTAATATATTTGCGAAAGTAAGCGACCACAATAAGACACTATTTTAATTTCGAATCATGGAACGCTAAAATTCGGTAACAGTGAAAATCGATTTATTTGCAATTTGTCAGAACTAAATAGCCTGAGAACTAGAGCCCTTTAGACCTACCCTCTGAAAAGGACCAAGAGATTTCTCTTGAAAGCCCATGAGAGGACAAACCAATTTACAATTTGATGCTGACAAGGTCTTAATTAATAACCTCAATGTTCGTTGTCGTGGAATTTCATAGGGCTTCGAATATTATATAAATGGCATCTACTAATAAAGGTAAAACTGTTACCCCTGTATCAAGCAACAAAAAAAGAAAGCACCCCTCCAGGAAATTGTCACCCTTGTATCAGGTACCAAATCAATAAATGTTGCCTCTTCACTAAACCGTTAACCATGTTTTATAATCACAAAATATAAAATGCTCGCTCCACCAAGGAGGATTGGCTCCCAGGATCGAAACTCGATATTTTCCAAAAATAAAAACGTCAAAATGTCGTTATTTTCTGAAATTATAACCGACTATAAATTCAAAATAAACAGTTAAAAAAATTCGAACCAATATCTTGATTATTTTTTGGGAGTTTTGGAATTTTTCGTTTGGAAATAAGACCAAAATTCACGATTCAAATGTTGAAGTGAACAAAATGGCGGCTGTAAGACTTCGAATTTTGTATCACGACATGCCCATATCCGGGCCCATGGGACAGAATATCGATTTTGCACTCTGGGAGCTTCTTGTCGCTACACTAAACTTTTACCCTTGTATCAAACGAGGTGTAACTTAGCAACGACATAAAAATATACAAAATGATGCACTATACATGTATTTCAAAAACAAATATCACGATAGACCATGACCCAAATTTGAAAAAAGAAAACCCCTTGAAATGCCAGGAGTGTACCAAAAGGAAGATTTTCAAAGCTTAGAGATATCCGAGGATCGACTGAGCATCTCAAAATCCATGATGTTGCTCATACAGTTTAAATTTTGTGAGGCATGTGGTCACATATATGCTGCACTCATGCAGCGCTGTTAACCACATCAAAAACATCAAGCCTGGTACAGTTGCTGCGCAAGTTGCTTCTTACATGTATGTGCCTACATGTCTTCATAAACTAGGCCTTTTTATTAATTTAAAGTGCCCATGAATATAATTTCTGGTAACCCTACTATCACACCAAACTAGTTCTCACTACGTTCTCGAAAACAGGCTTCAACTGTGTACGAACGGACTGGACGTACTTAGAACCGTTTTTTACAAACTTCATCGAACGTACTCGAACGGGTAGGTCCTCTAGAACTTAGAACATGCTCAAAATGTTCTCTTGGTCGTCACGTTCTACGATTAGAACGAGTGACAACCTACTAACGACGAGCTGGACGACGAGCTGGACGTACTACGAACGGAACCGTCGTACTTCAGTCCTACTAGGGACGTTTTAACAACGAGTTGAACTGTCTGAGGACGTATTGAGAACGAGGGAGAACTAATTGCAAACGGGTTAAAACTGATTAAGAACGTATTTATCAACGAGTTAGCAAAACTATAGCTATCACGCCAAGCAAGTTGACACTGCGTTCTTCAAAACTGGTTTTGAACTGTGTGCGAACGGAATGAACGTACCTACAACGTTCTACGGTCTGTTTATGAATTTCATGAACTTTCCCGGACGGGGAATGTGACTTAGAATTTTGAATCGATTCAAAATTCGTTGGCGACCATACCGTTCTGTAATCAGGTCATGATGACCTTCTAGACTAAGGACGTTGCACACCGACGTGGTGCGACCACGACGACCACGGGAAAATTTTGATCATGTTCTAAGTTCTAGAGGACCTACCCGTTCGAGTATGTTCATGAAAATAAATAGACCCCAAACGGTTCTACATGTAAGTACGTCAACTCCGTTCGTACACAGTTTAAGCCCGTTTTTCGAGAACGTAGTGAGAACTAATTTGGTGTGATAGTCCTCGATCTCTCATATTAAAACGAAATGTTTTAATGGTGCCAATCAGATTTACTTCATACGAATCACATTGTTCGAGGATTCATCCAGGACAATCAAAGTTTACATGGTCTTGATTATTAACGTTAACTCGATATGTATACATTCATATGTAACGAGTCCTTCTTTGTAACTGCAACCATCAATTTCGTGTTTCGTCAACGCCGCTTTGCGAGATCACGTTACTAATTAACAAATGTGGTAAGTGCTCACATTTCTTGAAACTGAAAGTCGGTGATGTTGAATGAACAGATAGTGAGGGAATAGAAAATAAAGAAATCAGTAGTTGTAAAGGATGGGTATCGATATGGTGAACATTTTGAACACACGTTTCACTTAAACCAGCCATAAAAAATTCTGAACATTTTACACATCGTCAATTCAATGGTCATCTTTTGAATGGTAACAATATGATTCGAAATAAATATATATACATTTTCTATATTGTTTTAGAAAACACATCAGACACTTCTTTTGTTCTTGGTATCATATGTTCGGAATGAAATGAAACATCTACCCGAACCTCATTGGAACAAAATGACATAAACACAACATGTTAATGTTGTAATTGTACAAAGGAAAGTCTGGTTGATTTAAAAAAAGTATCTTGTTAATGAAATAAAAGGTTTAGCTTAATTTTTATCTATTTTGGCGGTTTTTGTTTTAATTTATGGATACTTTTTGTTAAATCAACCAAAATCTCCTATGTATAACTATAATATTGAGAGGTCTAAGAAAATGTTGTATATGCTATTTTGTTCCAACAAGCTTCGGAAATATATTTTATTTCATTCTCAAGAATTGGTAAAAAGGAACAAAAAACAATTGCACTAAAAAACAATTTTTTTTAACAAAAACAGTTTTTTCGCATTAAATTGTTGGCAATCAGTCACAATTACAAAAAGGACCAGTGTTTTTTACAGAGTGTTTTCAATAATTGGTTTAAGAGGAAAACAGTGTAGAATTCAGTTCACCATATCGATGCCAATCCTTTATCTCATTAAAGGAAGCTATAACATGTTCATCGACTTTCACGCTATTTTCGAATTTCGACTTTTTATGTTTACACTTCGTCAACATTATACTGATATCCTATAGCCCGTTATAGCCTCTTTGGATTTTTCAAGAGTACTACGATATATCGTGTTCACATGGGACAATATATTAGATCACTCACCTCGCTTTTTATCAAACTATCGGTGGGATATAGTCGTCATACTGGTCGTGGTCGTGGTCGTGGTCGTGATCGTGATCGTGATCGTCCCGCTTTTTGTCATCGCCGTTTAAGGAAAACTGCTCATCAGATTTTCTCCAAATTCGCAGAGGTGATAGAGCATATGAAGTTCTAGAGCTGATTAACTTTTGGGTGGCCATCTTGTTTTCTGGCGGCCATTTTGAAGGTTTTTCGAAAAATCTTGTCATCGCCATTTCAGGAAAACCGCTCATTGGATTTCCTTCAAATTTACACAAATGATAGAGGATATCAAGTACTAGAGCTGATTAACTTTTGGGCGGCCATCTTGTTTTCTGGCAGCCATTTTGAAGATTTTTCGAAAAATCTTGTCATCGCCATTTCAGAAAATCCGCTCATCGGATTTCCTTCAAATTTATACTCATGATAGAGGATATCAAGTACTAGAGCTGATTAACTTTTGGGCGGCCATCTTGTTTTCTGGTGGCCATTTTGAAGGTTTTTCGAAAAATCTTGTCATCGCCATTTCAGGAAAACCGCTCATCGGATTTCCTTCAAATTTACACAAATGATAGAGGATATCAAGTACTAGAGCTGATGAACTTTTGGGCGGCCATCTTGTTTTCTTGTTCTTGAAATTTGTAAACATAATAGGAGAACAGTTTTCCTGGTTCATAGTGTCTGCCTATTTGATGGTGTGATCTCGTTCACGTCCTGTGCCTTGTTTCAAATTATTTTTCTGCCATGTTTGCAAGGATGTGTGTTATTTTTGACATCTAATGCAGTAGTAAGTTACTAGTAACGCGCCGGACACAGAACCGGTGCGTTATGGTTACTCACCGTGAATTCAATCTATGAATAGAAAGTAAATATCCTCATTAGTCAAAGTTAGTGAATGCTGACGTTTCTGTAAAATGCGCAAGTAACGGTAAAGTTCAAAAAACATAATGAAATCGGCCATTCTCATCTACGTATACGGAAATTGAATGGATATTGAGGCTACCGAAATCCTCTTAAACCAAGAGAAAACGTTTTTTTCATAATCTTTTCACTGCCTAATGCATTCATTAATTCTTCAATTTATCAACAAACACTTCATTTGACCACCATAATCAATCCCTCTCAGCATCATCAAGTAGTAGACATGAAGACACTCGTGTCCTGTAATAATATCATCAAATATAATTCCTCAAATATATTCAAATCTCGCGCAATGTCAACATTCAAGAGCGTATTTAGTACTTTACTTAATAATTTCAATAGTTGGTACTGTAAGTTATTGGTATCGTAATAGGCCTAGTAATTCGAACGCTTAAAGGTTGCTTCAAATAATACACTATAGTTGTGAAGGTAATTACACAATTTCCAATTGCTATGCGCAAATATCGTGTTATAAGTCTTGTTTTGTTTTACCCTCGCTGAATATAGCACCTATTTTGCATTTTATATGCGTGCGCATCGTGCTTCTTGTAACATTTCTCCCCTTTTTGAGATCTTTCTTGCAAACAGTAACACAAAGTGCTAAAGTAATATTCACTTCGAAAGTTCATAATATGCCTATACAGTATAACGCAATTTGATATTGAAGTCATATATTGTAGGCGGAGTAGCTTTATATAAAAGCCACGTGACTTCCAATATCTCCTTACATGTTACTCTGCATAGGGACTTCACAGGGAGCAGGAGGAAATTATTTTGCGCTTAGAGGCACATGGGGGTAGAGACAGAAAACTGTTGAAAGACGAGAGACTGGCGACTGCTGATATCAAAAGTAAATTCAAGTCTTAAGCACTTAGTTCGAGTTAAAAAAATTGACAAGAATCAAGAGAGGATTAACTGAAATTTAATCTCAGAATAGTACTCTAAATCTAAGTATAACTAAACAGTATTTACGATCATACTCTTTAACTGGACAATTACAATCAAAACACAAGTATAAATATTATTAAACGATCTACAAGATTACGGAATCGTGTGACTGAAGCGATTGACACATTCTACTCTTATCTTGGAGATACCTACTGTCTTCAAAGCTTACTTCGAAGAAATTGAAAGATCTTTTAAAAGGTAAGATTTCTTCCCTGCTTAATAGTAAATAAGATCAGATAGTTATGGACGATGGATTTATAAACTATGATAAAATGTATTGGAATACAGAATAACGCACTAGAAGGTGTTACATTTTATAAACAAGCGCAACAGTAAATACACTTATATTACCAAAATCATAACCTTCAAACAGGTTCCGAACATTTTTTTGTTTCCATAGGGATTGTTATCTTTTATTCAATGAAATATATAAATAGAATGGTATCCACTTTTAATAACGCCTATAACCACACAATTAGTAAAAACATCAGTCTGGTACATTTCACTTCATTACAGTTTTGATATCTCTGACATTTGCACCAAATGTTATGCGAGTAATGAAGAAATTAAAGGTTTCAGATGACAGAATAGAAGAAATGAATAAATACTGAAAAGGAAATAAAAAAGTTCCAAATGTGCCATTCATTAACGTAGATGGAATCAAAATGGTACCTTTTATTAATACTCAAAATATGATTCTCTTTCTACAGGGTGCCCCAAATAATAAGTAAACTGTTTCATTTGATCACTTTTAAAGTCGCCATTTATAATTGGTCAAACTCGAGTCACATGACATAGAAAATCAAACAGTACTCCCTTATAGCGTGCATTAAAAATGAGAGAATTCCCGAGAGCAGTGAATATCCATAGATATTTACCGCTTAACTCGATCATGATATAATAAAACAAATGTTTTTTTTATCCAAACAAATATCTTATTCCGTTTTCGTGAATCGTGGAGTATCATCACTTGTGATGGTATACTATCCAGTCCAAAAGTTCAGTAGAATGAAATACGGTATTCTGTCTTTAAAATACATTGTTAACGTCTGAAGTGAAGTGTGATACACTATTTGATAAATAATTCAACTTCCAATAAGTGATACATAACTCAATCAAAGCGATAAAACATTTGTTCTACCTTTTTGCGTACTACGTGGGTCGTGGGTGATTCTTCTAAACCAGGTTTCAAATAACAAAGTTTTACAAGTAACATGTTCAAAACCAAGCCGATCATGGATCTCAATATGCTAAGAAATGAAAGATGCCAATTAGGTAGAGCATTGTTCAGTTTTAAAAGAAACCCATTGAGATCATTGCCGACATTCTTTTTTTCATTTGATGTCGAATTCTAGAAATTAAGTAAATGCAATATGTTTCCTAAAGTTCGTTGGTCCGCGTGATATGCGGCTTTCACTATATCTTCCAATAGACACTTAAGAATCGTCGTAACGATGTCTGATAAAGAAGACTCTGGTAGCGAAGAGTTTTGTCTCATTTTCTTATCAAACAACTCGAGCAAGAGAATAGCCAACATCTGAAAATTAGAGTGGCAAATTCAGATAAGCGAGAAATCTTTAGTTAAAGCAAGGGCTTTTTTAATACCCGGGGCTTAGTTGTGTACCAAACGAAACGAGAAACGGCACGACATCCGGGGCTTTGTTTGGTTTTCATTAGACAATGGTGTATCGAGGGGTAGGTTTTCTTTACTGAGTCTCTAGCCAATATTTGGCTAGAGGGGATTTCATCTGGAATACTGTGAACTCTATTTGAAAAAAGCTGGCCGCCGTGTCATAAAATTGAATATTTTAAAAATCGCCTGATAAATAAATCATTAATCAAAACGGACCCCGCTCGGCTCCTTGATGAGATATGACATGATTTCATCAGAATTTCGTCTAAAATTAAAACAAAATGGCTCCAAGAAAAATGGCGATGTTCGCCAATTTGCGAAGTTTAACTTGAAAATAAACAAAACTAATATTGTTTTCTTTACAAGTTTCGTGAGACACTTGCCTCGCCCTTCTCATGTCTGGCTACCCAAATGGCCAAATGCGTTCAATTCAATTTAAATGCGTTCAATTTATGTAACGGTTGTCGTCACTACAGAGTGGGCCGATGCTTAATTCAATTGCATTTACTATTGCAGTTCAATCCTCACCGCAACATATACCCTTTAGGGTGTCTAGCGGCTTGTTTTATAGTGTATTTGATATAAGAATTATGAAATAAATTGAAATTGAAAAATCAGATAATGGTAAAATGATTATTTATGAAACTGTTAAAAGTAGAAATATGTAAGTATAATTTTTTGGCTTGTCATGGTCATGCTCTGTACAGTGCACTGCATGTGTCATGAAAAATGTCCAAATGTCCATGTGCAGTATGACAAGTGATTTTAGATAGTCATATCTTTAACCATGAGTACTTTCTGGGCATAATTAATACAGTGGTTTTTATTATTATTTTCGATGACCAAAACTATGCTGAAAACAATGGATAGCACGAATTTTCCATTTGGGAAAATAACATGGGATATGTGGTTTTTAACTTAATTGCATTTCAATACACATTCCCCTTTCGGAAATTGTTAATATAGTGTAGAAGAAACTTTCCATATGTTCAAATTGAGAAAAGATCCTCTTTTTAGAAAATTAGCCTAACATTTTTTTAAAAGTGCCAAGGTGGCATTATTTTTCCATTATTTTTCAGAGAGTTGGATTGATATTTTACTACCGTGATGGGGACTTCACTTTCAAGAAAGAAAACATATTCTTTTGATAAAAACCACTGTATTGATGGCCAGAAAGTACCCATGGTGAAAAATATGACCGTCTAAAATCACTTGCCATACTGCACATGGACCTTTTCTCTGCTTGAGAGACTCCCACTGCTATTCATACCATACAACATATACCCTTCAAAAGGTCTCAACACAGTTTCCATCAATTAAAACATATTTAGTTATCTCTAGGAGAAGCAAGGCATGTCTGGATGATATAGCTTAACTGACCTCAGCTTTTTTCAAAACTGACATAGTACGTCTCAAAGATTATAATTTACACAAGATGTTGACAATGAATTGTTTTTTAATTTCCTAAAGTATCGAAGATAATACATTGCTAACAAAAAAGTTACAATGCCTGGAAAATGTTCCAATATTGTTTGCCCTCAACGTATATGCAATCCACTCTATTGGCTGTTGTATGTCACGTGGTACATAAACGTGGTAATCACGGTGGAAAAGGGTAGGTGGTCCTATCAAATGTTGGTCCTACTCTCTATTGATTTATATGGTGACCTAATTACAATTATTTTCCTTATTATCCATACACAGTCAGGGGCAGTAAGGGCCGTTAAGAAGGGGGACCATAATCCCCGGGGGACCATAATTTCTTTTACAACGGGATGACAAACATAGCGTTGTCACAATGTTAAAATCTAATGGTTTTTATATTAATATTAATCTATTTACTTACTCCGTCCACCTAATTGCTATGGGCAATTGCTATAATATCACGGCATTGTATGTGTGTTACACTTCCTCCTTTCTGTAAGAAAAATAATGAGAAGCCCAGTTCGACGTAGGTCCAAGTAAATAAAACATCACATTTGGAATTGAGAATGTGCATTTAATTGGAAGTTAAAAATCTATAAAAGTGATAAAGTGATGACATTCCAAGAAAGAAATGGTGTGCATCGACTAATCGCTATTTGTTTTAATCAAGTTTGTCCCCTAAGAGAGCAATTTGTTGTCGCCTGAAGTAGGATGCGAACACAGATATTGCATTACACGAAATGTTTAAATCCTGCATGTTGTGTTCTTTAAACCTGTCAGAAGGATGTTGACATTTCGACCAGTTTATTCTTCTTTTATTCAGATCTCACGTATACGGAACTTCCCAACATCTTAATTGTCGCAGTGCCTCCTTGGAAATGAAGTGGGCATCTATGCTATGAAGGAGTTTCAAAGGAAAACAAAATGTAGCTTTTCCTGATCATGATTTGATGATAAATATCAAATTATTAATTGGATTTCGAATCGTTGGAGAAAAAGTCATCCCTCAACTGATATCAATGTGTTCATATCGTTCCACATGTATTGAGGATTTCATTTTTCTAGAGTTTCTAGTCAAGATTAGATGTTAGCTCTTTTTGCTATCTACGAAAGGACAGAGGCTAAAACTCGAAAAACCAAATTTAAATGGTACAAATACTATTCATAACAGAAACAGCCACCTTTATGACTTCCTTATTTAATTCACATTTATTGCATTTATTGATAGCAAGGCTTACCAAATGAAATAGATTAAGACAAGTAGTTCGTCTAGTGTAATTCATACCTATATCAAACTGTTACGGTCAGCGTATTCTTTCGGTCATATGAAAATACCTTGATGGATCACCAGTTGCATTCAACATTCGCAGAAATATGTTCAGTTTTTGGTGTGACAACTCCTGTCTTTGCTTGAGAAAAATATTATTTCCGCGGTATCACACCAGCAGTAATTTCTTTTCCTTATGAGTATTTACTGATATATCCCGTTTTGTATACCTATAGGGATTCTTCGACATATTTTGCATGGTGCCAATGCTTCTCAAACATCACAAATATACCTCTACACACTAATATTTTTAAAAAACGATCCATCATACTTTGTTATATTTTTCACAAACTCGCAACGCGTTAACTAAAACAACACGCAATTCAATTTTGGTAAGGGCAATTTATATTAAAAATCGACTGTCAAAATATATTTCATCAAATTAATTGTGCCTTGGGATGTATTGATAGCGATAATGTATTAATCAAGTGCTGATAGTTTTGATGTCGCTTTGCTGAATTGAACGCTTGAACAGTGTCACTAATAAGTCATATTTTCCATTAGTCTCAGGTGGGTCCCAAGGGGTTATAGTACCCGTTATATCTTGTGACGCCCCGATGATGGCAATTATATTATATTATTATTTATTTATACTTTACGTCAATGGCAAATGAGTAGAACATGGTATAATAAAGGCCCATTTTCCCTGGGATCCTATCTAGGTTATTGGAACATCTCACGTTTTATACTAAACTCAAACTAATCACATGTTTCCGTTTTCGAAAATCGATAGGCAGGTTAAGTAAGTACTGTTTTTTAATCTTCACTGTTTTGATGAACGTGTGCGTGAAACGTGTTAAACGATTATGGTACACTCCCCTCCATAAGTTTGGCAACCTTAGCTCCCCCATTGAACTACGTGTTAAAGCCTCATTACCTTTGAATTTTTATTTACTTAACCTGCAATGAAAATACTTATACTATTGGTGGAAACGTAATTTGACTTTATTTCCAATTCCTCAAAATTTTCTCTATTTTTTTCTCAATTACAATAAGTCGAAAATTGATGATTTTGATGAATTTTTGAAAATCGACATTCCCATGTTAACCAATGGGAAATGGTACGTTTGCCGCAAGTCATATGACAGAATATCCATCGCAAAAATACGAGTTGGGCAGGCACACTGGTGATCCGCTCGATTACGCTGGTTACCGAAACGGTTCGTTTTGGCGTAACAAAATGTCGGAACGTCGAAGGTACGATTTTTATTTTTTCCTTATTTCACGCGTTGTCGGCAGAATCCCCACGACGTTTTTTCTCACAAACATGTATCAGCATCATATGTTTTAGAAAATGTACTTGTTTGCGAAAAAAATAGTTCAAAAGACAACAGAATCGTCAATTTAATTCCTCACTTAAGTTACATACACGGTTTGGGTTAAAAGTGCAGATCTTAACTGTTTGTTACCAAAACGAACCGTTTCGGTAACCAGCGTAATCGAGTGGATCACCAGTGAGGCAATTGACTTTGCTAACTTTATTTAACAAAAAAATTGATATTGAAATAACACAGGAGGCGAAAAATCATTTTCCAAAATGACTTTGAAGCGCTGTAACTTTAGTATTCATCAAATAAACTAAACACTTAGTGTACAAAAAAGTTAGACAATTTAATTTTCTATATAAAAATATTTTTTGCTGAATCTTTTACTGAAAAGATATCCTGATTTCTGATTTGCCCCGAACCCTCCATTTCCCATTGGATTACATGGGAATGACGATTTTCAAAAATTCATCAAATTTATCATCAATTTTCGACCTATTGTAATTGAGAAAAAAATTGAGAAAATTTGGAGGCATTGGAAATAAAGTTTTCATTGCAGGTTAAGTATATAAAAATTCAAAGATAAAGAGGCTTTAACACGTAGTTCAATGGGGGAGCTAAGGTTGCCAAACTTATGGAGGGGAGTGTACCCTAGGCCTATGCACTATTTTCACCTCACTGGGCTTTATTTGCCCATGGACTTCCATGAATTACCCGATGAACTATGAAGGTTTGAGGAAAATAGTTGTAATACGGCTCCGTTTTAACCAATTGAGGGATGGACAACAATTTCTGGGGACATACTATTACAGGTTTACGTCTGAGTTCTCCTAAATGTGTGTGTAACTACCCTCTCTCAGTCTCTAATATGTTTCGAGAAATGAACTGATAGAAGTCTTGATTTCGCCGCACGCCGCACCACAGCCTTTTCTTTACATATTTAAACGCGTAATCAATTTTTTCTCTAACAATCAAATAATGTAATAGCTGTTATGTTTCATATAAAAACATATTGGTACTGTTTTTGAGAGCAGCATATCAAATGTCGATCTTGGTACTTCGTTTTTTCTAAAAAAAAATTTATTGAGTAAATATCCATATTTTTTACACTATGCTGAGTGGACCCCGCTCTTAAGTAGCTCGGGACATGAGAGTAAGTGTACGTGATATTTGGTACAATGGTTCTGACTACTATGACTTTAACAGGCTTATCAGTCCTTGGAACTCCTTTATATTAACTGAAGTAGATCATTCGGAAAAAAACTGTCCATAAAGTATTAGTTAATGGTACCTGAGAGTTATTGGATCATACAGCTATTTCAACCCACGCGTTAACATATACCAATTTCCTAAACTTTCATCTTTCGTTTGTTGAAGAAGGGCCGTCTCGTGCAAGAATACAGTACATATGTGTCTCTAATCCCTTTATAGTGATGACGTCATTCAAGTCTAAACATCATCAACTATATCAATCCACATTAAAGCTAAGATTTGGACTTCTATACAGAAATCCCCGTATGACTCCCTACTGTTACCATGGATACTCTAAAAAGACTGGCATTGAGTTTCTCCTTTAATCTTTAGTTACACTTTAAAATAATAATATCATCAAATAAAAAGAAGCAATTGAAACTAGGAGCTACTCAAAGAACTCTTAGTTTCCTGCCGTAGCTTATATCAGGCGAAGTCCTGGATATCGTAATCACATCTTAACAAGCATGTAACACAGTTCCTGCTCCATCAGATTCTGATACGGAGCGAGAAGCGTGCGTGGAGATGTCACAAAACATAATTTCATCAGCGGTAAAATCGGAAAATCATTCCGAGCCCTCATTTTCAATCTTGTTTCGACACATTTAATTAAAGACATGACCGATTCCTGATACACTCAAGTATGTAGTAGCGTTGAAGTCGGCGCGATGATAATTAAGTCCATTATCCCGGACAATGACATGCATCAGTGTTGACAGTCAACATGAGAGGTCGAGATCTAAGGACTAAGGTGAAAACATTAGAACTAGTGTATGTTTTGTGTTCTGTCTCTTTAATGATGTTATGATGATATATGAACAGTAAAATTTGTCAAGTGACACAAATGTGCAAACGGATCACTCCGTAAGTGGAACACCAGCTATCAAACTCTTATATCCCCTTGACTTTATGCTAAATTAACATCTATAAAAGTGAAACACCCTCCAAGTGGAACACCTCAAAATCCAGCGAGCTGTTAGTTATTACTTAATGCTATATTAACCTCTTTAACACTTCGGTCCCGTGCCCTATTCATTTGATGCTAAGTGAACCACTGTAAGTGCAGCACCAGCCAAATGAAACATCTTCAAAGATGTACCAAAGGATTTTCAATGACTATACGTTGCGCATATGGATTAAATATGTGTCAAGTGGTGTTATATTATACTTTTCATACAGCGTAGTATTACGATGTGCGGTGACAAGGTTTTATATTAATTAGTGATAGGTACATTTCCGCTTTCTGATACTATGTGTTCAGCTTTATGAACACTATCACACCTGGTATCTGGTAATTAGTCGTGAAGGAACCACGATTTGTGTTGAATCGATGTTTCTTGAATAGCAATTGCTGGACAAATCGCGTGAATGATACCAGTACTATGAACTGCATGATTGAGAGATTCAACCGCGCCATTCTCGTGTGGAAGGTAATGCTTGTCATTTTGGAATGCAGGCATGGTTTATTAAGTTTCGTACTCCCTCTTTTCTCTTCATCTTACTCTGGGTCCTATAAAGAACTGATAAAGCCGAGGTGCCATTCTTCTACCCAGAGCAGCATCTTTCTGTTTCACCAGGAAGGCTAAGAAGAAATTAGATCTCATGGTTTACCATGATGCAGAGATGCCAATCGGAGCACAACATGCTATAAGGTGTCAGCAAAGTAGAATGGTAACGAGATAATGGTTTGTCCAGAGCTGATGCATCAGTCATAAATTAATTAAATGCGACTGGATCAATTGATGAAACTAGTGTCCAGTAGTCCTAGAGCCCTATTCTATTACTTGATTGACAATAAATTCGTGAATCATTCATAGCACATAGGAAGAAGGAAAGAATCCTAGATATTACCCATCTTGTGCTAGGACTTACACAAGACCCTTGATAGGAAAGAAGAGGGAGATACAGTAAAGGGTCTTAACACACGACTAGCGTTATTTCCCGTCGGCACTTGGGCATATACATGTATACATGTAGTTGTTTATAACTCTAGTATTTATAACATAGTACTTTTTGTCATGATTTGTTAAGATCATGGATCGGGGTTGTTTCATTGTGACAATTTACGTCTTGTCTTTTGGTATTCTGCTTTCTTCAGCTGTTAATACTTTTGTATTCTTCTTTTGACAATGTCCTTAAATATTCGTTCAGAATGTCAACAAGTTAAAATCCATATTAGTTCTCGAAAGCGCTTGTATGCTTACGTGTTCAAAAGGAAATAATTCCTGAACTAACAAGTCATTATCCCCTGTCATTATCTCATTGAAAGTACTATACCCTTACGTGGTATTGATATCGATGGGTGGTTACTTGTAAATAGTTATACTATCTTCTGATCTCAACTTAGACGTGATGTGTCTCACATTTGAATTTGACATCATCTGAAACTTATTTCTAACTTCAAAGATATACTGTGCAGTATGATATTGGAACTTTCAAACGTAGACATTAATTGGGTATCGTGCTATGTCATGTCTCAATTTTGCAATTTCTTTAAATCAATGTTCAGAGACATCGATCTTGATTCATAAGGTTTCGGGTGCTGCAACTGTATACCATTCTAGGAGTCTCTTTAATGGCCTGGGTATCATCTAATGGTATTCATACGATACTCTTACTTAATAAGTAACTGTGACTTGGCATCTCTGAGCGGGAAGTACACTGTTAAACAGATAATATTAATCAAATGGGCCATCGTACAAATTTCAGCTTATATATTTCTCAATTCAAGATTTCAGAAAATCATCACCGTATATCATGTTAAAGAATAATATGCCCCCTACCATTAATAGATTTAGTCATAGAAATCAAAAATTCTGACTTGCTGCCATTTCTTAGAAATTGGCCTATGAATCTGGTCAATCAGTACATGTCACAATGTTCCAATATTCTTAAAACATGCTCGTTCTTAATGATTATTTTTTATCATAATACATACCTAACATGTCAACGAGTACTTTAAAGAACAATATTCACAGTTTTAAACATAGATTTTTTGTCCTCTCCATTTAACGGAGGGATCTAATTGTGTACTTAGGCCTAAACGATTACACTTTTAAGGAAATAAATAGTTGAGCCAGCCTTACTATTCAGAACCCTTTAGTTAGACTTTTTCGTACAAATTTTAACGAGCCAAAAGCCCCAAAAATGTGCTACAAAGATCGACACCCTAGACTGCATTGCCATCTAGCTCTTTATGTCTGACATTCATTTCATTTTTAATGATGTCACTAAGATGTTATTAAGCTATCCCTATCAAAACTGCTCATTCATCTGTCCTCCTTAGAGGCTATTATTTTACTTCTGGCATTTGGGCTTGGTATGGCTAGTCACATGGCATGGGCTACTATTTCTCATTTACTTAACGGCAATAACGTGTATGACAAATTTATGCATTAATATTTCAACAATTGTTGATTTCTGTGATTAATGACACTGATGATCCTCTGTAATAAGCATACATAAAATATTGTAGTTAGCTACCCGAGGTTACTAGTAACTCCTAAGAGAACATAGTAAATAATCGGGTCGATAGGACATGATCTCTAATCGTAATTTTACGACCATTTTGGATTAATGAGAAAGGGGGAATAATAGATTCCTGATGGTTACTCCTACTATCAATCTAGGTATGATGATGGATATTAATTAAAGATTATGCCTCACAAAATGATGTGACGACACTGTAATTTTATGGACCTTCTTTCTTTGAATAACATAATAAAGATAATGTTGTGCCCAGGCAAGCACAATATTTGATTCTGTGTTCAAACCTGCAACTGCAAGTCTTGACACATATTGTGCATTACATATCCTGATATAAAGATTAAAGAGCAATTTGCACTTATTTGAAAGGAAATGATAATACACTTCCAAGAATGATAGATAAGATCTGCCAATGTGGGTCTTACGCTTCGGTGATTTTAATCTGATCAGATTTTAAAACATCATGAATGATTGGAAAAAAGGCATTAGATGTTGGAGTATCCCGAGTTTGTTTCGAAAAGTTAACATTACTTGAAAATTGCATAAATAATTCAAATATGTTATCAAACAGAAAAAAGTCATGGATGATTAATTATGCAAATCTTCTTAAACTTAATTAAAACGAGATGTTACATTGCAACGAGAGTCTATTGTCAAGAAATAAGGGCATAGTTCACTTTGATTACATCATCGTCTTAATAAGCATTTCGTATTATCTTGTCGTCAGGATAATTTTGTAGAAAAATCGCTCCAATCGGAAAGATTGTAATTGTGTTTTGATAAAGGTTAATGTAATTAAGAAAACAATCAGAAATCCGACAGATTTTTGTGAAAAAATATGAAGATACCTAATCGAAAGCGATGGAGTGATGTGGAATATTGGATATAAAGTGCCCTAACTGGTCGATAGGCTTAAGATATGTTTTTTAATAAACCCCATGTCATTTTCTATAATTACTAACCACTGATAAGTCATAATGATTTTGCTGATATGATATTTGACATTTACACGACGATAAGATTTTAATCACTCTACATGACTTTTACCACACAGTTGAGAAACTTGATCTCAAGGATGCTTACCTTCCCATCATAAAAAAATTAAGGGCTTGGATTTTGTTTTGCTAAAAACCTACATTGATATCATATATGGCACATCAAATCTCAACCCTTTTCTGGTTCAACTGCAAAAATCTGAAGATATCACAATCAATAGAATCTGACTTGTCGTTTGATAATTTTTATGGTACGAAATTGCCTATTTGGTCATCCAATGGGAAATCAACCCAATAGACTGAGATAAGTCATATGTAATAAAACACGCTTGCATAGATTATCAAAATATATTTCGATATCAAAAATAGAAAACGAGTGGCACTCGAACCCGGAACATGCGTTATCGATAATGAAACTCTTTTAATGCCATTTTAAAAAACATTTTTATAAGTTATTAATTACAAAGCCGCATGCCATTTACAAGTATCATTAATAGAAACGTCGACTAATGGATTAGGCGATGCTGACGTTTGTGACATCATTTGATGACATAGAGTGACTCGTTTTATATACGCAATATACAAATAAGAATAAATCTAAATTCTGTTGCGGGAAATCGTAGCATTTTCCCACATTACTTAATTACTAAATCACCAATAGAACAACATTTATCCCCGTGAAAAGCAATTTATAGACATTCTGAGTATCTATTCGGTTTCCAATATGCCCTTCTTATTAAAATACCTTTGTTAGATGTTAAGTTAATTTCAGCTCAGACTGATAATACAATGTAGTGATGCATTATCACATTCTATTTATCTATTACTAACACAATTTGCCCATTTCGTTTGATTAAATTCCTTACTCACTTGAGAAGTTTATAAATTGCCACAAACTTTTTACTCTTTGAAAAACCCACCATAGGACGCTGGGTTAATGTTATACAGTCTAATTGTATTTATATTTCAAATTTTGTGTGGAGACATATTGTTAAAGCTAACGCTTTGTGACTGGCAGTTTGTGTTATGCGTCTGTAACAAACGTTACATTATTTTAACCACTTTCTTTAACTTGTCATTTGGTGAGATTTTGCAATGTCGATGCAATGCATTCTGCTTCTTAGTCTTGCATTAAGACCCGTACCCTTCCCACCCAGGATAAGAAAGAAGATGGGGGGGGGGTGGATTGGTTCTTTGATACAGGACTCTTCCATAGTCTCTCTTTCTTTTCATTTATGAGATGGAAATAAAGAAGAAGGTATTGTCAGCTGACATCCTATTTGACTCCATTACCATGTTCCTTTGGGAGACGTTATGACAACTCTTGCCACTCTTGACTAAAATAAGCATGTAATTAAGGCAATCGTACACAAATATGTCTGATATGATCAAATTACAATCAACACCCAGTCACACTAAGAACTGCTTGAAATAAGATACCACATTCTTAGTAATATCCAAATATTCGAAAAAATCTTAAATTTTCTTTCGCAAGTCCAATACATAATGCATTACGGTATAAATTTGACGAGAAATATTTGGATAGTGCTTTATAACTCTTTGAATTTGACATGACATTTACTAAAGCTTATTTTATTGCCATCCCAGTCTCATTTATAAAGCGTAAAATTTCAGGCATTGATATAATCATGTAAATCATGACTGACAGTTTTATTAAGATATGACTTTAACTGTTTCAGTCGACAATGGGGAAATGTTAATGAAGGAAAATTCAACGCGATAGCTAACAGCACCCTTCTTCAAAGGACTTCATTTATGCTTAAATTCATAAAATACAATATATAAAATACGAGCTAGGATGGGCTAACATAAATAATACTACTGATATAATACTTTAAGTGTACAGAAAGGCTCGTCATTTAACAGATATTTATTAAGCAACCGGGAGTTAAAGTGGAATATGATTTGTCCCAGGATTTTAATATGCCATTAGATGGAAGAATGACTCTCGAAAAAAGCCCTACTCAAATTATGACAATTTTGCTAAGTTCAAAAGTTAAAGGGAGAATCAGATCCAGTGAGCAAGCAATAAAAACTTTTCTTTTTTTAATGTTTTTGGCTCATAACATTCCTTGTCATGTCTATTTTCTAAAATACCCAAAGTGCTTGGTGGAAAACTATAAACTTTTACAATAATGTATCATTTTTCTATTTATGGCTACCATTTTATTATTTGGGAGTATTTCCCTCCATTTGGTCAATTGTACATGTCGATTGCAATTCTATCACTCCCTTAGATAGATCATATTCTGCCTTTAATCATATTAGTGATTTCACAAGAGGAACCAATATTGATTTTGAATAAGATTAAATATCTTTAATTCATGTTTAAAATGAATCCATATTTTTGATAAAATGGGTTTTGAGGAAGTAAGGAGGCACAACAATAATGTATGAACTCCAATGTACGCAGTTAATTATTTCCTTTCATTGGATGACACCGCTGGTATAGCCTAAATTCAAACCACCATGCTCTTGTATGGGTTATAATTATATACATTCTTTTATAGTTTTGAGGATGTTATGGGTCTCGTGGGATGACATCACATGCATAGTCTAAATTCAGAAGACCCGCTGAAGTTGTGTTTTATGGATTATTTTTACATATATGATTGTAATTGGGTGATAAATCTCACTTACTAACAACTCAGGCTGTAGATTCAAAAATATAAGAGCTGCATTTTCATATGATAAAAATTAAAAGAAAGCGTATTGTCTCCCAAAGGAGATTGAAGCTTCTCAACCAGTTTGAATCTGTGTACCTTCAACTTGGAAGAAGCGGGGGAAGAAGCTAATAGAAGGTCTCGATTTCTAGTGATTCATAAGTTCATATACTGCTTAGCGATTTATAAATACATGCAATAAACCTTTGTTAGTAGAACCTGAGACAATTTGGAACCTCAAAATAACGTTCCATTCCACAGAGGTTCATTTTACATGAAGTTAATGGGTGACTTGACTTTGTTGGAAAGCGTTCGACTTACGGGGGTGTTCCGTTCACAGAATACAGAGTGTTTCAGTTTACAGGTTTATTGTGTGCTTTTTAAAGATGTGATTTTGTCATAAACTAACAGTCTAAAGCCACCGTGAAACCTAGTTCTTACAAAGGAAATGAAGCGGCGTATTTAGGGACTGTCTAAAGGCTAATTAAACTGATTTCGCATGACGAAAAGCATGACTATTTTCATTTTAGTTCATTCGTTTTATTGAATATTGAGCTCGCAGCTTACTGTAATATCCAGAATCATCAATGTCGAATATTGGGACAAAATGTTGAATTTAATGACTTGGGTGCCCACCACACAGATATGTTTTTAGGGTGACCCCCCCCCCCCCCCAATGATTTAACCATCTATTTCGGGTTTAATTATCGAATACTCAAAACAGTGATGTACTCAAATAGCTTCATTAACCGCTTGGAGGTTATTAAAGACATTGTCACAATGGGAATGTAGTTATTGCCGTGAAATTATCTATAGGCTACACTTTAGTTTACCCCTGTATGTAAACTTAAACAATATGTATTTTAATTTACTAGTATCATGTTCTCGCCCACAAAATCTTTTTGTCTTAAATAGATTCGTAGATTAAAAATATACGGCATAGACTTATTAAAACCCCAGATAGCATAAAAGTAAATGGCATAGACTATAAGGTGTGTCATATTACAATGTATTATATAAAATTGTTTTTTTTGTCATTTGAATCACTGCGATGATACCATGATCCGGAGATATAATTACCATCATCGCAAACCTTATATAGTATGACTTAAAATAATACTAGTATACACCCCGATCATAAGTTTGTCAACCAATCCCCCATTGGATAACGTATTTTAATTAATTAACAATTTAACAACTAATTAACAACTTTTTGTTGCCATACTTTTATGGGGGGTGTACTTCTGTATCTAGGCATTCCAAAATAATTTGACAAGGGTAAGTAAAATAATTTGTTCCCATATATATTAGATCTGGAAAATCTGTGAAAATAATGAGTGGCTACTGAAGCGTATGACGGCGTTAATTAAGATAATATTTATAAATCACTCCGGAATAACCAATTGACTCAAACCAAATTAAATAGATGACTATTTACTAATTTCTAGATAATAAAGCGGATTTACTATTATGGGTTATTTCCCTTTGCACTTTCCCGTCATTTATTGTCTTGGATTACATTCAGGGTAACAACCGAATAGGAATTGAGTCATATTTAATGTAGCTTTTAGGTAACTTTTGTTTGCTGTATATCAGGGGTAATCATCATATACCTGTACATATTTCATTTTTACTCTTACGTAACGAGGCTAAAAAGGTCATCGAGAGATTTGATACTCTTTGCATTCGTTCGACTTCACTTCTCAAAAGAGAGCTTCGTCTTCAGTAGTTTATAACTAGACTCTGCGCGTAGGGTAGAGATTTGAAGTCCCGTCACCGTAAATGTACTGTGTGGACTTCAATAAAACAAGTCCCACTACTTATGAATCCCCCTCGTAGTACGCTATTTATTCGCTTGTTTCCTGTCGTTTTTTTGATGCGATAATGTGGAGTGCCGGTACAAGCTTTACCACGAAACCTCTCTCTGTATGTATAGCTCTGCAACAGTTTTTTTTTTGATACGCTCCTTGTTCCAAGTTGAATACTCTTGAGATGACCCCCAGAAAACCTGAATTCTCACGTCGACTATGAACACTTCACTCGGAAATAACATTACTCCTGTTGTTTGCTATTACATCTAAACCCACTCCCCTTCTATGTTTGCATGTTATATAACACAATATTCTGCCCTCCATTAATGTATCTGTGATCAATACCAATCTGTTCCGCATCAACACCAATTAATAGCATCCGATTTACTTTACAAATATTATTAAATGGCATATAAGATTAATAATGCAAATATATACGTTGTTTTTAAAAACACGTGTAATCACAATCAGTGCAGAGACATTTTATTGCTGGATTAGTAAATTACAGATTTGTTTTTGCTAATGTTGATACTGACTCCTGATGATCCCTGTACGTCTCGTAGATCACCATTAACTCTGGCCCCCACCTGGTTGTAGACGTTATTTTTATCATTTTCACCAAAAAGTCGATTTTTATGATCTCGTAGAGCATCATCAACATTGGTCTCCACCTAGTCACAGGCTGGTATCGAAAGATTTGTCCGCTATGACGGAGCATGTTATTTTTCATAAAAACACTATTAAACCACACAGTTTATTTTTAACTCGTATGTTTCGTTATACCAAAGAAAATTACTTACTCTAACTCCATGCAATGTATATATCATTTGCGGGTAACCTTCACTTTTGTTTGAAGTCCAATAACGCTAGAAGGAAAAGCTATTGAAAATGGCGCCGGAGTATCACACTCAAAAATGTACCATATCATTTTTAACTTTTTGATGGCACGATATAGTGACACGATAATATTTACATATTTTTCTACTGAAAGCGTTTTCAGCATAACCCTGAAGGCATTAATGAGATATTGATGGTCTTTTTAATTTTTTTAATATAATGTTGATTTTTTTGTCCGCTGTGACGGAGCAGTTGCAACTGTGAAACTGCTCTGTCACAGCGGACAAAAAATTAAATATTAAACTGTTATTTTTTCAACGAGAAGACATTGGATAAAATAAATTTTATGAAATGAAACAAGAAATTATAATGTTGTACATGTTGAATGATTTAATAATTTTGAATTTATTGCATGGAAATGTTGTACATGTTGAATGATATAAACTAATCTAATTTTGAATTACAAAACATTGCTCCTTGTATGAACTTTTGTTAAGATGAATACTTTGATAGGCCTACTCATAATGACACAATTAATTAGGGTTTTAATCTGATAGTAAAAACATACTTGATGAAAGATAATCTTGTCAGATATGACAACTCAATATACGATAATAATGGGTAATTCCACAGGTTAACTTTCAATTCTTCTAACACACTTTCCAGGACTCTAACATCTCAATAATAAAAGCATAAAACGCGAGTAGCGATATAAATCATACATAATTTCTTTGTTATTATATCACCATAATCCGTTGGATATTTGTTTCTATCGCTAAGACGTTGCAGAGAGTCGATTCAGCCGATTCATCCATTCATTGTATTTCCGTCCTTTGTCTCTAATGGAAGATCAGTGCACATGAGAGCACCTCTATAACATAGACATACTATACAAACATCTTTAATGATAAGTTAAATAGTCACGTTAAAACTAAAAAACGATCCAAACAAAACACAAGACAGGAACATCATAGAGACATGAACAACTTTGCCTTTGGGCAAGATACACATTAACACATTTGAATGTAAGTGTATCGATTCTACTGAACTGACAACAAGAAAAAGGTTAAATTGAGCCCATTTTATCCGCAGTATATTGTTACCAGTTACCATCAGCAAAGAACAACAAACACTTGACAGCGTTTAGAAAACTTTTGTTGCTTGTAAAAGCCATCCCTTTAGATAAAGTGAGACTGATGAATCAGAATGAGTAAAAATCAGCATATTTATCAGCATATTTATCAGACTTATAAATGATCGAGTTGTTTGTTTTTGAATGAAGGTATCATAATACCCTTTGCATTCGCTCGACATCGCTTCTTAAAGTTGAAATGTCTGATAAAGCACAATTCCCGGGGCACAATTAGCTGCTGATGTTTTGTCTGTAAAAGATGTAAAAGATGTTGGACTAAATAAAGGCTTCAACTAGTTCGTTACGCGATCAATTGCATTTTTTGCATTTTTGAATATCAACACATTTCTTGCTATCTTTCTGCATAACACTTTGTTATATGTATTACTTTCAAGGGTTTCATTAAGTAGATAAAACGGTTGTATTTTGTTTTGGACTAATTGCGTAGTATCCGATAGTTGGTTGTTCTGTTGATTTTCTCAATATATCACCAATACTGTGCGACGCGGGTAATATCAAAACATCATAATGATAAAATTACACCGGAAAACGAGTATGCTAAATTAATTAGTATTAAGTCTAACCCGTGTTATTGTAAATTGGTCAAATAATACTTAGATTATGGTGAAATATTCAGATAACATTACAATTGTAATTTAATTGCCTTTCCTTAGATCACGGTTTCAAATCATGTGATTACGACTATAAAGTCCTTGGTTGATATAACTGTGCTATTAATTTATTAGGATGGTGAATTGAGAACTTAACACATCTTCGACTTCCAAGTTGGTGCAAGTGAAACCTTGTGAACCAAGATGATCTTCACACTGAATTGAAAACTGTCAATGTGAATGACCAGTATTAGTTCGTGACAGTATTCACATTACTGTAGATGTACGACACACATTAATTCGTGACTGTACGACTCACATTAATTTGTGACTGTACGACTCACATTAATTCGTGACTGTACGATTCACATTAATTCGTGACTGTACGACTCACATTAATTCGTAGCTGTACGATTCACATTAATTCGTAACTGTACGACTCACATTAATTCGTAACTGTACGATTCACAATAATTCGTGACTGTACGACTCACATTAATTCGTGACTGTACGACTCACATTAATTCGTGACTGTACGACTCACATTAATTCGTGACTGTACGACTCACATTAATTCGTAACTGTACGATTCACATTAATTCGTGACTGTACGACTCACATTAATTCGTGACTGTACGACTCACATTAATTCGTGACTGTACGACTCACATTAATTCGTAACTGTACGATTCACATTAATTCGTGACTGTACGACTCACATTAATTTGTGACTGTACGACTCACATTAATACATGACTGTACGGTTTACATTTCGAATCATTCGTTACTCATCATCTTGCATCATTTAAGGACAAACATCAAGAGAAATCACAGCCTTTTAATACTTCCTTTCTAGTTGTAAAGGAGAAAGACGTGATGAGTTCCAGATTGAGGGACAAAGAATTTTAACTTTGTGGATGAATCGATTATTTCTTTATTGCTATCTTTATTCCGGGTAAGATTCGTATTATCGCTTCATTTACCGCTTTGCTCAACTTGGATAAAATTCATCAAAAACCACACACCCGGCCAGACTACACAGAGATCTAGAAGCACATTACAACCCCGGGTTCTCAACGAATATTTGTCAAGTTTTACTGTATGACGGAAGTAATGTTTAATGGACTAGATGCGAGTAGGAATATTCTTGATTTACGTCATTAGATCAAAATTCAGCCAACGTGAAATCATATTTGAAATCAACATGTAAAATTAGATGTGGAAATGTGGTTTTAGAAAGTGTTTCTCAAATCTAATTTCTTTGAAAATGTGACTTCTGTCGGAGAGATTCTCTGTAGACCCCATGATATAAAACTATAAAAAGTGAAATACCTTTTCTTGTATTGGACGTATTTTCTTTTACTGGACATATTTTAATATAATCTTTCAGATACATGAGGGTAATATGACAAAAACACTAAAACCGATGAGTATTCAAGTTCAGGCAATATTCTGTATACCAATTCACAACCTGCTATGTTATCTGACCTGAATCAGTCACCTGGTGGTGAAACAGGTAACTACCTACTCGAATCTAAGTTATTGACCGGCAATTTTGAAAATTCTCTCGAGAATAGAGGTGCTACGCCAAGGCACCTAGACTTTGAAGCAAATCTTTGACAGACGGTCTTTTGGCTTCCAAAGAGGAGGCATAACCCAGAATTCTATGATGAACCTATTTTTATGTAAAGATGATACATGCTTCATGAACTTAGTTCCGGTGGGCTTAGTTTCGTTTTGGGCCCGTGGCTATGTACGGACAAACTCAAAGGGCAAACCTCTCGGGGTTTAAAAAAAGAAAAGGACAATTACACAGCGCTAACAAATAACTTACCATTTGACCACTCCATCAAGCGTGGTTTTACCGGAATGTGCAACGAACTGTAAGCACTTACCATATAGCCTTGCCGTCCTCAGGCCATTCAGTATAGGGAAACTGCATTTGAGATTGGTTAATTTACATTGTACTAAAAGTGCCATATTTTACAGAAAAACTTGTTTTTAGCCATATGAGCTGAAAATAACGACATGCGTGTGGATTTTATTGGAAATTAGTCAAGTTTAGTGACGATTCTTGCTCAGGACTGTTGGAAAAGGGTAATTTGTCTTACTTGGTGTGACATCAATGCTTACTTCATGTCATTAGTACTCTTCGGATTTACACTTCAATACATCATTTCAACATAAAACATTAAGAAGACATAAGCCAAGTAGATGGCTACAGAGTGAGTATAAAAGATTGGCGATTCGTTCCAGTTCCAGTCTATATATCCAGTTTGGTTAAAGAGTCTAATTTTTGAAAAAAACAACGACAGCCTAACGGAAGTTTTGAACTACTAAATGTGAGTCAAAAAATGTTTTGAAAGTGATCTTCGTCTGGCACTTTTCTCCATGGTGTCGACTTATCTCATTTCAACGCGGTTTACAAATAGCAAATAGAAAATCGAGAGTACGAGCCTAGTGGGATCTAATAGCCTACGTTAACAAACATTCTTCACTTTTCTATCAATCATTGAATAAGCTAAATCAAGCTCTACAAATACGTCTAGATTCCGGATGTAAATATTTCAAAAATAGTTGTAATTGAATGATATATACCCGTACACAGGTAAGGGAATAGTTAAGAATCGAATAAACCCCATTCCCAACACAGATGTTTAAGATCGAGCATTCCCCCATGTAGGTTGATTTGTTCATTTATCTTGAATAAGGTACGCTTCTAGAAAATAAAAGGTGAGGGTTTATCGAAAATTGGTTTCCACTAAAATTCCATTTTTTCTCCAAAAGTACATGTACGTAGCATTACAGACAACACAATAAAAGATAGGCTGATATGATTACTTATGATGATATACGCAATATATACGGTCCAGTGATTTTCAAATGGCCTCTACATTTTGAAATATTTCAAATCTTGAAATATTTGGATCTGACCCGAGAAACGGCCGCCAAGCTCCGACCGCCATCTTCATAATGAATAAGTACACGCCTAACCATCCGTACAGTGACAAAATATACGGGTGTACACTTATAAGCTGTTTAGAGCAAAAATTGTGATGTAGGTTTTAAACGTTTTTTGTTAAAGGAATATGATAGGGTATTTCATGTTTAATTTCATGTGCATGCTTTTGGCAAGACTTTTAACTTCTTAATTACGTTTACAAAACAATTCTCAAACAGAGCACTAGTGTTGTCAAGGTAATTCCATCCATGTTCATGTGAACATTTTCCAATCGGTCAATTATGTGGGTGGAATTGCCTAGAAAAAATCCGAGCACTGCTCGAGAATCTATTAACGTAATTAGAAAGTTAAGTCTTGCCAAGAGCATGCACACGAAATTAAACATGAAATACTACTTTATATTCCTAAGATAAATGTTTTAAAACCTACATCACTATTTTCGCTTCAAACATGACAACGTACAGCTAAAGTGTACAACCGTATATTTTGTCACTGTACGTTGTCGATGGTTAGGCGTGAAATAAGTCCTTAAAATAAAGCTTTTGCGCATTGAAAATGGTGTAAAATACCTTGATGGGCTAAAATAAAGAGGTTGTCAACGGTTACCGTTTGAATAATAGCCTAATTTGTTATTACTCGCCCAACCTGGGAATACGAAACAACATCTCAATTAAAAAACACATAAACTTGATTTTCGAAGATGTAACCCATTACGCAAAGACGTCTTGGTAAAGCAGACACAGGCGAAAGAGGAGCGAGTGGGTGGCTTGATTACTTCAGTTGGTTCTCCCATTCCTGATACCATTCGTTACTACGGTTATTTTGACGATGTCAAACAAAAAGGCCCGTATATAGTAACTAATCTTTCGATGATCGGAATCCAAATTGAAAAAAAAATTGAAATCAAAACATGTGCAAAATTAAAACCTGTTTCAGTCCAGGTTATTTAGCGATAACAAGTGATCTTTACAACAAATGATTGCAAGTAACCGAGTTCAGTACTATTATGTGCAATTAATCATATTTAGTAAAATCGAACCCAGACAGGGTGCTAAATAATAATAGTTCATCACGCATAAGAGGGAGAGTTGATACCCAAATGCTATAATAAAATTTATGATAATTACTTATTAAAATGTCAATGGATATTCGATTACTGTGTCTGTAAAATCAATCAGATATCATGTACTACCTATTTTTATTACAAATAGTCACGGGGTAACTTACCAAGTCGGTCTCCTTTTTACAAAAAAATAATGCGGACATTTTTTCAATTGAAATTGTGGAGATGAGGAAGATGAGGACATGCTATAAACCAATGAGGGAAAACAAAGAAGCAAGAATTTGTATCATGGGTAATATTTTGTTCATATAAGGAAGGACTTCCGTGTCTCCTCGTTTGAAGAGCGAACCGCGAAAAGGAGAGTTTTTATGTGATATGATGTAACATACACATATACCATGTTTACCATTGCGGCCAAGACCGGAAGCAATTATCTACATATCAATTCAATTACTTAAATGAGTTCTAGTTGATTGTTCTTAGTGTTTGGACTGGTAGCAGATTGTACACATCAGTTTATATGTAAATCGTACGAGGGCCTAAATATATAAATTGCAACTTCATTTACAAAACAAATTCCAAATCGAAGAAACTTATTAAAACTAGACTATATTTTCTAGCTTTGTGCCAAATTACAACCTGCAACTTGACTTATAAGTAGGTTTAAATCGAGAAAACAAAAGACTCGTAACCAGGAAGTTCATCCATTTTGTTACATTGACGTTCTATTCCGTCAAAGTTACTAGTTGTGGAACAGTGCCATGGTTCTAATAAAAATACTTGGTCAAAAGTAAGCAAATTAAAAGAGTGCAAAGGACGAAGATTTCTTATTCAAATAATGGTCAAGTAGAAGGCGTTAATTGGCGGGAAATCTGTCTGTTCTGTAAATAATCATGGAGTAAATCAATTTAATGAATCTGCTATTCATCAAATCATTATTGAAAAACTCCACCCGCAGAGTATTGTTATAAACTACGTATACCGAACTAAAGACGAATTGCAAAATCAACGAATGCAAAGGGTATCACGTTAGAGGGCACGAGAAAAGCAAGGACTGAGCAATAAGTCGTGGAGTCCCCTAACGTGTTTCACAACTCTTCATCATTCATCGAATAGCATAACTCACCCTTCAAACGTAAGGTCATTATCCAAGATCTTATTCTATCTACATCAATAATCCGCAAAAGGCTAATAAGTCCATTTAAAGCAGATCGTTTAACAGTGATATAATTTGAAAAGAATTTGAACCTTAACATTTAAAAAAAGATCTATGGTTTACAACTCATTTTAAAATGTACACTGAAATCATGAAACACTTCTCCACTTAAGGAGGCATCTTCCTCAAGGTCGACTTTCAAGAGATGGTCGGAGCAACTGAAACATTGTAAATCTAACCTTTTCTTTTGGATATTAAAGCTCAAGTGTTTTTGATTGCTTTCTAGAGTTAAACCTTGGTGGTAATACGATTCCACAATACCAATTAAAAATCGTCTGAATAAACAGCCTCCATTTCTAAACAATTATGTCCTGCCCACGCGTCCGCCTTTAAGACGACCTTGGTATATTTGGCAAAATTGATTCTGAGTTTCATCTCTTAGCTTAACCAAGGACGTCCTTGGCTTAACGTAGGCCTACGAGCCTACATGTGCCCTTTTAATAGCATTCGTTTGATCTCCATACATATAATAATCAGTTATGTTACTGAAGATCAAATGACAAATAACGCCTCTTTGCCGTCGAAATAAACCATGAGATCTCATTTTTCCCAGCTTCTGGTGTAACAGAAACATATGAGTACAGTGGCGGATCCAGCCCCCTCCCCCCTAAGTTGGGCCCAGAGAAAAATAATTGGGCCAAAAAAGGCCTTAAGGTCTCAAATAGTGGACCTTTTGGTCATTACTAGGCCTTCTAAGGCCTAATTTTTTAATTTCAGGTCAAATTTTGGAAGAAAATGGGCCTCAAATCTTCAAAACTTAGGCCCACTTTTCGGTTTTAGGGGCCCAAAATTTTTTCCGCGGAAGTTTTTTCTATGACCGAAAATTTGCCCCCCCCCTTGTTGATTCATGGATCCGCTCCTGTCTATGATCAGAATTCCTCTTTGCTCATGGTCGTCTACATGGCGTACTCTTGTTACAACATTATGTTTCACTTCTTTACCGAACGAGCATGATTGTGTTAACAATGGGGTGAAATAGCAGGTGTTTTTTGCTTGATTGAATTTCTTATTGTACTTTTCAGCTTCATTTCTCGCTATAGTGAGTTGATGTAATGTTTTACTGACGAGTGTTCCATGAGTGGGATTTTACAACTTGAACTCCTGCCCCTAAACTTAATCGAGGTCTCTTTCCCTGGAGGAGTCTAAATTGCTTCTTTGGTGTGGTTGGCCATTTGCAAAATACTATTGCCAATGATTGAAATTGTCATACGTATGTGGTATAAGTACCGCAGCACTATTTGTATTGGTACCAAAGTAAATGAAAATTATAAGTTCGTACTGAAAATCTCCGAGGCTCGTCAGAGAAGTGTAATTTGGTGAATGTCGCAAGAAAAGTTGTGTAGGAAAATAATTACATTGATGAATTATGGAGAACTAAATTTGTGCTTTAAGTAGACCTACATGTACAGTAACACCAAAATATGGCAAAGAATCTACGAAACAAAATTAAGAGTGATAAAAGAAACACATCATAAACCCTTCAGATCAGATGAATCAAAATAAATCGCAGAATGGGTTTCTTCAGTTCCCTCTAACAATTCTTTAATTCCCAATCCAGATGAAAAATAAATCGCTTTTTGGGATTGCTAAAAATACATAATATATTCTGGTTTCAATACATTTTGTCCGATATGGGTTCCCTCCCCTCAGCCCAAAGCTTGCAGTCTCCTTGCCTTATCCAGTGCGATCGCAGCTTTATAAAAAGAAGTGTAATATTCCTCGACTAAGGATGTCATGCCAGGACCTACTTTGGAAAATTGAGTTACATAAGTGATTATAACTGTCGCAGTTCATCTAAAATGAGCATAAAATAAGTTGCATTGAGGTTGATAGATGAATTAAGAAAGCGTCGTGTGATAGTAGAAAATGGTCAACTGCTCTCACAATAATCTTTAGTGTTTCATCTAATGACACTGGCGAAGATTCGATTTGACGGAGCTATCGGATGCTATTTTTTAATCTCCACATCGTGGATCGTGATTGTTTGCATTTTATTATCTTAAGTGACTAATCGTCCATTGACGATCGTCGATCTTTGTCACAAACAGTTGCGTTATTGGTTTAGAAAATCCGCCAATCTTTATAATAGGCCTAAAATTGATAAGAGCGGTAAAAATGAAAAAGCGATTTCTGAAGAGCGGGAACGAAGAATGAAATATTTCAACATTTAGTTTAAAAATAAACTTGAAGAAATTAAGCGAAAGCTAATTAAGAAACGCAGAATAAATGCTGAAATGCTAGACTGGTTGGAAGAAGTCAGTAACCGCAGTGGGATCGACCCCGTGACACTTCGAGTACACAAATCATCATTATGTAATTTGAGCCAAGGGACAGCATGCGCCCGTGGGACATTTTGATCTTTGCTTTCTGGTCTGTTTTGCTATTTTCTACTTGATCCATTATGGTTTGCTTTATTGGCATATTAAACCTGTTAATCGGCCTGGTTTGCTATTTTTATTTGACCAGCTGTGGTTTTCTTTATTCACATCTCCAATTTAGGTTCGGTAGGAATAAAAGGGGGACTTAGTAAAGCCTATGTATGAATTCAACAAATCCACCTTAACCCTTATTTGAGTACGATTTTCTAAATTTGTGATTGATAAATTTTTCCGTTGACTATGCCTTGTTATTATGGTTTAACAGTATATTGTCATGAACAATACAAAGTTGATTGAACTACGACATTCAAGCAGTGTTGCCCGGACACATTTTAGAAGTGTTTGGGAATCCATTATCTCTATTTAGCGTAATGATCCGTTGAGTTAACGTTTCATTAGGCTTGCGCAACTTGTTGGACGACACAATCTTTTAACACGAGTCCATCTATCAAGCAAAATCAAAGAGCCTCCCGGTATGGAGACGCGTGAAAACCACCGATGCATAAACACCAACAATATCAACCAATATAGATTATGAAGTGTCGTGAACTGTGAATCAAAAAGACAATCAATCTGTTGACATATTCGGATTATTTTTAGTGCGAGGGTGGAGTAAAATAGCATTGAACAGTGGTAAATATAAACGCGTCGGAGAACACATCTAAAAAGTCAATTCAGCCTACACAATTTATTTTGATAAATGGTAGTACGTTAACAATACACAATGTATATTGATTACTACCCTTTTCAAATGTATGACTCCATTTCGTCGATACACTCTTTAAATGAGGAATAATTCAATTGATTTTGCCAATCTAATCTGAACGTTTTAGTACAAAAATAACTACAGGATGTGTTTGTCAACTGCCTTCACATCACCGACATTCATTTAAATTAATTGAAAATTAAAATCTAATTAAAATACATTAAACTTACTTTAATCTTATCAGCGCGTAATGTCATCAGGTAATATTAGTCTCAGGGTTCCTGGATAATTAATTACATACGGTATATTAATTAAATGGTTTATGAGCAACTTTTCCTTCTCCAGGCACCACGGTTTTCTCTTCATTTTCCATGAAATCTGTTGAGTGTTCGAATTCCAAGTATAGAACTAAAGACCAACAACTATCAATCAAGAAGTTAAAAAGTGAAAGTAAGAAGTCTGCCAAATATTATAAAGCAGAAAAAGTAACACAATATTACTTGGACACGAAAATATGAAAAAGAGCCAGATGCTCAACTGTTTAAGTCAATGATGATTAAATTCTACACGAGTGGTTTTCATTAAAATGGATGTTCTTATATTTTCAGATGGATCTCCAAGTGGACTTGGTGCCTCTCGTGTCTTGTCTCTTTGCGTTAGTGATTACCGCATCGGGCCAGTCATCCAACAAGTTGGGTTTGTCATCAGCATCCGTATGTCGCCAATCAGAATTATGGAACAGTGCGTGCTCATTGTGTGAACAACTCGACTTGGGATTCACCCAGGAAGGTTGTTGTCTAGAGACAGAGTACCAAGCAGTATGTCACGCCTGTTTAAGCAACGATGACTGTCTGCTCACTGGACTTGTTGAGAAGCGTCGGAATATGTTTGTCGGCAAACGCCGCAATATGTTCGTCGGTAAACGCCGGAACATGTTTGTCGGTAAACGCCGTAATATGTTCGTCGGTAAACGTAGTTATTATGAGGAGGACAAAATGCAGCCTGAGTTAGTTAGAAAACCTGTCATCGACGAGCTTGATAGATTAACTGCCGAGATATTAGCATCGAAATCCATGGCCAAACGGCAGCGCATGTTCGTCGGTAAACGAGATTTAAACGGTGAGAATATCGCAAATGAAATTGAAGAGTTAGAAAAACGGAGAAATATGTTTGTAGGTAAAAGGGACCCAATTGATGAAGAGAAACGAAGGAACATGTTTGTTGGGAAGCGAGAATCAATTGACGAGGAGAAAAGAAGGAATATGTTTGTAGGTAAAAGGGATTCAATGGAAGAACAGAAAAGAAGAAATATGTTCGTTGGAAAACGTGAATCGATTGACGAAGAGAAACGAAGGAACATGTTTGTTGGGAAGCGAGAATCAATTGACGAGGAGAAAAGAAGAAATATGTTTGTAGGTAAAAGAGATCAGATGGAAGAACAGAAAAGAAGAAATATGTTCGTTGGAAAACGTGAATCGATTGACGAAGAGAAAAGAAGGAACATGTTTGTTGGGAAGCGAGAATCAATTGACGAGGAGAAAAGAAGAAATATGTTTGTAGGTAAAAGAGATCAAATAGAAGAACAGAAAAGAAGAAATATGTTCGTTGGAAAACGTGAATCGATTGACGAAGAGAAAAGGAGGAACATGTTCGTGGGTAAACGTGAATCAATTGCCGAAGAGAAAAGAAGGAATATGTTCGTAGGTGAAAGGAACCCATTAGATCTTCTGTCCAATGATGATGAAGTAGAAAAGCGAGCTCCAAAGTTCGTTGGGTGATCACCCAGCTTGATTACCTTGAGGGTTGATATTTGGGCTTGGGGCCCAACGCCCTTGAAACCCCAGATCAACATTAGTCCGGATTCCTCAGTATTTTACCAGAGTTGAACAATTATTTTCATTTTTATTTTTGATGGATTTTTACAATTATGTTACCTATATTTAATCTAAATTTAATATCATCATCATTGTTGTTTTTAAATGCATGTACACATACGATTTGATACAAAGTGGATGTGCAACCCAATATGGTGTTCAAGTACACCATAAACGAAATATTTGTTATGCCTTACTGACTTTGTGATGACGATTTGAATAACCAAATAGATAACGTGGCTCAATGTTATGACATATTGTGTCTGATGGGAAATGAATAATAAATGAATGGTGAAGAAGAGACAATAGGATATGTGTATAAAAGGTACAATACAATGGCAGTAGCAATGTCTGGTTGCACGCATGCGCATTGAATGAACGCGCGCAGCCAAAAATACCATAGTGGGTGACTAGTTCCTTACGTTGTCTCGTGTCAATGTTATAAGCCCGGGTTTATTAGTATCACATGTGGTACAATGGGTAGTTTGGTCTACAGTTTGTTATGCTTTATGCTTCAAATTCAGTAAATATACGAACGACATTCTCTGAAAGCAACTGCCGCCTGGAAACGTGCATTTATAGATTACAGCATCACATCAAACGATACTGTTATTGTCTGTAGAACTCTACGAGGTTGTGCCAATCCCATAAATTCTAAAAAACAAATCTCCTTCAACTCGAAGATATCGTCATTGTTTTTCATAATTGTACTCATTCATTGTTCAGCAACGATCTCAAACAGGCTATGTTGATTATTCATTCGTACAACAGTAGAAGTTATTTCATTACTCTGTTTGGTTATCAATCTAACAATCGCAATAAAATGATGACAAATTCCGATTATTAGTGTTGTTGTTCTATTGTAGGTTACTCTACAGAGGTGACAGAAGGCTTTTGAGCCAGCTGTGTTCAGTAAATTGTACACCTGAACCCTGTGAAGGATACCTTGTATACAATGAACGAAATAACAATGACTGCCAAATATTCTTAAATGAAAGTATTTTCATGATATATTATTTAGAATCAGAAATACTTATAGTGGCTAGTCTCTGTAATTCTTATCGTAAACTTCTTTAAAAAATTAGTTTATATATGATAAACTATTTTATAATCCATGCATAGTGTTAGGCTATATAACCTTTCCCCATTAATATGATCATCGAAAACTCATGTGTAGAAACAACCTCTGAACCTGAAAAAGTAAATTAATCGCCTCCTAAAGCAGTGTTGAAACGCGTGGCATTTCATTTCGAAAAACAGGTACGTGTAATTTTATTTGGTACTTTGTGAACGTTTTGTAGTGTTTCCTTACCATACTCTCACACCAAAATACGTAGTTCTCACTACGTTCTGGAAAACGGGCTTCAACTGTGTACGAACGGACTGGACGTACTTAGAACCGTTTGAGGTCTATTTACAAACTTCATCGAGCGTACTCGAACGGGTAAGTCCTCTAGAACTTAGAACATGCTCAAAATGTTCTTTTGGTCGTAACATTCTACAATTAGAACGAGTGACAGCCTACTAACGACGAGCTGGACGTACTACGAACGGAACAGTCGTAACGGAACTTCAGTCCTACTAAGGACCTTTTTACTTGAACTGTCTGAAGACGTATTGAGAACGAGGTGGAACTAATTGCAAACGGGTTAAAACTGATTAAGAACGTATTTATCAACGAGTTAGCAAAAATATAGCTATTACACCAAGCAAGTTGCCACTGCGTTCTCTTCAAAACTGGTTTTAAACTATGTGCGAACGGAATGAACGTAGCTACAACGTTCTACGGTCTGTTTACGAACTTCATGGACTTTCCCGGACGGGGAGTGTGATTTTGAATTTTGAATAGATTCAAAATTCGATGGCGACCATACCGTTCTGTAATCAGGTCATGATGACACGTAATACGACGTTGCACACCGACGTGGTGCGACCTGAACGAACTGCGAATGAGATGGACGTATTGAAGACTGTTTATGAACGAAGTAGCTAATTATTTTAGACATATTTCCCGACCACAGCCAGATTGAGCCCGTTTTACGACGTTTTCGTAGGACTGACAAGAACGGGTAAGAACTAATTTGGTGTGATAGGGGGGTTACCTGGCAATACGCTTATAAAACTGTTCCCAGTACATCGGAGGAGTTATTAATTGATAGCCATCCATGTAGTTTTTTTATATCAGTGTTTGGGTGCAACGACTGGATGTTTCCCTATGTACTGGTGAGCATATTACAAGGTAAAGGAATTTCTAAAAGCATTCACAGATGACCAAATAAAACAACACCTATACCTATTTTTGAACCCGTTTTTTTTATTAAAATGGCGGTTTTCGTAGTATCCAACCCTTATGAAACGGATGCAAGTGTTAAGATCAATTCGGAACGTGTCTTACTGGACGAGGAATTTTGAAGTTTTGACTTTTGAAAGGCATCAAGCTGTTATCCGTATTACAAAGGTTACGCATCACGCTAATTAGCCACACGAATCTGCAACCGTTATGTAGAGAGATAAATATGTAAAACATATACAGAATACCATTTTGTACGTTAATCCCAAGTATCCGTAATCAGCTGTTTGGTGTAGAATGACACTTTTCGATCAATACGTTACGTTAATGAAACACACGAATGTGGAAGCCCAAGTGTTCTGACTCCTGCCCAACTGTTCTGACAACCCAAGAGATCGCTTATTTTATCATATCTTATAATTCACAAGATAGGGTTCAAAATATAAAATTTTGCTGGAAAAATGCTAGGATGAAAAAAGAGTCCTAAAATGTTGACTCGTTGAAAGTTTTGACCCAATTTTAAAAAATTTGGACCCTTTTTTAAATCGAGGCCCATTTTTTCAAAATGACCATTTCCCAAAATGCTGAAATTGAGACCCAGCCTAAATATATTGATATATTCTGTCTAAGTATTATATTGCTCAGGAGTGTCCCATGGTGCAAAAGTCGAACAACCGGGGATTTCACATTCCCCAATGGTTACCCTGTTCGTTTATATGAATAAATGGAAAGCCTTTTGTGCACGAGGCAGCCATATTATAAGTGGTTTCATTAGCTTAATTTCAACAGTTGCCTCTGTAGAATCCTAAAATTGATATTAGAAATTGAAAATCACCGTATCGAACTGTATTTGATAAATTAAGTAAATCCAAATCGGGTAGTCCAGAACACTTAGAGCTTCACACACGTACGTTATGTCGGGTTAAATCGAAATGCGAATCCTCTCTAATGCGTTTTCTTGTATTTACGTAAGTAAACTTGTCTTTCATCAAGTCTTGTGACCCCGCCCATTGTCCCACGACTCAAACGAATAAAAAAAGTTGCAATAAGTAGTCTACCAGCAAGCTTTTTCCCCGATTACTATTTTATTGATTTGAGTAGATTTCGATTGAATGCTGATTACCTCCATGAAATAAGCTCGATCTAGGTGACTACCAGAAAGGGAGACGCTGATGAGACCATATAAGGATTCTTTCTTCCCATGCAATGCATTCTACAGTGACAAGTTTCGGTCCCTCAATCTATACCATTTGCAGTAGGTTCGAACAAAAACATGGCATCCAAAAACGAAACAGCTCAACCAAAAAGATTCAAATAACGAAACTAATCCGATAAATGTAAGGTACTAAACGACATTAAAACATTGTATAATTCCCAATCAAATATCACTAATCAAATGTAAAAGCTTTTTATTATTTACGCAGAAAAACACTCTGGGACCAACTAAGGTAAACATGGCGCCATATCATCAAAGCAAATATACAACTCGGTGGCATGGAAATCATTTTTCTAAGTGAACTATGGTACTTTCTTTCTAAACGAACAATTTAGTAACAGTTGCTACAGTAGGCTAGCTCTTAATATCACATCGGAACAGCCTGACAACGGTAAAGTCAGATACCATTTGTCACAAATGACGGACATGAGCCGTATAACAAAATTCTCTAATATCTCTATTAAATTTTTATTTAAGAAATATAGACCGAATAGCAGGGCTACTAGTTTCGAATACACCCCGCAGGTCTAAGGCACAAACGTTTTCTGTACCCACGAACGAACGGAGTTTGGGGTTCGAAAGCTTTTGTACCTAGACCTAATGGGTGTATTCGAAACTAGTAGCCCTGCTATGAGGTCTATATTACGATATTGCAAAATCGTCAATTTCCATGTTCATTTCCACTTTTTTCATTTCTACTTCCGGTTGAGCGTTTGGCTGTTCCAATTTATTTACTTACCTCCTGACCCCGACCTAAGTTTTTTATTACATTGTTGTTAAATTATGATTGCTATGATAGCACGGATCATGTTACCATGAAGCTGCTCCAATTTTTTTTGTAAAAGTCGATCTTTTTTTCTATCCAGACAATGGGGTTGTTTATTTATAATGTATTGTCCTTCTAGATCAGCAACACATTTAACAAGGCATTAACATACAACATGCCACCACCTTGTAAGTTATTGCCGCCATCCGCCGAACACTGACCACAAAAAAGTTGGAGATAATATCAAAATGTCACCACTTCTGGTGGTGATATGTCACCATTTCTGGTAGTGATGGTTGTGATGTCATAAAATGGTGTCATTAATTGTCATTGTCATTAATGGAATTAATTTGCATTTATTGGAATTACACTAGAAAAAACTCTTATATCTTCATGGAAAGTGTTTTACAAAATCGGATATCTTGATTGATTACACTATTTTCACTAAACCGTTTTAAGATTTGCGTTGTAATAAGACTACACGCACTTGTTTTTTCCAACGTTTATAAAAGCGCCTTTCTAAAACCGTAATCGTGATTATACCAGAATCTAAAGTCGGTTTAAACCAATAGGCGCTCTCTTGAAACGCATAATCTAATTCCAGTAATTATTTAAGTCACGAATCTGTCAGATCAACTTTCTTAAAAAATGAAAAAATAATGGTCAGAATCCATGCTCATAATGAAAGCACATTTAGAGGCGGTGGAGAATCTACGGAAGCTGTATCCATGGATAGTCTGCGAACAACAAATTCAGAATGAGCGAGTCACTGTGGAGACACAAGGATACAAAAAGAATGGGCCGCCCAGGCAAGATCGCTAGATAAACAACAAACTCTATATTTTTTATCTACTTTATTTATATTTTGACATCACATAGTAATGTGTTAGCATTACTGATCATACCTTATGGATAAACAACCCCCAAATAAAGCATTGATATCCAACTTGATTTAGGCTGATAGGTTTTTCACTACTCCAAGGCACCATTGTTCATGTTACCATAGCAATGGCAACTCAACCATAATGTATCGATGGTACACATTCTATTCAGCACTTTCAGAACGATACATATTATCTAAAATATCAGGAAAAAACAATTAGAAATAAAGATTTTAGAGATATTTTATGAGAACCTACGTAGAAATTATCCTATATAATAGTATATTTGCCCGAGGGTCATAGGGTATAGATATGTTATATTATATTGGGTTCGGGATAATCCCAATCTCCTGAACCTCATATAGGATATTCGCCCTCTCTCTAAATACACGTATATGAATAAGATAATCCAAAATAAAAGCAGAGAAATTATTCCAACGTGTTTCTTTATTTAAAAATCTTCAGGGAATCAGTAATCTTCAGGGTATATGTATATAAATACTAGTATATGACAAAGCTATGAGTCTAGGATTAAGTATAACCGAGACAAGTGAAATTTTCCCTGAATCAATGAGGCAAATTCCGTCTCACCATCCGGTCGTGATAATTGGAATGATCAACGTGCAATTAAAACATTAATCAACAAAATCTACAAAACATTAACGTCATATTATATACGAATGGACTGTATTACATAAAATGTTATAACGATTGTGCCACTAAATTGTAACCATAAAGTAATGTATACTAACGAGACAATACACATTTGTTCCAGTGAAAACCTTTTATCATAAAATGACGTGGGGTGTATTAAAAATAGTGTCAACGAGTTATGAATTCAAGATAATTTATACTTCACCATTGTTAAAAAGCACTTATTGTCATATTTGCAATCATGTAATCGAAAACGGTTTTATTATCTTTTTGGTAATTAATTCTATATATACTTCTTCTATTGATAAAAGCACACAAACATGATACATACTTTAATTAGTCAACTTATATAATTTCCATTTGTCATGAAGCAAACACGGAAAGCAATATTTCCTATTGGTACAGAAAGGTTTATTTAAGACGATCTATTAGTGATAAAACGTGCAAATTATATATGTGGTGAAATATTTCCATGTTCCTAAAAAAATAATTTATACATTTCCGTTTGACTCTCTCCCTCCACCTTAAAAAGATGTTAAAATGGTTTTCAAATTAAGCCATTTAAGCCATTAACGCACCTGATAACCCAACCAACAAGTTTATTGATCGGTACGTGGTATATTGATCGTGTCACTTAAAGGCCCCGTATAAAATTTAAACCACTTTGACTTCAATGATATCGGAATGATGATCCAAATGTTTGGTTGATTCCGATGGTTTTTGTGAGATAAATTGAGAACCTTATCGTATTTCATGTTGATTGGGAAAACAACAGAGGATTCAACTCTTAAACACGTAAAGTGGTTCATAGAAAAATGCATGAAAAAATGATAAATAATGTGCTTTCGAGTCGGTGTATAGTAAACTGTATTTGATGCTCTAAAAATCTAACTTTTGTTGATAAATTGGTGAGGAAATACAAATACTAAACAAAACTGAAAAATGAAGAGGTCTTATTGTGAAAAATGCCTCAAACAATATTTCCATTGAAAAAATAATATTTAGATGATTAAATTCTGTTTTCAAACTTTCCATGGGGCCTTTAAATTCCAGTATGAGTACAAATATATAAATGTTTCTCAGAGTGTCACTGATGATTGTCATTTTTATAATTCAAAAGAACAACTTATTTGGAGCATAATCTATCCACCAATCAATAGATTTGACATAGGGTCTTTAAATTCAAGTATGACTACATGTACATCGGAAGACAAATGTTTTTCAAGGTGTCATTGATTTTTATAATTCAAAACTCGTTACTATCCACCAATCCATAAATTGAGCGACCGGACGTCCACTTTGATAGCGTGTTTTCATGTACGTCTGCTTCGCCCACTAACAGTACCGTAATTGTTAATGACTTAATACATCCCAAATTATACCACGTCATGGATAGCATGTATAACAGTGTTCTTATATGAGTGAAAAGACTTTGACGTTAGCTTTTGAAATAAAAAAAACAGATTTATACAAACTCACAGAAATAAACTGGAAACCCAGTAAATGGTATCACTTTCAGTTTTATCATGTTTCATGCCACATTGCTGATCCTAACATAGTACATTAGAAGCTGTCAATAAGAACCCCTTCAAATAAGGAACATTTCGTCAATGAAGTTTTCAAAAGACCTTACGTATTGATGTACCATCTTTATAAGGAACATTAAATTTCTTCAATGAAATTTTCAAAATACCTTACGTATTGATGTACCATCTCTATAAGGAACATTAAATTTCTTCAATGAAGTTTTCAAATACCTTACGTATTGATGTACCATCTCTTTAAGGAACATTAAATTTCTTCGATGAAGTTTTCAAAATACCTTACGTATTGATGTACCATCTCTATAAGGAACACGTGTCTACTGGAAACAAGGAACAATGTTTTAGGGCAATTCTTTTTTAAATCATATATTTAGGGAATAATTTTATGATATGGAAACAATAACACTCTACTATACCTAACCCCTAGAAATGCACAAGATACTCTGTTTGTCTAATTGCATTGTTTAGTATATTTTTGAAAGTACCTTATTAACATCTAACTTTCAACCGATAAACCATTAATATACCCTTTGCATTCGTTTGACTTTACTTCTTAAAAGAGAGCTTCGTCTGTAGTTTAACTAGACTCTGCACGCAGGGTATCATTAATAAGGAACAGACAAATAAAAACAAATAACATAATTATTACTAATAAGCCAAATGGGTTGCTCATGAACACCAAAATGCAAGGTATAGTAGAGTGAATAAATGGGGCAACAAAAATGCATTATATGTAATTCCGGCGATATTGAAACCTTAGATCATTTTACTCTATTTTGTAGCTCTTTAGATGCTGAAAGGGTAGCTCTACTGGCTCTTTTCAAAATGGGAGAAGATAATGTACTCCGGATTTTTAAAGAGGATGATGATTTTATTAATATGATTTTAAAGGCTAATGCAATTTACTCTCTGTATAAATAATGCAATCTTTTGATGTAAATATGTCTTTTACCAAAAATTGTAATGGACACATGGAAATAATGTGGTAATAAAGGATACAATACAATACAAAACATAAAAAACAGATTGTGTTCTAATTTTGTGTGTTCCATTTTTAAGTTTTAGTTCAATCTGCATTTTCACTTTTTTGAGGTACATGTAAGTAAGTTATTCAATACAACTATTTACTTTTGATTTTGATCTTGGTTAACACCAGCAATTACACTTTCAGCATGTATTGGAACAAAGCAACGGTAGATGGTCCATAATTCATTAAACGATAAAAATCTAGTAGGTCTGAAATCCTTGATTTGTATAACCTTAACTGGTTGTTGAAATACTTGTACTGTACAGAGTGAATTTGTAAAACTAGATATACTGCAAAGGGGCATCCTCAGGATCTTTTCAAGAGGCGTGCATCTACATGTAAACAAGGCACAGGGTGAACAATATCGTACCTAAAACATAGCAGTGTGGGCTTGATGACCCAGAAAGCAAGATGGTCACCGAAAAGTTAATCAGTTCAAGAACTTCTTACCATGTAACATGTGTAAAAATTTAAAGTAAACCCGTTAAGTGGTTTTCCTGGAATCGGAATGACAAGATTTATCTAAGAACTTCCAAAATGGCCGCCAGAATGCAAGATGGCTGCCGAAAAGTTAATTAGCTTGAGAACTTCTTACCATGTAACATCTGTGAAAATTTGAAGTAAATACCTTCCTGGAATCGCGATGACAAGAGTTATCTAAAACACTCAAGATGGCCATCAGAATGCAAGGTGCCTGCCGAAAAGTTATTCAGCTCTAGAATTTCTTACCATGTAACACCGAGTGGTTTTCCTGGAATCGTGATGACAAGAAAGTGAGACGCCGCCCACCCGCCTGTCAAACTGACGACAATATCGTACCTTTTTAGGTACAATAAAAAGTCACCATCATCATAGCTTGCATTTGAGGCACCACCTTCTTGCCAGAGTGCATAGCTCTGTACAGATCATAATTGATATCAATTAACAAGAACAAGAACTATATCGCATTAAATTCATTTTTATTGATTAAGATCGCATATTCTACTTATTTTTTCATGGTATTTTAATTCGACCAGCGATATAAGTAATTTATAAAATATATAATATTCATTTTCACTCAGCTTCTAAAAGAGGGCTTCATCTCATTCTGCATTAGACTCTGTGCTCGGGGTAGTTTTGGGTTGACCCCCTCCCTCAACACTCGAAGCAAAAATGATCATAAATTGATTTGTAAGATATTGTTTTAAGTTATCTTCTATATATAAAAACATACTGGTCCCTTATATGACTTTCAGACATAAGGAGCTTAATTAATAGTAATGCCCCAATCACATTTGCTCTACAGCGACATACTGCAACCATAGTTCCCAGAAATCAAGAAATATGTAAGGCGATCGGTGTCTTATGGTCCATGTATGGCCGTACATATATGAGTTTACTACAGGAAATAGGGTTTGCCATGGAAATTTTTTTTATGGCAGCCATAGCATCAGACTAGCCAAATGGTCATTGTATGGTTGACCTTTTATCAATGTATGGTTCCCCTGTGGCAGTCTTGCATCTGCCTAAATTTGTCAAAAACGTATGGCTACTGAAGGGACACCTTAAGGTGACCATGCACCATCATGTGACCATAGAAATCATATGGCAGCCATAGGAATGCTGTTGGCCATGGAAACATTAGACCATATGGTCACAGTAACAAATGTGACTGGGGCATGATATCTCATGATATCAGACATACATACTTGTAGAAATTGATTGAAGCTAGCAAAAATAACAAGGCATTAACATGACAAAATGGCATCAACTGCAAATGGTTATTGGAATTTGTTACAAACACCAACTGGCGAACACCAACCACAAAAGGAGACTATAACAATACATGTGTGTGGTAACATAAAAATGGCCCTCACCCCTCACATTTGTAAATAATATGATGTATCCTAAGACTACTACTGTACCTAGAAGAGACGTTTAATCAAAACAAAATAAAAGTGAAGTATCTTGTTTAGGATATCAGACTTGGCAGTTCAATAAACATCCAGGGAACATTCACACCTGTGTTCACACACAAGGTAACCTGACATACTGAGACTAAGGCACAGTGACTTTGATAGTTTAATTAATTTATAACATTTATGTCATTGGCATGTCATAGGCATGACTTTGATAGTATAATTATTTAATTGCAATAATGTGCATAAATTTAATTGTGTAATTAATGACTTAAAATACAAGCAAGTGACATTGTCATTGTTTAAATGTTGTCCTTTGTCCATTGACATCTTTCCACTCTAGTCCCCTTCAAAATTTTAAATTAATTTGTATGTGTTATATAGAGTGACACGATGACATACAGTGTAAAGTTAGACAGTAAGAGCACCATATTACACTATAAACTAGTAAGCACAAAAAGGGCCTATAATCACCTGGTACATGTGGTTCCTTATTTGTAATTGGTAGTTCATACTCTTAATTGGCAGAAAAGCTAAGAATAAGGACTGAATGACCACTTGGTATATTAAATTACTCTAGACAAGCCCTGAGGGTTATTGAGTTCAATAACATCGTCCATGACATTGTCTTTGACATTGAAATATTAAGAAATAATCAGAATTCCGAAACAGCAAAGTCTGGAGGCTAAGGACTTCAAAATACTGACACAACATCAACAAAAAAAGAAATGTTAATCCTCATGACGGCATCTGGTAAATGAGAATATTTAATGGAAATAACTAATCATGTAAAACTGATGACAATGTATAAACAAGCAATATAATTCTTTCTGTACTAATGGCACTAATTACAAACTAATTTAGTGCAAAAAATGTCAAATTTAATGGTATTGTACAGAGTGAGTTCATAATCATACACACATACAGCTGAACATACAATATTATAATATCTTAACTTGAGGTGATATCCATCACTTTACGTATATTCTAAGACATCTGCAGTTATTGGGAGTGGTCTGGTAGCCACTGAGTAGTCACAGCTTAAGTTGAGGGCTGACCCACTCTTTCTGATTTATCAGGGTCTCTGTCAAAAGCTTGTGTGTTTCCCAAGGGATGACACAGACTGTGGATCCCACAATGTGGCCACTGGTCAATTACGTTGTTTATTCATCTTCTTAGTCTTGCTACAGATTATGTATATCTTCAAGAGATGGTATTGTAATTGGCTGGTGTAATGCATTTTGATGAGCTTTTCTCTGATCCTAAGCTAGAGCCTTTCAAGGTACAGTAAAACCTGTATATCCAAACATCTACCTAATCCAAACAGCTCTCTTATTCTTAATTTTGATTTCCCATTGGCTTACATATCAAGAAACCTTGAAATATGTACACATGCTCATCCAACACTGTTGACAAGCAGGCCCATAGCCAAGGGGGGGGGGGGGGGGGTTCGCAGGGTTCGGGTGAACCCAAAAATTCTTTCAAAATCATGCAGTTTTTTCCCCATTTTGAGCAATACTCAAGTGATTTTAGCCATATTTGGGCCAAAACTGTCAAATGTGAACCCCCCTGGAAATTTTTGAAAACTGAACCCCCCTTGGCAAATCCTGGCTACGGGCCTGACAAGTCCCAGTGGCGTTAAGATTAGACAGGTTTTACTGTGTACTATTGATTAGTAAGAGCATTGGAGTAAAATGAGTCCCAGAATAATATTTTTTAGCATTCATATTTGTCATAATTTGTCATCATTTGAAGCCGTACTGATCTTTCCAGTGCTGAAGTGCTGAAGCACAGCATTCCTGTATCCACGAAACATTTTGAAAACAGAGTTGCACCATCATGAACACCCATCTGCTATCATACTTAAAAGTGTTGGCGATAATTTTGAAGAAAATGATGTAGGGAAAGCTTTGGTAGTTAGTTTGTTTGAAAGTCAATTCATCAACTTTATGATGAATTCATTCGTAACTTCATCACAGATGAACATCACATTTGAATAATAATCCATCATCAAAATTGCCTATGTACTCCCATCCATGAGGTTACGTGGCCCAAACATATCCGTATATACCTTGCCAAGTTGGTAAGTAGTTCAGCAATGGGCCTGGAACAACAACCATTACATGAAATTATAAGTGTAGCCCTAAATTATTTATTGCTTTTCATGGTGAATATGATGACACAATTAATGTATCTAGCTTAAGGGAGAAATCATGCAAATTCAGTTTTTTTATTCAATCTCGCTTTATATTATTTTATAACTAATATAGAGTAAGATTGAAATCCTTTGATTGAATACTGACCTCTTGAGTCTTGATCATTGTTAAAATAGAATTGCAGGGACTGATGTTTAAATGTTAAAAGCTTAAGTGCCTGGATACTTCGTTATTCAAGTACTTTAATTTCTCATTTTAACTCTATAAATACAGAAATGATTCGGGCCCATCAGGAAAAGAAAGCCATTCTTTGGCACTGATTAAGAATTCATAAGCACTGTGCACTGAATATAAGTCAATACAAGGTAGATGGGATTTCCCAAAGTTAAGAGATGCCAATGTCCCCTGGTATGAAACACTGAATAAACTGGAAGGAGAAAAATAGCATCAACATGGTGCAGTAAATCCCAACAAACAAAATATTTAAACGCAATCTGACCAGTATTTGGGATATCTATAATTTTCATTTTTATTAATTGAGCACCTAATTTTGATAATTATTTCGAAAGCAGAGCTTCTATGTTTATGAGGCATCATCCTGTGAAACTTAAATGAAATCTGAAGACTGTAAATAGAGGTTATCTAATAGGAGGGATGGAATATGAATTTGATTCTGAGGGGAAATATGATGTTGGCCAAGGAAAATATCATATTGACTGAGGGTGATAGCATGATACGAGATCTAATACTTTCATATATTCACCAGTTGTTTTCACAAAATCGCCTGTTGTTTTTAGGGACTTTTCGATGTTAAATTCTTGATTTCCATTAATTTTGCCTGTTGTTTTCATGTATTTAGCCTGTTGAGAGAAATTGCCGAAAACCCTTGTCATCGCTGGGTTAGATAGAAACATTGAAACAATGTTCAAAAATAAAAAAAATTAAAAGATTTTGCAATAACTAGCTAAAATTATGCTATGTTCACATAATCAAAGCAGGCAAATTGATTGGACGGCTAATCAACCGATACTCATGAATTATTCATGGATGCAGTTCAGTGGTATCGTCTCATAGTCATAAGAGCAGCTATTTACTATTGGGAATCGTTTCATAATTACATGTATTTAGCTAATGTTGTCAGTAATAATTAATGAAAGACAAATATACAGAAACATGAGTAACTTATTCATCCAAACAATGAATCTGTGTGTAGCATGTCTACGGAACGGTATACTACCAGGACCAGGTCTGTAGCCAGAGGGGTTCGAAGGGTCGGAGCGAAAACAATGCAGTTTTGCACCAATTTGTGCACTTTTCAAGTGATTTTGGGCCAAAATTGTCATAGAACCACTTGGAATTTTTAAAAAACTGACAACCCCCCTTGACAAAAGCTGGCTACGCACCTGAGAACTATCCCCAGAGAATGTGCTATGATTGTGACAAAATGAGCTTGATTGGCTAACATGGAACAGTGTCAAGGTTTCCCTTTTCCTTTTGAAGTTAGGCTAAAAAAACAAGAACAAATCTTAGCACTTTTTCATTTTTCGGTGCGAGTATGATTCTCAATAAGACCAGAATTTTTTGCACATCTGCAGTAATTAAATATTAGTAGATATTCCTTTTAGATGAATTAAAAAAATATGCTTGGGTAAAATCACTGCTACCCACCTAGTTACACAGACGTATCGTCAGTGTATGATGGCGGAACTACTTCCGAGATTTGAATTCGATAAGATATTTTTATTTCTCGATTTACATCTACATGTACAAGGGGTGATCCAAAAGTCTTGGACGCCCCGCTCTAACTTTGCTATTTTCTAATATAATTGCATGAAACTTTCAGATAATAAAGATCAACATCTTAACAACGTTGTGTATAAGTTTCAACAGAAAATAATATATTTTAGCTTTTTGGTAAATATTTTTTAACACTGGGTCCCTGCCACCCGGAACGGTATTTGAATATTGCAAATCACGTCACAACTGTTATGATATGGCAAATACTTTAGGTGTAGGTGCACAACTTAACACCAGTCATGATATGAGAGAATTTCCGATTTTTAATCTGAGTGTCATCTGCCAACATAATCTTCACATATTAAGACCTCTTTTCAACATAGTTTCCACGAATTTAAACACATCTTTCTTACCGCTTTACCAATGAATATAAGACATTTATGAAATCGCCATTCCTTATGTGATACAAATGCTGCTGGAGTGCCACTCTAAACCTCATCCAATGAATAAAAAAACATTTTTTCAGCCCTCCTTTCAACTTGGAGAAAAGGAAGAAAATGAGCCATATCTAGACTGTATCGTGCATATATGGTAGCTGCAAAAGGTCAATCATAGTGAGAATATCTTGTAGTATTCTTTGTTCCAGTTTAATTTCTTTCATGTTCTGCGTTTCAGCAGCCATCTTGGAGCAAAAATGATACCAGAATGAGGGCTGCTTGTCTGATGTCATTTTCTTATTATTTGACATATATGGCCATTGTCATATGTGACATTATATATAAAACACAATTAATTGGTTGCATAGTAACAAAGGAAGTAAACTAACATGGTTTAACATTCAAAATTCCAAGAAAGAGAGTGCTCAAGACTTGCAAAACAAGTCAAATGGCGGCAACATTTAAGGCTGAAAGTTGTCATGTGCGAATACCATTCCGGATGGCAGGGTCCCTTTATTAAAAACTATCTAGAAAACTACATAAAACATATCATTTCTCCATGAAATTAATACACAAAGTAGTTAGGATGTTATTCTTTATTATTGGAAAGTTTAAAGTAATTTTATCAAAAACCAATAAAATTAGAGCAGGGCGTCCAAGACTTTTGGATCACACCTCGTACTTATAAGTCACGATGTGGATTATAATTTGGCTCGAAGTTATGGGAGATCTAGTTTGAGAATGTGTCTATGGTTTTAGGTTTGGCATGTTAACGAAGACGCATTTCATATATTTAGTCCCTCGCTTTTGTTACACTGATGATCGGCATTAATATTGCCAATATTACACTGACATAGAGGTTTGCTTACACTGACGAATGGATAATATTATAGAGAAAGTTGATCTGTGGAATGTCATGAACATAGGACGTAGCCATACGCCCGGTAACATTTATAAAAATCGCCTCGATATTTTTATACATGTTCCCGGGCCTATGGAGGTAGCTTTCTATCAAATCTCGGAGATTTCTGGCAGGTGCCCAGGGGGAGTGTGAAGCTGCAGCTGAGATATTGAATCAAATCCTTTCAATTATTCTTATGTAATTATGATATGTGCATAACATCTCGAAATATTTAAACAAAACAGGCATCATATTCTCAATTAATAATAAATTGGAGTCCCAATTTACTTGTAGTATATTAACGTGCCATTGATGTGATAGCGCTATTGGGAGTGCGCAGTTTATTTACATTATTTTGCTACAACTATCATCACATTTGTTTTGACTGGCTCCTATTGTAGTTGACCAAGAGCCATCTACTTCTACTGCAATGGCGCACACTAGTGGGGTAAGTTTCATGTTTGCTGTTTAAGGATTTAGCCTCAGACTCAGTGCATTGTGGAATGACCATTCCTTGAAGGACGTTGCTTTCCAAAATTTGCTCGAGATGCTTGCATCAAATGTCAATTTTAGGACACAACGCTTGAAAGGAATTGTCATTCCACAATGCATTGATTCCTGGGCTTAAATTGTTTTCACACATTGCAAAATATTTTCTACAAAGTCACCTTAAACATACAAAATCACGAAAATAACATATTTCTACTAAAACTTTTTGCGAGGGTCAAGTATTTGAAAAACATCAATTACAGCTCCTCACCTAGCAACTATACAAAACAAATGCATTATTGATTATTTTATAATTCACTAAAGTATCATCATATTTGAAATGTGCACATAAGATTCATTTTTAATTATCAGATTCACATGCACTGTTGATGAAGATTTTGATGATCAATCATCTTCAGCCCATATATGATCGATTTTTTTGCGTAAATAAGAATCCTAAATTCACTAATTGTCTTTAAATGCCTCTGACTATTGAAATTAATAGGTGACAATTGATGATGCACAGGATGGTAAGACAATATTTGTAACTTGCTCTTTTCCTTTGTATGTTCACAATAATTGATAAGGATTGTTCTCCCTAGAATGATATTTGCAATGGTCATGTTCAATAATGCAAAACTGTGTACATTTGACCACACCCGGGGACAACACACAAAATGTGTAACGTTTTAGAAACATGTTCATGGCCAGAGATACCTCTCCAATATACGAGCTTTGGCTTTTTTCACATTTTTGGCTAAAAATCATACGAAAGTGCTCAGAATGGTGAAAACTGCATGGTTTTGTAAAAATTGGGAACATCATGATATTGGCAAAGTGTTCTAGGGATGACACTGTTCATATATTTACATTTAAGTTAGATAATGTTTGTATCGGGACCGTCCGAAGTTGTTTTCCCTTGGGTCTGGGTTCTGACCTTACCTCGTCCTTTTATGAACCAGATGCCTTACGAGTCGAATCGAATTATGCTGGGTACATAAAAAGTTCAGTCAAGTATCAATGCAAATCAGAAAATTTCCTCTGAGATAGGCTGGCATTTACTGATTTTACTCCTGAAGAATATCTCTCTTTCATCACAATTTTTTCAAACGGTGATTTATTTTTAAAGAGAACATAAAAAATCTCCCAGCTTTGTCACGGTCCCGATTTTTATTTTTTTCATTGCTCTCTCTGAAATAGTTTAACCATACATACAAAATTGTTACCTTTAAGTATACACAAATGTTAAAATGGTTCGTCAGTGTTGCAACAGCTCCAAATCAAAGATTCGTCAGTGTGATATTGGTCGTTCGTCAGTGTAACAAAAGCGAGGGACTAAATACGTGAATTGTGTCTTCGTTAACATATAAAACCTAAAACCATAGACACATTCTCAAACTAGACTATCTTCCTTAACTTCGAGCAAAATTATTATCCACAACGTGACTTATAAGTAGGTGTAAATCGGGAAATAAAAAAATCTTACCGAAAACAAGTCCCGGAAGTAGTTCCGCCATGATACACTGACGATACGTCTGTGTAACTAGGTGGGTAGCAGTGAAAATGAAGGCAACTTTCCTGTTGAATATCCTATATTTTTACGTAATTACATCCATCCATACATACATACATACCCATAAATTCATATTAGGTATGCAATACATCAGCTAATTGTCACTATAATGTGAAATATGACCTCGTTCTTGTCAAGAAAACTAGGACACATTTTACATCAAAGTGACATAATGTCTAAAAAGAGCCTTTCAAGTGATGACTTTGAAAAAATAAAACGCATTCATCAGTTTTGTTTTCCTGCTTTGGGTATTGATCTACTGACTTAGGTAGAGAATAATAAATGGTTGTTTACTTGAGGGGATTAAACACATTTGTCTATGATGTAAGCTCTTTAATAAAAATAACGCAGGTTAACAAAACACCAATTCTTTCATGATATAGTTTTTGTTGTTTTCAGGCAATCCCATTAGAGCTTTATCATGTACCACGTTTTGCTGTTTCCAAAGGTTGCCATGGCGTTTTCATTAACTGAGAGTTACAGTAAATTATTTCTAAGAGTACAATATTTATATGAAAAAATTTAAAATGAATATAATTCCTTAGATACCAATTAAATTTTAAAGTCAAAATAAAGACAATGTCTTAGATCTAAATCAAATTATAAAGTCAAAATGTAGACAATACCAATAGATCTTTCCGTCAAACTGCGCCACCTATTGGAATTAGTAAACAACTGTGAAGTAAACAAAGTGGGCAGGGTTGTGTACTTGAAAAATAACCAGCCGCAGAAGATAGATCGAAATCCCCATCATAAGAGGGTATGTATGCCAACAAATATGAATATTTATCAACAATAGATGTCACTCCACCTTCACACATCAATACTATCGCTCACAATCTCATTAAATGCTAATATCTCAGTTAGTGTACGAGGGAAAGAATCGAAAAAATAAAACGCTAATATCTCAGTTTGTGTACGAGGGAAAGAATCGAAAGAATAAAACGCTAATATCTCAGTTTGTGTACGAGGGAAAGAATGGCAAAAAATGAAGACAATCCATTGATCTCAACTCACCTACAATATACCTGGCACCTGGGACATAAGCAGCTATCACCTGCATAAGGAGAGCAATACGCATTCTGAAAGAAAATGTAGAGAATTTCTATCAAATATTGAATTCCTGTGAAGCAAATGTAACTCATGCAAACTGCAAATCATGGTCATCCTTGCCTTGTATTACAGGAGTTTCATTTAATTTTGGTGTATATTCTTGTCATCCCAAATTACATGTGAAATAATAAGGAAGGAATGAACGTGACAAAATTTTACCCCTGGTAGTGGTAATGTAACAATTTTTACAAACACCAACTACTGATGCCAGCCACTGAACCATGTCAGTCAGACAGACAGTGGCTTCTTTTTATGTAATGACGTAAAATGCCTGATCACCAAGTTCAATTTCCCCCAAAATACTCCTAGCAAAACAATTAACTTTTGCTGATTGCTTTTTAGATATTGATATTTATTCAATCTTAATTTTTTTAATGATTTTTTTCACACGAGACACCTAAAGCCAAATATGTGCGGCAAAAACATCACAATAGGATGACCTATAGAGTGATGAGAAGAACGGAGGTTGCTCAATCAATTGTGAGCTCCTCCAATTATTTGATTGCACAGGGGCATATTGAATCTTAAATTTCTTTAGATTTAATTTTAGATGAGTAGGCATCAACTCTTTTCTAAAGGCAATCAATCTCAAATTGTTCTTGTTACGAAGTATTTGGTAGAAGTGTTGGGTAGAATATATGCAGCAGAACCCTTGGAAAACAATTTTACACACCCCTTTAAAAGTTTGGAAACTCCAAATCACTAATTAAGAATAAAGCAAATTTAAATATAAATAGGCTTTTACATGTAGACACTATCCAATGAGGAGTACAAACTTTTGGAGGGGAGTGTACCTATTACTTCCTAATTCAAAAATTTCCTTACACACTGGTAACATTTATGTTCAATTATCCATAAACACCTGGTTGTCTAAAGACTTTTCGCATTTGGAGTTGGTATGTTAGTTATTTATAGTTAATAGGCAAAACATCCTCTCATTGGATACATTGTCCTGTGAAGTTGACCGAATTACAGTGAAACCTGTAAAGTGGAACACCTCTAGAAGTGGAACACCTCTGTTACTGGATCACTTTTCAGTCCCAAGACCAACCGACTTAATGTTAAATGAACATCTATAGGTGGAGCCCCTCCTAAGTGGAACACTTTTAGAGGAACCAAAGGTGTCTCACTTTACAGGTTTAACTGTATTTCAAATTTAAAGAGTATAATTAGGGTGAAGCTCTAAGAAAGGGTATCTTACTTTGAATACTTGTCATAGAAGGGAGATCTGAGCAAGTATAACAACAGCATGTAACATCTACGCTTTAATTCCACACGTTCCTTGGGGGTCAAATCATCGGGGTCTCCAATCATAAACAAACTGGAATAAAATTGAGAAGACTAAAATATAAAATATTACTAATGTTAGGACCTGTTTGGCAATAATTGCAAGATGTGAGTGTAAAATGAATCTTAATACAAGGCACTAACATGTAAAATGTCACTACCTGCCATTTGTTACAAACACTGAACTCTAGACACCAAATGCCGAACAACATCCACAAAAAAGTTGGAGACTATAACAATGTGTCACCACTTGTGGTGGTGACATAATCAAGGTGGGTTTATTGGTGCAATATTAAAACCCTTGCAGATTTTGTCAAGATGTGTAGTTAAGGTAGAATGAAAATTTAACATTTTGTGATAAAATTATCGAAGAACATACCTGCTGATATCTATTGCACTTGCCAACAACCAAGGCTTCCAGGATTTTAGACCAAATTTGTACAAACTCAACACTATGTATAAGTTAAGGATGTTTCTCCAAGTAAGTAAGGCCAGAAGATGCATGGACTTGAATGTTTAAATCAAATCATCAAGTACAATCAATACATTAAAGTGCCAATTCAGTAATTTCCATTTATTTTTCTTTACACAAATAGATTCAATGGGTATTGGTTGGTAGAAATAGCATACAAACAGACTCACATCTTCATCTGATTGTCTTTCAGTGCCAAAATAAGATTTCCCGGAAAATAACATGACATCACAATCAGAACCGGTTATGGATTTTAATCGACAATGCGTCATGCAACTCGAAAGTAAATTCAAAAGTGTTCATGTTATACTGTGTTCTGATTGGCCAGAAAGGAGTAACGCTTCTAAAAATCACCTCATGGTTCAATGCCTTTTGGTTGTAAGATTTTTAACAGCATTGAGTTATGTAACAGGATCAACTCAAAGTGTATAGTTTCTATGCTGTATTCTGATTAGCCAGAACATAATTCTGCATGACTAGCTTTGTGAAAACGCACCACAGGGTCGGGAGCTCTAATTGAGGTATTATATTTTTCGCTCATTTGAGGAAAAATCGTGGCTCCAAAGTCACTGGCGGATTAGGGGGGGGGCCTGGGGGCCCGGGCCCCCCCCCCTTGGGTGGGCCCAGGAAAAAAAAATTGGGCCCAAAAAAATTTTGGGCCAAAAGAGGCCTTCAGGCCCCAAAAAGTGAGCCTTTTTGGTCATAACTGGGCCTTTTAGGCCTTAATTTTAATTTCAGGCCAAACTTTGAAGAAAATGGGCCTCAAAATTTGGGCCCACTTTTGGGTTTTAGGGGCCCAAAATTTTTTCCTCGCCAGCGCGGACGTTTTTTTTCTCTGACTTGAAATTTGGGCCCCCCCCTTGTTGATTCCCAGATCCGCCCCTGAAAGTTAAGATAAAGTTGAGTCATTTCCGCACTGCATTCAATGCAGTGGCAATCAATTACACTGACACTTTATGAGCATGTTCCAAGATCATAAACTCCAGCAACATGTTCAAAACCTGTTCTGATTGTGATGTCATGATTGGCACTTGACATTGGGTTCTCAAATTTCACATTTATAGAAAGATTTACAACAATGGTACATGGTTTGACTTGTAAGTGGTGTTTACTTCATTTAAAACATGTATAAACTGAATTTTGACCCCATGAGCATCGCACAGACACTTTAACAGATTAGGCTGAGTATGCAGTATTAAACATGCTACCCTTGCAAAAATGATCTACCCTCAACGAATGCTTTTGAATAGCTTTACCCTGATTTTTAAATATAAATGAGTTTCGTAAATGTGAGCGCAGACTTAAAATATCAAAATTATATGATAAGATGGTAAGAAATACAAAACATACTTGTGTGTGTCACAAAAGAAGAAGTCTATCTTTATATCAACTAATGCCCTCTTTGTATCAATGACATATCTATTTCATTTTCCCAAGTTGATGGTAAAAGGTCATAATGCCACCTTTATATGGTTTCATAATATTTTTGAGCCCAATATGATTATCAACAAAAATTCACATGCCCTTGATATTTTATTTGCAGTCAAACCTGTATTTTCAAAAACCTAACTAATCTGAACACGTCCTCTCAATGTGAACAATTCACTTGCAGTCCCGTTTTTAAATCTACCAGACTTCCATGTTAAAAAACCTTGAAATTCGAACACCTACCATGGGCGTAGCGCTATTTTTCTAAATAGTACGCCACCACCACAGGAACAAGAGTTGAGTGAATCTGGGGGTTCTCCCCCAGGAAAATTTTGAAATTTGGTTGTATTTGGAGCGAATTTGCAAACATCTAGTACGTCTGTGCGTACCCAGCGTACTGGGCGCTACGCCTATGCCTACCAATCCAAACACATTTGCCTGGTCCAAATGGCGTTCAAATTAGACAGGTGTTATATCCCCATGAAATCCTTACAAATGACTACAAAAGGATACAGTGTATAAGAGGTCTGGAGATATGCAGTCCCTCAGCCCACAGCCTGTGTTTATTCAGAGGTGTGGGGGATGTATCAAAGTTCAGCTGCTTTTTACTAGTCTCCTTGAGTGGTTCCTCGGGGAGTTGCCAGGATCTGTAGTTCAGGGGTGGAGCTGGATTAGAAGGAAAATATCAATATATTGATTCATATATGTTATGAGTTATACAGGGTGGGGCAAAAAAGGTAGGCAAACAAATGTTCATTCAGTCATTCAAACTGGGGTTTAAGTTCATATTTGGCACAATTTAATCTTGACAATTAATTTTGAGTGTGCATCAATCTTTAAAAAACTACTTATAATTTGACAGGAATTAATCAATGTACAATTACATTTTTCAGCAGGGGAGATTATCTTATCTGAAATATATTTACAATGCAAATGCAAGTAATAACATTTTGGACAGCATCAAAATTAAACAAGGTATTAACAGATCTTACGGATGCAGACCGCCAAACACCAACCACTGACCGCCAAACACAGTCCACAAAAAAGTTTGTGACTATAACATCAACATTTTTGGTGGTGACATAATACAAAAAGCTTTGAAATCTTGACTCTCGGTAACATTCATTACAAAAATGCTACTTTCGACTCGACACGAATATCAAATATGACAATAGCGAGAATTCATATATAGTTTATTTGCATCAACTTACTTGCACTTAGTGTTCTGACAACTTTCCCCGACCTCTTCAATGTGAATGTATCTGGAGCTTTCTTGTCTGGGTCTGCACTTGAGGCCAGAAATGGCTCCAGGCTCTGAAAGAGAACTTGTAATGTAATGATACTTTTCTGAACAAGAAAAAGAAATAACATGTGCAGGTATAGGAATTTTTTCCAAAATGTTATTTTCCAGCCGTACCTTAAGATTTTAAGGTTTTTGATCATTAACAGACATTTGTAATATACATGTACATGTTTAGGTTTTGTTAGATTTTAGTAACAAATAGTATTGGTTTTAAACTCAATCTGAATCAAAAAAGTTTCAATTTGAAAATAATGCTCCTCATTGACAGGAAAGTAATCACCCAGTTCCATATTAAAAGTCATTCTCATTTGTTTCATTTGGTTTGGCGTGACAATAAAATTTAATGAAACCCTGAACTTCTGAAGACTGAGAAATTGCTCTCACTTGAATTCTTTGACAAAATAGTCCAATAAAATGCTACAAAACATCCTTTCAAATAAAAAGGATTGTTTTAAAACCTCTCAAATAAACTGATCTTAGATAGTTAAGTATGATTTGGATGGTAAGTTTTTATATTAAATCGGTTTTAACTGAGGAAATTCAATGTAGAATCCATCAATTCCAGTCAAAATTATATTTTAAGAAGTTCTTAGAGAGTGACCAGATCAGCTTGACCTTGGAATTTTAACACAGGTCATCAATTTCACTCCCAAATATGGAAGTTGCAAAATAGAGCTGTCAATCAAATATTGACTGCATGGAAGTAACCTTGATTCTAGATCTGAAATGTACTGCTCTTCATATTTATCAATCCCAGAAATGAAATTTGATAACAATGTCCTTAATTTCATTTGTATGCATTTAAAAGTTAAATACACATGAGTGTGACCTACTTGTCATATTTGTAAATTATGGAACTCAAATTCTATTAGATTTAAGTTTCAAAAACATATACTGTAGATTGGGTTAATTTGGCGCCCGCTTTAATTTGGCGAATTTGGCGAAATTGAAAAATTCGCCAAAATTTAGAATGAATCTCCTGGAATTATCTAGGGTATTTCGTCCAGTGTATTTAGGTCACTTCCGGTTAAGTTTTTCCAAAAATATGAAAAAATGGCTCTCATAAATTGGCTTAGAACTGGTCAGTCACTCATTAATTCTCAGGGAAAAAAGTGATTGAGGTGCATCGATCGAGGTGCAAAATGTAAAGGATGATCTCACAAAAATGTACAAACATGGTGAATATCGCCGTTGGTCCTCAACTTTTGAGGACTTTTAAAAAATGAACATAGCCAAACATGCCCATTTACATGGTAATTCGCAAACAGCGCGTAAGTTTAACATTGTATTAACATTTTTTTACATATCCGCCAAATTAAATAGCCGCCAATATTGTTATATAAGCTTGTCGTTACGTTATGTTATGTTGTTATATAAAATCCAACATAAAATGTTAAATGATGTTCCAATATTTATTAATGTTCAGGATAAATCCTACGCTAGTTGTAAAAGTTACATGTTGATATTATCCTGTTTGTTAGCTCAAAAGCTAACGGTTTTAAGTATTAATTTAGAATTTCGATAGCAAGTTATGTATTTTTGAAGTTTAAATCTAAATGATGTTTGTGTTGCTTAAACCAAGAATGTCCGAAAAGTGATTCTATACTGGAAAGATGCTATCTTAACCAGATTCAAAAGAATGTTAAGACCGCCTCTTTTCCATATAAGGAATGCTAACGAAAGTAACACTCTTATAATTTGAACCATACAATATGCCCCCTTCTAGTAAAATCTGATTTCCACATCAGATAAAATGAATTTAACAAGGAGTACAGTAATAATGTAAAAAGTACAAAAAGGTAGTTAAAATAAATCTTAATTTACATTGTGTTTTACAATAATTTTAAAAACGAAAAATAACCATTTTACTAAATCACAACCATACAACATGTTTTCTTCAATTATTATTTCATTACGTTATGTTCATGTTATATAAGCTTGTCGTTACGTTATGTTATGTTGTTATATAAAATCCAACATAAAATGTTAAATGATGTTCCAATATTTATTAATGTTCAGGATAAATCCTACGCTAGTTGTAAAAGTTACATGTTGATATTATCCTGTTTGTTAGCTCAAAAGCTAACGGTTTTAAGTATTAATTTAGAATTTCGATAGCAAGTTATGTATTTTTGAAGTTTAAATCTAAATGATGTTTGTGTTGCTTAAACCAAGAATGTCCGAAAAGTGATTCTATACTGGAAAGATGCTATCTTAACCAGATTCAAAAGAATGTTAAGACCGCCTCTTTTCCATATAAGGAATGCTAACGAAAGTAACACTCTTATAATTTGAACCATACAATAATATGCCAAAAATGGCAAAATCGCCAAATTAAGTAGCGCCAAATTAACCCAATCTACAGTACTAGGAACAAAGAATTTCTGGAGGGCAAATCTGGAAAATTATTAAAAAACTATGATATTGTCATAGAGAAATTAAACCCATTAATCTGTGTTTTTTTGTAAGTACTTATATTACAATTTCAATATTATATTAACATTGATTGAAGAAGCTCCTTTGATGTCATAATGCATTTGTTGTTCATAGCTCAAATATTCGTTAATCCAAAGATTAAAAGTGTATAGAGGATATCCTATGATTTTTGTGGGATACCATTTTTATCCATGAGTGGATATCGCCCATCTCTACGAGTGAGCGCAGCGAATGAGTGGAGATCGGCGATAGCCGAGAAAATCATAGGATATCATATTTATCCTATGGTCGCTTTTTTTGTATAGACTTAAAATAATTAGACCTAAAAGTTGTTGTTTTCTAATTTTATTTTCTAATTTTTTCATTTTATTTTCTGTGAACTTATTCTTACAAAATGATTGCATTTATACTGAGCACATAACCTTAGAACTATATTGTCAAACAGACAAGTGGTTATCACAATTTTTTTCAAAATTTTTGTTTACAATTTTTTCAAAGAAAACTTCCAATTTTTTTTCATTTTAAAACTTTTTTATCCGTCGGATACGATTGGATATCGCATCATATGGATCGGATACGATTTTAGTGGCGCATACAAAAATCATCTTGTGTCGTTATCCCCATATATATTTAGTATCCATCGGATAAATAAAGTTATACTTTGCAAGTTATGCAGAAAGAAAACTTTATTTTTGTGTCATGAAATATTGAAGTAAAATTAGGACAAGAGATGAGAGTTAAACTGACACTGTTTGACTGATATCAAATAAGTATAATTTAGCGTCATGTGATAAAGGATAGTTTTTCAGGGGATGAGTTGTCTTGGGGATGAATCAATAAGCCAGGTAGATGAAAAAATAGTATTGACACTGCTTATCAACCCCCCTTCGTGAATTTTTCACTCTGAAACACCTGTGAAACATTATCATGTTAAAATTCTCAAATGATATATAACATGGGGACTAGGTCAACATAAAAATGGCAGTTATGTCTTCTCTTTCAGTGATGTGCTAAGAACTCTTACAATCTAACTGTCAGTCCTTTAAATATATTGCCAACATTAGACAGTGTTACTGATTAAAATAGAAGACACATCTAAAGGAATATTCTAACTTATTTTACTTTTGGCTTTTTGGTTTTATTAATAAAATCATTCACTTAACTACTTCACAATCAAGACTTATATGTATATTCTTTTTTGTAAAATATTACACACATATCATTAGGTATAAAAGTTTTGATTGCCTACACATACATTTGATTTTATTCATTAATTTTATTTATTAAAGTGCCATGGTACATATACGTCATCACATTAAAAACATAAAAAGTTAATTTGAAATACTCCAGGCCTACAACAACCTTTATGACAACAATATGCCACTCTTTAACTTTGATAATTTATACTAAAGTTAGTAACAATATACCACACTTAATAAGTATACAATAACCTTCGGTTTAGGTTGGCATGTATGTAAGTTTATAATATTTTTCAAAATATTTCCACATGCGTAACATTTTGCGTCCTGTCTCTGGGCCACTACCAAAATGTACAAACATATTTTTGTGTTCCTTATGTGCAAAAAGTTGCATCATCTTTTCTTCATTTGATACGACTATCCAATGAATACAAAGTTCTTCTTTACCCATAACAGGAATATTCAACATCTCAACCCAAGCTGCAATTTGGGCATCATCGGGGAACGTCAATGGCGTCATACAGCTTAATTTATAAAAGTTCGCAACAACATCTTGTGTTATCACAAAGAAAAACCCATAATGCATCGGTGGGTAAAACCATCCACTCCACTTGACATCACTCCTTATATGGTAGTATATATTACTCCTGCGTTCAATCACGGGATTCGGCATAGAACAGCCATAATAAAGTCCCTCTTTAGGGAGATCTTTCAATGTTGTAAACAGTTTATAAGGATTAAACATTACATCATCAGTAGCATGGAGGTGGTATTTCGCATGTGGACAAAACTCCATTGCCCATTTTAAACTCAAATGTGTCTTAATCGTAAGATTCTCATATGTATCCATGAAGTTTGCTTGTATTATATCCTTACGTCCTCTCATTTCTCCATTTATTTTAATTTGTATACTAGGATCATCAGTCAGGCCCATTAAAAAAACTAACACTATTTTTTTATCGACAAATTTTCCAGCTCCGCCTATTGTTTTGCGCACCGCATATCTCCTATGGGCATCTTTTGTCCCACTTAGCACCATAACGAGAGCATCAACCTCCCCGACACATATCTGTTTTGGATTCAGTATAAACTCTGCGCTCATTAATTTGGAATTGTTCCAAGAGAGGTCATAGTATTCCTTAGGTGTTCGGGTTTTATTCGTTCTGGGGTGGATTTTCAATAAATTTTTCTGTTTTATCACATCTTCACATGTGTCAAGCTTCTCTGTAACAGGATTAGTCTCTTGTCCTGTAAGGTGGCCATATTTTGTATCATGCCCCATATGGTCCAACTGAGAGCTCTTTGTTCGATTCATTTTCGTTTCTGTATTAGATTCACTATACACAAAATTCTCTAATATTCTTAAAGTTGCAAAAATCGCCACAATGAACAGAAATGCTTTCCATAGTTTTTTGTGCATTTTAAAATGAGCTGTTGCCTCTCTGTAACTCAGTATCAAAGAAAATATTTCAATTAATTTAATTGACGGCTTTAACAAGTTAGCCAGAGGGTTAATTTTTATACTCATCAACAATATTATCATTTTATTAGAGCTAAAATAATGCCCATAGGGAAATTTGAAATTAATAACACTCAAAACGGGACTTCAGTCTAATTCAGCTATCAATAATAAAGTAGGAATAACAGTACAAATTAAGTAAAAAATCTGAAAAACATTTTTTGCGAATTCAATATGGTGCAAGGAGGATTGGCTCCCAGGGTTCCAACTTGATATTATGCCATATATGGAGTTGTCATGATTAGAAAAATCAAATTCAAACAGCAGCCATTTTGTTCACTTAAGAATTTGAATTGCGAGTTTTGGTCTTATTTCCAAACAAAAAATTCCAAAACATTCAAGAAGTGATCGAATCTTTTGGACTGTTGATTATGAATTTATAGTCAATTATCATAGGCATGGCCAAAGGGGGGGGGGGTGCGATGGGTACGAACCCATGACCAACAAATATACAACCATTAAATAAAAGCAGAAAATAGCTTTATAATGCTTTTTATTTGAAGCTCCAAGATCAATTTCGAAGAAAGATTTGTATTTTTATAAAATTCAAAACAAATCTTTAAAAGATTTGGGCTCACTTATGCTACGATCTCCCCCCCCCCCCCCCCCGATCACTACTATTGCTTTTCAGTTGTTGTCTTCTCCAGTATTTACTTGCATGGATAACCTTATTTTCACAATTCTATTTACTGTACACAGGCCTGTCAACTTGGGAACACCTAACATGAGTGACTTGGAAATGTTGAACACCTCCCCTCAAAATGTGGACACCTTGGTCCAAATCTGAACACCTTGATCCAAATTTTGAACACCTTGGTTTAAATTTTAGGACATCTTGCCAAATTTTGAACCCCTCAAATTTTTCGCGCTCGCTACGCTCGCGTTTCAAACATCCGTCAAGGGGGGGGGGGGGTAGGTACGAAAATTTTCGAACGGAATGCGTGACATATACGTAATTCGCTTGAAAAGTCCGAACGAAATGCGTACATTTTTTTTCCGGCGTTCGTATTTTTGCTGTGTAGACCATCTTTTTTAGAAATTTTTCTACAGAAATATTTTTGCTTGACAATTACCAGGTAAAATGCGTATTTGCGTGACATTTTCTGTCACGCAAAAATAACTGGCGTGACTTCAAATTCTTCAGCAAATGCGTGACAAATACGCAAATTGCGGGACAGTTGACAGGCCTGTGTACATGTACTTTGATGTGCCTTTTTCCAATCTAGCATTCAAAAACATGATTATTATTATCGCAAGGGTTCTTATACTGTATAAGTGGTAATTTTGCCTAATCATTTAATTTGCCTATTGCCTACTTTTTGCCAGGTTCGGATTAAATGTTGGAAAAACCATCTTCATAATGTTATCCAATTGGAAGCGTTTTATCATTGGGAAAATTTTCTCAAATATCACTTATACGTTATGTTAACCTGACCTGCATGTTCCACTGTTTAGCATAAATACAAAGCAATAACATACATTTAGCAGTAAATAAATCATATGCTATAAATAAACTGGAATTCATAAAAAGAGAGATGCTAAAATATAAGGCTTATTATTACACCAGTATTCCTAGTGCGGCACAAGCATTATAAAGCTGTAGGAATATACAGGGCCTTAACATTGAACATGATGAAAATGGACTTGATGCTGTTTCTAACACTGCTACTCTTAGTGCCTTTAAGTACAGGGTTAAAGGTGCTGTTGATGCCAGTACCTGGAGTATACAGTCACCTTGTATACTTCACTGCAGTGGGAGAGGAGCTCCTTCAACAGGGACACAAGGTAACATACAGTCTGAAGCACTTTTTCAATGTCTCAATCAGATACACACTGCATTCATATTTTAGATGCAAAATATTTGTATATCATGAATTGCACGTGGTTTGGCTCATAAAATATGTGGCCTCTTGTATTTTGATGCTTCTCTGACATGTTTTTTTAAAATATCTTAGCTGAAATTCGCTAAATCATTACCCTTTGCATTCGTTTGACTTCACTTCTTAAAAGAGAGCTTCGTCTTCACTCTTTCAAACTAAAATAAACCTGTGAACTCACCGCGCCAATCAGTGTTCGTCGGCCAAATTTGACCGACGTTCTATATATGGTCATTCCTTCTGACGTCATCGTTGAGCCCGGAATTGACCAATGGCATGCGCATATTTAATTAGAACGCATTTGGCGGGTTTCTTCAAGCTCGCTGATTGGTAGAAGAAAGGTCAGCGCGTAGGTCAGAAGTGATTTACTACCCCAACTGTCACCGGTAACCATCGTGGGGGCGGGGCTACTAAACTGTAATATGGTTTCTACTAGGCAGAGTGTAGTTTAACTAGACTCTGCACGCAGGGTACTAAATCATGAGAGGCCACAAATTAACTGCACAATTTAATTTATATGAAATACAGTTTACAAACGTTTTGCAGCTAAATATGAATGCATTTTTCAATGAAATGGCTGTTCCCTTATTTTCTCTAGTGAGTTGTTCTTCACACTCTTCCCTGGACTCCTCCCATTGGTTTGTGTGTATATATTGCTGTATAAAGCTTCAAATATATTTTAATATTTTTTCTTGTGGATTGTCACTCACATCTATCCAATATACCAATACGTGATAACGTTTAGTTTTCGTTCAGTTTAGTTAACTCTCGTTTGAAGAGCTCTCATGCATGGTACAACTTCGTATACATCCGGGTTCTTTCCCATTGGATTACACAGATGTGCTATTTTCAATGCCGCACTGCGACTCAATTAAACATTTATGTAGAGTTGCATTTGCACAAATGATAGGTATGTATGTAATTAAGATATATTACAAGGCTTTTTAAACTGTAATCCCCAAATCCGAAGAAATCTGTTGTTGAAAATGTCGTCCAATTCCAGTGACGTCACTGATTTCCCAGAAATTGCTCAGACTTCATCCAAGATCGAAAAATATCAATAATGTTACTTTGAATCTCCGATTATCTTTCTGATTATTGAATAGATTGGATCATATTACTATGCTTAAGGGCTGATGGAAGATCAGAAGCTGAGAAACGTTCAGAGTATTCGACTCGTTCGGCGGGCCAATTAAAATTTGTCCCTTCCAAAGCAATGCATCATGGGAGATATCTACCTGAACTCTAATCGCGACTAGGAGTATTAGAATGTGTGTTAATGTTGCAGTCTTAAAACTTCAACTACACTTTAATCGTAACAAACTATTCAATATCAAAAAATATCAAATATCAAAGGAATGTAAACATATAAAAAATCTATTGACTTCTTCGTCATCTATTGGCAGACCTAGATGTAATAAGAACAAACAAAAAATAAATAATTTTATTTAAAAAGCTGAACAAATATATTGGAATTAAAAACCTGACTCTGTATTTATTTTGGCGGATTTGCTGTTTTGAACATTTGGCAGCTACTTAATTTGGCTGACTTGCAATGTTAAAATGTATATACAATATTTACGATTGAATTATGAAATATTGAATTTGGCGGCTACTTAATTTGGCAGACTTTAACAGTTTGGCGGATCTGCCAAATCAAAATGGCCACCAAATTAAGTAAAAGTACAATGTACAGTATTTTCTCTAACAATCATGTAACATTGCACAATGTTCATATTCACTTTTAAAAATCAAAATCCATGTTATTCAGCAAAAGTAGCATTTAATTAATTATGATGCAATTTTTTTTAATTTTTTTAAAAATTAAAATCAATGTAACATATTTACAGGTTGTAGTGGCTATGACCCCCAAGAGGGAATATTAGGTGCCACATAATGGTATTTACAATGAGTTGTGAAATATTATGAGAAGTGTACAATTTCTATTTAATTATGAGCCCTGTTCTCAATGAACTTATATTTGTTTATTCTAGGTTGGGATTATGGTGACACCAGACTTACAAGGCAAACTCCCTACCAGTTTCAAGAATGCAAATGTTCAAATTCATCTTATCAACACCAACAAATCTGAAGATGAAATATCAGGCCTGGTATTAAAAATGGCGAATGACCAATTTAAAAGAGCCAGTCTGTTTGATGTGATACCATCCATGAGGCGAATTGTCGATGTGATTAATGATGCTGTAATAGCTTTTCTAGATGATAAAAAGGCAATGAACTCCCTGAGGGCGGGCCACTATGATATAGCCATTGTGGATGGTTTTTTCATGTCAGGGTCTCCATTTATTATACCCTATGCATTGGATATTCCTTTCTGCTCTTTGAGCTCTATGTACCATGGAACCCTAATGGGTATTCCAGCACTACCTTCTTTTGTACCAAGTAAAGGTGCATTATACACAGACAAAATGACATTCTTACAACGTGTATCAAGCTTTTTTGGGACAATCATTTTTGATAGAATTATGTCAAAAGTGATTTTGGGGGAAGCTGGTGGTGATTCACTAGTGAGAAAATATGCCCCAAATAAACCGGTGATGAATATCTATCCTGAATTAAAGCAACAATCGCTGATATGGTTGATTCAACAAGACAGTTTGCTGGAATTTCAATGTCCGGTGATGGATAATGTTATCATGGTTGGTGGTTTATCGGTTTATCCACCACAAGCTTTATCCACAGAGTTGGAGGAGTTCATTTCCAAAGCAACACATGGTGTTATCATTGTGTCCTTTGGATCACTTTTAACTACACTGGATGCAACCATAACTGATAAACTAATTACTGCTTTTAAAGGCTTAAAACAAAGCGTGATATGGAAATTTACAGGGAATAAAGAAGATCTACCACCCCATATTAAGCTGTTGAAGTGGTTACCCCAGAATGATCTTTTAGCACGCCCCGAAGTGAAATTATTCATCACCCATTGTGGCAATAACGGACAATTTGAGGCTCTACACTATGGAGTGCCCATGCTAGGGTTGCCCACCACAGCTGACCAGCCCCATAACGCAGTCAGGATGCAACACAAAGGATATGGCATAGCAATGAACATGCTCGACTTTACAGCTGAAGATCTATCACGTAACATTAATGAAATCCTCACTAACAGCACATACAAAGAAAATATCCAGAAAGCATCAATGATTCTACGATCAAAAGGAAGTCCTAGAAAAAGAGCAGTGGAGGCTATTACCCATGTGGCAAAGTTCGGTGGGGATCACTTAAGACCTAGTTCTCTTGGGATGCCTTTCTGGAAACTCTGGATGCTTGATATCTATGTTTTTCTTACTATAGTTGTGATTATATTAATACTTTTGTTGAAGTTTCTGTTAAAATGTGCATTCAAAATGGCTGGTAGAATGTACCAATCAAAAATAAAAGTGGACTAAATATTTGAAGAAATCGATGATGCAGAAGAAATATTTTAACATAAAGAAACCTCTATTGCACAATATGACACATTTAAAACTAATACAAACCAGAACAACGGCAACGCCAAAGCATAGCGAATCCCATCGAACAGAAATGGCTGGCATTTTTACAAACGAAATATATAGCAAACATCATAAAACAAAACACCAGAAAGGCCACCATTTTCAAAATGGTTGCTCACTAGCCAAGTTGTCATCAGAAGAAATAATATGCTTTTAAGTAGCCACCTATAAAATCTTTGAAAAATCGCATACATGTACTTGTAAAATAACACACATAAAAATGGTGGCCATTTTTCAAAATGGCTGACTACTCCCTAAATTTTTATTAGACAATGTGCCATCATGCTTAAAGTATTCACATATCAAATATGAACAAAATCGCTCCACTACTTTTCGAGTTATAGTAAAAAATGCAAAAATGACAGCCACTTTTATAAAATGGCCACCTACGATCTGAAGTGTCATGAGACAGTGTGCAAGGCTCATGAGTATTCACATATCAAATATGAACAAAATCACTTCACTACTTTTCAAGTTATAGTAAAAAACGTAAAAATGGTGGCCATTTTTTAAAATGGCCACCTACTACCCAAAGTGTCATTAGACAGTGTGCCATGTTTATAGTATTCACATATGAAATATGAAACATACCAAATATGGACAAAATCGCTTCACTACTATTCGATTTATAGTAAAATACATTAAAATGGCGGCCATTTTTCAAAAAAAATTTCAAAATGGCCGCATTCTACCAAAAGTGTCATAGGACGGTGTGCCATGCTTATAGTATTCACATACTAAATATGAACAAAATCGCTCCACTACTTTTCGAGTTATAGTAAAATACGTTAAAATGGCGGCCATTTTTCAAAATGGCCGCCTTCTACCAAAAGTGTCTCTAGACAGTGTGCAATGCTTATAGTATTTACATACCAAATATGAACAAAATCGCTCCACTACTTTTCGAATTATAGCAAAAATCGTAAAATAATGAGTAAAGGCCGCCATTTTTCAAGATGGCTGCCATGTGCTTCTTTAATGTCTACATTTTTAGTTTTATTAGCCCTTCATAATTTTTTTACATTTAAAACATATTGCTATTACAGTTTTACATATTGCACCTAAATTACTGTAAAATCGGCACTAAAATGGCCGCCATTTTGAATTGAGCGGCCATTTTGAAAATCGGCTTTCGAGCAGAACTTTTACCCCCATAGGGTATATGTGTACAAAATATGAACAAAATCGGGCCAACGGTATTTGAGTTATTGCCCGGACGGACGGACGGAGGCGTTCCCTATATCCCTCCGAACTTCGTTCGATGGGATAATTAAGAGAACAAAACTTTATTGTATATAGGAGGGGTGACATTCTATGCTGCACATACTGGGAGAATTTCATTAGAATTCAGTAAAACCTGTCTGAGTGAACAGTGAACACCCCTCTTTAGTGAACACCCTTCCTTCACACATACTTTACTGACTTCTGTATGAATAACCCTCTCTGTAGTGAGCATCGTTTTTCTTGGCAAAAATGTTCAATATACACAGGTTTTACTGTATATTCAAAAATAAAGAAATCAGAGAGATATTATGAGAACTTGTTGTATGTACTTAAGTTCAGTTCTCATAATTGTCCTAGTTATTGCTTAATTGTCCAAAGACACATTGCCATTTTTTTAATACCAGGCTGATCGATGTTTTGGGAGGATATCTCTATCTAACATTTCTAAGCCATTAATCTCTCTATATGCTGTAATGTATAGGGAGGCATAGATACTTACCAAGTCAGTTTGTTGTGCTTTTTCATCCAGTTCCTTCTTGCGATTTAGCAGAGGTACAGCTGGACTGGCTTGTATTCCAGACTTGTGTTTAAGGAGGAGAAGTAATCTCAATGCAGACCTACAAATAGAAAGGGTCCATGCACTCGTGTTACTATGGTAACCATAAAACCGGCCAATCAAATGCTAGTAACTCCATACTTCATATTTATATTTATAAATGTACAAGGAACATTCTGACCAAGTTTCATGACATTTGAAGCATAAATGACAAAATGCCAGGGTCATTGACGTTACTTCTTGGACACCCTGTATATAGAAATAGCAGTGATCTCCCCAGCATTAAAGCAAGTGGGCGCAGAACCCACCTGAGATTTGGAAAATATGCTGCGAATCACCCGAAAATCCATTTGTACCCACTTGAAAATGAGAAAAATCATAAAAATGGCATATTTTGACCAATTTTGGTCTAAATTGTAAAATGATAATTTTGCACACACCTGAGAAAAAAAACTGGGGAGATCATTTGATAGGTTCATTATCTTTATAAAACATTGTATTAATAGACACTTGATAGACACAGACACTTTTTACAACCCCTTATTGCCAAATATGGAAATGACGCACTGCCTTTTATTTTTTGTGATGGACAATTATAGAACAAATGCCCGACCGTAAATATTTTCCCAACCTTGTATTGTTCACCTATTTATATGTATGTATATGTGTTGATGACCAATATGATGATCAAACATGGTCGCAATAAAGAAATATATATACTAATACATATCTGGTATAAGCTTGATTATCTATTTAATCAAATTTGGGGTAGGCGCAAAAGTTCATTGTGTATTGTCATCTCATATCTCTTTTTAAAAGAATTAGAAGACATGAAAAAATTAAAACAGAATTGGAAGGGATAGAGATTGTGAAATGTTGGGGGCAATCTTCACAAAAATCATACCAATGTTTTTCTAGTAATTTTATATGCTAAAAGAATTAATTGAGATGTTCAAAATCATTAGAACTGAAAAAGGTTACATCGATCTCCACTTTATTTTTTTCACAAGGTTACTTAAAAATCAAAGGTTTATCCCGAAATGAATTCAAAACCATTTGACTATTTCATAAAAGATAAATAATAGTCATGACATAGAATGTTGAGAGCAAAAATATTGTAATTTAATATCCTAGATGCGAGTAGAAATAATCTTGATTTACCTCATTATAAATTCAAAATTCAGTCAAACTGATGTCATATTTGGAATCTACATGTAAAATAACGTCTAGAAATATGGTTTTGAAAAGAGTTTATCAACTCTGAAAATTTAATTTTCTTTGAAAATGTGACTTTTAGGTCAGGGAGATTCCCCATAGCCCCCATGTTGTAAAATCACAAAAATGGAAATATCTTTTCTTGTGTTGGGCAGATAATATTTTCCTTTACTGGACATATTTTAATTTGTATAACTATCAGATACATAAGGGTAATATGAAAAGTAATACCCTGTCATGTTATTTCCCCCGAATCAGCCACCTGGTGGCGAAACTGGTTACTACCTACTCGCATCTGAGTAATTGACACAATGTTTAGAACTTATTCTCAACTTGTCTCTATCCCCTTGAGTCTCTTTAAATAGTACTGCAATGAGAACAAAATCTCAACCACCAGCTTATTCATAATTTCAAATTCATTTTGAAATTTACTAATAAATATCGAACACCCAAACACTCCACTTTTAGCTTATAAAATGACTTTAAGATTCACAACCTTCATTCATGTCTGAGTACATGATCTGGTAGATTTAGATGTTGAATTTAGCCAACTGAAAGAGCTTTGAAAATACTGATCTATGGATTTCACTTCATAGGATTTCACTTATAACTGTAATAAGTGTTACATGAACTATTTTATTTTAATAAATAAATTAAAAAAACATAAGCCTTTTGTTTTCAACTTATAGATCAAAATCTTGAAAGACAGCAGGAAAGCGTGACAAAATTTAACAACTAAACCTCTCATTGTGAAAGCTATAATTTAAAGATCTAATAGCAAAGGTTTTGCAAAAAAGAATCAATGTAGTATAAAACAAATGTATATGTATAATGAAGAAATAAATATATAATGAAAAAATAGATATGTGTTTGTAATATTGGTATTAACTTAGGATTAAAAAGTGTCACTATCTCTTTCATTTTTCAACAAATATAGGCTCACGTGACATGTGACGCGGGGTAGGCAATTTTGACCTATCGTAGACCATATCAGTATCAAATTGCCGATATTTCAACCTTGTCTTGCGAGGCCATTTTGATTTGAAACATCTAGAATTTGGTGTCAAAATAAAGCTGGTCAAGCCCACTTTCAGAGTTATCAATGAATCATTTACTACGACTACTATATTCATTAAGGAGGCGTGTAAAGTTAACCAATCAGAAAGACAATTGTTCCATATATGGCAGTTCATTAACATATTCAGTGTTTACTGCTGCTTTTCGCGTCATGACAACACAAGTAGTAACCAATCAAGATGCCGTATTTTATCATGCGAGTTCAGAGTGACATGCAGTACACGACATGTACATAGTCTGAGCTGATTGCGATGTTGAGCAATTTTTTCTCGGAATTTGTCCTGAGAAATCAGAGATTCTAAATTAAGGTAGGATCTGCCATTTCTTCCTGCACAAGTTATAACTTACCTCTATCGATTCTCTAAGTTTTGGATGAAGATATGAAGCATACGTTTAAAAACGAAGCGATTAATTTGACCGTGATTTGACGATCTGATTTTGCAATTTGCAATGGCCAATTTACTGCAAGTCTTATACGTGTATTTGACAAGAGATAGCACCAAGTCTTGTATTTAAATGCTTATTAAGCCACTCAAAAACAAGTTCCATATTTTCTAAATTTGATATCTTTGCAGAAAACCAGTTTTCATTACCTGTTTTCCGCGTCTAAATTCAAACTGAGTAGGATAATAGGATCGCTGGGATCCTCAGTCAATGGCAACGGGTCTTTCCAGAACTTACATTTTTAGTTGATTCTCCGTCATGATAGTACTTGTCTCAAGTCCCCATATCTGCTCTCTTACTGGCATACTAACTTGGACACATTTCCCCTCCTTAAATTATCCTCAGTCAAATTACACCCGCTCACCGATTTATATTGCCATATCCCAGAACCCGGGAATCAGAATCGCTGATGATTGCCATATTGAACATTTGAAATATGTACTGTTATCAATCTGTAATGCTAGGCATTGCCTGCTACGCGTAATGGTCACGTGACTAGCGCGATATAGGAAAAATGAAGTTTTTCGAAACTACAATTTTTGGGCACTTTTATTGCAAATTTCAGGTATTTATAAGTGTTTGTGGTATAAACTATAATCCACAGACATAAATGAACATCCAAACTACATATTTTATTAAGTTTTGGAGCCTTTTTAGCTCTTAAATTAACATCTTTAAAAAACTTACTTTGCTATGTGGATACAGACAATCATCAGCCATTTTCCGCTGTTGCCCCTCAGCTTGCGAGTGGCCAGTTCTAGAAATACTTCACTGTACTCAATAATGGCCAGGCACATCTCAATGCGTTTTTGAGGTAGCGGCTGTAAAATAATTGTTCTATAAAATATTACAAAACCACACATACACCCTCAGTCATTTTATTAATAGAACATTACATCCAAATAAGCAACAGATATTCAACCAATAACATTTTTTCTGTAATGCGTTTCCGTTAATTTCATTCATTAAAAGTTGATTTTTTGAAAATCCAAGTGAAAATTAAATCGACACTTTTAAATCTCAATATATGGTAGTGGTGGTGGTGGTGGTGGGGGGGGGGTAATCCACAAAGTTTAACATTTTGTCTTCATCCCTTACATTGTACTTACCACATTTTCCTTCAGTCTAGCAGTCTGTCTCAGAATTGAGTGATTGAGTAGGACCAGTAGATTGGATGCAGAATATAACAGTTCAGACAGCACAGAATCTTCCGACCTCGCTATATAAACAGAATAAGGATAAATTATATACATCACTGATGCAATATCACATCCAACATCCAAAACTTTAAAACTTTGCTGATTTTTCTTTCATCACATTTAAGGTGACTGTTAACTTAATCGATTTTCAGAAAAAATTGAAAATTTCACAATCTTGAAATTTTCAAACTCTTCCTGAGAAGTCGTTTTTATTATTTCACATATGCTTGTGCACTGTAATCATTACAAAGACATCAAAGAACAACAAAAAACTTTAGTTTGAGAAAAAAGTGCCGTTTAAAGAATTTGAGAAGATTTTTTTCTAGGAGTAGCCCGTGAAAAACCGCTGATTCAAAATATCTGAACATTTCAGAAAATATACTTCAAACATATATCAAAAACGAAGGAGCAACGGAAATTTGAAAAATTACCCGATAAAAAAATTGGGATCAAAATAAGGAAAAAAGTACACTTCTCAAATTGTTTTTTTCTATTTTTTTAATTTGTATGAGAGATTTCAAAATTCTAAAGCTCCTTCCATTTTGGGCTATATTAAAGGGATGTTTCAGAGAAATTAGAAAAAAAAATGTTCAGGGACCTTTGGCGTGCTACTCTTTTTGTCAATTTTTCTGTCACATTTTCAGAGGACTCAAATTCCCATTCCAAAATGTTTACTGTTTCTTTTGCATTACCACAGTGAGCCTGGTTATATAAATGATAAGTGGAACTAAAAAATTGAGAGAAAATCCAACCAAAAGACAGTTAATTTTGATGGTCAGATTATACTCAAATGCCATGTGCTTCCTGGTTTCGGCCATCTTGGATTTTTTGATTAAGTTATAAGTTACCTTAAGGTACAGCTGGAAAGTAACATTTTGGTAAAAAATTGCTATACCAGCACATGTTATTTTCTGCATGGGCTTCATGTTTTCTGGTACAAAATAAAGTATGAAGACATGTGTCAATTGCCTTGCTTTTTTCAGGAAAGTATCATTACACTGTCTTCTTTAAGAATATCTAGTAGGAGTTTAATGGGAACTCCAGGAAATTCTGATATTTCACAATTTCTTTTTTTCCAAATTTTCTTTCTAAGTTTCCAGACAACACAGGAGCTACCATTGACCTGTTTCCAGGTTTACTAAAAGTAGACAGTGTAATGATACTTTCCTGAAAAAAGCAAGGAAATACACACATGGCTTCATACTTAATTTTGTACCAGAAAATAACATGTGCAGGTAAAGCAATTTTTTACCAAAATGTTACTTTCCAGCTGAACCTTAATGAATGAATTTGTTGCAGACTGCATAGAAGCAGAATAAATCAATTTGGATTTGTATACAGGCTATATGGATGAACATTTCAAATAACAACAAGATTTTCTGAACTAACTGCTCGGAGTAAATAAAAATCGTAATAAAAATGTATCTCTTGTTTTGTATGTCTCTGATTTTACACAATTATGGCAAAATAGCGTATCATAGAAGCCAACAGAGGTGTATTTTGGAACAGAATCACAAGTTTTTATAGAGACTAAATAGTGGTTTACCTTTCAGCGGACAGATATGAAAACTCATGAAGTAATGAGGCATGATGATTTGGACGACAAATGGAATATTTTTTCGATTCAATTTTTTTTCCTGACTGTAACTGCCTTGTCATGTTTGGCTGATTTCATAATGTAACCACATGAGGGTCCCATTCATGAGGTAACCCCAGGGCTTTTACTATTTCAACTTTTTCAATATTTTTTTTCAACTTTTCAGATAATTTTTCAACAATAATTGAATTTTTTCAATTACTGAACAATTTTCCCGCATCAAATTCAACCCAAAGTACCTGATATAGCATAGGAAAGTATCCGCACAGTTGATTCGAACTGACTGGTCGTTTCATGGCTGCTGCAGACCCATGTTTTGTACTTTTCAAAGATTTTTGAAACTTTGACCTCCATCTTTAATTTCCGAACTGTTTGTGTTACCTCGAATTTGATTGGTTAAGACGCCTGTCAGTGACCAATCATATGACACTTAATATAATAGTTCGGATGGATTTGTGTTTCAATAAAAATTGAAAGAACTCAAATTATTAAATCAAAAAAGGCTGAATGAGAAGATTAAATGTGATTTTACACGTTTGATCGTATTGCCTATATAGGTAAGTGTAAAATGATTTAGAAGATACATATTTTAGTAAAATTATTCCAAAGAAAAAGGTAAAAAACATAAATTGAAGTTGTCACAAAAATCTTTTTCTGTTTTTTGTTGTTGAATGCATTCACGGACCTCTGCCAGAATACCTCCTCTGTGTCTAGGCTCAATAAATATACTCAAGGACAAGACACACGATCTTTGGAAAATTTATTTATCTTTGATTTTGGAGTCAGTTTTTCAATAAATATCACATGTCATACCTCAAACGATGCGTACTGTTGTTTAGCTTCAACTCCAATCACTAAAGCCACAAATCCAAGAAAGCGTCTGTTGATAAAAGCATGAAATAAGCGAGCGTATATTTAATGGAGCACTTTGGCTATCTCCGTTGTTCAAATGATTATTCCCGAAGTCAAATTCCTTTTCTGAGAATGTGACGTCACTCCGGATGACGTCACATCAGAGATTACCGGGAAGTCCCATGACGTTTCTTTAAACTCCAGTAGAAACAATAACAACGGTTTGTTAGGCTACGCGATTCTTTACTTTCATTGGCTGTTTGTTGCGATGTGACGTCATTTGAGAGAAGAACAACATCGGACACTGCTGGAAATTACCGAAGCGCTCCATTATCTTTACGCTCTGAAAATTTGAAATAAATGTCCCGGGAAAAGTCCAATTACAGCATCAATAATGGATATCATGCAACCATTCAAGCTAATACATAAAGAAGAGATTACAGGGTAAATATTGATCAATCAATGTCTGACAGATGGAAAAAATAAAGCAATATGCCATTTTTCAAATATTTTAGCTTGTGATAAGACATACAACCACTAGGGTGTCATTATCGCTGATATGTATATTTGTTTTTATAATTTTAATAAACAAATTTAAAAAAATATATATATATATAAAAGCACCAAAAACATAAGGAATAAACTTATTTTAATATCCAAATTGTACAGGGTGTCCCGAAAGTATGGGCCCCCTATAGGCAGACATATACCAATGTCGTCATAGCATGTGCCCTATATCATTTTAAAGCTTATCCAAAGTTACATTGATTCGCTTTATTCACTTTATTTTGGCCAAACACTAAATTTAAAATGGCTTTAATTTTTTCCCATTTGAGAGTTGAACCATGACACAAATAAATGTAACTTTGGATGAACTTTAGAATAAATAATAGTCGTGAATTTACTGAAGTGAGAATTTCCAAGAGGCCATACATCAGTAGATTAGAGTATAAAATTGTAAAATTATACACAAATTTTAGGGGTATGTTTCTAGACAACATTGGAATATGGGCTTTCTGTTTCAAACCACCATGGTTTGGAAATGGTGATAGAAAATCGACCACTCATTTATTCATTGACAAAACTGTGATCCAAATGCAATTTTTAGACCTGCCAAAGTATTCTCAATAGACTATAATTCTACATATTCCTATAATGTTTTCCAAAATATGTAGTTTAATCTTCCCAAAGCTCATATTGTTGATACTCATGTTAAAAAAATCCTTTCACATTAAAATGTTTGTTGGTGTTTTTTTATATTGTTTTGTAGTTCTGTTAATGTTTCATCCTCTTGCCATTTCATTTTAAATGTAGCTCACATTGGCGATATGGCGTGTCCTGCAACCTTCATTTTTATCAACACTCTTTCGAAATCCAAATTACAAATGATATCGTCATCATTTATGATGATGGGAGTTTCTACAGTGTTAGGAATTCACCAGACTGGGCTGTTCCAGGCTCCATTCCTCAGGTTTTTATCTCAAAATATTCTCTTTTTCAGTGGCCACATAGCAGTCAATGCTGATGTTAAAGCATTGGAGTTCTTACTTCATGCAGCCTTTTGAGCATTTCTTTGGATGACCTCTTTTCTCTCTTGGAGTTGACCATATATTCAGAATAATACAACTGGAATAATATAACATACAGGGTGTCCCGAAAGTATGGGGCCCCCCCTAGGCAGACATATTCCAGTGTCCTCATAGTATGTGTCATATATCATTTTAAAGCTTATCCAAAGTTACATTGATTTGCCAAGTATCATGGTTTAACTCCCAAATGGTAAAAAGTTACAGTCATTTTAAAAGTTAGTGTTTTGTCAAAATAAAGTTCAATTTTACACCACATTACTAGTCAATGAGTCCCCCCTTGGCTATGTTAACACCCGCAATTATTATCAGATATGACCTTAAAAGCCCTTCAAATAGCGGTGTGGAATTTTATAACCTTCTTAAAACCTGTTAAGGCACTTTAGAAGAGTTTCCTTAGAGTTTCTACCCTCACCATTCTCTTTTTCCAACTCAATATCCATCCGACCGGATAAAGATTGCTGCTGTTTTAGATGGCCCAGGAGGACACATTGACGAGTGATTTGGTGTAAAATTGAACTTAATTTTGACCAAACACTAAATTTTAAAATGCCTGTAATTTTTTCACATTTGAGAGTTGAACCATGATACTTGGTGAATCAATGTAACTTTGGATAAGCTTTAAAATGATATATGACACATACGATGACGACACTGGTATATGTCTGCCTAGGGGGGGCCCCATACTTTCGGGACACCCTGTAGATATAAAAGTTTTGTAACATGACATCATAGATCTTTTCAAGTATAATCATTTGGCTGTGTATATTTTCAATACATTGTTTTAAATTAGAGTTTGAAGGAATGTCAAGTCAATGATTGATTTTACATTTTGCCCAACTTCTATGTGATTTTATAATTTAGTTATTTCAAACATAACTAACTTAATCTTACACTTTTATATATCTTAAATATAAATTGCAATATTTTATAAATGTATTCCTAAATGTATTAGTCAATATAAATTAAATACAATACAATAATACAATATAATGCAAAACATAATACAATACAATACAAAAATACAATACAATAGAATACAATATAATCACTCTGTTTTGTTATATTTTACAGGAACTGCAAGCCAGACTATATAAAACAATGTGACCTGGTAGCTCTCTATATAATACAGCAATGAGCTAGGGCAATGTGACCAGACACCTTTGTTTAATAGATCTTCAGAAAATATCAACTGTCACCAGTGTCCTTTAGTCAGTAATACTGACTTTGTGTGGTAAGTATAAATAAAATACATAAGGGTTATGTACTGGGAGGTTTTGGATACAGGGTTTATCCCAAGGGATAAATCCTGTATTCAAAACCGACCGTACATAACAGATGTATTTCATACCTACTGAGGTTTTAGGTACCTTATAAAGTTCGAAAATCCCGCCCCGCTCCTCGGTGATAGATCCCTAGATACAGTATATATTCCCGCTCGTTATTTACCTAGAACCTTAGTAGGTATGGAATACATTTCTTTATATAAATGCCATGTTTGCCATTAAACACAGCTATAGAATTAACGATATTTCATTTTCATCACAATGAGAAATAGGCAAGTAGTCATGCAGATTCCATGCCTTTCTCTGAATTTTTTTCATAATTTGAATGTTTTTCTGGTTTTTCAATATCATTTAGAGTTATCTTTATTCCCTTGTGATTTCACCCCTTTTATCTTTATTGTATGTATCATTATATTTGATAACATAAATCCCATGGCATTTTCGATGTAATTAAAATTTTATACCAGACTGTCTCCTCCCATTTCTATAAATACATGCGTATGATGTTGTTCCTGACATTATGTAACATAATGCAGTAGGTTTCATATGATGTATCATCCATAGAATTTCTCTAATTTGTTAGAGATTCGAACATGGCTGTATTCACGCCTTCTTTAAACTCTGAACAAAGTCAACATTTCACACGGGGTATATTTGTGAACAAACCCCCGGTAATATGAGTAATGTGTGACGTCATAACGGCGGGCTGTAGTAATGGCGGACCATAAATGAATATTCAAAACATTTTTGTGAGTTTTCATGTTCGAATCGTAATATAGACCTCAGAGCAGGTGTAATATCGTTGAAAACAACCCTTAGGTATAGGCACAAAATCCTTCGGTCGTTCGGGGTACAGAAAACATTTGTGCCTAGCCCTGCGGGGTTTATTCGACAATATTACCCCTGCTCTTCAGTCTATATTTCTTAATTCAAAACACCAATTAATGTAGAAATTAATGAATGAAATGAGCCAATTATTGCCTTTTAAAATTGAAGAAATGTGAGAATAGTAAAAATTCAATTTGGATCTTGTGCTCCATACTGAATGAGCAGTTTTTTTCAAGTGTCCACATTTTCATTTTTTTATATGAAAGTTTGTACCAAAGTCTGTTAGAATGGGAAAGTTTCAAGCATTATATTTAAACATTTTGATTTACTTAGTCATTTAGAATACACTGGTCTTTTCAACAATCAACATTGGAATTAATTATCTTTACAATTGTAATTACCTTATATGGCTGTTTGAATGATATATCTAAGTCCATCTGTTTTGAAATATTCAGCAATCAATTCTTTGAGTTAAATGCCAGTTTTAATTATTTTAGTCATTCAGACGCCAAAATGTCTTATTACATTAGAATCCTGTCACCTAATTATTGAAGTGATGATTGCATAAAAAACAAGTCGTTTTATTCACTTTATGTTACAGAATAGCGTGAATTTGAGATATATTGACTTTTATGGTACCTTTTATTCATCAGCCTTTGTTATCTTTCGTTAGAACGGAACTAGTGTTATGTAATAGCCTGAATAATGATGGAATATATAATGTAACTTAGCTCTCATAAATACGAAGTACTGCTTGTTGCATTTTGTAACATTACATTAACATCGTACATAACAGCATTAGCTTTATTGATAAGCAAAAAGGATTAATGTAAACAATAATTCATACTGAGGTAAGAAAAATGATGTTATTCAGTAAAAGCAGCATCTAAGTTTTATTTGTTAATCCTGATCAAATACAATAAATAAAGCTTTGGATTGGCTTATGTAACATACTTGTGCTGTATTATGCAATTATATTCAACATTCTCAGAGTTATTGATAGAATTTTAGGAATCAGTTAATTGTATCTTGGTGCAAAAATTACAATATATTGTACCTTGGCACAAATCCTGCAAGAGTCTGGTTTTCAATTAAGTTTATACAGTATATAAAATTGATATATCTAATCTGTATTATGTTGACATGAGAAAAATATTTTAGATATCTGGGTGTTGTATCGTCTTGTTACCAAACTTTAAATTGCCTCTGATTTTATTATAATTTCAATAATGTTTACATTTTTTGATAATTTTGACAATGTTCAGAATATTTTACCAATGTCCTTTTCCCATTTACTTATAGTACAGGAACAATTAATTGATTTAATTTAACTTGTAATAAGCAGTTGGTGTTCAGTGGTCCTTGTTTATCATCTGTAACAAATGGCAGGTGGTAACATTTGGCATGTTAATGCCTTGTTGATTGGTTTTGCAGTTTTATCATGTTTCTCAAAACATATACTGAAGATATTGCAAGATGTGTCTATGTCTTCTTATTATTAAATTAATATCATATATTATTAGAAATATCAGGAAAAGTAAAAGATTATCACTTGACTATCATATATCATTAGATATACCAGGAAAGGTAATAGATTATCTCAACTCAGAGGACACTTTAGCAATTTACCATTCATAAGTGGCCATATTGAGAAATCAATACACAAATTTAGATAATGAATTAAGTTACCAGGCTCTGATGTATGTTTATCAGGAATCAATAACTACAAAGTGCTGCAATGAGACCCTAATATAGGAGCAGAACCTCAGGGGGCACATTCCATTGCTACATTTTGGCTCTGTAATAAATTAAATTGCTTTAATACCAAAGAAAATGTCAGATCGTTCTCGTTTATTCCGAATAGAATCTGAGTGTTACCTGGTGTCTAGATCTGGAAATAATCTCAACGAAGAAATTTCATTATTTTAACGATGGAAATTGAAGCCGAGTATTAAGAGAGGAACTTCCAGTTCAGGAAAATATTCTGTAAAAAAAAGTTTTTGATGGCAGGTCTATTTTTGATTGAAGTCTTCTAATAAGTAGAGATGCAGATTGTCTAAGTTCATATCCAAATACTGATGCTACATACTGTACCTAAAAGGTTGCGATATTTCACAACATATTTTGTTACATTTATTATTACATTTTGTTGCTAATTGATTTTTTTAATTTCAGGTGTGAAGGGCTGGCTGGCAGTATGATCAGACTAAAGAGGAAATATATATTTTTCTTTTTTGTTCTCTGCTCTATATCAGTTGTTACTATGCTCTATTTAGCATTAGGGGCAGAAGGTAAGACTTAGTGTTGTTCTATTGGGTCTCTCTACTTATGCAAGGGTTTCACTAGCATTTCTCAAAACAGGCTAAATTAATGAAAACAACAACAGGCAAAATTAATGGAAATCATGAATTTAACATGGAAAAGTTGAAAAGTCCCTAAAAACAACAGGCGATTTTGTGAATGGGTGCAAAAGTTTGACATTTCTCATTTACAAGTCACTGGGTGCAAATGGGTTTTCAGGTGCTGTATGTTTCATAAGTTTGTTGTTATGATCTTCTGTAGTTGTTGGGTCACACAGTGAGCCTATGAGATCGGCCAGGCGTCCGTCCGTCCGTTCATCCGTCCGTCCGTCAACATTGGCCGCACAAATTAAAACTGCTATTCAGCATACAGTAAACATCTATAGACATATTCTAGAAGTCTTCAAATTTTAGGCAATATTGGTTGCCATTGCAACAACTTATATTATTTGTTTTAATATAGCAACAGCTTTAGAAAGAATTGAGAAGTAGTCAAAGATAGATGTGTAAACTTGAAACTCATACTCTAATACTGTGTATCCTGTCTGACTGTTTACATATTACTTATCTTTGTAAATTTCTGAAAGTTTTTATAAATTTATGGTCACCGACAATGACAACCATGATATCTCTTCACTCATCTGTTTCTAGTTCCCCAGTCTATATCTGCTGACAATAATGTGATGGGATTTAATGATAGAGAGGCTAAGCTTGCGCAAAGAGTAAGGGAGGTAGAAGAGCAGAACCAAAGGTTGAGGAGACAGCTAAGGTAAAAATATCCCTTATCAGTCTGCCATCAAAAAGGCTTTGCTTACTTCCTTAATAAGATGAGGAGGAACTCCCCCAGAGCTCATAGATAGACCTTTATATGGAGATAAGGCCATACATGAATTCCGGGTGTTTCCCTCTCTTCTTTTCCCTAGTGTTTTCCTGATGAATATATACTTAAAAAAAACATATATTTGAGTCAACCCAAGTGACACAAGTATCTCACCATATACTTCCCCATACTATAATAATCATACCAGGAAATTTTAAAAATGAAATTATAAAAGATAATTCTCCTTATAATGACTCAAAATAATAAAAAAAAATATTTTCTGGGAAATTAAATCTCATAAGAATATTTGATCTTCAGACCAAAACCATTGATCCTACTTCATATAATAAAATACCATGGGCCAGTGCTTATGTAGCACCCCAATTAAAGCAACATTGACAAATTCCTCCAATGAATTTTTTCCAGTTTATCTCAGAACCAGCTGCAGTTTGTACAGGAAAGTGCCATGGCAGCAAACAATGAGGCCCCTCCCAACAATAACAACATATCCAGTGACTGCGACACTGGACACGAAGTGCCAAAATGTGAAGTATGTAACAGTTTTATATCATTAAAATAGAAGGGGCAACATTAGTGATAAAGGTCACAAAGAAAAAGTAGTATTTATTGAACAGTTTATAAGAATGGTAATACCATTTATATGGGAAATAATTTGAGTAAATCCACCATATTTATATCTTGGAAATATATATCCATAGAGTGCATCATACTTCTAATTGAATGAAATAATCACTTATTGAAAATTGACATATCTAGGTGATACACATAGCTATAGTTTGCTCAGGCTTCAATTCAACCAGAGATGTAGTGACACTAATCAAAAGTGTAGTGTTCTACAGAAGGAACCCCATAATGTATTATACATTAACATTTTAGGTGATACATATAGCTATAGTTTGCTCAGGCTTCAATTCAACCAGAGATGTAGTGACACTAATCAAAAGTGTAGTGTTCTACAGAAGAAACCCAATAATGTATTATACATTAACATTTTAGGTGATACATATAGCTATAGTTTGCTCAGGCTTCAATTCATTTAGAGATGTCGTGACACTTATCAAAAGTGTAGTGTTCTACAGAAGAAACCCCATAATGTATTATACATTAACATTTTAGGTGATACATATAGCTATAGTTTGCTCAGGCTTCAATTCAACCAGAGATGTAGTGACACTAATCAAGAGTGTAGTGTTCTACAGAAGAAACCCCATAATGTATTATACATTAACATTTTAGGTGATACACATAGCTATAGTTTGCTCAGGCTTCAATTCAACCAGAGATGTAGTGACACTAATCAAGAGTGTAGTGTTCTACAGAAGAAACCCCATAATGTATTATACATTAACATTTTAGGTGATACATATAGCTATAGTTTGCTCAGGCTTCAATTCAACCAGAGATGTAGTGACACTAATCAAAAGTGTAGTGTTCTACAGAAGAAACCCCATAATGTATTATACATTAACATTTTAGGTGATACACATAGCTATAGTTTGCTCAGGCTTCAATTCAACCAGAGATGTAGTGACACTAATCAAGAGTGTAGTGTTCTACAGAAGAAACCCCATACATATCCACTTCATTACTGAACCAACTGCTCAGAGGATCCTTGAAACCATCTTTGTCACTTGGAAACTGCCATCAGGTTAGTTTTTATGTCACCACCTGTGACATATTGTTAAAGTCTCCAACCTTTTTGTGGAAGGTGTTCAGCGGTTGGTGTTCAGTGATCAGTTTCTGTAACATATGGCAGGTGGTGATATTTTACATGTTTATGCCTTTTTTATTTTGTTAAGAAGGGGTGACAGATTGTTATTGCCACTATTATTGTGATCAGTGTTGCCTAACAGATTGTGTCATTTTTGTAAATTTACTCACGGGGTTTCAAGTGAAAGCCAACGATTTAATCAGATGGTGGCATTTTGATATGTAATGCTTATTTATTTATTTTTTTTTATCTTCAAGCTCATATATTTCAAAATCTTTTTTTACGATGAATGTTCAAAGAATTAACAATTAATAAAATAATACCCCAGAGGATTGGAATTAGCAACACATGTCTTTTCCCATGAACAAAGTTAATATGTAATGTTTATGCATTGCTCCATTTTGATGTAAACATTTTTCCAAAACATGTCTCATTTACTAAAATAAAAAATACTTAATTGTACATAATACAATGACAATGTTGTCATAGTGCTTTTTGATTTATTTGTAGTTGAAGTGAGTTTTTATCAGGCTGATTCATTAAAGGTATGTATCTTTATCTGTATTTTATTCTATTGTACAATAATTTGTGTCATTAAATTTTCAGATCTGTTGGTAAGACTTGAGATACAGATCAGTTTTATTATTTTAAGTGATTATTTTTTCCCATCACCAACCTGTTGGATATCGGCATCATAAGGCAGTGTGATTTAGATTTTGAAATATCCTCAAAGTATATTTGTTATATTCAAATCAAAGGTATTAAAAATGTGAAATCTTTTTTATTTGTGTCTTATGAGCCCAACATGGCAGATCTTATTTAGGGAATCAATTTAGATATTCAGTCAAAATTCTTTGTTTTTTAGGAGGAAGTTTCTTGGATTCCCAATAAACATTACTCTGGTGTCTATGGTCTAATGAAACTAACACTGCCCAGAACATTGCCTGATACACTTAACAAGGTGAGTGCATATTATATGTTATATGGTCTATTATGCCTATAATCATCATTACTATGGTCTATTATGCCTATAATCATCATTACTATGGTGTATTATGCCTCTAATCATCATTACACCATCATGATACTCAAATGGTAATTCAATAAACAAAACATCATCTTAGAATTTCAGTAAGCTGTTCATAAAAACATAATGGGTGATGGCAGATTTGATCTCTTGTGCTGAACTTTCCTATAACCATGTTATTACTACTCTTTATTAACTTTTTCCATTTTTTGGGGTCCATTCTTGTCATTTACACAATTGGTTCCAGGCTCATATTTTTACCTTGGTTTTTCAACTGAATTTTTACCCTACTGTTCTGTCTGCCTGTCCTTACATTTTGCAATAAGCTTTTGTTATCAACTGATTTTATTGCCATTAATTAGTAAAGACCATACACGAGGGACCTAGTCGCCGGTGGCATTATACTGTAGTGTCCCTCAGTAAATGGTTTCAAATGATTTCAAAATACCATAGAAGAGTAAATGTGTTGTTACGTTTCAGGTTATAGTACTAGATACAGATATAACATTTGCCACCGATATAGCTGAACTGTGGAAAATGATCCAGAAATTGAACAGTAAACAGGTGAGTAAACAAGTGAAATGTTTTAACAATAAACTGGTGAGAATTTGAAAAGAAAACTTGAAAATTACAACTTGTACTTGTATAATTATGGTACAGACTTGCCTACCTCTCTATCCATTCAGACAGTGAAACCTCTTTATCTAAACACCTCTCTGAACTGAACATCACTCAATGTGAACCCTTTTTCTTAGTCTCAATTTTGTTTTCCCCAAATAATTGAAATATGAATAATGTTAATATGAACTAATCCCAAGGCATTCAGATTAGACAAGCTTAAGTGTGTCTTGTATTTTATCTTACTGCAGGCCATTGGACTAGTAGAGAACCAGAGTGACTGGTACCTTGGCAAGATCTGGAAAAACCACAAACCCTGGCCTGCCTTGGTAAGTACAAATAGTAGAAATGAATGCTTTTAAGTCATCACCAAGAAGTGCTACATCAGGCCCGTAGCCAGGGGGGGTCTTCAATGGGTTCTTTCAAAATCATGCAGTTTTCACCATTCTGAGCACTTTTTAAGTGATTTTGGCCATTTTTGGACCAAAATTGTCAAAAGTGAACCCCCCTGGAATTTTTCAAAAAGTGAACCCCCTTGGCAAATCCTGGCTACGAGCCTGTACATTGTTTGCCACTAAATGTGTCACTTTAATTTACTGATCTACCTATTTATCATTCATAGAATTTATGACATTAACATGAGCTTCTTTAACAATAAAAACATAGACAAAGTCTTGGAATTTATATCTACTTCTTCTGGGGCCCAACTATAACAAATTGTAGTGAAGCCTCAGAGAACTGTTTTTAAGAGAGCTGTTTTGATTGGAGAGAAAACATATTCTCAACCATGGTGATTATGAAAGATTTTCTGGTGAAAGTGATACCGTTATGTCAGCCTCAATATTATGAGCTTTGAAGTCTTGCATCAAGTCTCTGGGACTTCCCTGAACTGCTTCCCCTCCCTCATGTTGTTATGAGGTTTGTGTGTGTGGGGGGGGGGGTCTCAAAGGCTTCATGCAGGACTATCACTTTTCAGTTACTGGGAATGTTGTTTCCCTCAAAATGAGACAAACAAACCAATCTGAGGTACATACAGTGTGTAGTAGCATGTATGTATGTAGCATTGCTTCAATATGAAAGTATTCTCTATGGTTACTTATATATATATTTTTTTTTATTTTATAGTATAAACTTTATTGAAGTAAAGTCAATACATTTTCGGCCACCAATCGCCATATTGGCATTATAGGTTGGCCATCACTTACATGTAAAAAATTAAGTACAGTCTTTAGCTGTTTGAGGACGACTGTGCATCGAAGGGTATCCCAGGGACCAAAGGGTTTGTGCCAAGTAGATGTGTAAAAAACAAGATAAATATATTATGAGTTCTCCAGGGCTTAGATGAGACCTCTTTGCTATGTCTTGTTGTCATGGAGAAAATTGCTGACGATGATAAGAAGTTTACTTAGTTCTGCTAAGGATAATGTCTCGTCACCATATAAGAGAAAATTAAGTTTATCATCCATGTTTGTTAGTTGGCTGATCTTATAAAAATTATTGCTGACCTCTTCCATCAGGGCATGCCTATTAATTCGGCATAGAGGACACTTGAAAAATAAATGTTTTAGTGTTTCAGGTTTGCCGCAAGAACAATGAGCCGAGTCTATAAAAGTAAATTGGTGTGCAAAAAGTCTTACTTATATTACACCAAGGCTGTGGAAATTTGGAAACCCGAGAGAGGGTTTTCCATATTGGATAATGTATAGAACAAGGAAATCTAGAAACCTTTGAAAGGGTCAAATGTACTTACTTTGACATCATTTAATGTTTCAGGGGCGAGGATTCAACACAGGAGTCATCCTCCTAGACTTGAAGAAACTGCGTCACATGACGCCAAGTTGGAGTCACACATGGCGACTTGTGGCAGAGAAAGAACTAATGACTATGTTATCTACTGGTTTAGCGGATCAGGTAAATATAAAAGTGCTTTCAAAACTTTTGATTTTTTGCAAGATTACATGTAGCAATACAGGGTTATATTGGGAAACTTTTGTAAATATGGCAACCACTTTAATTAAATTATAGCATTTGCCCTCACTCAGAAGAAAATCAGTAGTTCTAGTTATTTTATCAGTAATTTAGACAGTAACAGTATTAAATGGGAAAACAAAAAAGATTGTAATAATTTTGAATGATTATCAAAATTGTATCTCCCAAAGTTTCTCAGTTTCAATGATTCAGACTTGTTCCAACGTTTTTGCACTTCATCCAATGATTTGTGTTTCAGGATATATTTAATGCAGTATTAAAAAGTAACCCCCACCTGGTGTACAAACTACCCTGTCAATGGAATGTGCAGCTGTCTGAACACACTAGGAGTGAGACATGCTATAGCGAAGTGCAAGATCTAAAGGTATGTAAAACAGAACTATTGGTCAAGAAACAATAAAATATCGAGAAAAATATTCTGAATTGTGTTTCGGGAAATTAGCTCAAGAAAACACAGAATTAAATTCTGCGCTAAAGGCTGATTTGAAAAGTGAAAAAGTCAGGATGCAACAGGTAGGATCAAACCCATGACCTTTTGCTTATTTTTCAATGTCATCACCAAAATCGCCACTTAATAAATTCTTTGGGTACTCTTTGAGGACAAATCGTGACTTCAAAGTAGTCCCAGTTGAATCATTGCTATTACCACCACAATTGCTGACATATTGTTATAGTCTCCAACCTTTTTGTGGATGGTGTTCTGCATTTGCATTTGGCATTCAGGGTTGGCATCTGTAACAAATGGCAGGTGGTTACATTTTGCAGGTTAATGCCTTGTATAAGCTTACTGGCATGCAGATTAGATATATAAGCGTGCGGACAGTTTGAACTCAGGTAGCACATACATTTAAGCCCATTACTTCTCTCTTTGGATTATTTACTTAATAAATAAAATAATATAATATAACTAATATAATAAATAAATAATAATAAATATGACAGACTTCTATGGAATGTATTCTGCTTCATTATTCGTATTTTACTATATGTAAATAGAACTTCTGTATTTGTTAAATGCACATTTATGTTTTCGTAACTTGAGTATTTTCATTCATTGTGTGTATTTTAACTCTTTAACTCACATTTATATTATATATATTTGTATTTATTTGTAATTTATGCATTTTATTTGTAAATGTTACATTAATATTTGTATAATGGAATTTATTACAAACGAATAATTAAGCAATAATGACGCTATAGACTTCTAACTAAAGTGTAATGATTGTTCAATTGCAAACATAATGTACAAGTTAATTTGTTATCAATTGAATCAGCCAAGCTGATTATTTCTTTTTACACTTAATTGAATGAGAGATAACATAAAGGTTATCTGGTTAGAAGACAATTTTTGTTTCAGTTAAACTATGAGCAAGATTCAGCTCTGTAATGGGCATTTTACTTGGTATGATTATATGCAGTCAATACTTCATTAGATGCAAAGTTGCTCTTACAAAAACTTGTAATTATGTCACCACCAAAAAGTGGTGACATATTGTTATGGTCTCCGTTTTTTTGTGACGGCGGTTGGTGATTGGCGTCCGGCGTCCGGCGTCTGGCATCCGGCGTCTGGCGTCCGGCGTCTGTAACAATTTCTTACAACTTCCTATAACTTAACAAATACTGTTTAGACTGACTTCAATTTTTTTCTAAATCATCTACATCTTCTCAGAAGTTCAAATCTGACTTTAGATTTGACATTTGACCTTCAATGACCTTCTCAAGGTCAAAAAGGTCTTTTTTCAACTTGCTTCACATTGACTAAATTTTTTTTCAAAATCATCTACATGTTCTCAGAAATTCAAATCTGACTTTAGATTTGACATTTGACCTTCAAATCTGACTTTAGATTTGACATTTGACCTTCAATGACCTTCTCAAGGTCAAAAAGGTCTTTTTTCAACTTGCTTCACATTGACTAAATTTTTTTTCAAAATCATCTACATGTTCTCAGAAATTCAAATCTGACTTTAGATTTGACATTTGACCTTCAAATCTGACTTTAGATTTGACATTTGACCTTCAATGACCTTCTCAAGGTCAAAAAGGTCAAAAAGGTCTGTTTTCAACTTGCTTCAAATTGACTAAATTTTTTTTTCAAAATCATCTACGTGTTCTCAGAAATTTAAATCTGACTTAAGATTTGACATTTAACCTTCAATGACCTTCTCAAGGTCAAAAAGGTCTTTTTTCAACTTGCTTCACATTGACTAAATTTTTTTTCAAAATCATCTACATGTTCTCAGAAATTCAAATCTGACTTTAGATTTGACATTTGACCTTCAAATCTGACTTTAGATTTGACATTTGACCTTCAATGACCTTCTTGAGGTCAAAAAAGGTCAAAAAGGTCTGTTTTCAACTTGCTTCAAATTGACTAAATTTTTTTTTCAAAATCATCTACGTGTTCTCAGAAATTCAAATCTGACTTAAGATTTGACATTTGACCTTCAATTACCTTCTCAAGGTCAAAAAAGGTCAAAAAGGTCTGTTTTCAACTTGCTTCAAATTGACTAAAAAATTTTTTCAAAATCATCTACGTGTTCTCAGAAATTCAAATCTGACTTTAGATTTGACCTAAGATTTGACATTTGACCTTCAATGACCTTCTCAAAGTCAAAAAAGGTCAAAAAGGTCTTTTTTCAACTTGCTTCAAATTGACTAAATTTTTTTTTCAAAATCATCTACATGTTCTCAGAAATTCAAATCTGACTTTAGATTTAACATTTGACCTTCAATGACCTTCTCAATGTCAAAAAAGGTCAAAAAGGTATTTTTCTATCTTGCTTCAAATTGACTAATTTTTTTTTTCAAAATCATCTACGTGTTCTCAGAAATTCAAATCTGACTTTAGATTTGACTTAAGATTTGACATTTGACCTTCAATGACCTTCTCAAAGTCAAAAAAGGTCAAAAAGGTCTTTTTTCAACTTGCTTCAAATTGACTAAATTTTTTTTTCAAAATCATCTACATGTTCGCAGAAATTCAAATCTGACTTTAGATTTGACATTTGACCTTCAATGATCTTCTCAATGTCAAAAAAGGTCAAAAAGGTAATTTTTCATCTTGCTTCAAATTGACTAAATTTTTTTTCAAAATCATCTACATGTTCTCAGAAATTTAAATATGACTTTAGATTTGACTTTAGATTTGACATTTGACCTTCTCAAGGTAAAAAAAGGTCAAAAAGGTCTTTTTTCAACTTGCTTCAAATTGACTAATTTTTTTTTTCAAAATCATCTACATGTTCTCAGAAATTCAAATCTGACTTTGGATTTGACATTTGACCTTTAATGACCTTCTCAAGGTCAAAAAAGGTCAAATAGTCTGTTTTCAACTTGCTTCAAATTGACCAAATATTTTTTTCAAAATCATCTTCCATCTTTTCAGAGGTTCAAATTTGACTTTACAAGTTCTCAGAAGTTCAAATCTGACTTTAGATTTGACCTTTGACCTTCAATGACCTTCTCAAGGTCAAAAAGGTCTTTTTTCAACTTGCTTCAAATTGACTAATTTTTTTTTCAAAATCATCTACATGTTCTCAGAAGTTCTTCTTAAGGTCAAAAGGTATTTTCCAACTTGCTTTAAATTGACCAAATTGTTTTAGGTGGTGACATTTTGTCATGTTAATGCCTTGTTTTAAATATTACACCACCCAGATGCATGACAGCCCTTACAATAAATTTAATCGAGTGAACCTATTTTTTGAAAACCTGTCCCTGAAAGGATTACTAGACTATTGAATTTCCTTTTACTATTTCTCAAAAGTGCAGTTATGCATCTCACTGTCAAGATAATTGATTTTATTATAGCATTGTCATATTCCTCACTCTCTGATTGGTCCATGTTCTACATGTGACTAAAAAACAATAAGCGTTATTCAATGGAAGTCACATGACTTTGTTATATTAAATACCGAGAATGGTCCTTTCATAATGTAATGTTGGTTGTGTTGTGGTCGTGTCCTAGTTGGTAAACCGACAGGTTTCTCACTAGATAATTGGAATCCTTCTTTTACTTTTTTCACAATTGTCCATTTATTGTCCACCTCCAAAAAGTGTTGACATATTGTTATGGTCTCCATTTTTTGTGACGGCAGTTGACGATCAGAGGTTGGCGGTTGGCTGTGGTGACATTTTACATGTTAATGCTATTTTAATATTTTGTTGAACTTGGCCTTTTAAAAGACATTTGAAACGTACAATAGATGGCTCTCATTTCTAAGTCATTTGTGTTTGTTGACATCAATGCAACAACAATCATTTTTCTGTTCACCAACAATCACCAAATATTTATTAAAGATGCTTTAAATAATCAAGAAAGCTAAAAGCAACAACCAGTGAATATGGTTTTTCGATACGTATTTAACTCATCAGACCGTGTCCATATTTGTTAGATTTTGCCTCAGCATCTGCCTTTAAAAAGCCATTCTCAAAGTAGATTGGAGAATATGGAGCCGCTTCTATAATATCTGCCTCCTCTTTGAAATCACACTCATTATTTTCTAAGATAAATGTTCCTTTGAGTAAAAAGGCATCCTTAGGTACAATTCCCGTCCAGTTTCCTACAAAGATGATTGTTGCATAATAACGCAGATGCGAGTAGGATGGCTCATTCGGGTCAGATAGCATGGCGGGTAAAGTAGAAAGTTCCCTTTAACTTAAATTACATCTATTTGCGTGGTTCAATTTTCATGTAACCCTTATGTATCTAATAGTTATGCAAATTAAAATATGTCCAGTAAAAGAAAATGTGATTTGTCTAATACAAGACAAGAGAATTCACTTTTTGTGATCTTGTAACATGGGGACTATGGGGAATCAACCCGAACAAGAAGTCACATTTTCAAAAAAAATTAAATTTCTAGATGTACTTTTACATGTAGATTTCAAATATGACATCAGTTTGACTGAATTTTGAATATATAATGACGTAAATCAAGATAAAGTTGCGTATCTGTAAGGTTGCTTGTATCAACACCAAATTGTTCTTTTATAAACGCTTGGAATTCTTTACCTGTAGTGAAATTAGTGTGTTTTAATAATAATTTTAGTTCATATGGTTAAAATTTTAATAAGACATTGTTATCCCAAAGAACAAATCACCAGTTGTTACCCCCCTATCACACCAAACTAGTTCTTACCCATTCTTGCCAGTCCTACGAAAATGACGTAAAACGGGCTCGATCTGGCTGCGGTCGGGATATATGTCTAAAATAATTAGCTACTTCGTTCATAAACAGTCTTCAATACGTCCATCATGTTCGCACTTCGTTCAGGTCGCACCACGTCGGTGTGCAACGTAGTATAAACCGTCCCTTAGTCTAGAAGGTCATCATGACCTTATTACAGAACGGTATGGTCGCCATCGAATTTTGAATCGATTCAAAATCCTAAATCACATACCCCGTCCGGGAAAGTCCATGAAGTTCGTAAACAGACCGTAGAATGTTGTAGCTACGTTCATTCAGTTCGCACACAGTTTAAAACCGATTCGGCAACGTTTTGATGATCACCAGAAAATGTTGAGCATGCTCTAAGTGCTGGAGGACCTACTCGTTCTAGTAGTTTCATGAAGTTTGTAAACAGATCCCAAACGGTTCTTAGTGGGTTCGTAGTACGTCAAATCCGTTCGTGCACAGTTTAAGCCCGTTTTTGAGAACGTAGTGAGAACTAGTTTGGTGTGATAGTAGGGTAAGATATGTTCCAAGGTCTTATGTGTATAGAATTTCTGATGTGGCCACTCAATTCAAAATAGCAGCCCTTTGATAAATTTGAATACTGGTAATTGGACAAAAAATGATTATCTTGTTATTCTTAATAGATTGATTATGCCCCCCAGACTTGGCACAAGCTGGCCTAAGTTAGGGTTAGAAGTCAATGTTGTAGATAATTCCAAAATAGACAATATTGCTATTTTTGGCTATTTCTTTAGAACATTATTGGCTTGTGTCTATTTTCTAAAAATCCCCAAAGGGCATGCTTTATTTCAGTCAAACTAAATAATTAAAATAGATGTTTATTATTAAGAAGAATTTAAACACTCCCCCCCCATTTTTGCTCTATGAATTCTCAATAGATTCACCAATTTATTGTATATGTTGCTTGCAATTTTGTCACCTTCTATAGATATGATCCTGCCTTTAATGTTCAAAATGATGAGTGATTGGATAAAATATGTTTTTTTGATTATTTCTTGGTAAATATTAAAATCTTTGTTAGAATATAAATGGTTTTCATTATAGTTTCAAAATAGATTAAATTGATAAATAAAAAAAACAAGTTACCTTTTTTAATTATATCTAATGTTGAAGAAACACCTGCTAAATTCCACATACTACGAAAGATTTCTGGAGTTGGGAAAGATTCTGGATCTGGAGGTGTACCGTCTGCTAAGAATGCAATTGTTGCCCCGCTAGTATATTCCTCTTTTGTTGGCTTTGGGCATAATTGACATTCCAGTGAGTAAACTCCCAATTTAGATATGGTTATGAGCATAAAAATGCCATAGAATTGGTAGCTCAATTTCATATTCGTGCTTGTTTATTTTTGAAATTGAGTTTGTAACTCTGAACTCTCGAGTTGTGTTTTTTTTAAGGTTAAGTTTTATTTCTTTGCATAATTTTATATAACAATATTTAACATACTAGGAAGGCCGAGGTAAAATTACATTGTTGGCCTCCCTATTAAATAAAAGTAGCAAAATAAAGTTGATATAAATGGTTTCAGACATGTATTGTAAATGTATTGTTTATAAGAGTCTCAGTGGCCACAGTTGAGATGATGATAACAATAGTGATGATGATGGTGATGAAATGTTGAGGCTAATGCTAAATGATAGAATCAACAAAATTTGCCGTAAGGTTCATAATATCAGCATTACATTTATCTGAGAACTTATGATCTCCAAAAAGTATGGTGTGGACTTTATCTACACTATTTAGACTGGCAAATTCTCTAAAGTTAAAATTTTGCAGCTCTTGTAGTTTTTGGGTAAAGATTGACCTTGTTCCAGTTGATAGAGGGCAGTAAAGTAATAAATGGGACTTGGTTTGCTGGGCATGTCCACAAGGGCAACTTGGGTCTGGATAGTTGTTGAAATTATGCCTAAAAAAGTCTGATTTAAGTGCTAGGTCTGCTCTTAAACGGTTTAGTTTAATTTCAATAGATCGATTTAAGTTCAATTTTGTTGTCAACACAGACCTAGGGTTTGGGTTATATTTGGTTTTCTTATACCTTGACTTGAAGGCTGATATTGAGGGGCTGCGTTTAACTTCAGGTGAAATCATTTTCCATATTCTTATTGGTGCTATGGCAGGAGAGTTTGTAAATTTCATTGAAGATTTTGCTGGAATATTATATTCGTGCTGGGCACGAAGTACACGCTCTGTACCTGGATTTTTAAGTTCATTGTATATAGATTGTACGTAACTAGGAGTCTTGTTTTTGGATACCTTATACATTAGAGTTGCCATTTTTTCTTCTCTTCTCTGACTTAGTGTCTTCCAGTTAAGTGAATTTAAGACTTTGATTTCAGAGGAGCCCTTAATGGCCCCAGAGACTAACAAGGCAGCTCTGTAGTGTAACCTATCCAAGGTATTTAGGGCATAATGTGGTGAACAATTATAAAAGATTGATCCGAATTCTAATTTTGGCAAAATGAACGATAAGTACATTCTTTCAAGGTGTTTGGATGAAATTTTATTTTTCAATGCTGTAAGTGGATTTAGCATTTTATCAATTTTGACTTTTAGCTGGGCTATATGTTCTTTGAAGTCAAGGTGGTTATCTAAGATAACTCCAAGATGTTTATGATAATTTACTCTTTCAATTATTCTGTTGCTCAAGGTCAAAATAGGAAAGTTTCTTACATTTTGAATAGATTTGGAAAAAATTATCTCTTTGGTTTTCGTGGGCTTAAAGTTAAGCCCCCAAACCCTTGACCAGTCATAGACATTGTCTAGATCATGTTGTAATAATGTATTTGATGTTAAAACATTTTCAAACTTGTGAACGGGGACATATATAGAAGTATCGTCAGCATAAATATAACATTTTGATTGGATGACCTCTGGGAGATCATTTATAAATAGCAGAAATAGGATGGGGCCTAGAATAGAGCCTTGAGGCACACCAGAGTTTATAAAGTTTTCTTCAGAAAATTCGGATAAAGATCCATTAAGGCGTGTGCATACTCTTCTATTGTCTAGGTAGGATTTCATAAGTTTCAACAGGTTATCATTGAAGCCATAAGATTTTAGCTTGTGGATAAGTAAATTATGTCTGACTTTATCAAACGCAGACTCCAGGTCCAAAAAGACTCCCCGTACATCCGCTTTGTCTTCAAATGCATTCATTATAAAATTAGTAATACTTAGTAGCTGACTGTCAGTGCTGTGGCCAGGCAGGAAACCTGATTGATTTTCATATAATAACTTATTATCTAAAAGGAACTTCATCATCTGTTGATGCACTACTTTTTCGAATAATTTGGATATATTACTAAGTAATGTGACAGGTCTGTAATTTGTAATATCAGATTTATCACCTTTATTCTTATAGATTGGAATTATTATTCCATCTTTCCATGATCTTATATGTTTTCAGTTAGAATTGTGTCTCGAGTTGTGTCTTGATGTGCAATAAGTTTATTTGATTTGAGGCAATAATTACATATAAGACAATAGAATAAACAATGAATATACAGTACGATTAATGGCCTATTATGAAAATTGTTATGAAGTAATAAATCTAATCAAGCAAGACAAAAACTGTCATTGAATGGTTAAATACTGTAGCACTTATTGTTATTTACATAATAGAATATAATTTCAAAATTATTTGCTCATAGTTGATCTACAGGGTGTTTCATATGTATGCCCCCCCCCCTATAAACTCATACATGTAGTATTGCTACCCTATCGTGTTATATATCATTTTGTTTGTCCTGGAAATTTACATAGGATTGCAAAGTTTCAGAATCCAGTGGTTTCCCTGAAAAAAGATACAACAAATTTCTGGTCATTTCGAGGGCAATTTAAAGGAAAAATTTGGTTTCTGTATTGCACATTTCTAGCAATTGTCATCACGGCATAGTTCAGTCCACATATTTGTGACAGTCATGCACAAAGATATATAGATAAGATTCATGCAGTGTCTTATAGGGAGACTATGGACCCTGGTGCCACCTCTATCACTAAAAATTGGTATGAAGAGACAAAATGAACAGATCACGGGAATGAGTCCAAAAATCACCAGAATGTGCCCTCCAGATGACCCCGTACCTACAAACTTTGATACATTATATCTTTTTTCAGGGACACCCCTGGATTCTGAAACTTTGCATCCGTAAACAACAAAATTATTATATAACATGATAGGGTGACAACACTACATGTATGAATTTATGGGGATGCATACATATGAAACACCCTGTATTGTAAGATTGTACTTCAGTGATTCATTTGTCTTGGTTGACATAATAGAAGCACTAATTAAAATAGATATGAAAATCCTTTAGATAATTAGAAATGCAAAATGTAAGTTTTTATGTCACCACCAGTTGTAGTGACATATTGTTATAATCTCTAACTTTTTTCTGGGCTGTGCTCGGTGTTCAGCATCTGTAAGACAGATCTCACAGCTTTCAATAACTGAAAAATTGCTCTTTAGACTGACTTCAAATTTTTGAAGAGATATAACCATGTTATCAATTCTAACACATATATGCCAATATCTAATACCATGGCAACAAATAAATGGACTTTTAGGAAGTTTTAGTTACCATGGCAATGAATATATGTTACCAAAGAAACATATTTTCTTTTGACTGGGTGCCCTGCATTTAGTTCTGTAACTATAGTAACCATATTGTAACCATTTGCAATAACTAACATGGATGATTGGAAATTGCCTTTGTGTTTCATTTGTTATTTATATGGCAATATTTTGTTGTCAATGCCTTGTATGGACATGATATTATCAAAGCAAGAAAAAACAGATAATGTACTGATATTGTAACAAATAATAAATTGTACTTAATATATATACACTTAAACATGCATAGGATAAGCAACTTTACCAAAAGTAAAAATAGAAGAGTGGAATTTGATTGAAATGAAATATGACCATCATGATATTGGGGGTAATCGGGCAATATCGGTGGATATAGCCACTAACTTTCCCATTGACTTCCATACAAATGCTTTGCTCAGTATGTAATATATTGATCTTGTTTAGCAGTGTAAGATGAATGTCTATACTTATTTCAACTCATTTCACTTAACATTCGTTTGTTTATTAGGTGATACACTGGAACTCTTTATACAAACAAAAAGTCAAGAATAAACACATTGAGTTTTTCCGCACACTGTACCTGACATTCTTGGAATATGATGGCAATTTATTAAGACGTGAATTATTTGGATGTGATGGAGAGAACAAGGAGGACAGTGAAGAGGTAAGATTGAGAAACCTTTAAAATGGTACATTGCATCATCCTTCTTCAGAGGACCCATTTAGGTTTAAAGGATTGGTAGTACCCTTTGCATTCGTTTGACTTCACTTCTTAAAAGAAAGCTTCGTCTTCACTCTTTCAAACTAAAATAAACCTGTGAACTCACCGCGCCAATCAGTGTTCGTCGGCCAAATTTGACCGACGTTCTATATATGGTCATTCCTTCTGACGTCATCGTTGAGCCCGGAATTGACCAATGACATGCGCATATTTAATTATAGAACGCATTTGGCGTATGTTTCTTCAAGCTCGCTGATTGGTGGAAGAAAGGTCAGCGCATAGGTCAAAAGTGATTTATTACCCAAACTGTCACCGGTACCCGTCATGGGGGCGGGGCTACTAAACTGTAATATGGTCTCTACTAGGCAGAGTGTAGTTTAACTAGACTCTGCACGCAGGGTAGATTGGTAGCGTTATGGTGAATGAATTCAACATTGATTTTCTCTTAAAGTGTCTCACATATTCGATCAAAATTTGCCATGCAAACATGTTAGTCTACTTTACTGGCCCCCCTTGCTGTAACAAGGAACCCAAAACACATTAAAACGTGAACATAAACCAATTAGTCACTTCACTATGAAAGTGGGGGTGTTAGCAAATGTATATTAGGCCATAAGAAGTAGATTCTTTGTTTTGCGTCCTGGCAAAATCCAAATCATGCAAGGGTACAAGGAAAACAAACACAAACTCAAGAAAAAAACACAAACTTGTTTGCTGAGAAATATATACATTTTAGGGGCATAAAAAAGGATGACATCCCAATTTGCAGTGATTACAAACACATATCTATACATTTTATACAATATATAAAAATATAGCTATTATTCAAGGGTAAAAAATAAGAAAAAACACAATGTATGTCAAATAATTATAACACTGTCAATTTTGACGCACATCAAATTATCCGCCATTTCATCTGATTCTGAAATGCGATGGTACTTTCAGACTCTTGTGATTGCTATTTGGATGTGTTTTTTTCTGATTTACTCAAAATCGTGCAAGCAAGGGGACGCAAAACAGAGGATCTACTTCTTATGGCCTTAGCAGAATACGCTGTGTGCATGGACTAACACAATATCAGTGGTCATTTACTGTGTCAACTTAGTAACCCTTGCATATCGTGCTCACTCAAGTATTGAATAATTTTTTATGATCTAAATGTTTGTGGTTTATAAAAAAAGTGATATATTTTAGTTAGAAATACATTAATTAATATATTCATTCAAACAGCACTAGAATGCGGGAAGAAAGAGCAATGGTGACAAAATGTAGACAGAATTTTCCGTAAGGGTTTCAAACATTTCTGGACACAATCATACATGTATATAGTGTACTGTTATTTTTAGTGCTGTATTTATAGATATAATTTCACGTATTAAAATCATATTTTCCAGCAATGACTTCAAATTCAGAACCACACCCATATCACATTTTCTTCAATAACTCCAAACATGTGTAAACATTGACCATGTGCATATAAATTCAGATTTCACGAGCTCTTTCATATTCGAGTACCTCATACACCCCTGCATGGATTTGAGTTGGATTCGCCTTTTATACGTGAGCCGACACACATGAAACGCTGATTGGATAAAGATTGCGAGAATCTTTAAGCCAATTATTGAAAACATTCTGTAAAAAACATGATCCTTTATGTAATGGTCATTTTCATTTCATTCCGAACATATGGTACCAAGAACAAAACAAAAGAAGTGTCTGATGTGTTTTCTAAAACTATATATAGAAAAGTAGATAAATTTTTCTCATATCAAATTCTTACCATTCAAAAGTTGACAATTAAATTGACAATCTTTTCAGAATTTTTTGAAGACTGGTTTAAGAGAAACATGTGTCCAATTTAGTTCACCATATCGATACCAAGTCTTTGGAAAGAAGTGAAATACCCTTGGACCAAGGATGGCATCAAAGCAATCTGTTAAATCTCTTAATAACAAAAGCTTTTAGGGAGTCATTAGTTTGCAAATTGGCTTTGTATGGCCATGCCAATATTTATTCCATAGGTCCATAATTGCATACTTAATGTTCCATAGTGAATTTGGAATATTCCTCACCCAGCCATAATAAATCACATCTGATTTTTTAGCTAGAACCGAAATCTTGGACCTAGTTGGAAACATTTGAGAGAAAGTAGATTCAAATTCTAATCTTTAAGATATTACCACTTAATGAATATTTGAGTGGAACATTAAAGTAAAGTGTATCACATCCACAAAGCGCTATTTTGATGCAGTATGAGTATGAAACGAAAAGATGAATGAATATACCCTTTGCATTCATTCAACTTCACCTCTTAAAAGAGAGCTTCGTCTTCACTCTTTCAATTGACAATAAATCTCTGATCTTACCGAGCCAACCAGAGTTCGTTGTCGAAATATGGACGGTGTTTTATATGGTCATTTCCTCTGACATCCCCGCATAGTTAATGAGCACATATTTTGCGTGTGTTCCTTCCACTTTGCTGATTAGTTGAGAAAGGATCAGCGTGGTAGATTTGAAATTATTTATTACCCGGGCTGTCACAGGCACCAATCTTCGGGGCGGAGCTACTAAACTGAAATATAGTCTATACTAGGCAGAGTGTAGTTTATAACTAGACTCTACGCGCAGGGTAGAATGAATAGGGTAATACGATTCTTTTTCACATGAACAGGGTTGTACATGTATATAAGCATTTTCCTTACAATAAAAATGTGTACATTTCCTGATATTTAGGTGACATCCCTAGAGCAAGAGGATGAATGTTACGATTTCCGACGAGAGAGTAAACTTCAGCATAGAACACACCTCTACTATATTGACTATGAATACACGCCTGTCGTTGATGACATCACACTGGTTGCCCAACTTAGTATGGATCGACTCCAGATGCTTGAGACAATATGTAACCATTGGGATGGGCCGATTAGTCTCGCCCTCTATATGTCTGATGCGGAAGCTCAGCAGTTTCTCAGATATGCCCAAGGGTCAGAGATTCTGATGAAACGTAAAAATGTTGGCTATCATATAGTCTATAAAGACGGGGTTAGTTTAGATTTTTTTGTGTTGATTGGATAAATTTGCTCAAATTTATTACTCATGGCTGCTGTATTGTACAAATCTTGCGAACAAAAATTCAAAGGATCGAAATATTTCCATTTTTAATTGATTTTCAAATTCTCTACTAGGGATTCATCGACCCTCTTCCTATCTGAACAAGAAAATATGATTTATTCACTATGTAAAACAAGTGATAATACTTTTTTCATAAAAATATTGTCTATTTTTCAGGAATTCTACCCTGTGAACTATTTACGTAATGTTGCAGTAGAAAATGTAAAAACACCATATTTATTTTTATCTGATATTGACTTCTTGCCAATGTATGGCCTCTACGACTATCTTAAAAAATCAGTTGCCATGGTAGACATGGAAGTAAAGAAAAAGGTGAGTATATAACAATTGTATGGGACATGTTTTAAAGGCCTCCTCACATGTGAACGAATCCACTAAACGCAACCTTGCGAATTGATAAGAATTTGTGTTACAAGAAGATTTGAAGTAAATAAATTCGATAGAAAAGCTAATACCTGAATTGAGACAACCTGAAACTGCCTAGATTTGTATCGAATAGAATTTGAATAGAAATAATCTTTATTTTCATGATTGATTCAATGACTATAAATATTCAAAATTCAGTCAGTCTGATATTTGAAATCTAAACTCAAAACTGCATGTAAAATTGTGATATTAAAAATTGTTAATCAACTAGGTGACCCCTGTAATGATATCATATTTTGTTTGATTATAGGCATTGATAGTGCCTGCATTTGAGACACAGCGCTATAGACTGGTGTTCCCTAAATCCAAGGCAGAGCTACTCTCCATGTTAGACATGGGAACACTCTTTACATTCAGGTTTGTCTTTGGTCAACACATTTTGGCAGTAAACTTTTAGCAGTAAAAGTACTTTTGCTTCTGGATCCCCCTTAGTACATGTATATATTAGAAACAAAACATCTAATATGAAACCTTGTGAATCCTAAGTATCAATAACCTTCACTTAGATGATTTCTGAAGAGAAAATCTCTGGACATACAAGTGCATACTCAACCAGCATGGGCTACTAGAGTAAAGTGTTTTGTCATGAATCCAATTGTGCCAGATCATCAATTTTTATAGCTATAAAATCGTGTACATTCACAGGGAAAACCTTGTAGAGGTCCCTTGTCTGAAAAATGGAACTACATTATTGTTTATGTGTTTTGAATTACAATGTTTTCTCTTTTTGCTGAAGCTTATTAACATCAGCTATTTTCATCTATATCTTCAGATATCATGTATGGCCAAAAGGGCATTCTCCGACAGATTATGCCAAATGGCAGACAGCAACCACACCTTATCAAGTAAGTTTGAAACTTAATATTCAAGTACTTTGAGAGACTCAAAGTTTAAAGAATTCCAAATAAAAATCCACATTATGTATTGGTTATGACAAATTTTATTTCTGATTTTTCTTGTAAATGGAAAATTAGCGGTGCAATTTTGTTCATATCTGATATGTGAACTCTAATGAGCTTGATATTGCTAATAGGCAGCTAAATGGCCAACTTTTTTATGTGTGTTTTTTTACATTTCTACTATAACTTGAAAAGTAAAAGGAGCAACAAAAACATAATCTTATATAACTCAAATACCGGTTAAAAGATTTGGTTCACATTTTATATGCTTATACCTAGGGACAAGAAGAAATGTTTAAGATGGCTGCGATTCATCAAAACAGTTTTTGTTTGGTGGGATTTGGTACTCTGTGGAGTTGCTGTTTTCTAGTTTTTCATGTGCACTTGTACATAATGAAAAGTCATCATACATTCTGCATGTAAAACATTGTGGGCACATTGTGAAAGATAGTGTCCACTAACTTGTAACAACCTCTAGTTCTTGTCTACTCGTATCGGGGTTGCTGAAATTCTGTACCAGCCATCACTTTATCATAAAGCTTGTCAAATGCCTCACTTTGTGCTACTGTAAACATATTCTTCCAGTCATCTATTTTACCTGAAATATTTTTGAGATGTAAATTATCCAAATATAATTGAAATGTTTGTGCAGTTATTCAGTATCTAGTTAATACATCAACTTTTCATACAACATTTATTTATCTAATGAATTTATTTTTGTGATTTATATCTACAATTTAAATAACAGCATTTGATGAGATTAAAATCATTCTTAATTTTTGTGATATTGAATGTTAGGGATATTCAAATATGCCAAGTGTGGAGTATTTCAGTGCATTAATTCAAGGTATATGGCCATCTGAGCAGAAACATTATTTAACAGTGCATTATGGTTTCATAATGAACTGAGCAGTGTCATTATTGGTAAAAGAGTGATATCATCACAGTGCATTATGGTTTCATAAAGAACTAAATTGCAATAAAGAACCCTGTTTCATTCTTTTTCTTTCTTGGATTTAAAAGCATTCATGCATGTTCTAACCCATCCTGATAATATGAACAGGTTAGTACACACTCACTATTTAAAACTTTCAATAGAAAAAATAAAAATAGAACCATGGGTACTGGGCTCACTTGAAACAAAATGATTTCATACAACTACTCTTTACAAAGACATGGCTTTTTACAATGCAGGACACTTGAAATTATTTGTAAAGCTAGGAAATGGGCCAAAAGTGAATTTCGCGAAACAAAAATGGCGGCCATTTTGAAAATAGGTGAGCTTTTGAACCAGGAGTCATAGGGGAGTTTTTTGTATTGATGTTGAACAAAAAACTTAAAACGGGAATCCTATCAAAAGAGATTTTAAGGCAAATGGTCCAAAAGTCGCCTATCATTATTTATTCCTTAAGTAAAGAGGTCAATTTTCAGTACTATTTGTTTATCCACTCATCTTTATTCAACAGGCTTACCTTTTCTCATATGTATTGCATTTTCTCCTAGTGATGTTTTCAGTGCTTCAAATGCCTTTCCCGTAGAAGGGTTTTTCTTGAACTCTTCAAATGAGAGGTGCTGACACATTCTCTTGATTGTCTCTTCTGAGAATGATTTGTTGAAAAAGCTCGCCAGTTCTTTTATTGCCTTAGGCATATCCTGAAAATGTGAATTTGATTGATGATGTAGTTTGGCTAAAAAATGTAGTATTTTCCTCAGGAAATTCCTTATGCTTTTATTGTCTTTGGCATATTCTAGAAATAGCATGACATTTTGTATTTCTTCAGGTATATAACCGAGGGTTTATTTAATACCTGGGGCTAACTATGTGTACCAGCCAAATACATTGGATTTGAACGAGGCACATCCTGGGTATTACATTTGCCCTTGACTATATAAATAGTAAGTCATGTAGGTCCGATTCCCCCTGAGAGCATTAACATTGGTCTGGTTTAAGTAATACAATTAATATTTGAAACCCAACTATTATTCAAACTTATGATCAGACATAAGTAAGATGTGCACTTCAATGTAATATTAATAAAGTAACATCATACTTATGTCCGATCATAAGTTCGAATGATAGTTGTATTTCAAATATTAATTGTATGACATGATTTGCATTTGACCTCCATGATGTATATTTAAACTGATTTATACATGATATGATTCTAAACTACCTTGACCATGGTCTCATAGTTGAGAAAATGTACTGGAATATCCATCCTGTGTTTCCATATGTTGCTGTAGAAATCAAACCATGTCCCAAATGGCACTAAAATAACAACATAAAGAATATTGACATTACCATTTCTGATTTAGCCTTATTAATTCGAAATATAATTTCATGATTTTATAACAAAGTTCGTAGGTATATAGCCACAAATGTTTCGATAACCCAAAGACCATTTGTCAGATTTGATTTAAATTGTACATACCAATGCCTTATTTTCATAAGAATTCAAAATTGCCTAATATTTTTTTAGGAAAATTATTACCAGATATGGTCTAAATAGACGTTTCCGATAAATCTTTTGATCCAGGTCCTCAAAATTTAGACATGAGGATAGCTGCTAAACATTGGTAGTATACAGTGGCGTAGCCAGGATTTGGTGACCGGGGGTTCTATTTTTATGTTATTCACAAATCCCCCCCCCCCCTTCATTAGGGTTCCTCAAATAATGCAATTTGTACAATTTCATCCCCTCCAAAAGTTTGGCAATCCTAATATCTAACCCATTGGATTATGTATTAAAGCATCTTTAAGTTTGAATTCTTATTTGTAAAGAAAAAACTATTTTGGGAGGGGAAATATAATTCATTTTCATACCTGATCATTAAGTTAAGTAGACAATTGAATTTGAATTTTATTTAATAAAAATGATGCCTATATTTACGTCAAGCAAAGTCTGAAAGATTAGGCTTCATCAAGAAACCTCTCCCATTGAAATAACAGGACGGTAAAATGATTTTTAAAAATGACCTTGCAGCTTTGTAACTTTAATGTTCACAAGTAAAATAAACAGGCAACGTGCAAAAAAGTCAGTCAACTTATAATTGATTTTCTGCATCAAAATATATTTCGGTGAATCTTTTACTGAATACATATCCTGAAATCTGATTTGCCCCGAATCCACCATTATTTCGTCTGATTTCTAGAAGACCCTGGAGCAAGATTTGTTTCCAAGGAATATCAACTATTTCGCACAATTTGTTCTTTAACTTAAGCTACTTCATCTAGGACAAAATAAATAACCTCATGCAATGGTTTATCATTATTTTTCAGGAATTTTGTTGGAAGCCAGTTCGGGTCAAATGCAAGGTTATTGAAATTGGCGCAAACACCCTATACTCCGAAAGATAGTTCTTCTACGATAACTTTTACAACGTTTACACGACGGCTTGATAACAAATTAGGCCTTCATTATTTGAAGATTAATACCATATTCAATGTTTTTTATTAGGAGGCCCCATCGGGGGGCCTCCTATCAATTTTGTAGATATTATTATTCTTTATTCTTTATTATTCTTTATTATTATTTATTCTTCCTCCCTCTTTTTCTCCTACTTCTAGCTAGGTCTGAGTTAACTCTTATATGCTCCTACTAGGAACTTTGGCTGAACTTGGCGGGAAAGGAATTTTTATCTAGGTCAAGGTCAAAGGTCAAAATTTAGGTCAACTCTAAGTTTTTTCCAAGTTTCTCAAATCCTGACACTACACTTCAATAATTTTGGCTGAATTTTTGCATACAGATAGATATTAGTATTCTATTAGTCTTAGCCTTTTGCCGTCTAGACAAATTTTGCCTAGATTTTGAGATATTGAAGGTCAAAAAAAGGTCAAAAAAGGTCATGTTTCAACTTGCTTCAAATTGACCAAATTTTTTTTTAAAACTCATCTACAAGTTCTCAGGATTCCAAATCTGACCTTACTTTTGACCTTTGACCTTTGGTTGACCTTCAGTGACCTCCGAAAGGTCAAAAAAGTTGATTTTTCAAATCGCTTTTCTGGATTCAAATTTAGGAATATTTATTCACAAAAGACCTTCTGAGGTCTAAAAAAGTAAAATTTGCAAGGTCAAAGGTCAAGGTCATCAAACGAAATCACAAACTGTGTTTTCTAAGTTTCTCAAAATTGGAGACTACAAATCAATTTTTTTTACTGAAAGTCAAAATATATATTCCTCTAAAGGTTCTACACATATTAGCAATTGACTATTTATTAAAATTTTGCTTCAGTTTTGAGATATTAGAACTCAAAAACTGAAAAAAGGTCAAATTTCGAAATTTTTCGAGGTCAAATTTCAACATGCTCTAAATTGACCAAACTTTTTTTTAAAAAGCATCTACAAGATCTCAGGAACTCAAATCTGACCTTAGTTTTGACCTTTGACCTTTAGTTGACCTTCAGTGACCTTCGAAAGGTCAAAAAAGTTGATTTTTCAAATTGATTTTCTGGATTTCAAATTTAGATATATTTTATCGCAAAAGGACCTACTGAGGTCTAAAAAAGTAAAATTTGCAAGGTCAAAGGTCAAGATCATCAAACAAAATCACAAACTGTGTTTTCTAAGTTTCTCAAAATTGGAGACTACAAATCAATATTTTTAAATGAAAGTCAGAATATATATTCCTCTACTAAAGGTTCTACACATATTAGCAATTGATTATCTATTAAAATTTGGCTCCAGTTTTGAGATATTATAGCTCAAAAACTGAAAAAAGGTCAAATTTCGGAATTTTTCAAGGTCAAATTTCAACATGCATTAATTCGACCAAACCTTTTTTAAAAATCATCTACAAGTTGTCTGGAGTTCATATATGACCTTGTATTAGAGATTTGACCTTTGGCTGGCCTTTGAATGTTCAGAAACGAATATAGGGCCTCCGTAAGATTGCTTGCAATCTTAGATCGTTAGATCTCTAGTTATGTAATTTATTCGCTAAACATATCATGACATTAACATGAAAATGGAGAGCAAGTAAACTGGAACGATAACAATTTGAATTCTATACAATCTCTTAGATGAGTGGAGTGTATCTGAAAAAACAAAATCATTTTTTGCAATGATTGATTTTTCTTTGGAAAGGTGATGGGTAAATAAATACTGAACAAATGAAAGAATGAATGAATTTGAACAAATGCTTGTGTTTATAAATGATATACGCTTTTAAATAATTCATTTCACAACGTTTCTAATTATTTAACACAATTGGTTTCGGGGACTTGCCAGCCCCGGGGACGTCCCGAGAAATGTTTTAAATTTTAATTGAAATAAAACAAAACAGAGATGTAAGGGAACATGGGGCAAAACGGCCCTGTTGGGCAAAATGGCCCATCGAAATATCTTTTGAACTATAAAAAATGGTTCTTCAAAAGTCACATAATCGAATTTTGAAATTTCTAGCACCTTCTCGACCGCCCATTTTTAACCTAGCAGCGTCTCGCTATACGTAAGAGGTAATTCTACTTTTCACTCTCTTTTTTTGCAAATTACTCCTCCCACGAGAATCTCTAAAAAATCCGGCAAAAATACAATATCGTTTTGATTTAACATTTTGCATAGGGTATGCATATTTATTCTTTATTTGTAAACATTTCGAGCTTCAAATATTAGGCAAATTAAAATGACGTCTTTTTTAAAATTCACATGTCTTTGGGGCAAAACGGTCCACAAAGGTTATAACATACAAAAATCGTACAAGAACAATTGATTTTCAAACATAACAATTCTAACGTTTGGTTTGAACCTTACTTCCTTCCGACACATATCGAATGACTAGAATTATGGTAGGGGTTAAGAATACTTTATCTGTCAAAGGTTTGAACGTCTGAGAAAAGATGTGTGTGTTGACGAGTCCTGTAATTGATTAATTTTTGGTTTTAAAACCCATGTAACAGAGGGAGGGCCGTTTTGCCCCACCCATGGGCCGTTTTGCCCCACTCTCGACATTATTTTTGGCAATTGAAAAATCACAGAAGATAGTCTTAGGTAAATATAAAACACTCGAAAAATAAATTTTTAGGGCCGTTTTACCCCATGTTCCCTTACACATTTGAAAGAACATGTGTTTCATCATATATATATTGACTATTCCAGATATTTATTCGTCTATGTTGTAAAAATCATTCGGAATATGGAAGGTCTGCATTGTTTTCAATAACTTCGTACTGATTTAGCCATTGACCAAGATGGGTTATTTTGTCCGACAAAAAGCAGCTTTTAAATTAATTGTGCGAAATTATTGATATTTCTAAATGTAAAATCTCATGCTCTGGGGTCTTCCCATGAATTAAATCTCACCCCGTGCCTAAGGTTGCCAAACGTTTTGAGGGAAGTGTATCTTCACTATGACATGTTTTTAACAAAATAAGGCTCTCGTGTTCACCATAACAAATATCAATTCATTTACTGCTCATATAATTTATGCAGTTTTCAAATAGCACAGTAATTTAATGTTTCTGGTTATATGCATTTTCCCGCAAAATTATATTTTGGGAAATCCTGACCGGGGGTTCGTTCGAACCCACCGAACCCCCGCTGCCTACGGCTATGGTATATACACCCCATGCAGACAGATTGCCTAAAATTACATTAGGATGATGTGAGACTCGACATTCACCAGGAAAGTAGAAACATTTTACCACCCATGATGCAAATAAATTTTTTACTGCTTAATAAAAGATGAATGACAGTATACCGTCTAACCGTCATATCGTCTTGATATTTCAAGGTAACTCGTTCGAAAAATGATGACGGTAAATGAAATGATGATGTAAAGATAAAACTGCAACAAAAGATTTCTTTAAAAAACTAAGAAATATACATCTCATATTGAAATTTTCAAAACAGAAAAAACATTCCCCCTGAGAGCATTAACATTGGTCTGGTACAAGTCATGCAATTAATATTTGAAACCCAGCTATTATTCAAACTTATGATCGGACATAAGTATGATGTGCAATTCAATGTAATATTAACTAGACATGTAAATTGAACTAGTTCAATTTATGACTCCAGATTTCAGACTTTTTTTAAGCTGAGTCATCCAAATACTTGTAAGCTGAGTCATTCAGAATAAGCTGAGTCAGCTAGAATATAGACATTTAGACAACTCTTAAGAATGTTATCTTCGACTCCATTGGCTTAACATGGGGATATCATCATATCGACTTTTCGAGACTTCAAACCGCTAATAAAGTAACATCATACTTATGTCCGATCATAAGTTTGAATGATAGTTGTATTTCAAATATTATTGTATGACATGAATGAGACCAATGTTAATGCTATCAGGGGGAATCGGTCCTGCAGGCCTTATTTTTCATACATGTTTTTTTCTGTTTTGAAAAATTCTATATGTGATGTATATTTCTTAGTTTTTCAAAGAAATCTACAAATATTTCATTATGGTTTTATCTTTACATCGTAATTTCGATCACAGCTATCACTTTTCGAACGAGTTACCTTGAAATATCAAGATGTCATGCTATTCTCATACTTATAGAACTCAATGTTACTATCCTTGACCATTTATTAAGCAGTAAAAAATTAATTTGCTTCATGGGTGACAAAATGTTTCTACTTTCTTGGTGAATGTCAAGTCTCGCATTATACCAATGTAATTTTAGGCGATCTGTCTGTATGGAGTGATATAGGTGTTTGACAATGGTCAAAAAAGTTTTGGGCTTGAAATGGTTAGAAAGTAATTAGGAACAACACAGAAGCAATACCTTGTTATTTAGGTCTTGTATTACTAAAATGTTTCATTTTTAAAACGATTTTGGTAACTGGACATAAGTATATTCTGGTCAGATACAGAAACAGGTTAGGTTCCTCAAGACCTACTCCACTTCTCAATCAGGATTACTGTTACCTAAACTACTTTTATTTTCAATGAATGCAGCATAGAACTCATCCCATGTTGGTTGCCTCTCAAACATCCCACCAGGTACACTGGCCATGCCTCCAACGAGATGATAAAAACTTGTATATACAGACTTTGGGTTCCTCACCATTACAACAATCTATAGATAAGAAATCAACTGAGCTGTACAGGGTGATCATTAAGTTCTGGGAGTTGGTCTGCCATTTAAAGATTTCACAACCATTTTCAGCAACTGTACATTGTATAATTCTGAATTGACAAGCAATATTTCATATACATAATTATGACATCTACAATTTATTTTATTGAAATTACAAAAAAAGTAAAAGTGGTCCGCGGGTCAGCAAATTTTGACTGATGTTAATCTGAAAATTTCCTACCAAAACATATTCATCTTGCCTAGATGGTTGCTTCAAACTACTTGTACTAGAGGCAGAACAGTATTCTTGAAGTCATTTATTCTTCAGTAAGCTTCATTGCTGAGAGGATCATTTTATTTATAATTGTTTCCATTAACCTGGACGCACATGTGTTGTTGACAAACTTAGTCCATAAAGATGTATTCCAGTTCTCCCTTTGGTATCCCTTGAAGATTTGCTCAAACCGTTGAAATCAGTCCCTTATCAGAATCAAACTTATGACCTCTCATATAATGCTTTAGCACCCAAAATGTAGTGAAGCCTAATGGTGCTTCATCTGGTGAATATTGTCTGGTGAATACGGGGCAGTAATAACTTGTGTGAACCCTAATTCTCCAAGAGTACTATGGGCAGCTGGAGTAATGGGAAGGAGCAAAGTCATAATGGAAGTTAACTCCCCGCTATTTTGAGTCATGATTGTGACTTTGAGATGCTGATGAATGATACGAAAATAGAGCAAAGTATACTCTCATATAAAAATACAGATGTTACTTTAGAAACGAAAGTTAGAAGTATTTGAAAATATGAAAAATCACTGAAATATGTCCACCAAATAGGCATTTATTAACCATACTTTTGGATCAGGCAAAATTTGAATTCATTTTTATTTTACTTGACCCGCTACGCCATTTGTCATGTTGCTATAGTAACAATAATTATCCATTGTGATATCATATGACAATGAGACTGTTTTCTCCAACCCAAAATTGCATTCCCCATTTACCTTAAAAATTTCAAGTAAATTGGTTGAAAAATAAAGAAATGACAGATACATTCCCAGAACTTAGTGATCACCCTGTATGTCAGTAAAGCCCTGTATACACAGCAAATTGCAATTTCAATTGTTTCAATCAGTTCAATCTTTTCAATGCATGCATCATTTCCTCAGTTTGGATGCTTGCGGCATTTTGATTCGCCTTTGAAACAAATTTAAAGTTTTACTCTTTGTGCCTTTTTCGCAGTTTCAAGCATATGACCAATTCAGGAAAAAGACGGGCAAAACAATTGAAACGAACATGCACATTTTTCATTTCAAGCATTTCACCATGGCTTTTCAACCAATTTAATAATTTCAATCGCTACATCTTGGAAAATGAAATCACAGTTTCTCTGCTCGTCGTTTCAAGCATTTCAATCAATTTGCCTGAGTTATTTTCACTTTTATTTCAAGCAATTTGGCCATTTCGCTCCCATTTCAAGCATTTCGTCTGCCAGTGTATATACCCCTTAACAGACAGATGTCTTTATTCAGTACACTCTGTTATATGAATGACTGAACCAACCCAGAGCTGTCAAGTGTCCCGCGAATGGCGGGATTATCCCGCGAATTTGATCAAAATTAGGCTAATTCGCGTGTCCCGCATTGTCCCGCGAAGTCCCGCAAAATGTGGCTTTGACCTCCGCGAATTTCCGAAATTGTTGCAATCCCCTATATTTTGATTATCTTATCTTATGTAAGAAGCTAAGTTTTTGCACTTTTGAGGAGTAAAGTTTACCTAATTTTAAGTACCTAGCATGCTGTTGTTTGGTATCAAAATAAAGGGGAAGGGTTCAACTTTCATTTTAATTACGAAAATAGGGATGTAGGTCACAAATAGTTCCAACGTTGACCTTTTTACTACCCGTGTGGCCTTCATCTCAGAACTGAGCAAATGTTAGCAAACGCGAGTTACAATAAATGTACGCTGATATCTAGAAAGGGTTTGTATAAAAAACCGGGTACCGGGTAGTAAATCCTCCATGCTGGGTTCAAACTTGGTACCCGGTACCCGGTCAAAAAAAACGGGTACCCAAAAAACGAAAAATACGAATATATAACATAATTAGATTATGAGAAAACATGTAAGATTTGTTTTGAATTTGCAAAAATGTATGTAACATGATTCAAAATTGAGCTAGAAGCTTCAAATAAAAAGCATATTTTAAGGCACTTTTCTTCCTCTATCGTTATGGCCATATTTTCATTGGTTATGGGGGGGGGGGGGTGCGATCGCACCATCGCACCCTCTCCTGGCTACGCCTATGACATTGTAAGACATAACAATTTACAATTCAGTGGACATTTTGTCATAAATTGGGATAACTTAAATTATGATTAATAATCAAAATCTTACACGTTGCATCATGCAAATTAACACACGTCACCTCTCTGCTAAAGCAACGATAGCTATTTACAGATTTAAATCATAATCAAAACAATTCACGTACCAACATACGAACTATTGAAAATAGAGTAAGATTGATTTGTCTTGTTTTTCAAATCGTCTTACAATGTCATTGGCGTAGCCAGGAGGGGGTGCGATCGCACCCCCCCCCCCTTCATTACCAATGGAAATATGACCAAGATGATAGAGGAAGAAAAGAGCCTTAAAATGCTTTTTATTTGAAGCTTCTAGCTCAATTTTGAAGGAAGTTACATACATTTTTGTAAATTCAAAACAAATCTTACACGTTTTCTAATGATCTAATTATGTTGTGTATTCGTATTACTTCCTGCGAAAGCTATTTGGATTTTGATATAATAGCTTTCCCAGGGAGCATTTGGACAGCTCAATGATCGTGACCTTTGAAATCGAATTAATAAATCGAAAAAGAAGTACTCCAGCGCTCCAATACTTACACGGATTGATGATACTGATGTAAGACACAGTTAGAGACCAAAAGTAAGCCGCGGATCGACTTAATTCAATTTCAAAGGTCACTATTGATCAGCTGTTCACTTCTCCGTTTGAGAGCCATAAGTTTCAAAATCTAACATGGCTCTCGAAGTGAGTAATATTCGTATATTTCGTTTTTTGTTTTTTTTCGACCGGGTACCAAGTTTGAACCCAGCATGGAGGATTTACTACCCGGTACCCGGTTTTTTATACAAACCCTATCTAGAAAATTAACCTCATTCCCTATAATTTGATGTAGATTAATCGAACCCCTATATCATGGGCTTTCAATTGAAAGCCCATGCCTACAGTATATGAATAGGTACATTTTAATATATAACATTATGGGGGTAAGCGTTTCATAGTTGGTCACGACGCCAGAAGTGCAAAGTATTGTTCCGAATTTTTGAATTTCGTGTTAGATTACGGTAATCACACCTGAAGCATGGTTTTTGTTTTTGATAAATTACAATAAATTTCAATAATATTCCTATGCGTATTTTGTGAAATTTGTTGTTTAAGTTACAATGTAACGGTGCATTATATTTGATTAATCAGTATCTGAAAGTTTGATTTAAGTACTTCTACACGCTTTTACATTAGTCCCAATCACGCAAATCCCTTGAATGTCCCGGGACATCCTGCAAATTTAGGTGGATGTCCCGCGAAATCCCGCAAATTTAGGGCACTTTGTCTAAAAAATCTGTCCCTCTATGAAGTTTTTGGTGGTACACCTGTTAACTGTCCCTCAATTAGGGTGTTTGTCCCTCGAATGGTCCCGCGAAATCCCGCGAATTTGATAAAAAATCTCCTATTAGCGCAATCACGCAAATCCCTTAAATGTCCCGCAAAATCGCGCGAATTTAGTAGATGTCCCGCAAAATCGCGCGAATTTTGGGCACTGGGTTTAAAAAATCTGTCCCGCGAGAAAATCTTTAGGGGTTGACAGTACTGCCAACCACACCAACCATACAAAACAATTTTGAATTCTCTGATTTCTTCAATAATCTAGTGTTGGGAGGGGGTCTTAGACATTGTTTCTTTTCATGTTGGATTATAGTTTGGGATAGTTGGGGCTTAATTTTTATTACTGAAACACACGCAGACATTTTATTTTTGGGCTTGGTTCTGTAACAATTTTTGTCCTCCTTTGGCACTTATGCGTACATATATTCTGATGAATGATCAATAGATGGCTTAAAATTGTTAATAAACTACTAAATACTAAACTGAGCATCTGCAAGGGATTCCACTTACCTTACATTTCCCTTGCTTTACTTGCTCTGGCCAGAATTCATATGAGGCATGCGTGTGCAATATACGTGGTGATGGTTTGGCTGCTGCAGTAATTAAAGGGTTTGATCCTGCATCTAATGGTCCCTTTAACCCCTTACCAGTCATGACTGAAATACAATTTTCTCTTAAAAGCATGTTTGTCATGCTATACAGGGCGGGCCAAAAATGTTCATAGAATCTCAAGCGGTATAGCATTCAGCTATAGCTAGGTGCTGACGCTGTAACCATGAGGTTGTGAGTTTGAGACGCATGAACTCCTTGCGTGTTATTGATTTTTAAGGTTATTTTATTTCCATATATGAATCATATAACATACAATAATATAATAATACATAAATATGAAGAAACAAGCTTACGTTTGCTCATTATTGGCTTGATCATGACCAAAAAAATGTTTAGCTACAGCGTATTTGATTTCTGTCTGATCATGTAGCTCGACTTACATTCAGGGCTATTCATTGTTGGCACGACTCTCTGGTGGATGTGGGTATTCCTTAGTGCATCACAGTCACCATTGTTCCGGATCAAATCCACCAGCTCAAGTGAAAAGTGGGTTCCTAGGTAAAATATCAAAATGTGACAGGTTAAACATAGTTTTTAGTTGACTTAACATAAAAATAAGTTACAGTTGGCATTGTCAGATTGTCGGAGGTACCATTAATCAAACTAACTACACAATTTTATTAATTAATATATTCAAAGTCTGGATCTAAATATATGTTGATGTAAATGCTACCTTTGGATGGATTCAATAAATTATACATAGAAATGACATTTTGATTATTTTTGATGCACTTTGCTCTCTCTATATACCTTTTATTGACTCTAGGTGGCATGGCATGACATATTAGTCAGTACAAAAATAAATAAATTACACTACACTGCATTGCTATGTTATTTATATATGTAACATAATGCGGTACATCCAGAATGTTCTTCAGACAAGTTCATGTTTTGAATGCTGTATTAAAGAAACTCTTGTTTTTGGACATACTTTCCTTCAAACAAAAACTACATTTTGTTTCTAAAGGAGAAACCAAATGTGGTCAATGTACTTGTATGTGTCGAAGTGCTGTATGTAGGTCATAGCACCAAATATAATGTCTTTCAAACTCTCCTTTAGAAATCAATTACCCAAATGCAAGTAGGTAGTTACCAGTTTCACCACCAGGTGGCTGATTCGGGTCAATTAACATGGCAGGTATATAAGAAAGTTCCCTTAAACTTGAATATTATCAATTTAAGTGGCTCAATTTTCATATAACCCTTATGTGTCTGTTACTTATACTAATGAAAATATGTCCAGTAAAGCAAAATGTTATCTGTCCACTAAATGAAAAGATATTTCATTTTTTGTGATTTTATAGCATGGGGTCTATGGGGAATCTCCCCGAGCTAGAAGTCACATTTTCAAAGAAAATTAATTTTTCAAAGTTGATAAACACTTTTTAAAACCACATTTCTAGATGTAATTTTACATGTAGATTTCATGATATTACTTTGACTGAATTTTGAATTTTTAATGACGTAAATCAAGATTATTTCTACTCGCATCTGGGTTATTGTTGTTAATGTACTCACCAGATCTTGGGTATGTTACAAAGAATATATCATTGCTTTCAACCTCTAGTGTTGATAAATCATAATATGCTTCTTTGCGTACAGATGGTAGCACCATCAGCCCATCCTTATACTGCTCATTACCATAGACACAGTAGGACTGTCTTGATATGTCCAGTATGGTCCTGCTTGATGTCATTTTGGAGTCAATTAGAACAACGGTGGCACACACAACATGCAATATAACACTATACTTTGCTCATGTCAAGTCATAATTTAGTGCGTTAAGATAAGCAATGTGAAGTGACTTGACCATGTTACAGTTAGTCCCCAAAATGAGGTCAAGAGGAATAAATACAGGGTAAGCCAGAAAAAATGTACATATATCTTTATTTGTCAGTAACTTTTTTATGATAAATGGATTTAAAGATATCTTTGATGGCGATGTTGGATTCCATATCTGTATTGTTCTTAAAAAGGATGAATACATCTTCAGTTTTTCTGCATTCAAAAAAAGGTGAAAGGTGACCATGTAGGACATAAATAACCCAATCTTCAATGCCAAATATATCTTTTGCTTTTGACTAGACGGGGTTTTAGGGGATGCATGTCCCCCCTAAAAAGTCGGAATTTTAACTGGAAATCAAAATAGATGGTTATAGATTGTCAATAACACATTGCATACGCTGAAATCAGACCCGAGAATTAGACCTACACTCTGAAATCATATAGTGCATTAATGCACTGAAATACTCTAATCTGATTGGCTGAGTCACACTTGGCATATTTGAATATCCCTTCCATACAACATCACAAGAATTAAGAATGATTGTTTACATCTTACCAAATGATGTTATTAAAAATATAGATATAATTTAGATGTATAAATATGCCTATGTTACAATTTGCAACAATTTGTCCAATAGGTGACAGTCATTTTTATATGCGCAGCTATGTCTGTTGCCTTGACATTGCTGTTATCTAGTTTTTCTGATGCTACCTCTTGTTTTTGTCATTATGGTTGAAATCATTTTGAGTCATTTTGAGACTTTATTTATTGATTTAAACAAGTGTACTGACTGCAACAAGTTAGCAAAATAAACACGTTATAAGATGCTGAATTTGCAAATATACTCATTGTTAATAATCCTTTATTTTTAGATAGCATGGGAACCTGACTTTGAACCCTATGTTGTCATTAAGACAGAAGGTGCTCCTAAATATGACCAAAGATTTGTTGGCTTTGGGTGGAATAAAGTCTCACATATAATGGAGCTAGATGCTCAAGGGTAAGCCATTAATATACATAATAGCTCTCTATATGACCTAGGTCAGAATATCACTTCTTTGGTAAAAAGTCAGGGTAGTGAAAATAGTTGCAATAAGGTGCTTTGGAAAAACAATTGAGAGGGGACAGTATTCCCTGGCATGGGCGTAGCGCCCAGTACGCTGGGTAGGCACAGGCGTACCAGATGGATGCAAATTCGCTCCAAATACAATCAAATTTCAAACTCTTGTTCCCATTGTGGCGTACTACATAGAAAAATAGTGCTACGACCATGCCTGGGAGTCCTTATATTACATGATGTTCACTTATAAGATATCTTAAAAACATGTAGCTTAAACTCCAAATTCTATGCTTATAGAGCCCATTCTCCTCTGCTAAAGTTGATGGACAGAGGAATTCAATATCATTCATGTTCTTTCTTGACTTTATGTCCCCCAAATGAAATTACTTCTGTGAAAATTAAATTGACATGTGGGACCTTTCAAAATCCTGTTACCCATTTAACTTGATTTAAAATAAACCTCTGTATTAAGTGGAACACCTCCCAAATGGAACATTGTTTTTAGGTACCAAAGAGGTTCCACTTACAAATGTAAACACGTCATGTTTTACTGTACATTATATACACATATAGCTGCATGTTAAAGTTAATGTTTCCATGTTTTCAGGTATGAATTTACTGTCCTACCAAACGCCTTCATGATTCACATGCCACATGCTCCAAGCTTTGATATCGCCAAATTCCGAGCCAGTAAAATATATAGAAGGTATGTAATGTTCAAATTGATATACAGCAGTTATTTTTATTTAAAATATGAGTTGGATATAAGATATTTGTGAATCATATCTACTTGTAATAAATAAAAAATCAATACAATAGCCTATACAATAGCATATAGTGCATTACTTCTGGGACAACCCTCGTATAGAGATGTGAAAAGAACAAAAGAATGTCCCAAAATCTGTAAAACATTTTAACTCGAGGGTCAACATTGAAAATTTTTGATACAGCATCCATGCAAAATAAAGAATTTTTCAGAAAATCAGAGTATTCACACGGTGCTCATGTTCTTGCATTTTAGTTGTCTTAAGGTGCTAAAGGGTGAATTCCAGAAAGATTTATCCAGGAAATATGGACTTAAAGCATTGAAATACCTCAATGTGGAGAAGACTTAACACCTGCTCAAATTGAACACAATCATGTGCTTAATAATTCTCAATATTCCTTGCAAGGAAAATGATGTGCTTAATAAATGTTGGTGTACTTTTGTACATCTTTGTTTACTGGGCTTCCTTTGGAAGGAAGAAACAGCATTCAGAGATGGCAGTTGCATACTTTAGGGTACAAATGAATTGTATGTGATTACGCTGTACGTGATAACGTTGTATTATAAAGTAGAAAGACAATGCACAAAATGGGCTGGTACGGTTAATGCAAAAAATATTTTTAAAAGTGACAACATGATGCTGTAGAAGTCTTAAAGTTGCTATTTTCACTGTTGATGAATACTGTGAATGTATTCCTTACTGGAGACAGTGTGGCAGCAAGTGTCATCAAAAGTCCAAAATGTGAACTTTACAGTACATGTATTAATTTTCAATATTTTTTTAAATCATGAGATGCATAAATTCAGATCAAGATTCTCCTAGGCGTCACTGTACCCAAACTGCCAAAGAGACTCTCACATGTTTTTCTTAAAGGACGCTTGTGTGTATTTTTAGTGAAAAATATTCCACTAATAAGGATCAAATAACAGGCTTCCCTATTTTTATTGGATTAAATTGGATTTAATTAGATCAGCTCTTTATTGCTAAAAATGAAATGTACCTCATTACCCCAATAATGCTGTGAATGTTTCTTGCACACTTATCTCCATTGGAAAATTTTAGCTAGTCATAAAAAATGTGCACATTAATTTATGCTGAATGTACAGTCTAGGCATATTTAATATATTTATTTATGTACAAGTTATAATGTATTTGAATCCATATTTATCATTAAAAAATCTAGTGATGAATTTTCAATTGTTTGAGAAATATTTGAATATATGTGAATAGATATGTTTGCATAATGTTCAATAAAATACTTAATTCTGCTAGAATCATGTTGAATGTAAAATCAACATATTTATCACGTGGCTTAATATGGATATTTGGGATATGCCTGCTGAATTATTCCCCTATGTGATAAACAAAATGTAGTTAATTTGTCATAAATCATTTGTCATAAATAATTTGTCATATCTGCTGGGCACAGAGTACTCTGTCTATAAAACAATGCACTATGTACATTTGTTTTGTATCTTATGCAACAAGTTTGATTTTTGAGAAAAACTACTGTATAGCCTACATTAGAAGACTCACTATCCATGATTTTGAATATACAGATGCATTTTGAATCCACCCTGTAATTGTCACTTTGTGATTTAGACTTTAGTATACAATGTACATCAATATATTTTATATTTTAACACTGTACAAAACAGATTAAAGTTTATTAATAGTAAGCTATTACTACTTCACCTAGTCTACATACTGTATTCGTCTTTAATTTCATGAGTGTTTTAATTTGGCAAATTTGGCAAATCAAAAAAATTGCCAAAAATAAATACAAGTAGCCGCCGAATTCCCTAGGAATTTCACTTGTTTTTCTTTCGCTGAACTCCTGGTTATAAGATGGCCTGGGCCGTTTAAATTGTTTAACTTAGATCATTTTTAATTGTTCATTACAACAACTGGATTAGGCAGGAGGGTATATAATGTAGATATGAGATTAATCCCATTGAAAAACTGCCAAATTAAATAGACGCGCCAAACTAAGTTACGCTAAATTAAAGACGAATACAGTATCCAAAGTCTATTTCAAGCACAAACCAAAGTTGTAAATATTTGTTTGCTCAATTTGTAGAAAGACAATTTTTAGCATTGCACCATACGTGTACTTTGTACTACATGTACTTATTATTTGTACCAGATCTATGAATTTATGAATCTGATGGCATGTATGTAGAATCATAAAATGTTGTGTACATTTAGAATTCACATTCATTCTGCCTTAATCAAGTTGTTACAACTATCTATGTCATAGATTTTAGTAATTGTGAGCATATTGTGACTTTATCACTAGTATGCTGAGGACTTTGTATTTTGTAATCAGGGTCATTCATATCCCAAAACCTTAAGAGGTCTTGTAGATCTTTGCACTTAAGACTGTGACTCTAGCTAAAATGATTACATGCTTTTAAAACCCTATATTGCCAATTCTCACATCAATTTATCACCAGCCATGTAATGTCATGGAGCAATTGTTTGAAAATTAACATGGCAGACATACAATTTGGTTGTGACCCCTGGGACAACATTTTTTAGTTTATATTCGATTATGATATATGATTTAAAATATAACTACTCTATTGCAAAGAGGAGATACCATACCACAGCTGAAGCATATTGTTTTATTTCTTATTTTGATTTCATCAAAATATCACTTATTTTAAGCGGCAAAATGAAAAAATCCTTTGGAGTCTCGTCATAAATTTTTTTAAATTTGCATAAGTAATAATTTTGTCCTGATTTATACATTAACCTGACGTGTTATTGAGTTTCAGTTTTATATTTGTACTAATTCATGTACACATAATTTTGTAATTCTGATTTATTGTTAATGCCTCAGTAACATTTGATCTGCAGCAACCGTATGATGGCTATAGCTTCCCAAAATCGAAAGAAATATGCAGCATATAATATAGGAATTTATAGTACGATTTACATTTTCTATTTCAATTTTGTAAAGCTACAGCTGCCGTAGAGCAAATGTGACTGAGGCTTATATCATATTGAAAGAAGCTAGGCTAGTAAAAATACCATTAATGAATTGTAATGTTATTTGTAAATTGTAATGTGTGAACCTTAATATAATTGGTGCTATTATAACACATAAAGTAGAATACTTAATCTGAAATATAGTTTTTGTAACATACTACATTTATTTGTTTTATTCTTATTTATTTTAGCAAAAGTAAAAAACTCAAATTCCATCAATACCAGAGCTAGAGTAATCTGTAATTCACCTCCCAGATGTAAGGTATAATGACCCTCTGCATTAAAGTATAAGATAATCAGGGGTCCCACACCCATGATAAAAAGTACGAACTACTTGTCACATGTTTCCTTTGTGAAGATACATGGATGATGTTGATTCTTCATTTTCAAAATCCATGCCTTTATCTGCTGGTGACTCCTTTTATCTAAAAAATCTAAAAAACCCAAGATGTAGATCCCATGTTGAAAATAAAAAACCTATAACTGGTTCTACTTTTTTTAGTTTGAAGTTTTTCACTGAAAAATCCCAACATGTGGATCCCATTTTGACGAAAAATCCCAAGAACTGAGTCTACTTTTATATTTGAAAGAAAAGACTGTGGATGGAGAGAGAAAAAATTGTAGATTTTCCCAATGGAGAGCTGCTAACGAAAATATTATTTTTTACCTGTCTAAGAATCTGTAATATGCAAAAGTGTTATTGACAGTTTCTTATTATTTATCTGTATCCCCGGGAACATCACTTAATAATTACGTTTTCGTCTAGTGTATGCGGAAGTGACCTTGGCCTAAAAACAAAACAAAGATGGTCTTGAAAACAGCGATTTTCTTTGTGATTTCTATCGCAGCTTTTGCTGTGATGTTTACCACGATGGCACCATTGACTGGGTTTTTATCATACCACGATGTCCCAAGAATTGTAAAAGACAATAATGGTGAGTATCAGTAGTTCTCTTGTACTAATATGAGCCTTCAAAGTGCGAAAAGGTTTGAATCAAACAAGACACATCTGTCAAAATGTCAATGGATTTTATGCCTGTGATAATTGATCAATGAATGAGATCTTTTATATTCTGTTTATTGTTTTGATCATAGGCCAAGGGTAAAGTAATAGTAAGCCATATATAGAAGAGACAGGTGAACAACTCTGACTTGGACTACTTGTTAAGATGGAGATTTCAACAATATTTAGTGTATTATTTTCAAAAAGCCATGGGGAGTTGATAGAAAATTGATAGTTTGTAGCTCTTACCTATAGATTGAAACTCAGTCAGATGATATAGAGTGAATAATGCTGTCTAAAAGAGAGAATTTCTGAAAACCTGCAATTGCCTGGCAAGTTCATTAGTAAACAAGTGATCTGATTGGTCACTGCTGACCTCCCTGACCTCCAACAGTGACAATCAGTTTCAGCTTGCCAGGCAATTGCAGATATCCATAGTTGTTGTTTTATATGCAGTATTATATGCAGTTTTTAGATAAAGATTTGAAAAAAACAATGATATAAGTTTGAAAAACTCTTTGAAGAAGATTTTGGAGAGATTTGGGAATACAATTTGATACCAGTAAGGAGAACTAGTGCCAAGACTAAAAAAAATTGAAAAATTTTCAATCTTACTTGTGGACCTGTCTCTTCTATATTCAGCTTACTATTACTTTTCCCTTGGCCTATGGTTTTGATTTATTTGACTCCATTGATTCCAAATTCATTTGATCCTCTGTCTGTTTACAACTAGATCAAATGAATAATTGAATTGAAAAAAACTACCCCCGTAAATGTGGGGTTGATATCAACCCCACATTTATGGGGGTATTTACAACAAAATGATATTAGAAAAGATTCACTTGTTGTAGTTGTTGGTATCCTTATGGTGCTTTTATGTCACCTTATAGTCTCTCTGTGCTGGTTTATCACTAGATTGCTATAGCTCTTTGTGCTGTCTCTTGTTTACTACTTATATGTAGCTTCGCATATCTTTTACTCCACACTTCTGTAGTTCCACCTGCCTTGGGGCAGGTATATTCCATGGACATCTCATCCTTCCTCTTACATAGAGAGTTCAGTTGGTCTCTTTTCAGCGTTGGAATCAGGTACATATAACATGCAGAGGACTTTCCTGAACTTCACATCATGAACTTACAGTTACTGTCTCTCATGTTTTCTGTCAGTCCTTGTACCATAGTTCCATTAAACCCAACCTCTTTCTTATCCTATGATTTCTTCCACTTTATTTTCACTCCATTTATTTCCATTCCAAACTTTGTTCAATTCCTTCTCTCTCCCCACAGCTTCACAATTAAATTTATTCTTATTCCAAAATTTATTTAATAAAACATGAACTTGTACATGAAGAATCTTTTTATTGAATCATGGGCTTTCAATATTGAATGCCCTTGATTAAATGTAGGTAACACATTATTCTGTTAAATGTTTTGTTTGGCAATCTTTTGAACTTTGAAATAAATGTGGAACAAAAAACTATCCAAATGCGTTCCTTTAGTTTTACTCTGATAGCTAGGGCCATAGGCTTTTGCCAATAGAGATAATTTTTATTAAATAAAGAGGCCAGCCCAATCAATGTGTTTTTATATTTAGGGAAAGGATTCTATCACTGCTGCCATCTTTATATGGGCCCAAAACATATAGCTAGGACTTTATTTAGACAAAAATGTCCAAAATAGTACTTTGCCTCATTGCTATACCTATTTCTTATTTTTCAGAAGAGACCAATTGGTTTGCCTTAACAGAGTCATTGCTTTGGGACATCTTCCTGGTCTTATTATTCATTGTACAACACAGCATGATGGCAACACCAACCTGGAGAGGTCTCATATATAATCTAGGACTTGTTGTAGTTGAAAGAAGTTTCTACATTGCTGCAACTGCTTGGGCGCTTCAGGTATAAAGTGTTATTGATTGGGAGTCTTACATCAAGGCCCTATAATCAACCCCCTTCACCCTGTGTTCTGCTACTCAGTAAGAGGATGGGAGGGGGGTACAATATTGGAATGCAAGTTTAATTGATTGTTCTTTGTTTGGGCCTAGGGCCTCTAGAACGTTTTCTGTATTTGTGAAAATACATCTTTGAAAAAGAATGAAAAAGGAGCAGGTAGGTTATCGCAAACAATTTCAAAGAATTCTAACTTGAATTATGAATATTTTCTGATCATGAACATGGGTGTATCTTTTAGATCCATTCATTATCTTCAAGAAAAGTATCTCGTATAATGATAATTTAGTTAATCATACCTAAGTGATATTGAAGGGGCAATGGACCAATCAACATACTTTTTCAAAAATGTTGACCTAATTTTCACCAAAAATGCAACCTTTTGTTTTATTGTTGAATGCATAATTAGAATGTGCTTTGAGACATGTTCGATTTCCTAAAAAGAAAAGTTGATTGCTCCAGGGACTTTAAAGATACTGAATTTGGATGACCAAAATGAACTGAAATCAATGGAAAGCATGAGATCTTCAATGGAGAAATAACATGGGGAACACTTATCTTAAAGCAAGTTTTTCTCTCAAGAACTATTTGATACATCAAAATAAAGAATAGTAATTCATTAGACATTGTAAAAAATGATTGCATTTTTGGTAAAAATAGGCTTCTTTGAAAAAGTGTGTTGATGGGTTGATTGCTAGTTAAATATCTCTGTGTTTGTTTGACTTAATTATTACTGTATATGATTTTCTTTGAGATAATGAATTGATCTAAAAGATAAACCTGTCTTCATTGTCAGAAAATAGTCATAATCCAAGATATAACCAAGGGCGTTACAATACCCGGGAATTTATCGGTTCGTCCAGTACTTGTTTGTGATAGCGCCCTCTGTAGGTCACTGTGCTTATAGCCTACAGTAATACGGGGTAGGATATCAGGAATTCGGTCAGTTTCTATCCGTCGATTTCGCTATGAATTGAAGCAAGTGTGACCACTTTATCCACTTAAACAATTTGATAATTGATTAAATCTTTAAACAAAATCGATAAACATGTTATACACTTCCTATCTCCTTAGAAATTAGCATGTATTTATGGATTGTGTTTTCGAACAAGGCTCGACCCACACCAATAGGGAAATCCTTATGCTAATTAGTATGACGTCATATTTTCCTGGGGAATCCTAGATTTCAAAGCCTCAGTCTGTTATTGTGTCAAATGTAAACGCTCTTGGGACGCTCTTTTGCAGACAGAAAATTGACAGATTAGCTTTTAACTTTCAGCTTTGATGTTTAAATATTCTGTATTTCTACTGGACTTCTTGCTGAATATCATATAATGTTATAACTTGATTTGGACCATTGCCTGATTGATCATTCTGAAATTTTGATTGTGATTGGCAAGAAAAATAATTCCTATTGTTTTCCAGCGAAGTCAAAATGTTACAGCATGAGTTATAATGTCGAGTTTGCATCATCTTAAATTCTGCTAGTGATTAGAAGTCCATGCACAAGCATACACATACTAAGACAAACACACCCAGGCTCCAGGCCGTGGATGGAAATATAAAACTATTTAAGGCACAAACTGGTATTAATAGACCGATATGTAGTGTCTGCCATGTATTGAAGGTAAACCAATCTGCATTATTAATGTTTCTTCTATCAATACATGGATTGTGCAATGGAAAAGCAATGGCACAATCAAAAATGTGCATATCAATCGTGAATATCTCTCGGTTCAAAGCTTATTTCCAACGGAATCGTGTCAAAATATGTGTCTGAGTAACAGTTATACATTATAAGATCGCAAACTCTTACCAATTATCAGCCGAATGGCTCATTTTCAACGAAATGTCCTTAAGACAACAGCCCTGGGTCGCGCCTGAGACCAAAAACTACTTCAAATAGCCCTCCCCTAATTATATTGGATAATCACATTTATGCGTGCGCGCGCAGCTCATTCAATGAACGAAACGCCACTTCCCGCTGAAATCACCGGGTATTGATCTTTCCCTTGATATAACCTTCTGAAATTGTATGCGATAACCTACATGCTCCTTTGTATTTGAGATTGCAATAAAGTAGGTGTGGATCAGACTAATAAGCCATCTCATTTGGGTGACACTAGGAGATAGCTGACATGGCTTCTTAATATATCATGGCCTCACCAACCAACAAATAAACAAACAAACAAAAAGGCAAAGAAATACTGGAATTAGAATAAATTAATTCTTAGATATTCTGTCATGATCTACTATATGTTTTCTTATTATCCACCCAAGTATGCAAAAATCCATGTGTTGAGTAAAGCCAGTAAACATTTTCAGTCCCACATTCCAATCTAAAAACTCATTAAATTCTTGATTTTCTTTGATCAAACCTATGTCCAATCAGAATCTACAGTCAAAAAATAGGAAATAACATTAATATTTATGAAAAGTATATTGAGATTGTTCAGATCTTTTTGTATGGAAACTGCAAAATCACCTGTAAAGTCAGAGGATATTCTTGATATGTGGTATTTTCTAGGGTATTTTAATTATTTATTTCAGTACATAATGCAGAGCTGGCTGGTGATTCCAGACTATCCACTTTGGATTATTGATACCTCCCAGAGCACACCCTGGTGGTGGTTTTTCACACTAATCCACGTCATGGCTTGGATAATTATTTATGGAGCAACATTTACAATGGATCTACCTGAACTTCTTGGACTGAAACAGGTAATAAATAGTTCTAATATGGGATGGGCTCTGATTTTGAACTCCCGTGCAGTGATATATCACTGCGGCGTGCAGGTATCTCACCGTAAGCATGGTAACTTCGTAATAAACAACTGACGTGATTGGTTCTAGTCCCATGCTCAGGTCGAGTGATTGTAAAATTTAGACAATTTCATTGGTTGAACTAATTAACTAATATTATATATTAACAAATAAACAACACATGCTGTAAACTATTATCAACACAACTTTTACTCAGAATTCCTTCCGCGGTGATTTCTTCTAATATTTTCTTCATCTGCCCGCTGCAGTGTCTATACCGTGACACTGCATGGGAGTTCGCTCTGATTTGTACCATATGTCTTACTGCAAGATTCACAAATAAGGGCATACAGTAGGACCTGTATTTGTGAAACCTGATGGAGACGTGCAATGTTATAAGTCATGCATCAAGCCCAGATTATGTGAACTTTTTATTGGTTATTTTATCTTTGTATCTTGGAAGTTGGAATTACACATTTTGTTAAGATGATGAAGACAGGAATAAAAATTTAAATTGTTTTCTGGGGATGTGATTATTGGACCATGCAAAAGTTAGACCATGCAAAAGTTATCCAATAGGAGATTCAGGATATTGATTTTATCTAGAGGCAGAATATAGAGAAAAAATATATGTTGGAAAAAATAAGACTACAAACAATAAAATATGAAAATGGTCTACATTAATATTTATATTTCAATAATGAGAATATTTACATTTATATACACTGTACAGTTAACTGATTATTCCATTTTCCATTTGTTTATGAAATCTCATAAGAATGCAATTTTGAGATTCAGTTCCACATTTACTTTAGGTATATGTCCATTTGTAAAAACTTGCCCAGAGCCCAGTCCTCTCTTCCGAGGAATTTAGGAGGCCCCAATTTGAATTTCATTGTCAATCTTAGATTTTCTGTATATGACACCTGGTATCCAGTGTATATAAAATGCCATAAAAATTACTACATTTGAGGTGATGTCCTTGTAAAATCCCTCGTTATAATCAGAGGGAAGTGTACTTAGTGCCTGGTGATCCAGGGTAGGTTATTCATAGCTGCAATGGTTGTTGATGTAGAAATATTTTAACACAGATTTTGTTTCTCCTACCACCCATAGTGAATGTAGTCTGTGCTTCTGTCGGCAGGTGGCGCCCTGTGGACACCTAAAAATATAAATTATAGACAGCATATAGTCCAGTGTAAATTTATTCAAGGGGTGGGTGAACAATCGGTTAGTTAACAATCAGTGAAACTCTGTTAAATGCCCATTGAAAAATATGATGACATCATAGAGAAAAAGTACTCATGAAGTATTAAATGTGCATTTAATAATATAAAATGAAAAAGTATTCCAACTGAAAGTTTTTCATAACAGAGCGATTGAAATTATATTTTAGTGATAATTTTAGTTTTTGACTTACTCTGGCCTTGGTGATAGATCAGAACAGTCTCCCCTGCTATATGCCTGGAACACCCCCTCCCCCTTGAGTATTGTCCATGGTCCTTCTCGAGGGACATCATCTAGCTGCTCTGGGGCTGGACCAAACCACACATCTCTGCAACCATTAATGAAAATTTACCAAACAACTTATCAGCTCAAACATTACATATGTAAATAGTATTGAACATTATATATATGCAAATAGTATTGACCATTACATATGCAAATAGTATTGACCATTACATATGTAAATAGTATTGAACATTACATATATGCAAATAGTATTGAACATTATATATATGCAAATAGAAATGAACATTGCATATGCAAATAGTATTGACCATTACATATGTAAATAGTATTGAACATTATATATATGCAAATAGTATTGAACAGTACATTTGCAAATAGATATGTAAATAGTATTAAACATTACATATATGCAAATAGTATTGACCATTACATATGCAAATAGTATTGAACATTACATATATGCAAATAGTATTGAACATTATATATATGCAAATAGAAATGAACATTGCATATGCAAATAGTATTGACCATTACATATGCACATAGTATTGAACATTATATATATGCAAATAGAAATGAACATTACATATATGCAAATAGTATTGACCATTACATATGTAAATAGTATTGAACATTATATATATGCAAATAGTATTGAACAGTACATTTGCAAATAGATATGTAAATAGTATTAAACATTACATATATGCAAATAGTATTGACCATTACATATGCAAATAGTATTGAACATTACATATATGCAAATAGTATTGAACAGTACATTTGCAAATAGATATGTAAATAGTATTAAACATTACATATATGCAAATAGTATTGACCATTACATATGTAAATAGTATTGAACATTATATATATGCAAATAGTATTGAACAGTACATTTGCAAATAGATATGTAAATAGTATTAAACATTACATATATGCAAATAGTATTGACCATTACATATGCAAATAGTATTGAACATTACATATGCAAATAGATATGTAAATAGTATTAAACATTACATATATGCAAATAGTATTGACCATTACATATGCAAATAGTATTGAACATTACATATATGCAAATAGTATTGAACATTATATATATGCAAATAGAAATGAACATTGCATATGCAAATAGTATTGACCATTACATATGCAAATAGTATTGAACATTATATATATGCAAATAGAAATGAACATTGCATATGCAAATAGTATTGAACATTACATATGCAAATAGTGTTGAACATTACATATATGCAAATAGTATTGAACATTACATATGCAAATAGTGTTGAACATTGCATATGCAAATAGTATTGAACATTACATATATGCAAATAGTATTGAATATTACATATGCAAATAGTATTGAACATTGCATATGCGAGAGTATTGAACATTACATATGCAAATAGTATTGAACATAACATTTGCAAATGGAATTGAACATTACATATGCAAATAGTATTGAACATTACATATATGCAAATAGTATTGAACATTACATATGCAAATACTATTGAACATTACATATATGCAAATAGAAATGAACATTACATATGTAAATAGTATTGAACATTACATATATGCAAATAGTATTGACCATTACATATGCAAATAGTATTGAACATTATATATATGCAAATAGAAATGAACATTACATATGTAAATAGTATTGAACATTACATATATGCAAACAGAAATGAACATTATATATGTAAATAGTATTGAACATTACATATACGCAAATAGTATTGAACATTACATATATGCAAATAGTATTGAACAATACATATGCAAATAGTATTGAACATTACATATGTAAATAGTATTGAACATTACATTTGCAAATAGTATTGAACATTACATTTGCAAATAGTATTGAACATTACATATACAAATAGTATTGAACATTACATATATGCAAATATTATTGAACATTACATATGCAAATAGTATTGAACATTACATATGTAAATAGTATTGAACATTATATATATGCAAATAGTATTGAATTATACATTACACATATGCAAATAGTATTGAACATTACATATATGCAAATAGTATTGAACATTACATATGAAAATAGTATTGAACATTACATATGCAAATAGAATTGAACATTAGAGTTGCAAATAGTATTGAACATTACATATATGCAAATAGTATTGAGCATTACATATGTAAATAGTATTGAACATTGCATATGCAAATAGCATTGAACAGTACATTTGCTAATAGTATTGAACATTACATATGCAAATAGTATTGAACAATACATATATGCAAATAGTATTGAACATTACATATATGCAAATAGTATTGAACATTACATATGCAAATAGTATTGAACATTACATATATGCAAATAATATTGAATGTTGCATATGCAAATAGTATCCTTGCAGATGCAAATAGTATTGAACATTACATTATGCAAATAGAAATAAACATTACATATGGAAATAGCATTCAACATTACATATGCAAATAGTATTGAACATTACATATATGTAAATAGTATTGAACATTACATATATGCAAATAGCATTGAACATTACATATGCAAATAGTATTGAACATTACATATGCAAATAGTATTGAACATTACATATGTAAATAGTACTGAACATTACATATGTAAATAGTATTGAACATTACATATATGCAAATAGTATTGAACATTACATATGCAAATAGAATTGAACATTACATATATGCAAATAGTATCGAATGTAATGTAACCACCAGGACCGGTTCATCCTTTATCATTTAATTAGTGAAATTAAACCTGCACATCGCTCCAAAACGCAATATGTTGACATATATTGTTTTTACATTTTTAAGCTCTAATATAAAGTTTATGTAAATAAAAATTGTTTTTTTCTGCGTTATATCAAAGAACAATCATTTAATTAAAAAAAATAAAAAGGCGAACGCGGGATTCGAACCCGGGCCTCCCGCGTGCTAAGTGAGAATTGTACCCCTAGACCCCTAGACCACCGTCTTATGTTGGAAGTAATTAAACGCTACTTATTTTGAATGCTATGATTCGGAAGTGACGTCACGTTCTTCATTTAGAAACTTTTCCAAAATCATATCGTCGGCGCCGATCGAAGCAATTCAATGAATAATCTTTGAAATGACACATTTATCGTAAGTATTTCTACACAAGATTTGCCCCATTTGTTCATCATTCTATAATCTTTCATTAAGCTCAAAATGATAAAGTTCACCCCCGAAACAACCCAAGATTGCGTTTCGGAGCGCAGTCCAGCTTTAAGTAACAATCAAATTAGCGGTAAGTAAAACTTATAAAAATCCTTCAAAAAGTGTGTACCAACATCACTTTTATGAAACTCAGTTGCTTATTATGGCAAAAATATCTGAAGAAATCTGAAAATAAACAGAACTGTTTTTGATAATTTGATCTCGAATTGACCCGCTTCCTTGTATACTGAACCAATGCAATGATAAAATTTGGTCTCTAATCTCATAATAATGAGATCATCTACGATGCACCGGAATAACACCATAGTTTGTAAACATTCTAAACTGGATATCCTTTCATTTCAACGTCATACTATGAGGTAATGCATATACTACCCTCATTCAAGGATATATTTTGAAACATTCTTTTTCACAATTCAACAGTTTTGGCATTTCCTTGCTATAGAGCTTTTAAAAACATGTGTATACACACTTTTGCATGATAAAAAATGAATCACTGTAGGAACATATTTTGATAATACATGTAGTGTTCATTTCGGACAGGTGTTCACTAACAGAGGTGTTTATTAAATAGATGTCACATAATTAACAAGTTTCCAATATTTTACTTACGTTCTACAACAAAGGTCATTGTCAGCATCCCGTTTTACTCTTTCTTTTTGAGCTGTATTTAAGTTTTGGATTTGTTCAAGCGTAAAAAACTGCCCTGGGAATTCTTTTCTGAGGTATTCATCCTTGGTCACTGAGGTTTGGGGATATGCTGAAACAACAAAAATATGATCAACAAATACATGTTTATGAGCTTTAAAAGTTACCTGAAATTGAGCTTTAAAAGTTACACAAAGTTTAAAAAAAATATAAAATGAAGTAACAGTTGAACTTTATAATGTTCATCATATAACAGAAATATAACATGAAGTTAGAAATTAAAAAATTAAACTAGGAAAAACTTCATTGTTTCCTGGAATTCCTGAAAGTTATAACCTTAAAAATGATATGTGAGTATAGAATTTAAACAAGGTGCAATGATAACCAACCATATAAAGTCAAGGGAGTGGTATCGATATGGAGAACTTTTTGAACACACGTTTCTCTTAAACCAGTCATAAAAAAATCTAAAAATTTTACGCATCGTCAATTTAATGGTCATCTTTTGAATCGTAACAATATAATTTGAAAAATATATACTTTCATCTATATTGTTTAAGAAAACACATCAAACACTTGTTTTGTTCTTTGTATGATGTTTCCAGAGTGAGATGAAACATCTTTCCGAACCTCATTGGAACAAAACGACATAAACACAACATGTTTAGGTCTTTCAATATTGTAATTGTATAAAGGAAATCTTGGTTGATTTTAAAAAAGTATCTTGTTAATGAAATAGAAGGTTTATCTTGATTTTTATCTATTTTGGGGAGATTTTGTTTTAATTTTTTGAATAAAATTAAAATCAACCAAAAATTCCTTTGTATAAGTACATGTATAATATTGAGAGGTCTAAAAACATGTTGTATATGCTATTTTGTTCCAACAAGGTTCGGAAAGACATTTTATTTCATTCTCAAGAATTGGTAGAAAGGAGCAAAAACATTTGCACTAAAAAAACAAAAATGTTAACAAAAACAGTTATACAAAATATTTCTAAATAATTTTCGCATTAAAATGTTTTCAATGATTGGTTTAAGAGAAAAACATTGTTGAATTCAATTCACCATATCGATACCACTCCTTTGTGTAAACTGAGCTGAGGAATCGTCTGAAAACTTCCACACTTTTCCAGTTGGAGTTTTGGAGGTAGTAAAAATTACTTGAAAACCTTGCCTTCAAATTACTTAGTATAGGTGACAGTGGATGGATTTTTTCTTGTTCGTGTATTTGTTTGTTTGTTTACTTACCAACTGGGTGATCTAAAGCAATTCTGCCTGTCTGACTATATCTCATATTAGGAGGTAGTGATTTCTGAATGACTGGGAATAAGTTTGATGACCCTCTGGCGTATCTAGGTTTGCCCCCTGCCCCTCTTACTAAACACAGCACATGAACAAGGAAAACCTAAAAGTAATTAGGCCCCATTAATTCAATATTTAATGAAAAAGTAATTATGTTTTAAATAAAATGTTGTGAAAGATGTATGGAAAGTGTATGTGTATATATTAATAATGCACAAATATATGTGTAAAATACATGTTTAAGATTTGATTTTATTTTACTGAGAACTTTAATTTACATATAAAATTAAAATCAGAATAATGTTGAATTCTAATTAACTACATGTGCATTTAATCTTTTGATGGATCCTCAAATATTGATAGAATACATAAAATATTCAATAATTTTAGAATACATAAAATCCTTATCTTGTCAGTTTGTCTTAAGTCTAAGTTGTTACTTTACCTGGCAAGGTAGCGCATACCACATTTTGAAGATCAATCAATTTCAGGGTCTTTGGATGTCCAGCAACAAACTTTACACTTGACTTTCAATACCACAGACTATCAAACTCCTAATCATGTGGCCAAAAATTAATCCCTGAGATCATTCATTTTTATGGTTTTGTCTGTTTCTTTCTTTATTCTGCATTATATCCTGGTGTATTACCCCCGTCGTGTTTTTGTCAACCAATGTTTGGCCACTAAATTGTGCACCTAGGTGGTTTGACGTATGAACATTTTTCTTTTGTATTTCTTGGTCAGCACTTCCTCAGTACACTTGGAGTACTATACAGGGGACATTCAAATAGTTATGCTAATTCCCGACCACAATATTTGTAGATAAATCGTAAATCCTGTGTTTTACATGAACTTTAATTCCAAGTCAGTCACTTCTTTTATTTCTATTAAAGTTGCTCTTAACTTTTTAACATCAGTTTGTGTTTGTTTGATTGACATGTCACAATCAAATAAAAGGTAAATGTCAATTTGATTATTTACAGAGTTGTTTGAAAATGCATGAAAATATTGAGTTTACAGTATATTTGAGTCATTATTTTGCAATATAAATGGGTGAACCATAATTATACGCATACATTTTTATACCTTCTTTTGTACCTTCATAGAAATGTATAATTATCTAACATATACCTGCAATATTACTGAGAGACCTTGCTGAATGTGAATGAATGAATGAATGAATGAATGTGTACAGGGTTAACTTTAGCTATAAATAATTAAAAATAAAAATTTGTTTTTTCTGAGAATCATTGACTACATTTACTGTAGTTTCCTTATTATGAAATATCACTGATAGAAAATTGCAAAAATATGATATTATTTTTAATTAATATGCTGAGGTTATACCACTTTATTCATCAAATGGTACATCACTTCTAATATCAATTAAATAATTAACACCTCATTAATGAAGCAAAGAGAGCAAGTTCACATATTACAATTATGACTCATGATACCTGGGAGGCAAAACATGTGGTTAACCTCGTTGCTATGGTGATGCTTTCTGAAGTCATCATTTACTTCTTTATTATCAATGAACAAAATTACTATGATTGATAAGTTGTAAGATATGGCATTAACTGCTTCAAGAAAATGATATTCTGCTCTAAATTATTTCACGAAATCATATATTTACAGCTTTAGATTTGATGTTGTTTCATACTATTATTGGTATATTCTACAGATAGATGTCACTACCTAAGAATTGTGCACCAGAGCAAAATGTATTCATCAATGTGCTTCCTTGGGTAATATCAGTTCACAAAGTTGTTGAAAATTTAAAACAAAAATCCATGTTTTTAATGTAGAAAAACTCAATGGCACTAACTTTTAGTGGTCACCTGCATTAATGCATCAACTTCACTTATATTTCAGTGTATGAATGTAAAGTAAAGTGGTAGACATGGCTTTTAGGAATCTCAACCTGTCGCTCATGATAATTATGGCAGATAATTGCAGTATTTTCTTTACATAACATTATTAGATAATTGCATTACATTACCATGTATTGTAAACCTTGTACCATTTACAATACATTTTGGATGTACAGTAAAACCACTGTGGGTGCACAGTGTTCACTGAACTCTATTGGGACAAAGATCAAGATTGTTCAAAATCCTATTGATGGCATGGGTGTCAGAAGGGGGGTGGGGGGGGGGGGGGGTTCTGTTGGTTGCAAAAAGTGCTAGAAAAGAACTATTTATAGTCTTTGAAAATGCTCAGATTACACCAAATTATGTCTTCAATGAAATAAATTCATCAGAGGAGCATGCCCTCGGACCCCACCCCCCCCCCCCCCAATATGCGTGACTGTTTTTTCTGGGATCAATTTTGTATATTTAGAGACCCCGGGGGGTTCACTGTATGAAAAAATTCTGTGGGGGGTCCTAGGCTGAACTCTCAGATATCAATATGTTCCCATGCCAATCTGTCAAATTTCAATGTGTTCCCATACCGACCAAAATAACGCCCAAAAGCCACACCAAATGTCCAAATATAGAACCGATGCCATACCAAATATCCAAATATAATACCAATGATATTCAAAATATCTTAAGCCTCGGGAAGAAGGCAGATCTTTGAGGAAAATGATCCAAAACAACCTCAAATTAAGAATATGCGTAACAGCTAGACCAATGCCATACCAAAAGTTCACTGTAAACCTCAGAAGTCATAATTTGGGGGGCATTCTCATACCAGATCCTAAAATTTGGGTCCATTGCCATACCAAATGTCAAAAAAAGGTACCCCATGTGCGTCGAGGATCCCCGTCAAGGTTTATATACAGTGAAGTTAGAGACTGACCCATTTTACAAAAATGTATTAGACAAATATTTGCATGAATCTTTCTGTATGCTTTCAGGTGTACTATTACGCATATGGATACAACCCACCGATTACATTCAAATCAAAGGGGACCCAGAAGCTGTACCGACACATGCGTCACCCTGGGGCATGTTGTCTAATCGCAATATTCTGGCTTCATCCAGTCATGACCCTTAGCCGATGTCTTCTGGCAGGCTTTTGGACAATTTATTTGATGTTTGGATTTAGCGTAAAAGAAAAGGATTATATATATCTGTGCGAACAACTAAGTCGTAAGCAGATGACGTCCAGTCACTGGGAAATGGTTGCTGAATACCATGAAGAAGAAGTAGTGATGGAGAAATAATCTTATTGAGCTTTAATGGATATTACCAAATTGGTGACTCTAGACAACAGTTATTAATATTTAAAGAACATTGTTGTAAAAGGTGGAGGATTTAATCTAAAGAATGCATTTAAATATCATGCTCAGCTTGTTAAAACTACTTTTGTAGCATATTTAAGGACATCATCGTGTATTTTGTGAACAGGAGTGTGGCCAATTTCTTAGAATTAATGTCGATAGGGTCAAGGTCAATTTATCATTGTACAGCCACAAATGTTAATACATTTTGGACAAGGTTGATTGACAGAGTTTTTAAATGAAGTTGCTTCTAATTTGAAAAAAATTCAAGACTGTCACTCTCAAAATGTTATAGCGATATTGGATAAGATTGAAATATTGACATGGCCCCTTAAATGTAATATTGCTTTTTAAAGAAAAGCTGATTTTTATAGTTCATTAATAAAATGAATATGACGGGGTGTTTAAAATGATGAGAATTTTCCAAGGAAAAAATTGCCTCCAAAGCACTGTACTTTTATTAAGCCTTGGTATTAAGTTATATAGTTTAAGAATATTGTAGAATTATACAATATAATGAATGTTCATGGTAAAATTAATATTATTTTACAAAATATAGTGCCATAATAATACAATACACACCAAACTTAGATTTGCAATTGAACTTCTTGAATTTTAAAACATTTGGTGCTCTTTTTATATAAATAGTATATAATTATACATGTATGTACACATATTAAATGCTTATACATTTGTACTTTATAACAGCATGTTATTTATTAAAATTTTGTGATTATTATACAATTCTCTCTTTGTATTGCATTCCTGACTATTTTAAAATTTACTCATTTCAATAATCAGCTTATAAGTAGGAGTTTACTTACTACTCCTAAACATAACATGTTTTTCATTTTATTTTATCAATTTTGTCATGGTTTTAGGATCTGACAAAAGCTATACCATTTTCCCAAATTAATTGAAATATAGCATAGTACTGAGAGTTAAAATGGTATAATAATTGAATGGAATGATTGAATTGAAAATTGTATATAACTGCATAGTTTTGAATATTTTTTTTATATTACATGTACTACAATAATACAGTTGTATTTATAATTGTTATCTTATTGAAAATATGAAAACTTTCTGAAATTATGTTCTAAAACTTGTTATGAGATACAGGACTAGAAGAGATTTTTTCAAAAGATTTATCTTGGGGAAAATAAGTTTATACCTCTCTTTCTAATATACACAAATTTTAGAATCTACATGTCATATTTTAGTGCTTTTTGATAGAAAATGATAGAGTCTGTGCTACTTAAATGCAATACATCAACACAGTTTTATTTTTTACCCATGTTACTTTATTTTGAACTTCTTAAAAGTTCAGATATTCATGAATAAAAGTGTATTGATGAAAGCCTTCTTAGAAATAAAAATGAAATGAAATTTTAGCTTATATCTTATAAATAGTGTGCACTATTTGAAAAACATTAACCCTCATGAAACAATACTTGCCTGTGTTTTTATTTTGATAGCCAATGGATAGTTGGGTTGGTAGAGCTTTAAAATTAGTATTACATGTAAACCCATTTATTAACCTTTGGATTATCTTGGTGACCTTGACCTTCCTTGGCTTTGATCTTTCCTGAGCCCAGTACAAGAACATAAGTGTAGCCAGGGCCTCTTTAAAATTTTATATAAAAATATTTATGCACACATTTTTTCAATTAAAACCATGAAGTCTAAGGATGGATCTCCCTTTGCCACTGTGGTCCCTCATGAAATACACATATTTCCCTCAAGGTAAAACCTGTATCCAAAACCTCCTAGATAGATATTGTGTCAAGTGTGGAAGAAATTGAAGATTTAAAATTACTAATTGACCAAATTGAATTGATTTTGATATTAAATGTTTGAACAAAAAACTATTTTCAGTAGACTATGTTTATGATGTTTATAACTAATATTATGATTTAAAGATGGCATAGCTGCATACCTTCTGGGAGGTTCACAAGGATGTATATGCATGCTGTATCTGGCCTTTACCACAAATAAAATGCAATAAAGATATTGTTTGATTGTCTGTGTGGATATCCACATTTATGATAATGACATATGCATTAAATCCACGTCCCATGCTGCAAGGGGTATGACTTGAGACTAAGATTTTATAAATTAATCATCACAACAGTGTGTCCCAAAAAAAAGGAAACCGGCAATAGATTGCTTATTTCTCAAATATGAATAATAATAAGAAAATTTCACAGCTACCATCTGATAGGTTATGATGTCCTTTTTCTGATGATATCAAAGGTGTTTATTTTTCTCCACGGATGACTGAGTTCTAAGAGATTTAAGTGACCATTAAATTTTTAAATTTTCCTATCATTATTCATATTTGAGAAATAAGCAATCTATTGCTGGTTTCCTTTTTTTGGGACACCCTGTATAAAGAGTGAAACTGTTCATGATAGAGACATAGTGGACTTTTTATTTTCAAATGACATTATTAAAAAAGTATTCCAAAACCCAATGCTACTGGGGTCCGTTTTTGAAACTGTCGTAACTTACGATTTGGTCGCAAGTCATTGTTCCTTAAAACAGAGACACATGGATTTCTCGGAATCGTAAGTTACGATCGTACGAAAAACGAACCCCTGGATCCTAACTCATTTAAGAGTGAATGGTTTTTGAATAGGTTCCAGCCATGAACCAAGAGTCTTCGTCACAATATTAGCAAATTGGATGGTTAATTTTCCAGCCACCCATCCGTTATACCTCTTTAGAGTCTGTCACCATCGATGGATGTTGGGATCCAGAGACATTTGGAAAAATGAGTCTAGTTATAAGAAAATTGGGTCAAATTTCAATGCCTGAGCTTAACTTTCGTAATCACATTGCTATACTAGTATAGAAATATCTGTTGGGGTTGGGGTTTTTCTCCAGGTCCATGGGGAGACACAAGACTTTTGGATACATGATGTTCATATTGGAATGAGAATAGTTGTCAATTGTTTCACATGACCAAAGACCATGACCAGAGACTAGAATACTATGGCTTCTAAAATATAGAGAGCCCCTGGGAGAGAACCCCCTCCTCACAATCATTCAAGATTGAATACACTCTCATTTACTGAAGAAATTCACTTGTTTAATGTCATAATTTTATCAGTGCGTTTCATGAACTAACAAGACGTGTTGAGGTTTATTATAGATTGTTTATATATTGTTTATTAATGTCATGGGCTTTCAAAGTTGAAAGCCCATGTTAATGTTAAATACGGTGAATCCACTTTATGTTACACTATTCATGTTAATGCCAGTGTAATGCTTTAGAAATGAACACGTGCTCCGGGCTGTAAATATTTACTTTTTACGCCACGCCCACCTGAAACTTTAGCCAATCAAAATAGAGCAATAGATATCATGAATAATTTATCAGCTCAAAGTTCGTTTGACAGCGCACTTGCTAGCAATCATTTCGATCAGAAAGCTTAGAAGAGTCCACACGGTTGTTTTATATTTGTACTTGAAATCATGGATGGCGGTGGTGATTCTATGCCAACAACCGTTGCAGGGTCCGGTGTACCAAATGAAGCTGCACTTCTTGCACTTATGGAAAAATCTGGATATCAGATGTTACAAGAAAACGGTCAGAGAAAGTATGGGGGACCGCCACCAAACTGGGAAGGCCCAGCTCCTCTAAGAGGATGCGAGATCTTCATTGGGAAAATTCCCAGGGACTGTTACGAGGATGAACTTGTTCCCGTCTTTGAGAAGGTTGGGAAAATATATGAGTTGAGGTTGATGATGGACTTTAGTGGTTCGAATAGGGGCTACGCTTTCGTTATGTACACAAACAAGGCTGATGCCGTCAAAGCCGTCAAAGAATTGAACAATTATGAAATTAGAAAAGGGAGGCTTCTAGGAGTTTGCCTCAGTGTCGACAACTGCAGACTATTTGTGGGAGGTATCCCTAAAAATAAGCAAAAGGATGAAATCCACACTGAAATGGATAAAGTGACGGAGGGAGTTGTGGACGTGATTGTTTACCCCAGTGCACAAGATAAAAGCAAAAACAGAGGCTTTGCTTTTGTCGAGTATGAAAGCCATAGGTCCGCGGCAATGGCGCGGAGAAAGTTGATCCCGGGTAGGATCCAGTTGTGGGGGCACCAGATAGCTGTTGACTGGGCAGAGCCCGAACAAGAGGTCGATGAAGAAGTCATGAAAAACGTAAGTAACTTGAACTTGAAAAAGTTTATTCATTCGCCGTCTGAAAAGTGGACATTGATGCAATAGGCCAGAGTACACAAATAAATAAAACTTGTATAAAACTTTTATTGTTTGGAAAACATTGTACGGTGGTGAAATTATGTAAATCATACTTTCTGTTTTCATTCACAAAATGAACGTAGGAAAATTGATAAGTTTGAACCCCGCTAATTTTGAAATGAAAAGACGGCCATTTTGATAAGATCAAAGAACAGGACAAGACTGGCGCTAAAATTTAACTTCTTATTCCATACAAAAATTTGAAAAAAGTAGGGATTATCAAGACATTTCAACGCCGGATTTCAATGATGATTTGAAATACATTTGATTACGAACCTAAATTAGCAATAAATTTACAGGGAATTTGAATAGTTGATTATTATTTCAACCGTAGAAAACATCATGTGAAGTAATCACAATTAATTTCCCACAGCAAGTCAAACGTCAAAGCCACGCCCACTCAAACTTAATCTGCTGCCCTGGAAAATACTTCAAATAGATTGTTGAAGGGGGGGGGGGTTTAAGAGATTTCATAAAAGAGGTATTTGGCCAGAGATTTCACTTAAATGTGCAACAATTAGTGCAGAGGGGCCACTCGACAACGATCATGGACCAGTGTCAAAGTATATTTAGTTTGGATATTTCATCAAGACTAACATACATTTTTATAATCTACAAAGAAACCCCCTACCCTGGTTTATTATTTCAGCTGATATTCATCTTGAAACGGGTTGGATCTTAAAAATCTATAAGTCACGCCTAACCATCGACAAGGTACAGTCACGTGACCGTGACAAAATATGCCGTAGTACACTTTTGATGTACAATGTCACTATTAACTGATTTTAAGCAAAGACTATGATGTAGGTTTGATGCAGGTTTTCAAAAATAAATTTGAGGAATACAAAAAGGATTTCCTGTTTGATTTCGCGTGTATTCGATTTCAAAGACATTTATTTTTCTAATTACGTTAAAAGATCTTCGAGCAGTGCTCGATTTTTTTCGTTGTACGTCTACCCATACAATTGTTCTGTTGGAAAAATGTTGTTTTTTACACATTTCCTTTGATAATTTTCTCCCCTGACGTTTCGGAGTGTCGAATATTTTAATGAGAATGTGTTTCTCTAAACTGCACAATTTAAGACGGGTTAAGATTTAATAAATATTCATGCATTTGGTATAATTAAAAAAATCAGAAATGTACGTTGTCAACTCACAGTGTATGTTGTCCCTGTAATTGAAATTCATGAGTTATAATATTAAACATTGCAATGATTTAATTTCAAAATGCATTAAGGGTTTTATGCGTAACAAGTGATGTTCAACGAACATGCTGCTGTATCCCTAGTACAGATAAACAGGTAAGCGTGATATCTTCCGACCTTTTTGGCCACTCGGCGTCGGTACGTTACGTTATGTTTAGTTGCACTTTTATGAATTTTAATAATCTCAAGGAATTCATGGAGAGATCTATACTAGCAAGATGAAATTTATGCTATAGGGTGTCCCGAAAGTATACCAATGTCTCCATAGTATGTGTCATATATCATTTTAAAGCTTATTAATTAAAGTCAGTTTTACACCAAAACAATAGTCGGTGTGTCTCCTTAGCCACCATGTTAACAGCAGCAATACTTTCCATATATGACCTTAAACAGGCTTCAAATAGGGATATGGCGTTTTGTAATCCTCATGAAACCTTTTTAAGGCATAAGAAGAGTTTCCTTGGAGTATCTACCCTAAACGTCATCTTTTTAGAACTCAATAGCCATCCTATCTTCGAGAACAGCACCCATATTTTCTGTCACAGGGTCAGGGCTGTTTCCAGGATACTGAAATGAACTATCTTTTTGACAAAACGCTAATTTTTGAAATGCCTGTTACTTTTTACCATTTGAACCATCATATTTGGCAAATCAATGTAACTTTGGATAAGTTTAAAAATGATATATGACACATACTATGGAGACTAAGGAGGGGGGCATACTTTGGGACACTGTATATCTGGAAAGTGCAGAAGTTCAAAAGGGCCAGGTATGGAACACAAAAAAAAGAATTAGTAACATTGACATTTAATCATATCAATGACAATTTTATGGATTAACGGAAAAAATATTAGGGTAAATATATCTGATATGCCTATTAAATATTATTACTTTATTATCAAATATGTTCCTTCTATTACACGTACATTATAGCATTTCATTCACTGTAAAATTAACTGTGAATTGAGATCTGTAAGGCCAATGTGACAACATACATTCGAGTTGACAACATACATTATCTATTTTTCGTAGTAGCATCCAAAGTAAAAAGCGGTTTTGCATTAACTCTGAATGTATATTTGTATACTTATCTTAAGTTGTGTTAGTCGTAGTTTGGCTGTTATTTGCATAGCAAAACAAAACTTAGAGAGAATTTTGAGAAAATCAGTCAAGATTTAGAGATCCCTGACGTGCTGGGTAGATCTATAACAAGATATTGAAGTTGCTGAGGATCATTTAAAGTAGATATGCATAATTGCAACTTAATTACAAATCGAATGCAACAACTACCTGATGATGAACTGACACAATATTGATCAAATCAATGCTAGTTCTTTCCTCGCTTCCTCATTCTAGAAAATGGCGATCTAAAATGGCGGAAATGACATAGTACATCAAAAGTGTACTACGGTATATTTTGTCAATGTCACGTGACTGTACGTTGTCGATGGTCAGGCGTGTAAGTGGGACTCCTTTTATAGAAGCGTTGAACTGAATTTATACTTCTTAATGCTGAAATTGATAGTTCACTATACATTTAAGAAAATAGGTATGTCAAAGAAGATGTTAAGCCAAGTTGCCCCGATAGATGCCCTATCCCCTGATAGCTCAGAAAAAGTAAAAATTTTGAAATTTTTTCTCTACAGGCCTTGTTGCCCCTTTAATTATTACTGTGGAATGTGCTTAGGGAACACACCTGTTTTTAAATGCTCTGCTAAATCAGAATGTCAACTTGCTTCTTGATAGATATGTCTATCATCTACATGGTAAGTCTTGCATATCCCCATAAATGTGGGGTTGATTTTTCAAATCACCCCCACAACTACTTGTGCATTGAAAACTTGGGGTTGTAAAATGTTGTCAGTAGTTGACACAAAGCTGAATTTTATCTAAATAACCACTAATCCATCTTATTTTACAACCTCAAGTTTTCAAAACACAAGTAGTTGTGGGGGTCCACATTTATGGGGGTAGTCTTGCACACATGCTATCATGATGAAATAGAATACTGCAAATTATGAAATGTGCAAACCCTAGTGCATTTCCACATAACCTTCTTTACTGGTAGAACACATTAAGTACATTTCATTGGATGTATTATTACAAATCCATACTGAGACCATGAAAGATCCTAAATGTTTCAATATAGTGCATGTACAAGTACCATTGAACCAAGTCAATTTATCCCAATCTTTGTATTGTGGTGGCTATTAAGATTTCAGTTGAAGTGTGCCATTACAGCTTTGCATAATCATCTTTTATCATCACCCAGCTAGTTGAACATTCATAAAATAAGGAAATACTTTACTCACTTCGAGAGCCATGTTAGATTTTGAAACTTATGGCTCTCAAACGGAGAAGTGAACAGCTAATCAATCGTGACTTTTGAAATCGAATTAAGTCGATCCGCGGCTTACTTTTGGTCTCTAACTGTGTCTTGCATCAGTATCATCAATCCGTGTAAGTATTGGAGCGCTGGAGTACTTCTTTTTCGATCAAGACTTGTAAATTGTTCATCGAGTTAAAGATTTACAGACCTATTTCCAATATGGCGGTTTGCTAGGTGCGAGATACGCAACGAACGAAATGAATTTTGAGAATTAGTTAGGTTCGGACAACCTCCGGAGATTTACGAAAATGTCCGAGCAGAAACCGCCGTATTGGAATTTGGCAGTAAAACGATTCACTCGACTAAACAATTACAAGTCTTGATCGAAAAAGAAGTACTCCAGCGCTCCAATACTTACACGGATTGATGATACTGATGTAAGACACAGTTAGAGACCAAAAGTAAGCCGCGGATCGACTTAATTCGATTTCAAAGGTCACGATCATTGAGCTGTCCAAATGCTCCGTGGGAAAGCTATTATATCAAAATCCAAATAGCTTTCGCAGGAAGTAAGAAATACTAACTATCTACATGTTTGTTTACCTCAATTCTTTCCTCATTTACAATGTCTATTGCATTTTAAATAATTCAAAGCACAATCTCAGAAAATGTACACCTCCAATCCGCACTCTAAAATCATGGTACTAAACTGGTAACTGGTACCATACCAAAATCATGGTACTAAACTGGTACTGTTGTAGATTGGCTGTGTACCCTATCCAGTATCCAATATTTTGTTTCTTCAAAAGAGAGCTTCAATTACCCTCCCAAGTTAATGTTAAATCAGACACTCTTAGGAATTTAGACCCAACATATATAAACTATTTCATGAATTTACTTTGGAATTAGATGATGTAAATAAAAGATTAATAGAACAATATATGTGTATGTTAATTTTATTTGTTAAACCTGTCTCTGTATTCCCCAACCCCTCCCTCCCACTTTTTACTGATAGCATACAGAGTGTCTCGAAAGTATTGGACCTCCCCTAGGCGGACATACCAATGTCTCCAATCATCATGGTGTGTGTCATATATTATATGAAATCCCAAGTTACGTTGATTTGCCAAGTATCATGGTTCGACTCTCAAATGCAAAAACATCATTGGCATTTCAAAATATAGTGTTTGGCTAAAATTAAAGTTCAGTTCAGTATCCCCTCCCTATCTGACCTATATTAGAGAAATAATGGGGGAGGGGGGCTACAGTAGCTACTAGCTAATCGAAGTGTAGGGACTGGGGGAGATGGACTTCAAACTGTGAACTCAGACAATGTGTCATCAAATCTAGGACAACCGGCATCTATATCCAGGCAAAGGCTAGACAATGTGGTGCTAAGTTGATCACACCTTTCATCTGGAATATAAAATTGTTTAATTTCCAGATTAAATATTATGATAATCTGCTCTAGTTATCTATTCATAAAAAAAAGTTATATAAGATGAGATTTTCAAAGAAAGTTGTCTATAATTCCTTAGAAAATCTTTTCATCTTAAAGATGTAAGGTGTCTGATAGCCATAATAAGATTAACTGATATCAATATTATGCAATATATTGTTGTCTCTTGATGTTATGATTCAACAAGAGATCTTTTGAACTTTTTCTCTCAATCACTTGTCAAAATTCTTGCTGAACTGCACCCCTCCCTCCTACCATACTTTTACTCTCCCTGTGAAGGTTTAGTCTTGCTTCAAGACTCGCCCCCCCCCCCTCCTACTTTTATCCACTGTTGTTGAAGTAGACTAGGGGAGGGGGTTCAGGGTCTTGAAGCAAGACTATGTAAAGTTCTGGAAAGAAATCATTCTGAGGTCAGTCATGTCAGTGGGGAGGGGGTACTAAAGATAGATGCAGGACTTTTGTGCAACCTAGAACCTAGACTGTGCAAAATTAGATTATGAAATAAAATAAACCTAATATGCGCATGTTTACAGGTGAAGATCTTGTATGTGAGGAACCTCATGCTCACAACAACAGAAGAAACTTTAGAAGAGGTGTTCACCAAAGCTGCTGGAAATGACGGCTGTGTTGAGAGGGTAAAAAAAATTAGAGACTATGCCTTTGTGCACTTTAGAGAAAGGCAAGACGCCATAACTGCCATGCACCAATTGAATGGTAAGTAGAAATAATGTTTTATATATTTAAAATCTGATGATTAAGATAAGTCAGTAATTGATTTGGGGAGACTGCTTCCAAATGATGATATTCCCATTCTTATCTATTGAGGATAAAATGTTAACACATCTAGCAAATTTTGTTTAAACTTCACTCTTTGGTGTCATGAAGGGGGGGGGGGTATCCAAGAATTTGTAGATATATGTGGAAATATTGACCCCCAGGTTCAACTTTACATGGAGATAGGTTCATGTTTGGGCTGTTTCTCCCACTTTGTTATATGGAGATACTGTAATGAGCATTTATGCCACATTATACTCAAAGATGTTTTATTTGTGAACTAATCTTACTAAAGGTCATCATGTAGAAGGGTCACCAATCAGAGTTATGCTTGCAAAACCAAATGGAAAGATGTCGCACATGTCACACGAGGATCGAGGTTCGATGAACCATATTGTTGAATATTTATAATTGTTTGTTTACATTCTTTGAGGATTTTCAATCTGTTTATCCTCTTGTTTATTGAGACAGTTCAGATTATAGCCTTGCAGCGAACCCCTGTGTGTCATCCTAATTTTTTCTGAACAGTTGAGAAAATAGACAGTGGGAGAAGTGCAGGGGCTTGATGCAAGACTATATACGATTGTGTATATTCTAATGAAAATAAAAGTCATGATACTAGAGACTCTTTGAGATCCCCCCTGTCATTACATCTCTTTGAGATCACCCCCTTTCATCTCATGTGGAAGGTTTGATTCAGGATAAGACTAGTGCATAATTTTGGACTTGAATAACATTAACTTTATTCTCAGTCTTGTTATTTTGAGGAAAATATTTTCAATCAAAGTTTAATGGGATAGATCACCCAAGAACTTGTGGCTTTCCACTGTTGTTTCAAAGCTGTCTCTAGAATGTGATATTGTATGGATTATGTGTTAATTAATAACTTCATTAAAACGAAGATTTATTTTGGGTTTGTTTTTGAGTTAATAACTAATTAACAACCAATACCCAGTTTCCTCTGTACATTGTTCACTTTAGTTTCATTTTGATCATTTTGTCTGACCTTTGATCATAAATCGTTTGATAAAATAAAATAACAAATTGTAAATGTGAATTAATCAATCAACTCTTTGATTTATCTTTTGAAGGGATGTTTTCTTTTGAGATTATGAAAATGGGATGATAATTTCAAAAATATATTCACACTGAATCAAATTAGAAGCAAAGGTGTATTGAAACCCTAAAAGAGCACATAGAACTATCATATATCCTGCAGATAGGTCTACACTAACACATGATATTTAATCTATTGTACAAATCACATTTTGTTTGCTTAACCAATAGACTTGTTGCCTTAAATTGTTTGATTTACTTACATTTAACCATTAATGTAAACCAAACTTGGGTGAATTAAAAGATCAAAATATTTCAAGTTAACCTTTCAATGGATTTGTTTTACTTTATGGTCTGTAATGCTATGATATTTGTCAGTAAAAGGTACCACAGTATGTTCGCAGTTCAATCTTAAAAACTTTCTTACAAGGAAGAAACTTCTTTTGTCATCTTTATAATTTTCATACTTTATACAAAAATTATTTCAAGCAATTGTAGGATGTTGAAATAGAAATGTGACTTTAGATTCAGATTTAAAAACAACATTTAGAAATTATTTAATTTACTTCAGAGCCTGATTTATTTTATTTTCGACATTTCACAAGTTTAAAAGTGGATGTCCACAGTTGCATTCTCTGAAGTAAATGAACTTATGTTAATGATCTCTGGATGAAATTGCTTGGATCAACTGGCTTACAGGCATTCAGGGATATATCACATTGATACATGTATTTATATGATATGAACAAAAACTTAAACATTTTTTGTAAATCAAACTTTTTTATTTTTCACAGGTCAGCTAGTTGATAATGCACGTGTGGAGGTCTGTCTAGCTAAGCCAGTGGACAAGACAGACTATGTGAGATACACAAGAGGTGGTCATGCTCCACAGTTCCAACAGGTAACTAATACAAAAACAATTTAATTTTTTTGATATTGAAATGGATTTAAAAATAAAATGCCATTTAATATTATCATAGATTAGATTAGATTATCATAAATTCTTCATCCCTTTTTGGAGTAATTAATCCTATATGTGGACAAATCTTTAGGCAGATGTATAATTTAATTTTATTATGAATAAAAAATATTGCTGCACCATGTCTCGCAACTCCCATTTGATGAAGCGGATATGAAATTGGAAAATACTTTCATCGGCTTCCTGGTTCTTCATAATTTCAATTACATTTCAGGGATATGCTGGAGGATTTGAAGCTGTTCCATTCACTGGAGGTGCGCCCCAATACTACGGTCAATTCGGCAACATGCCTGTTGGAAGGTAAGTTTAATTGTTGTAATATCTATTAAATTCCTGTTGCAATAACGCAGATGCGAGTAGGTAGTTATCAGTTTCACCACCAGGTGGCTCGTTCGGGTCAGATAGCATGGCGGGTATAGTAGAAAGTTCCCTTTAACTTAAATTACATCTGTTTTAGCGGTTCGAATTTCATATAACCCTTATGTATCTAATAGTTATGCTAATCAAAATATTTCCAGTAAATGATAATGTTATCTGACCAATACAACAAAAGATATTTCACTTTTTGTGATTTTTTAACATGGGCTCTATGGAGAATCAACCCGAACTAGAAGTCACACTTTCAAAAATATTAAATTTTCAAACTAGATAAACAATTTTCGAAACCATATTTTTTAGATGTACTTTTACATGTAAATTTCAAATATAACATCGCTTTGACTGAATTTTGAATATTTAACGGCGTAAATCAAGATTTTTTCTACTCGCATCTAGTCTATTGTTGCAAAACTTTACCAGTTACTATTTCATCCCCACAAGTTGTGACATATTGTTATAGTGTCCAACTTTTTTTGTGAACAGTCTTTAGCATTTGGCTAAATAGCATCTATAGCAAATGGCAAGTGGTGACATTTTGCATGTTAATGCCTTGTATTGTCTTGTGTTATTACTTCAATTAGCAATTCATCAAATGAAAAATCACCGTAGTACAGTATTTATTTATCTGAATGATTTCACTTTTTCTCATCATCTCGGTAAAAAGTAACATGGCAATTATTTAGTTTTAAACAGGAGTGGGAAGCTTTTTTGTTTTTTGTTTCTTGTGAACTGAGAGAGTGACTTAGTACAAATATTTTGGTAGCCAACACCATGCAGTAAATGTTCAATAAATCTGTCATTAGACCTATAAAAATAGTTCAAAACAAAAGGACTTTTAATATTTACATTGTTTCAATGAAAACATATTATGAGAAAATATGTTTAAAGCTTATATGTTTATTTGGCATTCATTGACCATGATTCTCTCAAATAGAAAATAAAATAAAACAATGAACAAAACTTGCAACTAAAGAATAACTGAATTCTCTTAGAAAAAGAGGAGCAATGTGTTCTACACATCCATATTTTGGGAAATCCTCATATACGAGAAATGTTATTTTTTCATTAGCGGCCAAAGTATGAAACATTCATTCATATTTATTATTTTCAGGGGATTCACACCAGCAGCCAGGGGAGGTATGAGGCCTCCAATGATGAGAGGAAGGGGTAGGGGTGCTGCAGGTTCACGAGCTGCTGGGGGGAGAGGGGGTTATACCCACCCAGGATTTAGGGGAAAACATCCCGCAGAGGTATGTTATCAATTTATTTACCCAAATAATTATTAATAAATCTATTGTAGGTATACATCCCATGGATTAATATGTTTACATGTGTATATATTAACACCATGTAGCGACTTATCTTTATTTTTCGCAGGTGTTCAGCTAGTCTAGCGTTAAGGCTCTGCATCCCCCCCATTATTAGGTCTCTTACACAGGGCCAGAAAATAAAATGAGTGGGATGATCAGAGACTTAACGGGAAGCTATCATTATTTAATATAATGTAGGGGGCACTGTACAGTAGTGCATCTCCTTGCTATTTACATCTGGTGCCCCTTCTGGCTGGGCTTGTTCACAATTATCATGTGTTCATAGTTCACCATAGAGCACAGTCTCCCCACTCCCAGGGCCTGTCTCTTCCTGGGGAGGGGCAGCCTGTTGGACTCGATATAACGACCTCCCTCATGTTGTTACCCTCTCCAGGCCGTTGCCGTCCCCAGGGGTGGCATTCTGTGCTCAGGGGGTATAATGAAACATTGGACACTTCTTCGGGTTATTTGATAAAATAACTCATTTGTTTCAATGTTACATTCTTCTATAGCAATACAATAACTTACAATATTTCCTGTATATGGGAAATGAGGACTTCATTCATGAAAATTTAACAGTCTAAATATTACTGTTGTTAAGTAGAAAAAAACAAACCTGAGTTCACTATACTATTTAGAAGCCATTGAACACTCAGTAGTTAGTACCACGTCACTGATAAAATCTCACCATTCCTTCCTCATAGTTACTCATTTATAACCTACTTAATAACAACGCTTATGAAATTTTTCAAATCCCAATGATTTTTCTGGCCCATATGGTAATACCATCCCCATGATTTGAGACTGCTTTATTACTGACCCAAATATTAATTACCTTCATCAAATGAATTAAAATGACATCTATAGTTGAAGAACCACTGAAGCTTAGTAGTGTTTTCTTGTATAAAAGGCTTAGGAACTAACAATAGCAAAAAATGTTCTTAAAATTATATTCATTTAAAGTCCTACCCACCCTTGCTGATTTTATTTTTATTAATTTGTCTATAAATGGCTTAGGAACTAACAATAGCAAAATGTTCTTAAAATGATATTTATTAACAGTCCTACCCACCTTAGCTGATTTTTTTAGATACTAACACTACTGGGCAACTTAATTTGAGAAATGAATTGACATTGGAAACTTATGAAAATTTTAAGTTTCAATGAAAATTGTGACATTATGCAATGTGATAAAATAAACGACTGTATTCTGCTTGTAAAATAAATGCATGGCACAAAATTAAATCTTCCTGACTTCCTGAAAAGGGTTTGAGATATGTCCTTGGTCAAGCTCATAACTGCATGCCTCTATGATCAAATTTGTTATACAGATTGACAAATACCATTTCACAGTTTTTATTATATCTGATTGGAAAGGGAAGTGGTGAAATCATGTTCCACATATGGTAAACATGGAAAAAAGAAAGATTGGTAAAAATAGGTGTTTACTGGGACATTGGGCTTAGGTGCTTAAATGCATGATTTCTCTCAATATTCATATTGATATCTCTAATTTCCACGCAATTTATATTTATACAAACGAGTGTTTGTTTTATTAAGTTTTGCAGTGTTGCAATGATCCAGATGTTAAAATTCTGAATAGTGTGGAAATTACGGGAATATATTTGAATGAGACTTTGCTGGTTTGAGAAGTACATGAAATACTGGAAAATAGCATGACATATAAGTCATAAAGAGAACAACCATGGAATTAGCATGAACCTTTACTAACATTTGTGAAGGCCATGCTTCTGTGCAAATTATTTATGGTGAAGGAAATTGATGATTGATATTTCAACCCCATTGAATACATATTATCAGTACAGGTTCAATTTCGAGGATACTCTTGAATCTATCATATACATTGGTGAAAATAAGATTAAATTCACAAATATGATTCAGATAATTTTATCATTTGCCATAGGTGAATATTTAGCTATAGGCTTGATTAGAGACTTATGGTATAATATTCTGTAGAATCTCAAATATGTACATTGCCCTCCTATGTCTCAAGTGCTTGCAATTTATCATGTTGTTATCAATAAAATTAGTCATAAAGGTTAATATTGAATAGGTTAATTTTTAACCGATTTGCAAATAACGAAAATAGCTTGAACACGTGGATCTGTGGTTGTTCAAATGGATTAAACGGCAACCTAAGCATCTTAATTCATTTATACAGTCATATCGATTAGGCAAATGTACCTTTTATGAATGATCCAATTTTGATTAATATATTTTAAATAAGCTAATTATTATTCATGATTATTATTTATTTAGAATTCAAATGTGGATCATTCTGATTTTATACAACGATTTTTAAATCCCCAAGAACCACATCATACCTATAGTTAAAAAATACCATTAGCTTAAAATATACTATAAGATTTTGTAATATGGTTGATTGAGTGGTATGGCCTGGTATAATAAAATGGCCGCCAATTTTGGTTTCAGTCCGATTTAAATGTCGATGATTTGGTAGGACTAGGGGTTAAGCGCCCTAGACTCGAAGTGTTGCCTAGTGAAGTACGTATTAATTGTAAATCTGATTGCTGATGCTGTAAATACCCTTACGCAAGATTTCATACTTTTCAGAAATCAAGAAAATCGGATAACAGAAACATATGCTCTGCATTTCTTAGTTCTATATTTTGTGATGTTCATTTGATAATATAAAGAGTACTAGTTAAAATGTACATGTATATATGAAATGAAGTTCAAAAATTATTTGGAAAATGAAATATGATTTCCGAGTAAGGGTAGCCGTATAGTGTAATGATGTGAATCAAATCTGCTGATTTCTCTGATCAATTCTGCAACTTGTGATTTATCTTCTTGTGGTTTCTGCATAAAACAAACAATTGAATGGTAAACATTCCTTGGCCTGTTTGGTTTAACTCCAATGGAAGCTTATTTATTCAAAATGTTTGTACTTTGTTTTTAATGCAGAAATCCAAAGGAGAATCTTTCTAATGAATCGAGAGTATCTGATTGATAAATGGAACTTGTAGCTAAATCTTTGCTTGTTTCTCTGATGAAATGTCTAAAAAATATTAAAAACGTTAGAACATCACACAGAAAACCATATCTGGTTGTTTCTTATCAAAAGGACACTATTGGATTATGTGCAAGTGATCTAATCTAATAGATTATACAAAGATGTAATGTTTTTAACAATTTCTGAATTTACCATAATTAAATTGACATTTCATTGTGAAATATATGCAAATTCTTATAGATAGATAGACCCACCAGCTTGCTATTGTGCCCAACCCACATATAGTGTAACCTTCAGCTTTGAAACATTTTTTCAACAATAGGTGGCACTGCATGTAATGTGCCCGAGATGATGCAAATGAGTTCAATTGAACTCCAACTAAAATACTGCATGTCTATTGAATTTGAATGCGATGAATGTTATAATGAAGTTTAAATTACAGGAAATTACGATACTAACACATAGGATTTAGATTTGCATGATTGACCATTGTAGGATCGGCTATTTAACATTAGACCTGGGATGAAGCTAACCCCTACTGACCCCATCACACTAAAACCACAGTCAATGAAATCTCCAGTCCAGGTACTAAATTAAAGGCACTTGTTTTGATGAATCTGCTATTTAAAGGCTCTGTATTGAACACAGGAATTGACTATTGTGAATGTCCTAAATATGACATTTTACCAGAGACTTTCATAAAAGAAAGTTTGTAAATTATGGACTTAAAATAAAAATCAATTGTTAATGCAGTTGAAATTGAAATATTTTTATTATTATTAATATGGCAATTGTAGAATCAAATCTCATCAAAGATATGAATTAAATGAGAACTGATTTTCACATTTAGGATAATCATAAATCAGCAAAAATGAATTAGCATGAAATCCCTTTAAATTCTCATACAAGAACTAACATTAAGAGCATCAATTAACATTGCATTTTGTCTTAATTATTAAACCTATGATGTACAAGTAAAATCAAATTGTAATGTACCCCCATCATATTTTAATGATAAACAATTGAGATTGAGTAATGATATAGACTTTGTTTTGGTTGGGCCTTGTAACAAGATATCTTCTTAACCTCCAATGAATGTCATGGGAAATGCTTTTGTATTTGTGATATTGTGCTATATTGACCTCATTTACTATGATTCATATTAATTTTGTCAGTAATATATCAAGAAAATCAAGTTGATTACTTTTTTTTTATCAAACTAAAATTCAAAAATCAGAAGGTGATTCATCATTTGAATATATCTCAAGTCACAATATAGACAGGAGTTTTGAACATATCTCTAACTGAAAATGAGCACACTCCAGTGTTCCAAATCATTTTGGGTGAAATACCAGTCACTTCCATCTGAATCCTTTTGTCTGTGATCACCATTATCTTAAACATTGAAATATTTGTTAATGACCACGTGCCCGACTGTACGATGATTAACAACCCTCTTTCCTTTCCTACAGACCCTTGAGGAGTTTTGCACCAAGAATGGAATGGGATCTCCAGTTTACCAGCTCCACTCTGCTATTGATCGTGAAAGCAATGGAGACGTCCAACTCTTCTTATATAAGGTTTGTACTCACATTTTTTCAAGAGGGACCCAGGTCTTATATTTAGGAAAGAGTACTTATGATAGTTTGTGGTGGTGACATATTGTTTTAGTCTTCAACTTTTTTGTGGACGGTGTTTGGCATCTGAAACAAATGGCAGGTGGTGTCATTTTGCATGTTAATGCTTTGTTTAAGACATTCTCTTGGTAGCATACCTTAACCTGCATTTTAACAGCAGTTTTAAGCAATGTTAATTTCATCATTCATTTCTTACATCATGACTTTGACCATAAACTAGACAATTTTAAAATAAACATACAAAATTAATGAAACTACATATGAATTAAAAATTAATTCTGCATTCAAATGCTTTCAGGTTGCCATCCCAGCTCTTGCCTCTACGTATCCAAATAGTGCCATTCAGCCCCCTCAGCTATGTAGAAGCGTTGAGGAGGCTAAGGTCTATGCCGCAGAGTTCGCCCTCGGCCAACTTGGTGTACCAATGGAAGGTAAGGTTGATTTTACATTTTATAGAATTTAGTAGCACAAATCATAGTAATTCTTAATTGTAAGATCCCGTGAGAATTTTTTTTAGCAAAAATGGAGGTTTTGATTACAAGCTTTTTTTATTTAGATTTTTGGGTCATTTGAGACATGGCAAATCATTGTGTGACAAGATAATCATTTATGTGGTATTGATAAATGAGAAAATTGCACTGTGATAGAAAGGGGTCTGCTTATTGTATCAAAGTTCATTAAATTGTAGATAATCATGGTAATTAATCAACCCCCTCCCTCCATCAAAATGAAACAGAGCGGAAAAATATTTTAAAAATTAAAAAAGATTAACATAATATTGATGATTAATCTGCTATTTTGAGTCTTTTTGAACTCAACATTACTTCTCAATCAACTTGATTTGCCATATTTCAAAGTAATTTTCTTGGATAACATTATATTAATAGATTAAGTACAGTATTTATGAATCAATTATAATGAGATATAATAATGTTGATGCATAAATCTATAAATGATATGTAATGTAGCTTGCACTGGTGAATGGTATTTGCTCTTGACTGCTTATTACACCTCTGCCTTCCTATTTCTTGCCTCATTCAAAATCCATGTTTCATGTAGTTTATAATGGGGAGTCTATTTTGATAAGTTTTAGTAAGTCTAAGACCCCTGACAGACCCCCAGACGATGAGTTTATTTTCATGATTAAAAAACATGAAATCGTGGTGCTTTGTATGAGGCAATTTCTAAGCTTTTAAATTCTATTCTCTCCCAGATTATCGTTTAGCATGTTGAACTGCATTCTTTGGGTATCTCTTAGTTATTTATTAATCTGTGTTGTCTCTTGGTGATGGAGAGCATGTGTCCGTCCTACCATCTGAACTCTACACCATTTTGGAATGTTTAAAAATGAATAAAAACTAAACTGAAGTTCACTAGCTGGTTTACTATCATCAGAGCTCTATATCATTAACATATTTGAAAATATGAACTCAAAAAATATTAGAGGAGTTCACTGCCTGATTAAATCACATTTCTGGATTTTTCTGTCATGAACTTCATGTCCATTCATGCTAATAATTCACAATTATTAACAAGATAACTTTAGATTGTGCAGATATTCAATGATTCTGCAAAAATCTTCAACTCAGACATCTGATTTGGATTTTCACTCAAAAAGTTTTTATAGTGCATTTTTTTACTTATCATATCATCGCCAATTCAAGATTAACAAAAAATTGATTTCATTTTAAAAATTTCATTAACACATTTTCCTTTTGCTGATAAAGTTTTACGTGCTAAATGATAACCTGAGTTAATAATGAACCCTATCCTACAGGTAATATAACTGACGTCGCCATTTCCCCCCCACCTGGCCCTGGCGTGATCCCAGCGTCTACTCTTGGTGTTACGTCACAATTGACGTCACCCACATCACCTCTAGCCAGTTCGACTCTAGCGAGTTCAATGTACCAAGGTCGGCCATTAGTGCCTGGGCTACCAGGGACAGGGTACTCACTCACGAATGCCACTAGGAATGATTTTACCTTTGCCCCCTCACTCCCTGTCTCGAGCTACGTCAACGTTATGGCCCCGGGAAAAATACCGCAAAGTAAGGAATAGTTTTATATGCTTGATTCTAGAAGCTAAACCTCGCTTTCTATAAGTCACCATCCCTCCCTTTAGATTCTATGTTTTATATATGATTTTATTACTTGGACAAAATGGATTGATAAAATTGAGTATTTTTCCCGACACGATTTATAAGTGATTTGATTAAAGTCTGCTTTTAATTCTTTAGTATCAAAGTCAGTAATGTGATTACCTGGGGGTGATTAGAAATACATGGAATACAAGGGAATGAGAATTTTATCAAATTCATACTGGATTAATTGAACTCTAAACTTTTCAGTGTTTTATTAATGTCATAGAATTTTGGTAATTTTTGTTAGAATTTTTGATCATGTGACATCAACAGCAGATAGATGAAACATAGAATCCCTGTAAGGGGTTAAAATTTTAAAATTCCCTTTCGATATTTTTGCTTATTAGGACGTAAGGGTGACTTTAGAAAGTGTCGATTTAGATGTTTAGATTACATTTATACTTAATTATTAAAAATAATTAATAGATGATTCATGAAATGATTGTTAAAACTATATTATGATTGTATTTAATTGTACATATTATTACCTTGTTATTATTTATATGTGCAGTCTAGTGGACAGTCTCAAGAAATGCTTCAACTTTAAGTGATCCTCCATTGATTTACAAGGCCTAATTGCACAATGTCAAAATTTTCTTGAGTCTGTTCACCAAACTGTGGTTAAAACCATATTCTATAAGGACATATAGGTTAAGTGCACACTTTATATTTTAGAATTGAATTTAGCACGACCATAACATTGGATTAACCCCATAAGTTAACATGAATTAACCTACCACCCCTCCCTCAAAAAAACATATTAGGTTCCAAAAATGTGAGCAAAAGAACAAATTGAAATATTTCCATGGTCCATATTTTTCACAAGATTATTGAATGATATCAATTGATGTTTACACAACTTTATGGACTGATTTTTCTCTCATAACACAAACAATATTTGTAGGGGTAGAGTATGAGGGGTATTAAATATCTCCCCCTGTATAACTATGCATCAAATTGTCATTAATTAAGAGTCTAATGTAACCTACAAAGGTATTAGGTTTTTAATTAACATGTGATAACCATTTCTAATTGATTTTACAATTTCTTTCAAAGGTTTCAATACTTGCAAACTGAGATTGTTTAATTTAGGTCAACAAAGTTACAATTTTAAGTATGGTTTGAAGGGTTTTGTCATACAGCTTCAATTGTATTGTTTTAGCAAGTTTTGCAGTCAAAATAAAGTCATAATAAAAATGAGAATTTTGCACTAATTTGAGAGAATAAAGTGTCATCGATTTAAGTTTGCTAACACCTCTCTAAATCAGCAAATATTTTGTGGTTTCTGATGGGGAATATTTGATTGACCAATGATACAATACCAATTAGGTGTTGAATGTGGACGATCATCTTGTGATACAAATTTCCAGTTAATCACTCTCACAGATATCCACCATGTAAATAATTAGATGTGTCATTCCTTAATAAAATAAATATATTTGTTTGTCTATTTGCAAGTTTGATAATTTGTGAATCTATACGCTGATTATCACTTCAGTATTTACCTATTTGATGAGCGTTATATATTTCCTGATTACCTGATGTTGATATTAGTCATAAATGATCGTAAAGATACAACATAAAAATTATCAGGTTTATTTTGGGTTGTATAGGGTTTTGATTGCTAGATGGAAGCCACAAAAGCTGTTGGGTGTACTTTCCTCATTCTGTCATTCATTTTCACTATTTTCACCTTAATTTTGTTTTGATGCCGGATATGAATTACAAACGGTGCAACCGTTTAACAATATCTGTTCGTCTAGTTAGAATAATCAGGTAGATTTGCGTATTTATGAAAGTGTGTAAACAAATGCATATACTTTATAGATACTTAAAACCATAGTCCTGAATCACAATAGATCATTTTACAAATAAAGCCTATATATATTTCATCAAATCAAAAGTCAAATTCTTGACATCATCAGTACAAAGGCACCAGGCGTAAGGTGACACATAATGTTTGCTTAATATTGCTAAGTGTCATAATCATTGAAAAGTCCAAAGTCCTCAAGTGTCTAGTGTGAAATCTCAGACTGTAGGTTTGCTGGATACCTGGATCTCCATATACAAGTCATAGTTCCCTCTTACTTTTAGGGAATTTTAAAATTTATTGTTTTGATACTGATAAGATAAAAAAAACTTAAATGTTGCTTTTATGGGAACTTAAATATGAAATGAATAGTTTCATGTGTATATGTTTAAAATACATTGTCCTGCTTTCCTGACTACATTTTCTGATTGTTTATATGCTAAATCGATGAATTATCTCCAATTCTCAGAGTATATAGAGAAAGTGAAGCTTGGGCAAAGGGTAACTGGTTGAATACCTGACTGATAAAAGAGTTCAAAGTTAACAAAGATGGCTTCTGTTCTGAAGCTTAATATAATATTGTGTCTGTTGGTAGCGAAGCTCTCTTTTAAGAAGCAAAGTTGAACAAATACAGAGTGCTGTTGGGTAAGGCCATATGATGCATTGTCATTTGTTTAGTATCCACATAAGCAATACTCCTCCCAATGTCTCCTAAAGGAGAAGCCATTCAGCCTAATTGGCGATGTTCAGTAACATAAATGCTCCCATTATTTTAAATTAATACAATTTCATAACTATTGTCATCTATTAAGGGCACACTCACAGAATAACTCTTGTTAAGAGATTTCTCTGATGCAGAATGATCTCTAAGATACTTCTAAATTGGGTGGAGTTAATTTTGGAAGATGCTAATATCTAAGCATTAATGAAATCACACATATTTTGCTCACAAAAACAATTTGGGTAACAGTAAAAAAAATCCTCAATAATGACCTATTTTATTAATTTGATGTGCATGATTGTTATATTATAATTTAAAAAAACTATTAAAATGCAAAATGTTGTTAAGTCAAATTTAGAATGACTGCTACAAAAGAAAACCGCAAATATGTTATTCCTGTAATTGTGTTAACCTCTGAATTACATACCAGATATCCAGTACCCTGTATCCTAATCATTAAATCACACTACCCTCTAACCATTACAAATGATTGTGCAGTTTTAATGCTGATTAGGTTTTAACGATTTTAAAAATAATTTCTTGTTCTTGTTGGAATTTGAATGTGAAATGAATGTTTACCGGTTTTAGACAGAACGTGACATTTTGTGTTTTTCCGATAGCATTTTCTGATTAGTTAAAGGCTCGATCAAAGAATTATCGCTAATTTACAGAGTCCGGGTGAAGTTGAGTTATTGCTTTGGGTATGGGTTATGTTGGTGTGCCTCTCAATGGCCCTCATGTGCTTCTGACATATAAAATGATGGATTTGTGTGCTTTTGTGCTTGTGCAAACAAAACATAGTCTTACTAACACTTCAGCTAGGATATATGTCAACCTCTAATGTATACCTTTAAACGTAGACCTAAAACAATGCAATGAATTATAACAAAGTGAGATCTTTAACATTGCTGTATCAGGCTTAAATCCTTAAAGGGTACATAACATGCATATTCTTCATTATTTCACTGATGTTTTCAAAATGCTAATGTGATCTGACTGTCAATTTCTTATAATACCTAATATTTCATTGTGGTATATCTAATGAGGTATTTCATAGTGGTATATCAATAAGGTATTTCATAGTGGTATATCAGCTGTCTGCATGTTACACTTTCCTCCATAGGCTTGGCAGCTAGAAGTTCCCTTTCTATACCATGGGTTAAAGATTGTTTGTGTTTGGTGATTTTTACAAATTCATCACATTTCTTATTCTTAGCTCACATGGTGAGCTTTTGCAATCATTCATCTATTCGTGGACATGTGACTTTCGTGATCTGTTGGAACAAAGTTGTGATTCAAACGTAAAAACGTGTATAATGTTGACTTTTTGTTGCCGAACATATGGAGGGGGGTGTATAATTCTAACCAACACGCTAATATGCTAACCAACAATCTAACACTTTCTTTCTCTTTGCTTTATTTATAGCAGTGCCATTCTTTATGTAGACATGACGTCCCCTGTAGCAGAGTCCCAACCAGCGCAGTATCTATACAGTGACTGTATGTTGTCTCCATCACTCGGTAACGAGATGTCCCCAAGTTACTATGGTTACCTGGCATCACCGAGTGTCAACACAGCTCTGGCGTTTAACTTCAGTCATTTAGTGACCACACATTGATATATGATCGCTGCATAGACCGCTCATGATAGGGACTCGTAATACTAATATAAGACAAGAATATAACTATTGTACAATATTTATTATGGTGCATGTGACGGTCGAGAACCGAAAGTGTTTCAGTATTTCTCTAAGCTGTATGTTATTTAACATATGCAAGCCAAGCTTGTTAGGTATAGCACAATTTCAAAATTGTGTCAGATATTTTATTTAACAAAACATACAACGCAACTTTGTGACATTATTTTAAAAGTTTACGTAGAGTTTTTTAGAGTATATTTATACACGGTTTTAAGTTTTTAGGGTAGTTTTTTATTTCACCATATCATGTTTTTAAAAATTTAATCTGTAAATGCGTTTATTAATTTCCGAGAAAATTATCTTAAATTTTGGTTCAGTGAATTGATGGAAATACATGTATATACCACACATTTAATTGTATATATTGCACGTGACATACATCACAAATTAGGTGGCGGGAATTAAATACGATATAACCAATCCAGAAATATAGCAATTTTTGAAGATGTCAATTATGGCATTTATTGACGGGAAACTATTGCAATTTCACTTAACTAGGTCAAATGAAGAATTTGATGTTTTATGTGACTTTTTCGTGACTAATATAGAACAGAATGTGTAACAATTAACAGTGAGCGTCCTCTAGTCAGAAATTGGATAACTTGCTGTGAGAAACTTGAGAAATATGCTTGCGTAAAATACAACAATGCAACAATCTTAGGTTGGAAAGATGTAAATTATATCACTAGTTCTACATCTTTGCAATATACCCTGTATTGCGTTATCCTATGTTATCAAGGAAAGAAGGCACATTTGGCCAGACTAAAGATATTTTAATGAAAACTTAATGACCATTGTAGAATGCAAGTTAGTTGATAATTGCTGTATTTTATGCATAGATAAAGCATTTATTTGTTACTCAAGTGGAGCCAATAACAAGGAATATGAGAAAATATGACTTGTACATTTTTATTTTAAGTTAATGTAGAATACGTGTAGACATTTATTTAGTGACATATATAGGGTGTTGATCAAGATGGAGCTGAAGTGGCCCTTTCAGAATATGATATCTTACATTTAAATTCACTCTTTCACATGGTTTTTGAAATGGTTATTAGTTTTTACACTTGAGACTGAAGTTTGTGGGTGAAACCAGGGGATATGGTGGAATGGGGTATTGAGAGGGCATCATTCCATATGGAGGGGAATTTACTTGGCAATTCTTTTAGGTCATAAGATCCTTTACAAAAAAATCCATCTTAACTTTCAAGGTCTCATCTTGTATGTAATTTGAGTTAACAAACTCAATGTTATACAATAAGAAAATGTTTGTTGAAGTGTCAAGATTCCATACAACATATCCTTACATTAAGGTGCCCATTAAAATGTAAAGGTAGCTTGTAAGAAAAAGCCAAAGGTTAAATTCAGATAAACACTGTGTCCTCTTAACTCATAGTCCGACCTGCCTATTGTATGCAAATCAGGCCTGACTTTACCAGTGTAGATTTCAAATATACCTGTAATCTAGCTTGATTAAATGTGACAAAGTTCAAAGGTTTCTGATACCTCAAGATTGCCTAGTAATTAACCCTTTCAATCCTTTGGTTTAACATTTGATTCCTAATGCTGATTCACTGTTAACCCTATAATCCCCTGTGAAATTCAAGAGGTGAAATAGCTATTTCTAAAAGGGCCATCTATACTCTATTGGTATTCAAATATGTATGTATTTTTGCATTCTGTAGTATTTTAAAGAGTGATGCGGGTAAATGATACGATTGTCTCGATTTTTTGAACAACGTTGCAATTTTATCAATCACTCAGCATCGGTTTTATCTGAGCATTTTAGTGTACATTGAACATAAAGGTCTGTGTAATAAGGTGTTATGATTTAAACATGATGATGACCCTTAACACATATTGAATAACTGGTGATATTGGTTTGATGATATGATATCAGTGATTGATACACAATCGGGTGATTTTGAAATATCACCTAGCAAAGATGACGGGATGAGATAACATAATATAACAAATTCAAAAATAGATAAAAATTGTGGGAATAGGAAAATAACAATTGGATTGAATATTTGAAAAATCATTGTTTTGCGTTTGAACACCAGGGTATTTTATACATATACATTCTTGCCTTGTAGAACAAAAGAGTATTTTTATATTTTTGAACGTTTTCGTTATTTGTTATCTCATGAGCACGCATGTAGCGTGTGTATGTTTGTCTTGGATATTGTATAATAAGAGATGGAAAGATCTTGTTGTTGAGCCAGACAGATTGAGTGTACACAATATTTCTCGAGCCATTTTATGAATCCTAAAAACACTAAATAGATTTTACCAAATACAAAAATGTACATTGCATGTACACAATAATGTTAAATAAATACAAGGAGCCATAGGATGGTTTTGAAGAAAAATGTGCTATTTTAACTTTTCATCTATTTTAGTCTGTAATGTTTAAGGAGAAGAGGTACTGGTAGAATTTTAATTTAAAGAAATTATGCATGATTTTAAATTTCTTGTTTTTTGGCGAATGAATTACCGTCCAATGTCCGACAATCGATAGAAAGTGCCTGTCTCAACAGATGTCAGGCAAGAGTAGTGGATCAACTTAAATGTTGATTGAATACTCTTACCTGTGTATTTGTGGTATTTTGATAGTCCCTCATGGTGCCAAAGTGAATATATTATATAGTATATATATCTGATACCAAAGTGTGTCCATGGTGCAAGTATGTAGCAGTCATTCCAAGTTGTATATTTGACTGTTCATTTTATGTAAATATTATTTGGAATATGTTCCAATAGTTTAATAGTAGAGACATTCACATTAGAGACTTTTGTACATTCATTTCAACTTAAGTTTTCTGTCACGTTAGTCATTTAAGTTTACTTAAAGCTGCTTTCACTTGTGGCAATTTCACAATTTCAACTTCAACATTTGGTCACTTCAGTGTTATCTTCAATGGAAAATGTGAAATTGTACCAAGCGGTATACAAGATAGTTGCACTCTTGCCAATATATATGAAGGCATTCTATATTTAAAGAGCCTCTGTGTTCCTAATGCATTATTCTTTGTTTTGATCATTTATGCAAATTGAACGTTTGATTCCTATTACATTCCAAAAACACATTCCAAAAGTGTTCCAATACACATTCCCTTTATAAACAGAGTAACATATGCTTGGAATTCTTTTGTTTTTATGAGTTTCATATTTTCAAAGATGTAATGTATTAGGGACACTTCGCACTGCTCATTGTAGATGGAGCAAAATTCTGCTTAAATTGCTAAAAAATTCCGACCCAAATTTAAAACTATAAAAATGGGAACTGAAAAAGCGGTCCCAATTTTGTACTTTTAATTATGGATCTGTAAATTGTAGATAATTACTGTATGATTAACTTATAGAAAAATAGATGTATATATGAGATATGTCACTTCTAAATGACATAAAGTTGAGTATTTATATTGATGTTAACTTATTAAAAAACAGAGTTTATATTTATTGCACCTAAAGAGAACGTTCATGAACTTCGACGAGTTAGTTTGAAAAAGATGGTTGTCTTCCGAACTTTCAGAATTTGTAAGAAAGAATGCTGCTTTAATAATATTAAAACTGAGTTATTGTCTGGTGTAAAACTTATGCTTTTGTTTAGGAGTGACATTCAATTTTGATTTGTTTGTGCAATTGTAAATAATCCAGCATGATAATCAATTTATTATAATCATATAATCATTTACTATTAGCCAAATGTATATCTACTTAAATGCGGCAAGTCAACTTAATGTTTCCTTTATTTGAAAATATGGACCTCTAAGTTAGTTACAGGTTTTCATTCAGGTTTCAGCGAATCTGAAGCAATGCCATGTGAAAGAAGGGGTGTTAATATAGGTTGGAAAACTGAATCTAATCCTTTATATGGTAAATGTAAATTGCAAACGATGTCTGACTCTACTGACAACGTCTTGTGTTTTATATTAGGCCAATAGAATGAGAGTACCAACATTTCTATGAGCATAGCTTCAGATTCATTAATATTACATTTAAAGTTGTAAAATATGCAATTGGTGGACAAAATGTTTACACAGTGATTGACCCTTTATCAAGTTCTAAGACATTTATCTGTTTTGTCAGTTAAAGATAAAATTGTAGAATTTGAACTCTGCTTTCGTTTTAAAATCATTATTCAAACAGATCCCATTGTTTTTTAAACAGAGTGGACTACATGGCAGCTAGTATAGTGAACTTTGCTACCCTTTCAAGATATTAAACTAACTGGTGATCTTGTATGTAAACACTCATTGTGCAAACATTGTGTCAAGTTGTCAGTCAAAATGCCTTTTTCATAAACAGGCAGCCATTAAGCCAAAGTGGCCACATTGAGGAAAAACAGTTTATGTTCACGTAGATGCTAGAGAATGTACAATTCATTTTTGTTTTCTTTATTACTGATATTTTTTTCAGTTTACAGACACAGTCTTGTAATGTAACATGAACCCACTCAGGTATTTGTATGTTTTTTACCAAATATGGTTGTTGTTGTTAAGGTTGAGTGAAAAGAACCAATCACCATGCTTGTAACAATTGATGAAATCTAGCATGTGCAATAGAACCTGATTGGTTGATTAGAATATGATTGGCATAAAAAATCAGTGCTTGTTTGTAAGGCTGATGATGATTGGTCGATATATGATCAAACATGATTGGTCAAATCATGATGTAGTAGCGCAGCGAGAACAAATCAGCAATCATGCCCTCTTATGGGAAAATTAGGGACCATTTTTGGACCCTTATGATTGGACTACAAGCTATCAGGTGACCACTGGATATTAGACATTCTCAACCCTGTGAATGATAAACAAATTCTAGATTTCTGTTCATTTCATTGCTATGTTAACTTGATTCAATCACAGCAGTTTTAGAGCAATTGGATACGTCAGATTTTTTGTTAAAATCTGACCCGGGGCAAAGTTTAAAGATTTATATGCTTGTCTGAGCCTTTTAAAAATCTAGTTGATATCTTCGAGTTTAGGATGACAATGTCTAATATTCCTTGGCCTCATTAGAAAGCATACAAATTCCTTTAAAACCTACTTGAAGTAATATAAAACAAATATATTTATAAATTGAATTCATTTGTTTTGTTCTTACATAAAATTCAAAAGATATTAATACAGAGATGGAGTACAATACAATGAACATAACAGTCTTCATATTTAGATGAAAGTCTTCAAATTACACATCAATCCCCCTTCATTTGTGCAAAATTCAGATTTTCATCAAGTTTTACACCAAATAACCGACCCTATTTAGGAGTTCTTGTTTTCTTGTTTCTTTTATGATTAAAGCAGATGTCTGATGAAAAATTCATATTGATATCATTTCATCAATCTATGAATTCAAAACTGCTATTGTTCCATCATATTTTTATGTCACCACCAAAAGTGGTGACATATTGTTATGGTCTCCGTTTTTTTTATGTCACCACCAAAAGTGGTGACATATTGTTATGGTCTCCGTTTTTTTGCGACGGCGGTTGGTGGTTGGCGTCTGTAACAATTTCTTACAACTTCCTATAACTTAACAAATACTGTTTAGATTGACTTCAATTTTTTTCTAAATCATCTACATGTTCTCAGAAGTTCAAATCTGACTTTAGATTTGACATTTGACCTTCAATGACCTTCTCAAGGTCAAAAAGGTCTTTTTTCAACTTGCTTCACATTGACTAAATTTTTTTTCAAAATCATCTACATGTTCTCAGAAATTCAAATCTGACTTTAGATTTGACATTTGACCTTCAAATCTGACTTTAGATTTGACATTTGACCTTCAATGACCTTCTCAAGGTCAAAAAGGTCTGTTTTCAACTTGCTTCAAATTGACTAATTTTTTTTTTCAAAATCATCTACGTGTTCTCAGAAATTCAAATCTGACTTAAGATTTGACATTTGACCTTCAATGACCTTCTCGAGGTCAAAAAAGGTCAAAAAGGTCTGTTTTCAACTTGCTTCAAATTGACTAAAAAAAATTTTCAAAATCATCTATGTGTCCTCAGAAATTCAAATCTGACTTTAGATTTGACTTAAGATTTGACATTTGACCTTCAATGACCTTCTCAAAGTCAAAAAAGGTCAAAAAGGTCTTTTTTCAACTTGCTTCAAATTGACTAAATTTTTTTTTCAAAATCATCTACATGTTCTCAGAAATTCAAATCTGACTTTAGATTTGACCTTCAATGACCTTCTCAATGTCAAAAAAGGTCAAAAAGGTATTTTTTCATCTTGCTTCAAATTGACTAAATTTCATCTATGTGTTCTCAGAAATTCAAATCTGACTTTAGATTTGACTTAAGATTTGACATTTGACCTTCAATGACCTTCTCAAAGTCAAAAAAGGTCAAAAAGGTCTTTTTTCAACTTGCTTCAAATTGACTAAATTTTTTTTCAAAATCATCTACATGTTCTCAGAAATTCAAATCTGACTTTAGATTTGACATTTGACCTTCAATGACCTTCTCAAGTTCAAAAAAGGTCAAAAAGGTCTTTTTTCAACTTGCTTCAAATTGACTAATTTTTTTTTCAAAATCATCTACATGTTCTCAGAAATTCAAATCTGACTTAAGATTTGACATTTGACCTTTAATGACCTTCTCAAGGTAAAAAAAGGTCTGTTTTCAACTTGCTTCAAATTGACCAAATTTTTTTTCAAAATCATCTACATCTTTTCAGAAGTTCAAATTTGACTTTACAAGTTCTCAGAAGTTCAAATCTGACTTTAGATTTGACTTTTGACCTTTAATGACCTTCTCAAGGTCAAAAAGGTCTTTTTTCAACTTGCTTCAAATTCACTAATTTTTTTTTCAAAATCATCTACATGTTCTCAGAAGTTCAAATCTGACTTTAGATTTGACATTTGACCTTCAATGACCTTTTCAACGTCAAAAAGGTCTTTTTTCAACTTGCTTCAAATTTACTTAATTTTTTTTTCAAAATCATCTACATGTTCTCAGAAGTTCAAATCTGACTTTACATTTGACATTTGACCTTCAATGACCTTCTCAATGTCAAAAAAAAGTCAAAGAGGTATTTTTTCAACTTGCTTTAAATTGACCAAATTGTTTTAGGTGGTGACATTTTGTCATGTTAATGCCTTGTTTCTCATTGTAGTTCTCATTATGCTATGCTAACTTATCCCAAGCATCCAGATAATAACACAGATGACCCATGCAGACCCTAGTTATCTATGCAATGAAATATTGTTAAAAAACCCAAGTTGTAAGTACATTGGAACTTCTGCAAGTTCAATAAACAATGAAATGGCCCCAGTATTATACAGGTTAATGAGGGGCTTGTTTGGTTCAAATTAATCTTTCTTAAAGATGGCAGCACCTTACAATGACATTTTTCCTTTCTGGTACTTTTAATTCCACACAATTCTTTATAACAGAAACAAGGAAAAAATATGTACTACAATGATTGACTTTTGGAGAACAATCCTAGCTCCCAGCACTTTGGACCCCCCCCCCCATTACAACAAGGCGTGAGAAGGTGTTTAGTCAAGTAGAAAGGGGAGCCGCAGAGGCTTTTAGCTTGACTAGGCAATCCTGTGAGTTTGGCCTTAATGTACAGAGGATTAAGAAGACAATTTGAAGGCAAATGATCATTAAATCGTATACTTGTCCAATATACCAATACCAGAGATTCTCGAAAGATACCCGCTCATGCCCTTAACCTCTTGACTACCTGGAGTGACGAGATTTCTCGTCATCTCAGAAATGATCTTGAAACCCAGAGTGACGAGAAAATCCGTCACAAAAACTTTCACTAAAATTGCTCTTATTTGAACAATTTTCAACCAATTTACACGAAAATTGTTTTAAAATGTGTAGAAATGATATCTGCCGTCTAATTTTGCCAAGATGAGCATCTAAAGTTGTAAAGGTATGTCGTAAAATCTCAAAAGATGGCAAAAATGAAAAAATTCTGGTTTCAACAGAATTTAGAGCCTGGGATTCAAGAGTTTAAAAAGTCTTCAATTTTACACCCATGGGCATTATAAATGAGAGGGGAAACTTATTTTCAAACCAAACTTTCACTTATAATCTCATGAGAGACTCATGAGAAATATCACCAGTAGCGCAGTATTTAAGAATACAATTTTAATCAGATAAAACATATAATTTAACAGTCACTTGTACTTTGAGCTGACAAAGTGTTTGTACTTTAGATGGCAATCTTAAAATGGGACTACATTGACCCTTACCAGGTCAAGTTACTAAATTTGATGACAGGTTCAATAAATACAGTATCAATAAATCACAGGCCCTTAGCCAGGAGGCAAGGAGGATTGGCTCCTAGGATCGAACCTCAATATTAAAACTGACTATAAATTCAAAATAAACAGTTCAAAAGATTCGAACCAATATCTTGATCATTTCTTGTGAGTTTTGGAATTTTTCGTTAGGAAATAAGACCAAAATTCATGATTCAAATGTTGAAGTGAACAAAATGGCGGCTGTTTGAATTCGAATTTTGTATCACAACATGCCCAAATATGAGACAGAATATCGATGTTGCACTCTGGGCCATTCCTCCTTGGCCAGGAGGGTTCAGGCGAACTCCATCCCCTAGCCAAAAATTCTTTCAAAATCATGCAGTTTTTCATCGTTCTGAACATTTTTCATAGGCTGTGTCAAAGTGAACTGCCACCAGGATTTTTTTGAAAAGTGAGCCCCCTTGGCAAAAGCTTGCTACAGACCTGATAAATCATTATACAGATGGTTACACTTTTAATTGTACGTTTATTTCTTTTCAGCTTTTTATCATTTTTTGTTCAAATTGGACGCAATGAAATTGCCCTGGGTAACCCCGACTCCAGTTGCCATGGTAACTATAATATTAACCAATCAGATGGCAGAAGTTATATATTTATATGTTTTAATTTAAATATGTACAAGGTATATTCTGACCAAATTTCAGGATGTTTGGACCAATATTTACAAAATGCCAGATATTTTTACCATATTTATTGATCACCCTGTACAAACTGGTTTTTAAGACACTTGGATTCTTTTCAAAATTAAATTAGCTTGATGAATCTGAATCATAATTAGACTTGCGTCTCTTGGATTCTCTGTGGTCAGAATGTCTCCTCGATTCATTTTTGTGTGAATCATGCCGATTTGATTCAAAATGTCTACTATCGTCATTTTGATCATGTCTTTTTGATTCAGAATCATGTTTTCTTGATTCATAGTTCTTAGGATGTTCTCTATGCTTACTACTAGAATATGATTCTCTTTCTGATCTATGCCGAGAATCGTGTCTCTCTGATCCATGTCTTTCAGAATTGTGTCTTTCTGTGCCATGTCTTTCAGAATCATTTCTCTCTGATCTATGTCTTTCAGAATTGTGTCTTTCTGTGCCATGTCTTTCAGAATCATGTCTCTCTGATCCATGTCTTTCAGAATTGTGTCTTTCTGTGCCATGTCTTTCAGAATCATGTCTCTCTGATCTATGTCTTTCAGAATTGTGTCTTTCTGTGCCATGTCTTTCAGAATCATGTCTCTCTGATCTTTGTCTTTCAGAATCATGTCTTTCAGAATTGTGTCTTTCTGTGCCATGTCTTTCAGAATCATGTCTCTCTGATCCATGTCTTTCAGACTTTCTGTAAGAGTCCTCTAGCTTTGAATCATGCCTCTTAGATACATTATTTTCTCGCTTCTGTCTGGATGAATCTAATTTCCTCGGCTGATCTCGATATCTGTTTTCATTAAGATCAGTCCTATGTCTTTTATTATCATCACGGTCATCAATATTGTGATGTCTTTTTCTAGGCTTTGATCGCTCATCTTCTGAATCTGATTCAGAAGAGGATGAACAAGGTGACCTTCGTTTTGTTTCCCTCACCTTATTACCATGACGATTATGTGAGGAATCTTCACTGTTTGTGCTATGTCGTCTTGACTTTTTCTTGTCTTTAGACTTCTTTTTTCTCTTCTGGAACATATGCATACACATTTAAACCTTTATGCAGATGCTTAAAATGGAACATGGTAAGTCAGTACTGTACATGTTTTTTTCAATTAGCAGATTGCGTGATAATAAAGCAGATGTAGACATGTTGTAATGGCATATTTAAAATATTTAACGGAATCTTTATCCCAATCGCCGTAGTACATAGTTGTATTCAAAATATTTCCAGTTTAATTTCTCTATTTCATGTTAGGTAGATAATATCTATATTGCGTTTTGTGAAATGAAAGCTAAAAGATCTTAATAAAAAGTGTTTTCATCACACAAAGGCTTTTTACATGATACTGCTAGTCTGCTAGAGCTGCTACAAGCAGTCGGTAGAAATTCCGCCACGAGTAGGACACACTATGTCTATGTATATTTAGCTCAATCGTATTTCAAATTCTACAAAGATTTGTCCATAGATGAAGAAATGCCATGGAACCAAAAAATGGTACATGTTTCGTCAAATCCTTGCTGACATTGTGGTTTTTAGTTTACGAAGAAACTGCTCCTCGTTATTTGTCCGCGCGATTTTTATATATGTTACATAGGACGTTGCTTAGTGCAAAACAGCGCGCCTAGCGAACAATCTTTTATGACGTAAAATGCCCGTGTGTGCATAATCTTCAATAACTCTGATTTCAGTATGAATTAAGCAGATTGCCTAGCCTAACTACAGGCCCTTGTGATCCTCCACTACTCATCCCAACAATTGTCAGAGGGTGTGTAGTCAAGCAGAGGGGGTGGGGGGGGGGGGGTCACATGGACTTGTAGCTAGACTATAGATAGCCTGATAAATACCTTATCATCAGAGTCGTCGCTGTCACTGTGTTGTTGCTTCTTGTGCTTTTTCTTCTTTTTGGACTTCTCCTAATAAGGAAATTTTGAACAAACATGAATAGAACGCAAGATATTTATTTAACTACTCAATCTTATCTTCTTAGCCTTTTTGTCTCTTTTTTCAAAGTTGACATTTTCTGAGCAATCTTGATATATTTCAACAATAAGGGGTCATACTTGTACTTATACTTATACTTGTATAATCATATATTTTAGATCATTCACAATTCTAAGTTTGATGAAGAATCCTGAGTCACTTCATTGTTATAGAATATTTCATTCAAACATACAGACAGGCTGACAGGGCTTAATTAAAAGTCCAGAGAATGAACTGTTCCTCTAAAGCAGAAAGGAAATAGCCAAGAGACACTGTTTGCTACCACTGAGTGCAATGAATGTGCAATCTAAAGTTACCTTCTTCTTTTTCTTCTTTGGGGGTGATTCTGCCAACTGGTCAGGTTCCTCTTCATCTCCCACTAGCTGATAGGTGGCTCCACCGGGAAGGAAGAAACAATCTTGAGCAAGGTGACCTGCAAATCAATGTTTGAAAAGTATTCTTTTTTTGGAAGAATATGGGGCCTTATAGAGAATCAATGGGTATTGTAAAAATGAGGTCACAGATTTCTCAACTTGATTCAAATAAATTTAGAAAAAAAATTGAAAAAAGATTTTTAAAAAAGTTTCAAACAAAATTTTATTTTGAAACAAAAATTTGAAATTTTTTTTTTCAAACTCCACTGGGTAACGGATAAAGCAGTTATTTATTATACGGCCAGCTTGGAATCAAAATCACCCTAACTAAGCTGACCAAACTCTTTATATTCATACCTTGCCCTCCACATTTCTTGCATGTTGTATTAAAAACAGCTTCAAGCTCTATCTTCTCCTTTGTGAACCCTTTACCAGACTTCCTCCTCTGCTCGTCCATACTGAAATCAGAATATATATAATACATTGAAATCTTTTAATTATGCAAAATGCTTGGAAGGTTATTCAATGTTTAAACTCTTGGTTGATTTCATTGAATTTGCGACCTGTTATGGAATTTTAAAAAGTATATGTTTTTTGGACATTTATTATTATTCAATTCAGATCACAAGAAAATTTTAATTGATGAGATATCTCATCCACAGACATCTAAGAGTTAAACAAGGCCAAGTAGAAAAAGTAATCATTGAATTAACTTGCAACTTATGTATGATTAATATAGTCGATTAAAACTGATTAAATAATGAAAATAATATAATTTTCAAAGTAGATTATCCAGCCACCAGAGAAAGTCAGAGCCTGGGCGTAGGCTCTGAATAAGTGAACGTATATGAGACCAATAGCACATATGCCAACTTTAAACTCACCTTGTTTGGACATTGTTGGGATCCAAATCTCGCCCTGTGTCTTGATTTAGAACCTTCATAGAGAGTCCTATCTTCTCACCACCACTCTGAGAGTATGAAGTAATGTTAATATTTGTCGAATTGTATAATTTATTGCATAAATCTATTGTTTATGTTTTTATTGTTAAATTTACCAATCCAGTTGAAATCACATTGATTTCAATCGTGAAATTCCATGTGTTTTTTTATCTGAAAGGATTTTGTAAGCTTTTTTTTTTTTTTTCAATTTCAAAATAATTTATTTCAGTTTTCATTACAAAAATTACAACATTATACAGGCTATGACACCCCAGGGGGTGTATGACTGCCCATAATTAAATTTACAATAAACATGATAAACTGTGAACATTTAAAGTGGTACATAGGTCAATACAATAATACAATATAAATACAATATACAAATACAATAATATGAGACAATAAAGAAATGAAATAAATGTTTTGGTTACTCTGTACTCAGGAGGTCAATTTTCAAACGAAATATGAGTGAATTTAATGGTTTATTTCTAATATCTTCATTGAGGGAATTCCATATATATGAACCATGGACCTTAATAGAATTTTCACCAATTCTGGTTCTATGTTTAGGAATATCTAAGTTATGACCAAATCGAGTTATACGTTGATGTATGTTTTCTCTAGTTTTGAAATAGTGATCGTATAATTTTGAAGGGAACTGTACAGATTTGCTTATAACCTTTTTCATGAATGAAACAGTTTGGATTGTGTGAATATGATAAATATTAAGTATTTTAAGATCTTGAAAAATTGGGAATGTGTGAGCTAATCTATCTGAATTTGTTATTAATCTAACAAATTTCTTTTGCAATATCAGTAGTTTATTTAATAGATTCTTACAAGCATTTCCCCATAAAATATTACAGTAATTAAGATGAGAAAAAATCAGAGAGTTATATATTATCATCTTTGAATTTAAAGTATGAGCATAATTTGTTCGATATAACATTCCTATAACATTTGAAACTTTTCTATGAAGAGCATTGATATGGGGAGCCCAAGATAATTTTGAATCAATAATTACTCCCATATAAAACGAACAAAAAAAATAAGTAGAATAAAATATAATATTCAGATGTTTTTATTCAAATCCAGAAAACCCTCTGGATAATTATCACTGAACACTTCAGAATGTAAACCCTATTTCAGTACCTATTAACGTACCTTTGAGGCCAATGTAATCAGACCCCATTATTAGGGACACATTTCATTTTTCGAACTTTATCTCTGATCAAGCTGCTCATTGGTCCATCCAATAATGTTCAGACCCTCCCACCATAACTGCTATATGCCACAAGACTATTTTGGCGAACACTCATCCATATAAGGCCGAAGGGTTGTACTTACAACTTAAGCAATTCATTTTAATGCTTAGGGTGATCTATTTTATGACTTTCATAATCTTTACTATCCACCCACTTAAAGTGGAAATTAGTGCACACCAATTGAGGCTTACAGTACCTTACCTCCATTGAAATGATCTTGCAATATACCATCTCTCCCTTTTCAGCTATTTCAGATGGGTTTTCAACTTTAGCCTTTGACATTTGGGACTTGTGAACAAGACCTGAAATAGAATTAAAGTGATTTATTGTTAACCAAAGTTTGACTTCACGCTATCAAAGAGGGCATAATAAACAAAAATTCTTTCAAAATCATGCAGTTTTTCACCATTATGAGCACTTTTCAAGTGAATTTGGGCCAAAGTTGTCAATTGTGAATGGAAATTTGTAAAAAGTTGGCCAAACTGGCTACGGGAATACTATAATAACAAGCAGCGAAAACAGGATCTTTTTCCATGAGGAAAAATTCTCATATTACAGTTTTGACCAAAGTTGACTTGAATCTTATCCAAAAATGCAAGGAATTGTCGACATAGAAAGGGCCTCTAGCTATGGGGCTGTACTACAAACCTTGCTGTTTACTGCCTGGTATCTTAACAAACACTCCATAGGGCTGTACTGAAGCTATCTACAAGTATAAAAAGAAATAAAAGTAAGGAGAGGGCTTAGAAGGAGAGGACTTAGAATAGGCGAAAGCCTTTTGTCCAATCCATTTCGTTAAACTGTAACTGTAATCAATATAATGTATCTAATGTAATATTTAGACGAATAAAATAATTTTAATTAATGATAAAAAAGTTGAATCAAATTAGGTGCAATAATTCTAAAAGCCTGACCCTTTAACTTGTAAGTTAAGTTCCTCATTAGACCTAAACTATCAATTAATTAATTCACACCATTCAGCTGTTGGAATTTTCCACATAAATGGCAAATTGATGCTTTTAAAATAATTGGTATAGTTACCTCGCCTTGGAAAATTATGTACAGTTTCAGTGGATCTCCCATGGCTACAGTATAATGTTTTAGTTTGCAGCAGTGGCTATTTTCTCAGTTCATTTACAAAGGTTGGTTTGATATCTTTTGGTAGCTTCCTGCAAATAAAAAGGTTGTATGGAAAATAGAGTGCAAGTGCAAGACCTTTCAGCACCACTAAATAATTGCCTTTGAGCCCATTTGTTATAGCAGATATATCAAAGTTTTTAATAAAATGTATATACATGTACTGTAAGCAGGAAAGTGTCACAAACTAATAAAATCTGGGCTAAGAACACATTTGTGTGACAGATGACTAACCAATGGCTTGGTTTTCGTGATGTAGTCATATATTACTGGTGTTTTTATTTCTTAAAGATTACACTTTACCAGGCTGCTGTGCTTTCTAGCAATTTTCCATTCAGAAGAAGGTCACAGAAATGCAGTTTCCAGAACAATTTTGATTTAACACAGTAGTCAGCAGGGTTTATCCACGACAAATATACTTAAATTATATGAATCACTGGATTAACGAAATACCAAGCCAACTCGAGACTAGTCTATATTCAATAGACTGAATTTCCCGAAAAATTCAGTCTATTGATCATTATGTCCCTCCTTTGGGAAAAAACAGGAAATTTCCTGCACACAATTATCAATTTTAGGAAACTTTACTACCCAAAAATAAGCATTATAACAATTCAATTAAGTAGTAAGGTACAATTAAATGCTATAAAAAGTAACACAGCATATTGTCAAATGGAAATAAAGCTAGTAGAAGTAACAAATATGCAAATTAATTTACCCAATCGGCCATTTTGAATGGCACTTCCTATGTAAACAAATAATTTTCAATCCCAGGTTTTAACATATGTGGGCTATAGTCTGAATATTTTCATTCCAAATTTCAAAAAAATTTCAGACTAGAGGATATAGTCTAAACCATGGGCTTTCAACTAGAAGGGTAGGCAACTTCCCATATTTCATACATAAGCATTGCCTTTGGGTTTTCAAAATTGGAGAATGTACACATTCCAAGAAAATCTTATTTTGTCCTTTTTATGAATGATTTAAAGAAATAAGTGAAAAATAAAAACATGATTATCTACATACATGTTGATAATTTAATAAAAAATGGAATTTATCATAATATTGACAATACAGAAAGTGAACATTTCCCCACAAATTATGGTTTTATTGGAATGTGTTCTTGAATAATTACCCACAATGCAATACTTGAAGAGAACATCTTGATACCCCTTATTCTTATTGGTCTTTTTTGTTTGCAATTACATGAGATTGAATATATTTTATGCTTTAATCATATTGAAAATTGATTTTTATTCTAAATAATACTAAAACATATAAATTTATCTAGTACTTTTTGAAATATTACCATAAAAGGGAAGCATGGCATTGTTCATTTTTAAGGTCCCATGTTATTACACAGAGTTGCATACCCTTTTAAGGCGACGCTATATTAAATAAAAAGTACAAAAAATGACTGCCATATTTTTTTGATAAAGACACATGTTTTTAAAATCTGTTTACCTTGTATATGAATTGTGTATCTTGACTAATGAAACATGTCAAAGTTAACATCACACATAAACGCATTTTTCCAAACTATGAATTGGAGGTGCATGGATCCCCAAAGCTAGCATGAAGAGTGCGAAGTGAGGCTAATTTTTGAAAGTTTCAAGGAGTAGCCTTGCAACAGTCACACATTTGCAAGAGTCTAAAATTTCCACAAATCATCTTACCTTACCAAGGAACAACGAAGGAGAACGAAAATGTGTACTTCTTGCATTGTTAGAGTATAATAAAGCTCAAACCATTGTGAATTCTAAATATTTCATGTCCACCATTTTGTTTCCTGGAACTATTTTTTAGTCCAGAGTTATCTTCATTCATGTTTCCATTGTTTATCATTCATAAAGCCTCTATCATGTATCTATCATGATAATTACACTGTAATAGATAAAACATACAAGTGATAATCCATGCCACTTGGTGTAGTCACAAAACTTGCATGAGGATTAATCAGGAAGTCTAGAAGTAGTTCCGGCAAACAAAATGTGGACATGAAATATTTGGAATTTACAATGGTTTGAGGTTTATTATACTCTAACAATGCAAGAAGTGCACATTTTCATGCTCCTTCGTTGTTCCTGGGAAAGGTAAGATGATTTGTGGAAATTTTAGACTCTTGCAAATGTGTGACTGTTGCAAGGCTACTCCTTGAAACTTTCAAAAATTAGCCTCACTTAGCACTCTTCATGCTAGCTTTGGGGATCCATGCACCTCCAATTCATAGTTTGGAAAAATGCGTTTATGTGTGATGTTAACTTTGACATGTTTCATTAGTCAAGATACACAATTCATATACAAGGTAAACAGAATTTAAAAACATGTGTCTTTATCAAAAAAATATGGCAGTCATTTTTTGTACTTATTATTTAATATAGCGTCGCCTTAATTGAAAGCCCATGTCTAAACTCGAGACATGGATCCACACGACGGATCCACCCATAGGTCTAGGGAAAGGAATAAGTAAGCTACTGTATGGCTAGTACCTTTCCATTTGTACAACTGTTCACAAGGACCACGGATCAAATCAATGGGTCAAGAAAAATGAGTGGGTGGGTGATAATTTACATTAGATATATTCTACAAGGTAATCAAGAGGTATTGCATCGTGAATATAAAGTTAGGTATTCATACAGATCTATTAACTAAGAACAGATATCTATAAACTATTCTGTATCATATAACAATAATGAAAACAATACAATACATTGCAGTACAAACCTATAAATTGTCTTTCTCGTTTCTTTTTCTGTTTTCAAATTTGGAAATAAAGTTGACTGCTACTTGATAGAATCCAATTAGAGAACGCCATCTTTTAGCGGAATGTTTTTAGGGCGAGTCCATTATCTGTAGGTAAAAAGCTATTTTGACATAAGCTGAACACATCCAAATTTGAAAACATATGTATGAAACATGACACAAATAATCCTAATATCAATCTTCCTAATTTGAGTATTAATATAATTGTTTAGATAATCATAAATTATCATAAATCCAATTAAAAATAAATACAAATAATCCTTACACCCCTTCTTTCTCCACATCGGCCAGACCCAAGCTCTTCCAAAATGGACAAGGCAGTAAAGTCCATTCGAAGGTAATATAATCTATTTTATCTCAGCAATAAGACTCTCCGTATCTCTAAACGCATTTCCTTAGTAGAGTTGAATATCATTTTGTGCATCCCAAGCTGTATTTTTGATGTTTATGCTTCTAGGAGCAGTGTAAAGCTGCTGTCACTGAGTGGAGGTCATGAAGATCTGAATATGGTTATTTCAGAACAGAAAGATGTCAGGAATAGTGCTAAAAGTTTCATGTCTGCACAAAATTCAGGTATTTCAAAAATCTAGGAAGTTTTTTATATCACAAAGAATATCTTTTTTTATCTTTTGAAGCTTATCAATGTGATTCTGACAGAACACTTGGGTCTGTCAGTAAGGATTTAAATATTGAAAAACCCAGGAAGTAACTCAAATAGTAAACAATCAAAGAATACAACCTTAATTAATCTTTTACTTTATTGTTCATATCATAGGCCAAGGGAAAGGTATTAGTCAGCTGAATTTAGTGAGCTCAATAGTGCCGGGCCCTTGGCCTAGGTTCCCGCCTAGGTTATCTGCTTGTGAATTTAGATCAATGAAGCTGTTATGTTGTGAATTATTGATCAGAAATCACGAAATTTGAGCCAATTTGCAACTGGATTATTAAGGACAAGAGGCAATAAGTGTTGTCGTGATGTGCCACAATCGAACATTGGCAATTTTTAGAGGTAAACCTTGATATACATCGCAATGCACATGGGGAAAAATTCATTAAATCTCTGTCTCCGATGCCCATTACTTCAGATTTAAGCGGCGTCTCAATCTCTAGTAATATCTGTTTTCACAATTCGGTCATCTCAACTACCCAGCTTCAGTTTGGGATAAATCTTCTCCATGTTTCACATTTTGCTTCACATTTCAGCTGCCCAATACTTGATGAAATGGGCTGCATATGAGGATAATAGAGCTATACAAGATGTCAGCTCCCAAGTTGTTGAACTCAACTCATTGTGGACTGAAGTGCAAAGAGACTTTGCAGGTATATGAATAGTATGTCATTGATAAACATGTATAGGGTAGAGTGAAAAGCCCAGTTTTTAAAACACAGGTGCTTTATCATAGACTGAATAGGTATGGATGTTTTGATACTGGAGGAGAAAGATTGATTCAGAGATCGAGAGATACCACATTGGCATCCTTCTGTCAACCCAATTACTATGTTTATATGATGTTCAATTATTGCAGGTTTTTTGGGGATCTTGTAACACCCTCCCTCTCTATAATTGTATACAGTGAAACCTGTAAAATGGAACACCTCTGTTAGTGGAACAACTCAGAGTCCCAAGACCAACTGACTTAATGTTAAATGAACCTCTGTTAGTAGAACAACAACTCAGAGTCCCAAGACCAACTGACTTAATGTTAAATGAACCTCTGTTAGTGGAACAACTCAGAGTCCCAAGACCAACTGACTTAATATTAAATGAACCTCTGTTAGTGGAACAACAACTCAGAGTCACAAGACCAACTGACTTAATGTTAAATGAACCTCTGTTAGGGGAACAACTCAGAGTCACAAGACCAACTGACTTAATGTTAAATGAACCTCTGTTAGTGGAACAACCCAGAGTCACAAGGCCAACTGACTTAATGTTAAATGAACCTCTGTTAGTGGAACAACTCAGAGTCCCAAGACCAACTGACTTAATGTTAAATGAACCTCTGTTAGTGGAACAACTCAGAGTCCCAAGACCAACTGACTTAATGTTAAATGAACCTCTGTTAGTGGAACAACTCAGAGTCACAAGACCAACTGACTTAATGTTAAATGAACCTCTGTTAGTGGAACAACTCAGAGTCCCAAGACCAACTGACTTAATGTTAAATGAACCTCTGTAAGTTGAACACCTCCCAAGTGGAACACTTTTAGAGGTACCAAAGGTGTCCCACTTAGGTTTTGCTGTATATTATAATGAATTGTGTTTTCAGAACACATGAAGGAATACAGGCAGATGTATGAGATGATACTAGAAGGAGAGAGACACATTGACAGTGCAAAAAATAACTTGGTGAGTATGAGATGATATATTAAGAGTTAAGCAAATATTATTAGGTATGAGGGGTAATATCTGGTCATATTTTAGTGATAACAGGCCCAACAATACATTTCAATTTAAAAAACATAATAGATGTTACATGAAAACATTGGCATTGAATAGTTTGAATAGTTCTTTAAAAGAGATTTATCTGCTCTATTTAGAGAATACCATTTCAAACATAATATGTCCATAATCATAATCCAGCTACTGAATCAGAATCACATAATCTTATGCCTTTATGAAAATCTGGCATTTTCTTCATATTCATGGGTAACTCTTATTAAAATCATTAAACCCAGGCGCGTATCGTGGTCATTTTGCAAGGGTACGCCCCCGTATGTGGATGAATAATGTGTGAAGATGAATGCGATTTTAGTTGAAAAACAATTACAAGATCTAAAAACGGGTGATAAGTCTGATTTGCTTATTCGAACGAGCCTAACTCTGTCTAAAAATCAGCTTCTCTGAACTAGGGTGATCATGAACTCACCTTGCAGGAAATACGAAACGTCTTATATTTGGCCAATTATACCCTCAATGAGAGTTTGTTTTCTCTCTACAGAAGTAATACACTCCCTTAATGAATTTGCATCGATAATGTTGTCATAGCTGGGGCCATTTCTGCAATAGACGTGGTATTAATTAATTGATTAGTAACCCGTGAATTACAGGCCCCCAAAAATAAAAACACTACACCAGACGAAAATAGAGAAAGTCGTCTGCACAAGGTCGTGCGAATTTGGAAATGCTCTACACATAAGGGCTTTTATTGGCTTAATCAATGTAGTTAAAGCTAAATCCACTTATCGTACAGTTTAAATGATTAAATTACTTCTTACATTCAATAATTTCAAGTGATACTCAGGTTTATACGTACTGAATTTGCTGATTTTGAGCGTGTACTCTGCCGGGATTCGCCATCATACCCCATACGGCCTTGAAGAAGCGTACAAGAATGACGCAACTCTTTGAATCACGAAAAAATTTGAATCTTTGAATCACGAAAACAGTGAATGACAATGAGGGAATCGAGAACTTATTGTTAATACACTTGTACAACAAAGGTTTACACATCATCAAAGAAAATAACAGTAAAATACTGAATTTCATGTTTTTTTCAAAATATTTCTCAAATTCAAACAGTACGCCTGGGCGTATTTTGCGTACCTGACAATACGCGCCTGAAAGCTACATTTGGGTCCATTAAGATCAGCATCAAATCTAATCAGATCAAATCTGCTTTATATTTTGTCCTAGTTAGAGTTTTGTAATAAGTAGATTCTGGACCTTTAGGGTAGTAAAATTCATTATCTGTGAAAAATTAAAAGCAGAATCAGATGTATATGGAGTGACAAAATTCCAAGCAATATGTACAATTGATCTACCAATGTGTTGCTTACAAGCTCAACTATAATATTCATGATATGTTATCAATTAATTCAAAGTGCAAAAGTGGGGGGAAAATATTCAAATTCTCACTATAAGCTAATAATAAGAATGGTAACCATTCTTAAAGACAAATGATTGTATTATGGTAAAAATCTTTAGTTTTCCTCAAATGCAGTATATATACACTTGGGGTATTTTTAGAAAATAGACATGACAAGGAGTGATATGAGCTGAAAATAATCTAAAATTGAAACAATTTTCATCAAGATGAAGCACCAAAGTAACAAAAGTAATTGCTAGATCTGATTCTGCCTTTTAAATATCCATCAAAATTTACCATTTGTTTCTTAGATCCCACAAATACCCAAATTGTCAATATTTTGATGTGTTTTAGACCATGTGTGATCAACGTGAAACAAAGATCAAGAAAGAGCTGAAGAAAGCTGCCAAGAAAGCGTCACAAGAAGAGTTAAAACACTTGGAGTCAAAGTTCTTGCAAGCTGAAAGAGCCAAGGATCTTGCTCAGTTAGAGGGTACGAAATATTTGAATTACTCTTTCAGTTGAACCAAGATGTGGTTACATGTTGTTATAGCCATCCTTTTTGTGACCAATATGCTGTGTCAGCATCTGTAAAAATAGAATTACTCTTTCACTTGAACCATTTCTATTTCTTCACCAAGAAGAGGTGACATCCGGTTAATGATATAGCCATCCTTTTTGTTGTGACCTATATTTTGTGTCAGCATCAGTAACAAATAGTTGCACTTTAGTTCTTGCAAACATGTGCTGGTATTTTGTCAGGTTAATGTCTATGTCTAATCATTCTTTCCATGTGCTCCCCATGTTAAATCCACTTCCCTATTATACTATAGTAAACACCATCAAACTTGAACAATTTCTGCATCCTAAGTGTGTTATCACAAAGGGGATTATCTGTTGTTGTATTTCACATGACTAGGTTTTTGTTCCACCAACCATGCCAATGTATGTTAAAAATAGCATTCAATGTATGTAAATAATCCAATGGGATACCTTTAAGATATTGACTCTATTTATAGTGGTTGACAGAATTCGTGAACATGAAGCAGTGAAGACGATCCGGTTTAAAGAAGGTCTACTAAGGCTGTCAGAGGCATATGTAGAACTCGGCAAGAAATGTGCAATAATACATGAAGCTCAAAGGGTATGTTTAGATTATGCTACATATGTTTTTATGTCACCACCAAAAGGGGTGACATATTGGTATGGTCTTTTTTCTGATGGCGATCGGTGTCCAGTGTCTGGCATTCAGCATATGTAACAAATGGCAGGTGGTGACATTTTGCATGTTAATTTCTTGTATAATTATGATAAAAGAATGTATAACACATCAGAAATGGTGGCAAAAATAAACAGATAGATATAATACAAAAAAATAGCATTAACATCAGCTGCCTCTAGTCAGATCGGCTGACAAAACAACCTTTTTGGGGTTGTTAAGTTGGCCGAGAGGGCTTGAGCGCT